>CP139766.1:2500000-3750000 GCA_034370585.1 Fragaria x ananassa
TGACCATTTACCCTTTCAAAAGCCCTCATGTGTCATACAATTTGACACATTTGCAATAGGCATATCATACCATATGGTATGATAGACAAACACTGTATGTTTAGTGTTATTTATTCTCATTCATCTTTCCTTAGCCTCCAATTCTGCCTTCCTTGCCTATCTTTGTGCTCGTTAGTTGAACTTCAAAACTTCTAAGCAAGTCTAAGATATCTGTGAAAAAGAATTAACATGTAGAAACTTGAATGTAGGTATATCAAAGTGATTACTTTGCGTTTAACACATAGTAAGTACTGTTAACAACATTGTTGCTTCTTCCCTTTGAAAGCTTTACACTTTCTGTATAGACCAACATATATACAACCTCACAAACCAGCCTGAACAACAATATCTGGTTTGTGTGAGGAAGCAAGGACCTTTTAGGTTTTTTATTATCACTACCCGACTTTCATTTTAGAAAAAAAAAATTATCAACTAGTTTAGAAGAAAATAGTGTAAGCATTCCCACAACAAGCCTCTCAACTCACAAATAGTTTTCCACCTCACCAATCTAAACATAAGATTACACCCTCATGGCCTCATGCATCATGAATTCCGTAGTTCCGGTTCCTATTAAAGTTTTTGATCAATTCCCTAGCATTCCCTGCCATCTAGAAACTGATGATGAGAATACTTCCTTGATTTTCTCAGCTTCCTGATTTGCAAGCTATGCATGTGTGCTGAGTCTTCTTGTTTAAATGGAGCAAGCTAAGACAATCTTATTATAAAGTTCACACTAACTTTTGCTTTTACATGTGAAATCCCTCTATCCCATTGTTCTGAGGAGAGAAGATACCTTCTGGCTCAAGGCCAAATCAAGCTCATCATTGATGCTCTTCTTACACCTAAGCATTGATTGATATACATCAGTTTTCATCTCTCTAGAGAAAGTTATCTTGCGTGTTATTGCATGTTGTACTAAGTTAGCCATATGATCGAACAGATGAGAACTTAGATCTGCTATCAATTCTCTGAACCATTAATCGTAAGAATCTGATCCAGTGTCTTCTGGCATTCATGGACTGATTATATATCTCTTTTGGAAGAATCTATCAATGAATAAATTCTCTTAACAATGTCCTAGATATCAAGTCCATGTCAGCACTCTTGATAGTTGATAGTTGTAATATTTGTTAACGCTGCAGTTATTTAGGTTTGCTTTACTAACAGCTAGAGTTTGGGCCTTCAAACCTTCATATCATTGAATCCTAGTATTCCAACCTATTCTCCTCAATTCTTTGCATCAGTTGAGTTCTCTCTTACTTCTTTGATGTCTTCCACTTGCTAAACTAGTGGTGGTCTTTTACTTACCCACATATCAATTCTTCATTTACCTTCATGCTAGTATAAGCAATAATGACAGAAATAAGAGTGAATGAAGTTTCCTGAGATTGTATAAGCATTAATATATAAGATTGTAATAGCTACACTAGTTTTCTTAGTTCAAAAGATATAGAAAGAAGTACAAAAATCAGACCTGAGCTTGAAATAGATAATTGTAGATGAAAGGGTGACTTAGGAAGTCAAAAGTCATGAAACTTCAAAACTCTAAACGGTGAGGAATCTCTTCCGTGAAGAAGGTTACAGGATATCTGTGTTCCTTGAGGAGGAAATATCTCAGAATTTAGGATCAGTCTCTGTGGGCTGAGTGAGATTATGAAAATCCTCAATTGCAGTTCTGATTTTTTACTTGAAGTGGGCATTTTTTATGCTGCTTGAAACACTGCATTTCCCATGTTTTAATTAGTCATCTATGTCCTTTACTTATGTTGAAAGAATTCCTTACCATAAAATGTATGATGCAATGAGTTTATCTATCTTGAATAGCATATAGACAGAATCTTTTGCACACTAGAGCAGTGAGGAACCAGTTCACTCAAAAGTGTTATTTTCATTAATATCATATCTGCCACTAACCAAGTAAAAGTTTGTAGATGATTCACAAAACAACCTTGTTTAACCCTAGAGTCGTCATAAATCCATGTGTCTTTCTTCTTTATAGTGTAAAAGATTCATATTGACAAAAGGATGTTTATATATTAGTGCAGACTCATGTAGTCAAATGTACGTTAGATTGGTTAATTAGCGCTTGATGTATAGTTTTCTTCCTATATCTGTGTTTACTTAAGCTGGCTTATTTCTAACTGAGGATAGTGTTTATGCAGAAAACTGAAGCGAAAGAAGTAATGGCAAGCTGCAAGTGAATGCATGGTTCCTTCATCGGATGACAACTTACTATAATGCTTCTGAAGTTGGTGGTCCTTTCTGGTTTAACCGTTGTGAAGTCATTCAGCTTGCATTCCTTCATTCTGAGAAATATTTACATTTGTTATTTATCTGTGTGCCTGTTTTGAAGATGTAACTGAAAATTTGGTTGAAGTTATTCTTTTCTTCCTTCCTCATCCCTAGTGTTCTTAAATGTCTATACAATCATTTAAGAGAAGTAACCTCATGAAATGTATTTGGTTTCTGATACTGAATATCTATCAGGTCCTAGAAACATCTAATTCATGAGTTTTCGTGATAATATAAGCTAGTCTAATTAGTATCTTACTATATTTATGGACTCACAAATAGATTAGTTAATTTTGTTGTATATGATGTTTGAATCTTGAAAGATTAGTTCTGTTCTTGTAACAATTCTTTCGTTTCTAAAAAGAAAAAAACAATCACAAATAGGGAGACCGCATTAGAGAATAGCTTCAGTGCTCTATGTGGATCCATGCATCAAAGTTTAGATTAATAATCTGGTGATCTTCTAAGTTTAGGCACAAGACACTTGTACCTTTAAATTTCATGTTTTACCAACAATCAGTCCAAATTTGCAATTTTTTAAATTTCTTTTTCATGAATTTTCTTGCTTTTCGAATTCAAATAATTATTGAAAAATCTTTCAGAGACGTTGATATTTAGTCAAATTAGAACACATTTCAAGATCATATATTACCAATGGTGTCTCACAGAGTGATCTAAAGAGGGTCATAGCTTATTCAACTTGCAGCCAGTTAGGCCATATGATCTTTTGCTAACTATTCGGCTAGCGTCTTACACTTACTGAAGCACTCGTATTTCAAACCATTTCTACATCTTGTACTCAAATGTGATCATATGCCTTGTGAACGAGATCCACAGGCTTACAACCCCCATGGATGTGGACTCAAATGAGTGTCTGGCCCATAATCAACAAGAAGGTTAGTATGGAAAAGCCATGGTAGCAATTAGGCCGAAACCAGGTTGAGGTCTTCCATAATCAATTTTCATAGACGGTTGGATCTGCATATTGGCTATAACTCTACAAGTGCAATGTAGAAGAATGACATGAAACATTTCCAAAAACAAATGAAATTGGGTACTTTGCAGAAAGCTTCATGAAAGGACTTCCATTCTTTTGAGAAGAGTCGATCAAAGCACCAAACTTTCGCTTTTACACAGTTTAAGGTCCATCCCTTAACCTCTAGTTTGTTGAAGAAGCCTGAACTTGAACGTTCAAGCATGTTCCATCAAGTTTGGGAGGGAAGGCAGCTCAAAGTGAGGGCTTCTCTTACAATTCTAAGTTACTGCAGCTTGCTACTTCTCCCCTGGAAGTGCTTTTGTTCTTGTTTAACTACAACTTACACAACGAAACAACCCAAAAGTTATCATACTTTTTACATCACCGAACTAGTTAAATGTTCTCGAATCATGTAAGTTATGAATGTTGCAATAATGCAAAGAATAGTCTTCTGAGACCTGTATAGTTGGATGGTTTTTGATTGAATGTAACATACCCCATCTGAATATATCAGAAGCTAACTAAAGTCAATAAGGGGTTATAAGCAACCGATCAAGCTGCACCTGTGTGAGCTTTGAGTCCAGTCCAGGCTTTATTTCACGTGGATTGTGACTTTGTGAGTGTACAAAGCTAACATATCTCATGTGACCATCACATAAAAGAGGAAGCAGAAGCTGCACAACCAGCTCATCTTCTCCATAATTTAAATAATTGGCCTCTCCAAAATTCTCTTTGTTTCTCTTATAAACTAAACCAAAACAGTGAGCGACTGCAAAACAGTGCCTGGAAACAGCCTAAAATCCTTTATTCCCGTTTCAATGTCATCAAGTTTTTTCTTTTCTATTATCTTTTTCATTATTATCACCCAATGACCAGTAAACGAAATCATTAAACAAAATTAGTTTTGTGGGTTTGTGTGGTTAATGTGCTTCTTCTAGAACTGAGACTTCCAGCTACAGAAGAGTTCCTGGTGCTGCTACTGTGGTGTGGTTCACAACTTCATATTGTTTGGTGGATAAGTCTTGTAAATTGGAATGTATGCCACAAAGTAAGGAGGAGCACTAAAATTGGGTCATGCAAGTTGGAATGATTAAGAAGTTTGATGAAGGGGAAGATGACATGAATGAGAATCTTTTGGATTTATCCAGGGAAAGTGAACCTGGAAACAGGCTTCTTTTCTTGCTTTATTTGGCCTAAAACTCCAAACCTCAACCACTGCAGATTTGTTTTGTTGTATTCTACAACCACCAGTTATCTATTGGTGAGCTGAGCGATATTCTGATTCAGAGCAAGAAGAGGAGAAAAGCCATCTTTTTATCTTTTATGTTGAGAGCCAGAAAAGGGAGAAGATAGTCCAAAATGTATATTTGGTCTGCCGACCGACTGTCCTTAATTGATATGAACCTTTTTAAGAAAAATTGCAATTGCTTTTGGTCATTATAGAAATGGCAAATTGGTTTTGTAATACAGGGAGTATGGGCGTATGGCACACATTAGACACCAATTTTCTATACATTAGACCGCGACATATTCCGAGTAACCTGTTACGCTAGCAGATATGCTTTCGCCGGATCCAAACATGGGATGAATTGGATGCGACGATTGAATGGAAGCAAATAGAGGTCTTTTGATTTAAGTCTCTAAGGAGAGCATAAGTAGTCTGCAGGGGAAGAGTAAAATGGGGCAGAAAGATTGAACCTTCAATTGGATCAAAATCTCAACACAAACATTCCAATAAAAGAAGAGAGCAACTTATCATTGCTATATGGATTTGGGTGCTGAAATAAACCTTTGACAAACATAAGATAACCATAAAAATCGTCATTACCTACAATATTCACATATGGAAGATAGATAAAAGTAAGATCACTACAAGCTCCAAAATCTTTGTATACATCAATTCTAGTTGCATTTGTAGTGCGAGCACTCTTACAAGCAAAATGCCTGAAACAAAAACAACTAGCAGATGCATCTCAACTGTGAGCTCAAGCATAAATTGAGTACGATTGTAGTGGATAACCCGCCGTCTCTCTTCTTCTCTGTCTCAAACCCATCAACATTTGCTGAATGAAGGGCAGTGTGGTGGACTTTGGCTACCAATGAGACAGACTCGTTCTGTTTCTTCCGTCTTCAAAACCATGCAATTCCCCATATTCCCTCAATCGATGGCACTAAACCTGAAAATCCAATATCAAACTAAATGAGTGACTAAACCATGGAATTTGTACATTTAGACTGTACATCACAAAGACTACAATCACAGGATCAAAGATTTAAACAATAGAAGTGCAGAATGCTCAAAAAACACCATTGAACTCTTCTCCTCTACTTGAATCGATAATTGACGCACTTCAGCACTGTCTATATTGGCTTAGATACCAAGTACAAATTATGTTTCCTAACTCTCCAAAATTCACAACAAGTGCAAACGACCTCGTTAAATTTTGATTGAGAACAAGGACTAAATTTAAGAAACATGAATTAAAATGAGTGAGAGCTCTTCCAAACTATGAGCAGAAAACAATAAGCAGTCGTCACTTGTCCTATAGTCTAAATGTGAGAGTGAACAACAAGTCGCAAATTTACCTGAAATCTCATCAGAACGAGTTCATCTCAAGGCAGTAAGTTCTTCTCTTCACCAGCATCTTGGCAGCAGTCCCATACGGCTCCTCAAATGCAGTCGAAACCCAAGAGAGATCAGACACCTCCTTCTTCGGATTGGACTGCTCACTGGGCCGAATAGCAACCAAAGTAGCTCCCTTAAGCACAACCCCATCAGGCAATTCCAACTGGGGCGCGTACCAGAGCCTCATATTGAGTGCCGGCACCAGCGTCCTCTTGGAGGAAGAAGAAGCCGACAATGGCTTCACCCTCAACTCCTCAAGCTGCTCTCTGTTCATATACAGCACCCCCTGCCCGTCGGCATCCGTCAGCACCAAGCTGTCCAATGTCTTGTGCTCCGAAATGATCGGCTGAAGCAAGTAATGCCGCGCAGACGCCGCGATCAACGAACTTATAGTCCACACCACCCTCAGTTTCAGCCCGCCGTTTGTGTAGAACGAGTCAGGTATGCTCCCGTTATCTTCGCCGTTAGCGGCGCAGACCCCGTCGCCGCCGCCGGAGACGACGTCGTTGGGCCTGTGATTAGGACCGGGCTGGATCACAGAGGAGGCTCCGAGAATGACGCAGTTGTCCAGAGTAGACCCGAAATCGGCCCTCCATTTGAGCAAGACTCCGTCGTCGATGCCGAGCTCGCCGGAGGGAAGCTCGATCCGGAGGAAGCGAATCTCGTTGAAATTCTTGAGCACCTGCGTGGGCGAGTGGTGCGTGACGCCGGCCTGCTCCGTCGTCTCGGCGGCGTTTTCGTCGGAGGTGGAGCGGCGGGGGCCGAGGAACTGGCCGAGGGCCTGGAGGGGCTTGACAATGCCGCCGAAGACGAGGCGGAAGAGGGAGGAGAAAGGAGCGCGGGATTTTTCGGAGGAGGAAGGGGAGGAGGAGGAGGAGGATGAGGTGGAGTCGTCGTCGGAGATGACGCAGTCGACGCGGACGAGGACGGTGTCGACTTGAGGGACGAGGGAGTGGAAGCGGCGGGAGACTACGCAGCAGCGGCCGAGGGCTTTGACGTCGGCGATCTTGTTGAAGACGAGGAGGAGGAGGGAGTCGGGGAGGCGGTCGAAGTGGTCGGAGGACATGGGTAGATCTGCGGTGGTGGTGGATGGCATGGCTAATCTGTAAAGGTGGAAGCTTTGGTTTGTAAAGATGAGAGCTTTGATGGGTCTAGGAGGTCTGAGAGAGAAATAGAGATTTGATTTGGAACAAGAAGAAGAGGAAAATGGTGGGTTGAGACATATCCACGCTCCCTGTGGTTTCGTATTTAGTTATTTCCGCAGAGAGAGATGAAGATAGAGATTGCGGATCTTGCTCTCTCTCTCTCTCTCTTTCTCTTTTTGGTTTCTAATTTACTTTTTACTGTGGGGGTAAAGGAAAGTTACCTTTTTCTTTTCCTAATTACCTATATGATAGTTCCCAAGTTTCCTATACCTCGTCCTCATGTGTAATCGAGAATGAAGTTCAACGAGTGAACAACCAATTAAGCATAGGTAATGGTTGTGTGGAAATTCTTGTATGCACGACGTGTATTTACACGACACAATCTTAACCGTTCATAACAATTCATATGTTTGACCATCATGTTTCTATATTATTTCTTCTAATCCTGACCATCTATGTATGTATGTAAAGATACACGCCGTGTACTAAAACTATTTTCATGGTTGTGACCCTTTCTATCTGAGTACTTGACGACTGTAGATAGCGTCCCCATAATTTGGACCCTCTACTCCCCTAGCTAACGAAACTTCTCATTTGTGTTTTGTATTACATTTTTTTTGATGAAATTTTTTTTTATATCAAGCACGGTAATGGCTCTCTAAGTCAAAACAATTTCATAATTTCACAATGGATGAAACAAGAAAAAAGGAATATGGTGGGTGGCAATGGGAAAGTAGTTTAGTATTAGGTAGGAGGAGGCTGCGGGTAACTTGTTTTGGTGTGTGATGATACGGTGGTCGGGTAAAGACGTTAAAAGCCGAAACTAGATCAGGTTGGGTCGGCCGAGACTCCGACTCAGATTGAGGCTTTCCAAATTTGCTTTTCCCTTTGTTTTTTTCTTGTGTTACTGTTTGCTACCTAAAACACATGCAACAGTATTGATTCAGACGGAACTTGTGGTCAAAAAATTCATATGCAAGCAACCTATTTTGGGGGTTCTCCATCGACATCTCGAAAACTCTACCAGTTGGCAAGTAGAATCATGCAGCTAGAGAACAATACAAGCTTAATTTCCACTTCTTTGAATTATGTGTGGATAGAAAAATAGGCGGGTGTGACACAAAATAGTGTGTTAATTACATCAATCTTTTTTGAATTATGTAAACGTTAATATATAACTTTGAGTGATTTATGAGACGTTACAATGTGTTACTACCGTAAATTACTAGGTTTGCGAAGATCTCTCAAGTGATCCGGGTATCTCCGGGACCCTAGGTAGTTAACAAGATCATTTACATTTGAAAATCTTAAAGATAATGCAACATTTTGAATTCGAACTGAGAAGAAGAGAGAACAGGGTAGCGGCAAACTTAATCATCTAGGACCTCTGGGGTTGAATTCTCACTGTTAGTGTGAGTGGGACGTTTTTGGCTTCAAAGAGAGATGGGAGTGAGATTCACGTAATATATATTCAATCAAATCGAAAATTATTGAGTTCGATCATTATACTGATCTACAATCATCATGTGCTTACGCATAGCTGTTATCTGAAGGATAGAATGACAGAAAGAAGATAGTTAATGGTGATGAACTGCTTCCTGCTTCATTCCGTATAACGATCGTCACGATCGAGCTCATCAGAACGAATAAAGTCCATATATAAATTGTTTTTCTCCAAACATGAATGAATGAGAGAACCTGATCTGATCAGAGTTTTACACACGTAACACACACACACACCTAAACAACTAAAAAAAATGCAGATTTGCAGACTGTAAACCCTAATAAAAATGCAGATTGTATCCCATCCAGGTATCACTTAAGCATGTGGAAATAAATTCCAAGCATGATGATCGATGAAGCTAAAACTAGATCATCGATCCCAGATTGATTAGGAGATTAAACAAAGCAGAAGCTCACGTTGTGGGCCTTTGTGGCAAGCCAGGCATGCATGTGTTGAGGATTTGATATCGATGATCGACGAACACCCTTTTCATAGTTCGAAGCAAACAACATATGATTCTGTGATTCCATATCCGTACCAATGGAAAGTACAGAAGCATAAAATCACCTAATTCATTTGCCACATTTCATGTCATGTTCAAGATATCTTGAGTCAACGAATCGGTCCAGCGTGGTTGAAGTGATTTAATTTGATGAATCCCGGCTTTGTCTAAGTTCAAGGAAAGGTAGTTACTAGCTAGTTTGTTTTCCATTTTCAAAGAACTTTACAGGCGCAACCGCACCCATAACATTCATGATTTGTGTGAACTTTATAGAGTATGAATGTTATGAGCACGGTTGCGCCTGTAAAGTTCTTAAATCATCACTTGTAGTTGTGGATTCTTGAGTATCTATTTGATCTTCTTAGTTATATCATGTTACAGAGCATGCGATGTTCATCGTTATAGCTGATAGTATCTAGTATGCCTAATTGACGATTGAAAACCTTGGAGCATCTATGTTGAAGTATATAGTTTGATGCTCACAACAAGGGCCAATTTGGGACTGTATGTACTTTTTGCTGCTTAACTTGTATCTTGATTATATAAAACCTAGTTGTTCTTAAGCTCAACTCAGGAACTCCATCCAGGGCCGGAGAATAAAGGCTGTAAATTAGCAAAGGTATGCCAAACTCACTCTTAATCAGTCGAACCTAATTATAAGCTCAACTCAGGAACCTAGGTCTTCTTCCACCATACTGTTGTAGGTTAATCTGTCATTCATGGGGAACCTGTGACACAGAAAGCTTGAAAGCCACCTTGGGGTGGGACTTTTCATATTATAAAGGGAGAAGCCATTATCCTCATATATGGTCCATTTACAAAAGGAGACAAGCTGTCCTTTTAAATTTTGAACGCCTCCCACACCCATCTCATTACAGCCATCAGAACTGTAAAATCATGCAGAAACGAGCATGGGATACAAGGAATTGAATTCATTACACAACAGAAGAAGGCGGTGCAGTTGGAGCAATAAAAGTGACCAAAATTCAGGACCAAGTGAATGACTTGGAGCAATGAATAAACAGTGATAAGATTTTTGTTGATCTCATGAGTGTGGCATCCAATTCTTCTCTGTGCCTGTGATAATAACATGTATGATCCCATGCTCTGGTCCCCCTGGCTTTATGGAAATCATAGTGTGACCCAAAAGAAAAACAAAATGAAATTGGAGAGACCTTGTTATCAAAAAACATGATTACCTTAAATTTGATGATGGACCATCCACTTATGAGTGTAATTTTCCATTTGCCCTATTTTGGTTATGAATATGCCAAATGATGTCCCCTGATGATTATGTACTAATTAATGGGTGACAATCTAATGAGTGGCAATATTGACAACATGCATATTCCCCCACACAAAACAGAAGGTGTACACTTGTACACATAAACCTCTCCTAAACCCCAAATAAATCCTTGAAATTGAGGGCTTATCACTTGTGCTGATTATGGTTCTACATTTTAGTTGTAGATGCATATTCTTTACATTTATAGGAGAGTAAGACAACTTGACCAATAAGGGTAGAGTGTCCTAGGAAGTGGTCCTCTGTTCTACATGCAAGGAAGACTTGTCCATGTCCTTGTGGGGTTGATCTCCACCAACTGCATAGGCAGTCATTTCTTTGTTGCAGCTTTGAGCAACAATTTAATTTCCCCTGTCAATGTTACATTTCTTTTCCTTTGAAGGAAAGTGTGACTTTTCACCCAAGGCTAAAGCTATTGCTGACAATCCAAGTTCTGCTGCTAGTATATTAGTTCACAGTTATCACTACATTATCTTTGTTATTACATGTAGGTAACACTTAAAGTTTGCATATGTGTTGACACTTGTTCTAGTATTAGTGTATTACAAGCAGCAAACTGGATCTTCATAAACAGGGATTTCTGGATACCACTAATTGTAAACAAAACAGTGACATCAACTAACAAGAGCATCATATCATTCAGCATGCTCAGTGACAGATTCACATCAAGAATAGACAAGACTTGGGTCAAACGCATAATGTTTATGCAGCAGATTTATAAACTAAATGATCGATTACAAAACACGGTCTGAATTATAATATTATTTTTATTTTTATACATAACTATCAAAAAACTTGTATTTTCATACTCGAAGTTTCATTCCGTTAGCATTTTGATACCCTGACCACTAACCATTAAATTTTGAGGACATTTTCTTCATTCCAATAAATATATCATTATTTACATTTACTTTAACAAAATAATTTATTTTTTGAGGTTATCAAATACAAATAAAATAATTCACTTTAGCAAAAATATTCAAACAAAAAATTCCAAAATTTTAAATATTTATTTTTGCAACAATAGTAATAAAAGTTAGTAGAACTCTTGTATATTTAACCAAAAATAGATTAACCATGTTTATATAAAATTTGATAAAATTTTCATCGATATTCGATATTTTCTTGATATAATTTATTTTAATTATATATTTTAATTTATTTTATTTTATTTTGCTTAACATGTAACTCCAAAAATATATATACATACAAGAGTTATACTAACTTTTATCACTATTGTTGCAAAAATAAATATTTAAAATTTTGGAGTTTTTTGTTTGAATTTTTGCTAAAGTTAATTATTTTATTTGTATTTGATAACCTCAAAAAATAAATTATTTTGTTATATTAAATGTAAAAAATGATATATTTATTGGAATGAAGAAAATGCCCTCAAAATTTAACGGTGTTAGTGGTCAGGGTATCAAAATGCTAACGGAATGAAACTTCGGGTATGAAAATACAAGTTTTTGAAAGTTAGCTATGAAAATAAAAATAACATAATAATTCGGGTGGTGTTTTGTAATTAATCCTAAACTAAAACTAATGGGGTGTCTTCTTTCATCAACAAGTGGAGCACTTGTGTTCTACCAAAAAATTGAAAGTATAGGACATGAAATTGAAATCTGATCTTTACAACAAGGACATGTATTAGGATATAGAAAACCCTACCAAAACAGAGAAATTCAGAAACAGATACTAAAACCTAGTTTGATATTGAGTTTTGAGGATTAAAATCACTTATAATCACCATTTTAGATAGATTTTCTGTTTGGTAAAATCTTAAAACGTGTTTATCAAACATTTTTTTAGTTTAAATAACCACGATTTTAAAAAGCCAGTTAGAGATTGTTTATTTAAAACTGAGTTTTTAAAAAATTAAGTTTTTAAACCATAATACCAAACTAAGTCTAAGTAGTTGTCAAATTAACTTCTCTCTTCCTTGTTTTTGCCTAACAATTAAACCATTGACATCAACTTGCAGGATACATAGTAAAACTATGCTACAAAGTTAAGACAGATGTCAGAAAATACATTGTTATTAACTTTGCATAAATGTCTTATTTTCTTCTGGGGATTCTTTTACATTTAAGTGTATTCTAATGCAGGACTTTGAGTCTCCTATGCACTCATGAAGAACAGCATCATTTGACTATGATGGGTTTGGCAGCACTTGAATAACATTCATTTTAGGAACAGAAATATAAAAGTAAGGAAGGATCATCTCATATGAATATTCAAGTCCAGCTCGTTCCAAATAGTTAGGTTGGCTAATAAAGTGAGAAAGAGCTACAAGAACCAAGAGAAAGATTGGGTGATGGAGAATGGGATCAAAGCTGTATATTAGGCCTACACGTACGGTAATAAATATACCCCAGAACTCTATGAAATAAAATTCATTGGCTCACCAGCTCAACCGGCCAACTTTACTACTTTCGACTCATAAACCCCACAGTTGGTGGCTTCAGATCGCCAAAGCTGCTTGATCTAAACCTAATAAGGCATGGTTTCACTGAGCAAAGCTCACCATCACTCAACAGTAATCCCCTCAACTGTAAGAACCTTTTTCATCCATCTGCCTACCACAAAGACCAAATTGTTTTGACATGCAAGTCTCACATCATGACCCAACTCTGTAACTGTAAAGCAGAACTCTATCTGGAAAATTTGTATTATGCAAGTCATTTAATATCAGCATATAGTTTGTATAGAAGAAGAAGCAATTCAGAAGCAATCATTAAGTATTCTCAGGACTAGACTTTTTTTTATCAAACAGATCCCAACCAACAACCACCAATCCACCAGTACCAGAACTCAACAAAGTGGTGCCCATGTTAGCAGGATAATCACTCTATGGTAATACTTGGTAATGAAATTAGGGTCTTCAGATATTTTTTTGAGAAGAGTGGTTTGATGGGTGAAAATGAAGTTACACTTATCAGTTCAGGACAATGTCTACATATGAACTTTTCATATGATTTAGTTTCTCAGACTCATAATTGGTTTTTGTTTTGGGTGTTTAGCATTCCCAGTTGTTATCAGTGAAGATGAGACCAAAAGACAAAGAAGAAGCAATAAACATGTAATTTAGGAAACTTCAGGTTTTGATTGGATGCAGATAAACAAGCCCTTAGAATATGTTAATCATAGAACAGCTAAGCTTCTTTCAACAACTAGTCACCTAAATGTAGAGTAACGAAATCCAGCTAAGCCTCCATACTGTGTATATGCTAGAGTATACAATGTCCTATTAATAATTTGCTCTTCAAGGCTCTCATGGGTTAACATGATCTGTTTACATTATTTAACTTAACAATGCTAAGAAGCTGTCCCTTGCTATATAATTACTTAACCACCAAAAGTTTTTCATTATTGTGTCTCTACTGTGTTCCCTCAACTATCAATACCAATCAAACAAAGAAAATTTTATATTTCAAGCTTGCAATATTCCATCTGAATAGAACAAAAGAAAAGAAAAGCAATATCTTCTCAAAAAAAAAAAAGAGCAATGAAATGGATTCAGAACAAATTTATAGGGAGTCCAGATAAAATTTTGATTTTTTCTTTTCTGGATCCCTCATGCATCACAAATCTAACATTGGTTGGGGCCAATTCATCTAGCCCTCCTTTTGTGAAAAAAGAAAAAAAATGAAAATAAAGGAGAGCAATGGAATACCCCTCATCTCTTTCCCTTAAAAAAACAAAAAGAAAATATCAATCAAAACAAAGAAAGAAAAAGAAAATAAAGTAACCTACTTGAGAGGGACATGAGGATAAATAAAGGGTAAAGCAATGCTAGAATATAGAATCATGTCTCATGCAGAATTTCTGGTGCACAAAAACTCAATTCTGTCACTCATTTTTGTATGGAAAATTACAGATATAATTGTAAAATATGACATCATTGGTAGATGAAGTTTTCATGAGCAATGTAGGTATATAAAACCATACATGGATCCCTGTTGGTTATAGTATAGAAGTGACACGTGAGACATCTTATAGTGACATTCTCTCACATGTAAAAAAAGAGTGTAAACAGTGCATGTGAATAAACCAACAACCAGTCACAGAGAGGACAGAAAAATGAACCATTTGAACTCAAAATGTTACACAGATACACCAGAAAACTTCTAAATCAGCAAACTGTAAAAGGTTCCAATTATACTGTCTAGTAGATATCTAGATGCAGAAAGGGTTACCCAATTATGTACAGCATGTATATGGCAATCGACGATGTTATAGTTATTGGAGTGTAGAATGAGTTTCTAGACGTTCTCTCTATTATTATCTTAAAAAGATCTTGAAGTCCAGCACATTAGCAGTTCCTTCAGAAGACCTACACAAATACCACACTCATTGCAAGCCTTCCCCACAAAGAAAGCCAGACAAGTATTAGCCACATAATCTGGGTTAAAGCTAAAGAAAACTCTTGAGTTCAGGAAGTTACTAGAGCCACAATATAAGAGGGGCCAACTCAGAAACCAATTTCCAGCTATGCTATTAAAATGAGACAATGACAATAACTAACAAAGCACAGTACCTATATTAGCTACACGAGAGATCTCATTGCGACTTCGGACTTCTCAATGTACACGGTTCAAGGGACATCAAAACTTGAAACAAGAAAGAGAATAGAGAGACAAAGATGTCTATCTCAGCTTAAGCGTCACAGATCAGAAACTTTCCCCAAAATTTCATGATATCCGTGTAAAAAGTGCTTTAATTGTATAATATAAAAGTAAGAGTAAATCTGCAGTGCAGAAAATAAGTAGCAGTGTCAGCATCTAATACACCAAAAGTACAGTGTTATGCATTCTAAAACTAAACCAGATTCAGGAAATGATATCAGAAACTACTAGTGTATATCAGTAACCTCTTCTGTTTCTTCTATAATTTGTGGACCAACTATTGGTGATTGAAAACTAAGATGAATTCAAATTACTAGCCAGCCACATCAGGGTGGAAATTAGGACAAATACAATTTTATTGACAAAATCAAATTCACAGGAACATAGGATTCAAGATTGTTGTTGGAAGAATCATAAATGTATTGCCCATAATGGTCACATATTTTAGGAACAGTCAAAGAGAAGTTTTCAGAGATTGGCGTGTGAAGAGTCATACAAGTTTCGCCCACAACGGTCACATATGATGGAAGCAGTTGAAGAGATGTTTTCTGGTTTTTCCTTCAGCATCTTTGGTACATCATGTTCCAGAACATCTGAGAGTGCCTTTGATCCTTCTTGGAGCTCTTCCAAACTGAAATAGAGGTCATAGCGCTATAATTTAACAAATAACCTGATAGCAATTATATTATTGCGGCAGCAGGTAAACTAGTTTATATTAACTCATACAATTTGAAGATTAGCAGCAGTCAAATTATAGAGCTCTCAATAGTAATTTGACGATAAAGAACTAAATGTTTTGTATTTGGTTAGTAGAATGTGAGGAAGACTCGTTAGAGAAAATCAATCCAGGGCAATTGAAAACATCAGGAAATGAACTACATATTATTTTTTTAAGGAGTAGCATATCTTTAAGCTTTAGCCATGGGACTAGAGACTTATTTTAAGCAAGCTAGAATCACAGACAAAGACTCAATCATTAAATGGTACAATTAATTTTGGCCAAAGAAGGATATTGTAGAATTACTTTTACACCAGTCTTACCATGAAGTATTTAGTATACTAGTATTGACACACTACCATGAAACGTTTAGTAATCAGTCCACACTCCCACTAAATTTGATTTCAACTCCTTCAAAGTCTTCCTTTGCATTCCAATTCATATTCTTTATGGGGCGAGCAGATTTGCAAGATCTGTTAGATTGAGCTAATGCTTTCTTAAGATATATATAATTAAAATGCACAATGATTTTCAGGCTCCCTAGTTTGATCTTTTAACTTTGATTTTCTAGGTTCAAATGATACAATTGTTTCAACAGGCCATATTGACCTCAAACAAGAATATCATTAATACATTAATTGATAGATCATCAACATATGTATTTACCTTATGGAGAGTGGAGGAGTCAATCTGATAATAGTATCATGAGTTGGCTTGGCAAGAACTCCTCTCTCCTTCAACTTTAGGCAGATATCATAAGCAGAAACAGGGGACAAATTTTTGCTATTGAGCTCCACAGCATTAAACAAACCTCTTCCTCGAACTTCCTTAATGTATCTCGGATACTTCTGCTGAATCTTGTTCAGCTGATTCCTCAGGTCTTCTCCCATTTGGGCAGATCTATAGAAGAGTTGAGCATAAGTTAGTTCTGTCTTTAGATTCTTTACTCTCAAATAGTATCAATGGCCCAAAAATCAAGGACTTAATATCAGAACACTGGGAAAAATATTTGCTACCTTTCAGCAAGTCTCTCATCTCTTATGACATCTAGTGAGGCAATAGCAACAGCACTGGCCAACGGATTACCACCAAAGGTACTGCAAAATACAAATACACCTGAACTCTGTTATACACTAGAACAAGAAACAAGCCAAGCACATAGCAAGAGTACTGAAAATGGAATCAGAAATATTAGAACAAAGAAGAGTAGTGATAATCAAACAACTATATCCAAGTCATGTCCGTCCTGAAACTTTTGCTCTCTTTTAAACCCTATGGCCACAGCCAAGCAGCAATTCCAGTTCTACCATCTTTTAGACACAAACTGGGAAAATTCTTCCAATGTCCTTTTGAACAGAGATACTAGTAGAATGTATCTAAAGAGTAAATAATTAACCTATAAATTATGGAAGATCTTGATCCAAAAATATGAAAGTGTCCAGGTTATATCTCAGTTAACTAAAAGTGTCATAAAACTATAAATATCTCTAAAATATCAATATGCAGAAAATGATGGGCTGGTTAGGTATGAATAATCTATAAAAGCAGTTATAGCAGCAAACCTTCCATGCTCTCCAGGTTGGATACAGAGCATAACGTCTTTGTCTGCGAGCACCGCACTTACAGGTATCACACCACCACCCAATGCTTTTCCTAGAATCTGAATAACATCCCACAATATGTTAACTTACTCTGACATCTAGAATGCTTTATATGTATTTATATCAGTGGCTCATGGTTTAGATAAAAACTGTAGTACATGAAAGGGATGAACTGATAGCAGAACAATTGTCTCAGTTTTTTTTTTTTTTTGGAAATAAATTAGACCACAAACTTATAACTATGATACAAATATATCATAGAGGCATTACTAGAGTTTAGAAAAGATTTATAAGGTGCATGTCAAAAATATGCCTGAATATCTAATGCAATTTCAGTGCATTGCCAAAATTTTAGACAAGGTGAGTTTAAATCTAAAACAAATCAACAGAACAAGAATTATGCGTATATTTAGGAGAATGGAACAAAGTTCAGTACTTAAAAATAATATACCACGACATCTGGCCGAACTTGTTCCCAATCACAAGCCAACATTCTCCCTGACCGTGCTAAACCAGATTGTATTTCATCATCAATCATCAGAATGTTATATTTTGTGCATAGATCTCTGACAGATTTTAAATAACCATCAGGAGGAATTATAACCTGTGGACACAGAGGGCCCCTATTCAGAACTTATGAATGATCAGAATAATTATTTGAAACCAATGTATGTCAAAAGGAACAGTTCAATCATGTTTGTTTTATGGGTCAGAACAAATATAACACAAGATTAATGAAATATACATTTCATTAATCCTACAAAAACATACCCCAGCCTCTCCTTGAATGGGTTCAAAAAGAAATCCAGCAATACGATCTCCATTCTCTGCACTCAATAGCAGATAAATTAATCAGTTCAATTTAAAACACAGATCTGATAGGGTTAAGGCAATACAAGAATTATAAAAAAAGAATAAAAAATAACATGCGAACTATATGACGATTTAAAGTCATTGCATGCAAACCTTTAAAGATCCTTTCAAGGCCAACTACATCACCAAAATCAACTTTCAGATGTCCCGGCACTAACGGCCAAAAACCTCGGGTTGCATCATTGTCACAGCTCATAGAAATGACAGCCAATGTACGACCATGGAAGCAGCCACAACACGAGACGATAATGGCCTGTATATTGCTCAGTAAAATTAGTGACACAATTTTGAGTTAGCAACACAATTGAGATGTGCTGTGATTGTAAGCTAGTCACATATCAGGGACCAATTTGTTTTCGGGTGAGAGTTACTACCCAAAATTAACAATTGATAGTCACTTATATTTTGTGTGGTGATAGGGCAGGTCACTTTTTTTCATCTGGATTTTGAGTTATAAGTCTGAATCTCCTCCCCCTTTTTTTTTCAACAGATAGTCTGTGCTTACATAATCAATGAGTGCAGAAAATCAGAGCTACTCCAGTCAGTCAACCAACTTAAGCAACCCAAAATAAATAAGATCTATGTCAAAAAAGACAATACGTCTCCATAAGTTCTACCTCATCTTTTGGAATTTTTTTCTTCTCATAACCCCATTTCCTGGCCAACTTTAAAGCTGTTTCTACAGCTTCCGCACCAGTGTTCATAGGCAGCACCATGTCATAACCAAACATGCTTGTTAGATACTCGGCAAATACTGGAAATTTATCATTATAGAAAGCTCGAGAACTAAGAGTGAGCCTTTCTGCCTGTTCTTGTAATGCCTTCATGATCTTTGGATGACAATGACCCTATAACAGGAAGGTATTGGTTACATAATGGAAAACTAAGTAAAAGGCAGGAAAGCAGGATCATTAACTTCGTTGTACCAGGTTTCGAAAAAAGAAAAGAAAAAAGGTTTCTGATATTAGCACAAATCTATGATGTTCAGTTTTAACAACGAAAACCAGTGCCACGTTAATAATTGGATAAGATAACCTGGGAATCTAAAAATGGTATAGCATTGATGTGCTTTCTAGAATGACAATAATCATGTTATCTGGTTCCGAGCGCATTTAATCTACCTGTTTTCATGTGTATGGTGTGTGTGTGAACATGCTTGCATGACCATTGTTGTAACACACCCACTTTCATTTTATACCTGGTTAACAGCAGAGTAAGCTGCAAGAAAGTCCAGATATCTGTTTCCCTCAGGATCCCATATGCATGATCCCTTAGCTTGAGAGAATACAATTGGAATTGGGTGGTAACTGCAAATTTCACCAGTAAATTCTCTTAAAACCTTATCACTCAAACACTATAAATTACCGGATACAAAGAAACTAACACATGTAAACTATTTAAGCAAAACATCATAACACTTCAAGAATTCCATACCATTGTCCTCTTTCTACAATGTCTTCCATGATTTGTCACAATTAATGACACTCCACAAATAAAACTTTGAACAAAAAAGATTACAAAAATCGGGAATTCACTCTCACAAGGATCCTCAATTCTTCAGTTTCTATCATGATTGTCACAATAAACGACACTCCACACTCCACATATAAAAATTTGGACACAAATATCAACAGAGGCAGAAACACACTGAAACAAAACTCAAAACAATACAATAGACGAACAAAACCATTAGGCAAATACAAAAATCCACGTACAGTGACTTCATTTAGAACCCACAAAGCTCCAATCAAATGAAAACAAGCAATACCCAGATGGCAAAACATGATCAAGAATCTAACAGCATCCATAAAGTAACATTCTTTAGCGAAAACCAGGAATCCCAGAAAAATTAAAGAGAGGAAAACAGACTTGTGGGCACTGTGTTCATATTCAGAGTTGATGAGGGTCTGAGAAGAAGAAGAAGAAGAAGAAGAGGCACTGCCTTGAGGGACAGCACCGAAGCTCCTCCTTCCCGTCCGGATCACTCTGTTGAATCCCAACACGCTCTGCAAAGCTCTCTTGCTGCTCGCCATTGATGGAAGATGACAAAGATTTCAACTCTCTTGTTCTTCCAGTTTGGTATTATGAGGTTGAAGAAAGCAAATGCTTTCGTGACTTGTCAGACTGAAATACGATGATGATGGAACACACTTGTCGTTATACGACGTTGTGAAACACTTTCCAAAGCATTATCCAAAATGATCCTAGTTCCCACGTCACATGTCTTCCTGGATGAACTTAACTTGGTCACTGAAATGCCATTATTGGCGAGCCTGTTTACTCAAGTTGGATACACGTACGATTCCATAATTAGGCCTGGCAGTCTTACCCGTAACCGGTCAACCCGTCGGATACCCGCACGCTGCGAACCAATTCGGAGGGAGGAGGCTTAAAAATTGAGGAATCCAACGGACTGAGAAAACATGAAGAACCCGACTTCGGTGACAAGCGTTTGTCATCTTAAGGTGACCACAGCCAATGAACATGAGACACGTGTCCATTTTAAAATGTTTGACTGCAATTTAAGGACATAACACGAGGGTTTTAGGTATTTGATATGTTTGTTTATAATTATTATTAATACTTATCCATCTCTCATTGATGTTTGTCACTCATAAATGACCATAACTGGTCACCCAAGTTATTTCCAAACATGAATGATGAGTCAAATGGATTGGGGTTTGGTGAAAAAAAAGGAAAACAAAAAAGTTTTGTTTTAACTTGTTTTCAATTATCTTAGATACTTTTTTTTATCTCATTTTTTAAAAAAATTAAGTAAATATAAAAAAAAATCTCAACAAGTTCCAGAGGTTTAGAAAATATATATATATATTCTCGCAGGCTAAACGGGTTCCAACGGAAATTTGTAAACTAGCTAACGGGTTTAACCTAAACCCGTTAAAAACCCGGCCCGTTACCAGGCCTATCCATAATGTGATCGTCTTTTTGGTTAGTGAAATTGATTGTTCATTTTGGTCGTCAAAGTGAAGGTACATTATGTAGCGATGTTTGTGCTAGGTTTGGTCTTCAAGTGAAAGTAACCAACGTATATCGATGCCATTTCTAGAGGTAATAATATTCACTTTAGATCGACTAGATTCATACAGTTGCCGCAACTTTGTTTGAGGTCCCAAAAGAGACTGAAAACATTTCCTCGGTAATCAGAAATTAGGCGCAATTGAGGGTTTTCAGTGTAAAGCCTTGTACAATACATCATTTTCTATTTATTCTGTCATGCACAAGCAAGCAAGCATAAGTCTTCAAAAGAAAGAATTGAATTACATTCCTGTATCCCATGATTTCACCGCTGAAAGTAACAAAGGAAAAAGGAATAGAAAAGAGCAACATACCAATCCATCATCAATAAATATTTCATAATCTAGCATCAATTCTCAAACAAGCACTGGGGTCAAGTTAAGCAAATATTCTATACCTCTGATTAACTAATAAACTTACAAAATAGTTTACAATACAGAAAATATTGCTCAGTGATCAACACATATTTGCATAGCCTTCCAAAACCCCAATCCTTCTCCCTCCTGTTCCCAGACGAAACAATTCAACCCTTCTGATGGTTGCAGTGTCATATCATCACATATCAGTTCTGGTACCAAGCAATCAATAGCCAGTAACAACTGTATACCACAGACGCAACACAACCCCCCACAAACAGGGAAACACCTAATTTTCTGGAAACCTACACTTGCACTATGACTTGTACTTAACAAAAATCTAGACTTAAAAAAAAAAAAAAATTAATATCCTAACAAAAAGGACCAAGAGTGAAGAGCAAGTGAGACACAACAAACTCTTAGACCGGAAATCAAGCTGAAGTAAACTCTCGAAAAGATGGTACTCAGTACACAGCTCCACAAGCTTATAGCTGTGATCATAATGAAGTCACACCCATATGAGCCTTTCGTTGTGATTGATAAGAAGGAAAAAAAAAAGAATTTCAAGAGGTGTGTTCATATATTATTAAGTCATTATTGTCAATGAACCTAAATGAGATCATAATGAATTTGTCATCGTGATTGATATGAGGGAAAAGACACTAGTTCCGAGTGGTATTTCCTGATGCACCCTCACATAGCTAACGCAAAGGAACCTATCTACAAATCTACATTCCCGGGCAACATATCTAATACACGCCTCCCATAATGATCTGGTGATGATTCCAGCATATGTTGCTTCTAAGGAAGAATCATTGTTAACTGCAATAAGATTTTGCAGACAACAATATGATAAACAAGCAGACCAACCAGAACTAGATCGGAAATACTCAAGTAGTTTGATTTAAGATGGAAAAACTTGATTGAATGAATGCTCTGTTATCGTTGATGTTCTGGTCTCTAATTATTCAATATCAATAATATTGAATATCAAGCTTAGTTGCAGTGATAAACAGGAACTAAGCTGTTCAAGAACCACAGTGGCTCATTCATGGATTGAAAGAAGGAAAACACAAAATCCTACAGCTACTCAATGTCCTCACTATCTGGAGGATGCAAAGCGGTTGGAAAGATATAGTTGTGAATAAGAAGTTTCATTCAACCTATCAAGGAGCACGTCATGATGTCACTATACAAATTTCTCATCAAAGTGCAGGGCAGACTCAATGTTAAGGAATGTTGTGGTTAAGGATGGCAAGGAATGTTGTGGTTAAGGATGGCCGATAAGAGTAAAGAAATCATCGAGGATCTAATAATAGTTGGTTTTGCAATGTTGTTTCACATGCCCAAGATGAACACGGAAGGAAGAGAATAAAGATGCAAAATATTTGCTGTAGATTATCTAATTGAAGAGTGATTCCTCTCCGCTTACGCTGCAATGTGCATGTAAATAGAGGAGAACATGGAATTACGAACTGCATTTAACGTGCACTGTTCATTGAGAAGATGCTTCTAGCAAGAAGCTAAGAGAAAGAGTTGAATGGCCAGGGAAATAAAATACATTATTATAAGATTGACAATTACGGTCATCATTGAATAAGTTTCCGGCATGAACATAAAATTATTGAGCTTGATAGTACTGAAAATAAGATCAACTCTATCTTTGTGAAAGATAAGACAGCTGAAGAGATATGACAGGAAAGAAAGAACCTAACATTGTAGATTAAGAATAGATTTGGTGGCAAAGATGGAAGGCATGAACCCTGCAGTGAATCCTCTAGCAGTCTCGATTCCCACTTAAAGTGGGAGAACAGGAAGAACCACATTGGATAAGTTCAGAAAAGAAGTCTTCTCCAGAACCAAACCTAAAGGTCTACAGAGGAAACATGATAGAAAATGCCAAGATTCTTACTATTCACCTTTAAATGGGCAAGGTGCACCTGAAAACTTAAGTGGCCATTATAAATGCCTGGATCAAGTTCTCTGCTGTTCGCTTCTGTTCAGCTGTGCCAGAAATATGAGCAATACGATCACCCCGGGAAGATTTGGACTCGGGAATCTCTATCATTGCTCCTGATATCTGGAGAAAAATAAGTATGCATGTGAACACTATTCAACCATGCAAATTGTTCAGCATGTATAGCAAAAAACAGGATTAATTTTCTATGCCGACCCCTTTCCAAATGGGAAATAAGCAAAGTATATCTACCTTCCGAATGTTAGCAATATTTGCCCCTCCTTTGCCGATCACCTTACCTGCTGCACTGGCAGGAATGAGCATCTCAAGTGTTGAAGGGGGTGGCAACCTGCGTAGAAGAGCAGTATATGACTGTAAGACAAGAGACAAGAGATACAAACTTCGAAACCAGATATTATAAACTTGATACACTTACCCTCCATATAACTTGGATGAATATGAAGACACTGATCCGTAGCCATCTTCCCCCATCTAAAACAAAAAAATAATGAGTACCACCAGTGATATAAATAAGGACTTCAAAACTTCAAATTGAAATAAATATAATGACCAAAGTGGATGAGACAATGACTTCAATGCATAGTTTGTGGGTAAGCTTCTTGGAACCAAAGTAATGTGGAACAGTTGGGGTTTTGGAGAAGGGTAGTAAAAAGATTTCCAGAGGGTAGGAAACCTTCTAGGTCAGCTCAGGAGGGATATTCAAGGTTAAAGTGGTCTTGCAGAGTATATTTGCCTGAATATACAATGTGGTGATGTTGATGGCATGAATAAAGAAAATAGTGGTGATGGATAGAATGTGGAAATAGACTAGGAGTAGGATTGTGAAGTCGGGAGAGATGGCCCCCTTTTTATGGATTGGAGGTTGGCTCTCTACTCGTACAAGATGTTTTTGGAGAGGGAACTCATTGTGAAGTTCCACCAGCTGTCAATGGACAGAGTTAAAAGATTGCAGGATAGATGATCTGACTTGGGAGTAAAGTGTGTCTGGAAGTTAATCTACTCTGCTAAACATGATGATATGAGAAATAGGAACAGGTGAATTTAGTGAGATTGGCATACCGGCAGAGATCCATATCCAAAAAGGCCACTGGAAGAAAGCATGCCCAAGCCGCTTCCACTTTCAGCCCTATGATCATAACCTATGGGAGCAACCTGGGAGACAGAAGGCAGCACAGACGGCAAAGAGAGACCAGTGCTACCTGGGAATAAAGAGTCAGCACCAATAGTGGGGTTATGACCACCATCTCTATCTTTCAAAACATCGTCTCGGAGCCTTAGAACAATCTGAATAAGTGCATCTCTCAAACTAGTGAGATCTCCTGCCACCTAAATGAAAAACAGTGATGAAGAGATAACCAACAAGGAAAAAGAGAAACACCAAGCTTAAACTAATTAATTTAAACAAACCTCAACAAGTTCATCATTAGCATCAGCACATTTAGGCTTATCAGCTTTTGAAATACGGATGTCAGCTTTTGTTCTCTTCCGAATTTCATGTATAATTGAACCATTTTTTCCAATAAGACAACCAATAACTTTAGATGGAACAAGAAGCCGTATAGAAACGTTGTCAACATCTTCGTCATTTATCTTCCCTTGCAGCAATAGAACAGCTTCAACTGCCATGGACTTCAGATCATCCGGTGACTGCCAAACAGTAAAACCAACAAACATGATCAGCACACTATCCCAGAATTTTCATACAAGGTAACTCATAACTCAGTAATTAATATCATACAACACAAAATTATCCAAAACAGTACCATGCCCTGTTACCAAGCTCTCCCCAAGGTTCAATAATTTCCTCAAATCTAATTAAATGATTTCCATTTTTTTTTCCAAACTCCAAGGCCACAGACACTAGATGTCTAGACCCAAGCAACATATTAAATTGTAATGCCAAATAGTTTATGAGATGCATGAGTGGTCAACTTTCTCAAGTAAAAATCGTTACATCTTTTGGCAAAATAGAAATATTCAGTGTCTGTAAAGTCGACTGATATAGAGAGGATATGCATTGTGAGTACCTCTGTTGAAAAAACAGTGATCATGCACTCATCACGGTCATCCTTGGTATCATCAACCTCAACTCGAGCACCACTAGTCTGCCTTATGCTTTTAATGGTACCCCCACCCTTTCCAATTACACGACCAATCTTGTCAGAAGGGCATAGAACTCTCACAATTAATTCCTCAGATCGCGGTGCTACACTGAAACCAGAAACTAAAGGAAGAGCAGATGAATATATGGGCCATGCATTCCCTGTATCCGCATAACCCTGAAGATCTGGTACATGTGTAGCGTTTAGGAGTGGAGGTAGTGATCTAGAAGGAATAATAGGATCTGCAGGGTTATATAATCCACCCGATTGATAAATTGACATATCTGATGGAATTATTATGCTTGGATGGGCTTCCGGTACTGTTGTATCAAGAGAAATCTCTTCCCGCGCAGGAAACTTGTATATGATTGCAGAAACTGCAAATAATGCTTTTTTCACTGCTTCTGATTCTCCATTTATCTGTCACGGAAGAAACTATCACTTAAACACAGTAGTATTACTGAGAAAGTTCAGATAAGGAAACAGAAATCTCTGGAGAAAACTATGACAGGCATGAACAATTAATGCACAAATAATGTTCATCGCAGCACCTACCACGGAATTTCATACTAAAGTAGCATAACGAATATTATAATCAATTACCAAAATTGTAAAAGTCAAGTTTCTCATATCAAAAGCAACAGCACAACTAGAACATGCTAGATTTCTGTAAATTCAAAAACACATACTAACCATAACAAAGTTGTCAAAGTCCATTGCACAGGAATGCGTCGGGTCAGAGGCATCTTTTGCAGTGACCTTAATGTTCGTCCTGGTCCTGCTCCTCAGTTTCTTGATCGTCGACCCGGCCTTCCCTATCACATTAGCACACTGGCTAGCCGGGACAAGAATCTGACACTCTTCCTTATCCCTCCTTCTCATATCAGAATCTCCAGCAGCAGCCAATGCATTCGAAATAGCCGAATGCACTTTAAATAGAGCATCCTGTGCAGCACACAAGGGCTCCCTATCACTGCTAAACTCATCATCAACATCAACCTCCTCCTTCTCCCTAACATAGCTATAAATAGTTATAACCCTATCTTTCGCCCCCGGAAACGGATCCACGACCTTCACCTTAGCTCTACTATCCTGTCGAATCGAATTGATCACTTTCCCACTCTTCCCAATCACGCTTCCGATTACCCCAACAGGGCACAGAATCCTGTACACAACAACCTCATCGCCTCCTCCGCCGCCACCACCGCCATTCACGCGCCTCTTCTGATTCCTGCTCCCGCCGTCATAATCTCGGTCCCTCTGCGAACGGTACCGCTTCCCCGTCTCTCCCATAGATTCCCTCCTGAAAATCATAATAGAATCTCAATCACGACTGAGCAGAGAACCAAACAAAAGCAACAAATGAAATTGAAATTGGGGTTTTTCATAATTCGGATTCTTTCATATAATTAGTATTAGAAACACCAATAATATTGCAGACTTGAATTTGCATCTCCGGATTTTGACCTTGTTTTTGCTATTCTTAACGTAACAGAAAAAAAAAACAAAAAGCTTCATGGAAATCGAATTACTGAGGAAAAAAAAAAAGAACGGGAAGGAGTTGATGAAGCTGCGAGGTTAAGAAACCCCAGAGAAGAGAAGAAGAGGACGTACCTGTAAATTGGGATAGAGCTAAGTCGAAGACGAAGAGAGAGAGAGAGCTCTGTAAGCACAAAGCAGAGTCGACTTTCTTTCTTCTTATTTTATTTGACGTAAGAAACGAACGGCGCCTTTCTTTACTCTAAAATAGTATTACACACTGACCCCAGGCCCAAGTACACTTCACGGCCCAATAAGCCCAATCAGGCTCCCTCCACCTTTTTGTAGGCTGTTCCCATCACATATTGCCTCCTCGTCCTCACTTCCCAGTAGCAAGTGAGCTTGTTTTAGGGCGTAATTAGGGTTCAAGGTTTAATGTTTAGGGTTTGGATCTAACGAATTGGAGTGCTGCGATGTCAACGGACGGCGACGGCGTCGTTTTGGAGCAGGAGCAAAGAAGATGGGAGGAGATGAACGTGGATTGCTTAGCAAATGCGTTTAGCAGAACTGGAATGTAGTCGCTGTCCCTTTTGTCTGTAAGTCCTGGCACGAAGCTACCCTTAATCCTGAATTTTGGACATGTCTTGAGTTTCCTGATCATAAACCCTATCCTGTGTTCGTTAATACTGTTGAAGAAATCGATACTCCACCTCGGAGTTTCAGGCACGTTTTATGATAAGTTTATACATGTATATCGAATCGATAAGAGTCGATTCTCGATCACTGCGTTTGTAAAGACGGTGGTTGATAAGAGCAAAGGGAAGGCTACGGAACTCGAGCTACCCATGTTTGGTACAGAAGCAGCTCTGAGATATGTTGCAGATGCGTGTCCTCTGCTCAGAGCCTTGACGTTTGTCGATGATCTGGTGATTTTCAAGCATTCTCAGATTCTCCCGGAAGTGATAGGGAAGTGGAAGTTTTTGGAGAAATTATATGTGGGGGGCAGCTTGATACTCACTGTCGAGCATGTAAACGATGGGAGATACTTCTGTAAATATTTTCAGGAGTTGTTGGCACCGGAAACTCCGAGCTGCTATAATGTTTTGGAGAGGATTATAGTGCAGATCGGCACTCACTGCAAGCAGTTTAGGTTCTTGAATCTTATACTAATCCATCTTCTTCAAGTTGAAGCATTGGCAATTGTGAACTTTCTGCCACACCTTCGGACCATATTAGCAGGCAGGTGCATCATGGAAAGGGATAGCGTTCTCACAGTAGTTCGGGGATGCAAAGAGCTTGATGTTTTTTATGCCAAGGAATGTGCAGGCTTTGCACAGGATGATGAAGAAATTTACAAGCTTGCTCGCCAGACTGGTAAGATTGTATGCGTGGGCTGTGTACGCCATGATGAAGTAGAATCTGAGTTTGGTATAGACATACCTACTTTGTTAAGGAGATTTGTATTCATCAGGGCGGGTTTGATGGGTCATGAGGGATAAGTAAGGCAGTTCTCATTTTGTCCTCCATGCTTCTGTTGGATGGTCTCAACTCTAGAAAGCTAAAGTCTGAATAGACCTTGCTAGCTTGAATGTTAATATTGCTGTGTTTGTCATTGCAGAAGTTCAAGTGTTGCTGTGTTTGTCATTGCAGAAGTTCAAGTGTTGCTATGTTTGTTATTTTAAAAGGTCAAAACTGATATGTTTGTGTAGATTTCGCTTAAGAAATTGATGGATTTTTCTTTTGCCAGTTTTCACATAGACTAGAGACTCCAACTGTGTTTAGGATAGACATCCACCAGTCTGATAAATTTTCTCAGATTTTCACATCTTTACAACAATTGAGTTTGCTATTTGGCTCTCTGACTCTCGTTTTCTGGACTAGTATGTTCCATCTTGATCCAACTGAGTTGGTATTTCTTAGCTGACTGTGTTGATTTTCTTCTAAACATACATAATGCCCTGCAAAACGCTGCAGATTGAATAGGCGTAGCTCCGTGTATACTTTGAGGGATGTTCGCAGCCTCATATCATTTCGATATATCCTAGTTATTGATTGTTATGACAATGATAGAAAAGTGATTGGAACAAAATTCACCTTGTCTTGTAGTCTTCAACTCCAATATATATGTATCATGAGCTTCTAAATGATACAAAACCAGTTCAGAATACTTTGATGCAAGTCGGTAAAAGTCAGTCATGGGTATATGCTCTTTGTAAGTTGAAGGCTGCGTGCGAGTATACCCATGATTTACTTTTCAGTTCAAAATACTTCGCGGTAAGCCTCAAGCCCCAAACCTCTGTAATCAAGAACTCGGCCTAATTTACAAAGGAAACTCATTTTGGTATATTCAAGTTGCACGACTATTGATACACTCGTACACATGCGAGTTTATGTTCATTACAAACAGCATGTGTCTTTAAACACGGTTGAATGTAGCCCAAAAAATGTATCTACACAACATTACTGGTTAACTAAAACATCGAAAAATAATCATAGAGCAGTCGTACTCGCAACTTTCTACATACAAAGAGCATATATGTCAAATGAAAAGTTAGCCAAGTGGTTAATTAATAATAACACATGACTTTTCACGACCTTCTACTTAAGAGAATAATACCAACCACCTCTTCTTCAATCAAAATGACCGCGGAAGCAGCTTGAACAATTCATTGACAACACTTAGGTGATTTTACGTCACGTCACCACCTATGTGACTTTTCGAGTTTTCGTAACCACATGACCGACTTTTCGTAACCATATGACTAACTTTTCATTGAGGCTTCGTTTGTTTCGTAGGCATCATGAAATGAAAGTGGTTCATTTCATGCATTTGGGAAAGTAAAAGGAAAATAGCCATTTTCCTAGTTGAAGGGAGATTATGAGGGAAAATGGTTCCTTCCAAAATCCAAAGGAACCACTTTCTTTCTTTCTAAACATTTATTACTCACAGCATAATATGTTATTATATTGATTATCAACATTCCCAATGATTTTTCGTGTGTTACCAAATATCGAAATAGAAAGTTATTTGAAAACTTCATTCTCGTTCTCTTTCCTTTCCCATGGGAAAAAGGAAGAAACTACTTTCCTTTTCCATGAACCAATCAAGGCCTGAGAATATGCCGCTCAACCAAATGATTCTAACATGTTGATAAAGAATGTGAAATCCATGCACCCAAATTGAAACCTTTTTTTTTTTTTAGTTAATACATTCACAAAAAAACAAAGTGTAAGTTACTAAAAAACAATTTAAATTACAAAATAAAAAAATGTGAATTTTAATTTGGGGTGTATAGATTTCACTGTCCTAAACTAAATAACAAAAGGTATTAATTATGAGAAATGGCCAAGGAAAATAGAGAGAGAGAATTTTAACTACAAAAGGTCCTATTGTTGTGAATTGGGGAAAACAGGTGGGAGTGGGAACTGGATTTCAATTAAGGTCTCCATGAACATGGAACGAGAAGCAGCGGAATCACTGATTCAGGTGGCGGGCTCAGAAGGGTCGAACCCGAATAGCCCAGACGGGTCGGACCTAGCTTTCTCGGAGGCCGTGACCCGCGTCAAGAATCTTATTTTCCGGCGAATGCTGGTTGGGATCAAAGACGGCCGCTTTTTCCTGGGGACCTTTCACTGCATCGACAAACAGGGTAACATCATTCTTCAGGACTCGGTGGAGTATCGGAGCACTCGCCGGAACTCGACTTCTCCGACGGAGCAGCGCTGCCTCGGTCTCATTCTCATCCCTCGATCTTGTCGTATCTCTTGCCATGTTGGGTGTTCCGTTGAAGAACAACTAAGTCTACTTTCAGTCTAGAATAGTTCCATGTTTGTGTTGCAAACTGAGTTCAAATTTGACTCGTTGTTTTAAACTTTTAATGTTGGGGCTTTGGTTGTTATGCTTTGTAGGAATGTTACATTAATCTGCATAGCTTTTCGAGTTTGCGGGTATTCGATTTAATGAGCAATTAGGCATGTTCTTGATCAAAATGTTCAATGCAGATATGGAAATGTTCCGCATTCAAGTTGTGACCATTTTAGATGGCAATTCATTTTGTTTGTAGTTTTCTAGCACACAAAGCCAAACTCTTAGGAGAAGGCTTCTCAGAGACAGGTTAAGATGTATAATCTGTGTGAGATATTCAGTCTTTGGATGTTGCTTTCATTCCTTGATCAGCATGTTTGCCTTCTTCGGGACCTAAGTTGTTAGCCTGCGGAAACTGCTTGGCAAGGGGAAAAAATCTGTCTGAATTGCAGGGATGAAGGGAATGTGTTTGCTCAAGCACATGGGTGATGGGTAAAAGGTGTATAGTGATGTTATGGAGGTTGGTTTTTGGGTTTGAAATGAAGGAGGAAGATGTTGGGATCCAAAGGAGAAGCCAATTGGTATTGAAGATGTATCTGGTTCGAAACTCTATCCCTCTTTTGATCCAAAAAGGAAATGTGACTGGTGAATTCAAAGAGCGCATTCAAATTGACCTTCTTAGATGAGAATTCATTTTGTTTGCAGCTATGTAGCACACGAAGCCAAAACTCCTAGGAGAAGGCTTCTTAGAGATGTATATAATCAGAGTGAAGTTTCAATCATTGGGTGTTGCTTTCATTCCTTGCCCGACATGTTTGTCGAATTGTCGTCTTGCTGAGCACCTAAGTTGTTAGCTGCTTGGCAAAGGGTAACATCTGTCTCCTTCCCCAGTTCCTTCTCAGAAATGCATGAATTCCAGAGGTGTGTGTGTGTGTGTGGTGGTGGTGGTGGTTGGTATGATTGATGATTGATACAATCAGATTTTGTAAGCTCATGCTGTTCCAAAAGAGAAACTGAAGTACATTGGTAAATTATCACAATAACGAAGAACCTGTTTCTCATTTAGAATTTGAGTTGCGTTCAATGAGACTCATACAACTTGTTCCCCAAATGGATACATTGATCAGAACCTGTTACTATAAGGGGTTCCATATACAATAAGGTAAGGTACAGTTCGCACAACAGAGTCTATTGGTATTGCAAAGTTAACTCCAGATGATGTTCCTGACCCTGCAAAATAAAGAAAGTCAATATGAGCATGAAAGAGTTCAACTAAATACGTTGCCTCAAGATCTTGACAAGATCAAAATCCTTGGAAGCCCACCAGCTATAGCACTCAATTTCTCATTCTCTACCAGTCAGTTATCTGAACCGCACACTACAAATGGAAGCTGCATACATTACCTTTGCGAGTGAACGTTGATGTATTAACTCCAATAACATGACCATATGAATTGATCAATGGCCCGCCTGAATTCCCTGCAGAAATACACATTCACATACTTTCTTCAGAGGATGAATGAGCAATAGTGGAGACAATTCACAGCAGAACTCATTCATGAACAAAATTACTATCTACTCAGACTTTAAAAGGCTTTAGCCATATATGTTTTCAGAAAGAGGAGACAGGTTTTTCACGAGTAGTATTTTAACACTAGTGCTATCCATCCCTACACCTGTGCATGAAACATAGCTTCCAGGTATCAGACTTTACAAGTCTTCTTGGAACCTATCAAGTACCAACTATGGTTGCGTAACTAGAAGTTTGGAATGCTAATCAGATGAGTCGAGCACACATCATTTGTGCTTACGCAACACAAATGTTTTTTGGGAGATCAGAGACAACAATAAGTTTCTGAAAGCTCAAGGTGAAAAGTACCAGCATTAATAGCAGCATCAGTTTGAATAGCTCCTTTAATCGCTTTTCCATCTGGTGAGGGTATCTCTCTGCCTAATCCACTGACCACCTGAAGTATTCAAAAGGATCATATAATCGTCAGATACTGTATAATCTAAAGTAAATGCAGAACAGTAGTATTGTGAAAAAGTTACCCCGGTTGTTAGTGTGTTCTCATATCCATATGGATTTCCAATGGCGAAGCACATCTGACCCACATGCAAATCACTAGATGTACCAAGAACAACAGGTTTTAGCTCATGTCCTTCAATATCAACCTGCAGAGGATATTAGGCTAAGCATTTCCAACACTGAAGCATGGTGCATTAGTAATTTGAGGGTTTCTCTTTTCTATGCAAGTTGTTCAACAATAATGTAGCTTGAAGTTTCATTTCCATAAGAGCCAAAAAGGGCCTCAGGAGAGTACTTAGAATGGTAGGGTTTGCTACCTTAAGAACAGCCAGATCACGAGATGCATCTAAACCAACAATTTTTCCTTCACTGCTAAAACCATTGCCCCTTGCATCAACCATATAAACCTACGAGCAACAAAGAACCTTGAAAGTCAAACAAATAGCTGGTATACAGACGAAAAGTATCACTATTAGTCAGACCAATTACTGATGATATAATTTGAAAAAAGCGCATAGCTAGAATTAAAGGACAAAAACCTTACAACGCTGTAATCCGGTTTGATCTGTAGCCAATCTAGCTATTACATGGTAATTCGTGACCTGAACAGACAAAGGATTGGCCGCTTTAGTACTAGGAAAGTAGAAGATCATGACAATGTACGTACTTATCTGGAAGAGGGTGCATCTAACAAGATATTTCAAACTTAGAGCAGAATTCGTTACACAACCGTAAAAGAATGCAGATGCAAGTGTATGTAAAAACTACTAAAACATTGTGGTAACTGGTAAGTACAGCACATATGTAAATGATTTCTTTTCAAAGTGAAATTGTCAAATGCACATACAGACAGTGTGACTAGAGCAACCAGATTTCCTGATCATATTAGAAAATCTGATATCTGTTAATTCACAGATCAATCGCCATATAATGTGGTCAGCTAGAGTTATGGTCCTTAAAGCATGACTACAAGCATTATAATGCTTACTGAGGAAAGTAAATTTTCCTTTTAGGAAACCTTGAATAGCATGTAAAGATTAAGCAGATGGCAGCGTACATGGAAAAGATCAAGGCATTTGCTTACAATGTGACCAAACTTATCCCAAATGAAGCCTGAACCTGTTCCTTCAACTTTAGTATTATCATCCTCACTTTGCGAGACAGCGGTAGGAGAACCTTTGAGGCTTTTGTCTATCTCAATGTCTTTAATGAAAACGACTGATGGAGAAGTTTCCTGCAAAGAAAGTACATTGGTGAAAAGTGAACTAAATTACATGAGCAATTTATGCACCTATAAGGCTAGGAACAGAATATAGATTTAGCTACTGAAAGCAATTTTGAGAAACTTCATAGAGAAGTATTTTGCTTTTCATTCCCAAAGTATCTGTCAGTAAAGTTTCCACTTTCCAGTGTGCATTCACAGATTATGAATCAGATATTTGTGACATTATCAGAACAAAATTATGTTAGCAGCAAACTGATCAATCAAAGAAGATACCATAACAACCCCAGGGATTTGAGCTACAAATTCTTTGGGGTTTTAAACCAATTACCAACTGATCATACACATCTTTACCTATCAAATACTTTCATTCAACCACATTCAAAGCGATAACGACATTGCTTCAGCTTGAATAGTTGTTTTAGGTGCCATTATTGAATAGAAGCACTGAAGTGTCTTAACATTATGCATAATATGGGTAACAAACCTATATGACCCAAGTCCAAATTCCAAATAGGAAGTCTCACCAATCAAGTACTTTTCTTTCTTCAACTAACACAACTGACAGCCAAAAGGGTCAAAGAAACAAGCACATTTAACAACAATCTGGCTAAACTCAGACAGCATCATTCAATTGGTTTTGGGTTTCAATCAAATTAGGAAATAGAAGAAAATAAAGATAGAGCCTATAGAGTAGGACCTGGAAGAGATTCACAGCACGGTCTTCTTCCTGCTGAAGGTCATCTTGTAGCTGCTGCTGAGCAATTGCTGAAGGTTGTGATGAAATGGGGTTATAGAAATGGAGCAAGGAAGCCACCACAGCAGTTGGGCCAAGCAGTAGGGATCTTCGTTTTGTGAGAAGGGTCTTCTGGGAAGGACCTGAAGAAGAAGAGGTGGTTGGTATTGGAGGAGGGAGCTTGATTTGGGTAAGAGAACCCAACACAACCATTGTTCCTTTCCCGGGTGTTTGAACTGATTTTTGACCTTTTGTTGTTGCTTCTTCTTATTACTGTGGATAAAGTAGGCTTACGATATGTGTGTTTCAAAAGAATACACTTGCGTCAGGTGCGTCACGATTAATACGTACATGTGCGTTCAGATTATATCTTATTTACGTATTTTTGTTAATATAAATTATAATTTTAACTGTTTAAAAGTTGAATTGATCTATAGAGACCTCTACAAAATTTCAAAGTAAACAACATCATTTGCATAGCCGATTGACTTAAACAAACTGACAGTTCTAGTGAAAGTTATCAGTCTCATGATCAACAATTCATTTGTTTTATACATTCGGCTAAGCAAACGATGTTTGTTTACATTGAACTTTTACAGAGATGATCTTCATAGGTTAATTCAACTTTTGAACAATTAAAATTATGATTTACATTGACAAAAGTACGTAAATAAGAAAGAGTCCGGACGCACACGTACATAATCATCCGGATGCAAGTATTTTCCTGCTTCAAAACAAAAGGTTGTTACTTGTGACTTTGTGAGTCTCTGCATTTGATCCTTTTGCTATATTATCATTATTTGAAATAATTTTTAGGAACTTAACACAAGATGATGATGTTAACTAGCCAACTAAATATGGAGAGTTTGTTCATTGGTTTTACCTACCTGGTTCTGAAGAGTTGAGTGATCATATAATGCTTGCTAAATGCATAATATATATGACATGTTTAACTCAAAAAAAAAAACATCCCTTTTAAGCTTAATTGATTTACAAAGGCCTAACTAACTATTAAAGTTTAGTGTCGATCATGCATCTTAAGGAAACAAGTAGTAATAGCAATCTAAATTTTGTGCTAATTAAGTTGACTTGTATGTTTTCTCTCAAGTGCACGTACACGTAGTCACATGAGTCACCATTCCGGTAGATAGTTGATGAAGCTCGATCAATTTCCTTTATCTCTCTACTTTGATTGAAGAACTTTCTGGATCAAATTATGAAAGCTCGAGCTGGCTAGCTTGATTTATATATTTTCATATGATAATGAAGAACCAAGTTAACCTAGATCGAGAAGACTGCTTATGCAAAACGTGTACGATCCTTGTTTTCTCTTGTGAATCAATCTATATTCTATAATCTATACAAAGACAATATGTCCTGAAACTTCTTTTGATTTGTGGTTGTGTCTGGTTTCCCTAATTAGCTGGCCCTAATAATCATTAACTTGAAAACTACGTATAGAAGCTAACGTGGCTTTTAGACTCTTGTATGTACACACTCGAAGTCCTTATGAAATTAATCAAATTATGTTATACTAATCATACCCAAATTTTCTCCACCAACTCAATCCTAAAATCACACTCAAACATACATGAATATATGATCCATTATCAATTGCATGCAGTATATAGTGTATGTAATGCTATCTTATATATCTATCCCTTTGGCATGGATTCTTGTATTTGAAGAAGCTTAGAAAGTAATTATTTCTCGAAGAACAACACGTACCTAGCTTATATGAAACGAATAGGAAAAATAGAGAAAAACCTGAAAACTTTCAGATGAAAAGATAATATAGCTGGCTAGTTGATTGGAATATATGATCATTCTAACTGTAAACAGAAATACAAAGCTTATATCTACATATCTATTACAATTATTCAATACATTATTGGGAAAGAAACATAGCAAAACTTTCTGCGATAAAGAAATAGGCAGCAAAAACTTTTGGAAGAATAAGGCCCTCGATTCTCTTTCTCAGGTTGTCGTCAATCCTGTGTTTAGTGTACACAGAATGACAAATCGACCGGAAGTGCGAACAACATTACTCTCTAGAACTTTATACATGATGGTAGGTTAGTCTGGGCCTTCTGTCTGCAACTGATTGATGCCTAATTTGCTCATTAAACCTTTGGATAAACTCCTCAAATCTTCTGTTCAGTTCTTCATTTGACAAGGTTGAAAATTCATTAGCTTCTTCCGGAGAACTGGCTTGTGTTTCTTCGTGCTTCTCCATTGTCTCCGACCTCCTTGTATTATTGCTCTTGCATTCGTCGATCACCACTCTTCTCACCTCCTCCGACTTACTTCGCTTGTAAGTTTTTGGTTGAACACTCTTTTTCTTACGACCTTTTGACTGAACGTGGACTATCCTCTTTTCTCGGACATCAATTTCATCAACACTAGGAAGTCTAGGCTTTTCGTCATGCTCGTCTTTAAGCACAGTTGGCCTGTTTTCTGGGTTTTCTATTTTTTGATGTGCAACTTGGTGATCAATGATGGTTTCTATTTCACGAGGAGGTTCCGAAACGAATGAGGAAGTAGTCTGAGCTTGCTGCCTATGCATCATGTACTCTTCTTGGTAAGTAATTTGGTCGTGCTTGTCTTTGGAAGAAGAGTAGTCTGCTGCAATGATAAGAATCAGGGTGTTGGATATCGCAAACCAGAACTTGGTGTTGTAGAAGAGATCAATGGAAGGAGAGAGGTTGAAAATATAGAAGATGGCAGTGTAAATGAGTATAGAGAAGAAGAATGCAATCGTGGATCTTGCACTAGATTTGTAGGGTTTTTGAGGATAATGTTCTTCAAATTTGTAGCCTTTCGTCGAACCTATCACTCCAGTTGGTGGTGTTTTGGCCATGTTTATGGAGAGAAAGTATGAGTGGGGCTTAGTGATGAAAAGTTTAGTTGGTAGAGAAGTTCCAAACTAAGGGGCTTTAATACTTGTGATTTGGGTTATATATATAGGTGAATTACTTGAATCACACACACACACATATATATATATATATATATATATATATATATATTCTGGATCCAAAGAGGACGTCCGCATTGGGGTTAAAGTGCGGACGTCCCTCCGTTCTCCACCATCCGACTCCGACGACTGTGCGCCTCCACCTGAGCGAACTCCAACGGTGTCCCTGACCATTTTTCATCCCCGACGAGTCTGCCGAATTCCAGTTTTCCGGCGAGATCGATCTTGTGTGAAGTTTTGGGTGGAGGTTGCTGCCCAGACCTTCAAATCGATCTTGTCGGGAAGGGAAAGTGGTCGGGGACGCCGTTAGAGTCCGCTCGGGTGGAGACGCGCCGTCGTCGGAGCCTTTTGGTGGAGAACGGAGGGACGTCCGCACTTTAACCCCAGTGCGGACGTCATCTTTGGATTCGAAATATATATATATATATACACACACACACACATATACACAGATTTTTCTCAGGTGTGGATGTCCGCATTTATTCTTACGGTGCGAATTTCCACTTTACACTCACTTTTTAATCGAATTTTCACATCTCCACTGTCTAGTATTTAGATACTAATGTATAGATCATCTCTGCAAAATTTCAGCCAATTTGATTATCATTAAGACACTCAAACTCGATTAAACCAATAGATGAACATAATTTTGTCGAACTTGAACCGTTTATGTTTATAACATAAAAACGCAGTTTTGAGTGCCTTAATAATAACCAAATTGGCTGAAATTTTGTAGAGATGATCTATACATTAGTATCTAAAGACTAGACGGTGGAGATGTGAAAATTCGATTGAAAAGTGAGTGTAAAGTGAAAATCTGCACCGTAAGAATAAATGCGGACATATATAGGCTTTCTCAGGTGCGGAAGTCCGCATTTATTCTTACGGTGCGATTTCCACTTTATATATATATATATGTATATATATATAGGCCCTTCCACTAAGGGATCCCTTTTTTTGACATATATGAGGGATGATGGATTACTCCAACTTTTCGATTATATTTTTGAATCTCCATCGTTCCGTTTGTTAGTCCTTATGTATAGATCAATTCTGCAAATTTTCAGCCAATTTGGTGATTGTTAAGATGTCGAACAAGATTAAATCAATTAACGAATCAAATCTGTCAAATCTGAACCGTTCATGCTTATAATTATAAATCGTAGTTTTGAATGCCTTAACGATCACCAAAATTTCTGAAAATTTGCAGAAGTGATCTACTCATATAGAACTACATATTAAACGGTGGAGATGTGATTTTGTGATCGAAAAGTTGGAGTAATCTCTCATCGATCCCTCATATATGTCAAAAAAAGAGATCCCTTAGTGGAAGAGCCATATATATATATATATATATATATATATATATATATATATCCCAATTGGAGATCTTTAGTTGCGTTTTTTCTCTCTGTTACTCGATTTCTCCAACCTTTGAAAACGAAGTCCCGAATTCTCTGAAAGTCTGAATAAGTGACAGACTACGTTGGTGCAGTCTTTACTTCCTCCGTCATGGCGTAGAGGTGGCTTTAAGTTGGTGAATGATTACTCAAATTAAAGTTCAGTAAAATTAGTGTTACAACTGGAGGTGCCCTTCTTTTAACGAAGTTCAGTAAACTATTACATGCTAATTATGAATGCCATTTTTATGAGGAATGATACGAGAAATTTTTAGATGCTACAGAAGGACCACGTGACAGTATAACATGGTTCTACATTCTAATTAAATATTGACACTTGGATTTATTACAACTAAAATATAAATTAAGGTTTTCTATTTTTGATGAAAAAACCTTTATGAGTCTTTGTTGAGTTTGTACTAGAGTTTAGCTAGGGTTTAGGGGTTAGGGATTAGGGATTAGGGATTAGGGATTAGGGTTTAGGGTTTAGGGTTTAGAGTTTAGGGTTTATAGTTTATAGTTTAGGGTTTAAAAAGCAACAACAAACCTAAAATTGTCTTTGACAAAATAGCTGATGTAATTTTTCCTTAGTAAAATCCAAGTGTCAATATTTGATTGGAATGTAGGACTACGTCATACTGCCACGTGGTCCTCCCATAACGTTGAAAAATTTCTCAGAATGATAAACAAAAATGTGGTGTACATATATACATTCCACATTCAAAAATGTGGAAGCTAGCCATCATATTCGGATCATAACTTGATACAATACTTGGATGAAATTATCCGAAATTATAATCTCTGCTAGCCATGAGATAGCTAGCCGCAATGACTGATAACGATTTTACTCTTAATTAATAGTCTTGTTTTGCTGTCATATACACCTCACCAGCCAGACTGCCAAGTAATTTAATTGATTACCGATTAACTAAGCATATCAGTAAAGCCACGTCCCAAGAGATAGCATGCCAATCATCTTCAATATATATGATCCAGATCTTGATAATTTGACATAATGCAAGCTAGCATATATATATATAGTCTGTGTAGAAACCCAAATGATTAGAGATTAGCTAATGTACTGTAGAATTTTGTTGAATAATGAATCAGATATGCATAATAGACTTTCTAGTTTTCATATATCTCTACATTTCAGCTTTCTATCGCAAATTTTATTATGGTTGGTCTCTGTAACTTGCTTTTATTTTATTAAACGCTTGAGGAACACATTAAACTGATTAGACCAGCTGGGTGTCATTTGTTGATTGCTAGCTTGCTTCAGTATCTTTCTTGCGTAACCATGATATCATGGATGAGCAAAACTGGATTATCCCAGTATTCAACGCACAACAGAATTTAGATTATGTACCAATGCTTGTTTGCACTAGTGGGTGGGAGCTAGTGTGGCTTAAGCAAGGTCAAAGGTTCGATCCTTGTGTATGCAGCAACAATCTTGGGAGAGCTTCCCCGTCTACGGGCGGTCCTAACCCGGCTCGAATGGGAATTGGGTTTCCGTTAAGGGGTATTATCCCCGAACGCCCAAAACCCTTTAACAAGAATTTAGATTATGTAGTAGCGAGAGGAACACTACTCCAAAGACATCAAATCAAGAACGAGTTTCATGCTTGTTTTTGATCACGGAAACGACTGATCGATTTGTGGTGCATCTCTTTTATTTTGATCACTAACTCGGTCTTACGTATGTAGTTTCTATTTTCTAATTTCTATCTCGTAGTTTAGTTCTTACACTAGTACGTTAATGGAAGATCCAAGGAGAAAAAGAGAAGCCATGCATGCAATTGGAAAAACAAATAGACTTGGTTGAGGTTAAAACTATAGCAAGATCAGCCCACAGTTTCATCGATCGACAAAATGATGGATCGGAGTGAACTATTACTGAAAGTTTCAGTCTTAAATTTTACAATATATAATGAATTGATGATTGATCCATCTAGACAATGAGCTTTGAAATTTTAAGAAAGTGATAGTGATGGAGTTGTGTAATGTACACCAAATCATCTGAAAATGATCGATTTAATTGATTTTCTTTTCTTTTTTAGTCTCTTTCCAGCAATTGAAATCGGTGATATATAGGGATCGAATAAGTCAATTTAACATCTTAATTCCAGGTGCAGCACAGAATTTTTGTCATCGCAAGTCATCATTGTATCATCTTGATCTCTATGAATATTATTCTTAATTTAACGATCTTAATTAGTCCGATATAAACTACAGCAGGAGCAGGGCAACAAAATTTGACCAGAAATGAATGATTGAAGAATATAATCTTGACCAGGTTATAAGACTACAAAAAACTGCTCAGAAAATCTGGGTTTAGCTGTTTAAGTAAACCGTAGGTGTTGCTTAGTCTTTAATCTTGTTATATATCCGACCCCGATTCCCATGCACCTGCAACATTTCACGCGCGCAAACCGAGGGTTCAACTCTAGCTACAAGTCTATAACTAATTGTTAGTCAATAACTACATGCATTAGGTTTAGGTTCCTTATCAAAATTGTGATGCAGCTCATGGGTGGGTACGTAGGTAGCTAGGTCACGAAGTTTAACTCATCACTGACCACTTCTGCATTCATAGAACTTATTTCAGAACTAGGAGAGACATATATAGAACGCTGGTGATGGAGCTTCTGCTCCTGAATGTGAGAAGCTTGAAAGAGTGAAATCTTGCATGGTAACTGGTAAGTAGCTGATGACGATGAGCTACGTACAGCTTGATGGTGGCTCTCCATGCATGATGAGTTTTGGACCCTCTTCTTTTTGTGTCTGGTTTTGCTCCATTTGGCTTTCCAGCCAATTCCAAAGCCTAGCTATGTGAAGATTGGGAATGTGTATAAAACTATCTAAGTAGATGGATAATTTATTTGTCATTCGTATGTAAGACGCATAATTAGTGTTCAATTGAAAGAGAAAAGACAGTAGTCTAACTAAAACATATAGATCAAAATTTAGGTCTTGAATCCTTTTGGGAATCTGGGTTCACTTTAATCATATCTGTTCACGTTGGGAAATTTGTGGATTAATGAAATTTGTGGATTGATGGATGGATGGATTGACTTGAAGTCAAAGGTATCTTTGAATTTTTCTTGTTCACATAACAGTCAACACTGGCTAATGATGTCTCATCAGATGATCAGAATCTTTCCTAAAATGACAAGACTTGTACAACTCCACCACTGATTGATTCCCACGCTTTGGACATTCCCAAGAGAAAGAGGAGAAAACGACAATGGTGCATCTGATAAAGCATGGCTGTCGGCTTCGTTCTCAGATTCTGAGATATGAAGCCATCATGGCTCTTCTGACGTCTTCTTCTCCTCCTACTTCTAGTCACTGTTGCTGATTAAGCATCGCGGTTTTCCATGCCAAACTGACACTGTCATGCTCAGACTTGCCTAATGTGACAATGTGGTAGCCAAAGGCGACAACTTTTTGATTTCTTGCAGCCTTTGCTTCTGTCACTAAGATCCGCAGTTTGAATCGATGGCATTTATACTCGAATTGGGCACAGCTAAAACCTTTAACTCACTCTTGGAACTTTTGGATACCCGGTTTTTCACTTGTGGGTTTTGCTGTGTTTATTGGTATCTTTGCGAGTTTGTTCTCATGGCCTTTTCTTCTTCTGTGTGTCTTTTCCTTGTTGGGTTTCTTCTTTATGCAGGCAAGGGGTTTGCTGAAATGCCTTTCTCAGATGATGAGGTTCCACTAGAGATGGAAAAGGAGGAGTTTTTGGGGATTCTTGAGGTAATGGGTGCCCTTCTTGAGGACTCTGATTGGGCTCTAGAACACCCACAACCATGTACTGAGACTCCATGGCCTGGTGTTGAATGTGAGATTGGGGATGAAGACCCTCCAATGTTTCATGTCACAAAGATACATATTGGCCCTGATATTCTCACCCCTCCTTGCAAATCCTCTGCTTCTTTATCAGAGTCCCTTCTCAAATTACCTTACTTACAGACCCTCTCAATATTTAGTTGCTTTACAACATCACAAGTCACTCTTTCTCCAAAGCTCTTTGGTGCATTGTCTTCCTTGGAACACCTAACCCTTGTGTCCAATCCAACTCTCTCAGGTGAAATTCCCTCAAGTTTGTCCCAAATTTCTAGCTTAAGGATTCTGAGTTTGTCACAGAACAATTTACAAGGGAAAGTCCCTAGCAAGATTGGTAGTTTGGTCAGCTTAGAGCAACTTGACTTGAGTTACAACAACTTTAGTGGTCAAATACCAGAAGAAATTGGAGGGTTGGAGAGTTTGACCATTTTGGATTTAAGCCGGAATGTTCTTGAAGGTCAGGTACCCTCCTCTATTGGTCAGCTTAAACTCCTCCAAAAGATTGATTTCAGCTCAAACAGACTTAGAGGTATGTTGCCTCCAGATATAGGGAAGCTCAACAAGTTGGTCTTGCTTGATCTAAGTCACAACTTAATCAATGGGCCAATCCCTGAAACCCTTTCAGGTATGCAGCATTTAGAGTACATGGTAGCTGATAGCAACCCAATCAATACAGAAGTTCCTAACTTTGTTGGGAAGCTCATGAACCTCAAAACACTGAGCTTTTCAGAATGTGGATTGATAGGGCCATTACCCAACTTCCTCTCTTCCTTGAAGAATCTTACTGCTCTTTCTCTAGATAACAATAGCCTCACTGGGACTGTTCCTCCAAATTTGGAGACCCTTCCAAGTCTGGATTTGCTGAATTTGAGCAACAATCAACTAAGTGGTGAGCTGACACTTCCAGAAGATTTCATTGAGAGGCTTGGGAAGAGATTGGTGCTAAGAGGAAACAATGGGCTATGTACAAGCAATTCACTTTACAACAAGGAGAACATTTCTGGCTATGTGATAGCTCCTTTGTGTTTGAATCCAAGAGGGCTGGGAGATCAAAACCCAACTGAGTCTGTGAGAATAAAGCCATTGGATCAAAACACTGTTCAAGAAAATTCATCTGCAGGTTCTTCATGGTCAAATGTGAAACTGAATTCATTTGGTTTTGTTATTTGTTGCTTGAGTCTGTTATTGTAATACACTTTCCTAAACTCAATGGCAATTTGATGAACTTATTTTCATTTGCTTCTACTGTGACACACTACATGATCTGCTTTGTTGCTAATTTTAACAGAGTTCATAAGTTATGTATGATCTATTTCTAACAGGAGTTCAGCCTTTCAGTCTCAGATTTAGCTTTTAATGAACTTTTGGTGTTTATCACCACTCAACAGCTGAGTCTTAATCTCAGTTCTTATCAATGTGTGTTGTCCATCCGTTTTCTTATTCTCTCATTCTTAAAAACATAAAATCAAATCAAATAGGTTTTGTTATTTTAGGATATGTGGACAGTATCTAATTACTTATGCTCTATTCAAGAGGTGTGACTAATTTATACCTTAAACCATTTGCTCTTTACAATAGCCAGTAAATGACATTGTTACTTATTGGTTAGTAATTTGCAGATTCTAGTTTAAGCCCGTTACATAACTGAGGGGTAGTGAGATTTCAACAGCAATGCAATAGTGTGTTCATGTGAGCACCTGTATGGTATTTCAGTAGGACAAACTGCACAGACTATGAGCTTTAAAATGGAGCATGGAAAATGTGGAAAGCTTTCTTTTGAAAGTTTGAAACTCTACTACTTTCTTTTGCACCACAAGTTGGCAAAGATAAACACAATTTTGGGAGGTATCTGTTTGTTCTTTACCTCTTATAAACTCTTTCCCAGAAAATAGTAACTGCCTGAAAGCAGATAATCCTTTAACAACAAAAAAAGCAGATATTCCCATGTGGTTTTTTTTTTGGTAATGATAATTTCATTTAAGAAAGAACCAAGTGATAGCACATAAAGAGACCAACTTAAACTGGAGAAACTGGAAAGAAAACTTGGCTAACAAGACTACAGAGAAGAGAAAACACGGAAAGCAGAAGAAAGAAAAAGACTGAGCCAAGACAAACTACGGGCTGCAGCATCAAACAGTGAGATTTGCGTAAGGGAGGTTGGAGGATTGGAGATCCATTCTTCTGTGCACACCCTTCGCAAAAACAAAGAAGCCACAAAGTCTGCGGCCGAGTTTGCCTTCCGACTGGCCCAATGCCAGTGAACTCTTCTGAACTTTGAAGCCATAAGTCTAACCCGAGACACCAGGTTAGTAGCTTCCCAGTCCACAGTAGGATGTTCCCATGTGTTGCTCCTTGTGTCTTGTTATCTTCTAGATAGCAACTTGTATGCAGCAAACAAAGTTATTAGTAAGAATGTAAGAAGGAAACAAAAATAGTGTTCAGTTCATACGCATGGTTTCGATAATAGTACTCAAATTGGCTCTGCTTTGGGTATAAAATACTATCAACTAGGTAACAGTCCCTTGTTACTTATAAATTGTTATCACGGGTGAATGGTTGGGTCTAGTTTCCAACTTGACATCTATGCCAGACCTAAGATAAATCACAAGTCACAGGGAAGAAAAAAAAAATATTTTCGAAAAAGGATATAGAAAAGTAGAACATGATTTGATTCTGTGGTAAAATTATCACATAACAAAGATGAGATAACAAAGATGTTATTAAAACGATCCAGCCCTTCCCCAATTCTGATTTTAAACTTCAAATTTTCATCATCATTTTTGTTAAGCACATAGGTATAATGAAAACTATTCCTTTCTCTTGTCTTTGAATTGCCTGCCATGAAATCATGATCTGCATCCCAACTGTGAATAGTATTTGGTGAGGTGGGATATTCTCATTAGGATTTGAACAACTGTAATCCAAATTCACCCAAGTCACCTCTAGCCACATAATCTAAGATAATATCATCTCCAAGAACCTGTATTTGGAGAAATTCTTAGGTAGGACTCCTAGTATTGATATAAAAAACAAATCTAACCCAAAATTTGTTTTTATATGTGGAATACCGTGATGTTCACGTGATTTGTAATCAACTTAGAAATTCATAATCAGCCATCTTTAAATTGTAGATCTAACATAGAAAGAATGACAGAACAAATTTTATTTGACTAAGTGAACATTACTGCGGTAGAATACCTCGCACACAAATGAGCATGGGAGCAGTATGTAAGAGCCTCACGTTGTTTTTTATGTAAACAGAATGGTTGCAAACTCGCAATTTGCAAGTGCTCACCTTGAAAAACCAATCCAATCCACTCACGTCAGTACGTCACGTTCGTTACCAACTCGGGTTTGTCTTTGCCCTCATTCTTTTACATAAACACCTTTCACTGACTTTGTTTGTTTGTTTGTGTCATTCTAGGACAAGGACTGAGATCTTCATTCTCTATCTTTTTCTCTGTTCAAGCATCGTTTTCTGGAGCTCCTCTCTGTTTCAGTAGTGGGAGTGAGAGACAGAGCCAAAAGGTTTGTTCTTTGCTTCCCAATTCATGCAGCTTCATCTTGTTTGATGTTTGTTTAGTCTGTGTGAACGAATTTCGACATGGGTTTCTTTTGATCATCGTCATACATGTTACTCTTGTTTATCTGGTTTTACTAAAGAAATAGTGTTTTATTGTATCCTGATGATCGGCTCAGTGTCATAGTGTTTGGAATTTTCAATCCCAAGTATATAGTGTTTGCTTTTATGAATGAAGATGCAATTTACAGTTTAGGGATCATGCTTTTGAAATAAAGATTGAACTTTTGGTACATGATCCATGAAAGTCTTGATCAGGATATACTATGCCACCTGTTTTGTTTGCTAATTGAATTTCACTTTGCTGCAGAACATTCATTCTGAGGTATAAGTAAACAAACAGTTGGAGTGATGGAGATGATAACCAATGTTTCTGAGTTTGAGAAGATTGCAAAGGAGAAATTGCCAAAGATGGTGTATGACTACTATGCATCTGGTGCAGAGGACCAGTGGACTCTCAAGGAGAACGAACGTGCTTTCTCCAGGATTTTGTAAGCTCTTCTCTTGCTGTTGGACATTTTCTTTTTTCTTGGTCGTTTGGGTCTGATTTTACTGATCAAAATAGAAATTATAGATGACACTCTTTGCTGAAGAATCATATGGTTTCAAGTTTTAACTTTTCTTTACAATGAGATAGGTTTCGACCCCGTATTCTTATTGATGTAAGCAAGATAGACTTGAGAACAACAGTTCTGGGATTCAATATTTCAATGCCCATCATGATAGCTCCTACAGCCATGCAGAAGATGGCTCACCCTGAAGGTATAATTCCCTTTGATAACGCCAGTTTTTAGTTTCTTATATTTCTTATGGCATGTTATTTAGGATTGCACAAAAGTATCCCCACTCAAATACAATTGAAGTGATTATCGCCTACTCCTTGTCAGTAATTTAATTATAAAAAAAAAATCCAAAACTAAGCTTTGTCAAGTTTCGTCTTTGAATCAGTTATGTACGGCTATATTTAACTTTATATTTCTCATCTAGGAGAGTTTGCAACAGCAAGAGCAGCATCTGCAGCTGACACTATTATGGTTAGGCTCCTCAGCATCTTTCTGTAGATTTTAGTGAAGTTGTATATAGAATTCTGCCTCATTGATCTTAGATATGTGAATTATATTAATTGATACAGACACTGTCCTCCTGGGCTACTTCCAGTATTGAAGAGGTTGCATCAACAGGACCTGGCATTCGTTTTTTCCAACTCTATGTGAGTTCAATTTCATCAGTCGTGTTTTTCTTCTTGGAGCTTATAAGGCCTGAAAGAGGTATTCTCATTCAGTGTGAGTCTTGTGTTATTAGGCATAATGCATTTGTTTATTTTCAGGTGTACAAAGACAGGAACATGGTTGCACAGCTTGTCAAAAGAGCTGAGAAAGCTGGTTTCAAGGCAATAGCCCTTACTGTGGACACTCCATGGCTTGGACGCAGGGAGGCTGATATCAAGAACAGGTAAGTGTGTAAATTTGTTCAATAATATATATATGGGATTTGAGATCAGCTGGCTGGTAGCACAATCAAATCAAATCTCATTATGATCGAGCTCATTATTCTGTAATGGCATCCTAAAACATTTTATGGTTCTTGAACAGATTTACTTTGCCACCAAATTTGTCATTGAAGAACTTTGAGGACATTGATCTAGGGAAGATGGATAAGGTGGGATGATTCCATATGAGATTCCAACATCATTTTAATAGCATCATAAGGTGATGGACTTGCATACTGACTATTCTGGTGATGAAATTGTAGACCAATGATTCTGGACTAGCATCATATGTTGCTGGACAAACTGACAGGTCTCTCAGCTGGAAGGTAAAAGAGTTGCTTCAACATATAATTTCTTTCATTTTTTTTTCTAGAATTTTGAAGGAACTAGTATAAAAGATTCTGTTCGTGGCATACGCAGGACGTGAAATGGCTTCAGACAATCACCCGTCTACCGATTCTTGTAAAGGGTGTGATCACAGCTGAGGATGGTATGTAAAAGCTTCTGTTGTTCCATAATGTCCCCAGTCCCAACTGCTTGGTTCATTACGAAAAGCTCATGATATGTTTTAACAATGCAGCACAACTAGCTGTACAACATGGCGCTGCAGGAATAATTGTCTCGAACCATGGAGCTCGCCAGCTTGATTATGTCCCTGCAACTATTATGGCTTTGGAAGAGGTGGCATTTGCTTCCTTGAAATTTCCGCTTTCATTGATTTCTGATCTATTCTCAATAGTGTTAAATTGTCGACTGGCTTATAAATGGTGTTGGGGACTTCATTTCTTTTGTAGGATCATCGTTTGTAAACATTCTGAGATTATAATTTTGTTGAAATCGCTTGTCACAGGTCGTCAAAGCTACACGAGGGATGATTCCGGTCTTCTTGGATGGTGGAGTAAGACGAGGCACAGATGTTTTCAAAGCTTTGGCTCTTGGAGCATCGGGTGTATTTGTGAGTAAAATCAATACTTACCTATCTGAAGTTAGACACTGCAAGTGTGGAACTTTTAAACATGTTCTGTGATCTATTATATAACCTCAGAACTAACCTGATACTAGTGTGAGACCATCATAGTTTTTCTGCTTATTAGAGATCTTACACACTTATGCTCTGATCATTTTCTAATTTAGATCGGAAGGCCAGTATTGTTCTCATTAGCTGCTGCAGGGGAGACTGGTGTCAGGAAAGTCCTTCAAATGCTGCGAGACGAGTTTGAGCTGACTATGGCACTGAGCGGTTGCCGCTCTCTCAAGGAAATCACCCGAGACCATATTATAATGGAATGGGATCGTCCCCGTATTGCACCCAGATTATAAGATGATCGCCATCATTCTTGAGCCTCATTTGATGAACAGCTAAATTCTTGTTCTTGACTCTTAAGTTTTCGTGTCATTGCTCAGGAAAAATATTGGAAACATTAAATCTTATAATGGGGATCAGTGGTACCAATTAAATAAATGTCATTCATCTGCTACATTGAAACTTATAATGGGGATTACTATATTTGTATTGTTCTCATTCTCGCATTCTTGTTTTGCACTGACCACAAAGCTTTGAAACTATAGACACTTATGACATATCAAATGTGTTTCATTGATCTCTGATCTCTTTCACATCAAGTTCTTGCTGCTATCCGGCTAGCTAGCATGGAGGAAACTAAAATAAGACATCTCATACTAGACCTATCACATATACAAGATCTCATCCTTACATTCTCTTCGGGTTGTTTTGTTTCTGCTTCCTACTCAAATACAGTGATGTTAGAAATGTTCCTCTACAAGCAAATTTGTTATAAACTGTCTGTACAACTCGCAAAGTACTTTTAACTTTGTTTGAAATCATTTTTACCAATTGTAATAGCAACCTCAAAAGGAAGCCTAGATGTTGCCCATTTCAGTTAAGAGCAAGCTTGGAATGGTCGGTCCGATTTGGCCGTGATCGCCGGCTCGTTTTTGTCGCCATCCCCGCCGGTTTTTCTTGATGGCTTGTTCGTTCTTGACATCCTCATTCTCAAACAACGCTCTTCAAAAGAAGCAATATTTCTGTTTGCATCATAATTAGTTCAGTGTCACAAGGTTATTCAAGTAAAGTAGTAATCCACTCTCAAAGACGAGGATTCTGCAACCATTGGTGACAAAGTGGCCATGCTTCCCACTACGTTGTCTTCAGAGACAGAGCCCCAGCAAAGCATCAACATCTGCACTCTTGCAGACTCTCAGACCTGTCCATATTCCCCTCCTCTCCTCCAATTCCAACTCGCCAGTTGTCACTCTCCTGTCTTTTACGTCGCAGTAGGATGTCTTGCTCGACACCTGGAGCTCTCTCATCACCTCCAAAACTGACCAGTTCTTCAAAAGACAACTCTATCCTCGTTAACTTCTCTCTCTGGCACCTATATGGGGGTGAGTTTGGTATTTCCATCCCCATTGGCTCTTATATCCTTCACTATTTGTGTCTGTGTCACCTGAGAGCTAGTGAGGCTTTCACTTTTTTTTGGGATCAACAAAATCAAAATGGGGCATAGCAAGCTTGCTCTTAACTCGATTCCAATCTTGGTTCTTGTTCTAATGGGGGCTTCAATCTCATTTGTCAAATCTTCTCGCAAGTGTAAGCTTAGCTCCTCTCTGTATGTATATATATCTCTATCTGTTTCTCTTTCTAAGAGTTAGAGTGTATCTGATGGTTTCTGGCCATCCCCCATTTCAGGTCTCCAAGTAGGAACATCAACAATCTCAGAAAACAGAGAAACACAGGTAAAGAAACTCAAACTGCTTCCAAAGTTGTCTTCTTTTTCAAATTTTAAAAGACCCTTTTTTCATCTTGTTGTGGAGATTTACACTACCCATTTGTGTGTTTTCTGCAAATTTTTTTCACTTTTACAAGCAAACATTGAAGAAAACAGAGGCCTCTAGACATATAATCTTAAATGGTTCTCAAAGTTTACATCTTTTGGATTTGTAGAGAACCCATTATAAGTTTACATGTTCTTGCAGAGATTACAATACCCTTTCGTATGATTTCTATAGTTTTTGCCTTAACAAGTTCAAAACTGGGCTTCTGTCATTTTCGAAATGTAGACATTGCAGAAAACAGAGGTATATAGATGTGTAAGCTTAAACTAGTCTAAAAGTTCTCATCTTTTTGAGTTTTGAAGGACCCATTTTTTACATCTTCTTGTAGAGATATAGATTTACCCATTTGTAGTCTTGTGTCCATTTATAAGTCCATGATTGAATTGAGTATCTGCTATTTCCTAAAAATGTCTCACTTTTATTAACAGGGTATTCAAATCAAGGAGGCTGATAGAGCATTTGGGAATGGAGCTAAGGTTCTCAGCACTGTGGATAACTCAGACAGGCTAGTTCCATCTGGACCTGACCCCCTTCACCATAAAAACAACCCCATTAAACCCTAAAGCTAGCTAGCTAGTTCTCTCTGCTTTTGGCTGAATGTTAGGTTACTGGGTTTGAATGATGAGCTTATTCTCTGGTCAGGAAAGCAAAATTAGTGGGTTTTCATTTTGTAAAAGGAAGGGCTAGTTTTGCTTAGTGATTTAACAGTAGATTACTAATATGGATGTTTCTAAATTTATTTCTGCATTTATAATCTTAGCCAATGTGATGCAGGATTAAGCCTTCTTGTAGCTTTTGAATATGACATTCTTATATATCAGCTTGTTCTTCTTGTTTTTTTTTTTCTTCATGTTTGAACTCCCTTGTGATTGATTATCTGAGGGACTTGAAAAGGACAAGAAGGACCAGAAAGTTTTATCCTTTTGGAAGTTTTGATGGAGTGGAACTATGAAACAAGTCCATCAAGTTACTAGCTGTTTTCATCTATGTACCAAATTTGGTTCAAGAAATTAAGACATCTCATGCTAGACACAAGATCTCATCCTCACATTCTCTTCAAGTTGTTTAGTTTCTGCTTCCTACTCAAATACAGTGATGTTGGAAATGTTCCTCTGCAAGCAATTTTGTCATGAATGGTATAACTAGCAAAGTATTTGTACTATTGAAGCTAGACGCTTCACACCGTTTGAAATCGTTTTTACCAATTGTAATAGCAACCTCAAAGCTAGGAAGCCTACATGTTACCAGAAAATGAAGCACACTCAATAGTAACATCCTTATATTGAGCATTGTTGGCATTGCTGTTAGTTTCCATTTTCCAATAATAATTTATTTATCTAAATTTAAACGATATTAAAAATACATATTCCATCTTCTCCTAATTTACTCTACGACTTTCAACCCGATTGCAACAATTTCCTACTGGCCGGAGGTTTTGTTAAACCTGTGTTTGTTATATCGAGGACCGCAACACCAAGAAGACCCTTAGGGACTAACCCAGATAATAGCTTGTTGTCATTCACACGTACAAACCTCAGTTGTTTCAAATTCTCCAATGAAGAAGGTAATCCCCCAGAGAAGTTGTTCTCATACAAGTCAAAGGATATGAGATTCGTCAGCTTACCAAGCTCGGTCGGAATAGTTCCTTCAAATTTGTTTCGGTCCAGTTCTAGAAACTGAAGCTGCGAGAGGTCTCCGAGTTCAGGTACCAGTTTGCCGGCGAGGTTGTAGTTAGCCAAATCCATTCGGATAACTTTATTATCTGCATTGCAGGTGATGTGAAACCAAGTGCAGGGATCGACAAGGCTTGAATCCCACGATTGAAGAGCGTTGTCTGGATCGATCAAGCCTTGCCTGAACTTGGTCAGAATGTCCACTTCAGGGTTGGAGAAGACCAAGGGAGTGAGGAGGCCTAGGGTTAGGGTGAGGGTAAGGGAAAACAACAAGAAATTTGCCATGGTAGAAGCTTTGAGGGAACTGGAACTCTAGAACACAATGAACTGTGTGAGTGTGGCTACCTTTTGTGTTTTGATCTATGGTTGGGCAGCGTCAAATTTATACAAGTATACCCGCAGAGATTGAACTAATGAAAAATATATTATTATTATTATTATTAATTACATAGATATCGATCCACACATGCACAAATTTTTTTGACTTGATCATATTAATTCGAGTTTGAAATGAAAAGATTCTGGCATGGCATGGAGATCGATAACTCTCCCCAGTTTGAGCCACGTACTTGTGGGTGGAATTCTGTAGATAATTAAGGTCAAATAATAAATAATAGTCATTTATTTTCCATTTTTGTTTGATGCTAAATTTAATGTTGGACTAAATAATAACCAAAAGGTCAAATGACTAAACATATACTAATGAAAATTTTGGTAGAAATTCTTGATTTTTTTTAAGGAAATTGATGTCACTCCTGTGGGCAGATTAACCCAGGGAGGGGTTCTAATGAGGACCACTAAGTTAAGGACTAGTTGAGTACTTTCTCATTAATCGTTTATTACACCCACTTTTCAATTACATTTTTCCATCTCAATCGTTCAAATTTTAGGTCTATATAAGTAGATCACTTCCACAAATTTTCAGCAAAATTGGTGATCATTAAGGGATCAAACTAAATCAAATCAATGGACAATCCAAATCTGTCAAACAAGAGCCGTTCAAGTTTATAATTGGTAAATCATATTTATGAATGCCTTAACGATTTTCAATTTGGATGAAAATTTTGTAGAGATGATCACTCATATATATCTACAAACTAGACGGTCGAGATGTGAATATGCGATCGAAAAATGGGTGAAACGAAGAAGTCCTTAACTAGTCCTTAACTTAGTGGTCCTCATTAGAACCCCTCCCGATTAACCCATTCATTAAATCAATATTACAAAATCAAGTTAGAAAGTCACAAGTGACTCTCATTTACATCTACTGCTCAACTGACTAAACTAATAGTCAGACTACCATCTAAAATGATGACCATAAACTACAATCCTACAAAGAAACTAAAATCCAAAAAGGTGGACAATCAAAACCAAACCGAAATACGTCTAAAAAGACAAACAAACAAAAAGGTAATTTAATCGTCATAACCTAAATCCACATCATCCACCATGATTAGCTTGGGGCCTTGAGACCTTCATGGTGTACCCCCTCCACCCGTCATACAGTAAACAACCTTGGACCAAGGTTATGTGATAGCGTCGAACATGGGAACACGACTCCGGACCTCTAGCCCAGAAACAAACTGAGTTAGAAGGAAGAGGGAAAATAGCCCAGACCCAAAAGAACCCAGCCCACTCCCACATGCCAACCTTCCTCCCTCAACATGTCTGAACTAGAGACCAAAACCAGCCACCAGATCGGAACACCCGGATTGTCGCCGCCTTCGTCGAAACAATCCGGCGGTACTCTTCCATGCCATAGGGACATCTCCGCCAACCTCAAAGAGCCGTCTCAAGCAGACAAGCCGATCTGCCGCTTTGGATATGCAAAAAACCTAGTGCAACCGCTACACCAAAACCTAGCACTTCTCACTAGAACAAGAACTAATTGTTCACCTCCCGTTGAGTAGCCGCCCGCAACCACCTCTTGATTTTTCATTTATATGATGGTAAATTTAATGTTGGACTAAATTTAATAACCACAAAGTCAAATGACTATAAATTTATAAAGATGAAGATTGTGATAGAAATTTTTGTATACACGACATCGACATGTAAATACACAACACATCGACATTTAAATACACGACGCAATCTCACCCCTTTATATGTTAGAGACTGCCGTGTATCAATATTTAAGTTCTAGATCTTAATATTTTATTGTGGTTAACTAAATTTTGCAATTCAATGGTAGGGATGTGTTGCTTGGCTCCGATGTTTTCTCTTTTGGAGAAACTTTCGCAGTGATTTCTTTATAGATAGACCACCTGCTGCAACACGGCTTGTGCATGGTGGAGAGTAGTGCGCGCTTGGTGAAGATAACTCGTACGACCCACTCGGAATCAAACTTGAAGTAGTACTAGTCTTTACCACTATTTTCCCTAGTTCATTGTTTGCAACACAAAGAATGGCTCTAGCCTGCAGTACCAAAAAAGAAAGAAATGAAAGTTAATAAGAGTTCATGACATAGACACAGAATATGAATTGTTAGCTACAATAATGATCACAATCGAATTCATATATAAAGCACCTGAAGCTCAGTGACATCACAAGTGCACATTACTCCATTGTAGAAAATGGTTAGCTGCTGCTGCTGTTGCAGGTCTTGACAGGATTGTTGATGAAGGGACTCAAGGGAGCTAGAACATTCATCAGAAGAAGAAAGTGAAAGTACCAGTTCCAGGTTGCAACTTCTACTCATGTTGATCTCTGAATGTAACCCAAAAAACGCAGTGCTAGAAACGGGAAACCAAAAGACGAAGTAATAAAATGATCGACGAGCAGAATTGCAGAAACCAAAAATGGGATTAGATCTATATAAGTATATGAATGTGGTCTGGAAATTATTATAAACACGAAGCGCACACACAGAAACGCTATTATCATGCTGTATAATTCAAACACGCAGAACTAAAATTAGCGGCGGAAGGGAGTGCAAAAGCCAATTGAGCACGTTTTATTATTCATATTTCAGCTGCGCGCTGCACATGGGTTTCTCTTTGTATTTTCCTTCTGCCTTCATATTCAAACACGTGCTTCCGGTGATGTGAAGTCGACAACCACCTAATGCGGCACCAGTAACTTAAGAATTTAAATACTAGAGTTTATTAGATATCTTCAACACAGGAGGAAATAGGTCATAGAAACTATGAAGGATAGAATGAAAACTACTCATATCACACCAGTAGAACCTCAGACATCACACCAGAGGGTAGGCTGCATCACACAAGCCCAAAACTCTCAAACTTTTTATTAATTCCACCCTGACAACAAAAGACTACAAAAGACCTCTATATATAGAGGTAAAGAAAACCTAAAACAATTAGGATCAAGTAACCCTAATATTCTAGAACTTACAAAACAAATCCCAAATAAAAAAGAAATCATAATCTTTCCAAAAGCTAAGCAAATCTTCAAGCAAGATCTCATGTAGCCACATCATTGTCTACTGAACGTCAGATCAAAGCCTGAGCCTTGGAACAACCTTCTTTGCCTCGTATCTTATAGACCTTTAATGACTTCTGTCATTTTGGGCCTACATTACCACCGCTTTCTTCAACCATATCAAGAGTCTGCTCCAGTTTCTTTCTTTTAGTAGTAAGAGTACAAAACACCTTAACACCATATATATCACCAGTAGCAGAGTTTTGGATGATATGTGTCGGCCAGCCCTTATCGGAAAAAACAGGGTTTTGTAGACGTGTAGAGCTAGTACGACGGCGGCTCCTCTATTTTTCCTTAGTTTGGAGAGTGAAATAAAAATAGAGAGAGCAATGGAAGTGTGAAACACTAAAACGTACACTATATATAGAATAAACCAGGCCATCTACGTAAATTATTACTCTCGAATCAAATCACAACTTATTGATAGTTATGATTGTCTAAATTAAGTGTTTAACCATATTGCTCTGACTCTTGTTTTTCATTTGTTTTATTTACAAAAATAGAGAAAAGTAGTCAAAAATTTCTTCGTGGTTAGGATTTAGGAAGTACATGCATGTAGTCCAATAGCATGTAGGGATAAAAGTTTCTATTATTTCATCCTAGGAAGCTTCAATTGGAACACGCAGCCATCACCATTTTCCAATCAGAAATGAGAAATATGCGGCCAACGTGGTTGAAATTGACATGATGCCCAAGGAAATTTCTCATTGTAGTTAATTTCGTTAAACAATAACATGAAGTTGGATCTTAACTGTCCTAATTAAGTCCATATTAATCAAGCAAAAGATCATTGGTATGGCCAGTTAATATATTGTAGCTAAATGAGCACATCAATATAGAATGTAATCATGGAGATTTTGTAAGGTAACTCGATCTGTATTTGTAGATTTTTGTAGGTTGCTTTCAAACTGGATAGTAGCTTGCTTTCATAAACTAAACTGGGCAGTAACAACTAAGCAACCATGTAACAACCTCTAGCACCTAATAAACAAGAAGATGAAGTAATAAGCGGAGAGAAGAGATCGAATGGGCAACGTCTTCGTCTTCTTCATTTCCTCTCTTTGTTTGTATGCGCTTGCGCAACCTCTACTGCCCATTTAAGTTTTCGTTCTATTTTTCTTTTCTTTAAAAAAAAAGGTGGCAAAAGCTGACGTGACATGTTATAAGATGACGTGGTGAGTCGGTCAACATGTCGGAAACGTATTTCCGACCGTGTCGAGCGCGTGTCGTCGTGTCGGGAGTGTTTGACACTCCGACACTCCACCCATGCAACATAGGAGTCTATTCATAATGAATGGGGTTATACACATGAATATATAGAGAGAGATATTTTTCAGCGGCAACATGAAGAGAAATCACAACCTAAGTTACCGCACATTCGACTACCATCCATCAGATTCTAACCGCAAGAGAGATATACATATATAGCTATTGTGAATAGAAACATAGAAAACCAAAGCCGGCTCCAAGGAATTAATTAATGGATCGATAATGATCCAATAGTACTATTACAGAAGAAGAAGTCTGTCTTTTGCAATATATATATATATATATATAGCTTCTCACATGCGGATGTCCGCATTTATTTTTACGCTACAGATTTTCACTTTACACTCACTTTTCAATTGAATTTTCACATCTCCACCGTCCAATATTTAGATACTAATGTATAGATTATCTCTGCAAAATTTCAGCCAATTTGGTTATCATTAAGACACTCAAAACTGCATTTTTCTGTTATAAACATGAACGGTTCAAGTTCGACAAATCCGCACCAAAACCATTGGTGCGGACGTTTGTAGCCAAGAAGCCCTATATATATATACACAGAGTTTCTCAGCTAGGGACGTCTGTATTTATTTTTACGGTGCGGATTTCCACTTTACACTCACTTTTCAATCGAATTTCAATCGAATTTTCATATCTCCACCGTCTAGTACTTAGATACTAATGTATAGATCATCTCTGAAAATTTCAGCCAATTTGGTTATCATTAAGGCACTCAAACTCGATTAAAACAATGGATGAACATAATTGAATTTTCACATCTCCACCGTCCAATATTTAGATACTAATGTATAGATTATCTCTGCAAAATTTCAGCCAATTTGGTTATCATTAAGACACTCAAAACTGTATTTTTCTGTTATAAACATGAACGGTTCAAGTTCGACAAAATTATGTTCATCCATTATTTTAATCGAGTTTGAGTGCCTTAATGATAACCAAATTGGCTGAAATTTTCAGAGATGATCTATACATTAGTATCTAAGTACTAGACGGTGGAGATATGAAAATTTGATTGAAATTCGATTGAAAAGTGAGTGTAAAGTGGAAATCCGCACCGTAAAAATAAATGCAGACGTCCCTAGCTGAGAAACTCTGTGTATATATATATAGGGCTTCTTGGCTACAAACGTCCGCACCAATGGTTTTGGTGCGGATTTTCATTTTTGCACCACTTTTTTATCGAATTTCCTCATCTCCACCGTCTAGTATCTAGATAATATTGTGTAGATCATCTCTGCAAAATTTCAGCCAATTTGGTAATCGTTAAGGCCCTCAAACTCGAAAAACAAATTGATGGACTGAATTCTGTCAAACATGAACCGTTCATGTTTACAACAGAAAGATGCAATTTTGAGGGCCTTAACGATTACTAAATTGGCTGAAATTTTGCAGAGATGATCTACACAATATTATCTAGATACTAGACGGTGGAGATGAGGAAATTCGATCAAAAAGTGGTGCAAAAATGAAAATCTGCATCAAAACTATTGGTGCGAACGTTTGTAGTTGAGAAAAATCCTATACATATATATATATATATATATATATATATATTACATAATATGAATATTTGATTGTTGATCGATCAACTTGAATATTTCCTGAAATTGTGAATCACATCATCTGAAATTCATGTATTAGCTAGTGTTCCAATAATTTATACATCACTCCTCTTGTTTTCTGTTTCTATTTTTAATTTGTTCTTATTTCATCAGTAGTGTTGGCACCTACTTATCAGTACCGTGCACGGTATTGTCCCCAACATAAGAACATTTTTCTAGGTATGAGCTTTTAATTCAAATTGTCACAAATGAAATCGTTGTATGTAGTTTTATGAAATATGGAGAAACATGTATAAATGGGAAATTAGGCATAAGTCACGTCATCGTCCCACACTTACAGAAATTAATCATGTGATGAAAATTAACAGATCTACTACTGTCTTTGGGATCGATCTCTCTACTTGAAGAATCAAATTAGAGGGCTTAATTTACAAGCTCTCATATATATATATATATATATATATATATATATATATATATATATATATATATATATATATATATATATAGCTTCCATCTCTCTCTCGACTAACTAATCAAACAAAGAAAGAATATCAAACATAATATTGTCCTCAATCTAGTGATTGTAGGGATGAGATGTTGCTTGAATCCGATACTTCCTCTTCTGCAAAAACGTCTGTAGCGACTTCTTCATGGAAGGGCTGCATATTGGGGAGTGCAGGCTCGGCGAAGATGGTTCAGAAGTCGACGCACAAGGACTCGGACTGGTCTTCAACCTTTCCTCCATTTCTTTGTTTGCAAGAAAAAGAATCGCTCTAGCCTGCAACATATATATACATGTGACCAAACATTAGTCTTTAAAAATTGAAATATACAACAAACTGAAGTTGACGATCAAAAGGATTAGATGTGCTTTGTACTAAGACTAGTCCACAACTAAAATTAGCTAAAGCTAGAAACACATGTTGTACGTGCACGAAAAATATAGAACATATTTTTGTTTAACTAGCTGGTGTTCAACCGAGCCAACACATGTTTAAGCATCCCTAATTAGTACTGGAAATTAAATATTAGCCAATACAAAAAGGTACTGGAAATTATAGAAATGCCTCGTGAGAAATGAGGAAAAAGAAGAAAGACGACGTTTATAACGAGAGATATTAGACCAAGACTGCAAGACAGTGGGATGTATGAAATGAAAGGTTTGGTGAGTTGGAGGTGGTCAAAAAGCTCATACTCTGATCTAGAAAACCCAAATTTCGAAAAAGAAAAAGATTCTAAACCTCAACATGCTAGCCTAATCTGAAAATCAATCTTGACATGTATGAAGGATTCTTCTGGGAATTAAGAAGATCATTTAACTAACAAACGTAATGAAACACAAATAACCTACCTGAAGCTCTGTAACATCAGAAACACACATCACTCCGTCGTAGAAGATCGTCAACGGCTGCCGCTGCCCCGGGGTTCCAGAACTCGATTCCAGAACGGCGGGGCGGTCGCGGTGGTTGCGAAGAGGGAAGCCGGAATTAGCACCGGAAGTATTAAGGCGGAGCTCCAAATTGCAGTTCCTCCTCATGTTGTTGATATATTGATTGAAGAAAAATGAGCTCGAAAACCCAGTAGTGTATAGTACGTACTGGTGCTGATGAGAAAGTTGTAAGGCTTAGGGCTTGGTTTAAGAGAAGAGAAGGATGAAGATGAAGATGAAGATGAGAGAAGTAAGCAGGTGGGTGGGTTTTATATAAGAGGAGGGAGAAACTCATAGAACACGTAACGCACCCAAAAATTATAATTAGGTAGATAGATTTTAAATCACACACACAGTGTTGGCAAACAGAATCAAAAGCTTGGTTTTCAATTAGAAACACGTGGAAAATAACCGATCTGTGTTTGTTCTTTTCTTCTATTTGTATGTATGCTCGTTTTGCACTGCTTTCGTATTCACACACCGTGTTGTTAGAGTCGGCATGCACTGCAGCCTCAGCGCATCTTAAACTATTCAACTTGGCCAAGGGCTTGGGTCCAGGGCTTGGTTAGGGGAGGTCGACGATCAATATGCTATTTTAGGTTTTATTATTCCACTTGTACGTGTAAGGCTTTTTATTTTCATATATAGCTTGTAAATTGTAAAAGCTTTTGAAACTCATTTTTATCTCTCGTCACTTTCATTTTTGTCTTATATTATTAGCATTACTTGATGTAAAAACAAATTGGACTAATTATTTACGGAACTTCGATCGTAAACATAACAAGTTATTCCAGTTTACATTCTTTTATAAGACTGGTTCAGTGTTCAGTAGCGATATAGTATATAACCGTCTTTTTAGTATCAATATTATACTGTTTATGTACAGATTTATCGATAATGAAGATTTGCCAACCGGGGTTGTTGCCCATAGATTGGTTATCGTTGTTGTGGCTAGGGAGCGCTAACTCGACACCTCCCTACTCCTTCATACATTTTTAGCTACGGCACTGATCTACTCTTGTCTAAATATATCATGAAACAAAGTCTAGCTAGCTATAAACAAGAAAGGGAACAAAATGATTTAAGAGAGGAAAGTTTGGCAATACAGTAACCTAACCCTAATAAAGCTATATATGAGGCTAGAATTCATTGACATAACACATTAAGATTGTGTAAGAGACGTGGGATTGCTGGTTTTCAACGATCGATGATCAACTTAGTATTTCATGAGGATCGAGAAAGAACTCATCACATGTGCTGTGCTTGATTTTCTTGTTGCAAGTTAGCTAGCTAGCTACAGCAAGTGGGGAAAAAAATTCAACATGTGAAAAAGGGGGTTGTGCATGTTGATAGAAATTGCAACAAATTCCAAACACAACATTACTCATTTCATTACCCAAAAAAAGGAAACCAATTTTGGTTGACAATAAATTATATGGATAAATTTATTCGTTAATTTGATGTCTGCAACCTTTTTTTTTTTTTAATTACACGTACATCTTATTCTTGCAAGTTGCAACAACATCTAATTAAAGGTGTATAATTTTGAAATAATTAGTTTTACTTCTTTTCCGTATACTTATAAGTTAGCTCTGCGCACAGTAGCATTACTTCAATTCAATCATTGATATGCTTTCTTAACATGCTCAATTTAATTTTATTTTTGTGCGTCATAGCTTTCGTGTTGCTTCCAAATTTGACACTTTCAAGTTTGACCCAACACGGTCGTATGATTAATAGATGAGATGTACGCCTATGAAGTAATACCCATTTACCTTCAAAATAGAGATAGTGAAACATAAAATGCAATGAGCAAGTTTTTTGTTATGTAAATAATATCAATTCATAACATAAATAGAAGTTGCTTTCATATTTTGTCTCTCTTTTAATTGATCGAAACAAACATTATTGTGATGAGGCAGACAGAACTAAAAGTACAACATTCTCGATTTCTCGTTGTGAGTTTGTGATCATAATCAAGAGGATGAGAAGTAATGTTTCGATGAAATGACTTCATTATTATCCACTTTGTGTGCTTCAGTAATTGAACTTGGATCCGTTTGAAACCATATAGCTAAGTATTTGTACGACTTATTTCCATGATCAACAAGCTTATTTTTACAAATCTAGCTAATAACAATTGTGACACGAAGATAACTAATTAAGCCGAGTAATGAACTAGCAATTCTTATCTTAATCAGATTGGTATCACTTAACAATCAAACAAAATATCGAACAAAATTTGAAATTCGTTATTATTAATTTTTATTATTTTTTATGATTCTCATTTTTTGGTGTTCTAAAACGAATTGAAACATGTTTCATCTAAACCTTAAAAAATTCATGAGCATGACTTGTTTATATAATTTTTAAAAACTCTATGATTTATAAATAAAGGAAGAAAATCATACATAATAGTGACATAAAAGTTGAAGCTATGTCCCCAAGAACCAGACAAGTTGTGGATGGTAAGCTGTATATGCTTGGTAGTTCAGATTGCTATTGCTATGGTGGCCAACCATTCAATAAGAAAGATGTTCAGTTTTCTTTGTTTCATTTTTTTTTTCATGCACGTGAATAATACCCTAAAATGAATCGAGTGGTGCTGGGCGGACTCGTGGGCGGGTTGCTTTGGTGCTTTCTTGCCCACCGGTTACATATTATATGATATGAACAGATTTTCCAGGTTCTGCACCAAGATCAAGATCAAGTGGTTTGCTACACAGTGTTGGAAAGTGTGTAGTATTTGTTTACGTCTAAATTAATATTTTATTGGACAATAATTGTCTATGTGAATATTAATTGAATTCTTGGTCTATGTCAGCCGTCGAGCCCAAGTTCTTTAAAGGTTACAAATAATGGCCCGCCAGTAAGACCACGCGAGACGAAATGCAAAGTCTGCGCGCGGACTAACGGATCTCGCGCGCTTTCAGACAAAAACAGAGCTCGCGCGCGGAATGACTTCGCGCGGAGTGGGTTTTCATCTCGCGCGCTTCACGCGGAATGAGTTACTTGTTGACTTCGCTTAGGCGAGGCAGAATGCATCTTGGCGCTGGCGAACTGACTCGCTGGTTCGCGAGGTAAGCATACGCGGAGTCCGCGCGATTGCTTGTAATTGTTTCTGACTTTTTACAGTCTTTGACACGCTTTGGGTCAATCTCTGTGACCCTTATTAATTAAAAAAAAGCCTTCTTTTTTGGCCCACGAGGTGGAAGTAAGCTACAGAGTCGGCGGTCCGCGCGAGCTATTAGTTTTCTACTTGAACTGTGGCACCCCGCGGGATAAGATTGCTCCTCATTTCAGTCCGCATAGGACTCTACAGTGGAGAGGCGCGCCGGAAGCAGTGTCCTATTCTAAATGAACTGTGTGAATTAGATATGTGTCACATAAGGATTAGTCTGCATGGGAGAAATAATATCTTTATGCTTCACGTTGCATAGTCCAACATGGATTTTGATTGTCTTTATCTCGCGGCAAGGATTTCTCCCACTATATAAAGAAGCTCGACGGCTTGCAGAAATCTCGACAATCACTCTCACAACTCAATCAAAATACAAAACAAACAACCTTCAATCTTGTTGAAACCCTCGACCCAGCCGAATCTCCAACGCTCCCAGGAGCTTTGTTTCCACTTCTCCGTTGAAGCAAAACACACACAACCCCGATTCTAAGCGCGCTGCCACCTAGAATTCTTCAGAGCTCTCCGGACTCTCCCCCGATTCCTTAGAAACTTCCTTATAGTTGCTCTTCTCACGTCGCCGTGAGTATCGACCGTCTTGTGCTCGTAAATTCCTCATCTAAGGTAGCACCTGGAATCCCTTTCTGCCTGATTCAAGAAGTCAAGCACGCATACAACTTTTTCCTTGTCCGCGAGGTGGCACGCCCGCAACACTCCCCCTTTCTCTTTGTTCGCTATTCACCTCGGCTCCACACGCTGAGAATCGTGGCCAAAACAGTATTAATCCCACGTTGAAGAAGCATTAAATGTGTGTCTTTATATGGAAATACTCATGTGACTCATTAAATGGATGATAGACCTAATATAAGCTTGGTGGCTTTCTATTGGGTTTTTCAATAGAAATAAATATATATATATATATATTTTTTTTTTTAATAAAAGTCAAAGATTGGGCCTTGAGCTCTGTTGATTAAATCCGAATTTAATTTTTGAAAATTAATAACATTTAATTTAATTATTAATTCGGATAAATATCAAAAGACATAACTGTAAGAGCAGTGGTGTCTGTTTGAACAATTATATCTGTTCCAATTGACTTTTATATAAGGACGACTTCTGTCGTTGTTTTATCATCGAATCATTCTTCTTCTTCCTCCCCGAAACTATTTCTTCTGAAGCATAAAGTAAATTCGCCAGGGTCAAGTTCTTGTGCAAAAACTTGAACCAGATAGTTATATCCTCTAGATAGACGTCCGAATCTGCAACACAAGCGGGGACGAATTTCTGTCTTAGGTCACTGCAAGACAGGTCTCTGTTTGATCAATCAAGTTAGTGTTATTCGTTTCATTTCATTGTAAATTTCCAATTTCATTTTAATTTCGTTGTTATATATATATACTGTTTGAATAGATATTGGATTGGTAATAACACACAGTATATCAATGAAAAATGTGAAAAACTTAAGGCACATTTTCCATCTATGTCGACTACAAATTGGTCCTGGTGGTTTAGCACTCCATCGATACAGATCGCCAGAGCCACCGAGTTGAGGGAGCTTAACTTATCCCAGATAAGTAACTGGTTAAAAGCATCAACGTTATTAGGAAAAGCAGAGATTCACAGCAACTTTCTTGTATAATCTATAGGCCAAGTTGTCATACGGTTATTCAATCAATGAGTGTACACTGTGCATTTTCAATGGACTCTGCCTAAACAAAAAACTGGATACAATCTTAACATACATGAAAAACACAAAGTCCTACCATTTCGGAGTCAAGACCAAGGCCACTTAGCATCTCTCCATTTGATATAACGAGGCTCACTTTCTTTGTTAACTATACATCCTTGACTCCCTCCTTCAAGTTGCTGATGTTTATCCTTGTTCAATCGAATAGCCGGACAGCACTGAAGTTTCTGGTTACGAACCACAGCTTCATCCCTATATGCAGGGTTTGTATACCTTGGGTGTTGGACAAATGACACATTCTTCCACCACAGTTTTAAGGCCTGTCGAAAGAGTAACAGATGATTCAATAAGTTTAAGAATAGAAACTACAGAACTGTTGAAGAATATGATGACAAGTTGAAGCATATAAACTTTATTTTTAATCTCTTAAAGATAGGTTTACACACCATCTTGAATTTTCAGCATTATCTGAAAATATTCTTAATTATTGTACATTAATGATTATAGAAACTGATAATACATAAAAAGCTATGATTACAAAAACGATCAAAGAACATTTGTTTGAAATAAGAAAATGGAAAATTTGAATAGAATGTTCACAAAGAGAGGAGGCAAATCATTCTACTATCATTTCAAATGATGCTGGTCTTTGAAGTTAGCTAATCAAAGGTTTTCTTAATTAAACTTATTTGATTTAGTTGATGCTGCTTGGATCTAGAATGCAGCAAAGGACAAAAGAAGCAGTTATCCTACTTTACTTACATGCCAATATATCCACACTGCAACCTTATGTGGCATCAACCAGAAAAACAGTGCATGATCAGACACCAATGATGAGGGTACCCTATTAGCTTTTAGGGTAGCTGTAAAATAGTTTCCGAGGTCAGGGTGTTGAACTGAAATTGAAACGAATAGAGTATCGTCAGGAGCACTTGCTTTGATACTCCAATTCCCCAACATGTCCTGCAATTATCAAAAATGGTTATTCAAAAAGTGAAAAGCGTTTTGCACATTTGGCCTAGCTTAGAATAATAGAACAGACATGTCGTTTCATCAAAACTTCAGTTTCTACAATTGAGCACCAAATTTTGTAACAATTGAATTTACCAAACTGTTCTAGTAGTTTCCCTCTCTATAAAAACAGAATAAGTTGACATACTACATATATACGAAGTAACAACATGGAAACATCATCAGAAGCCAGAAACTAAATGTAATTCACTAAAGCACCCAGCTTCAAAATGCACACCACATTGTCTCCTCTTTAGCCAGAACATCGACTCGATAACAATGTTCATGGCATCATACTCGTCATCAATTATGGCATTATGCATATAAGGTTCAGAACTTGAGACATATGTGATATGTACTACACAAGCAGAGTCCAAAGATCGTAACAACTGCTATAGATGAACTCAATTTCAAAAGCAGCTGTTAATCTGATACTGATTAAGCATAGCAATAACCGAAAACATACCATAAAAGGACTGACATGTAGTGGTTTAGCCACTAAATCGGAATCTGGATCGAAAACAAACAACACTCTTTCTCCCCATGGCGTATTCGTTACCTATAATCACAGTCGCATCCTTCAGCTAAGAAAAAATCTAATCTTGTCCGCCGTAAAACTTTAGCTATAAAAATAAATTAAAAAACGAAACCTCAGCAATGCAGTTCTTCAAAATCAGATCATCATAGCAGTAGTACAAGCTCAACGGGTTCTGCTCATACCCCACGCTTTCCGGAATCGTCAAAAGCAAACTGTTCCATCCATTCAAATCAGCCAAAGCACAATCCAACAGAAAAGCGAAAACTACGGGGATGACGTGATGCTTACGTTGGGCCGGAGGTGCCGGCAATGCGGCGAGCCTGGTCGGCGGAGAGGTGGTTGGGGAGCGCGTGGGGGGCGTCGTCGAGGTCGATGAGGGCGTAGCGGACGGAGTAGCGGAAGGAGTGGTGGACGGGGCGGCGACGCTCGTGAAAGACGGTGCCTTGGTAGAGGGAGACGGAGGAAGAGGCGGCGCGTGAGGGGGAGAGGCGGCGGAGGAGCGTGCGGAGCGGGAGGAGGAGGGAGAGAGTGAGGGAAGTGAGGAAGGTGGAGAGGATTGAACAGAGCAGATAGAGAAGCTCCATTGGCCAGGAGAAGCTCTTCTTCTTTCTTCATTTTTATATTTGTTGCGTGATGGTTTTGTCTGAAAATGAAGGCAAGCAGTACAAGTTGATAATGTTTACCCATGGTGAGATGGGCGAAAATTCTTCAGCGCACCGCGTTGCAAGTGAACCGAAACTAATGTACAATATTTTGATTCGGTTATTCACGTCACATTATCATGCATGTATATCAATACTAAAAATTTTGATCTTTACTTTGCAGGTGTTTTTACCCTCTCGAAAACTAAAACTTATTTATTGAGAAGTTATCAACTTTGAATAGCAGTAGACTTTGGTCAATTTAAGCTCTCTTGGCTTTCAATGTGATTAACAGTGCAGTGCTTCATGAGTTCATGTGTTACTCGAACTCCAATTATTCATGGTCGACTCTGTTTAAAGAGTTCATCTTTTGGTTTCTAATAGACAAAGTCATTTGCTATTGAATCAAACCAAATATGATATTGGCAAGTCTTGAGGTTTTCTTCTCAAGTAGCTGATCTTCATAAAACAACAATAGTAAAGTGACTACTCGTCTCAGCGTGTACTTCAAAAACGTGATTTTGATCTTGTCGAGTGTGACTCGAGCATTTCATCATGTCTTTCCTACGAATTTACATAACACGCTAGAGCTAATGTCATAATGGTTGATGAACAAATCAAAGCTTAGTAACAAGAGTGTATAGATTTTGAGAATCGCGAAAATTGAGACAAAAAATGTGTTTTTCAGACTAAAATTAAATCTAAATCACTAATAGTTGAGTAACTATACTATATTATTTTTTTTTTAAAAACTTTTTATTAATAACTCACACACCCTACATATGTCAGTGAGGTTTGAACCCATGACCTCAAAGTTGTCAGTTAAACACTTTAACCAACCAAGCCACAGCTCACCGACAGTTGAGTAACTATACTAAATATTACACACATTTACAATTTTTTATGGTAAAAATGTAACATTTTTGCTAACATGACAATAGATCAAGAATGAATATAGTTGATGGAGGTGTCACTTGAAACGTTCTATCTATCTAAACTATGTATATAGTATGAATTCTTCCAACTACATTTTTGCTTCTGTTCGACATTCTTTTACTTTTCCGAGCAAAACCCTGAGAACCCCACCCGACTCAAATTCCGGTGCAGAGAGCCCGACCCGGTTTAGATCTCTTTAAAATCCTCACGTGACCTCCACGTGACCTCGTCAAGGGTTGGTTTAACCGTTTAGCTCCTAGGCCACCAACAAACAGGTGCATCACGCAGAGCACAACCGCAACCGATAATTGCTAGCCCCCACCGTAACCACCCTACACCCTCCATTCAAAACGCTCCACGTAACACCAAGAGGTTCAATTCCGTAATTTCGACTCTCTCAAGACCGATCGCGCACAGACGTACCGTACTCCACGAGCGCAGGCGATCCGCACCTTAAACGGAGGCGATGAAAACTAAGCGGGGGGAGACCATCGTCGTCGACATCAATTAAATCGCCAGCCACATTTCTCAATCTCTCCGCCCAAATTCATCTATAAACTTTCGGCCCCTCTCTTTTCTCTTCTCGCTCCACTGAAGGCTCCTGATTTCAATTTTCCTTATCGAAATTTGAGATCAAATGGCCGCCGTGTTCGGAGCTACCTCCGCCGCTATTTCCATCTCCTCCTCCCGGAAGCTCCACCTCCCTTCCCGTAGATCCCTCCCAGGTCTCGTCTCAATCTCACTCTCATAAACCTCGACTGACTCTCTCTTTGTATTTTGTATTTGATGAGCTAAATTACAAGTTGCCGGTGTTGGTTTGATTCAGGGAGGAAAGCCAGCTTTGTTGTGGTTAGATCTGACGCCGGAGCTAACCCGGGCCACATAGCCAGGGCCCGCCGCGCTGATCAGCTGATCACTAATGCCGTTGCTGTAATCATCTTTAGCTCTGCTATCTAGTGATTAGCTTCTTTGTTTTTGAATTTGGTGACTGTAGTGGATTGAGTTTTCATATATATGTATATATATATATATATATATATTTTTTTTTTTATGTTGAATGTGAATTTTTCTGTAGACCAAAGCAGATGGTGCTGCAGCTTCCGCGCCGTCGAAACCTGGGTATGTTTATCTAGTTTCTTCAAGTTTTTAGCTTTACTTTAGGGGTTCTGTTTTTTTCGCTAGATTTGAGTCTGATATAGTTTTGGGATCACACTTTTTCGCAATAGTAAGAATCTGTAGTTGCATGAATTCTAGCGCAGCATTGAGAGAGAATCTACATCTGAGTACTATGATCAGTGTAGTGTTTGAAACTTTCTGTGTAAAATGTAGTGAATTAAAGTGAATCGATAGTAAGAATCAGGTGTTAGACGGACAAATGATAGCTCCAAATCCCTCCAATAGTAGTTGTATGTGTTAGTATACTGCTCAGTATGCTAAGCTGATAATTTCTAAGTTATGTAAAAAGATGCACAATTTCTGTTTGAAAAAAATACACAATTTTGATTTATGCTAGTTTTCTTTTAAGTTGGCTTGACACTTTGTCATACAGTTTTTGCCTTTTTAAATTTATCTTTCCATTGAATTTGCTTATATGTAATACCGCATGCATTTTTACAACCTGAGTTGTCTGCCATGCTGATTATAATTGTGAAATTGATTAGTGGGTCATAAGTTAAAGTAATATGTTGGAAGCTTTACAGAACTATGTCTACATAAAACTGTATCTGCAGTAACATATTATTTCTTTGGACGTGATTGATGGTTACATGGTTCCTTTGAAATTCTCTGAGGATAAAACTAACTAGGTATGCATTCTTCTTCTAGGCATGAACTTCTTCTTTTTGAAGCCTTACGGGAAGGATTAGAAGAAGAGATGGCTAGGGATCCCACTGTATGTGTAATGGGTGAAGATGTGGGTCACTACGGAGGATCATACAAGGTGACCAAAGGCCTTGCTGAAAAGTATGGGGATCTCAGGGTTCTTGATACTCCTATTGCTGAGAACTCCTTCACAGGGATGGGTATTGGAGCTGCCATGACTGGTCTGAGACCAATTATTGAGGGTATGAACATGGGTTTTCTCCTTCTTGCCTTTAACCAGATCTCCAACAACTGTGGTATGCTCCACTACACTTCTGGAGGTCAATTCAAGATACCAGTAGTCATTCGTGGACCTGGTGGAGTGGGTAGACAACTTGGGGCTGAGCACTCACAACGTCTTGAGTCGTACTTTCAGTCGATCCCTGGAATCCAAATGGTAGCATGCTCAACCCCTTACAATGCTAAAGGTCTGATGAAAGCTGCCATTCGAAGTGATAACCCTGTGATCCTTTTCGAGCACGTGTTGCTGTACAACCTGAAGGAGAGAATCCCTGATGAGGAATATGTGTGTTCTCTTGAGGAAGCTGAGATGGTGAGGCCTGGGGAGCATGTCACTATATTAACATATTCTAGGATGAGGTATCATGTGATGCAGGCTGCTAAAACTTTGGTGAACAAGGGGTACGACCCAGAAGTTATTGATATTAGGTCATTGAAACCATTTGATCTTCACACCATTGGGAACTCAGTGAAGAAAACACATAGGGTCCTGATTGTGGAGGAGTGCATGCGGACAGGTGGAATTGGTGCTAGTTTGACAGCAGCTATCACCGAGAACTTCCATGATTATTTAGATGCCCCAATTGTATGCCTGTCGTCCCAGGACGTGCCAACACCATATGCTGCAACATTAGAGGAAGTGACTGTTGTTCAACCAGCTCAGATTGTGTCAGCAGTTGAGGAGCTCTGCCAGTAGTTCCAGCAGCATGGAGTCTAAGCAGCTTTTGTAGCTTTATTTCATAAATGTCCATCTATTTTCACATTTGGCTAGTGTTTTTTTTGTTTGTTGCGTTATAAAAACTTTTAACTGTTAAAAGTGATCCAAGGTTCTTTGTTTATCTTATAAGGTATGTAAGATCAAGCGTTTGAACTGTATAATAGCCCTCTTCTACGGCATATTAATTGAGTTTTGTGAAATTGAGTCTAAGATGAAGATTATATTGACTATCAATGATCTATTTTTAATAAGATCTGATGTAACTCCAGGGTTTAAGCTTATACAGTTAAGCGGTCTTTGTATGGACTCGGACCCTCAGCTCATGTGTTTATGCTCGTATTGCCTCATAAAGCAATCCTAACCATCCAAAAGTAAACAATCGCTCAGATGCCATTTATTTTAGTTTTCAGATATTTTCTTCTTATTTTCTTTTCCAATTTCTCACATCGCATAATTTATTCTCAGTCTCTCTTCCTCACGAAACTTAAGCGCTGCTCCCCGTGAGCGTAACCCCCCCCCCGCCCCCCCCCCCCCCCGCTACGGTCGCGATTGATTGAACAAGACCTAGTACCGCCCTTGCACCTCCGCTTCCTTGCCCAATCTCATGTGCCTTCCTCACATCAAGTACCTTCTTCATCACTTATTAATTTTGTACTGATATTCTTTTAGTTTACTTGAGTTTTATACACAAGCCACCATCTGGTGTGTAGCTTCATTTAATTTTCGCATTCTTTTAATTAAAAGCATAAGATTGATTAAGTACTAACAATGATATATGGTGGTATAGATGTTTTCTTTGGTTTGACAGTAGCTAACTTGAGGAAAAGAAGCTAACTTGAAAGTGTTTGTTATCAGTAGAGTACATATATAACATTTCTAATTATTCATTTTGTGATAGGTCATTGGGAACAATAATACTGGTATACAGTTATGTAGTATAATGTGTAATCAGTTTAAAAACTTTAAGGAATTATATGATTTTATTATTAGTACTTGCAAGTACCATATTCACTCTCCTATGATGGTTGGTGATGGTAGATATATGTCAATATATAACGTGTGTATTTGTTATATATGGTTTTTGTTTTGCTCTATCATCCTAATACTTGTTTTTTTTCCCTAGCTGATTTTGTTACTGCTATTACTACAGATGCATGAATTGAATATGTCAAACTAATTGTCTTGGATGGCTTATCAAGAATCGTCCAATTGCACAACCATTTTGTCAATCAAATATCATGGGATTTCCATTTTCATTGCAAGACCCAGGAATACCAGATCATAAGGAAAACTAGTACAGGGTCATTTTGAGGAAAAGTGGTGCAGAGTTGCAGCATGTAAAATTGGTAGATTTGTGCTCTGTTACACATTTTGCTAGGTATCTATTCAACTTGGTTGTTATGAAGGCTATAGCTTTTTAAGAGATGGAAGTGTATTTGGTTACTTATGCTGATGTTTTGTGTATTTTGTATTTGGAAATTAGCATCCATCATTTACAGTCCTGGAACTTGTGTGTGTACACACAGAGCTGTTGTGTGTGTAAATTAAATAAGAGTTATGGGTTTGTGTTTCTGAGTTAGTGTTTATGTGTCAAATATACCTCATGTATGCAAGGACCATGTAAAACAAATAATACCTCTATCATCATCTACGATCCACATCCCAAAAATCTCTCAATTTTCTTGTCTTTCATACTTTAAGTTCAACAACAAAAACATAAATGATGCTTAGACAACCGCAGTTAATTTCATTTCATTGATATGAACTTTACCTTCAAAGCTACCATAATACATCAATCTTGAATTGATATCATAGAAACTAAAAATGGCACTAATTAGTACATTTTGGAATCGAGAGAAAACTATATCCCTAAACCATGTTGTTGGATGAAGCCGACTATCTTGAAAACTCAAGCAATCCCTGTGCCTCAAAGCACCGAAGTTCTCCCCCATTACCAACCAGATTTCATGCTCGTCACCCACTTTTTCGTCACCTGCAAATACCATTCAACCAAAATTCATAATCAAGTTTTCATAAGGAACTTTAATCTTGATGAAAACTTCCGTAAGGAAACCAAAAGAGAAAGGCTTTAGATCATTACCAAAATACTCAAAATTGTTATGCAACTATAAGGGAACATATCATGTTAAAAGAATAGAAAACACAGAAGACTTGGCAAAAGGTTTACTAACATGTACACAAAATACTCCAAAGACCCCAAAAAGGTAAAACTTCAGATGATTACCAAAGTACTCATACTTTTCTAAGACATGACCAAATTGGGACAAAACCAAGAAGCTCAAGCTCAATGTAGAATGTTATAAAACAAATTGAAATAACAAGATATATACAAATGAGAGAAGATGAATAGAGAAGAAGGGGAACTGATTTGGGAAGTGAATCCTGAAGATTTGTGAGACGGCTGAGTTCAACAACCAAACCACCTTGTTTTCGATCTCTTTGTTTTGCAACAGTTTTTCGAGGAACAATTCAACAAGCAAACACACAGAGAACACATGAAAAAGGAGAAAGAATTAGAGGCGTTAGCAGGGCAGCGACGTCGGCGGCGCTAGGTAGGGATCTTGCTGGAGTACAAGGCAGGGGTGTGCGCGCTTGCTAGAGGGCCGGAGATCTGTGCTAGCCTTGCACGCGCTCCTGGGCAAGGATGCGGAGGTGCAAAAGCGGTACTAGGTCTTGTTCAATCGATCGCGGCCGTGGCTGGGGGGGGTTACGCTCACGGGGAGCAGCGCTCAAGTTTCGTGAGGAAGAGAGACTGAGAGTAGATTATGCGATGTGAGAAATTGGAAGAGAGAATGAGAAGAAAATATCGAGAATGAGAAGAAAATATCTGAAAACTAAAATAAATCGCATCTGAGCCGTTGTTTACTTTTGGAGGGTTAGGATTCCTTTATGAGGCAATATGAGCAGGAAAACGGGAGTTGAATTTAAAAGAAATTGAATTTATGTTCAATTTTGCAGTCTTCAATTTCTGTTGGAGATTGTGTGTGCTTTCAAACATGAGATGACGGTGATGGAGTACTCTATAACACTAGCAATCTTTATCTATCACTGAAAGCAAGAGATAGAACTCCAACGGAGTTATTGTGTAGTTACTTCATGTGTCATTCAGTACTCAAATGATATTGGTTTAGTTCCTTCATACCATATAGGCTTCCTATCAAATCCAAATTTTGAGACCACTACATCCAAATGAATCCTCATACTCATACTAGTGTAATCCTTATATTTTGCTTAACAGAATACAGTGTAAATGTAATCTTCATACTTAAACTAGTGTAATCCCTATTTCTGTCTTGTTTTCACTACCAGATTGTCTTGTACTTCTATCTCTGTATACAGATTACAGAATACATTTGAGATTCTAACTCTAGTCAACAAGAACAAAATCTTTGTGAGCAGTGGCCAAGGCATTGAATTCAAAATGAAGGTGGGACATTTCAATTTGGTTGATGTTTTCCCACTAGAATCATCTCTCAGCATAAAGCAGAGGATTATTTTAGCTACCTGAGTAAATAATATGCTCTTTTAACCCTTTAAAAACAAAAGCCAATATTCAGTACATCTTTTGCCAAAAAATGGCAACTGGAAACAAACCCATTTGAGGCAAGAAAACATTATTGCATAACACAACAATTGAACAAGTGGATTCTGCTTAGCAGATTAGCAATTTTATGTTCAGACCCAAAAAAAAAAAGATTAGCAATGTTATGTTGGTATTGCTATCAGTCTATAACATTCCCTTCAAGAAATGCATCAACCCGAAAGTTACTAGCAGTAATAATTGGTAAATGGTAAACGGTCAGTCCCTGTCTCTGTTTTGCTTGATCAACAAGTAGAAGCAAAGAAAAAATCTTTGCCAGTAGTGTTTGCAGGTAGTGAATCTCCATCCTTCTGATCACCTTGGCACAAGTTTCTTCCTCCTCATTTATGACCGTTGTATGCACCATCCTTGTTGGTTTTTGGGTTCTGGACTTCGGCCAAATTGTCATTGTTGTTGTTCTTCTTACCACGCGTCCCAAGAAAGAGTAAGGACAATTGCCCCTCGTTGTCATTTCGATTTCTTGCTCTCCTTGCTAATTGATTCCTACTTCCCTAAACGGCTAAACTACACTCTCTAGGATACCCTGCATGTCTGCACTGCATTTTCCAGTTTTCTCTCTCTGTGTGTGGTCAAAATTTTCTCTCTTTCAATTTTGTTTTTTCTTTGTAGGATTTTATATCAGTCAAGTTGGTCCTTCTCTATTAAAGGACACTCATTTTCTTTCACTTGGACTCACCAGTCACTACAGAAAACAGAGAAAGAGAGAGAGGCAGAGAGAGGGCAGAGCAATGTTGAAGATGGTCTACTATTAGACAAATGAGCATTCTTCACATAAAACACAAACTAGTTTTCTACTATTAGACATAAATATAACTAAGATATTTAGGAAACTGAAGACCTTGTGCAAGAATTTTAGATTGTAAATGCATGTAATCATTCTTCATTATTGCTACAAACACAGTGAAGCTCTTCTTATCATAACAAATACAACTTCAAGGTTGCTATAATTTACTGCTACTATTATAAACTTTTCGGAACATAAGAACACCTATGATAATGGAGACAAGAGCAGATGAAGCACCTTGTCGAGAAAGCCAAAATTCAGTCCGTGTCAAGCGCTTTTTGACCTCAAATAGCACACTACTAAACCTCTCTGCTAAATCCTCTCGTGATCCAGTGTTATCAATCACAATGTCAGCCTTATCCCTCTTTAAATCAAGCGGCATCTGAGCGTTTATTCGGTTTAGAGCATCATCCTCACTTGTGTTGTCCCTCAACATGAGTCTCTTGAGTTGTGTTTCAGGATCGACCCATACAACAATAATGGGCTTTGTCCATCTGTCCATCTTGGCCTCGAATAACAGAGGGACATCAAGAACAATAACCTTAAACCCCTTCAGCCATAGCTTAGAAATTTCCCAAAAGATTCCAGATGATATGTAAGGAGCCAGTAGTCTACAAAAAAGACAAAAATCTTATTAAAGTCGATAAAGGCATGTAATTTTTTTTTTTTATAAAGCACTCCAACAAATAATTTAGCTATTAAACAAAATTAAAATCAACAACATCCAGCAAGCAATCAACACATCAAATGGTGTAAATTTGAAAAACAGTGTAGTTTGCTCCACCACACCAAGTATAATTCAGAATAGTTGATAAACAATGCTAACAGTGTTACAAAGAGATACTCTCAGTGAGACCACATAATGAAATTACCCAATTTCAAAGAATGTACATACCGGTTCAAAAGTTGACGCTTTTCAGGATTAGAGAATACAATTTGGCCTAGTTTAGGCCTATCAACTTCTCCATCAGGTTGTAGAATGTCCTGTCCAAATGCTGAAACAACCTTTTTCCATCCACCAGTTCCCTTCTTCAATACATCCTGAACCAAAGATATTCAATCCATCACATTTTTCTTAATTGCCAAAATCAGTATGTTTCATCTTTTACTCGTCACTTACCCGAGCCACAAGGTCGGCGTCGACAACAGGAATGTCATGGGCCTTGAAGAGATTTGAGACAGTACTTTTCCCAGACGAAATCCCACCCGTCAGTCCCACTATCCTCATTCTTCTCAAGTTTCTACACAGAAGAACATTGAACAGTGATTAACAAAGTTCCCGACTTCATAAGAAAACTTCTTTTCATTACTAATCTCTGAAGTATTTTAAAACTTGTGGAAAACTGAAGTCCCCAAAAGATTTTACTTCTAAATGAATAATGCAGAACTCCTTGAATGCTAAAGAAGCAACACATACCTATGAATCTCAGCTTGTTCAACTTCGATAAAACAGTAGCAAGACCAAAAGCAAATACTTTGTTTCTGAGCAAGAACTGAAAAGATAAAATAAAACAACAATACAAATCACAAATAAGTAATCGTAATTAGTTGATGGCTATGATAATCAGAGTACTGATATTTTGCTTGCAAACATTATAGCATTTACAGCCATACAGCTACTTATCTACTAAAAACTCAGAAAGCAGCTTTAGTAAGTGGTTCTAACTGTATTAGTTGATTTTCTTATACTTTCTGTTCTCGTTGCTATACCCTACAGTAACAATGGTTACTGTAAACAATCAGTGATCAACTGATCAATTGTTCCCCGCAGCAATCAGTCGATTGTTCCCCGAACAACTAATACTCATCAACTGATCAATTGTTCCCCGCAGCAATGCGCGGCCACAAAAGCTATAAACAATCAAGGTCTAGAAATGTATGAATCCCCACAGAAGACTCCAAGCTTCACTGTAGTTTTACCTTACTTATAAAAACTGTTGCTAGATCAACCGATCAATTGTAAAGCAAAGATGCATTCCCACTCGATCAATCACAAAGATTTCAGTTTCTAAGTGCTATCTTAAAAATGGTACTTCTTAGCCTTTACACAAAGGCTGATGACTCATGCAGCCTTAATAACATGGGAAAAAAAAAACAGATGCACACATTTATCCCAAATAGACTAATAATACACTTTCACTTTGGAAAAGAACTATATAGGCTTAGCATGCATATCCATAACCATGTACTTTAAAAAATGACATACATTTGAGTGAAATAAAGACTAACAACATTTATAACATACCTGAAGGTAATATTGTTACAATTAAGAGCTGATTGTTCCCCAAATCAGTTACAGAATATAGCAAACTGCTACCCTCAAAATCTACAGAACACATAAAGTAGATTTAGAATAATCGTAACTATACAAAGTCCTTTGAAAATTTTGTAAAGATAGTAAGAAATAATTTGCAATCACAGGGGTACAAACCGGTGCAAGAAAAAGAAAGTAAGCCAACACAGAAGACCAAAATGAGGAACAACGGCAGAAATTTGAATTGAAGAAAACGTTGCATAAAATCTGCATATCATAAACAGAGAAAGATGAAAAAGGAGTACATTTCCTGTTTGTTGCGAAACAAAAGAAAAAAATTATTCATGGTTGCAAAACTATGAGAAAACATCTAAAAGATTTTACTAAACAAAAAATGCATAGCTTTTTCAATGCAAAGAAAGCAAGTCTCGTACAGAATCCCCTAATTAGCTTTGATCAACATTCTACTAATTAGCAAGAACAAAAGTGCTGTGAATATGATATATCATAACACTCACAAACCCATACCACAATAGATACAAAATCTAAGGTCTGTGAATATGAGTTTCTTCACAGATGTCATTGATAAGTCAGAAATAGAGAATCAAAAACTACATCAACATGTTGATCAATCTATTACCACTTTTCATCTGATCAAATTCTCCCTTGTAATAACAGAAATGGAAGACAAACTCTGAAAACGTAAAATAAAATATAAAAAAATCATCTGAAAAAAAAAGAACAAAAAAAAAAACAAACAGAGAAACCAATGAATCACTCATCACTCACACAGCTTGCAGGCAGCTTCCCAACTACAGAAGAAGACCAAACCAATAATCAAACCGCAGTTTAACATATGAAAATAATTACCAAAGAAACCATAATTCAATAAGAAATTATACCTTTTGTTAAACTCAGAACAACATTGAAAACCTCTTCCACTATACTATCATAGTTCAGAACAAAATTTGAATCAACTCAAGATCAAGTGAAAGTGTGAAACAGAAAACACAATCAAACATTCATAAAGCAATACCAGAAAACATAACTGTTATATCTCTGATTTACATCCTTACCAAACTAATAGACACGACAAATTGCATGTCCTCGAGAACAAATCGACGGAAATCAAGATAAACTAAAAAGAGCAAGCACAGGGAGAAGGATAGAAGCTTACATGCAGATGAAAACCCAGAAAAGAATCAAACGGAGATCAAATCAAATTGTCTCAAATGCACAGTAAACTTGAAATACATACTCATTAACAAAACCATGACAGTTCTGGGGCTTTAAGGTTACAGGGAGGCTTACAGGGTAACAAATTTGATCTTGGATCGATCAGTCAACTCTTTGATCTTCGATCGATCAACGAACTGTAGTCTCTCCCTCTATCTGCTTCTGTTTGGAAAAAAAGGAGAAGGAGCCCAGATTCTTGCAGAGGTGTGCAAGACCGACGACAACAAATCTAAAGCTGGATCAATTGTAGTCTTTCCCTCTCTCTGTCTTTGTCTGGAAAAAAAGGAGAAGGAGCGCAGAGACTGATGAAGGAAGCGACAAAAGAAAGGGAATGAGAGGTTAGGTTAAGAGAGGCGGAGTGTAGAGAGATCGAGAGAGAGAGAGCTCTGAAACTGATGGAAACTGATGGAAACCGAGGTGGGCGGTGGGTTTAGAGATCGAGAGAGAGGAAGAGAAAGAACCCAAGCCCAATTCGGAGGAACAGTAAGGCGGCGCGAGGCCGCATAATATCTAGTCCGTGATAACCTAATTTATAGTTACAATTATACTCTAGATCTTGACCGTCAAACTTAATGTTATAGACGGGTGAGATTAAACACAAGTCTATAATAAAATAAATATATAATATCTATATTTAGATTAAACGTTTCTAATAAAATAAATATATAATATCTATAAGATAATTATCTATTTATCTCTCTTCTACTTTAAATTATTCCTAATTAAACCAAAGATAATTATCATGTGATGGTTATCGATGTCCTTACCAAATAAACCCAGAATACGTACACGTCTGACGATTGAAACATTGATTATCAAAATCAATTTAATAATGAAAACTCAATGGTAAGTACGATCTTAATACAATTAAAGAATCAAATCTTTCAATTGTTTTCCTACCCAAATTCAACTACTTGCTCGATCAGTTTCAAGAAAACGTAGAAGAAGAAGAAGAAGAAAATAATAGTGCGCCAACGAAGATGAAGAAGAAGAAAAGAATAGCGCACAGCCGCACACACTTATAAATATAGTAATTGAGTTTTAGTCGATTTTTTGATTCATTCCTCTTTCTCACCTATTTCCTAGCTCCATTAAGATGACTGAGCATACACAAGATCCATCAAACTCTCAATGCAAATCACCAGTACGTTGCCTCTCTTTTTTCTTTTTCTTTTTTCCTTTTTGCTTTGCTATATCGTGAATATTTATTGCCTTCATTGAGACATCATGGTAGCTAGCTTCTGTATTTAGTTAAGGTTCTGTAAACTCGGGCTGTAAACTACGCATGTCATATGTTTGGCTTTCATGTTCAATAATTGTAAATTTATTCATGAGTTCATCTATTTTTATAATATCTACACATCATAACCTTTGTTTTATCCTAGATACGTGGATTCTATAGGTATGTAGCATGAATGAATGATAATGGTAAGCATGATTATTGTTATATACAGGTTACAGACACACCTAAAGTACAGAACCATGCAACGAGTACTCCAATTAGAAGAGTTGAAGTTGAACAAGTGGAAGCACCATATGTAGGAATGCTTTTTGAAACAGTAGATGAAGCCATAAAATATTACGAAGAATACGGTCGGCAAGAAGGCTTTTGGATTTTAACACAATCCTCTAGAAGGACAAGATCCCGCTCAGATGAGGTGACTAGTTGCCAATTCGTTTGTGCTCATCAGGGAAAATATGTTTGGAAGAAAACCGTAAAAGAGGGGTGGAAACAAAACAATCAGACAAAGACTAGTGAAAATAATACTGAGGCCGGAAACGAGGATGATAATGGGACTGAGCATGCTGAGAATGGTAGAGATATGAATAAAAAGAAAGTGAGTAGAAATTGTTCTACAGTGAAATGTGGATGCAAAGCTAGTATGCGGATCATTCATGACAAGTGGTCAAACAAATGGAAGGTATCTGTTTTTATAGACTTTCACAATCAAAAAGTAGTTACTCCAACAAGAAGAAAGAAGATGAAGTGAAATAAACATATGCCCAAAGCAGTAAGGAGTATGACAGAGATATTTCATAAAGAAAATTTGCCGATTGCAAAAGTTCATTCGATGCTCAAATTGGTTTTAACAAAAGAGATTGTTATAATCATTTAAGAAATGTTCGTCATAGACAGCTGGATGGAGGAGATGCTTAGTCAGTGCTCACTTCACTACTAGAAAAAAATCATCTCACACGGATTCTATTCTCACATACTACTTTAATCTCACAGATATCTGTGACAAAAGCTTAGATATACAGAAAACCGTGTGAAAAAGGATTTTCTAGACCCATATTACATTATACAACAATAATAGCTACAAAAATCTGTGTCAAATACTAATTCACAAGGATAACAGTGTATATTATATTAATTATTTTCACGGATATCTATGACAAAAGACTAACTATACAGAAAACCGTGTAAAAAAAGATTTTCTAGACCCATATTACATTATACAACAATAACAGCCACAAAAATCTGTGTCAAATACTAATTCACACGGATATTAGTGTACATTATATTAACTATTTTCACGGATATTTGTAAGTATTGTAATGCACACAGATATCTGTAGCAGTAAAAAAGTTAGTATAATAAAAAATAATTATATATTTGCACATGTATGAACAAGCTTACACATATATCCGTAACTAAAAACTAATAGCGACAGTTATCCGTGTGTAATGTGAATTACACTTTCAACCGTGTAAAGTATAGACACGGATATCTGTGTGATATAAATTAAACACAAACTTCCGTAAGGAAAACCTAATAATTTTTAACTTCCGCATCTTTCTCTATCTTTCTTCCTCACGAACACCATTAATCTGCAAAGATTTGTTTGTGCTCATCTCAGGGTGGTCTTGGTGGACTGGACAGAGTCATGGCTAGAGGACACAGCCTGGCCTTGACTCAGCGGAGGAAGGCGAAGAAGATGGTGGCTACAGTATATTGTGAGTCCATCCCGGTGGTCAGAGATCGATTATAGAGGAGAGAGTCCTCCAGATCCACTGTCTCTCTCCTCCAGAATTCTCATCTATGCATTTCACACTGATTTAAATCTGTGTGAAGCTTCATTTTACTAGTAGTGCTTACTTTAGAAAAAAAAAACAAGCTGAAAATCCCCAATTTTTTTATGCAATCCAATGCGATGAAGATGGAAGAGCAACTAATTTCTTTTGGGTTGACGCTCGATCACGCATGGCCTATGAATATTTTGGAGACGTGGTCACATTCAACAAAACGTACATGACAAACAAGTATGATATGCTTTTTGCGCCATTCACATGAGTGAACCACCATTGGCAGTCGATACAGTTTGGTTGTGCACTTCTACAAGATGAGACAGAGACAACTTTTTGTGGTTATTTGAGACATGGTTACAAGCAATGGGAGGTCGTCATCCAATTTCCATTATAACTGACCAAGATTTGGCAATGAAAGGAGCAGTTGCCAAGATATTTTCAAACACTCACCATTGCTTATGCCTTTGGCATATCAAGAAGAAGTTTATTGAGAAGTTGTCCCATGTTTACTACAAGAAATCAAAATTCAAAAAGGAGATGAAGAAATGTATTCAATTTACATACAAGACTGAAGACTTTGAAGATAAATGGAAGACTTTAATGACTGAATATGGATTAGAAGAAAATGATTAGTTAAATAATCTTTATGAGATACGTACTTCTTGGGTGCCGATTTATCATCGTGGAACCTTCTTTGTAGCAATGAATACTACTGGACGCAGTGAGGGAACTAACTCTTTTTTTTATGGGTTTGTTACGTCAACGACAAATCTTAGAGAGTTTGTTGTCAAATATGATCAAGCATTGAAGAGGATTATAGAAAATGAAAGTGAGGAAGACTTTGAGTCAGAACACAAGTTTCGAATCATGAATGATGATGAATTCATTCTGAAAGATGCATCAAAGTTGTATACCAGAAATATTTTCAACAAATTCAAGGCACAATGTGTTTTGGCCACGATCCTCAGCGTGCGGAGCCGAGGTGATTAGCGAACAAAGAGATAGGAGGAGTTGCGGGCGTGCCACCTTGCGGACGAGGAATGTGTTGAGTGCGCTGCGCTTGACTTCTTGAATCAGGTGGGGTGAGTTCCAGGTGCCACCTTGCGGACGAGGAATTTACTAGCACAAGCAATCGATACTCACGGCGGGGTGAGCAGAGCAACTATAGGGATGTTCCTGAGGAAACAGGGGCGAGTTACGGAGAACTCTGAGGAATTCTAGGCGGCGGGGCGCTTAGAATCAGGGCTTCGAAGAGGCTTCGAAGGGGGATCGGCTCTTGGGAGCGCTGGAGGTTTCGACGGGGTCAAGGGATTTTCAATGAGGTTGAAGATTGTATTTGAGTAATTGATTGATCGATTGTGTGTCTAGAGAGAGGGTGCGAGCTCCCTTATATAGTGGAGTAATCCTTGTTGCTTAAGACAATCAGAATCCATGTTGGGCTCTGCAACGTGACGCATGCGGACACTGTTCATTCCATGCAGACCAGTCCTTGCGTGACACGTATCCAGTTCGCACAATTCGCATAGGATAAGGTCCACACTCCCATGAATTGTAATCCTTATCCCGTGAGGTAACAAAGTCCATCTAGAATACTAACTCACGTGGACCGCGGACCATTGCACCTCGCGGGTTATTGCACCTCGCGGGCCCAGATCATGTTGTAGGATGCGGAGCATTTAGCCACGAAAAATGTGTAGACACGTGATGCTGGACCTACCTTGACTCGTAGAAATAACAAGCCTAAAGTCCTAGAGACTTTCCCGGTAAAATTCTTGACTGTCAAGGATGTGGTTTGGATCATTGAGCGCGGGATATGAAGGAGTCCCATAGTGCGGGTAGTAATGACATTCACCGCAGCTCCAGTGTCAACCATAACCTTGTTGACTATTGTCCCTTCCACTTCCACCGAAATGTATAGTGGCCTCATATGAGTGGCCATATCTAAGGTCGGTTTGGAGAAAGTCAAAGTTGGCATACGCGAAACTCTGCTTGTTGCCTCCAATAATGGAGCACGTACGGGTTCCGCAATGACTTGACCCATCTCGCTGCTGCAAGGCGGGAACATGTCACAGACATTGTTGCTAGTGTCTGGAATATCCACCGCATTACATGTTGTGTTTGGCGGGAGAGCATATCTCTCAGATATGAAGAATACCATCCTAACTTGGAACGAAAACTGCTCTCCAACTGGGGTCAACGGAGCTTCTATTTCTCCCCGTTCGCCTTCAAGCTTTGCGAAGGAGCTCGCCATGCAGTTGACTTCTTCATTTCCGAGCCATGCAGAGACTTCGACCACGTTGCATGTGAATGACTCTTCTTGCCCTTCCCCTTGGTCGTCATCTAGCAGCACATGGGGCTCGGAATGGGTTTCGTTATCTGGTGAGTTTCCGCCAAGGAACCGGGCCATCTGTTGGGTGATGTTAGGGCTAGTAGGAGTATTTTCAGCGACTGGAGGTGCTTCAGTGTCCGGTTGCCTTGGCCGCCACACAAGCTTGGTTGAGGACCGCTTGTCCTCAGCTATCCTTTCTCCTACGGCTAAGGGAACCTTGGCAGAGCCACTCTCCTTTTTTCTAAGGGAGGTTGGAGCTTGTGATCTCATCTTGTCCTCCGACTCGGGACCAGGTTGTGGTTCCTGCCGATGTGAACGTGGTGGCTCCTTCCTTGCTTCGCGACGAAGAATTTCCCAAGGCCGGGATGAGCGAAGCGACTCGCGCTTTGGTTCGGGCTTCGAGGTAGCGAACAGTCTTCGCCGTATTGGAGGAGGTGGTTCCCTTCTTCTTTCAATCCCTTGGTGATGCTGGTGGCTCCCTCCTTCGGTCGGACTCTGGCGATGGCCTGCGCTGCGAAGGTTGTGGACCTCTTTTCCTCTCCGGCTCTGGGGATAGTCTGCGCCTTGGAGTATGGGGATCTTGTGGTGGTACGGTGAGGCGGCATAAAACACTTGCCTTCGGGGCAGGGTCATCTGCTGTCTCCGCACACACCCGTGGAGGCGTGACAAGTGGCCTTTGGAGTATAGCTCGTAGACCTTCAGCTTCCCTCCACATCCTTCCGGGTGTCTACGCAAGCTGTGAGGGACAGATGACGCCATTGTCGACGGCTCGGAAGGCACGTAGGATGTTGCCATATTTCTTCTGCAGCTTCCGTTTCCTGGATTTGGAGATTGTGACTGGTTTACCTCCTTGCTGAGTGTACCAAACTCCTTCCTTAATCGCCAATTTGGACGCTGGCGGAATGTAAGGATCGGATATAATGCCTTGACTAGGGCTTGGGGACCTATCCTCATGGTACTCGCTGCTAGAAACCGAAATATCCATTTCGCTTGAGGCTGGAGACGATGGTACTTCCTCTGTCCAATGTGATTGGACGAACGTCTCTAAGCGCTTGATCCTCTGCTCTAGCTCTTTCCGAGTCTTGGGACTCATGGGTTGGAAATTTTTGGCGGGGGCCGGTTCATCATCCCGTATGATAGCTTTGCCCTTATCTTTCCTTGAAAGGTGATCGGGCCGGGACCTAGTGACTGACTGCCTTGGTGGGTTATGATTCCCATTTTGGTTCGCCAACATGGTATAGTCATTCGCTGGTCTCTTGCGGCTTCTTCGTGGCGGTTCGCGCGAGTTTGCATTTGGGGAGATAGCCAATATGATCACACGATGGCCAATACGGGGCCAAGCAACGTCAGCAGTTGCAATCATGAATCCGCCTTTGTCTTCAAAGCGAATATACTTGAGATCAAGCCAATCCTGAACTTGTTCGCGAAGTTGGTAACACTCGCTGGTCCTATGCCCCCAGCTATTGTGGAACTTGCAATGCATGCGGCCTTCTTTGTATTCAACATAGGGTAAGGCCCTGTCCACTGAACAAGCCTATCCTCGATAAGGTCGTCTAGAACCTCATGCGCGAGGTTGACGTTGTAAGTGTACTGGCGGGATGGTCGAGCTGTATTAGCATTGTCCTCCTCGCAGTCTTTCTTAGATGCTCGGCGTGGACTCTCAGCCTCGGGATGATCAGACAAGTCCAAGGTGACTTTTCGCTGATTCGGCTTTGGCGTGCGGCGATGCCTTCTTTCTTCAGCGAGGTCATTCCAATTTACTTCGACCATTCCAACCGTGGATGGGAAAGGATCCACATCTACTAGCGAGGCGGAACTCCCTGGTGTCTGCAATTTCAAGGCGCCAGAGTTCAGCCAAATCTGAAGCTGGTCGCGGAGCTTGACACAATCTTTGGTGTCGTGATTGTGGACGTTATGGAACGCACAATACTTTTTGTCTTTCAGCTCCTCCTTGGATGGGATTTTGTGATCCAAGCGGACATACTTCACCTCGATCAAGTCATTGAAGACAAGATGGGCGTTTTTAGCGTCATACGTGTAGGATTCGTACTCGGGCTTGGTCCATGCGAATGACTGGATGGTGATTGGCTCGCAGGTCATCTTGTTAGCCAACGGTTTCCCAGTCAACTCGACCGCTCCAATGTCTTCATAGTCCTGCGCGGACTCCGACTCTTCCTGCCTCTGGTAATACGGGTCGAATGTGGATGTTTGGAGGCCGACTGCCCCCACTGTCCTGCTTCTCCCTGGCACGTATGTCCCTTTTGAAGCGTTCGTTTTCTCATCCATTTCGTTAAGTATGAGCTCATAGCTGCCGACCTTGTTGATCAGGTCGCCCATGGATGTGAAGCGCTCTCCATGGTGCTTCAACCTTTGGCGATGCTCGAGTCCCCAAACCGCCAACTTAATGGCTTCCTGCTCAGGTAGGAGGAAATCACACTTGGCTTGCTGAATCTTGAACCGCTGGATGAATGACACCCTTGATTCCCCGCTCTGCTGGTTCATTTGAGTAAGAGAGTCAAGGCCGACCTCGGGCTCGATGGTTCCATATGTCTCTCAGAACAACCTTTCCATGGTAGGCTAGTCGGTGATGGACCCTGGCTTCAACCTGGAGTACCAATTGAAAGCAGCTCCGGACAGAGAAGTCCCGAAGGGCTTGAGCTTAAGGATATCATTGTGCCCATATTGGCCGCACTGAACTTTGAAGCGGGCCATATGTGTTGCTGCGTCCTCCTTTGTTTCCCCAGAAAAGGTGGTGAAGACGATGTTCTTGAAGCCATGAGGAAATGGGTATTGCGCCACACTGTCAGGGTAAGGATCGCGATACTAGAGGTCAGAATCGCCTTTTCCGGTCTGCTCCTTGACAATGGATGATAATACATTTTAGGGTTTAGTAGTTTATACATTTTATAATACAAAGAAGTGAATAATGGAATACTTCATCAATACAGTGCATCATTTACCAGGCATAGGAAACTCTAGTCAAAGTGAAGATTCAGGAATTCAACTTGGAACGGGGCCTCATGGCTGCAGAGAGCTGAGACCTCATAGGCCTTGTTAGTCTGATGGTCCAAAATGTAGGCCTGCTATGGGTGGAAATGGACTTGAACTTGGACCTGCATATGTAGGTGGTGACACTGGGCCAACCAAGTGGAAAGGCTCCTATTTGCCTACTCCATAATCTTTGTACTGTCGTTTTTATTAGGAGCAAAGTTCATCGGTTTGTTTTATGCTGGCCTCCACATTATCTGGGTCACACCGAAGTATCGATCTCAACCCAAATTCTACCTTCCACCGGTTGAAGGAAGCCGGTCTTCGGCATGGCTAAAAGTGACCCAGGTCCTAAGCTTGGTCACCGGCTTGACCCAGGTTGTGACCCATGACAAACCGGTCTCTAGTGTGGATGAAGACAAAATTCATAGTGATCACAACAACGCCATGTCTCACGATTTTTTCATAATTCCACCAACTTTGGAAAATCATATAGAACAACCGGTTCGTGTGTCCGAAAAATTCTCTAAAGATACTCATGTACTCATTGTGTCACGAAAATTCTGAAAAATGTTCCCGATCAAATTAGTGAACAGTGCATGTCGTGACCCAAACTAAACGGGTAGAAAATATATGTCTAATGGCTGTGAACAATGTCTTAACTCAATAATACCTAACATGTGAACTTGCTCTAAGAGTGTTGAATGAATCCCTGGATCCAACCATAATAATTATCGTGATATGTGATTTATCTTGATTTATAGGGAATATCTTCAGTAATTTAAGAATGCTAGCTACAACATCATATTCATACCCTCTGCTTCAGATATCTTCTAGCTTGTCAGTACTGATAATGTTTTTGTTTTTGCATGTGTGAATTATTAGAATCATAACACAACAATTGCCAAGTGGATTCTGCCTATCATGTAATTATTCATATATACCCAAAATCCAGGAAAGGAATATCCTTGCACAAATTGTTGCTATTTAATTGTGTTCTGAATCTGCAGCAAAATCTACCCATGTGGAACGTGGTTGGAGCAAAATATGAACTCCCCCAGATGGTACTACACCGTATTATAAGTTTATAACATGCATGCCATAATCTAATGCCTGATTACTTAGTGTCATCTTTATTATTATTAGGTTATGCAACGTGAAGCAGATACTCATTATAAATGGAGAATATATAATCTACTTATGATATCTTTGTTTCCTCAAATTAAACATCGTCTTTGGTTTTACCTCTAATGAATTGAATTAAATCGTTTTTTACTCTAGCTTGGATATATAAAATCAGTAGCTTGACAGCGAAGAGTGGAGTGTTTGTTCTCCCCACAGATCTTTAACATCTTAGCCCCTCTTGTAAAACATGCTTAAACATGTCCTCATGGATCTTGTCCTTTTGCATATGAGTTGGGACAGTATCGGTACAATGTGATCTACGGGCCACGCTTGTTGCGGTTTAACATGGTATCAGAGCGGATCCCTCTCCAAATACTTTTCCAATTCTCATGGGCCCGACTGGGTTCTATCTCTCGCTCAGTTCGAGGTTCTTATCTCTCATGGGCCAGACTGAGTTCTATCTCTCACTCAGTTCAGGGTTCTTATCTCGTCATCGGAAAGTTCCGATTGGATTGTCACTAAATGTCCCTTGGTTTGTTCCGTCCCAATTCATTCCACGTGCAGACCTTGAGTCAGGTTACACGTGATGAGACGTGTTGGAAGTATTGGAAAGTAATAGATCACACATCAGAAAAGTGACAAATAAAATATAAGTTATAAATGGGTAGATCATTCTTAATTGAACCGAGACTTTTTGTGATTAAAACTCAACAATTTAAAGATGCTCAAATTGTGACAGTATCAGTACAGTGTGATCAACGGGCCACGCTTGTCGCGGTTTAACAAAATACAAATGAACATGGGCTTGCTGTTGTATCTGCTAGCACAGAGCTAGAATAGCCACTTGTGTTATAATTTGCTTATTAATGTGTCCTCCTCTAATTGGATTGATCGATATACATGAACAATATCAGCATAAATATGGTGGATGCATGATAGCAAATTAAACACTGATGATTTCTGGGCATGAAGAAATGTTTTGTTTTTGTCTCCTAGTTGGTCCTGGAATATGCAGCTGTTGCAGACATGGTGCCGCCTAATTGTGAGTCTAATCAGATCCACGTGAGGGGAGGATCAATTGGGAATTTGGTGGGTTGGCATTAGATTGTTTGGCACTAATCAGTAGATATTTGGATACGATATGTTCTTGGGGGAAAGCTTTGGCTTTTTGCAGTGGTTTAGGTTTAGTAAACGTGTTTCTTCTTCTGCCTTAAATCTGGGATCTCCTCCTATTTGTGAAATTATTAAGCAGCTAAGTTTCCAGCACTGTGTACTCTTTCCACCCATATATAGGAGACATATAACAGTTGGAAAACACAGGGTCCGATCTGGATTCATGAATAATTTCCAAACCGGGTAACTTTGAAGTTTGAACAGATTGATATGCCGTGTTTGTCATTACAAAACAATCATGCATGATATGCATCAACTAGCTTGCATGCCAGTTTTGTGTCATTTTCTCGGGGTCGATCGATTTGTGGAAATCCGAAAATACTTTAATTACCTTAACATCATTATCTCTGGAAGCAAATAGATCGAACACTTTATATCCTAATTTCCATTTCTCCAGAACAAAACAGGTAGCTAATGTCAGATTCTTGTGCATGGGCCTCTCCCGCACTCCCACTGAAAATGACTCTGTATATTCTCCAAGACATGTGTCAACCGAGCTGAGCATGCTCAAGGGGGCCATAGCCATAAATTTCTATCATATATCCAGCTGCATCTTCTGTACTATTCTCTTATGTAAATGTTTGCAAAACTAATGACACAGTAGTAGTGGCCCAGACAGCAATCGGGATAAATGGAGCCACTGGCCGGAAAGCAATGTGATCGTGATTTATTAATGAGTCAAATTCAGAATGTTCATCACCACCAGCAAAAGCTAGCTATATAGCTTGATCAGTTTTCCATGTAGATCGAGTTGGATAACTGCATGATGGCCCTTGATGGGTGTATGAGTATGACAACTGATATTTATGCCTGTGGGTGCAAGAGATCGATGTTGACGCCTAAAATTGTTCCACATCAGCTAGATGATCGACCTATATATAAAGCTTAGCATGATGAAGCTGGTATACGTAGTAGAATAAAATCCTAACCTGAGATACAAATGCACTTTGGAGTTAACAGGGCCGGTTTTAGAGATCGATTACAAAATATTTGATCACTCAAAGTTCACATTCTCCTTGTTTCATCGAAAAAGACTCACATCCACCTCACATTCATCAGGGTCTGCTTGAGCTAACGCACAGCTAGAGTTTATATTATGGCAAAATGCATTTTTTTTTCTTTTTTTTCTTCTGTTTATAAGTTTATGATGCATTGTTGAAACGAGCATGCTCACTTCAAGTGCAGAAGGGGCTTTTGTGATTGACCTAAAGCCGACGTGGACTGAAAGTTCTAGCTACTTGTGCCACGTTAGCTGCGTACGTGCTCATAATTTGCATGCCAATAAAACAGCATGTTTTTTCGGTTTTTGCCAATCATGGAATATGATCCATTAGGTTCCTCGTTTTTGGGAGGAAGATATATGGGGATGACGATTCATACAGGTTGAACCCCAACGACGATATATACAGATCAGTTGCATACCTTCATTGCAGGGTCCCTTCAGAGCTTGAAGGGTCGAGATCCGATCGCGACGTCATCTTGTTGTTCTTCATTTTTCTTGAAGGGTCGAGATAGGACGTCAATTTGTTGTTCTTCACTCTTCTTCAAACAAGAAATATGGGTATAAACTAAAGGATCCTCCCTCCTGAAATCTTGGTTGCCTATTACGAGCTTGTTCTATAATGTCAACTACGGTGGGAATCTCATGCATTTTCGGCTCCAAGTTGGTAGGAGATCAATGTCCGTATTCATACAGAAATCTCGCACTAGAGGTATGTTTCAAACTACATTGCGCACTTTCAGAGAATCAATTTCATAGTTTCGCGCGCAGCAGATCGATCTCCTATATCTTCTTCTTCTTCTTCTTCTTGATGTTGTTATTATTGTCGTGTTAGTCTCTTATTCTTTTTTTTTCTTTTTCTTAACTTCGACTAGAGCAATTGCCCACAAATGCTCTCATATGTCTTAACTTCGATTCCTAGCTCCTCATATGCATGTATATGTAGAGTCAATGTAAGATTTAACTGTCATAATTTTGCTGTATGCATCTTTACGTACACAAGGCATAGTTATATAGATTTACGTCAGTAGCGGGATAATTGAGCATGTTATTGTGTTACAACCCATATAACAAAGATGACGGATCGACACCCATGGAATAAGAGCGATCGTCGAGAAGACTCCTCGATCTATTCAGATCGATGTGTAAACACATTACACATGGCAGTAGCTCATGATGATGAGTCATTCAGTCTTGCTCGTCACCGATTCCAGAAAACATTTTCTCTTTGATGATCAATTTTTTCTTTTTTTGATTCCAGGAAACATGGTTTTCTATTTAATCTAGTAGCCGTTTTTTTTTCCCCTAATTTTTGTTGTTGTTGTTGTTGTTGGTGGTGGGTAGATTCAAGGAATTTGGTCCAGAAGAACAAACCCATGCCAAGTACGTCAACCTATCAGAAAATACGTGATCAAACTGTGAGTCGATCGATCTCATTCTCACCGTAAACATGAAGGACGAGTACTTTGAGCAGTCATCGGTCTCAGACAGAACGATACATATGGCCTAAGGTTTACTCGACACCGCATTCATACTTGGCATGTATACACATTTTGTTCCATCCATCCAAACCAGTCGGTGGGAATTTCTTCAATAAAATTAAGCAGGTGACAGCTTTAGTTTAGTTTGTTTAGAACAAGGCGCTAGCTAGTTCTGGACCATATACATGTCTATCATTCTATATATACATGCACACACATTCGATCGACTCGATCTCCATGTGTGGTGGTGAGTGATGATGATGGTGGTGATTATACGTATGCCTTAATCATGCAATATAAACGTGTGATGCCGCAAGCTTCGTCATCTCATTATCATGCAACTTAGGTCAAGATTGTGCACTGACATATGGACGCTGGGACTATATTCAAAATACATTTATAGTATTGTATTATTATAAGGTATTTCTGTTTAGAGTAGTAGTATGTCATTCTCTTATTATATTTCCCGAGAGACGTTATGATAGATGCTTGGGTGACAATTAATCCCGCGTCTTGTTCATGATATGATCATACATTAAGGTCTACGTTAGTTTGGTGGATGAGGGTAACTGAATATATTAATAGTTGACCGACCATAGGCAAGGATCACTTTTGTTAATACTTTTGAGTTACTTAAATCCTTTTCTGGTTTCAATCGTCGACAATGCCATCACTACTAGCTAGTTAAGTTAAGGATATGAAGGATATAGATTGAGGTTTCTTTTCTAGGTTTCATATATTTTTGCTTATCCTTTGCTAACACACCCGAAAGTTGGGTAATGGAAATGGAAGTGATATTTTTAAGAATAGCCACTACTCCAGATTTACCCCACTTATCCTAAGCTCATGTCCGATAACTGACTAATAATTAGGAGCCAAAATGGAAGATTAATTAAACATTTGCAACATGAGCCGTTTACACAGGTAGCGATGAACTCGATTACTAGAACTAGGTTTTAGTTTTGACATGGTGACAGTAAAAACGGTAAGATTTATCAAGTACATAAACTTTACTCAAGAGTAATTACTTAAACAAAAGAGTTTTTTTTTTTTTTTTTTTTTGGGTCTGAAAAACAAAAGTGTATATTATACATAGTTGGTGCCTTAGTGGTTAACTAGTAGTTAGAACTTATTACATCATGGAGTTCGTCATAGTCCACACATATTTCCAAACCTCTAATGACAGACTTAAGGAACACTCGTAAACTTGATCGATGTTTGTTTCCACCAACCCACCCATGCACTTGTACTTGATTATTAGTTTTAGGGTTTGTCCAGAAGTATACACTCTTCGGTGAGAAAACGAGTACGTGTTTGCTGCTGCTACACACAGGTAGCTAGCTACTTGAAACTTGAAACCAATGCCAGAGAGAGATTCCCAGTTCCGATTAGTAGTTTGATCCCAATTCTTCGATTGGTATCACTGAGATCTCGGCCTCTTGTCAGGGCCAAGCAACACCTGCCTACCAATGGCGGCCACTGTCGGTCTCATACACGACCACCTCCTTCTGTCTTTTCTAATTATTCGTATTCTTTTCTGTATTTCTTCGTATGCACTTTTTCGGTTTTCTTCTTCTTCGAGTTTGACTGGTTTTTCATGCATCATATATATCCCAGCTCTGACCGCTTCTTTGGATCCTAGTCCAAGCTGGCACGTGGACTTCACGTGATTTTCATGTGTGTTGAATGAGAGCGCATGCAAGGACGTTTTGAATTTCGTCACTTTCTTGATTGTGAAGGTACTCCCATTGTCGCATATGTTTTTTTTTTCATCCCAGTTTCAATTCTCTCATCACCATCAATAAATACTACATCAATTTGTATTTTTATTTTTAATTAAAAGTTCTCCAATTTCTTTAAACAAAAGCATGTGTAAGTGACGTAATCTTTTTCTTATTTATAATATCTCATCACGATAATCCGCATGATCCGAATTTTTATATAATATATCTAACAACCTAATAACACCTACATATATGGAACACAAATGCAAAATCCTATACTATTCGTTAGAAAGTCCGCCCATCAATTAGTCTTCATTTTAGTACGTAGTACTCCTTATTGGAAAGAAAATCGCCTTAAATTTTAAATACGTCAAGGATTGAAGAAAATACATTATTTTGAAGAAAGGAATTTCATTCTGTTTTTCCTTTGCTTACCAAATAATAATTAAGGGGATTAGCTGAAAAGGTTAGATTTGTTATATACAACAAAAACGTTGAATTACTTTTCCTTGCATACCAAGACATTTTGTATGAAAACAATTCAACTATATACGTTTGTATTTTGGACGTACAGAGGGCGATCGATAGTCATTTCCCAATACCATATAAAACGAAAACACAATTACGTTAGTCAGTCATCCTGCTCGTATATCCATCAGTATCTTATTTATTGTACTCGAAAAACAGAACAGATCTTTATCTTCTTTACTTATAAGAATATCTTACCAACTCGTTGTTGGCTTCCTAGTGTTGGAAATGGCACATTCCCAGTCCTCGCACCAGTCTTCCTGTGACATCTTACGAGTTCCAATCAAAGACTGACAGAGCCAATACTACAAAGCCATGACAGCTACGGTTTCCTGATCGAGTATAGTACTACACAAGAGTACAAGTTACAGCTGCCGCTCGATCGATCTGGAAGAAGAAATTTGTGAAAACCAAGTAATTTTTCAGGTCGAGATCGAATACCAATCAAGTAAAAACTATGCCTTGTGAAAGCGCGCAGTGACATGCTGAACATGAATGTCATGCGATGACAGACAGCCCCTCACAAGCTCGAAGCGTTTTATTTAGCTAGCTTTCCATATATGACATGCAAACCAGCCAAAAGAAGAACTATTTAGAGGGCTTAGTTGAAGACAACCAACACGTGTCGACTTGAGACCATTGATAAATATCAACCCAGCTGCCAGCTGCTTGCTTAGATCTTTATGCATAAGTTTACGACAAAATTTACTGCATGATTGAAAGTTTTGAAATGTGTATCTTTTACCACAAACAAAGCGAAATATATGATCTTGCGCGCATGTAGTTTTAGATTCTTGCATCAGTGTCAGTACTGCTACTTTAGACTGAAGAAGAAATGTCAGGTCGGCTAGCTATACACAAACCCTAATCGTGATAGTCTGCACGATATATTAACATATAACCCCCTCAAATTAAGCAGCTGATATACACTTGCGTATATGGATTTCAAACATGTCGGCAGCCTACTAATTAAGTACTAAACTAATTGAGTAGGATATGACAAATTTTGCCTGTATTTGAAGTGCAGCTTAATTTAGTCAATTAGGTTATTCGTGTTGAGATATCAATCTTATATCGGAAATATAAGACATTGTCTGTGAGTTTATAAGGGTTTGAGTTTCTCCACCCATTGTCAATTGGTTTTGGATGTGAATCCCAGACTACTTTATCATGGTATCAGAGCGGGTTACTCACGTCCACGTGTGAAGCCCAATGATCATATGCACTCCACGTCACCCCAAATAGTTGTTCACGTGTTAGGCTTGAAAATTCGCACACGTGCGGGGGCGTGTTGAGATATCAATCCCGCATCAGAAATATGAGATCTTGCATGTGGGTTTATACGGGTTTGGGCCTCTTCACCTATTGCCAATTGGTTTTGGATGTAAACCTCAGACTACTTAATCTTCGATCATCTGGGAAAAGCTAATGATAGATCATATATTTCGCTTTTTTAATATTTCAATTTTTCTATCATTTTATGGAGGTGTTTCTGAAAAGTACGGTTGAACTTATAATATTTCAAAACACACAAAATTAAATAATTTGTGAAATAAATAAAATAACTACACTGCGGTTATGTAACTAAATCTATCCGTAGATTTACGTGGAAATAATTACTTGAAAAATGTTTTCCTATCTCGTATTAGTATAAAGGAATAGTCACGTACCTAAGAATATGTGTTTGACATTTGTAAATTTGTCCTTTGATAACACTAGTTCGTTAGGAGTAGAAGTGGCAAATGGGCTGGTCCAGCCCGGCCAGGCCCATCTAATCTCGTTTCGGGGCCTTGCTTGGGTCGGCCCATGACGGGCCACTTCTTAACGGGCTCATGCTTGGGTCGGCCCATTTACTCAAATGTATGGCCCAGCCCAACCCACAGCCCAAGCCCATAACGTGGTGGGCTGTGCTCGGGCTGGCCCATGAACGGGCCGTGTCGGCCAGCTTTGTGCCGAAAATTGAAAATGGTTGAGGTGAATGTCCTATACTATCGTTTTTACTGTCATAATCTCAACTTTTAATTATGCATGATACGATTACAAACCAAAATTAATTCACACAATTTATCGATCATTTTTTTTTCTTTATTAACAAACTAAAGAAATAAGTGATAAATGCTTATTGTTCACAATTAATAAATTTTTAGGCAAAAACTTCTTATGAGTTTAAGGGAATCAAAATTTATACTCAAATAAATAATTATTAGTATATAAGTTTATTGTTCACACTCAAAACTAAGTTTATTATTTATAAATATGTTATCTTCATATTAGAAATGGAAAAAATATATATATATATATATATTTTATAGCGAGCCGGACCGTGGGCCTCAAATTATCGTGCTCGGGCCGGGCCCATGAGCTCATTTTTCTAGGCATAGCTCGACCCATTAGAATAACGTGCTTGGGTCGGGCCGGGCCGTTTACGGGCTTGAGCCGTGCCGAACCGTTTTTAAACGTGTCGTGCTCGTGCTTAACAGCCCAATGTTAAGTGATCACAATTCAGGGTTAGGAGCTTATTATACCTTACATACGTAATTGCATACCCACCCAAATCCAACTAGCTAGCAAAGGAAGTGGTGTGGTTAGTGAAATCATCCGATTTTGGTATTTTTTTTGCACATAGATGAAACCTCGGCTAGCTATTGGCCATTACTCCAATGTTCCCGTAGTCACCTCATGTTATTTTGCTAGTAGTGATCATTCTTCACCACTTCTACTAATCGGAAGTGGGTGCGTCATAACAGCACTACCAAGCTTCTACTTCTCTCTATATTGAAATTCATCGTGAGCATACTCGTTTAGGGAGTTTGGTACAATCGATGATGATCATCCATATTTAGTAGAATATAATGTCTTATCGATCTAAACCAATCTAGGGAAGAGTAGTTCATGGCCATTCAAACGAGCACACGTTAACAATATTAGTGATCGACATACATTTCTTTTGGTAATTAACTTGCAGCACTACATATGATCCGGACAAAGTATACCAGCTTTTTGTTTATAGAAATTCTAATAGTAATAATCATTGAGCAATATAACACAAAATAATGAGTTGACTTGTGTTCCTTTCTTGTTTGTGAGTTGGATGGGATTTTTTAGTTTCCTTTCAGAAAGTGAAAAATGATAATGATAATCATGATCGTCGAATACGTAATTGCGACTTTTGTCTTAGGAAAATAAATGCTTACCAAAAAGACGCAATGAACTTGCAATGAAAATAAGTGACCGGCTCGACACAATTCATTCCAATCAAACTATTACTTGATAATTAATCATGTCAGTTGATGTGTTAATTGAAGATTTGGAGTTTAGGGTCCATGTATCAGAATGTAAAGGTTTGAAAAGTAACGTTGATGTGTTCATTAAGCACATTTACTTACTTATAATGGAATTGAATGATTATAATCAAATTCATGTGTTTATTAAAGTACACATGAAGGAATCAGAATGATTCCGATAAAAGTATTTATGAGTTTACTAACAAGCGGTCGAGTTGGTAATAGTCTAGGTGTGGAACCCCATAGCCAGCAAAGACGTACCTATACACGGGTTACAATGGGCTACAGCCCACCCCAGATTTTGAGAAAACATTAGTTTGTTGCATATTTATAATTAAAAAAAAGTTAAATTATGAAAACTAGCCAATCCCAAATTTCTTTATGTAATTGAACTTAGTCGATAGGATTTTTTTTATCTGATTACATATATATTGTTTATTTAATTAAAAACAGTTGCTCCTTTAGTATATTTTAAGTCATCTTTCTTCTCTTTATTTCTTTTTCTTTGTCATTGTATACGTCTCCATTCTCTTCTGCCGAAGCAGCTAAGCCAAGTGTCAAGCTTTCTCTCTTTAATCTGCAGGTATGGTTCTTAGTTATACCGGTCATCCTCTTGGAGGGTCTTGTACATGTCATATGACCTAGTTCTCAAATCTCAATTGCTTAATGTCTTGATCAAATTTAGTCCCAATATCCCATCATCTCAAATCTCAATTGATTAATGTCTTGATAGTCTCAATATCCCATCATCCCATCGCATTTTATTTATATTGATATTCTAATTCTAATCTCAATTGCTTGCTTACTAATTCTAAGACAAGTGTCAAGCTTTCTCCCTTTAATCTGCAGGTATGATTCTTAGTTATACCAGTCATCCTCTTGAAGGGTCTTGTACATGTCATATGACCTAGTTCTCAAATCTCAATTGATTAATGCCTTGATCAAATTTAGTCACAATATCTCATCCTCTCAAATCTCAATTGATTAATGCCTTGATAGTCTCAATATCCAATCATCTCATCGCACTGTATTTCTATTGATATTCTAATTATAATCTCAATTACTTGCTTACTTTATTGTAGATGACTAATGCTAATGATGTGTGTGTGTAGTTGTAATAGTACCAACATTTGATTCATAGTTATTAGATTATGTTTTTCCGTCCAGTTAGGTTTAAAGATTATACATTTGTTTACTGTATTGTTAGAGCGGTGATTGTGTGCTTAGTTATTAGATTTTGCTTCTATTCAAAATCAATGTAGGGTTCAATTTGAGTAGGTATGTTCCTTTAATAGTACCAACATTTGATTCATAGTTATCAGGTTATGTTTTTCCGTCCAGTTAGGTTTAAAGATTATACACTCGTTTACTGTATTGTTAGAGCGGTGATTGCGTGCTTAGTTATTAGATTTTTCTTATATTCAAAATCAATGTAGGGTTCAATTTGAGTAGGTATGTTCTTTTATCTTTAACTTTTGTTATCAAATTTATATAAAATGTTATAATATTTATTTTTTAATGATTAGTTAACTACGTGATTATTTGATATGTTTTTAATCTAAAATGTGATATGTAAAACATAGAAGAAGAAAAATTCAAGAACTTTAAGAAATTTTTTTTAGCCCACACCCCAACCTAAAATCCTAGGTCCGTCATTGATAATCAGGTTTGAATCCCAACCGACGCTAATTAGAGTTAAATACCAATTTATTCTTGGTGGCTAGAGGGGAGGAAGCGTTTTGACAATATCATCGACATGAATTAGTCTCTGGGCCTAGAAAGCCTTTTCAGGATATCGTCGTTAATACTCTTAAGAAAAAAAAAACAAGTGGAGTAATCAGAATTGGTCTATGCATGTTACACCTCATTGATTATTAATAATTGATTTCTGAATATTCAGAAGTTTGATTACGAAGAGGGAGGATCAACTTCCGAAAGCGATATTTATTCGTTTTTTATCTCATTTTATTAAATTGCTTCCGATTCATGATTATTGTTCATTATAAGTAAGTAAACGTGACATAGATTTATTATAAAAATAGTTGATCGAGTTTATTTTCAATGAAGATGAAAGGTGAAAGGTGAAAGGTAAAAGGTAAAAGGTAAAAGGTAAAAGGTAAAAGGTAAAAGGTGAAAGGTGAAAGGTGAAAGATGGCCTATGTACCTTAGCTAATACTGTTTCCGGAACTTGGAAGCAAAAACCTTGGATCTTCTCGACAAACCTCTTACGATAAAGTTAAGTGGGACTTTTTGTTCCCCCACCCAACTTTGCTGTAACTGTCATTGGCCATATACATCTTTTGCAAAGTTATGGCCAGCATTGATTTTGCGGCAAAATATGAATAATATGAATTTTTTGTGCGATTTCATATATATAGAAATGAGGGAAATTATACATGTATAGCTGCATGTGGGATTTCACTATCGCATTAACTTTTTAAATTTGCTTTTGCAACATATGAACAAATTCAGAAACTATTCCATAAATACTCCACATCTGGGGAGGACCATGTTATCGACGTCATGTGGTAGCTCATCATCCTTATAGAATATTTGTTAACAAATAATTATTCTAATTGATAATGTGACATAGCATTAGGGTTTATTTATATCTATCGCTCTTATGTATCCTTTTATATATGCACACGTATACTCAAATCCTACATGACAATTAATTAACATTGTTCGTGGTATTCTCTAATTAATGAGGTAACTCAATCCATTAATGGAGCGAGAGATTAGAAATGAGGAGGTACCACTATATGCGATTAACACAAATTAATTAGAACGGAATTGAACTGCGTGGTATATGTTAAACAGCGATAAACGTAGCGCGTAGATTAATCTTGCATCAATATAGTCCCAACTTAACTATTTTTAAGATGTTGGGTTTTAATCACAAAAGAGCTCAATACAATTAAGTATAATCCACTCACTTATAAGATATATTTTATGTGCTACTTTTTTGATATGTATGTGATCTATTCCTTCAATACGTCCAACAGTATATAAAAACTTGAGGGTGACACATATTCATGGCCATTGTTGGTCTTTGAGTAGCTCCGCCCCTGATTGTGATCTAGTATGTTTTTATATATCTATGTATATTAGATTGGAATAAATCGAATTCCTTACCGATATAAAGTTTGTAATTATAGAATAATACACACATATATAAAGCTTATATGTAAGGCGGTGTATAAATCAAGAAACTCGATCAACATTTTCTCACCATGTTAAAAATTAAAATGTCGTGGATTGCAAAATCCAAGTGATGATGTGATAATGTGCGAATCATACACAATAATGTAGTAGCACACGACTGCATGTTATGTGAGATTAGAACAGTACTGTAGTGATGAGGACAAATTTACTGTTGTCGGTGATATTTTTTTTTAATACGACTGTTGTGCATATACGATTACGTCGTGTAAATATATTTCGTGTATATTTTCATGTATTTTATAGGATAATAGTCGGTCAGAATTTATGAAAATTAAGAACCAAAGACTGGCCCCATTTATAATTAAATTTTGGAACCACAAAGTGAGACATTGATTTGACAAATGTTTCCTCTTTCCTACTTCCATGAATCACATTCTGTTTCAACCTTGTTGTTATTGTATGCACAGTTGATCCCTTATGAAAAACATGACTTTCAGAAAGTAGATTTGTAAAGACTATGGTCTTTTGAGTCTTTTCACTCTACTACAAGCTTTAAGTTTATTTGAGAGTTTTTAATATAATTTAGAGTTGTATTGTTTCGCACGTAGTCTAAGATTATTTTAGAGGTAATTTACCAATTAATAGAGTATCAGCTTCGGTAGAGCGCTAAATTTCTTGAGCAAGCTATATATTAGAGTTGCAGATTTGCAACACAGATCGATCACAACACGATGAAACAAAACCATTTTAAGGCAGAACTCCTAAATATTTACCATTTACAACAGAGTAAAAAGATGGAGAAGAAGGAAGAAAGAAACAGAAACCAGCTGAGCTCAAAAGGTACCTACAGTCCAAAAGCTACAAGCTGGTTCCTGCTCGATCAAAACCTTATAGCCTAAAAAAGCCTACCAAAAAAACAAAATGGTAGTTAGGGTTTTAAATACTCCTGGAGAATCCGGGGACCTGTCTACCCATCCCTCTGGTAAATTTCCCCTGATCGTCGTCAACCCCTCTAATTTGTAACCATCCAAAGACGGTAATAATTCCGTCCTACTATGTTCTCCAGCTACTGCTATGCCTGGTTTTTCAAGGCCTTGGAGTCTATGAACGTGCCGTGAAATCCATACGGCACTCTTGACGGTAACGTCACAGTGGCTTCCACCTTCAAACTCACGGCGTTCACAATCTGAAGCTCCGACTTCCACGTCTTCTCGTCGTGAACAAAGCTCAGAATATAACCTTCATCTTCTTCCCCAGTTGAACTCGAAGGAAGAAAGAAAGGCTCACCACCGAACTTCCTGTCCCCGTAAATATGCTTTTTTACTTCGCCAGTAAAAAGATCTACCTTGGCGAAACCAGAAACTTTGGGCCACGGTTCAGCAATGGCGAGATAAGCATACCGAGTCTTTCTACCGAGCAGGTTCCGGTTCACCATTCCCGCCTCCAAGTTCACATGATCCGCCTCTTCGGAAATAATTGGCCTCCTCTTCGACTCGCCGGTTTTCAAGTTGAGCCGGATTTCGGACAACACACTCTTCAAGCTCTCGTCACACTCGTTAAATATTGAGTCCGGTGGAGTCATGCATGATCCGATCACAACAACCTCGTCGGACTCCGGCTCCTCCCACGCATTCCACAAGTGGAAGCAAAAGGTGTCCGGCGACTCAACCCAGATTATATCATCAGCGTTAGTGGCATTTTTGGCAAGTATTCCAAACCTCGACTTCTTATTCTGATCATAGATGACCGGCGACCCGCCGGTGATCATCTCCTGCAGCTTGAACACCACCTGCTGGTCGGGAATCACGACGAAGTTTTCGGTGATGGCGAAGTCGTGCATCATTGTGGGGGCCGCCAGAGGGATCTCCACGTCCGGAGACTTCTCCCCGTCAGCGGAGAATTGAAAGTATTTCAGGTAAGGCTTTTTCACGACGTCGTAGCTGAGAGTGTGGAGGTGACCGGATACCGGGTCGACTTTCGGGTGGGCGATCATTGTGGACCCGAGTTGGGTCTCGAAGTCGTAGCGGCCGACTGTTTCGATGTCGCCGGAGGGTGTGATTCGGACTTGGTACGGCATGTCGTCCTCGGACATGGCCAAGAGGCGGTCGTTGAAGTAGACTAAGCCGGCGTTGGCAACTCCGATGCCGTGGCTGGGGTTCACAAGGCCCAAAGCGCCGCGAGCGTAAAACAAGGCGAGACGTGCGATTCCGGAGTGGCCGTGGAGCTCGCCTATGGCTTTTGGGAAAACGGGTCTCCCGATTTCACGCTCCTGGACCAGCCTTTGGGTTTCAGTGAACCGACATGCGTAGCTGGCGGCACCGTCATTGATGCTAACGGCGTGAACCATGCCGTCACCGTCGAAGAAGTGGTGCCCCGCGACCGGCTCGTGTAAAGGGTTGGCGCCGTTACGGACGTAGACGCCGCTAATGCATTCGGGTATGGTACCGGAAACAGGGAGTGAATGACGCACAGGTTGCTCCGGAACGGGAGCAAAGTTCCCGGCGATTTGTACACGTGGGTCGGCGGTTTTGGGGAGAGGGCTTCGGCTCTCACGCGAGACCAAAGCTCCCTCCAACATGTCCAAGGCGGTGGAGGCAGCTCTCTGGAGGAAGTTCCAGTGTGGAGGTTGCTGTGTTGTAGTTGCGGTTTTAGGCTTTGCTGAGGGTGATGAAGTGGCATCTTTTGTAATAACTTGCTGATGGTATGGCTGTTTTGGGAAGTTAAGAACTGAAGGAGACTGGAGAGCCGAGTTAGCGGTGATGGTTCTATTTCTGTTCAAGGTGAGGGATCTTTTGGGGAAGCTCATGTTTAGTAGTGAAGAAGAAGATGTGGAGGAGGTGGTAGAGAGGTGGTGAGGTATTTGGGCTGTGTAGGCCCAACTATTCGAAGGGGTAGCCATAGCTAGCTAGTGTGTTTTTGTGTATGCACGCAAGGTGTTTAATGTGTTTTGCCTCGCTGAAATATTTGATTTCTTTGAAACCAAAAGAGGGAGAGAAAGAGGTAGAGAAAGAGAGAGGGAGTGAGGTTTGGGGAGAAAGGAGGAGAGGAAAATGGAGTATAAATAGAGTCGGGGGGAGTGTGGAGGTCGAGTCCACCTCAGACCATCTAAGAGAAGACCACGTAGTGGATTGATGGAAAAGGCATTCGGGATTGACATTCGAGACTTGAGGCCTCCAAACAAAAAAAGAAGAAGAAGAAAGAAATACACGTATTTTTGTATATGGGTTGTGAGGCAGACCAAACATAAATCATGATCATTAAGTTTTTTTTTTATAATAATTGGATTGGGGGTCCTAGATTAGGGACCAATGGAGAAGCATAGGTTGCATGAAGAGAGGTTAATGACTAGTAATGGAATAGTGATCGACCCACTACTAAGTGATCGATCATCGATGTGTGCCCTATTCTTTTTTCTTTCTTTTTTTGGTTGCAAGTCCGCGTCCCTCCCTCTTTGCACCAGTAAATCTCGGTCAAATCACTTGTCCCACACGCTTCACCCCCCCCCCCCCCCCCCCCCCCCCCCCCTCACGTATCTTCGATCATTGCTCCGATCTAGGGCTTAGGCAAGAACAAGAGCGATTACCCTTCTGTCTGATCAAGTCTCGATTCACGTTGATATTTCTACTAATTACTTTCAAGTATGTTGACCGATATACTTATTTTATTTTCAAATTATACTTTTTAAAGACATTAAATTCTAGTTTCGTCTCTGTACGTTTAGACATGATGCATTGTTATCATATATATATCCTAATCTCATACAGTTATGTAATAAGGATGATAATGATACATGATGATTGAATTCAAATGTGACCAAAATAACAAAGCACTGGTGACACAGTCACAATACACACAAGGCATACCAGTTTTTTGTGTTGCATATTTGAGGCCTTGTCATGGTCTATAGCATGCTCTCTATCAACATCCATGGGACCCTATGTGACTAGCACGTTCCTAACCCATTTCTAATTGTATGTATTTTGGTGCCCCAAGTAACACATCCTTTTAATTATTTGATCCCTACTCTTTTTTTTTTCTTTTTTTTCTTGGATATAGTAATTGTTACGATCATTATTGTCTTTATTGTTGTCTTATCATATATTTTCTATGTATTTCTTCACATGATGCAATAGTATAGTACACCCAAAAAAAAATCTCAACCGAATTCCCTCATTATATGATCACAACCACCATCGCAGAAAAATCTTTCATATATGTACGTTTATTAGGAAAAAAATAAAATTAATCTATAATTTATTTTCAATGCCATTCGGATATAGACGAATATATAATTGCGACATATATCATATACACTTATTATACAATACCAGGTCCCCAGTTTAATTGCCCGAAATGCATGGCATTATCTACATGCCTCATCTTATTTTCAGAGGTCCCCGATGTAGCTAGTGATGTGAGAAACTAAACGTATCGACTTTCGCAGACAAAGTATAAACACAAGGTGCATACTTACATACATTATTTGTAGATAGAAGAAAATTCGAATCATGACAATGAGAAAGATATACGTACGGGGAATAAGGTGGTTAATTAATTTGGTATATGTATGATCTTGGATGTTAGGAATATTTATGTATGGAATCAAACATCATGGCGTACTATATATATCCAAACCAGGATGGGTGGTTTGATCGATCTATCAAGCTCCGTTTTCTGTTGCTGTCCAAGATCAAAGCCACCGGAGGTGCTGTCGAGGGCCATCGGACAAAGAAGCATGAAAACGATGGCTGATAGGAGCCGGATTGGATTATTTGATTGGTCTTCACCTCTAGCTTGGTATATGGTCGATATGCAAGCATTGGAATATCTATTATTGCTGGAGATCATGAAAATAACTCATACGTACTTAAAAAACCTAACCAAGCAGAGTTGTTATTAGTCTCCCTTCTGATCTAACAAGCTTGTGAGAATACTTGACGTATTGATGTGCGTCTGTGTCATTTTCTTACTCAGAACGAATTAGCATGCTGGTTTTTGCATTTGATATATATAGAAAGAACCATGATTTTCTTCCCATGATTCTTTTGCATTCAAGCTCAGCTATATATGACAGTTTGTTTCTGTTTCTCATGAAAACGTACACGTGGATAGAAATCTAGCTAGCAGTTACTTATGTGAAGGTATTGTTAATTTACCTACTTAACGAGAACAAAGAATTGAACGTTTCAGAGCTTGAAACCACATGATTTTCTCATCATTAAACCAACAATTGCAAACAAATGAAGTTAATTAGCAAGTTAGTACAGGAATCATGTTTGTTACAGCTTGTTTGGAAATTTATAGAGAACTTCTCTCACGGCAAGCTCATCTGAACTATCTATATATAGTCGATCTGACAGTGACAAACCACCAAATTACTTGCTTCGCAATATTAGGGAACATGAACAAATGGTATCTGAATCTGTGATTCCCATACAGTCTCTGTTCAACGTCTTACAATTGAAGTTTCCCAAACTTCAAATTAACACGAGACTAATTAGAACTAAATTATAAGCAGCTAGGAAAAATTTTCATAGATTATATTCAATTAGAAATCATAGAGATCATAATGCTGTAATTGTAAAATTAATTAAGAAAAAATAGAAATAATTGGTGCATATACGTACACAATTACGACTAGATCCATATAAACTCGATCATGAGTCACGACGTACTTCCTTTATACGGTGACTTGTTCTGTTGTTCTTCATTTCATTTCCTTTTAACCGAAAGGTACTTCCATAGTAGCATTATATTACGGATCAAATTATAGTTTAGAGAATGATTTCAAAAAGCACCACCTTGGGTAAGGGCTTTACGCGCTTTGTGTTTAAAATTAATTAGTCGAGTGGATTACCCATAATCATTAAAAAGCTTGTGATAACTGAGTTTAAGCTGGACAAATCACATGTTGCCACTCCAAATTTGAAGTATAATTATAGAGAATAAGCCATGTATTATAACATAAACATGGACCAATAATTAGTTTATGGATGGGTTAAAGCTCCTAATTAATTATTCATTCTAATTTAGAAGTTGGTTATTGAGGAAGTTGGCAGTTGGCACATGGAATGCACCATGATCAAGAACAAGAAAATATCTTGCGAAGAACTAAGAACATTCGTTACCTAATTCAGTCATGACAGATCGAGGGGTTTCAGATCAAAGTGTTCATGTTTAGTGCAAGGCAGAGTAAGCTTTAACACTTTAACAAACGTTATCAATTGATTTTGAATTTTTGAGACGTAATTGGATCGCTACGCAATGAAGCTAGCATACACTATATATCCAGCTCTTTATCTTTCTTCTTGTGCGTGGGACGTCGATTTTGAACTTCATATTGGCCATCTTATCTCATCTATATAGATACGGATCCCTAAATTATTTATACTTTTTTTCTTTCTCATCCGCTAATCTTATGATAATGTCATCTTATGAAAGTAAGGTATGTTGATAAAGATTTTAAAGTTGAAAGAAATTAACATTGACGTACAGTTTCTGTTGTTTGTGTTAAGATTTTGATGTTGTGGTTCATTTCATGTCTTGAACAAGATATAATATATGATGGTGGGGGAGATTTGAGAATAGTGGTTACTGTGGTTTGGATTTGGAAATGATCAGTGTAGGAATCTACAGTTTGGTTGTTGTTGATGTTAGAATTGTTCACATGTATACAGAAGATTGAGCTAGAACATGATTGATACCCACCTTAATTTGAAAATAAATATGGTGAACCATATATCCATGGTTTGCTAAATATGTATGGATTAATGTATACATATACATATACATATACATATATACACACACATACAGATTTTGTGGGAGTACGAATACATAACAAAATAAAAGAGAATTAATTTGTTTCCGGCTTTATTTATTTTATTTTTTCAATTTTAGTTTAAGACTGTTTTGCAAGTCTAGAGCATTTTCTTAGTTCTTAGGCTTTGACCTTTAACTAGGGTACGTTTGTTGATGCTTTGGGGTAACCCCCTATGCGTAGGGTGGTTCTGTAAGTGGTCAAATAATAATATGTTGCGGACTTGTCCCTTCCTTCTTGTGTTTCTGTTGCTGGTTACTTGTCTCGTTTGCTACCACGGAAGATTAATCATTGTGTTTTATTTCATGATCTTCAGCATAGAGACTATTAGTGTCTATTAGGTTGGTCTACTAGGTAGGTTTGCATTGTTCATTTCTTACGTAACCCCCGCGGGTGGATCGTGTTCATGTTATTGTACATGTTCTCAAATTGTGACTAATAAAACTAACGTCCTTAGATATAAAATGAAATAAATATTAATAAGTAAGTACATAAAGAGTTTATTTCCTAATTATTTTCATATAAGCAACGTTTTGCTTTCAACTAGCTAGCGTTCCCTCGCTCCTTGGCTATTATGTTGGCCAAAGATTGACTGTAAAGATTGTAAGACTCAGAGTACTCAAAGTAATATATAGGACAATGATCAAGAATCAAAGTAATATCACCCTTAAATCTAAACATCAAGTAGGTAAATCTCTTCAAAAAGTAAACATCAAGTAGGTAAAACTTACATATAACCTAAGAGGCCGTATTTAGTTTTATAATAACAGCCAATTTCCAAAGTAGCCTGGTAAAAGATATGATTATGTATGCAAATAAAATGTTAGGTATAATGGGAGAATATATCCTGCCTAATTCTTTTCCAACCGTTTGTAATCTACTATATTTTCTTTATCAAGTAAATTACAACTGCGTAACTCAAACTCACAATCTCTCAAATCTATCGATTCTTAAACGGAAGACTATACATGTCACTAGACCAAATCTACTTTAGATTAACAAAATAATTAGACAATATTTCTGGCTTAATCAAACCGAAGAAAACACACAAACAGTGACTGCATGGAGCATGCACATTGTGTGCATATTGGGATGCAAATCATGTGGTCCTCTTTGTCTTTGTTCTGCTGATAATTAAAAATAATTGCTCCGGTAAAGAATAATGAAGAGATTCCCCAACTGATCCGACTGACCGGAATAAACTACCAACTGCCAAGCCATACCTAACCCTAGGACTTCACTAATCACTTATTCAATTGATTAGTGTCTAATCAATGTCACAAAAGTGATCCTTAACTCTATTTTAATTAATCCAGTACTCTCATGTTTGGAAACATTGTGCTAACTACTATATTTGAACTCTTTTATTTCTTCTATTTCCTTTCATACCCTCGTATATATAAAGTACAGGAAAATACATGATACCGATCGATCATATATTATTTTATCGATCTAATAGTGGAATTTTCTCTTAAATATGAAAATTCAAGATATTTTTAAAATCTAGACTTGAAGTCCAACAGCCTATGTGGTACAAAAATGCAGTCAAATTCTTCTAGAGAAAAAAAACACAAAAATTTCAAACAATTGGGTAGAAAAATAAGCCAAAGAAAATGATAAGAAACCAACGTTAGACCTTAGTCAGAAAGTTGTTTGGTATGAATGTGATTTGAGAAAATGTGAATGAATTTGGTGGCACATGGGATGTTATAATGCATGGAACATGGGTTGAATTAGTTGTTGGGAATTTGATCTCAACAGAGAGAACAGTATCCTTAAGCTTTACTGTGGCATGGAAATTGTGCAAGAATATGCATATATGGTCACATTTTGTCCCCTAATTATTGATTAGGAAAGAATGCACTAGAAAATATTCCACGACATATATATGCATGGTTAGATTCTATGTCTGTAGGTGTGTTCGAGCAAATCACGTATTCTATGATCGAGAGTTTTATACGTTAAGTACATTCTTTTTTATATCATGTAATTAAACTATTCTTATATATGTTAGTTTTCCACCACCCAAAGTCTAATTGATCGAGTCTCTCTGATCTGATCTGAGTTAGCTGAGCTTCCACTTAATTTAACCTCTGGTTGTGTACAAGAATAACCAACAGATCTTTTTGATTGATTCATTAGATCTCGTCTTGGTGCATGAACCATATGAACTGGTATCTGGGATTGAATTTAGAAAATCTCGTATGCCAGCAATGTGTACGTTCTAAAGAGACTAGGATGAGTGTTTTTTGGGTATCGGGATTGAAACAGTGGTTTCAATCCTCGTAATACTAGACAAAAAAGAAAATAAAGAATATAACAATTTGTTTACCCAATGAAACCTCAATTTGAGGAAAAACACTATCGAGGCTTTAACTCAAAAAACCCTTAATGAAAAGAGAATTCATTATGAATAAAGAACGAGTCAATTACAAACTTTGTAGCACTAACCGCGGCTACTATCTCTAGAACCCTAGCAGATATGTTTGAAGTACTCTTCTTCTTCAAGTAATATTCTTCTTCAATCTCCAAGGAACTAACCACGTCCTTGATCCTTCAATCACATAAACAAGAAGATCAACTCAACGCGGAACAGTTGAACTTCAGACCTTACAAAATATTGCAGCGAAAATACTATCTCTCAAATGCTATGTGTGTAAAGATAGCTCTCTAAAAATAATTGTGCAAAAGGTGGTCTTCTAACAAGTTGCTAGGTCTCCTTTATAGAAACCCAAAACTCTTATGCAAGACATCTTCTCATCAACGTCATAAACTCATTTGGTTTCTTAAAAAGAAATCTTTTAAACTGCACAATCACCAAATCAATCAAATATATATCATATATCAAATAATATCAAATCTGATAATTAAATAAATAGTAAACTTAATCATATTAAGTTTCATTCCTTTCACGCATCAATAAACCCTAATCATATTCGGTTGCATTCCTTCTCAAGTGAATCTGATTCAATAAAATCAACATCCTAATCAAATTATGATCCTTGTCTATCAATGTAATAATCAAATTAGATATACTTAAGACTTCTTCCCATGTGCATATCATATCCAATTAAACATATATATATATATACACATATGCCATAGTGAAAATACCATTTGCTTGCACGCACCAACCTGAGAGTTTAACCAAATCAAATCAAATCATATATATATAATTAATAGAGAATGACATCCTACTACCTCAAACAGTAGCAAAACACAAAAACCCACATTTCAAAAGATTTAGACAAATAAGGACACAAGCCTCAGCTCAAAGTTAATTATGCCACATGTTAACTGTAATTTCATCGTAAAATGACCAAAATGTATAAGTTATAAACAAAATTACACACTTTGCCATCATTCACTCTCTTCGATCCAACTCTCTCTCTTTCTCTAAGTGCGAAAAGAAATGTCGGCGTTGCCGCCTCAACGCTGGATGACGACCAACACCTTTTTGACACTTGTCGACGATGCCATTGCCTGACATTTGACAATGACGACTTCTGACGATCATCGACACGACGGACGTCGGACGGACGCCAGACGCTCGACGACGACGGACGCAACGCGGATCTCACCAAGTATATCTGGTGACCCGCTCTGGTACCACTTAAAGGGACTAGGATGGATGTTTTCTGGGTATTGGGATTGAAACAGTGGTTTCAATCCTCGTCGTATTGGACAGAAACGAAAATAAAGAACACAAAAATTTGTTTACCCAGTGAAACCTCAATTTGAGGAAAAACAATGTCGGGGCTTTAACTCAGAAAGCACCTAGTGAAAAGAGAATTCACTATGAATCAAAAACGAGTCAATTACAAACTTTGTTGGACTAACCTCAGCTACTATCTCTAGAACCCTAGCAAATATGTTTGAAGCACTCTTCTTCTTCAAGTAATCTTCTTCTTCAATCTCCAAGGAACTAACCACGTTCTTGATCCTTCAATCACATAAACAAAAAGTTCAACTCAACACGGAACAGTTGAACTTCAGACCTTACAAAGTATTGCAACAGAAATACTATCTCTCAAACGCTATGCGTGCAAAGATAGTTCTCTAAGAATAATTATGCAAAAGGTGGTCTTCAAACAAGCTGTTACGTCTCCTTTATAGACGTCCAAAACTCTTGTGCAAGATATCTTCTCATCATCAACGTCATAAACACATTTGGTTTCTTAAAAGGAAATATTTTAAACTGCACAATCACCAAATCAATCAAATATATCTCATATATCAAATAATATCAAATCTGACAATTAAAGGAATAGAAAACCTTTTTGAAGAAGGGCCGGTGCGGTTGCTCTTAAGCCTTGATTAATGAAACCATAGAATACAAGGGGGAGACATAGAGCCTAAACCCCAAATTACAAAGAGTAATGTATTCTAACATGCACCAGTTAGCAAAGAGTGCATCATTAACAACTCTATTTACTTTGACAAAGCGGTGACATAATGGAAATATAATTGTACTAAGAACAAGCATCATGATCACTAATAGTGTAACTTTCCTACTATGTTGCCGCACAGAATCATATTTGGCGACCCTATGTTTCATCCTGCCACTAGGAGGTTGTGACCATTTGACAAAACAAGGAACTCGTAACTTACCTAGGACAAACAAGGCAGGCAAGGTGCCAACACTGGGACGACGCTCACATTTCCTTATTGAAAGCAGTAAATAACTAAAAACTAGTAAAAGAAAATAATTTAAAGCTGTTAAAATAATTTCCCTAAGTGGGTTGATTTCCTTCACCCAGACCCAATGGACCAAACCAAGCAGAAACTCAATCCTCCTTCTGGCCCAAACTCGAAGTTGCTTTGCCATGTCTCCCCATCATCGGTGTCGGACCTCCAACGCCTCGTCGTCCGACCATCGACCGACGACGTGGAGAATCTTAGTACTTCTGCCAGCGACCCAAACAACAAGATTATGCAACTAGATTCGGAGCCAACCCAACCCGCCATCAATCTGAATCGGTCTTCGCATCGATCCAACTGACAATCCCGATCATCGATAGCCACCCAATTCCACTCCAATCCTACATAATCCTAATTCCACTCTGATCTTAACGTGCCTCCCTGAGTCAACAACAGCTTGCAACGGAGAAAGAGAGATCTAGTTACCTTTCAATCCGATTCGCCGAGCCTAAGGAATCAATACATCATCACAGGCAACCGTCCGACCACAACCACCATGCGCTGGTTAGGCCAAAGGCCATTGACAGGCGAAAGGAGAGAAGATGGCGTCCTCTAGGTTTTCTGATATGCATGAAAGGAATGAATGATATGATAGGTTTTCTGATATGATTAGGGTTTATTGATGCATGAAAGGAATGGAACTTAATATGATTAGGTTTTCTATTCCTCTCTCTCTCTCTCAATGAAAACCTAGAGAACGCACCAACCTGGGATGCACCAACATATATATATATATATATATATATATATATATATGTTTAATTGGATATGATATGCACATGGGAAGAAGTCTTAAGTATATCTGATTTGGTTATTATGTTGATAGACAAGGATACTAATTTGATTAGGTTGTTGATTTTATTGAATCAAATCATATATATAATTAATGCGCGCATCAATGCTCATCAATCAAATATTTAACCATATATATAAGTTCCAATCATTAATGCTCATCAATCAAATATTTAACCATATATATAAGTTCTAATCAAATTAGAACTTCCTTGTTCACACTTCTCCTCTTTTGTATAAGGATGCCAATAAATCATATATCAATACGTTCCTTCATCATCAGTGACGGCAGAGCCAAAGATCAGGTTCTTGTTCTGCGCTAATTGTGTTTACATCTAACTTTACTCATGACTCGGACTTCTTATCGATTAGTTAAGTATATACGGCATCCTCAACCTTTGGTCTCAAAACCTAAAACGAGGTACTTGATTAATTACTAATCTCATCAAGAACCACGGTATATTGCCGTAGATATTTATTTTTGAAAGTGCATGTTTGACAAACTTCTCCATTCTTTCTCTTCAATGAGTTGAATCACCGACCATGTATATGTCACTCGATCACTCTCTTTCACGAGTCAAGTTCCTCATCTCTAGCTCAAGTTTTGATATTTCCTGCCGATTATGTTATTTCTGTAACACTATTTGTATATCACTAGCCCTACGTATACTTAACCCCAAACCTAGACTTAGTAACAGGTACATATTATGACATAATTAAACGTCATTTTCGAAGTTTTTCATACCAACTTTGGGTGGTATATATCTAAGACATATATATATCAGGGTCCTTCCACTAAGGGATCTTTTTTTTTGACATATATGAGGGATGAGGGATTACACCAACTTTTCGACCACAAAATCACATCTCCACCGTTCAATATGTAGTTCTATATGAATAGATCATTTCTGCAAATTTTTAGAAATTTTAGTGATTGTTAAGGCATTCAAAACTACGATTTATAATTATAAGCATAAACGGTTCATGTTTGGCAGATTTGGTTCGTTCATTGATTTAATCTTGTTCGACACCTTAACGATCACCAAATTGGCTGAAAATTTGCATAGTTGATTTATATATAAGAACTAACAAACTGAACGGTGGAGATTCAAAAATATAATTGAAAAGTTGGTGTAATCCTTCATCCCTCATATATGTCAAAAAAAGTGATCCCTTAGTGGAAGGGCCCTGTATATATATATATATATATACCATGTTTTGCAGCTAGTAAATACATGTTAACGCGAGTCTCAATCCTAGTATATTGGGAAGATGTATATTCTGTAATCAACTAGGATTATGTAAATCTTTCAGTGTAATTAGTTTCATTCTAGGGTTAGAACTGTGGTTGTATATATACCCGACTTGGGGTTTGTTCAATATATTAGAAAATTCTCAACCTTTTGTGTTTTGTTTGACTTGGTATCAGAGCCTAAGTCGATCCTAGCAATCTTGGTAATCTGACCATGTTGTTTTCAGCTGCAAATTTGTTCTAAACTTGTCCCAATTTGATCTGTTCGACGTGTCGAAGGAAGCTTTCGATTCCTTCGAATTCTGTCATACTTGTTCTGTTCCTCTGTCATCAAATCCTCTTTGCAATGGATCTTGCAATCTTTGGTGATCAACCTGAAGTTTCCCATGAATCTGATTTCTATAGAGTAGGAGGACAAGACCTCACCACATGTATGTGTTCTCAGGATAAAAGAGGTAAAATAGGTATTGCATTAAAAATTTCTGACTTTACTGGTAGTGATACATGGATAATTGATTCTTGTGTGTCTGATCATATGACATTTGATAAGTCCTTTTTTTCGAGTTTGTCCCCATCTCCCATACCTGAAGTGTCTAATGCACATGGGGTGTCCTTCCCAGTCCTAGGTATAGGGTCAATTCAAGTTACTCCAACAATTGTGTTAAACAAAGTCCTTTATGTTTCTGCTCTATCACATCACTTATTGTCTGTTTTTGAATTGATTTCACAAAACAAATGCTTTGTAACATTTTTTCCTATGTATGTTATCTTTCAAGACTTGTTATCTTAGGCGATAATAGGCAAGGGGATCTGCGGGGGAGATTGTTTCACTTGGATTGCATGTACAGCGGGGAAGCAAGAGCACCGTCACCAACCGTTGCCCTGACATTGAGTTCTGATCGAGTAAAAGAAATTTCGCTATGACATCGCCGAATGGGTCATCCATCTTTTGGAGTCATGAAGAAGTCGATGTCATCTTTGTTTTTTGGAATAAAAGAGTCAAGTCTCCATTGTGAAACTTGTGTTTTTGCTAAGAGTCATAAGTCCAGTTATTCTCCTAGTTTCTCTTCTAGTTCTGCACCATTCGAGTTGATTCATTCTGATGTATGGGGGCCTTCGAAGAATTTGACATTAACAGGAATGAAGTACTTTGTTTTGTTTATTTATGACTTTACAAGATTAACTTGGGTTGTGTTATTGAAAAAGATGGATGCTGTGTTTTCGGCTTTCACCGCTTTTCATAGTCTCATCCGAACTCAGTATGATGCTTGTGTGAATATATTTCAATCTGACAATGAGGAGAGTTTGTTAACCACTCTTTCCGAGACTATTTTCAACAACATGAAATTGTTCATCAGACTACTTGTCCTCAGACACCAGAATAGAATGGGGTATCTAAGAGGAAAAATCGACACCTCTTGGATATTGGAAGAGCTTTCTTACTCAGTGCCAATCTACCCAAATATCTTTGGGGTGAAGTTGTGTTGTATGTCTTTCACCTTATCAACCGTGTACTATCTACAGCTCTTCAAAATCAGGTTCCCTTTGAGGTATTGTCTGAACATGTTACTATTCCATCTCTCAACAAACTTCCTGCTTGTGTCTTTGGTTGTGTGGCCTATATGTTCATCTTTACAAAAATCAGAGATCTAAGTTGGAGGCTCGTTCCCTTAAGTGTGTATTTGTTGGATATAGATCTCATCAGAAAGGATATAAGTGCTACCATCCTTCGCCTCAACGATTCTATGTCATCATGGCTGTCACATTTAGTGAAGACCTGTGCTATTTTTCTCCTACGGTATCTCTGAGTGAGGAAGAGAAGCATGTTTTTTATGAAGGTCTATTTGGAGAACTAGAAGATTGTGTAATTTTTGACAGTAACCCCGTTGAAAAGGATTTTCGGCCAGTCACCGACCAGATCCAGAATCCGAGAGATAATACTCTAGAACCTCAAAAAGTGGTTCAATATGTTGAACCTTCCCAAGTTGAGGCGTCTGTTCCCTATTCTGAAAGTGTTCAACATGACAAAAAACTGTCCGACATGTCGAAAGGAGGAGAATTGAATAGTAATCAGCCGCCAGTTGTTGAAGATGTACATGCAAGTTCAGTCTATCCCCCCTACATCAATGATCTCTCCTGGCTTGTAATCATTTGAGGTATGTAGTACTATTCCGTTGTCATCCTCCAATGTCCCTGAATCTAATAGGGTCTTGCCTGCTAGGTCAACCCGTGGTCAACCTCCTAAAAAATATGAGCTTCTCTTGTCAGTTAAAGCCAAGTATCCTATAGCCAACTACGTGTCAACTCATAAATTGTCTAAACCTTATGTAGCATTTGTGAATCAATTGTCTGTTGTGTCTCTTCCTATTAAAGTGCAGGATGCAATTAAGGAGAAGAAGTGGGCAAAAGCAATGGAGGTTGAGATGGATGCTCTCAAGAAGAATGGTACTTGGAATTTGGTGCCATTACCACCTGGAAAGAAGATCGTTGGTTGTAGATGAGTTTATACTGTGAATCATAATGCAGATGACTCAGTTGACAGATATATGCAAAAGGATACACTCAAAAATATGGGGTGGATTATGATGAGACATTCGCACCTGTGGCAAAGATCAATACCATTCGAGTCCTCATGTCTTTGGCAGCTAATCTGGATTGGTCCATGCAGCAGTTTGATGTGAAGCATGCATTTCTTCATGGAATTTGAATGAAGAAATTTACATGAATCTTCCTCCAGGATATAATACTTCTACGGGTGTGAAGGTGGTATGCAGATTGAAAAATTCCTTGTACGGATTGAAGCAATCTCCAAGAGCTTGGTTTGGAAGGTTCACGTCTTTCATGAAGAAGATTGGGTATAAGTAAAGTAACTTAGATCATACTTTGTTCTTGAAACATTGACATGGTAAGCTTACTGCCTTGATCATTTATGTAGATGACATGGTAGTGACAAGTGATGACATTGGTGAAATTAGAAGATTGAAAGATCAGTTGTCTTCTGAATTCGAGATGAAGGACCTTGGGAATTTAAAATATTTCTTGGGAATTGAGGTAGCCAGGAACAAGGATTGTATCATGCTGAGTCAAAGAAAATATGTTCTAGATTTGCTAGCAGAGACTGGTATGCTTGATTGTACACCAGTTGATACACCGATAGAACAAAACAATCGGATTGCAGAGTATCCTGATCAAGTTCCGACTGACGAATCTCGATATCAAAGATTAGTTGGAAGATTAATTTACTTGTCGCATACTAGACCTGATCTTGCTTATGCGGTTAGTGTGGTGAGTCAGTATATGCATAATCCTAGTGAAGATCACATGAATGTTGTGATGAGAATCTTGAGATACTTAAAGTCTGCTCCTGAAAAAGGCCTGGAGTTTCGTAATCATGGACATTTGAGGACTAGTGGTTACACTGATGCGGACTGGGCAGGGAACATCACTGACAGGCGTTCTACTTCCGGCTATTTTACATTTGTTGGCGGAAACTTAGTCACTTGGAGAAGCAAGAAACAGAATGTGGTGGCCCGTTCTAGTGCAGAAGCTGAGTACAGAGGTATGGCTCAAGAAGCCTGTGAGTTGTTATGGTTGAGAAGTTTATTAAAGAGTTTGGGTTTCAAGCATGAATGGTCAATGCCTCTTCACTGTGACAGTGCTGTTGCGGTTGAAATTGCATATAATCATGTTCAGCATGATCGAACAAAGCATGTAGAGATTGATAGACACTTCATGAAGGAAAATCTAGATGCTCGCATAATCTCGTTCCCATTGGTTCCTTCGGAGGAGCAGCTAGCTGACATCCTTACCAAAACGGTGTCATCTAGGGCGTTTAATGACTCACTTGACAAGTTGGGCATTCAAGATTTGTATGCGCCAACTTGAGGAGGAGTGTTAACGCGAGTCTCAATCCTAGTATATTGGGAAGATGTATATTCTGTAATCAACTAGGATTATGTAAATCTTTCGGTGTAATTAGTTTCATTTTGGGGTTAGAATTGTGCTTGTATATATACCCGACTTGGGGTTTGTTCAATATATTAGAAAATTCACAACCTTTTGTGTTCTGTTTGACTATGCATATCAGGGTTTATGCAATATCTGACCAAAACATTTTCATCAGGAGAAAACTACTGTACGTGTGACTATCATTGATCTGCTTCATTCCATGAGTTACTGTCAAATGGTTAGGTTTGCTGACAGCCAATTGCACCCGAGCTTTCTGGAGCACAGCGAACAAGTTGCGCCCATCTACGTCAAAATTAACAAATCAATCTCAGTCAGAATGATCAACATAACTAATTAGTATGTGGCGCACCTTAGTCTCTGCTCGTAAGTTGTATTTGTAGTACTACTGGCAAAAACACTGACTAACCACCAATGCTGGGCCTCTAGGGCACACTTGAATACCAGCCTAGCTTATAAAGCTCATGCATATATATTTATCACCGGTCACCCAGAAACATGAGACCAATCGATCTCCACCACTTGCAGATGAAATCTTCATTGTGCATTTCATGCTTCCAGTCATCGTTCGATCTTTAGTCTGCGATGATATGTCCAACTTTTTACCTGTCTGTTTTCTTTTTACACATTTACTTTTACCCTAGTTAACTAGATCAATGAGGTTAAAGATTGGATGCCATATAGTGACTGTGAACTGCATTGAAGTTGATTCATTGGACTGGGTTACGGGTCAAGGGGCAGTTTATAGGGACTGAAACAGTTGGCATGGCTGGCTTGGCGAAACAGTTTGTGCGTTGATGGTTTCCGTTGCATTATATTGTTTCAGATATCGAAACTGTGGGTGTTTGTTCGACATTTTAATTCTCACGTACGTACAGTTCTGCTGTGACTATATATCATGGGCATTATTTAACACATATATACACAATTCTACAGTGGAATATCGGTGTAGACGCTCTACATTCATTTGTATGTATCTCAGTGATCTCACGCACAGAAGAACGTTCAATGCTTTTGTTTCTCTAAATCAAGTACGTACGTACTGTATGGTGAAATTTCTGGTTTAAAGTTAACTGTTTTGATCAGTAGCTTGATCGGAGTTTGAATAATTACAACTTGTAACAGTAAATATGATTTGAAAGGAACACAAAATTCTGCATGCCATTAAGTTCATTTGGTGGAGAATCACTTTCGAAATCGTTTCCATATTTCAATCAGATCATATCTGATATGGCTTAAGATACAGAAAAATATAGAGTAATGGCTTCAAGTTATTCGATATTTCAGTCAGATAACACATCTTTACAAATTAACTGATAGGCAGTGGGGACTGGGGAGTACAAACTTAACTAGCAGCTCAGACATGTTTCACAGATATTGATCGATCAGCATGTGAGCTCTCACCATGCAGTACTGGTTAGCTAGTCAGCTATTGGTGGGCTGGGATATGTCAATGGGTACAATGCCCAACGAGGCAACTATGGCCCTTTTTTGGTGCTGGATTGATTGAAGCAAAGGCACTACAAATTGTTGATCAAGAAGATGGACAAGACATAAGGCATAGTGCATACACAAAGCACCAAGAAGCAACTTGTGCCCGTAGGCCCACAATGTTTTGGACAATCTTCTTAACCTACCATTTGTGAACCACTAAGAGTCTAAGAGACCCATCGACCCTACACCAAAAACCCTTGTCCTTGGGGTATCGAGACAGTCCAAGATCAAGGACACCTTTTCATTTCACACCCCTTCTCTTCATTTTACTCGAGTAAATAACCATTGCAAGTAGTCTAATGGTTCTTGTGCCGGTAGGCCTACAACATTTTGGACAATCTTCCTTAACCTCCCATTTGTGAACCACTAAGACTCTAAGAGACCCATCAACCCTACACCAAAAACCCTTGTCCTTGGGGTATCGAGACAGTCCAAGATCGAGGACACCTTTTCATTTCACACACTACTCTTCACTTTACTCGAGTAAATAACCACCGCAAGTAGTCTAATGGTTCTTAGTCAGACACTTGTACTACAATGCATAATTAGAGCATTTCACGTACGTAAAGAGACTATACCTCATGAGCTTAGAAAGTCTTTGAGGTACACTCGAGTAATGAACTGTTAAAGATGTTAATCATGGTGTGCAATTTAAGAGGCCCATAGGTCCGAGACTCCAAAGGACCAAAACACTCGTCATGACCCAAAACCCGCCAAAGTTTAGCGCCTATTCAACACACCGGCTTCCTCTTCGCCAAACGACGACGTCTTGACTCTTCAGCTCCGCCACGACCTTCTCCAGCAGCACCGTGCTGGTTTCCGGCGCCGGTAAGTCCTCCCTCTTCTAGTTCGAACTTCGATTTCGGCTGAATTATCAAGTCATGACCTTCTGCGCTGAAACAAATATAAAAATGGTGTCGTTGATTTTCGATCTTTCGGTACCAATTCTGCTGTTATTAGGGATTTGAGTTAGGATCACTGATTGGGCTTTCTTCTATGGCTTATAATTAGAGCTTATTCATGAAAATGATTCAAGAAAGAAAATTATTTTGTTTAATTTGGGGTTTAGGGTTCGCTGAGAATCCCCAATCAATCAATTTTGGCATGAATCCCTGTTAATGTACTGTAATATTGTTGGTAATAATTTTTGTATATTTTTCTCTAACTGTTATCAATTCTGATTGTTGGATAGTGTTAATTTTCAGGGAGGTTGACAATTTTGATTAGTTATGTAGGAAGTTGGTTAGTTCTTTATTTCTATATATAAGTTTTGTTAGACATTAGCTGTTTATGACAATGTTGTTCATGAGGAGCTCCGGGATAGAGTGTGGTTGTATCAGGGAAGACCCAAATGAGTATGGAAATAGAGTAAAAGCTGTTTATTTCGAAATGTCTTTGATGTATTACGTGAAGATAGTAGACAGTAGTGATGCGACTGCTTCTATTCTGTGAGAGCGCGGGAGACTGAAAAATTCTCCTGTGCATTACTCTTGAAAGTAGGGTAATTGCTTCTGGAGTGGGAGGAATCAAGGTGGTTCTGTTGGTCTTGCAACTGAAGCTACTAAGAAGTTGTTCTGTAGAAATCCATGCCCAACAACAAGAATTCAATTGCATTTGATTCCGAGACTTGAGAAAAGTTTCATTTTGGAGATGAGTTGATTCAACTCTGAAATAAAAAAAAATCTTGGTTTCGAAGTTCAATGTATGACAATGACAATTTTACATGGAGACTCTGTGCAACCAAGTCACCAGAGTTTGATTACATATTCCTGAGAGGTTAACTGTTGTTCATTAGATGTTTTTCGTCATGACCTGAAGCAAGCCCTTTATTGGTCAATATATAACGTCAAAATACAAGGGTGTTTCATGCCAAACCAAAAGATATTACTGTACTTGCCAAACGATCTCTTGTGGATGTAAGTTATGGGAAATCTTGGAGGGGTAAAGAATGTGCATTAGAAGATTTCTGGGAATCACCAAAAACGCAAGAAGAGATTCCATTCTGATGGAGAAGACTTGTCTATACGGAAGTGTGGGAGATGTGGCGCAATTGGGCACACATCCGTCAAACCTGTAAGTACCTTATTCTTCATTATCTTAATCGTGTAAGCGAGTGCTGTTATTTATTTATTAATATTATTATGTTTGAAAAGAAGTGTGCTACTGAAACTAGAATATGACTTAGCCAAGAGTTGTGGTAGTGAATGACTCTCTTAGAAATCATTGTTATAATTTCTCTGATCTTATAATCATCTCATGCTTTCATTCAATTTTATTTTAGTGGCACTTTTCTTATTAATGTAAAAAATTGAACTAGCTTAAAATGAGTGCTAGTAATGTGCCAGAATCTCGTTTCAACTGGCATGAAAAAATACCAAGGTGGCTTTCAATCATTTCAACAATCATTTCAACATTTCGAAGTAGTTCATGAAAATACTTGCTCTAAATAGTATCAATTGAAAAAGAAAGATTTCAAGCTCAGTAATTTGATATGGTTCTCTCTTTCTTGTGTTCAATATTTTTAATGAATTGAAGAGAACTCAAAATCCAATCATAGGGTTGTATTTTTTTTTGGGGGTACTCTTTTCACTTCCTCAGGACACCAAGTCTGCCTGGAAACGACAGAATGACTATATATTCCTGCCCTCTGAAGGGAAGGTACATGAGATGGGTATGATCCTGGTCATGTACCATGCGAATAGATGTTATTTTGGGCATCTGCTGCCAGATATATTTGTATTTGCTTAGGCTCAGATGCTAGCAATATTATAATGAGCTCACTTCCTTCTTATAGAGGATGAACTCACATTTTCCATATTAGGTAAGGGATTAAAATTAAGCCATGTAAGAAATATCAGGTAAGAAGTGTTAGATTAGAAAGTTACCACCTCCTGGTGGTTTTAGGTAAGAAGAATGAGAACTCTCTGAAAGTTCTGAAGTTCTTCTACATAACCTGCACAGATATGTATATACAGGCGTAAATAGACACGTGCATGACTGCATGTGTGGACTTCCTAAGAAGTTGATGCAAATGAGGGTTTTCAGTGTGAACCAAGGTTTCACACTACTTTTATTTTGGTTATATCCCAAATCCTTTTCAGATATGATAGCTTTGTATATATAACACTGGCATAATTAAATAATATATTGTAATCTCACTATTGTAGTAAATTATTATGAATTTAATGAAGAAAAGAGATTTAAGCAAATGAAGAGTTGACTGTGCACTCGATGAGGTTGATGTCATAAAGTTTACATAGGTCAATCACTTATATAACATATCTACGTAAGTTGCATAAATATTGTAGACACACACACAGGCATAAATATTGTAGACACACACACAGGCATAAATATTGTAGACACACAAACAGATATATGTATAATGTATGTGTGTACACACACACACACTTGTAGTACATCTACTGAGATAGGCCAAGCTTGGTGTTATTTCTTGGAAAGTAAGGTTCTATAGTCCTAATCTTACAATCTGTGCATAAATTGGCTTCTCATAAAATTGAATCTAGTAGCATATGCGAGACAGCTCTACTTGGCTCATGTGTATTTCTAATTTTTTTTATTTAATTTTTACGTTTTGACTAAAACACACTTTGACCGTGATCACAGGCTCCTGCCAGATATAGCAAGCTAATACATAGAATAAGTTACCATCTAAATCCCGGGTTTTGCAGACTATTAAAGCTAAAATATCCTTACAGATTTGTAAGTGTTAATTAAAGGTCGTTTCCTGACCTTACTATAGCAGGTGTACTATCTGTTGTGCTATGACATTTGTTTTGCAACGCGTAATTTCCGTTGATGCATTTCTACGCATTTAATGGATATTATGCATGCAGATAGGATTTCTGGAAAGAATCTACCGCATGAAGCTTTACTGGCAACTTTTTAACTATTTGTGCTTTCTCTGAGATATTTTTTTAAATGAGATTTATCAGTATTGTCGTTTTCTTTTAATTACTCTTCAGCCCTATGGCCTCTAGCTACCCTGTTAAAGTGTATAAATAGAGGTAAGGTGTAAGGTACTCTTCCTCATCCCTTCATTGTTATTGCTCCTGCTAGTTTTACTTCTTCTTGCAAGAAGTCTATTAAGGGTTCACTTCAAGAATGAGTTTCTTTTTGAACCTTGAAAAGGGTTTCCGCTGCTTATTTTGCCAAAGAGTGTTCGACAGTCCCCAGGCTGTAGGGGGGCATCTTCGGGCCCATCAGGAAGATATCAAGGGAATGAAGAGCTGGAATTTTCCTGGCCATTTCAGTAACTCAGAAAGCGGTACCAGCATTACTCAACCTCTTACCATCTCCCATCCCGGGAACTTTTCTGAAGGTGCTGGGAGCCATCCATCTTGTTTGATCTTAAATGGAGTTTGTCAGTTCAAGACTGATGAAATTCAAAGTTTTATGGATGGTATGTCCCTTTCTGAAAATCCCTTGCCATGTTTTCGGAATAACTACTGTGGCAAGCTTCCATCTCTTGTGAATGCTGTACCTGATGTTGATCAAGGGCTCAACTCAAATCAGTCACCTGGCTTGAAGGAGCTTAGTCCTCTTGATTCCTTGGCAGGTAAGAGGGGCTTCTCTGGTGAAGCCCGAGGAGCTGCTGGGACTGTGTATGAGTTGAAAAGGACCAAGATCAACTCAGATGAGATGGAACTTGATGGTCCTCCGAAGAGAGAGCTTCTTCTTTATAAAGAGGAGGACAACTCCAATTCTGTTTCAGGAATGCCTTTCGATTTGGAAGATGGCGAGACAAATCTTGATCTGTCGCTACATCTGTAGCGTTGCACCTGGTTCCTGTCTCTTTTTCTGGGTCAAAAATATCTCTGAATGTGAATGTGGAAGGCGGAACAAAATTAAGTCCATCGCTTCAGTGATAGATTTTCCCCCTGGTTCCCTGGTATTGAATAAGTATCAACATATGTATTTGCATAATAAATATGGGCTTGATAGAAGGATATACACTTCTAAATCTGTATCTGCCCCTCTAGTTGTCTTTTCATTCTTAAATAACGTTCACTTGTTTACTACTATGGAGTATGGTATTTTATCCTGTGAAGTTGATATCGAGATGTCAATAAAGTAGGGAAACACTTCCATTTATTTTCCTGCAAAAAATTCTTTTATGTGGAAATAATGATACTGTAGGATAGTAGAAGATTATGCTAGCTGTGAATGTGTCTTAACTTTTGTACTACTTATGATGTGCATTTGAAGCTTTCTTTTTATGCTTTGTTGATATTATTGATCGACTTCAAGTCTCACTGAGGCCATGAGCTTTGAGCGTCTTGGGTTATCCAGTACAGTTGTGGAGTTATCTTTTATGAGGATTTGGTTCAAGGTTTGTTATCCTGTAATGGCTTTCATGCACAGAGCTCTCTGATTTATCTTGTATGTTTTACTAGCAACAAGGTTATGTCAACAAGTTGATTTGTGTTCAGTTGAATGGGGTTCAAAAATAGAGAAAATTACCAATCTGTAACTTGTGTACAGTTCCTTACTTTCTCAGAAATGCTTTCTGTTGTTTGTTCTTAACTTGTTAATCAGTTTGCAGTCACATGCCAGTGGAAAACTTCTTATATGCCAGTCACTTCATTTTCATCATTTATAAATACTCCTTTATTATCATTTATTATGTCAGTGATAACAATTGAACCTAACATGTTGAAGACTGGTATAATTCATCCTCTCAGGATCCGTCTACTACTAGTAGTAGTTGAACTCTTTTTTGCTTTGGGTTTTCTGTTTATGATGCTTGAATATTTGAAGCACAAAATTGAACTGTACTAAACAGCTGGAATCATTTGCCAAATGAGCCTGCAGGCTTCACACTGGGAAATTTCTTTCTTTTCATATTCTTCTTTTTGGCATTGTTTATTTTTATAACAGTTGGAAATCTATACTATGCAGCCGAATGTGGCAACTATTTTATTAGTTTCTGCTACTTGTGTTATAGAATCCTTGGTGATGATTTTGCAGTTACTGCTGCCTTTTTTTGACAGATGCATGCCTTTTGGAGGTGGGAGGAAGATTTATGAACATAAGAAGATTAAGGTTGGAACCACTGCAAGCGGCCTAGTGGAGTGGTTGAGCGTTCAGGTAAAGAACTCCTCAACCAGCGTTCGAATCAGGAAGTTGTCAAAGTGGCCAGGCAGTGTGCTGCACTACATTGGAGCAAGCCTTTGGGATACCCTAACACTGTTAAAAGAAAAAAAGAAAAAAAAGATTTCAGGAATATGTGCACTCTGACTATTATAGGTTTTGTGACTTTCCCTTGGAATTGTAGCACCACCAGAACAGATATAGAATGAACGAACTAAAAAGTTTTCAGGTTTGAAATTTTTATAGCAATGACCTATTATCAACACTTTGCTTCCTGCAAAATTGAGTAGATGTTAATTTGTTAGCAGGACTTGTATGAGACTAGGACTTGTACAGATGGCAGATGACATTTCTTACCAAATCAACTGGTACGCAAAGATGTTCTTTCTTCTTTCGGCCTATATATCATGTCATAGACTCATAGTCTCACCCCTATGGTCTCACCATTGCTGATACATGTCCACACATTTGGGTGAAAATCATGATTTATGCGACAAACAAAAAAGTTGGGAGAAAATTTTTGGTTGGTTTTTAAAGAATTGGGATAGCGTTCACTTTTTCCGGCGTGCTTACCCTGTCTTGTATGTCTTTGGCCTCAAATAGCATCATGTTAAGTTCCACACTTCCACTCATTAAGCATGTTTGCCACTTGTATAAGCTATGCAGAACTAATTGTGATCATAAACATAGAAAACATATTCAATCCGATAAGTATGCAAACAGCAGCACTATTAGCAGATTGGAAAATGATACGTCTCCTAACAACTAATGCAATGACTTATATTGGATGGATTGTAATGTGAAACAAAGCACAGCTAATTAATTGTGTGATTTGGACCAATCCTCTTAAAAAGTAGTCTTATCTGGACTAGTCAAGTTTGTTTGCCAGACTCTATGTTCATATCCCTCACAGAGTTTAGTTTTTGGGAACAGATGATGTGTTCCCTCGTATACAGTGTGACGGTATCTCATTTGTTTATCTCTTGAAAATAAATTAAAAATAAAATATTCAAATAAGCATTGACACACGAATTTTTAACTGGTGATCTTAGTGAAGTGAACATGTATAAGCACTTGATAGAATTGGAGAGCATGGAGGTAGGTGTTGAGAAAAGTTGTGGATTTGCTTTGATTTCTTTTGCATAGAGTAACTTAAACGCCATCTCTACATAGTTCTATCCTTCATTTATTCCAGAAAAGGCTGTTAAAGGAAACGCACCATGTCAACAATATATCTCTTTCTCTTTAATGGGATGACAAGCTCTTCTTTTCTTTTCTTTTCTTTTCTTTTCTTTTCTCCATTTGATGGAACAATGGTATCTTCCTCTATTAGGTAAATATTCTAGTTAGTGTTGCTCCCAAGTTTTGCGGTACAAATTGAATTATGATCTCGAAATGACATTGCTTTCTTTTTATTAAAATCAAGTAAGTGCATAAGATAAAACTAAGATAGACATATTTAATCATGTAACAATGTAACACATCTAACCTATTAAGATAACATTAAACTCTATTGTAAACAACTCAATACTGTAACTAATCATTACGTGAGTCGAATACACAACTTCTTACTTGCGGAACAGAGACTAATGGTAATCAAATGTGTGTTTTTTTAATTGGGAAATTTGTTTGTGTTTTTTTAAGAAAATAATGCACAAAACCAAAATAGAAAGATTTTTACTTTAAAAAGAAAATATCTGTACTTAATATCCTTTCACTATGGCGAGTGAAAGCCACTCTCCAACCCTGTCTTCTCTGCAGAGCACACTCTTCTGTAACTTTTTACCGCGAATTTAACTTAACTTGCGCCATTTGGCGCGTGGTTGTTCCTTAGTATATAATCAAAGAACCATGTTTGCCACAAAATATAAAAGTCCTTTCCTTTATGAGAAAGAATAGTCTGATGGGTCACCCCCTTCTCTCTCTATCTATGGATTCAATAAACCAGAGCCCCCCTCTAAATCGCATCAAGTCACCATCTTTATAATCCACCTCTCACCCTTCTTCCGGTTCTAAGTTCCTACTGGTTTAATTATCCTCTTCTTGTTGTTCCAAGTTCCTACTGTTTTGCTCTGCAGCCATAGTTGTGTTTTGGCTTTAGCTTTTGATGGATGTTGAAGCTGCCAAAGCCCACAAAAAGTCCATATCTATGTGATTCCTGAACTGGGTTTTTGTGGGTGTATCGATTCAGGACGAAGAGCTTGAATTTTTGAGCTGCTTCTGAGGTATTGATTGCTTTTATGGGCTTTTGAGTTTTGGGTGCTTTCTGTTTCAGTCGCCTGGGAGAAATTTTATAGCTTTTGATTGTGTGAGATTCTTGTGTTGATTGGGGGCAGTGGTTGTTGTGTATATGTAGTGAAGAAATGTTGATTCTCTGTTGATCATATGGTTTAGATGTTGCTTTGTGTGTATGTTGAGGTATTTAAGTTGAAGGTTGTGAAAAAGGAATTGGTGTTTATGTTTTGTGTAAATTTGGATTTGGGGATTGGTTTATATGCACAAAATTTGTCAAAAGTTCAGAGCTTTAGTCTGGTTTCGGATTTGGTTCTGCTAGATGTCTTAGTGAGACTGTTTGGTGGTGTGACATAGGCTAGAAATTGCATTCAGAATAAGGTCTTCAGAAGGGCCTTTGTACATTATCTTGGGAAGAGAGAAAAATGCACCGGGTACGGTTGTCCTCTCAACAGGCGCCTGTGCTCAAGCTAGGGGATTCTCAGATGACATTATCCCCAAAGTTTAGGCTAGCGGTTATCCAATCTTCTTTGATGGACCGTTCTTCAGATATAGAGTTATCACTTACGGGAGAACCCCTCATTCCTGGTCTACCTGATGCTGTTGCGCTTAACTGTCTACTTCGGCTTCCAGTGGAAAGCCACACAGCAAGCAAAGCTGTCTGCAAGCGTTGGCATCTACTGTTTGGTAGTAAAGAGCGTTTTTTCACTCGAAGAAAAGAAGTAGGGTTTAAGGACCCGTGGCTTTTTGTCTTTGCATTCCACAAGTGCACCGGAAAGATTCAGTGGCAGGTTCTTGATCTCACTCATTTCTCGTGGCACACAATCCCTGCCATGCCTTGCAAAGACAAAGTTTGTCCCCATGGGTTCAGATGTGTTGCGCTTCCCCATGAGGGCACTCTCTTTGTTTGTGGTGGTTTGGTCTCTGATGTGGATTGTCCGCTGGATTTGGTCCTGAAATATGAAATGCAGAAGAATCAATGGACTGTGGTGAACCAGATGGTGAGTGCTAGGTCTTTTTTTGCAACTGGAGTGATTGATGGGATGATTTATGTGGCTGGAGGAAACAGCACAGATCTTTTTGAGCTAGAGTCTGCTGAGGTTTTGGATCCTGCTGAAGGGAGTTGGCATCCCATTGCGAACATGGGAACAAATATGTCTTCTTATGATGCAGCAGTTCTCGATGGAAAGCTTCTGGTTACGGAAGGCTGGTTGTGGCCTTTCTATGTATCTCCTAGGGGTCAGGTTTATGATCCAAGAACTGATAATTGGGAGAGTATGGCTGTTGGACTCAGAGAGGGATGGACAGGTTCAAGTGTGGTGATTTATGGTCATTTGTTTGTGGTCTCAGAGCTTGAAAGAATGAAGCTTAAGGTTTATGATGTGGATACCGATTCCTGGGACACAATAGAGGGCCCTCCTTTACCTGAGCAGATATGTAAACCCTTTGCAGTGAATTCTTATGATTGTACAATATATGTCGTTGGTAGGAACCTTCATCTTGCTGTCGGTAACATCTCAAGGGTTAGCCGTAAAGGCTCTTCTGACAACAAGTGGTACTTCAGTGTTCAATGGCATGTGGTTGATGCCCCAGATAACTTGTCTGACTTGACACCTTCAAGCTCACAGGTCCTCTTTGCCTAGCTTTTCAATTTTTGATATTATTTTGTGCAACTTTGTATGTCCTGAAGCATGTATTAGTTATATAAGAGACTTGAGCTATAGAGCTAATGTCTGTGTGTAAAAGGGCATGTAGTGGTTCTTGGAATGTATTTAAGTATGGGGCTCTTCATCTTTATTTTTATTTCTTCCTTACCCTTTTTTTCTGAATTTGTGACGGTTGTGCTATAACATTACTCCTTTATAATACCCTGGGTTTTTGCATGAACTCCATTTGTAGCATGCTTGTTTACTTGTTTCTTACTTTCCCTAGAAACTAGCTATAATTGGTCTAGGTATATACCACATTTTCAATGATATTAACTCACAGTTATAGAAAAGGAGATGGTTTTCTGATTACACACATCGCCCAGATTGGATATGCCTCTGTCATAGAGCAGTTGGCTATTCAGTTCTGGAATATTTAGTTAATCACTTGGTCTTGGAAAACCTTTATGCAAGTACACTTCTGCTTTGAGTTGAAGATTTGTCCACAGATTATACTGCTGTGAGTCGTGGCCAGATGATATCCTCGGCTTAATCCTACATAACATCACCAGGTATACTTTACTGTACTACATGATCTGGTTTCGACGTCTCCACATAAACCAGATTAGCATCGAGTAAATGACCTTATATGACTAGCTTTCAAGCTAGAGCATCTGCATTAGATATTTGGGAGGCCTACAATTGTGTGTGGATAAAGAAACATCTGATTGATCACAGTTTTGTGATCTTAATGAAGTTAGGCTTTGATCTCAAAGAAGGGCGCACCAACTAGTGAAAGGTACAGCTAGCTGTCCTTGAACCAAATGTTATTGTCTTTTTGAACCAAGTTTGAAGACCACTATGAGATTTAACTCATTTGAGTTGAGTCATCAAAAGCTCAGATTCTTGCAACTATGTTTCATGTTCTGCATTTGATATTAAAATTAGCTTAGTTTGGGGTTGAGGAGGACAAGTAGTCATGTAGAGGAAGTGAAATCCGCACACCTCATAATTGAAATCCACACTTTTTTTTTTGTAACTTAAATTTTATCGTTTAGTGACTTAAACTTTGTTTTTTTGTGTTAACCAAAAAAAGAAAAATAGTGTGTGAATTTCAATTTAAAGCGTGTGATTTCACGACCTAAAAACTAATGACCACATAATTTTCTTTTATGATTTCTCAAAATTAAAAAGCAAGAAAACGAAGGACGAAAATGAGAATCTGCAAAAGTTGAAGGCCCAAAGCTATAAACACCTCAAATTTCTGTTTACAAAGAGAGAGAATGAGTGGGTGGTAAGCAATACTGTAAAAACTTTGAGAGACGAAGCAAAGAAGAAATGGGCGCAATAACAAGCGCAGCGATAGCAATAGCGGGAGTGGTGCTGGGCTGGATCACCATCGAGATCGCCTGCAAGCCGTGCCTCGAACAAGGCCGCGAAGCCATCGATCGTAATCTCAATCCCGATTACGACCCCGACGACATCCGCGCCCCTCTCAACCCCGCCTCCGCCGTCACCAATGTGGAGGTCCACGGCGGCGACGACGACGATAATCCCAAGTGAAGGGGTCGTTGTGAGTTTGATTCAGATTGAAATGTAATTGGAATCAAGAATTGTAATTTGTGTTATGACTTATGAGTTATTGTATTGCTTTTGAAAATTGAAACTGAATGCATTGATGAGTTTAATTCCAATTTTAATTCCAACCAGAATGCAAAGCGACACGTCACATATTAGTGTTCACTTGGTCAGTCGGAGAAAATCATTCCCGACCACCCTTACAGACGGCCGATTCTATAGCTAAACATGGTCATAGTGCTCCAGCTCATAGTTACTTTGATTTTTATTTTATTTTTTTGGGGAGAAAAGAACACTAAAGAGAGGGCACCCGGAGCTTACAGCTAGAGAAGCCTCTGGAGGAACACAATCCACCCCTAAGTACAGTAGTGGTTTAGGTTAGACTGGTTTCAGTTGTAAGGAGGGGTTCTCATTGTGATTTTCTTTTCTTAATGCATGCATAGTTTGGATATTGGAAACCTTTGGATTGGAGAGGATGAAAAGCTCGGCTACTATCAAGTTAGGTCGATGTAGCTAAAAAGTACGAGTCAGCTCGAGAAGGTGTACAATCACATGACATCAAGATACGATTATATGGTGGAAAGAGACCGAGCGACAATTTCTTTATATTCCTATTTCAGAAAAAAGAAAAGAAAAAATGAAGTACTCTCATTCATTCAAGTACACAATTCTTCCACGGGAATAGAAATAAGAAAGGGGAAAATAAATATTCTTTGCAATCAGTGGTTCAGTACTGACTACAACAAAACTGCAAAAACTACAAAGTCACTGTACATAAATTTCAAAGAAATCCTGCCTCTTTCTCTCTTTCATCCTTGAGATATAAGTCGAAGTCTTCCCGTGTCATTTACAAGGAGAAACTTCAAAAAAGATAGTTATGCAAGGTAGTTGTAGACTTGTGGATTGTTCTTGTCCCGTTCTAGGTACTCCCTGTCAATCAGGCTCTCAATCCTTTTCTTCAAATCTGCCGGCTTTATGGGGAACTTAAGCTGCTCAACCAAAACAAACACAACACGCAAGTTGGCTCAAACTTCCCCCACCAAAGAAGTTCTATATCTCAGCATTTCTCTTATTTAGCAAAGCCAAAGACTCGAAGGAGTTCATTATTACTTCTCCCCATCAGCAAGAAGGCAATGATATGACATAAATCACACAGCATGATTGCCACCAATGGTTTCCATGTCCAAAAATACTATATAAACTCTTATAATATCAAATGCCAAGTTTACCTGGTGGAAAAGTTCAGTTATCAGAATTGTGTGACTCAGCAGCTTCCTAGTTTTCATTATCCGAACAATAGCAGCATCAATCTGCATCAGGAAAAGCAAAGATTGTCAACTAGAGAGAAACCTATCTAACTCTGGAATGTGGAACCAGACTACCATGTGTAAAGGAAACATTTGGAACATAAAACAAGGTTAACCTGATATTGCCGGTCTTGGAATACTCTTTCAGTGGTGCTTGTGTTCTCCTCCACTGTTTCCTTCATTTGGATTGCATTTACCTGCACGCGAAGAAATCATGTTTAAGCCCTTCGTCATGAGGAATGCAACTCAAAACAAGGTCATTCTCTCTTGGCTTTGTACAGAGTTGAAATTTGACAGATGCTTTAGATTTACAACTTCATTTTAAAACTACTCAGCCTCAGTTAAGCTGACTTCTGATTGCACCGGTACTCTTTTACTACAGGAGGTACAGAGCCATGTACCTTAATACGGTAGAGAGGAGCTGTAAATGTATCATTGAATGTGAATGAATCATTATCCTCCACGTCTCTTCCTTTGGGTAACTGTAACACATTTCAAAGGGAAAAAGCACAGAAAGTAAGGAGAAGACTCAAAATTGCTGATAAAGCTTTCATATATGAATCCTGCAATAAATGACCAGCACCTCACCCACCTTTTGCAGGACACGAACTTTTCCACATGCAAGTGACTGCAGAGTTCTTCTAAGTTCCTTGTCTTCAATGCTAGTGGAATCCTTAATGTCTTGAAAGCTTAGCTTCTCGGCATCATTAAAAAGCATCAAAACAACAGTCTGGAAAGCCAAACAAATATCATTTATCCACTTGGAAAAGTACAGTATAGAATCCTACAAAGGAATAAAAATGAAAGCTGGTAAACTAAAGTGTATACAGCTTACAAGTGACAGACCTGAAATAGAGAAACTGCAAGCTCCTTTCTGCCTTTAGGAAACTCTGCTTTTAACACACAGTGACCTAATGAATTTTGCCACATTAAACGCCTACCGCTGTACTTGCTCAAGTAAAACTCTTTGAAAATATCCTATTGTGAAAGGTGAAAAGGGAACACAGAGTTAGACAATTGTAAAAAGCACATTAACGGTGCCAGCAAATAAAGCATCTGTTGTGTAGCGTTTACTGAACCTGATAAACATTCAACTCATGAGGAAGTCTCACATCCATGGGAGTGTATGTTGGCCAATATCTGTATCCAACCATCAAAACAATAATTACTCCTAGGGTGGAGTGAATAAATATTGTAAAGAAAATAAGGCAAGATTTAGGTAAAGTTCCCCATTATAGGTTCCTTCAGTTCTCCACCAACTGGTGGCATTTAAAATATCAATAACAAGATATTAGGTGCAAATATAGTCTTCACATCTAGCACGTAAAGGGCCTTTTGCAGACAACACCAAGTAAAGAAAATAATAATAATGTTTATGTAAAATCTTATTAAAATAATTAAAATTGAAAAGTACCCTGAGGTAAGGACATGAACACTCAGCTCAATCCCTGATGGGAGTTTTGTCCTGGCCTGGGACGACTGTCTGAAGGACTCATTTATCTCTTTCGACAATTCAATATCCTGGACAATGTACATACGAAGCATGCAAGGAATAAGACATTAAAATTCAAAGAAGACTTGGCACAGATGCTCAGATATATAGAATCACAAACTAACTATTACAAAGAATGAATAGACATCTAGAAGTGGATTGTAGACAGCATTCATGAAAGAGCAGCAATAACTGGTTACTAGTTTTGACTGTTAGAAACATAGTGAGGATTACATGTAGAAAAGAAAGGGGTGGAGGTAAAAAGGGACGGTGGAGCTTTAGTTTGGTAGAGGAGAAGTGGATGGAGTGCAAAAGTGCAGTGGTGAGGTATCCACTCAGGCTGGCCATTCTAAAGTTTGAAGGATTAAGTAAAGAAAGGCTTGAGAGTAATAAAAAAATCTCCTATGGTTCTTTAAAATATTCCAATCCAACGTTAAAATAAATCTTGATTAATACTATTGTAACTACAGCCCATTGTAGAATGTAACCTGCCATAGCTTCAGTTAATACAAAAACTAGTGCAAGAGTAACATAAACAACCCAAACGGCTGAACCCCACATTTATTCCCAAAAAAAGAAAACTAGTCAATCTGATATCTCTTGTCAGTCCAATAAAATAAGATTGAGGCCAGTTAGTTGGACATAATTCTACCATCCCCTTCACATGAGATACTAGGAAGCAATATTGACTAACTACTCTTGGAGATATCAGATGATGTAGCAAGCAATATGCACACCTTAAACATTCCTTCGAGTTTGTTTGTAAATTGACTGCCACACTCGGTCTTCAGCTGTAATGACGAAAAAAATTGTTACTACAATGAAGAGACAGAAAGTCGCTAAGTATACAAGTCAGAAAAAGATAAATCTATCATTAACCTTGGAAATCATAGACTTCTCGGCATCAATAGAAGCACTTTTTCCCATAAGTAGTCTTTTTGCAAGATCCTTCTTGTAAAATGCTTCAAACACATCCTTACCCTAGATTGGCCAAAACGAATGTCTTGTGAGTGTCACTTTGCACATAAGTTAAGTAACAAAAAGTTGCAAATCCCAGTAAGAGATTTATTTGGATCATTAACAGATTCCTTACCCTTCTAGCTAATCAAAGGGTCAACTTATTCATTTGGATCATTAACACATTGATCTTACCTGTATAAACCTAAATAAAACCAAAACTTTATCAAGTGTGCCCTCAAGTTCCTCTTCGGAAGTACCCTTGTTCCCAGCTCGAAGCTTCTCGTCCAGAAACTTTGCAATAAGCTCAGCAGGTCGATTCTATCATAGGAAGAATAACACTTGGCTTAATAGTCAACAAGGATAAGCTATGATGATAAACTATTGAAAGTTGAATCGCAAACACAAGGAATAAGGAGGGAAAGGGAATAAGACTAGTTTCATTCACTGATACGTAGAAATAATTCTACATGGTTAATTATGATAAAAATGACTCACATTAGAACTAAATTCATATTTTCTAAACAAATGTTATTTATTTTGCTAAATTGTTCTTCTGCACCTTTCATCATGTATGAGATAAGTCAATTCCTAGTTTTTGTAGTGTTTATCATGACAACTTCATTTATTATTAAGAAAGACATGAAACAAAGAGAAAAGTGACTTAAATGAAATGTTACCTGGCGGAGATTTATAAGATGCTCGAATGCGTCCTTTATAGTGATGCAAAATGCTTCATTCTTGGAAAAACTTTCTTCCCATATAGTGTCAAGAGAAGCCTTGAACTCCAAAAGTGAAGAAACCATGTCTTTATCTTTTTCTTCATCCATGATCATTTTCTGCCCTGTCTTCCTAATGTATGAGCTAAGGGCTTGCTTGAGTGCTTCAAGAGCATTTACTCTTAAGAAAAGAGTGTACATCCTCTGAAGGTCCTCAATGCGATTCCCATCCATCAGCATCGTGAACCCCTTGAATTTATACATAAAATAATAGACAATTAAATATTATTAATACACAATGGGGGGAAATAAGTAAGCTAGAATAACTACAACGACAAAGAGATCAAACCTTGTCGAGTATGCCAGATATATGGAGCTCTAGAAGCTGCTTTTCTGCAGTTGCAACCAATGGCTTTCTTGTGCTTGCATCCAAGTAGAGTAAACATCTTTCATGTTCTTCATGCAACCGTTTCTGCATCACGTCATGCAAAATATTCATAGATTAGCATTAGTAGGGTGAAAGGGACACACTAGAACTACAAAGTTCTTGGAACACCTCATTATGACAAAAATGTATAGTCAAATAGAGTTTAAGCACACACAGGAACACACACTCACAAACACACAGAGAGAGAGAGAGAGAGAGAGAGTATGCACCTCAACATGTTTCAAGTACTCGGGAACATCTGATTGCTGCATGTATTTCACTCCTTCGGTACCATAAAATTCAGAACTACACTCAAGAAATGGCTTCTCAAAGCTCTCCCAATACATTCCTAAAGCTATAAACATCTTCGTTAGATGGTTAATGAGAGTCCTAGCCACAGCTTCACCTAATTTGGAAAACCAAAACCACCATATTTCACATTACTATACCAACAATATACTGAGACTTGTTTTATGTCAATAGATTAAAAGAAAATCTCACTTGCACTAGATTACTTTATAAACAAACACAGTAAGAAATTGTAGTTAGATGTCCAAATATTTTCAACATCAAATAGTCATGGTCCAGCCATTTGGGAAGTAATTACAATCTTGAACATTTAGATGTTTTTGACACGTACTCTTTCCGAATCAACTCACCACAAAAAGCATAGGGAACATCCTTTCTATGACATGACGTTACCAAAAATTGGTAGAATATAAATACCTTTCTTTCTCAATCATTCTTAAAAGGCCAGTGACAATTTTGTGCTCAACTTCTGGTGAGAGGGAAAGATGTTTCCGGAAGAGTTGCAAACCCATGTCCCACAATGAACGCACATTTGGTGTTTGTTTCACATAAGTTCTATCAAGATACAGGGCTATATCGCGTATCATCAATATTTGAGCACAGAGATCCTGCCAACATCTCTCGACAAGTGATAAGAACACCACCAAATCTGGGCTTTGGCCAACCAATGAGTGCAGTGCCGCTGCTATGTGTCTTTCACACTCTTTTTCGATTCGTTGATACAGACTCCCTCCCATCTTGTGCACACAAAGATTATAAACAGCCTGAAAGACAATAATTTGTTTGTTGTTAGTTCCTAGTGCATATGAGACACTGACACTGTAACGAGCTGTTGTATTATAAACAAAGAGAAATATGACTCTACCTGATAAAGTTCCTCCAAGACGCATGAAACGGGTTTCTTTTCGAATATAGCACAAATGGCAGACTTCAGCATTTCCCATGTTTCCTCTTCAAGATTTTTGGGTACTGCCGGTTTGGCTTTCAAATTGAAAATAAGATGAAATGTGTCATTAACCTTTCAATATGTAACCAGTTCTCAGATTTCATAAATTTGCCTCTATTAACAGTTTCCACCATCTACAATCTTCGTTGGTCAAAGTTTAATAGACATATGCAACACAATGAATGAATAATATAGGACTTCCAATGCATAATTTTCAGTATTTGGAAGTGACAGATGTCCACAGAAGATAAGACTCTACACAAGCCCATAGTAAGAGACAAATAGTATGAAAATGAGAAAGCGTGTACATCTTCCGATATCAAATCCTACTTCATAATAGTATTACAGGACGATAGTAGGGATCAGAAAATGGACAAGGCAAATCTTAATCATCATATAGTTTTTTTTCCAGGTTCACCAAAACAATTATTACAAAAGGTAGATTTTCATTTGCACGAGGATGCCCATCTGATCATCTAAAACATGAATTAGGGAATAAAATTACAATCACACTTGATCCTCAACAAAATAGGACAGATTAAGATGAGAAGTGCAAATATGTCATTGCTTGCATGGCGACACACTAACCCTATCTTTCAACCAATACATGCACTTGGAATCTGAACGTTGAGCCTCAAATGGCAGAACAGACATATCAAACCAACTTAATAGGATACGCTACCTAGAATCCTCAATGTTCAGTTATCATAGACAAAACTTGCAACCTATATAAGCCTAAACAAAAACGCCATGAACCATAATAGTCCACTGATATGCGAACTCCTGTATTAAGCATAATCACTAATTTTAACCAAACCATTCCAAAGTACCAACTACTTGGCGGGCAAAACAACATCTCCGAATTCAGAGCCTCACTACATTCATCACTGACCATACCAAGTAACCAACTCCTACACAGCAACCGAAAATGTAACATTCTTACACCAAAGCATACAAATTTCCCAATTTTCAATCCAAAATTCAAGACACCAGAGTCAAAACAAATAGCAGAGCTGAAATAACCACCTCAAACAGCAAATTAAGAGCAGGTAAGAAACAATGAGACACACCTACCTAGCACAAACCCCCCAAAAAACCTAACCCCAACAAATCACCCAATACCCAAAATCAAAGACCATGTCCAACCCCAGTAAACCCAAAATTGACATTAACCCAATTACAGAAAGGTCAAATTAAGCCCTAAAGACTGGAGCTTTGGGATCAACCTTTGAAGGGTTTGATGACAAACTGCTTCTTGCCGGGCTGAGGGGGCTGGGCCTTTTTACGGGACAAATTGTCGGGCTGAGCGCGGCGGCCGTCGTCGTCGTTTTCGGAGGAGTTGTGGTGGTGGTGGAAGAGGCCGTTTTTGGAGTCGGGCTGGGACTGAGACTTCGCCTTTTTCATCGGAGGAGATGTGAGAGGAGAAGAGGAAGAAGAGGAGGAGGAGGTGGTGGTTGATGAGGAGCGTTTGGTGGGGAGAGACATCAAACTCTCAGCAACAGAGCATTGTTTTAAGAGTGAAAGAGATAGAGAGAGCGAGATGGGGAAGAAGAAGAAGAAGAAAAAAAAAACCGAAGATTTGAGAAGCAGCTGATAGACCAAATAAGAGAGAAAGGGTAATAAAAAAATATAAAAAAGATTGATCTCTTAAAAGAAAAAATAAATTAATACCGACTCGGAAAATATACAAAAAGAGAAGACGATGAAGAATATAATGAAATTGAGAATATTTTGTTCGTAGAAATGAATAATGATGACATGGGTTGTAGATGTTTGGCTACTAAGGTTCGAACTTGGGTATTTGATACTTGGTGTGTCTTGATTTATCTTCTTGAATCAATCACGAGAATAAGATTGGCAAGAGTGACCCATGGGGCGAATTTTAACAAGGGTTGAGGTTTGGCGCGACTGAATGTGAGCAGCGTTTTTTGAGCAATTGGAACTGTGATGGGCATGACTAGTATTTGTTGTGTTTTGTGTTTGTGCAACAATAATGAATGAGACTTTTCAAGATATATATTATGACATCGCTTCATTTTCAATGGCTCTGTAAATAATGGCTCATGTGTTGTTGGCTTTGTGATTCGAGACTCTCATGGTAATCATATTGTTGATGGAGCTTGGCTTCTTTTCTCTCCAAATGTTCTTCAGACTGAGTGGTATGTGTTGATGGATGACTGGTTTGCAGCTATTAGATGTCGGAGAGGAGAAAACACACATTAGAAAAATGACAAATAAAATATAACTTATAAGTGAGTGGATCATTCCTAATTGTATCGAGACATTTTGTGATTAAAACCCAACACATTAAAGATGGTTAAGTTGGGACAATAAATTTTAGTTGAAGGTGACTCGTTGTTAGTCATCTAATGTATTAAAGATGGTTGCGTATCATTGGTCCATGAAGTTCAAAGTCTAATAAAAAAGTACTCTACAAATGTGTCGATATTGATCTCATGTCTTGCGAGAAGCCAACTTGGTCACATCATATGTTATGGCTGAAGTTTGAAACGCTTTACCTAACACCAAGATCTAGTCTCACTCCATTCCTCTTCAAGCTACTGAAGCTCTATAATTTGATTTAGTTTTAATTGTCTTGTATTTGTAAATTAATAAAAAAGAAAGCTGCTATTAAAATTTTAGAACACCCGGTTTCCCGGTCCAATGATCCGATCAATATAATTTAAGCTGGCCAGTTTAGTACATGGACTTCTTCTTTTTTGATAGGGTCTAGTATATGGACTGTGGTTCTAGACTAAAGCGTTTAAAAATTAAAACATAAGTGGCTTATTGGGCTTCAATTCGCTTCCAAGTTGATCATGGCAAAGTGCTTGGTGCCCAATCCATGAACAATACCTAGCTGAATACCAATGATCCCTTCTTAAGTTTTCAGATCGATAAGCACTATATGTCTATTCGTAAGTCATTAGTTGTATGATATGAATCATTATAATTTCAAATCAAAGGTAGGCTGACAATGAATATTGTCTTTGTATAAAATCTAGATAGGGTACGGTTTGATAGTTCTTCTATTTACTGGGTAGAAGGATATCACATCCTTGTAAAATTTACAACTCGTGTTATAACAATACTAATAATCAGAGGTCGAAACAAACCCATATACTTCAAAACAAAAAAAAACAAAAAAAACAAAAAGGATGGTGTAGTACGTACTGGGTTTACGGCTGCCCGAAAACATCAATATTTTGGAGTAAGCAAGGGATTCTACACGAATAAAACTTTAGATCAAAGTCATCAAACCTATTGATAGAGGAAGATTAAGGCCTATGAGTGTGTGTGGGAGTATATGTACACTACTAACTGGGATTTATTTACTTGTTTTTAACGGCCGGCCGATGGAGACTAGCTAGGGTTTTATACTCTCCCACATCGAGTTGATCGATCATCAACATCAAGTCTCCAACATGATGAAGTGTTCTACTTTAATCATGTCTGAAATGCAGCTCTCGATCAACTTGGCCAAACTATTTACAAGACCATGCTTAGATTAGATGGGTGCCAGCTATCGTAAGCTAAAAAGCAAAAGATATCAGCTACTATCACAAAAGACTAAGGCTTAATTACTTCCTTATCACCAAATTCACGATTCTATATAGACAGAAACCCAATAACCAGTCTTGCTTTTCAACCTTTAATCTTCTTCGGTCAATCGACTTATCTTATCGATCATGATAACTTGCTTTACCTTGTTGTTATTTACTGTTAATGATCGAAGCACCAGAATACATAATGCATGCGTTAGCTAATTACTTTTAGAAATATGAATGATCTAGCTCAAGCTTCAGTTTCTCAGACCATATATGCATGATGAACCTGATTAAGTCTAGAAAGAAAGAATGCTGGAAAAGAAGAACGTCTTTGGGCAAAACCATAGACATGTGGAGCTCCATGTGTGAAAGATGTGTCAATGCATTGCATTTGCACTAGCTCACTGCTTTTGAGCTCGCTCGATCGATCCCTTTTCTTCTTCAATTCCATGTTGCTTCTTCTTCCTTTAACAAAAAGCATGCATGTTCTTTGATTTGCAAGACTTCTTGTCACCAGATTTGTCTATCTACTCGATCCCCTCAGATCCCTTACGCATACGAATCCTTGTGGATCCATGGAACAAAGAAAGCATTGACCATCTTAACATTACTTAAAGGAAAAGGACATGATCTTGGTCCTCCATGCATATCTTTCTGATTCATCCACTGATTAAAGATGCCTTCGCAAAATTAATATCCTTTTTTCTTTTTTGGTTTGGATGGACTAATTTGTATGTGTATTTGTCCATCGGCATCGATCATACGTGTTGATTTGGCCATTTCGGACCAAATCAAAAATCATAATATCTAAGAGTTTTTGTGTCCCGAGAAAATGATTTTGGAACTAGCTAGTTTAACATAAATTGATTCATTAATCGACGTAAAGATCGTAGGAAGATGGGGGAACGAGCTAGAGAGGTAGATAGAATGATGAAAGCTTTCAATATTTGGCAAAAGTTCGATGACGGCAAAGAGACCGAGCATTGGTAGCTTTATTTAAAATCAAAGGGACTTTTACCTTTGTAAATGGTAAGCCTTTCTTTTTATCCCGTTTAGCAGTGTGTGAGGCCACATGCTTGGCTGGGGATTGCCTCACTTGTTTACAAATTGCTAAAAGACTTATGCACAATCTTGTCTATAGCTCTTACAAAGTGTTGCAGATTAGATTTTACAAAGTTCATCTCAAAGTTCTTGACTCTTCGTTCATCTGCTACCCTCGTTGCACCTGGTAATGTACCCAGGGGCGTAGCTACATGGAGAGCAGGAGGTTCAATTGACCACTCTCACCATCTTGCCACATCTATTGTTTTTAGATTTTTACTCATATATAAGAGTATTATAAACTCTTTGACTAATTTTGCCCCTTCAAATATGATAAGAAATATACTTGTTTTTAGTTAGTTCATCAGATTAAAGCCAAAACAATGTGTTCATTTGTTTGTATTTATTTTATCTAATATTTTTATCTAACAAAAATATTTTTCCTACATAGTTAACTCATCAAAATTAAGTTTGACCCCTCTTAATATAATTTATGGCTACGCCACTTAATGTACCTATGGTGACACACCATATACGATTAACACAGAGCTCGCCAGTCATGTTGGTTGGTGATGATGATGCATATATGTCGAGTATTATTATGTAAAGCTCTTGTATTGTTGGTTAAGTAACCTCGTCCAAAAATATATTAGTAACTGTAACTGTTGGTGGGAGTACGTGATATTAATCATATTATCAAACACTAATCGGATGAACTGATATATATCTTGCGCTTAATTATGTCCAAAACTTGCATGCATTTGTATGAAACTAAAGTTTTATTATTCATAAGTTTTGTTCCATTAGGGTATAAATTAACGTTAATACATAATTATCAGCTGATGAGATCCATTCCAACTTGCATGAAAAACAAAAAACAAAAGCATCGATGTGTTAGTAGTCGATGATGATGATCTTCGCTTTGACGGTTTGTCTAAAGTTATACGTAATGTTTTGCGACTTGATGTTCATGTTTTGAGCTTAGGTTTCGTTTTATACCTTAATTTGATTAGATTAACATTGAAATAGCTTACTAGAGACAAGTAAAATATCATTAAAAACAGTATATGTTCCAATGAATTTTCACACACACATGAAAATATATAACGTACATAACCATTCAAGGAACGAATCTAATTTCTATTTTCTGGTACACACGCATATATAAAGATCATTTCTAACTGAGATGTCATGCATGCAATGAGATCGATATACCTTACCAACACAAACAATCACGTACTACCGCCCGACAACTCTGATTCTTTAATTTCCTGTGCATGTTTTCTGATCGATCATCAAGTTGATCCAATATTGAAGCTTCTTGGTTGCTTTTCTATCAATTAAGAACCCTAATGAGCTCGATCCAAAACCAATCTATTTCTGCACGTGAGATAATCACAGGAAGCTAAATTTGACGGTATACAAATCAAAAGTTCAAAAGGGTAAATTAGTATACGTAGTACGTGTAGAGATCGATCAAACTTTCCGACGGGGTCCTGAGAAACGTCTTCGACAATGTTTACGCGATCGAATTGAAGCAAGGCCACCTGGGAAAGCAGCAAGGAATTAGGGGAAAAGAAAACCCTAAACACAGTGTATATGTACGGAGGAGAGCTCTTTTGTCTTATCATTCCCACATAGTTATAGACCTACAGTCAACCTGGCCTTATCCACATTACAAATTTGCTGCCTGCCTTTTTCTAGCTAGGGTCAAATTAAGGGGTCGACGTTCGGGTTTCTCTTTGGCCTAATTAGTTGAATTCGATCTCCATCTATTTCACTAATTGGCCTACGATCAATCCCGGCCACCATGCTACGCATGATTGAAGTAATTAACTTTCAATTTCAACGTGCAACTAAGTAATATTCAACAGTAACTTAGGGGTAGAGTTCTTAAATCTATTGGAATCTGACCAAAGTACAAAGTAATTGAAGCACGTACACTGAAGGAGTCGATCGAGGAGAATGAAATTTTCCCACCTGAGTAAATAAACTAAATTTGCATCTCTCGTGAATGGAAAGTTGGCGAAAGAAGAAACTATATTTCTCTTTCTTTCACTCCAAGAAAGAGGAAGGGCAAAAGAAAAACGAAGGTAATATTATGATTCGATCTGATTCATGAGCCATTAAGTCGAGTGTGCAAAGGGCCGGAATATTCACTTGGGTTGCTTCTGCTTCAACAACTATATATATTTCTTTATAACCACGCACAGTAATTAACTATAATTAACTATGTAGAGGTAATGAACTGAAGTTACCGCTCGATGAGGAAAGTTTCACTTATTGGTATGTACGTAGGAGAATATATATGTTTCAAAATATATCAACAAATTAACCAACATAATACAAAAGCCTTATATCGGAGATGACTAGTGGCACATATGCATGGATTTCACCCCACCCTAGCTAGTTCTGGAGATCCCCTAAGTTGCCCTGCCCCCATGTTTAACCAAGTTAGTGGGATCTCCCTTTGCCTTTATCGCAAGAAAGTCTCTAGGGCTTGTTTGGTCATATCAAGTTGACGGGAGTTGGCGTGGGTTGGAAAAGAGACAAGCTGATCAGACAGCTCCTTTTGAAACCAAACCATCTCCTCGAAGAAACTGGGATCATCAAGTCATTTAAAAACCAGTCTAGAGGTTAAGAGCCAAAGACAACATTGTCAAGGCAAGGCAAGCTAAAACCCCTTAGCTCCCACACCCAAATATTTCCAACTCAAGAAAAGAAAGGAATTCTCAGCTAGCTTCTTTATATCTCCCTCCTTCTTCCTCAGAGTTCCTTCCCAATCCTTCAGATTCTCTCCTGTTTCCTTTTTCTCTATCTCTATCCATGGCAATTTCTAGCAGAATTGCCAGAATCAACGCTTTTCTCCTCTGTTTGCTCTGTTTCTCAGGTACCCTTTTCGGTTTCATTATTTTTTCTACTGGTTTTTGTGATTGCTACATTGTTTTAGTCCATTATTCTAAATTTTTTGATATGATGATTTAACAGCTTTACAAGGAGTTACATCACTTGGCATCAACTATGGCCAACTCGGCAACAATCTGCTAGAACCACAGAAAGTCCTAGACCTCTTAAGCTCCCTCAAGGTCACGAAAGCAAGAATTTACGACACGAATCCTCAAGTACTAACAGCATTTGCCAATTCCGGCGTTGAGCTAATGGTCACAATCGAAAACGCAATGTTAGGCCAGTTGATGAACCCCCAAGCAGCCCTTCAATGGGTTAACGCTCATATCAAGCCTTACGTCCCCGCAACGAAAATCACCAGCATTGCAGTAGGGAATGAGGTCTTCACCGACGATGACACAACCGTGCTGCTAGCTAATCTTGTCCCAGCCATGGTCAGCATTCAAACGGCGTTAACTCAGTTAGGCTTTGACTCATACATTAAGGTCTCAACACCTTGCTCTCTGGCAGTGCTTGAAGAATCCTATCCACCTTCTGCAGGGAGCTTCAAGACTGAAGTAGCTGGTGTCATGTCACAATTGTTACAGTTCTTGCAAACCACAAAGGCACCTTTTTGGATCAATGCCTATCCTTACTTTGCATACAAGGATAACCCGAATAAAATTTCTCTAGACTATGTGCTCTTCAATCCCAATTCTGGCATGATCGACCCTTACACCAAGTTACACTATGACAATATGTTGTATGCTCAAGTAGATGCAGCCATTTTCGCTATGGCGCGGTTGGGGTTCAATGGCATCGAGGTCAAGGTTTCGGAGACAGGGTGGCCATCCAAGGGCGACGCCAATGAAATCGGTGCAACTTTGCAGAACGCTGCTATTTATAATAGAAACTTGCTGAGGAGGCAATTGGCAAACGAAGGCACGCCTTTGAGGCCTAGAATGAGGCTGGAAGTCTATGTTTTTGCTCTTTTCAACGAGGACATGAAGCCTGGACCAACTTCAGAGAGGAATTATGGTTTATTTCAACCTGATGGAACTATGGCTTACAATGTGGGATTGTCTGCCTTATCAACTACTTCAACTACCTCATCAACCTCGACGGCTTCCATTTCTGATCTCACTTCCTCTGCCACAAAGGTTAAAAATCAAGTTTTTTTTTTTTTTTTTCTTTTCATTCATTATTTCTTAGTCTTCCTACTTCCTATATAACTAAAATTTACTGTGGTAAACAGTCAACAACAATGGACTATCATCAGAGCTGGGTGAGCTGCATCTTTGTTTGTGTGGTAACCTTCCAAGTTTATATGAGAAGACCATTCTAAGCAATTGGGAGTTGATGAAATACTACTTTTTGAAGAGAGGGAATAACTGCGGGTTAATTTCTTCAATTGCGTCCTTTTTAGATTCTCAATGATCTTCAGAAACAGAAGCACAAGAACCAGAAATGAATCATCATATCTTCTTCAACATCATCGTCGTCATATATTGATCAGCTTAGAAGTTAATTTGTTAGAGAAGATAAAGCCATTATTTGACTTTATTAACTGTGACAATAGTAGTACGTAGTCGAATTAAAATGCGGTAAACAAGATCTATTTCTCAATTTAATTTCTCTGTCATTGCTTATAACAAAAGTATGTATGAATGTACAAATATGTGTTAGTTAGAGAAGAACTTAGAATATTTAGAGTGAGAATACCAGATGGCTCTCTCATTGGTTGCAAGGAAAAGCTCTTTCCTTTGGAACGTGGAATCCATAACTGTTCGATTCCTGCTTATATAAATATTTCTCTAATCTGCTTTCTATTTATGACACTATGACTCTTGTTCTTATATATCTATATCAAATCAAATACGATGCAGAAAGTTCAAGTATAAAAATGAGATAATGAGAGCCTAAAGTGCAGAAAAGGGAAAGGCTTTCTTTGGTTCTTTTTATTATCTTGAATTCTTGATGGATGAAATAACAAAAATGGGCGGCCAGAGCTTTATTCCTCTCTGGCCTGTTATAACCGTCAGCATTTCTCATTGCCTCGCCAATCCTTTATGCAAAGTTAGCCTTTTTTTCTAACTTTTGTTTGGCAGACAATGTAAGCTCAGCCTTAGTTCATCTTGATGAGGATGGTCTACCCTATTGACATCACCCAATGCAGTGTACATGCACACCAACAATTTCCACTTTCCATTTTTGGATATAAAAGAAAAAAGGCAATCGGACAATGTCTTGAGCTAGCTTGATATACATTGTTGTCTAATTCCGTGACAATAAGCTTCTAGAGTCTAATGATATGGTATTTATGAAAGCTTAAAACCCAAGTATTGCTTATGATCTTAACTACTAGCATATATACAAATGAGGGATATGAAGGGTCACATTGTTTTTGTAATGAAGTGAAGATGTTTGTTGAATAACTTGAAAGAGGCATGTAGGCAAGAACAAAACGTGAAGCGTGAGTGAAAGGCATGCAAAGAGACTAAAGATAATGTGTGCCATGGATCGTCTCAAATAAGCTATAAGAATGAAAACTAGGCAAACAAAACATGCTAGTATGCGATGTAACTCAACAGGCATGGAAAATCTATCTCTTTCTGAACCTTTTGCTGATCTACTTGAATTCTACAGCAAATTGTTTATAGCGCGGCGGATTGTTGGCCTTTTTGGCCAAGCCATGTTCTAGGCATACAACAATACTATTAAACATAGGCCAGCTGTGTTCTTGCCGAAAACTAAATCAAATTAGCCCTGGTCTCTGACTAGATAAAAGCATATATGATTGACAGATCCCATACTCCACAGCTAGTCCAATCCTTGTCTAAATTGGATTCATATGTATTTGAGAATTGCATATATCTAGCTCGATTCCAAATTTTCATAGGCTTGTATATATGTCATAAGTTTTCTAGGATCTTATCTGTCATTTCTTTGCATCACTTTCATGTTATACATCTTCTTAATTCTCTTCTTCTTCTTAATACTCTTCACCTTTGGTATAATTAAATCCAATCAACCCCCACCAGGCCACCGCACACACAGAATCACAGAGATATATGCTATTGTGAGCTAGAATATATCACACTGCTTAAGGCTTTCTGTATGACTCCCCATATTGCTTGGTTAGGAGGAAATTCTGGTAGAACTTTAGGATTAATTTGATGGATATCTAAATGAGATTTGCTATCAGAGATTAGTAGAGTACTAAGCAAAAAGAGCATATGGACCACGTACAGTATAATTCTTAAAAATTATTCTGTCGGCACAATGATCTGACACAGAATATATGGCTCCTTTTGTATATTCTGGTTCTTGGTGAAACATTAGTTAATTTAATCATCGGCATACACTAATTATTCCAAAAAATGATTGAAGTTGAAAATTCTAGATGTGTACGTAATGTGGGAGTCTAGATAATTGTTGTATATAAAGAGTAAAACTATTCAGCTGGTATATGTATGAGATATCCCAGTACATAGAAAAAGAGAGGCAGATAGATATCGACGGAAAAAAAAAATGAAGGTTCGAAGATTTCAATTTACTCCTTTCCGCAGACATGGATCCCAATATCATCGTAGATAACTAGATATGTGATTCGTGCATATATATACTAGCATGAGAATGACTCACAATTCAAAGGTTAAATTATATATAACGGGATGTAAATTTGAAATGAGAAATAACTTCACTTCTTCCGTCTTGAATGAGCCTACAATGTATATCAAACTAACACATTTTACAAATATTTTGATTGTATGTGCATACATCATGACAATTATACTAATGTCAAAGCAATTACTAAGATACAATTAAAAGGGTCTTTTAGATTTCAACTATTCAAGTGATAAAATCATCATCTCTAATGGAAGCTGCCTCTTACCCTATGAGTGAGCAATGGTGATGAGGTAGTAGTGCTCCTACAGCCCTTGCTTTTCTTCCGAAATAGGTCAAAAGCAATTGTCTGGTTGTGGTACGTACGTAGTTAATCCTTAAAAACAATGACCTCTGGTTTCAAAAAAAAACCTCAATGATCGATGTATAAGCCTATTAGCTTCATACCATGTTCAGGGATCATGATCGTTAGGCTCTTATCACTTCTTTAATAAAAACCCTTTACCATTTGGTATATAGATAACATTGTAGAAGATGCTTTTATAAAGTGGCTGCTATAGCTAGCTTCCTCTTTTGATTTAGGCCCTCTTCAAAGGCATCGTCCTCTTTCACATGGAAGTTTTCAGTCTTTTTTCCAGTCTGCTTAGTCAGAAGTGCATTAACCGCAGACTATACCAGAACCGATACAAAAATCAGTGAATCACATCACCCACATATGGAAATTTTGAACGTCTCAGTTTGTCATCTGCACATGTAATGTTCTTCAGGAAGCAACAAAACACTGCTCTGTGCAAAACCACAAGTCACAGCAATCTGAAAATCTGAGTCTTTAAAGAGTAGTCATAGAACTCTTTTAGGGTTTCTGGATCGGTTCGTTGTGGAAGAAAAAGAAAAAAAGGGCATAACGTACGATTGTTACTTAGAGACCAAGTCTGGATGTTGGTATGTTTCTGAAAATGGAAATGAACATATCTAGCAAAACGATAGTCGACGTTCTTTAATAATTCACACACTACTTCTGGAACGTGTTTCATGTACATGAGAAAACTTTTGGTGTGAAATTTTTATTATTAAGGTGGCAATTATGTCAGCATTTGGAGCATTAGCTATAAGGGATTAATGTAATTTAAATTAATTACCTGATTGTTTCTGATGTATTAGCCCTGATCAATCAGTATATAGGGTTACAATCATGAATTGACGGTAGAAACGAGATGTCAACTTAATTAATAACTCAATAAACAGTACGAGAAATAACCACTTCTCCTTATGAGTACTAAAAACCTAGCTAAACTACAATCAAAACTACATTTATCTTCTGAAACAGTTTATAGCTCACTAGTTCCCCTCAAAGGCATAATTAAATGGTATCAACTAAGGGATTGCGAGACACTGCATTTTGGGCCATAAAGACCTAATTCAACCAAGCTCATTGTATAATGATAGCCCAATATAAATGGAATACCTTTCCAGAAGGGTAGATTCTAACAGGCCCAAGAATGAGAACCCCAAGTGTATACCCTGGCAGGCCCACTTTCATAGTCCTCAATGGTCCAATTGCAACCACCACCTCCACCTTCACAGCAGTCACCGCTGCCTTTACCAACAACAATTCCCGGTGTCGTCGGCCTACGGTGAGTGGAAGTTGGATGCATGTGATTTAAGGGATAGTGACGTAGGACGCGGACCAAATTTAAATAGAAAATAAAAATAAAAATAAGAAAGCGATAAATAATAAAAGAAATAATTTGAAAATCAGTAATTAAAAAAAGTTACTAGTTATTGGGTTGGTTTAAACTTTTTAGGTATTCTGTTTGGAAGGCATAATACTTTTCCGGTTTAGAACGACCAGAACTTCAAGACTCACGTTAATGAGCTCTATCAGATTTAAGCAAAAAAATATTGTTTTATTAATTTAGTTATAAAAATAAAAATATACAGTGGAAATTCAAAATTTCATTAGGCGCTTCCATCTTCCGAGCTCTCTCTCTCTCTCTCTCCTTTCTCCGATCAGCGATGGCGCTCTCGGCGTTTCGTGACCGGCTCGAACTCATGGAGCACACTCGTAACCAACGCCTCTCTCTCCTCCAGGTCCCAATTTTAAACCCTAATTCTCATCTTCAATCAAAGAAATTGACTTTCCCGGCAGCCGAAATCTGACCGATTCCGGCTTCGTTTTCAGGCGGAGAAAGAATCTCAGGCGAACAAGTCTCAGGAGCTGGCGTTGAAGCTCGCGAGCATGGGAGCGATGGAGCAGCGGTGCTTGGTGCTGGAGCAGAAGAACGCGGCCCAAAGCTTCAAGATCTGGGCGCTCCGGTCCGAGATCGAGCGGCTCGACTCGAAATCTCAGAGCGATTCTGAGAAACTGAGGTATTGAGATTTTGATTGATTTTGGTTTTGGAAATTTTAGGGTGAATTGGATTTGGAATTTTAGGGTTTTGAAGAGCGAGGTGGAGGAGCTTGAGGAGTTGGAGAAGGAAAAGAAGAGGTTTTATGAGGTGAAGGGATCTGAAATGAAGGAGTTTAAGCAAAATGTGGAGAGGTTTGCTTGGGAGTGTCAAGTGCAGATTGAGAATTTGAAGAATGGCATCAATGAGGTAAAAAAATGGAACCCTATTTTGTTACTGTCTTTCTAGCATTGCAGTTAGTTTGATCACAGAAGATTATGACCGTAGTCGGATTTGGCATTTACTTGATACGCAAAGGTCCATTTTTGAGATGTTAGGCTTTATCTTCACACTCACGATTGGAGTTCGACTCTTGTAAATTTTTTACGATGCATCTTCAATAGTGAAGTTTTTTTCTTCTTTTCATCTCTATTTCAGGTCAAGTCAAGGTTTGTCGAATTTCAAGGCAGTGACAATTGCACAAGTAACAGTGAGATAGCTGCAGCTGAGAAGAGAAAGTGTGAGCTTTTAGCCATGAAGGAAGAGGTGAACAGAAAGCTGGCATCTAATTACCAAACAAGAGCCCGATTGCAAAAGCAGCTTCAGGACATTCTAATTGCCAATCCTCAAAATTAGGCATAGGCTGCATTGATTGTAATATCCCATATTCTTGCGATAGTATGCAATCTAAGTTCTTGCGACGGTGTATATGCGATTCCAAGAGTGACTTTTCAGAAAATATTGTTTTACACAATGTAGCTCGATTGGTTAAGAACATAAATATTAGAAGTTTGGAGTCACTAATCTGGGCTAAAGGGTTCATCAAGGGAGACAAACTTGCCCGAGCCCAATAAATAAGCCCTAATCTGAATCACTGGAACCTTCTGAAAAATTAAAAACTAGAACTTTACAAAATTCATAGCAGACTTCCCATTCTGTCCCTCCCAATTCCCTCGCCAAGGTTCTAGCAATTTCCACACAGAGCACATCATATAAAAACCTATCTAAAACCACCAGAGCCGCTCCGTTTAGCAATTCAGAAACCATAAAATGGCAGCAGAAGAAGAAGTGGCGCTAGATTTGGAGGAGCTCCGGCATATCCAGAGCATTGCAAAGCGACCCCGTATCCTCAATCTCATCTCCTCCGAAATCAGAAGTTTGGAAAAGGTTAAATCATTTCTCTTTGTTCTTATGGTTTTCCTTGTGTTTCTCTAAAAAAGAAACGAACTTTTTGACAAAATAGCTTTGAAAATTCACACCCAAGTTGTAAAATGGATTTGGGTTTGTTTCAGTTCAGTATGAAGTGGGATGTTTTCAATTGACTGTGTGAAAAGGAGTGTGCTTTAAGCAGTTGTTATGGTGTCAATGGAGATTTTTTAATTATGAGTGATCATACTAATCAGGGTTGTGTGTGGTTATGAAAAACGTGAATTGAATTGAGTATCTTTGAATGTGTCATTTGTATGTATAACTGTGAAGGATGAAATTTTCTACTTGAAGTTTGTACAAAGTATGCTAATAGATGGATTCAAGCTTGGAACTTTGCATTAGGAATGGTTCAAATGGAGCACTATTAGAGTTGGTTTAGCATTGTGAATGGCTGTAATCATGTTTTATGTGTCAGGCAAGTGTGTATGTATATACATGCTTGGATGGATAGAATCCACCCTCATCACGTTCACTTTTAGTCACCTCTGTTCAGTTGTTAAAAGAGGCTAGAAGGATATGTGTCTGCGTATAGAAGCTAATGTGGTTCGGTAACTGTACAGTTGTCAAAAGAGGCTGCTCCTAAACCTACCTTGACAACTCCTACTCCTATTTCTACGGGCGTGAAGGTGCCTTCCACTCCAGCTCTGAATTATGTTACAGTCGGGTCATTCAGCTGGGAGCAAGATACTGAGCAAGTCAAGGTAATGTGATTACAATATGTTTTTGCCTAAAATTAGTTTATCTATTAGCATGGTCTTCTGAGAACAAACATCACAGACAAACAACATTTGACTTCATCCTAGTATGAGAACTTGTGCTGCTTCTCTACCAGGCACTAATTTTTTTTGTTTTTTAAAGTGACTTATATGTTTCTGGGTGTCTTTATAGCTTTGATTGCTGTTCATTCCTCTTGCAGATATATATTTTTCTGGAGGGAGTTGATCAGGAGAAAATGGAGATTGAGATTAAGCCTACTTCCATTGATATCAAATTGCATGATGTACAAGGAAAGAACTACAGATGTGCTATACCTAAACTCCATAACAAGATTGTGCCAGAGAAGTGTAAGGTGCTAGTTAAGCCTACGAGGGTCGTGATCACATTGATTAAAGCTTCAAAGGAGAACTGGCTGGATCTGCATTTCAAGGAGGACAAGGTAAGTTCATACCGTGGACTGTTCCTATTATATTTTCAAGGGCAGAATTGGAACTAACAAGGATATGTTGATCTTGCAGCTAAAGCCAAATCTGGATAAAGGGAAGGATCCAATGGCAGGAATTATGGACTTGATGAAGGTTAGTTCATAAATTTCAAGGTTTTGAGGATGAGCATATTTATGCAGGTCTTTTCATTCCGATATAAATGCATGCACTTGCGTATGTGATCCATGTCTCTGTGACTGATGAGCAAATTATTGTGCGAATAACTTGCAGAATATGTACAATGAAGGGGATGAGGAAATGAAGCGAACAATTGCCAAAGCATGGACTGATGCGAGATCTGGAAAAACAGCTGATCCTCTGAAGGGGTTTAAATGAGAACAAAATTCTCTAGGTTTGAATATGAGTAGGCTTTTTGTTTCCATCTAGTGATATTTTCGCCTGCTTATGTACTAGTCTTTGTGGGAACCTTGTGTTTGAATCCTTGTATGTTGTTATAAGGAGATTCTATTGTTAAAAGATTTTCTAAACTTTTCAAAAAGTAGTGTGGTTTCCTTGTTCTTCCTGTACTTCACTTCTATCGTACAAGCAGGACTATGATATGTGGTACATCCTATGGAGAGTTTGAAACTTTTTAGTGGCCATCATCAGCGCAACGAATGGTCTAATGTTATGTTCCATTTGCTGCGGTCTTTAATAGTCTCCCCCGTAAAAGAAGTCATCAGCAGCACGTCAAATGTCTGACCAAAGCAAACGAGTTCTGGTGAAAACTCATAAATGATTATAACTGGTGAGGGAGTACTCAGAACTAACAATGACTGAATGTGTCCAGAGCGCGCTTGCTTCTGAAAGATGCTTCAAAGTTTCTGTAATCCTATACGGGAATAGAAGTACATATTATTTCTTCTTTTCCCATGCTAATTCGTTGAAAATGTTTGCAAATGTAGAGCTTTTTTCTTTCGGGATGAGAGGTGCTGTAGTGTCAGATATTTGCGACACTATTGTAATTCACAACCCTAATCCTGCTCCACAAGAAGTATCAGCATTCTATACATAGTCAGGTTCGTGAATGCAATTTGCACAGCTGTGTTAGAACTGATGAGACCAAGAATGCAAACTGATCAGTTTGGCAAAATCATTTTCAGATGTATGTTTCTGGTCAGAGATATGGTGCAATGGAACGAAGAGAATTCCCTAATGGGATAGAGAAGGGTAAATTTTGCTGCTTAAGCCATAGTTGACCATATCATGATCAACCTGTTCATACATCAAACCTGAATATCTCTTAAATACAAAAAGAGAAATTCGTTTAAATCGTATACGAACTTTTGCTCATTATAAACTTTGGTATATCAAATTTTGAAAATATCAGAACGGTATCTCATGTTTCCATCTCGATCTAAGATTAGTATATATAGCCATTAAGATGACCAATTTACCCTTAAGTTCTCTTTTTTTCTTAGTTTTTTTTATTTGTTTTCATATTCAAGAAATATTAAAAGAGGTTTTAGAATTTGATGATTTGAGTTGGCCTTTATAAACTTAAAGAAAATTGAAGATGAGAAACATACAGAAGTTCAATCATTCTTGTTTTCGCTGACACTCAAAGATCTTGTTGTTGCCGTTGACATTTAAAGATTGAGATGAAGAATTGATTATTAGTAAGAAGAAAATGACGATGAATTTTTTTGTCTACGTTCCTAAAAATATAAGAAACCAAAAAAGAAAAGAAAATTGAAATATGAAAACAAAGAAGAAAAACTAAGAAAAAAAAGAATAAGATAATTTAAGGGTAAATTGGTCATTTTTGTTTTTGGTCTGAGGATAAATTAGTAATCTTAATGGCTATATATACCAATCTTCGGTCGGGATGAAAACATGAGGTACCAATCTGATATTTTAAAAACTTAATATACCAAAGTTTATAAGGAGCAAAAATTCATATATCATTCAGACGAATTTCTCATACAAAAATGTTGAAACTGTTCCCATATGAAAACAGTCGCCTTTTATTTAGGTCCATGTAAATCATAATCCTCATAAACCTGGGTGGCAAATTGGCCACATAATCTTGCAACCCACACTAAAACTAGAAGAAGAAAAAATACATCTTTCCGAACAAGACAAATCTGGTTATGTGCCGTCATTGGAGTATTTGACTGCCGTAATCAGCATTGAACTTCTCATAACGTTGAGCCTGGAGGTGAGCAGATGGCCTTGTGTTCTTCAAAGCTGTCTCAATGTCATCATGTTTGATCGGTCCAACCTTAGGGAGTTCTGCAGACAAAACAACAACACTCGGGAATAAGCTTATTACCTAGATATCTCCTCACTATACGTAAGCCCAGTTTATGAATTGTAAACAGATACCCCACAACTGAATTTGTTTGTGTTCCTTTACGTTGCATTCCCTACGCTAGACATTTCAAAGATAAAAGGAACTAGAATGGTGAAGGGAGGCAACATATTTTCAGTTGCTTCTGAGCCCCACTTTCTCATATTGCAACAAACCCTCTTTTGTAACTGCAATAATATTAAAACTCTTCAGGGATACTCATGATTGCAGCCACATACCTTCCTCAGGCACCATTTCCTCTTTGTCTTCAAGGAGTGTCATTAGGCGTCTCAGGGGCTGCATGGCAGCCTCCTTGCATACCAAACGAATATCAGAACCCGAATATCCTTCTGTCTTATCCACCAACAAATCATAAGGAAGCTCCTCCTCACCAGGTTCTACAGGCAGGAGCTCCTCAAACATGGCTCTTCGTGCTTCGGGTTCAGGCAGAGGCACAAGAATCTAAATTGCCATGGTCAATGGAGAACTCAATTGATGAAATAAATGCATGTAAACTATAATGGATTATGTAAAAACTGTTATCAGATAGCACAAGTCTCATGTATGACACGTTGCAATAAGATTTATGCTAAAGCTAGCACTATAATTTGTAGAAACCTAGCATGTATGACTGAGCATCATATGTCTTATCAAAAAGGATACTCGTTTTTCAAGACGCCGGAGCATAGCTGCATCAAGTTCCCACGGAAGATTTGTCGCGGCCAAAACAAATACTAGTTCATTTGTCTTCATCAAACCATCCATCTGTAAGGTGATAAATTTAATCAATATTTGACAAAGCTGTACAGTTCACATGTAAAAAAAAAAAGTTGTGGCTTTCAATATCAATGATTCAGAGATTGATAATTGATCAAATCTAATATAATTAACACCATACTAGGTAAAGCATTTTAGAAAAAAAGCTCCTGCTACATTTGAAAAACCAAAGCAGTAAAAATTTAGACACTTCAAGTTACGGCAGCATGATCATGCAGAAGTTATGATAGCAGGACCACAGAGTCACAGACACGTGGAAGCACTGTGGCCCAGTATCAGCAGTATTGTATTCTAATTTCTAAAATGTTGAAGAATTATTAATTATTAGTGCTGCTAAAAGGATAACTATCATCGGGATAACTGATACGAGTAGATAAGAAGATTCAATGTTAATGGGATAGTAGCTACAGAAATTAAGGCACTCTTAAAAAACAAACATCACCTGTATCAGAAGCTCTGTTTTCAAACGCCTACTAGCTTCATGCTCACTTCGCCCTTCACCACGTTGACTAATAATTGCATCAATTTCATCAATAAATATAGTTGAGGGTGCATGGTGCCTGGCGAGCTCAAATAGCACCTTCACTAACTTCTCAGAGTCACCTGGAATATCAAACGAACTTGAAGATTGAAAAGCATCTAAGATAAACGAACTTCAAAATGTGTTATGTATACATTAAATAAAACTTCAACATTTCCCTAGCTGTCCATGTTTTTTGACCATATAATGTCACTTTGGTTTGTAAATAGCTAAACTATATAGGATCCTACCGACCCCATAGTGACCCTTGATCTTGATCACTTCTCTGTGTCATTTGCTACCCAAGGTTGTGTAATATCCTTCCATTTTAAGGCTTTTTAGCCAAATTGCTACCCTAACTTTCACTTTGGTGTCAATTTGCTACCCTAGCTTTCATTTCAGCCAATTTACTACCCTAACTTTTCATAATTAGCCAATTTGCTACCCTAACTATTATTTCTGCCAATTTGCTACCTTATGTTTTCAAAACTAGCCAACTTGCTACCTTTTTGTCATTTTATTTTGTTCATTTCTTCATCCAAGCATGAATTAATTCTGAAAATTGAAGGTTAAAGTTGGTCGATATTAAAATTTTGATAAGTAAATTGGTTAATCTTGAAAGCCTAAAGTAGAAATTTGATGGACGGGTAGCAAATTGGCAGATTTAATAGTTGGGGTAGCAAATTGGCTAATTATGAAAAGCTAGGATAGCAAATTGGCTGAAATGAAAGCTAGGGTAGCAAATTGACACCAAGGAGAAAGTTAGGGTAGCAAATTGGCAATTATGCCCCATTTTAATGTAAATATGACCTGATATAAGTTGCTGCCAAAAACATTTGACTTTTAATACCATAACCAACAAAAACATTCAGAAAATATCTCAATTTTAACATACCGCGCCATTTACTGACAACTGATGATGCTGAAATGTTGAAAAATGTAGTCTTGCACTCTGTTGCAACGGCCTTCGCAAGCATAGTCTGCAATAGCAGGTGCCAATTCATTTAGCGTTCATAACACTTTGTATACCATAACTAAGAGGTGCATGAACAGAATTCACACAATCATTGTCATTTATGAACAATTAGCCACAAGGATCTGAATAAATGGAAGAGCAATCTACAATGTAAAGTTACGATGAAAATGCTCAAATACAGCTTATAATTGAGATGTGACTCAAACAGGAGACAGATGTTAGCTCACTAGTAAACTATTATACCATGCCTAAAGAAGAGGTTTAAAGTATTAATAACATATTTCTTCATTGTCCATCCCATTGCTTTAAGGTTGGAAATAAAGCATAAACATTCAACATGAGGGAATTAATGCACACCTTTCCTGTTCCTGGAGGGCCAAAAAGGAGAATACCTTTCCAAGGTGATAAAAGACCAGTAAAGTACCTAGAGAAAGAGGAAAGATCAGGTTAGCCATGATGCTGCAGCATTTCAAAAAAAAAAATTATAAAAAAGTAACTCGTGTTCTTATTACTAAAATTTTATTAAAAAATCTCTGAAAAATTATGTGCCAGAAACAATAACACAACACACGCGCTTGGATATAATAGATCAACAATGGGACACAAATTTGCCACTCCACCAATAAATTATAAATATAAATTCAAATTGAGGGGAAAATGCATATTTGAATCATATTATGTAATCACTTTTGACTATGTCCACCAGAAGTTAGAACAATGGGTCATAAATTTGACACTCCACCAATAAATTATAAATATAAATTCAAATTGAGGGGAAAATGCATATTTGTATCGTATTATGTGATCACTTTTGAAACTTTATCTATGTCCACCAGATTGTGATTAGAACTCTGGTCATGCGGATCACAGACATATTGGGATTACATACTAGCTTAGTCAAACCAACTTCAACCATTTAACAAACCTAGAATCACAGTATCCGTGAATGTGGGTTTATGTGTTGCTGTAAATAGTCAAACATACACGAAGTAGGAATCTCAACGCTCAACATGCTTCATAAGTAGATCAACTAGCAATGCAACAATCTGATCCTCTTAAACTTGAAGAAAAAAAAGTAGCAACAAACATATGTAAGGATATAGACATGTAAAGGGGTAGTTGAATTTGTGGTTCATGAGGTGTTCATCAACCAAACCTACTTGGGATACTTAATCGGCATGACCACTGCTTCTTTAAGTAAACGTTTAGCATTCTCTAACCCCTTAATGGTTTCCCACTTAACATCCGGATCACCACGAACTATATCCCTGCACAGGACATGATGCAAGATGTCAAAAATGAAAAGAGCATAAGACTATAAAATCCCTGGTCACTGGGAAAACATGTATGCAATAACTGCAAGCAAAAAAAGATAATAAAATCCTTGGCGATATGTGAAATTTCATGTTGTTTAACTTACCTGCATAAACTCTCTGCTAATGAACGTGTTTCTGCAGAATCAAAAGCAGGAAGCAAAGACTTCCTGTAAAGGGGAACATAAAATATCAGAAGGCTCTTAAAGAAAAAGGCATCCAACCTACCTGATGCAGACCATATTACTCAACAGCTTCATATGTACATTTAATGCTCAAGTTAAGATGATGTTTGGCATGATTTTCCAAGACTTTACAATAGAACACATCAAATATAGATGCATTAAGAAAATATTGGGTCCCTATCTGAATTCTAATTCTTTCATGCATATGTACATATGATAGTCCTCTAAAACTGAAAAACTATGGCCTTCAACTTTTTAACCTTTCAAAATTGTAGTCTCAGTAGAGCTCCACTTAGTATGTTGAATATCAGTAAGCAAAATGAAGTTAACATTTCTTAGTAAAACTCACGCAACCAAAGAGTCAAAAAAAAAAAAAAACACAATAAAAACACAAAAAGAGTAATCCTACAAGTTGAGAACCATACGGGATCACATGAGTTGGATCAGATGAAACTCCATTCAACTGTGCAGTTTCCTGAAAAAATAAAAAACAAAAAGAAAAGCACAAAACAAAACCGAATTACATACCAACCTGACACTATAAAATCCAAGCAACAATGCAACCACCAAATCACCAACTCTCTCACTCAATAAGACCAAATGCACTACCTGGTTTCGATATCTCTCATAGATGGCCAAGTCAGATTGGTTTTTCACATGACCATTCCCATTCATTGTGGCGCTTGAAGCTCCCCCATTACTCACACCTCCATTAGCGGCTGCCTGCTCGCTTGGCGTCTCCTCCGGCACTTTCTTTCTACCAAACTTGGCATCATAAAACAATTTAAAATCCTAGAAATACATGTTAGTTTTAGCTGAGACAAATCCATGAATTCTTGATTCTATCCTACTCATTAGATCAAGATTCGCAATCACACAATCTCAACATGCAAAATTCACACAGATTCAATCTAGTCTTATAAGGGTGATCAAGTTTCGGACACATTACTGAGCTTGTGCTAGGTGCATGGATCAGAAAAACACAACAAAGCTAAACAAAACAAAATTCAGAGACTTGGGTATTTCATTTCAGGTTCAAACTCAGGTCATGGAAGCTCAAAGTTTCAAAATTTGAGTCAAAGCTACCATCTTTTGTTTCTGGGTAACCAAATAGAATAAGAGAAAGAGAGTAGGTGAGTACCGGAAAGGTCCAGCGAGTGATTGAAGGCTCATCGGACATTGTGCCGGTGAATCTTGAATGGAGAAGAAAGAGAGACTTGTAGATTCAATCTCTGTCTGTCTATCTCTTTCTCTCACAGTTGGAACTTTCTGGTCAGTGACGAGTCTACTGGAGCTTAAAGAATCAAGTAGAACATGTGGTTTGTTTTTATTTGTATAAAACATGTGGTTTGTTTGTTCATTCTTAATTGTTGGTGTGATTCTGTGATTCACTTTCCATATTTTATGACGAAGTAAACCATTGTGATGGAATATGCATACCTGTCTATGTCCAAAAACTGATTCTACCTGTCATCCTCATTCCACAAGCAGAAAATGAACTTAATAAAGTGCCTATTTAGTATTTACCTCAAAATTTTATTTTCAACCAAAGATTTTAACCTTTTCATATCAATTTTCAATCTTTATTGGTTATTACTAAGAGATTCCTTGTTAAAAATAAACAATTAAATTTGAGTTTTTAAGGAGGCGGGGGTTATTAAACTAGTTAGGGTGCTATGAGGATGCGGGGAGGAGAGCGAGTACTATTTAATTGTAAGACAAGAAACACAAATAAGTCTAATTCAATGTTTTTCCGACGATACTACTAACTTTATAAAATATTGGATTCATAGTTTTTGAAATAGCCACGTAACTAATTTTTGTTGTGTTCCATCAATTTAGAAAAAAATTTCATCACACGAAATGAAAGGAGATAACAACCTAACCTCCTGTATATTTCGGTCCAAATAAAGATAGTGTACTTATACGGTCAGGTTGATTTAGTTTGGTGGACTGCTAGCTAGTTCCTAAAATTTCCAATACCATAGTTTTAAATATAAAAGAATCAGAACCAAATCAAACATACCACCCTATTTCAGTTTGGTTCGTAATATCTGATATTCTACCCGATTTTTTTTTTTTTTCCAATTATGAATGTGTTTCTCAGAAGAACAGAAGAAAGATAAAGTTGACATAGTTTCGTTTAAGGTCATGGTCTTTACACACCCTGGTCATTAGGTTATTTGGCCCATACCATTTATGGGACTTGGGCTATGCTGATGCTTGAACTTCTGTTTGCTTGTTTAGGGCCTTTGTAGTATTAGGCATATAGGTTGAGCCACATTTAACTTTATCAAACTCATCAAAGTTGATCAAACAATTATAGATAAGTATAGTTTACTAGTGATAATTGGCAGTAAATTTTCACAGGAAAAGTGGATTGTGTGTCACCATACAAAGCAGTTGACCTGGCCTGTAAAACTGTAAACCCTAAAGCCACGTACTCCATCCAAAATAAGTCCAGTGAGCTAGCTAGAGTTAACATGGTACATGTTCAATGTGATTAATTATTATACATCTCTACTACTATAAAAGGAAGCCCTCAAAAGCTTCACCAAATTATGTTCTTCTTAAATTATCATTCTTGTGTTTAATTAAAATAATTAAGTAAACTTGACATTATAGTAAAAAGAAAATAAAATATCAAAAATAGAGTAGATAATTGTGAAAATTGGGAAATTAAGAGTTTTAACTGCAAATAAGAAACTTCCCTGTAAATGAGAAAGAAAAAGTAACTACTTACTAACCATGTCTTCTATCGAGTTTGTTGGATAGATGTCATGGTTTCTGATAGGTACTTGAATTTGAGTAGCTGGTTCGTTGTTACAAGAACCTAGATTTCAGCCGGTCTTTGGCCATGCATATTATCAACCTGTGTTGAACATGCCGGGAGATCCTGGGATGGCTCACCCAATGGTAATATGTTGTGGTCAGATCCTATACCAGTAATTGTTACCTATGTTGGTCAAGTTAACTCGGGCGACTGCACAATTCGGTTTCTATCAGATCCATTGACATGTTAGTCTCTCCTTTTCGGAGTGAGAACAAATAGTTTGGGGCTAGAGTTATTTGCTCGTAGTTGTAATCCCTTGTTGGGTGCTGTAATTGCTTTGTAATTACAGTTTATTGAATGAAATTTCGTTTAATCAAAAAAAAAAAACCCACGTCTTCTATACACGATTTTCGTGGGTATAAAGGTTAGCATTTATAATTTGAAGTCATTTGGAGGAAAAGTCAATTAGTATATATATAATAGTGCTGGTTGGAAAGAATTTACTGCATTATATTCTACACTAGCTAGCTCCCTTAAAAATTGTTTGCTTTCATATATTGTATCGTCCTCTTCAATATAATAAAACTCTAAGCCCTAATTCCCAGTCGAACGCCCTAAACCTATGATCCTTTTGAGATCAGATTATCTGTATATCAGTAGCTACGTACCTCAGAATATAATGGTTCAATTAATAAGTGATGCTTCAATAATACGAAATTTACGTGTAATAATTGGTGTGATGTCAATGGCTGCCGAGTACTGGGGTCGCTCTTGCTTTGTATAACCGCTGGGCGCTGGTCGAGTTCAGCATGTCAGAGAACGAAAACCACCATAGACGGTCCGTATAAACAATGAGAAGCTCAAACAGAGAGACAAAGAGAGAGAGAGAGAGAGATCTATTATACATGCAGACGGCTAGGAGTGCGATCGATGAAGTCCAGTAGTGTCGTCGTAACGATCATATGAGATGGACTGATGGAGGATGTACCGTGTACGTGCTGGAAAACCTTTACAGCTACAAAAGGACTCAAGGGATCGAGGACATCACCCAGAAACGACCGCAGAGTGCACGTGTCAGCAGCTTGCAGGGGAATGCTCATCTTATGACTCCATGCAGAGGCTACCACGTGTCCTGACCCTGTATGCCCCAACTGAGAATAGCAAGGGGGGAGAGCAACTTATGATCGAGGAAGAAGAGGATGATATAGTTTGTGAGTTTTTTTTTTCTTCTTCCCACAATAAGGTAGAAGAAAGAATCAAGAATCTCTCTTATCTCCATCGGAAAAAAAATAAAAAAAATCTCTCTTATCGCTCTGCATGTGTAGTCTTGTAGTAGGGGCCATTTTTGGAGCTGGAAAGTTAACACGCAGAGGCTTATCAATGTCATACAGTCCTTTCACTTATGTGCCACATGCTAGGTCACATGTTTTTGGCCTAGCAAGTTCATGATCGTCTGGATAAACATAGCTGAATGGGTAGCTAGACGTACAATTCAAACTATTCAAATCTGTCAACTACTATCCTCTCCTAAGGTGAATATATTGTTCATGAAATAAGGTTAACTGTATCTAGCTAACTGGGTACATAGCTGCATTTTCTGTTTCTATATGATAGATCGAGCTAGCTGTATGAGTTATCGTCGAGCGCGCAAAGCCACAATGCATGAGGGACCTTGACAGTTCTACTGCCACTAACCATTCTCCAGTCTCATGCAGGCAGGATAAAAAGTCGCTCTGAAACCAGGAGAGTGGTCTATTGCAGAACCCAGATCAAGTCAGTCTTTCCAAAAAGCTGCACAAATTAACCACGCTTATATAGTTCAACACTTCCACATGTAATGCAGGCAGGAACCAGTTCAATCTTCATCTCTATATATCACTAGCAGTAGTACTCTCCACCTTCCTCGTGACAAAGATTTCATTTCATGCATGCATTATTGTGGCTTCAGAAAGAAGATTCCAGAGTGTAGAAGTGTGCATTATGTATTTCAATTCCATCTATATAATGCAGTAAAAAGGTGTTGATAGGATGCCAGCAGACATGTGACCTAGCTTATCTGTGAATGAACTGAGATAAAATGGTGGTAAAGCTGCATGCGCTAGGCCCCTGTCAGGCTACCGTCCATTCATGAATCTTTAAGTTCCCTCAAATAATTGATCAACAAGAAAGAAAGACCAACACATATGCATCAATCTAATCTATAAGAGTAAAAGGAGAGCATAATGACTCTAAATTGTAGGTTGTAACAAACCCGCCTTTTGCAAGAATGCTTTAATCTTCTGGTTACAAAACCCTCGGAGAGTGGTGTAATTCAGACACCATATCATCAAGTCAGTCTTTCCAAAAAGCTGCACCAATTAACCGATATCTTCTTCTTCTTTTTTTATCAAAATATATAAAGATAGAGTGATGTATGATTTAGTTTGAATTTTATCAAAACGTTCATATCCTTACCGATACAACGTGTATGAGTTGTGGTTTAATTATTGGTTAGCTAATCTAATTAATAAGAATGAGGTTATGAGTTTAAACTTCATTTACATCGAAAATTCTTCTACGTACTAAGGTACAAGTGAACCGAGCAACTAATATGTAATATTTTGATCCGGTCATCCACGTCGTATTATCATGCATGTATTCTAATACCGTTAACAAAATTGATACCCAAAAAAGTAATTGTAAGTGTTTTCAACATATGAGGTGAGAACCTGAGGTCGAATAAGAAATACTCTTATTATGGGCGCTGAATTTGATTGGATCAAAAATAAAAATAAAATAAAAGAATTTATGGCTTCTAGTTTTAATTCGATCTTCACATACGACGGTTTGAGGACTTGCACGTTAATAATGCAAATGCATCTTGATGCGTAGAATCCACTCCGATTTTAAATTTTTATTTTTTTTTAGATAGATAAATTAAACTCCGTTAGAGGAAAGACTCATCTATCGGCAAATGTTGGTTAAAAGAGGCGGAGGATAAATATGTGGGTCTTTTAGCTCACCTTTAACTAGTTCTTAGTAGTAATGAATAATGATATTGGAAATCTACGTTGGAGGCACAGTATTAAGCTCTCCTTTTCAGAATTCAGGTGCCACATATGGAAGTCCACATCATACATTAGACTAGGGCCATGCCAGTTTCCTAACTTAAACTTAAACTTAAACTTAAACTAATGTCTTCCCCGAAGCTAGGATAGGATGTACTTTAAGCTCAAATATTAGGAGCTTCACAATTATTATAAAAGAAGCAGATAGATTGATCATTGATAAAACAAGAAGGATTTTTTATTTTCTCCTGCTTTTAGTTAAAACAAAAATTGAAGTTATTTTCAGTTTCTTGTATATATATATACACACACAATCTCTGTGGAACAATTCCTACAGATCGAATATCTGATGTATATGTTTCTGTGTAAGCACATGCATAACACACAGATTCTTGCATGCATCATCAGGGGACCAGACTTCTAGTCGATTACGATTTTATGTTGAACAAGAATGAACTGTATGTATAAGAACTCAGTCTCAGGAACTCGATCGTATATAAACATGTATACCCGGTACTTATAAGAGCACGTACATAGAGTTCATTGAGTAGTACATTTCTGTGTGATCGTGTAACTAGAGAGTCATGCATGCATACGATCGAATTAAGGTGCAGGGTTACGTATGCGTTTTTGGAATTAAGTTGTTATGTTGTTATATACGGTAGATTCATTTTGTAAAGTTGCATATGGTCCAATACGTACCAATCAGTATCATGACTGTTTCGGGGGTTGATAATTAACCGGAATAAGTTTGATGTGTTTTACGAATGGTTTATGAATAAGTGTTCCTATTTGGTTGCTAGGAAATAGCTAGCTTTTTTACTGGTCTGCAATTGCGAGGAAAGACCAATGGGAATGCTAGAATCCTAGAAGATGATTTTGTCCGGTAAGACATGGAGTTTCCTTTGTTTATAAGTTCGACTCATATAATAGAGTCGTTATAGCATTTTGAATTGAGATAAAAAAAAAACAAAAAACAATGACAACATTTCACATTTGCGTCTCGTTTTTCGTTTATTTTTCTTGATTTCTGTTGTTTTATTACTTTGATCCAAGGTAACATTACACTAGGAGTCTGAGTGGTGTTGAATGTATGTATTGTACCCCGCACTGGGTTGCAATATATATATATATATATATATAGTTCAATTCCAGAAGTTTTGAAATTAAAGTGTGGATCTCTTTATTTCGTTCATTTTTAGGTCGTATTTCAACAATTCCACATTTCAGTGTCTAAAACACAGTGTGTAGATCATTTTTGTAAAGTTTTATCTAATCTGAAGATCATTTGAGCTTCCGTAATCGTGATTTACTTATGTTTGAACAGTTTTTGTTCTGTTGATTTATTTAATTTAATTCAGCACCTAAATGATATTCATTGTTTTACCTAACAGCTTATTTTATGCTTGATATAAATGAAAATTTTATAATATAAATGCACATCTGATCATTAAAGAGATTGATATTATTGCTTTTTGAGAAATAGAGAGCGTAAATAACTAAATATGACAAGCAGCACACACACAAAGCCAGATGGCTCCTCCTCCTCCTCCTCCTACCTATAGTTAGCAACGGCCTCCCTCATGCATAAGGAAAGCATCATCACCCAATTCCCCATTTAAAAGTTAAAACCCCATCATTCTCATCCCTCCTTCCTCCGCATTGTCACTTCCTCTCAAACCAAACCCTTGTTGTTCTACTTCCTCCTCTCTATTTTCTCTCGCTCTATCCCTCCCTCTCTGTCTCTAATCAAAAGCAGCTATGGTGGTTCAGTCGCAACCAGCTGCATTAGACCATTTCCCTCTAATCAAAGCATGCAAGCCCATAAACATGTTCTCTGGGATTCCGGTGGTAGACCTTTCAGACCCCGATGCCAAGAGCCTAATCATCAAGGCCTGCGAAGAATACGGCTTGTTCAAGGTGGTCAATCATGGAGTCCCATTGGAGTTCATAACTACACTTGAGGCTCAAGCTCTCAAGTTCTTCAACTTACCACAGTCTGAAAAAGACAGAGCAGGCCCTGCCGACCCTTTTGGCTATGGAAGCAAGCGAATCGGTCCAAACGGCGATGTGGGTTGGATTGAATACATCCTCCTCAACGCCAATCCTGAAATCATCTCCCACAAATCACTCTCCATTTTCAAAAACAACCCAGAAATTTTCCGGTAAGTCTCTGATTTTCTTCTTTTTCAATCATTAATAGAGAACAAGCTCTGTTCTTGCTCTGTTTCTGACTCTTTTCAATCGAATATTAGTGCTCTGTTCTCACTCTGTTTTGCTCTGTTTTACAGTTCCGCTGTTGAGGATTATCTCTCGGCGGTGAAGATAATGACCTGTGAGGTCCTAGAAATGATGGCTGATGGGTTGGGAATCGATCAAAGAAATGCGCTGAGCAAGCTTCTTAGAAATGAGAAGAGTGACTCATGTTTCAGGCTCAACTACTATCCGCCATGCCCGGACCTTCAAACATTGAGTGGACGAAATGTGATTGGGTTTGGGGAGCACACAGACCCTCAGATAATCTCTGTCCTGAGATCTAACAACACCGCCAGCCTGCAAATCAGCCTGAAAGATGGGACTTGGGTTTCTGTCCCACCTGATCAGACTTCTTTTTTCTTCAATGTTGGTGATTGCCTACAGGTACTAATACAGATAGCAAACCACATATATTATTTGTATATACTGTTTTCATGTATTTCGCAACCATTTATTTTTACCAAGTCGGATCGGGGATGACGATACCATCCTCACTCACTGTCGTAGGCAAACAAAACCAATATTGAAATTATCTTTGTTTTTTCAGCTTGTCACCTTTTTATATTGCTTTGGTAGTGAATGTTGGATCCTAACTTGTAGCAGGCAGCTGGGTATTGCCGTTTTTTGATTCTTCATAGTTTGTGGGTGATGGTGTTTACAAGCTAGTATTTGGGTGGCTTTACCCTAAAAGTCTTGACCCTAACATTTGTTCAGGAACGAAACCTCCAAACTGAAAACCCCGTTCGGCTTAATGTCGACTAGCAAAAAAATATATCAAAAGCTTTCTGAGTATGATCCACACATACACATACACATACAAAAACTAAAAGGCAAGGTTTTGCTGTGAAAGAAAAATTTACAGATGAATAATGATGGATCCCATTGTTGATACAGGTGATGACTAATGGGAGGTTCAAGAGCGTGAAGCATAGGGTTTTGGCAGACACAGAGAGGTCAAGGATTTCGATGATTTACTTTGGAGGACCACCTCTGAGTGAAAAGATAACACCTCTAGCGGCAGTGATGGCCGAAGGAGAAGAAAGCTTGTACAAGGAGTTCATGTGGTCCGAGTACAGAAGCTCTGCTTATAAATCACGGCTGGCTGATAATAGGCTACGGCTCTTTGAGAAATCCTTTTGGCAATGCCAGTGAACATGATTGAGCTCCCGTTCCAAATTTAGCATAAGAAATATGTTTCTAGGGCCACTCTACTACGTACGTCGCCAAAGATGGAAAACATTGAGGTTGTTGTGCATCTACTTTCTTTTATTTTATTTTCTTCTGTATCTTAACCTTTGTTTTTGTTTATTTGTGGTTAGTTCTGGTTCAAATGTAACAAACTGCCTTCTAGCATAAATGTGAGTTTATCATCTTCATGTGTTCTTGCTCAAATCTTATGTCAAGTTTCCTCAAATACTGATGGTTACATGTACCGAACTTATTGAAATACTTCTGCAAAGGACCAAATGAGTTCTACAAATGGATTCCACAAGATCAACAAATAAATTTATGGAAGACGGAGTATAAAATCCAGCAAAATAGCCATTAATTTGAAGTGTCACATAGAACAACATACGCATACTAATGATACAAGATAAACTACTTTGTCCCCGTGTCTCATAAGATATTGGAAATGTGAAGTGACTTGCATGCTTCAAACAATGGAAATTTGTAATTAATCGATTTCCTGTGTTATGCACTAGTCAATTACAAGATAAATTAAAAGCGATTTTTTTTTTCCAACAATCATGAAAAGAATTCCTAATGATTCCAATATGAATTCATGTGTTTTTGAGTCCCTACTTTCTCACGAAAATAAGAAGATTCTCCAAGGACACTCCAGGTACAATGGCGGAGCCAGAATTTATTATCTGGGGGGTCCGATATATAACTGTTAGTTCGAGAATAAACTTGTGATTTTTATGTTAACACAAAATATTATTATTATTTTCAAAAAGCCTAACAACTGTATACATATATATGAAGAAAAAAATTAGTATATAACAAACAAATTATTCATCCAACAGACAAATTATGTATATAACAATTGTATACATAAAGCTATTAACCACAAGTACAACATACATTTAAAAATATTCCACCAAAGTTTATTATTTATTATTTATTAAGTTTGCTGTTTTTGTTTACATACTCATGCAGCTAAATCAAGATTTCCCTAATAAATGTTTACCACTTTCTTTGTTGATTTCAAGCTGTTAGCTATCTAATATTGGCTGTGGTGGAATCATAGGGGGGTCTGAACCCCTTCAGGCCTTCAAATGGCTCCGCCCTTGTCCAGGTAGTCTACACAGCACATCCCGGCCAGTCTCTTTCACTTTCACTCTCGATCAGCTAACCATCCAAACCAAAGAGTTCGTAATTATTTGACCTTCCAGTTAAACTCCAAGCACTGGACATCGATTCCACTATCACTATCAACACCCTGCGCCCTGGCTTGCTCCTTTCTCTTGCATACGCGTCTCATAATTCCTTCATTTATCTTTGCAATGATGTTAACATAACACCACCAAATGAGGTGGAAATTATATGGCATTACATATGTTTATAATTAAATTAAACTTTTCTCTATTATAAAAAACGAAATTAAAATTTAGGGTTCTTTTTTTCAACGAGAATTTACGATTGAAAAATTAGCAGAAGATAAGGAAGTCAAGGTGCCAAACTGAAGAATATGAATTTTCTACTTATGATCGTTACGAATTAAATTATAATCAAATTGCTTTAGGTCGTTTTCCAATGTCAGTAATTGACGATGTTTTGATAAAATACTGTTCTTATGACTGCATTGTTCATAGAATTGGGTCCTCTGACTCATCTTCTTCGACTGGTGTACTTACCCGCGATAGCCTCCCATGCCTATGTCTACCAACAATCTTGAACCTTGAATCTTGATCAAGAGGTTTCTTGTGTCTTAGCTTTGTGCTCTTGTTTATGAGTAATTTGGATTTTGGAAGACACTTCGATCAAGGGCCCGTTCAATTGATAATAAAACAATGAATTGAAGAAGACTTCAACGAAGAAGATTGTGCCTTGAATGCAAGTAGAGTTCAATGTTGATGATTGCCCTACTTGCAGGTTTTTCTAAAGAGTTCTGGAACTCTGTAGAACTTATTACGATCAATCAATCCTAGCTTTCTCAGCTTTTGATGAGCAATATAGCTCTATCGACCACATATTCAAGTCGACCAGCTGATATTATTTTCCTGCTGGTGTGTAGTATATGATTGGACGTCATAAGGGGTATATCATGCATACATCAATCATCTCAGTTTGTTTTCTGGTGCAAAAATACAGTGATATCCATCGAATTCATAATAACGCATCGATCGATCCCACATGTGCCCTCTGCAACACATTGAGCATATACAAGACTTCATATATAGTAAAACAGCAGATAGAGTTGTACATACGTGCTTCCCCAGTCCGATCAATGTCCTTCAGAATCATGACCAAAATCTACATGAATATCTATATACCACCTACGATGTCTTGTTTTTTCTAATGTATAGGATTTGATATATTGGATGCAGGCACGTAGAATTGATCATGAAGATCATTTCCATTGAAATTTCAGGTACAAGATAATTACCTAAAATGAAAAGGAAAGAAAAAACATACAGAACAAGAAAGTCGATAGATTTGTACATTTCCGGTTGCTGATTGATTACATATGGAATTCTAAGAGCCAATGAACCGATGTCAGTCGAGCTATGTTATTTGCTTCAAGCTAAGCTACGTGCGAAGGTCCACCTGTGCTGCTCTGCATGAGAAAGCTAGCATTATTGTTTAAAAAGGAACTCGATCAAATGGAATATGAATGATATTTTCTACAATTATCATACCAGCCTGGCTATAAAGATTGATATTTAACGTTGGAAGATATTTAAGGTTCTTATAAAATATTCTAATTAGAACAGGGGTATTGATATTTTGAGTAACACCAAGCCAAAATCGCACTGAATAATGGGACACACACCCCACTGCTGCTGGTAGTCGGTAGCGTATATACGTATTCCAATTATTTGAACTGATCGATATCCTGTTTAACCAATTATATATCTCTCCGTAACACACAACAACAACACATATCTCTCTTATTCACTAATATCCACACTTACCACACATAAAGAAGAATGCAACACCTCCAAAGGCCACACCACTCCTTTCCTCACTCTTTCATTCTAGCCTCCCGAAGTGAATTTCTTTCCGCCACCCAGTGAGAACTCAAAGAAAGAGGCTCTAGCACATAAACACATACAATTAAGTCTATGGAGAGGTCATTTTCATGTACCAACATAACACCAGTCAGACCCTGAGTCTTTTAGACCACAAGTGATAGCTACATGCTTACATTACACAAATATCTCATCTCAGACATATTAGAGCTCCCAAAAGACTAAAACACTAAAAGGGATGTAAACTTTTCATCGTTAATGGCTTCAATCGGCGTCTTTCCATATTATTAGTTGGTCGAAAGCAACTACTCCCATTCCCAACTGGGAAAGCTGCTTTATGCCCCAATGCCTGGGTTCAAATGAGCAATTAAGTGAAAGGTACGTGTTCATTTTGCGGCCTAGCTTTTGCATCTAGAAAATGAGCTTTTTAAACTGCTTCTGAAAGTCCAAGAGGTGATTGATTCAACGTGCTTTTTGAACAACATTCCTGTGTGATCGAAGTAGGTTACTTGGCATTCTTCCAGCTTTTTGATCGACTCAAAATGAGAATTAGCAGGCTGACCACTTCGATCTGGTATATATTGGGTGTCACTCTACTTGAATTCTGCCCGACTTTTCTAGTTTTTGGTCCTCAATAAGTTCATTGAACCATGCCCGATATCTTTTTGACCAATGCCTTTGTGAAGATAATCCACTTAGTTTCTAGGTTAAAATCATTAAGGTGAATGAACAAGTAATTACAATCAATTGATTCTGGATGTGCTAGTCTCAATGTTAGATTTACAAAAAATTCAATACTCTTTAATAATAATATTAATTCTCTCTTCCATTTTTTTTGACAGGTAAAGTCATACGGGAATTTCATTGATACTCAAGCTAGAATGACCCGGATACATGTCTTCTCTTGTCAAACATTTGGGCAAATTAAGGACGTGACATGCTAGCACCATTCAGTACAAAGATTCTGTTCACGAGACTAATCCGCACCGAGAGATTTTGTCAGAACGTTTCCTCCCTTCTGGCAACCAAGAATAAATTAGGATTTAAGTCCAACTAGCCTCGACTGAGATTCAAACCTGTGTATGGGGGTTCCACACCTAGGCTCTTACCAACTCGACCACATGTGGTGGTTAACCAGATGAACATTTGGGTTGGTTATAATCTAATAGAGTTTCTTTGGCCACAAAATAACAGCCCTAATTACAAATTTTAGACTATCTACTTTCCAAAACTTTCTTCATCCATTATTCCCTATGTTCACTTCACCATATATGATATAAATGGTGACACACAATCCACTTTTCCCTTCTTTACGTGTCTTTGAATTCTCATGGTGGTGGTGATCTTGGAGTAGATTAAGGCGAGGAGAGAAGAAGGGTCTGACGATGGTGGTGACAAGAGAATCCATCGGAAGAGAATTTGATTGAGAGAGAGAATCGAAGAATGGATGAGAAAATGACTTTTGAGTTAGAGAGGAGACATCTTAGCCCTTGATTAAGATTGGACAGGATACACTTATTAGACAATATTGGGCAATATTAGCAAAGAATTATTAGGAGAGGATCTCAGTCCCAAACAATCAAGCATAGAACAATAAGCTTAGAAATCAAGCACGTTCAGACCAAAAGAGATTAAAACAATAAACCTTAAACGCCACAAGCTATGTATGCTTGCAAACTCAAAGCCAAGATCTCCACAATAATCAACTTAATAACAAATCCACCCAACCGATTAATATGTATGAAAGCAAACTAAGAATTATATAGTGCCTGAGGCACTTGACCCACTTTTCGGTCTTTTCCTCTCTGTGGCTCTGCCCCATATAGTTACGCCATTGTAATTTTGGAAGTCGTTTACCCATTTGGTTGCCATCTTAGTCATTCTTTCATCCAATTCAAGCAGACTCTGGCTCCAACTTCTGAACTTCTAGGTCGATGTGCAGGTGTGGTCTCTAAAGGCTGGACTTGCTTGAAAAATTGGCAAAAAATCAGAGTAGATATTACAGTTCCCGCGTGCTTCCTCACCATGGCAACCCAAAATTGCCGCCAAGCATGAAATTTCGACTGTGGCTTTACACACAAGGGGCACGAGCGTCTTATCTCCGATGGCCACTGAAGTAAGCAGTGTTCATGATAACAGTGCGAGCAGGGCAAGCGAGTAAGTTGTTGAACAGCACTGTCAGATTCGTAAAAGCCCTCCATGCACAAAACACATGAAGGGGTTGTCTTGTATTCTGTAGCTCCGGAGCTATCAAGTCCCACTTTCTTTAAACCCTCCTCAGCGAATGTAGGATTGAGCTCCGTCACTTCATAACCGAAGCTACTCACTGTGCGCAACCGCAGATTGATGCTGCGCACGGCGACGATGATAGACAACTTGGGGGCAGCTCCATCAACCGCCTGAAACAATTGTGCAATAATAGCCGGCTGCTGAGGTTTTGGCACATTCCAATCCTCTAGAACCTCTGTGAAAAGCTCAGTGTGCTTCTTCCTTTTCGGCAAGTGCCTGAGAGATGAGAGGCTGATCCAAAAGTGAGACTCTGTCCAGATGGAAGATTCTTCATAAGTAACATCTCTTGCAACTGGAAATTCTTCATAGGCGTCTCCATCCATCCAACCACTCCCGGTAAGCTTGTAGAGCTGCAATCTGATCAGAACCATTCGGTCCATTCCCCTTCGGGTTTCATCCAAGAATTCAATCGACTTCTCCTGCCGCGCCTCACTAAGAAAGTAGCGACGTCTCTCGGTACACATTGTTGAGATCAGCTGACTAGCATTTTTTTATATTTAAAAAATCAATAATCCGTAGTAATCCATCAGTTCCTAACTATTGAATCGGTTCATATACATATAAAATTCAATTTGTGAAATTTCTGAATGATCGAGATAAATAAAGCAGGTATGAGACTATGAGCAGATGAATGAAACAAAAAACAAAACCCTAGATATATTGTGTGCTAGTTAAAGAACATGAAGCAAAATATTCCCCATATTGGAGGCCAGTGCAGTATACTTACAAGCTGAGAGGTCGTGGCGCTGCTGTCTTCTTCAGAATGACATATATGGAGAAAGGACCAACAGTTTGTACTTTGTAAGGGTTTTTGTTTTGGGGAGGGGAGAAAGGGTGAAAGCAGCCTTGGTCGAGCTTAATTTACTTTATAGATGATTGTAAGGAGGTTTTGCTCATTAGGAGTTGTTACTTGTTAGGGAAAGTTTGAGCAGCAATCTACCACTGAAAGGTAAGTAATTAACTTCTATTACTCTATTAGAATATGGAATATATAAGTATTCTTCTTCTGCAAGTAATCAATAATTAACTTCTGTCTAGGATGATCTTGCTACAATTAGATGTTATTAGAGAGGCCGAGGGTGGATCCGGATTCTCTGCTTGGATTTAAGTTGTCTGGATTTGCTTGGATGTCTTATAACTATTAGATTGAATAAAGATGACATAAAGATGATATGACGGTCTTAAATTGTACTCAATTTAATGATTAGAAGTCATCCAAGCAAATCCAAATAACATAAATCCAAGTAGAGTAGCCAAAAACGGGTAACCCTTCATTTGCTACAAATAAGAAACTCGGTTCTACAGGTGTTCAAATGGCAGAAGCTACAGCTCTTGTCAGTTTTGTTCTATAATAATACAATTACCAAAATATATCTGTGGAGGGTGATTCGAAGATCTTAATTGACTATATTCAGGGCAGGATAGATATTCCTTGAAAAGTTCACTCTTGTGGTTGATATCAAAACAATGGCCGGACAATTCTCAAACAATTCACACAATCTGTTTTAGACATATTTTTAGAGAAGTGGATTTTGGAGCCTACCACTTAGCATCCTGGGGTCATAATTCCTAGTACTCGTCTTTGAATTCTTTGTCTTTCCTTATCTGTGTCTCCAACATTGCATCTGGATCAGATTGGAGGGGGTTGTTCTTGAGGTTTCGTTTTGTAATTTCTCCAACATTTCATCATAAAAAAGAAACGGAAAAAAGAAGAAGAAGAAAACAAAGTGTTGCGTACAAATAGTTGTAATTTGAAGCAGAATAGGTAAATAGATCTTGTTGCTCCAACCGTGTTCAATTTCCTCCAGGTAGCTCTTATTTCTTGCCAATTCCTCCAATATCGAAGATGGCTTCTGATTTGATTAAAAGTTATAGAAATGACGCGGAGATTTACCAAGGTGAAGCTCTCTGCAAGCAGAAGTTCCATGAACTTTGGGAAGAGTTCTGTCTTCCCAAAGGCGTCCTGCGATCAGATATTGAGGAGATGGGGCACCACCGACCTTCCGGCTTCGTTTGGCTGAAGCAGAAGAAGAAGAAGGAGCACAAGTTCAAGAGCATTGACAAGACTATCGTCTATGGTACTGAGCTCACAATGTTTGTTGAGAAAGGTTGGATCAAGAAACTCACCGGTTGTGACAACAAGGAAATGTGCTTTCGGATCTCTGTTTCTGAAATCTACTTCAAAGATCTTGCTCTAGAGAAGCTTTGCTTTAAAACCTCCACCGGCCTATCAGGAACATACCTCGCTTCAGATTTTCAGGACGAGGATGAAACCCAGAAAACTAAGCACTGAAGTCTGTAGTTCTGTACCAAGGATTCAGAGAAATCTAAGCATTAAATATACTTATAATAAGGTTGCATGGAGAAATGCTACATATGAATATCAAGGTTGTCTTAGATTAAAGAGTTCTCTATGATTTTTGAAGAATTACAGTTGGTTGTAGTGTAATACTGTAATCATTTTCCATATAAATGCCAAAATTGCAACAGCAAATATTCAAAAAGCTTACTTGAGAGTTGAGACTCTTTTTTTGATCATTTGAATCGTATGATCCATAGAATTAACTCCAGTATCTTCACTCCTGTCCTCTATCGGACCCCCGAAACCAGATAAATGCCTTCAATCATTGAAATGATTTCTTGCTAAGCAAAAAAGTAGTCAAGGGCAAGACTATTCAAAGAAATGTTTTATCGACCCATTGGCCAGCTATTCATATGTAACATTCAAATCCCAAATCAAGGCCATTCTTTCTGAGTCCAGCTACAGCTACAAGCAACCAGACACCGAAAGAAGCATATAATGCTTAGTTCACAGACCATTCATGGAAGCCGACAATGGCTATTAGCATTTGAGCAGGTCTCTGCCTAGTCTACAATTTAAGGAAGTTTCATTTTCCACTCTGATAGATTTCATCATGTCCTGCGGATTTCCACGCCATCATGTTTTTGTTTCCTTTTCTCCTTTAGCAGATAGTTCCGAACCCCAACAGATTTGAAATGCCACAGAAGTTCAGATATCTCATCTTGAGGCAAACTCAAGCCATTTTTTTTAATTGATCTATGTAAGGCACAGAAGAACTTTGGGTCTTCAAGTCTGATGTAGTCTTGTAAGAGCCGCTCATGATCTGGAACCCAATTCCTAGGAAATGGCGAGTAATCACAAGATGGGATCGAAGACATATGAGAGAACCGAACACCTTCAATTGCATCAACAAGTCCCATCCTTAAAAGATCAGAATATTCAGGAGCAGAGTTGTTACTGCTCTCCCTCAGCGGACGACTGAGATCGCGGGTAGCTATACTATATACTTTGGCCCTTGATTTTAATCTATACCTAGCAGCATACAGTTTACCCAAAGAGCTGCGAATGACATAAGCACAAAAACCAACAACTTTCTTACGATTATCAGCGTATCTGTACCAATCAGCCATAGTCTCCAATAACTTATTCATCTGGGAGTTAGTATGAGCTTGACTCGAGTAGAGCATTGGAGTGCAGGGCAATGGCTCGGGATCTTTATCACCCTTAACAAATGCAAGCCGCCGGAACTGGCGAATACATTGTTGTAAGCTAGCAGTAACTGAAAGCAAAGTCCCAACACCTTTCTCACTCACAACATTACCTCCAGTGGCTGTGTACCGAAGTGTAGGGTGTATAACCCTCCTGCAAATTATATGGTCCAAAAACTGAATCCCCCTAGTTATGTGTTCAATCTCCAACTTAGAGTTATCCAATCTTATCCCAAATCTTCTCTCACAAAACTCAATGACTTGCTTTCTCATATCCACTGCATCCTCTCTAGGCCCTCGAATACCAATCAAGAAATGACCCCCATACCTAATGTAATCCATTTTCCTAGTTTTCTCATCCCCACTCGCAGGCACAAACTCTGGCCAAGCCGGATTATGACAACCATCATTAATCGAATTTTTCCATATAGAATCACTCTCAGATGGCCTAAAAAACTCAACTATCTTCTCCTCCATAACTTGATCCAACTCATTCAGACACACATTCGAAAGTAAAGGACTCAAAATTCCACAGTTGCCATAACTAGGTACCTTAGCCGCTTCCTCAGGAGCAAAATTGAAAAACGTCCTGAGCCAATACGGGTCCGGTTTCGCTTCCCTCTCATTCAAAATCCTCTTCTTCTTCGAAACCTTCTTCAACTTCTTCTTCTTCCTCGGCCACTGCACTTCACCATCGCTGCATTGCATCTGATTCGGCGCTCTGAGTGCAGATTTCACCAACCCCAGTATCTTCCTATCCGTCACGGCCTGCTCCAAGCAACCCATCACCACATTCTTATCCACATTGTCGAAAACCTCACTCAAATCTCCCTTGAGAAACCACAAGTACCCTGCAAAGTTGCTCCTAATGATCCGAATCACCGTGTGTGCATTCCTTCCGGGGCGAAAAGCATGGGACTTTTGCGAGAATCGCGCCTCGAAAACCGGCTCAACGATCATCAGCAGCACCTCCTGCACAACCCGGTCCTGGAAACACGGCTCGTCGGAGTCGAGCAAAGCCTGCAGCTTCCGTTTGGAGACGAGCTGGGTGCTGGGCTTGTTGTCGATGGGGCTCCGCATGAGCTGGTGGGTCTTGTTGTTCCAGGCGTAGGTTCCTTTAACGACGGCGTTTCGGAGGGAGAGGAGGTCGTGGAGGACGTGGGAGTGGACGGCGTTGCGGGGAGGGAACGTGCCGGTGACGTGGGCGCAGCAGCGTTGGTAGGCGAGGACCCAGAGGTCGAATTTGGAGAGGAAGCCGGTGAGGTTTGGGAAGGTTGTGGTGGGTGGGGAGGAGAAGGCTTTGACCCAGAGACTGGTGCAGATTTCGATTGGGTCTTGCTTGAGGAGGGCGTAGGGGTCTGAAAGGGGAGGGGGAGAAGAAGAAGAAGAAGAAGAAGAAGAAGAAGAGAGTGAGCGGGAGAATGGCGGAGGTCTGGGAAGTTGGGAGGTGCAGGCAAGGTGTTCGACGAAAGGTCGCAGTGAAGAGATGAAGCGCAGGAGGGAGAGTGTGGCACCCTTTCCCATATCACTCAAATGTGTGGGAATGTGATTGGATTCAACTCATTAAGTTTTTGAACCAGTATATATAGCGTATACTATGATGTGAGCTATGTCTTCAAAATAATCATTTTATCTAAATCTCCCTAAAAGGATGCTTTGAAGTTCGATCATGGAAAACCAAGCAACTTATACCCATCTTTGAAGAAAATTTAACAACTGATTTGCAATGGAGACATAAAAAAAATAGTTTAATGATAACTTGAGCCACTTTGAATTAATTCATCATTCTTGGTAGAGTACTGTAGCTAGTCCAAAACGAAACTTAAGATGGATATAAACAAAAGGAAATTTTGAATATCGTTAGACATGATCAGAGAAAATGATATTGAAATGATCGAATGATTGGTTGTGCCTAAATACCCTTGAATTACTAAAAATTGTAAACACTATAAAAGACTCGAAAAACGGAGTTCGTCTCATTATCAATCTTATAAGAGTTCCGTAAGTAATGCAATCTTATGTTGGTGCCGATTTTAGCACCAATAGATCTACAAGAGTTCCATAGAAATGTAACGTGTAAAATGATGGGGTTGTTCCCATAGAGTGGGTTTATCTTCACCCTTCGATTAGTTTGACTATTAATTTCCATGGTCTTGGTCGTCTCTCTCCAGTGATTGAAGACATGTCATGGTGGTCATGTGTCGTGTCTTGGTAGTCCACCGCGTGTGGCTCTAGATATAGCATTGATAGTCTTGTGCATTCGACTTCCTTGAGTAAGATTGGATTCTTGATCTTGCACACCAGTTTCTATCTTTTGTGAGAGCATGATCGTTGTTGTCTAATCCCTTTGTTGGTGTAGCTGATCGTTTAGCCTTGGACTTCATCCACTTGATGGTGGTCTCCCTACACATGATGGTGGACTTCCTCCTCTTGATGGTGGTGTTCTCGATCCTTTGTTGGGGTGAAACTGATAGTCCGTCTTGGATTTCATTCGGCTGATGTTGAGCCTTCATATTCTTGCGTGTAATTGATTCTCCTCTTGGACTTCCTCCACTTGATAATTTTATCATATTCATGTGGTTTTTGAGTTTAAATAAACTTAATTGAGAGTTGGTATTGATAGCCAATTGATCCATCTTAGTCTTTTATGAAGCTTAATGTGTGTAGATAATCGATCCATATCTGGGTATCGAAGAACAACTCATTTAACCAACATAAGTACAGTTTCCATGAACATGTGCATATATAAACTATCGGTATATATACAAGGGAAGTAACATGAACCCTATGTACAATTTATAGGTTTGCACGCATCAGTATGCACATCGCACATATCAAGAGGTGCATACCATTCCATGCATACATATATGGAGTGCACGCTACGAAAACAGATCTCAACTCATGTATAAAAAATTGGGGCTCCGATGCAAATTCACATGTCTTTCTTCCTATTTTCCGCAATTACCATATTAGTCAATCACACTGATCAGAGATGTTTACCAATGCATTGACTTATTTGACTTCAAACCTCATGTCAGAAGATTTAAAGAAACATATATACCCAAATCTACTGATATCCTTTGATCTCAAAGCAACTGATCGACATATATTAAGTACATGACTAGCTTGGAATGAAAAAACAGAGAGATCGAAAGTCTATCCCATTATTTTCATTCATAGTATAGTTTTACTATATATATCTACCACTGGTTATTACATTCATCTATTAATCGAGAAAATGGCCGGTGTGTTTACAGTTCTCATACCACGTACCTTTGCGATGAAACAAAAACAAAACCCGGCAAAAGATCCGGCCGAGTTACGCAGAACCCACCAAGAAACTCATATATAGAGGAAGTACAAAACTAACAGATCACAGAAAGTAGTAATCCATTAATCACTGCATGATCAATGAAACCGATGATCTAGGGTTTAGCGAGGTCGCAGTAGACGACGACGGCGTTGGGGTTTCGGTTGTGGCAAGGCGACGACCCAGAAGGAGGGACGAAGCCCTTGGGAAGCATGACGGAGAAAGGCCCAACGTTGTTCTTGAACTTCTTCGTGGTCGGGTTCTTGTTTCTGTTTCCGGCCGGTTTCTTGTGGTTCTTGGTCAGTCGACGTTGTTGGCGGCCGAGGAGAAACGGCGTCGTGTTCTTGACGTAGAACACTTGGTACTGGTCGGTGGTGGTGGCGGAGGAGGAGGGAGGGGTTTGATCGTTGGGTGATGAAGAAGAAGAAGTGGGGAAGGTGAAGAAGAAGAGGAAGGTGCAGAAGAAGAGGAAGAAGTACTTAAGCAAAGTACCCATGAGAGAGAGGTTTTGGTTTCTTGTGCAGAAGAGGAAATTTCCAGAGAATGAGAGCTGTACCGTTATTGATCCCAAGAAGAGGGAGAGAGTCAGCTTAGATCAGAATCATGGGATAGCTAGGGATCGATATAGTGATTAAGATTGATGCGCCAGGTTAGGGATTGAAACCTCTAATGCGGGCCGGGTTACATTTGAGAAATTAACGGAGGCCCAGTGGATTTAGACGTACTTAATGGGCAATTAAGGAAAGCTTTAACCCAAATTGGTTTTTTTTTTATGAATACGAAGGCTAGAACGGTAACTATCATGTCCTAATTATTAATAAAACATCAGAATACAATAGAGACATTATGCCTAAACTTCATACTGTATGAACACCCTAAAAAATATTAGACATGTCTACAAAATAAGCACTAATTAACAAATAGTGTATCATTCGCTACTCAATTTGTTTTACAATATTTGTGACAAAACGGAAAAATTTTGTTCATACATGAGTCATAAGTTACTATATTTATCAGCTTTCCGACTATAATGTCATTGGAAGTTACCGGTGACCTTAAGTTCGGTTTGGGTACTTTTAGTTTTGGGGGATTTTTTCATTTTTTCTTAGGTTTGGTGTTGGGTTTAATAACCAAGTTAATTCGATCAAAAATAATCATTAAAACCAACTTTGTCTGATTAGCTCGTGGAGTCATTACAAGCCTAATTAGCTGGCTCCATATTTAGTCAACCACTCTTCCGTGTGTCACAAAAGTCAAAACCACATTCAACGACGTGCCCAAAACGACGTCGCTCAACAACCGAAAAAGCCTTCTCACTCTTCACAGGGTCCCTCCCCTCCACTCCAACGTCGCGCGATTCCCCCAATCCTCCTCCAATTCCGCGCCCGAACCCGAAAACCCGAACCCGAAAATCTGAAACACTTACTCGCAAAGCTCACCGGAATCTGAGCGACGACACATCCCGATCCGAGCTAGAGACGACGGAGCTCCGGATCGCCGATCATGTCTTCCAAGTCTCTACCTTACTCCAACAAAGATATCCTCTACGACAACGCCAAGTTCCGCCACCGCTCCGTCTTCAAGGTCCTCCTTCTCTCTCAGATCTGTCTCCTTTCTTTCATTCATCACTCTTAATTTCACTTAATCTTGTTAATTAGCAATGATTACAATCAATCGATGTTTGATTTAGGTTTTTAAGTGGATGATCAAGCTCATTTTCTAAATGCTCCAGCTCAATTTGATTTTGTTGCTCAAATTTTCTCTGAAATCAAATCCATTTCATGTAGCTCAATTTAATTTTGCTGCTCAACATTTTGACCTTAACGATCGGAAGCAGTTTATAAAGTCAACATTATGAATTAGTCGCCAAATTACGAACGAAATCATTGATTTTTAATTTGGCGTGTTATCTGTATTGAATTTGTGTATACTGCTGCGCAGGTGATAAATCAGACCTTACTCGCCAGTAAAGTAAAGCATCATTGTACGAGTTGTAGTACAGGAAAGTTTCTAGTGTTGCTAATGATACTCGGTATAGCGTGTCTTTTGCTGACACATACAAGTTCCACTGGTTCTGTTTCGTATGGTGTAGCGAATGGTAGTAGGAATGATACATATGAGCACAATATAAGCGGTGGCATTAGGTTCGGGAATCTTTTCAGACGTGCGCCGAGGCTTCCTCCTCAACTAACGCCTGACCAAATAGGAAGTAGTGGACCGAATTGGGTAGATAGGCAAGAAAATGTGAAGAAGGCTTTTATTCATGCATGGTCTGGGTATAAAAGGTATGCTATGGGTTTCGATGAGTTGATGCCCTTGAGCAAGCAGGGAGTTGATGGGTTAGGAGGTCTTGGTGCGACTGTTGTGGATGCCCTTGATACGGCCATGATAATGGGTGTGGATGAAGTTGTTTCTGAAGCAGGCTCATGGATTGAGAAGCACCTTTCGAGTAGGATTAGTGATAAAGGACAAGTTAATTTATTTGAAACAACAATACGTGTTTTGGGTGGTCTGTTAAGTGCATATCATCTCAGTTCTTTGAACCAAGGGACAAACTTAACACTTAAAGGACCTGAGCCGGCTGTTTATCTAGAAACTGCTAAGAACTTGGCTGATCGTCTGCTATCTGGTTTTACTTCAAGTCCTACTGCTATTCCCTTTGGTGATGTTGTTCTTCGTGATCCTTCAGCGCATCCAGCTCCAGATGGTCTTAGCAGTACTTCGGAAGTTTCTACCTTACAGCTTGAATTCAACTATCTCAGTACCGTTTCTAATGATCCAAAATACACTGTAGCAGCTATGAAGGTCTTAGAACATATGAAGACTCTACCAAAGGTGGAAGGGCTTGTTCCTATATTTATAAAGTATGTGCCTTACCATTATTGTTTTCAAGCTCTTAGTTCTTGCTTATAAGTTGATATTTTCATTGTATTGAGTATATATTATAAAGGTTAAAGAAGATAATTTCCATGTACTTTGAATGATGACTGTTTGATTACCTGCACTATCTTTCCAGTTTCATTTATGGTTTTGCAAAAACGTACATATATAGTTGGGTCTTTCTGTCTTACTAATACAAAAACATGTGGGTTTGGTACGAAATACTGTTGGCTGAGTAAAGATGGAGGAGTCTTCCTCTAACTCACTTTTTCAAGAAACTCTCAGTGTTCAACTAGTGGCTCTACCCTTTGATTGATTTTTTGGCTGTTCATTTAGGTACACTTGATAACTTCTGTATAAGAACTACCTAAATTATCTGTTCTCTTTCCTTTTGTATTTGTGTGATCTGTGGTCAATGTGTTTATTCTTCTGAGGAGGGTGCTGAATGGTTCTCATTATTGGCTTGGTTTCTCTTCTCTCTTGGATAAAGATATTGGTTGATATCTAAATTATTACTCTGTTCCAGGGTAAAATATGCTACCTATTTTATGTTTTGGTCAAGAACTTGCTACCTCTATTATGTATTATCATCTATTAGTTGTTAATGTTGTCTTCATACTGGATGCAGCCCTAACAGTGGTGAATTTAGTGGAAACAATATAAGACTGGGATCTCGTGGCGACAGCTACTATGAGTACCTACTGAAAGTTTGGCTTCAGAAGGGACTAAATCGAGAGAGTAATTTAACATATCTCTATGATATGTATGAGGAAGCAATGAAAGGTGTTAAGCACCGTCTTGTTAGGAAATCAATACCAAATGGATTGGTTTTCGTAGGGGAATTGCCTTATGGAGCTGATGGCGATTTTAGTCCAAAAATGGATCACCTGGTATGCAGTACTCATCCAACTCATTGGCATTTAGACAGCTTATAAGTTACTAGTCTATACTGTGGTTTCTTTAAGTTTTGTAAAGTAGGAGAAGCAAAAGGTTGTCTAATTGGATACCATGTATACATGTATATTTACCTTTTGTGAGTCTGGCATAAATGTGATTATCTGTCTGTATAATGATGATCAAGTTCATCCTTTCTCTTTAAAGTGACACTTTGTACTGCCTTTTCAGGTATGCTTCTTGGCTGGTACTCTAGCACTTGGTGCCACCAAAGGCATTACCAAGGAAAAGGCACTGAGAGATAATTTGCTTAATTTTGAAGATCTGGAAAATTTGAAACTTGCAGAAGATCTTGCTGAAACATGCTTTCAGATGTATTCAGTAACATCTACTGGTCTTGCTCCAGAAATTGCTTATTTTCATACAGAGGTTAGTTTGCGTTCAGTTATTTATGTCTTGTTTAGGAATTCCACTTCAGATATGTATGAGCACCAAAAATTGTTATTAAATTAATATCTTTTAAGCTTATTGATATTTCAATTGCTATGTTGTATGGGCCTTTAATATCTTTTCCGATTGAAGCAGGAATTTTCTGATGGACATCTTGATGGTGGTAACAAGAGTTCAAAATATTTGAATGACATAATCATCAAACGGGCTGATAGACATAATCTCTTGCGTCCTGAAACTGTTGAGTCACTGTTTGTCTTGCACCGTATCACAGAAGATCCTAAGTATGTTTTTTTTCTTTCTATTGCGTCCATTACTTTTATCCCCTGAGATGCACATTTTTTTTTCTTTCTATTGCGTCCATTACTTTTATCCCCTGAGATGCACATGCATAGACACTCGCACAGAGAGATGATAAGTTTTTTTTTTTGCACACTCTTACAATTGCACATCACAGATATCGTGAATGGGGTTGGCAGATTTTTGAAGCATTTGAGAAATACACTAGGGTTGATACTGGTGGATATAGTTCTTTGGATGAAGTAACTACAATTCCACCTCATAAAAGAGACAAGATGGAGACATTTTTTTTGGGAGAGACTCTAAAGTATCTGTACTTGCTGTTCGGAAACAGTTCGCATGTTCCTTTGGATAAATATGTTTTTAACACTGAAGCTCATCCTATTCCAATCGAAGGAGCTACCAAGAGGGTGTAACACTGTGCAGTATACAGTATCATTGGAAACCATGTATGGACAATTCATATGATAGCAGGCGTAGACAGTGAACTCTAGTTGAGTTTCAGAGGCGGCTTTAGTTTTTTCTCTTCTTGTGCCATTCTCTGGTGAATTGGTGATTCAATACGTGTTCTTCTACATTACCGTCAAAAGTCCTAAGGAGGAGAGTTTTCCTGGACATCACTATACCTGTGGAGCAAGATATAATGACAAATTGTAATATGTATTTCTTGCTTTTCTGCAGATTTTGATTAGTTAGCAGAGGGTGTTTTACCCATTGAAAATTTGGAAGTATAAGGTGCTATTATTTGTAATTGAGTTCTTTCTTTTCTCCTGGCCTTTGAGTTTTGAGAACCACAATGTTGTGTTATAGTCAAATCAAACTGTCTGTTAATTCTTATTAATGTTGCTTACGAGTTACAAGTTATCTTCACATCTTTGAACAATATGAAGTCACATCAGAGTTCACACTTTGACAATCATTATGAAGAAGAAACAAATGATCACCATCTCTAACAACATTGATGTCTTCTATTTCTGCATTCTCTGCATTCACGACTTTCGTAGGTCTGAAGCCTCCAAACTTCTCACCTGCAATGTCAGTCTCTGGTCAAAACTATTCTGATCCTGTTAAAGTTCGCTTTCCCATTCAGACTTTTGTTTGATTTATCTAGTTTGTCATCAATTTACAACTCATGGTTGCAAACTTGCAATTATCAGGTTTATCTGGAAATGATGTTTCAGAGGTAAATGAAAGAAAGCTTACCGGCAACTCTGAGCAGCTGGTCTATGGAATCAGGTAGAATTATTAACTTTGCGAGTTGCCTTTCCGGCACATTTTCACTTTTAGAATGCATGTGGATAGTTACTCTCTTGCTGTATGATCTGATCCCATCTTCTTTGTCGGTTGCAGGGTTAGACGGGCATGGATAGGACTTTATGGATACCTCTCTTAAGTGAGAATGAATATGTTGGTGGTCTTCCTGTCGTCTGCAATTTCCTTCACAATTGTTGGTGCTTCCAGATGTTTCTGGCTCAATAAACTCTATTCTATGTTCATCTATTTCTGTCCTATTTTCAGAACTTAATGAGAGGTCATGCATGCTCTTGTCTCCTCGCTGTTGTGCTAGACCTTTTGGCACCCATCCTCTAGGTTCCGGTTTCTTGACGTTTGCTCCTCCTTCAACTACAATTTTTACCTTTTCCAGATGGTCCTGGCCAACGGCGGCATGAAGTTCAGTTTGGCCATTCTCACCTGTCATTTTAGCTTTGCCTATTTCACTCTTCTTCCTAGCCTGCGAGGCTGTAAAACAATTGTTCCTTGCTTCCTGCATTGCTGCATCTTCATGTGAGCTATCCTTGCATCCTCCTCTCTGTCCTCCTCCAGGACCGTTGTCGAGCATTAAGCCTGAATTTGTATGCGGATACTCAAAGCCTGAGCTATCTTCGCATTTCAGTTTCTGTAAATGCACCACATATTGTCAGTCTTTGGAAAACAAGGGTGATCTGCATGTAGCTGAACTATTTTGTTTATAAAAAAATTGTTTCAGTACCATAAAAATGTTGTTCATGATAATCTGTTCGTCTTGCTTATTTGTTTGTGTAGTGGTTATCAGTGAATCTCTGCGGAGTCGTAATATTTGGGAAAGTTCAGTCGTCCTAACTGTGTAAGGCTGCGGCCTGTAACATAATACTCCGATTTCGCCCAAAGTATCCCCAGAATTTGCCTTTCCTACAATCTGTGTGGAGCATTTACTGTCAGATATAACCTCAAAATTCCTAGTGATCTTACTGAATATTACATGCATATATCTGTGACTTACATGCTCTTGCCCATCAATATTGGATATCAAAACTACTGCACCTGAGACCAGTATGTAAAGATCCGTCAGGGCCTCATTTTGCAGAATGACTTCTTCTTTAGGTGGAAAGTACTCGGCATCTATTTCTGATACCTTCGTGAAAACAATAAATGGTTTTAGCTACTTGTGAGAAATGTGAATGATAATGTGAACTAAAGGTACGTTGTTGACTTGAAAAGATGAGAGAATGTGATGCTTTACCAATTGGAAAAGGAAGTCATATGATACTCCTTGGAAGATATCGACTTTTTGAATAATGGGAAAGAAAAGATGTTGAGCAATGCTCGAACGAAGCGCTTTCGGGAGATCATTCAAGGTCTCTTGCTGCTTCAACCCTTCTGTCCTGAATTTGAGGCATATATGTGACAACATTTGGTCCTGTATTCTTGGTGGCAAGTCATTTCTTGATGCAAATTCTGAAGCAGCTCGCACCGTGTCCCTCTATTAACACCAAAACCAAGCTTCTTGCATTAATACTTTCTTCTGAGGAACAAAAATAGAAACTTTTTATATTTTGATTTGAATATTATGAAGAGCTAGTACAGCTGCATATCCTCATATGATTGATTTTAGAGATGGCTATTCTGTTTTTGAAACGAGACTGTCAAAATGTGGGGTAGAGAAGACAACAAATGAAGGTAGTTAGCCTTCCAAGTCTTATGCAGCATGCAGGTACTATGTGCTATGTGGACCGTTTATTTTGATTGCGACTGGAAATTTATTCTGGTCCATATAGTTTGAGCTATAGAAGAACCAAGTACTTACAAAGTTTCTGGTTCTGCTGGTCGAATGAACCACAAGGTTTGTCATGTTTCCGATGAGGTAAGCTGTCAATCCCAAGTTGAACAGCATGTAGAAAATATCAAACAGCATCTCCCTTGGGTTCTCAGCATGCAAGTCTCCATAGCCAGTGGTTGTGAGTGTTGTGATAGACCAGTACATTGCAGTGACATATCTGTTCCAAAGACTGTCTTCTTTGAAATTTGGGTACACTGCGCCGATCCATGTTTGTTTTGAATCAGGGTATCTGTCTGCTATCAGATAGTAAAAGCATCCGGCACAATGCACAGCGAAAAGGGTCACCTGAAATTTGATCACAACTTACATGGTGAGATTCATAGATGATGTCTTGAAGAAAATGTAGGAACATGGTATGTGTATTTTGAGGGGCTTACAGAAATGAGCTTTGTGCACCGAGTCCAGAAGTAATTGAATCGAATGTCCTTCTCAAGTCTGAAGGGAAAGCAAAGCGGCTAGTAAGTATTCTGTATTCTCAACAGTAGGACATATTGAAGAAAGAAAGACATATTGGTCAGGGATTACTGATATTGGACCTTGCAAAAAGGGAGCTCACTCGTCTGAGCCGCCAGAGCCGGAGCATGTTCAGTACTTTAAAGCCAAGTTCGCTGCCATGATTTGTGAACATGAGGCTAATAGGCTGGAATGGAGCAGTGGAACACACATCGAAAATAAACCAGGTTGATATGTATCTGCGGTTTGTTATTTGTATGCAAAATATGATGATGAGTTCCTTTTCTTCTAGAGTAATTATGTTGTTGTATCAGCAAAGTGAAGCTACAATAAAGGCTGCAAGGCTTACGCACCTCATTGCAATTTGTTTGGGATTGTCGACAAGAAGATAAGACTGGTTGTCGAGATATGCAACAAAGAAAGTGAGGAAGATGTCAATGGCAAAGAAACCGTTGACAATGTTGTCGATGACAAAAAGAGCATCCTGCTTGTAAGTCAAGAAAGCAAACTCGAATGGGCAAATCCAGGCAGAGTAAATGACGAGAACAATGAGTAACATCTCCCAAGCCCTGAAAATGAAGTGAAGTTATTGCAATGATCATCACTATAAACAAGTAGCATAGAAGTTGTGAAGTTTTGTGGCAATGAGCATCACCTATAACGAGGATTGTAAGGCGATATAATGTATTTTCGGAGCTTGGTTGATTGGTTGATTCTGGCTCCAAGAGATGGCAATAGATCACTAGAGAAGAAGCTGCTCTGAGCAACACTATCTATTTGGTATTCATCGATACAAAACCTCCTAAAGAAGTTTTTTGTGCAGGAAACCGACATCTCTGTGTTTCTGAATTGATCTTCAGAAGAACTACGTAAAGCTATTGATGTAAGATTTTTTTTTTCTTGGTTGGTTCAAGTGTACAAAGAAGGGGGTATTAATAGTATGCCAACTAGCTAGCTAGCTTCGGTGAGCACACGGTGAAGTTCAATATATGGACGCCACGTGGCAAAATCCCTCCAAACAAAAATATATATAGCTCGGCCTTTTTCTTCTTCTTTTTTTAATTTACTCATCCATGATCCATATTATATCAGCTCCCTTCAATCTTCATCACCTTCATGATAGGAAGAGGCCGGCTAAGAGAGCTTGACATGCTGTGGTTGTTTTTATATGGAAACAGGAAACTCAATCAGAGCCATACAACTATGAAATGGACTGGTGCCATATGTACAAGTTTGATATATCATCCCAATTAACTCTGTCTTTCTCTCGATCTTTTCCAATATGCTTTTGACCCGTTTGTACTTTGCAGCTAGCACAACACGGTTTTCATGTCACCGACTACTCCTTTCAACTTGTGGCTGATCTGCCTATGCAGCTTGTTGATGTTTCTGGATATATAAATCATCGATCATGACCCTGCAAGGCTGCAAATTAAGGGTAAAATTATTATTGGTCTTCCCGAGTTAGAACCCATGATTAATTTTCTGATCGTATCATAATGCAGGGATATGCTGGCTCCATGAAATCTCAGTGCTAAACATTCGAGTCCCCTCAGATCCCCATTGCTGCATATGGGATGTTGGTTTTGTTTTCATTCAGGAAATTTAGACATGACTGGTTGTCAACAACAACGTACGTACAGACTTGAAGGGTTGAAGGGACAACATACTTATGCATTTGTCTTCAGAATAATCATAGTTATCTCCCTGATTAAGTTTTATTTAAGTGGTAATTACTGTTTGGATTAGTCATTGTCTTTGAATTAAGGAGTTCAGGATATCTGAGGTTTGAAACTTAGAAGCAGCCCACCTGGTGCAGGTGTTATTTAGCAGTAGTAACAAATATGTCACGTGATCCACGTGCGTGTTTTCTGTGCTGAATGAATTGAATCATTCTTATAATTATGCAGAAACCCTACCACTCTTACGAAATTGTTAATTTGTTAGGGGGATTAGTAATGTTCCCATTGGACCTCCTTGCTTCTGGGGAGCCAGAATGACAATGACAATGTAATATATAATGCACCTCTGTATCTTCATTGGTTTCTTATTTACCTCTCGCACAAGAAAAAGGTGGAGAAGAGTCTCGATCATCAGTTCCAGGCTGAACTGCTTGCTTTAGGGTCAGTTGCTTATCCATCTTCTTTGGGTCATGATCCAAGATTGTGAAGAAATTAGTAAAGCAGTAACTAAAATAAATCCCAGCTTGTTGTAGGTATATGCTTGCTAATTATAATTATAATCAAACCCTTGACCAAAAAAGAAATTATATATCGAACCCACCTTCAACTCGATCATGATCGAGTTATATATGAACATCTCATATAGATCATATAAGAATCCTAATAAGAGACTTGCGTGATAGATATGTAACATTATTAATCAACGAAATACTAAATAATTGACATCACGTTAATCTAGATGAAAGAAACATATTTTTTGTACAGAAATAAAAGAACATAGTAATGTATACAAGATAGCGTATATATCAAAGTTAGATATCGTTGATATTAGATCTTGATCGAGAAGTAAGAACTGTTTCCTCTTATTCTCATCACTAGCTGCTTGTTGTTTGAATTAGGGTCATGCGCGCAGCTAGTTAACATTTGCATGCGAACTTAGTAATAAGAAGATGGACAAGTTGAATGGCCAGTATATATACCAATCAGTACTGATCGATAATGTGACCTTGATATTATAACAAAAATGAACTTTTTAGCAACCACACACATGTTTCATGGAAGATATATATATATATATATATATATATATATATATATATTGATTGATGTGTCTTATGGAGCTGAAAAATGAAGTGAAACTCGATCAGAAAGGAAAGTGATCGGAGATGAGAAAGAAGCTGGCTCTCGTGATGGTTGGGAGGCCACGGCCGGGCAGTAGCCAAAGTTTTGGGCAAATTAGGGTGCGTGGTCCTTGATTCATGTAAAAGGATGGCTCATGATGAGATTGCTATATTTTTTTTTTTTTTTGGTGAGAAGATTGCTATATATACTTAACATTTCTCCATCAATATGCTCATCATGGGGTCCTTATAACTCCGTAAATAAACCCTCCTTCAAAAGTAGCTAGGGTTCTTGAACTTTCCAGCAGTATATATGCCTAATTTAACTAAATGATATCGATTTTTTTTATGAGTCCTTAATCAGAAACCATTAGTCCTTCAATTAGTGGTATTTTCATTCCACTTCTAAATATTGAACGACTGACTTTATAGTAATAGAGAACTAGAGATGAGCTTATCTAGCACGTACATGCATATCGGTAATTAATCAGACCGGTTTTGACATGACTAATTAACTTATTGCTAGGGTGAGAATCAGATACACACACACATGGAATTTCATTTCATTATGTGTTTGTCGTAGTAATGATATGTACAATCTATTGTTCCTATAGTCATTTTGTGTTTGTTTAAATTCTCAAGGTATGGTGATTATAAATTTTGGCCGACTGAATATATATGACATTGATTCATAAATAGTTAATAGAATTGGTCACCCCTAACTAGATGTTAGATCAGCCTGAATTTTTTGGCTATATTCTGAAGTGGCTGTGTTTCGACCATAATCATTTAGCAACCAAGAATATATATATATATATATATATATATATATATATATATATATATATATATATATCATCATCATCATCATCATCATCATCATCAGCTACGTCAAAGGAGAATCTAAAGATATTCAAAGTTGAATTTAGGAAGAAGATCGATCATGGACGACCTCATGGTTATGATTGTAGCTAGCCTTCAACTCCATGGTCCACGTTGACTGGCTAGAACGCCGATAAAGATCGACTAGATAATGAACTATCTCATTACCTACCAACGTCTTTGGATCATCTACGACATGCAAGTAGAGTTGCATGTTGATTATGTAAGGTTAACTTAATTAACTAGCTCAGCTGTGATCGATACGATGGTATTAGAGCTTTGATTTGTTGCAGAAGATCTTAATTACGGGTTTAAAACCCCTTACTCGATCGTGCAATGGGTGATTAGCTAGATACGCATATATACGAAAGAGAGTTTCGACTTTCAGCTAAGCCGGCCGATACTATGTATGTATGTAAACGTTGCTCGATATGTGAAAATGATGCAGAATATGTTCCCCACACCACAAAGTGATTGGCCAGCTCTCAATCCATTAACCTACAAGAGGACGACCCCCGGGGACCAAAGAAGAACTGATCGATCCAGTCCCTTCCATTGCCGTGAAGAAGCAAGGCATGTTAGTTTGATGATATATGTAAGTTGATGCTTCTTCTCAAAATTTGGTGTACGTACTCTGCCTAATCGTTAGTCATTGAATCTCATGGTAGTAGTGGATGGAGAAGGCATATTTTTCTTGGTCCACAACTGGATTTGCTATTGCCATTGAGATCGAATTTGTACTTATCAACTTATCCCTTTGCTAAGATGGATCGGAGTGCGATATCATCAACATTTTAGATGTTAACTAATTGTAGAAGTTTTATATATAGCAGAATGAATGGTTCCAAATAGGGATAGATTAGAATGTAGTGTATATAGTAGGAGAAAATGGGGTTTTTGAGGTTGATATATATACACAAATTAAAGGGCCGGGGGTTCTTTTTTGGGATACAGATGGAGAGATGAAATTGGTTTTGAGTTCGAAATATTCTAAATGAAAAGGAAAATTCTACTTTCTTTGACTTTTAAATTCCATACATGCATTTGCTAGCTTATATATGCTTTAATTTGTAGCTAATGAGAACTAATGAAATTGACATTTTGTTCATGGAGTAATTAATAAGCTTAGCTAGTTGTATTACAAGACAGAACAATCCCCTCACATTCTCATATATATATATATATGCCGAATCAAAGACAGACGTCCGCATTGCTCTTAAAGTGCGGACGTCTCTCCGTTCTCCACCGTCTGGCCCCGACCATGGCGGTTTCTCTTGCCGAATGACAACAGAGGCATCCCCAACGACTTTACCATGAAGATCAAATTTGAAGGTCTGGGCAGCAACCTCCACCTAAAACTTCAAACAAAAACAGTGGCGACTTCAAACTGGTATACGGCGAGTCTACCAGCAAGAGGAAGGTCACAATTGAGGTCTGATGTCGGCTCGGCAAGAGGAAAGGTGTCGTCGGCGCCGGACGGTGGAGAATAGAGGAATGTCCACACTTTAAGGGCGGTGTGGACATCCTCTTCTAAACGGATCCGTGTATATATATATACACACACACAGATAAGATCATTATTAATAAACAACAATACACAAAGATTTTTCTCCGCGAGACAATACCGATCGTAATTTAGTTTGTCTTACAAATTCGGTCATTTTTGTTTTAGTTTTAATCTCTTTGAGACCAGTGGCGGAGCTACATTACGGCCCGGGAGGGTTTGGACCCCGGTTAGGTTTTTTAATTGTCTTAATTACCTTTAATTGGGTAGTTTAGTTATAGAAAATTTACCTTTAATTTTGTTAATAAACCCATATAGCCAAATCTGATTTCGTTCAAATATTAATATTTATCAGTTCAAACTTAAACATTTGATAGGTTTAATTTTGTGTTATCTAATCATAATATCATATTTGTTACATTTATTTTCCATTTAGCTAGTATTCTTAATGAGATTTACTGTATTTATCTTCTTTTTCATGGTAAACTTACGGGGGAAAAATATTTGTTCTTAAGTTTTTTACTTGGACCCCCCCCCCCCCAAACCTTGAAATTCTGGCTCCGCCCACTACTGGAAAAAACCTCTTAGGCGACGGAAGACAATTCCATCTCCTTAGTTACCACCTAGGCGACGGAATATGTAGTAACTTAGGAGATGAAAAATGTACTAAGGCGACGAAAACATTTAAAAAAAAAAGTATTCAATTAGGCGATGGAAAGGAAAAATTTACTTAGGCGACGAAATTATTATTTTTTATAAAAAATAAAATTTATTCATTTAGGCGACAGAATACATTTTCGTCGCCTAAGATTTATTTAGACGATGGAAAAATTTACTTAGACGACGAAATTATTATTTTTAAAAAAAAATTATTAATAAGTACCGAAATTTTTAGCGGCTCTTTTTCCGCCAAAAATTTTAGAAAAATTTGAACCAAATTTTTCAAACTTTCCTTATATATTCTCTCTCCCTCCTCTTCTCTACCCATTTTCAACGCATACCTCTACCTCTTCTTCTTCTTCCCTCTGCCTCTCCTTCTTCTTCGCCCTCTGCCTCACCTTCTTCTTCCCTCTCTGCCTCACCTTCTTCCATGTGCCTCTCCTTCTTCTTCTCCCTCTTCCTCTCCTTCTTCTTCCCTCTGCCTCTTCTTCTTCTTCGCCCTCTAGCTCTCCTTCTTCTTCGCTTCCTGCCTCTCCTGGGCGCCCTTCTCTTTCAGTGGAGTCCGCGCGCCTTTGTGCCAGGGGACTCCGTGCCCTTCTCTGCCAAAGGAATCCGCGCGCCCTTTGTGCCAGCGGACTCCGTGCACCCTTCCCTGCCAGCGGACTCCGCGCGTATTCTGTGCCAGCGGACTCCACGCGTATTCCGTGCCAGCGGACTCCGCGCCCTTCCCTGGAAGCAGAGTCTGCCGCGCGGAGTCTGCGCCCTTCCCTGCCAGCGGAGTCCACGTCCTTCCCTGCCAGCGGAGTCCGCGCGCCCTTTGTGCCAGCGGACTCCGTGCCCATTTATTTTTTTTTATTTTTTTTTTCACTTTAGCGACGGAATCCAGTGATTCCGTCGCCTAGGGAAAAAATAAATTTTTTTTTGTCATTAAACAATATCAGTCGCCTAAGTACTTAGGAGACGGAAAACTTTCGTCTACGAGTACTTAGGCGACGAAACTTTGACTTGACGGAAATCAATTTTTCGTCGCCCAGACACCTACCTCACCCTACTTAGGCGACGAAAATTCTGTCTCCTAAGTACTTAGGAGTCGAATTTTGTTTCTTAAATGACGAAATAGTTCCGTCGCCTAAGAGGTTTTTTCCAGTAGTGGCCACTGTTTGAGACATATGATATCATGAAAAAATTGAAACATGAGTGTAGCATTTCGCACTCGATCAAGTACTTAAGTGAATGATTAGCTAGAGTGGTTAAAAGTGCCCATAATCGCTTTCAGCAACATCAAAAGAAAAAAAATGTGGTGGAGAAAGATTTGGTTTTAGTATTCCTCTTCTCAAAGAACCCTCACCATTTAGTACAACCCTCACCAAAAGCGGTGCTCCATATATGAATGGATGATCTGATATCTGCAGCATGCACTAAGCTAATAGAGATATCTCACTAGCTAATACCACTACCCCATGCCAACAGAACACACTAGCTCCGTTGTTAATGGCCCTTCCTCCTCATTCTTATGCATGAGTTCAAAATCTGTCATATCTTGCTTTCTACGTAGCCATCATTCTGTCAGTTCTGTTTGCAGTTTAATTCATGTATGAATTATTGAAATTACAGATAGCTTCATTCCCTCTCCCCTCAATGTTTACACTTTCCTAGATTGCACGGTCGCATATATCTAGTAGTAGTGGGATTCCATCGTGTTCTACAACAATTAACATTGCATTTCCACTGTCACTGATTACTCATCAGGCATGCGTGCCGTACATACGTTTGTGATGGTTGCTTGGTGGTCTCTTACCCTAATCGATCGCCAGCATATTCAATCAGTAATGTTACTGACAGTCTGAGACGTATTTTTGAAATCTTATATTGTAGTCCTCCGCGCTTTTTCTTACAATTATCGAGCAACTTATTTATCGGAATTAAAATGTCTTAGAGTAAAAGAAGACACACGCTTCAACATGCATCATTTGGTAGACAAAATTAGAGTTCTCACACTATCACTCATTTGAATTTGATGGTGGTGCCATAAACGTCTCAGCACCACCAAATCTCGATCGATCCAGATAGGAATAAATGATAATAACTCTAAGACGTGAAAGTTCTGTCAAATAGTGCGCGCATATCAACTCTCCTGCATACACTTTGAATCTTCAATATGCAATCGTGAAAACATAACGGGAGACTCAGCAGCAACAAAAGTTGTACGTACCAGTAGTGCTCGAGCAACAACCTTGAAAATATTACAATGATCAGAGAGCACAACCCTAAGTCCCCAAGTACGTACATATATGAATTTGAGAGTGAATGTATTTTGCACTAAGATAATAATAATACAAGCTAAACCCCGTCCTTACATAAAAAAGACGTGTCTTTACTGTTCGGTGGAGACAGCCTGAGTATTATTGAAGGAGCTAGAAATTTCATTGAGGAAGATGAGCTATATGATTGTCATGAGGTGTTCTCATTCTGCAGCATAACCCACAAGGGCCACATTTTCCACATCATGTATTGAAACCAGAAGGCATATCATATCTCAAAACTCCCAACAGAGGTCACATGAAATGTTACAAGGAGAAGAGACCCTATCAACATCACAAACAGAATGTTCGGTAGGATTAATGGTTCAAGTATCATATTACCCTAGCTAGGGTAGTCTTATGTTACATGAAATTTGATATTGATATTTGAAGGCAACCCTTCTCTGGTACCTTCGTCGTTCTAGGGCTACACACCTTCATAACTTTGAAGAAAAAACAAACTCATGCTCAAGCTTCTGATGCAAGAAACAACGAATTCGTTTGTTTACAAAAGAAAATGGTACAAACATTTAGTTCAGTGCAGTCCCTTTCAGCATATATCTTTCGTTCTAAGACTCCAACCCAGGTAAGACTATTAACACTATCCTCTTTGCGTAAAAGCGGATCTTGCCTGCTTGAGTCATAAAATGGGAACAGAGATGACAACCCTGAGATTTCATATGAAGAATTGTGCGAGAGATAATAACACTCGAAGAAGACTTCAAAAGAATCTCCAATACCATACAGAAGTTGAAAACTGCCATGTTGTTTTACATGTAAGCATATACATAACGCATGATAGACTATATTGTGGGAAATGACCCTAATGGGGAATAGACATGCATATTCATAGCAAATGTTTGGACCAAGACGACAACGCTCCCTTTACATTTATAAAACATGCAAGAGTGAAACAGAAAAGCCTTATGAGACCTTCCTCTTGTAAGGTTACAGACAATACAAACAAAAAGGTTGCATGAATTTCCCAACGGATCCATTGACAACTACAGTGTAAATACATAGCTGATATGACAAAAAGGTTTTCTTAATGGGCAACTGTAGCTCTAGATAAACAGGAACAAAATATCCTACAACAACTAGAGTGACAAAGCATTTCCAACGGTAGCTGTGACCTTAGAGAAACTAGAACCAAAGAGAAACAACGTTTCAGCATCAACAGGCACTAAGAGAAAATATTACTGCTCACAAAGTGACAACACTAAACAAGGTTATGCCTTTGCTTTTCCAGCCTGAAGAGATTGAATCCTCTGTTGTACTTTAAAAATCTGCAGGAAGCATAATCAATTTAAGTAATTAATACTGAAATATATGTCTATGCTGGTTATGAAGAGTATAATGTTGTTATTGTTTTTAATCCTAAACATTGATGGTTTGGTGAAAAGATAACATTAGCACATATTATGAAAGGCAAAACAATCAACTGGTTTATCCTAGAAACTTGATTGTCCTACAATCAACTGTTTTATCCTAGATACCATTAGCACAACTTACATTACACGGCCCGAGTAAAACCATGCATACAGGTTTTATATATTTAGCATCAGTATCCAATAAATTCATCACCATACTTGATCAAAAGTATATGAAGAACCATGATATATTATAGATGACACGTGAGATATACATAACAAGGAAGAACACATACCGCTTCTTTCTTGCTATTTTGCTTCTCTTCCATATCTTGAAGAGTAGCATCAAGCCGCTTCCTGTTTTGCAGAATCAGGATTAAACATATGCAACAAGTAAAACTAAATACTATAATGATGACATAGACAATGGTAGCAAGCCAGAAGAGAAATTCATGTTTTATAAAGGTAAGCACTGTAAATGACAGGAAATAGTTCTGACAACATCCAATATACTGACACTAACAAAAGAAAAACACATTAATACATAGTCAATTCCAAACTAGGAAATGTATTGGATAGCTGGTATACTATCCCTTCAATAACTGCCTTGAAAAAAGGTGACTACAATAAGCTTAAGCATTGGCCAAAAAGAAGAAGAAGAAGAAGAAGATAAGCTTAAGAGAGGATGAATCTTTGATAAACCAAGATTAGGATTGCTATACACAGAACCCACGGCTTCAAAGAAAGTCACTAAATCTGCTTTTAATTGGATTTTTCTGTTTCACCGTTGTTTTTCCCCTTTGGGGGGCTTATCCCCAAAATAGGTTTCACTAGATATATCTTAGGCCCACAATTATACAAGGCAATAGGCACGTCACTAGATTGAGCATACTCTTATGAAATAATGGTTCACCAAAAGCATGGACATTACTCATCCCAATGAAATAGAGGCCCAAGTACATAACTTTCTAAGAACTCTGAAACCCCCTATTCAACATCCTTTTTAATGCTAATACAAAAACAGTGTTGTTAACGATGGGGTTCATGAGAACATTAGTTCAACATTTTTCATACTGTTATCACACCTCCGTCCTTCTCATCTGGTAGAAGTTTTTTTTTTTTTTTCACTGGCTTTGGATTTAAAAAAAAAAACAGAGGAAGGAAAATCTAACCCTATAGCATGAACAACATTATCTTGTTTCCAGTGAAAATCTAACCCTATAGCATGAACAACAAGAATATGTGCACAAAGGGTGAATAATGATCCACAAACAGAAACAAGAAACGAAATTGAATATCTATCCAGAGAAAGAGGAGGCAGAAATCTCAAGAACAAAGACAGACATTACTTCACAGCAGCTAGCATGTCTAACATGATATACAAAAGAGAGCAAAAATCCCTAAATTCAAGAGAAATGCTCTTTACCTAATGTACATTAGTTAGATTTTGGAATGTCCAAACTTATCTATTTATTCAATTCAAGCATTAGTTAAGGTCTATAAATCCAAATTTCCGGAGACAAATTTACATGTGTTCGGATGCTCCCAAACTCTTAACATATATACTTCCTAAATACTTTCCACATTCCCTACCATGAAATTTCCCAAAGAAGAGCTAAAAGTGGTGCAAACATTGCAACTAACCGGAAAATCAAAGCAAACACAAAACGAAATGTGAAACAGAAAACATACAGTTCCGCAGAAATGTACTCAATTCTCTTGAGCACGTTGGCCCTAGCCTCTGCCAAATCCTGCTTCACAAGAACCGGACCGATCAATTTGAACACATTTGCATCTTCACTCAGCAGATCCAATTCCTGCAAACACAACCAATCCAATCACTAATTGATCAAAAATTTAATCAGCAAGCAAATACGGAGATCATCAACACTACAGTAAGCACAATTTTCTAGCAATCAGATGAGAATTCATATACATCAGATATCAGCTCAAAAAAAAAGTGAGGGAGAGGAAGCGAGACCTTGAGGACGAGCTCGTTCTCACCGAGCTGAATGGTGTACTTCTTTCTCACTTGGTGATTCTTTGAAATGTCTGAAAGAGTGGCATGAAATTGTTAGGGTTTTTCAGGTGACGAAGTAGAACTGCATAAGCGAATAGAGAGAGAGAGAGAGAGATAGAGATGTGTATGAGTTGCCTTTCTGGATTTTGCTGAGATCGTTAGCTTTGGTTTCCAATTCGCGCTGAAGCTCTCGTTGAGCTGACGACGACGCCATTGATTTTGCAGCTTCTTCTTCTTCTTCTTCAGCTCTAGGTCTCTCTCTCGCTTAAACCTTTTGCTTGTTTGGGTTGGGTTTGATTCAGTCATGACGGGCCTTGGGCTTGTATTTGTGCTTTTGTTTTTTAATTTTTTAATTTTTTCATTTGAGACAATAAACTTTTCGAGATCACGCTACAAAAACTATTTTTGTCACATACGTAGTGATTCAAACTTTGTTTTAGTCTTCGGACTTTTGACAAATCTTAACTTTTTCTTGATGAGTAGCTTACGGGTGCAGCTATTGTTGTCCTACGAACTCATTTGTTCATCTAACAGTCTGTTGATAGACGAAATAGTCATGAATGTGAAGAGAATGAAGGGTGAACAAATGAGTTTGTATAGTGGCTAGACGAAATGGTTATGGATAAAGTATATTTGAGAGTTTGTAGAGTGGCTAACAAGAAATTGGTCCATAACTAAGGTACCAAAATCAATCAGATAACAACTATGAAATTCCACATTGCACTAGCGCCATTAACATTAACTAGCTAGCTCTCAAATTTATTTCTCTCAAAATCTCACAAATCAGATTTGATACCAAAGAAGAGACCGAAGCAACGATAAAGAGAACTGCAGCGATCTCCTAATTCCGTTTGAATTTGAAGGTGACAATGGTGTCATCATAGAAATCAACCAAGCGCAACTGATGACTAATTTCACGCATCCCTTCAGGCCAGATTACTTCGCTTATCTGCACCAACTTCTTATTTTCCATATCGTATACGTACATCATCATGTCATTTCCTCTCAAGAACATAAACTTTCCTCCGGTTAGGAGCTTATAGAAAGGACGTGGACCGCGTCCCGCCATCAGGAAAGAAGCAAAAATCGTCTTCTTCACCCACCGGTGATTCCGAGAGTCCTTCAATATCCATAGCTCAATCTCCCACGGATCCTCAATGACATACAGTAGAGCCACACAGCCACATACTTCCACTATTTTGTTGAACTTGACGCTAGCCCTAGGTGGAGGAACCTCGCTGAGCGTCTCAGCTTCAACATCAAATGCAACGATCATAGTTTCAGCTGTATCAAACTTCATGATTCTTGTCAGTGAGTACGTTTCATTGGGTATCGGGTTCGAAGTAGCAGCCATTCTCCTTTGAATCCAATATATAACTCCATCCACGCACACGCTAGAGTTACATTCAGCAAAAGAACGGGTACTCATGTCGAAAGGGAGAGCATCCATGAACTTGTTGTTATCTATATGCTTCCATGATCTAAGAGTTGAACCCAATGTGAAAATATTGAACGCACATTTGACGTCCGGGGTCTTTTCGACTTGGAGGACCTTGTAGTACTCGTTATTCCCAGCAGTACAGAAGCCGAAGTGGTATATGCGGTGGGTTCTTCCATTCATTGCAGGGGCAAGTTTGTAGTTCTTCCGAGTGCAAGGATTTATGACATATATCATGTCATGTTCATCACTGGTTGGATTGCAATAGGCATTATGAATAAGCATCAAGCCATTTGCACCCCTCACATGTGTTGTGAATGCAAATTCACAGGGGGACAAATGTTCTGAAACATCCACATAGGTCGCCGGCGTTCCATCCCTAATTCCGGCTGGGGTTGTCTGCACAGAGAAAAAGAATTGCTGGTTTCCGTTTGGTACCCAAACCAAGAACAGGAGGTGAGTTTTCTTGTTGAATTCCCGGTAGGCTTTAAGGAAGTCAGGGTTGCGGGTGAGAGTGGACCAATACTTGCATACTTCTCTGTAGAGCATTATGTCCTTAGGTGGTAGCCTTGCGAGTATTTGAGCATCTCTAAATTCCACTGGGATTATTTCAGCACCCCTGAGTTGAGTAGGAAGCTCTGGAGGATTCCGATCATGTTCCAATTTTTTAGACTTGCTTCTCAAATTGTAGTTGTGACGAGACTAACAAAAGGAAATGAAAACAATTCCAGATAGTACTGTTTTATTCAAGCAAATAACAATTATATGGGTATCCATCAACTAATCATCTAAAAAATCTGCAGAAAAGTGAAAACGTAGGAATAATAATAATAATGAAAAAAATAATAATTGATGCAAATAAGAATTGGACTTCTTTGCTTAGATTTATGTTGTTTAGATTTCTTATAACTTATTGGATTGAGTATCACGAGGCCGCATTACTCAATCCAATGGTTATAAATAAAATCCAAGCAAATCAAAACAACATAAATCCAAACAGAGAAACCATGCAAATCCCGCAAACAATTATTGTTAAAGAAGAAGAAATTCTCATATCAAAAAAAAAAATTTAAAACATCAAACAAAATCCCCCAAAGAGTTCAACAAACAAAATATTCATTATTTGCTACAAAAAAAAAAAACAAGGGTAAACAAATACCATACGTCCTTACCATTATATTCAAGCAACTTTTGGATTGATTATGGTAACAACATCGAAGTGCGCTTCAAGGAAATAGGCGGTTGATCTACTGTCGATTGAGGAATGAGTTAGGACTTAATCGAGAGATGTAAAAGAGATTTGAGAATGTGAATACACTGAGTTAGAGAAACGAGAGAAAAATGTCAGCTAACAGATCAAGCTTTTAAGAGAAGGCAAGGTTGGATTTCAGAGATAGCATACAAAACTGCGGAGAAAACAAGATAAGTTATGAGGTTCAAGTGAGAGTTGAGAGTGAAAATATAAAAAGGTCAAGAAACACGAGATCAGACGCTGTTATTTTGTCGGTTAATGACATAAGATTCTGTGACAGAGTGTGTAATCAGGATTTATCTGAGCGAAAACGATGTGAGTGAGAAAACAAATGAGTAGGTGTGATATTAATATACGAGAAAAACGTGTTCTCAGTGAAACAATATTGACCACTAATTTAAGACTATTTTGGAAATAACCTATGAGGAAAATAATATACGGAGAAAATACGTATTAGGAAAAATGGTGCCATTGTCATTTCCTTACTTGCTACCTAATTTTCATTATAACGTAAATCTCGAGTTGGTTTCCATTAACAGTTAGGTCAAATTATACAATCTCTACACAAAAGATTGCTTAATATAAAACAGAGTTACAACTATATATATTTTCTCTATTTGGAGTACTTTGTTAAATATGTAAGTATTTGTTTTGTTTTGTAAACGACTGCATAGATATGATATTTTCTTATATTGTTGACAAATGTATAAAATCATTGTCATCATAAGGACGTTTGAAAGAAACAAGTTAAGTCAATAGAGTTTTATCTCTCCGATGTAGAGTTTTTATTTTGTGAAAATTGAAATCCATATGCTTCCCGTTTTACAATTTACACTTTTTTTACTAATTTATTTTTTGAAAATAAAAATGTTTTAACTAATGAAAATAATTTTAAAATATAAAATTTTGTTATAAAGTGGAGAAAAGATAGAGAGAATAGACACAGAGAGTAGTTGTGAGGAGGTAAAAGTGTTATTCATTCTCATTAGCCTCCTTATATAGAGTTATGGTTTACATCAGAATACATAACTAATGAGTAATTACGTGGATAACCACATAGATTAAAATATTTATAACACTCCCCTTGGATGTCCACCAATGAATGATGAGATTAAACGCCCTTAATATTGTCTCGTTAAAAACCTTGTCAGGTAACAAATACCAAGTGGGAGAAAAATAACTCTGGTTGAAGGAGAAAAAAAGTACAACGCAAATATGTCTTAGATAGCATACTGCTGGATACTCCCCTTATTGCAAGCTTTATGCGCCGTAAATAACGGTTTGATTATTCATCACTAAAGTAACACCATGAGTGCTTTGTATATGGGGGCTCATCATGAAATTACTTGCAAAGTTAAAATAGTACCAACAGAGCTAGACGATTTTTAATACATCTTACCTCATTTAGCTAGTCATATGATATCATACACTAAGTAATAGCTAGACAACATAAGCAAATTGACATTAAAACATTGAAATACCTCATGGCGTATCTAGCCATACACATTAATATCTTTGTGTAGTGATACGTCTCATATAGGCTCTCCAAGACCTCTAAGTAACTTCGAAAGTTAAAATATGTAGCAACATAATGATCATAATTCGAATCCGATTTTGTAGTCTGATCATAGTACTCATTGAGGCAATTTTGATCATGTTAGCTATAACAAAATGAATATATATAAGTTAACTTTAAACTATTTGATTTCATGAATTAGCTTCAGGCTCTCTCAAGTATTCATAGATCGAATTACATTATAATCATTCATGTACTTAAATCCTTTAAGGATTTGACAAGCGATACACTACGCTTGTAATGATATCGCTTGTAATGACACTCCATTTTTGGGAATTTGCTTTTAGCAATGTGTCTTTTATGATCCTCATAATATACAATGACAAATGTAGTAAGTCTCTTGTCAATAACAACTATATCTATTATGTAACACCGTATTTATAGAAAATTATCACGTATAAGGAAAAATATTCATAATCCCCATAGTGATTTATTTTCACTATGATCAATACCCTTTTGTATTATGTAGGGTTAAAGGTTTAAGTGTCTCATTACGTTTCAAATATTCCGTTTCATTAGAATTGCCTCTTTCCAATTTGGTCAATAATATGTTTTGTTGACATGCATAATGAAACGTGATACATCGTTATACAGCCTTTAATGGTCTTTGGTAGCTACTATTTGTAAATTTTCATAGAAGATCATTATTCATAGATCCCACATATTCTTATACGCATGCATTTTTTATATTGAGTACTCATTCCACTTCTGGGGCAAATATTGTCACTTTTAGGACAAATATTATCTAGCGAATGTGGATCTTTTACTTGTAATATCATCTAGACAATTATAGAACTTGTATAATCTTCCATTTTTAGAAGCTTAAAACTATAGACCTGGTAGATACATTCCACTCAAATTTACGCTGTTATTCAAATGACAGTAGTCTTATTTTCCCCGTAACGGTGGGAATACTGTCATGTTATGACCATCCGCAAAAATACGTTTCAAGCTCTATCACTTTCTTTCGAGTGAGATGTTCACTGGCTGGTGGCGAACCAAAACCAAGTCTGAGGTCAAAAGCATTATATTCATTAGTATCAACCAATATATCATTCTCTAAAGACGTACCTACAACTTTTGTATGTGTAGCCGTATTAGGAACTCTAACATTGTATCATGACATTCTTTTCAGAAGAACCATGTCACTTGGATATACATGCATCCCACAAATCATGACTACCTATGAGAGGTGTCTATATGGTACAGAGGAAAGTAAAAACTAAGAGCAGAGTCACAATTAAACGAAAAACATGAATAAGGGTCGAACATGTTTCTTGAAGCAGATAACGAAAAATGTTTCTATCACCGCCTACAAAATGCAAAGCAATTTTACAAATTGAGATACATCCATTCGGTCACAAAATCGAAACTAGGATCACCACCAAATATTAACAAATTAAAATACAGTAGAATAATTGAAACGAGTCTCTAACCAGATTGATTGACTAATAGAAGATTTAAAGATAATATAGACCGGCTAAACTATTATAAGAGATAACGAAAAACTCATAAATCAAGAGAGTTTATGGTCAGGCAACAAAATCACCCCATATGACTCATGGATCATCATAGAGTACAACAATAAAGAAGAAAAACAAAGTATGATCGTGTAAAGGTGAACGACAAAAATCAGTTTTGGTTTTCTAAGGTTAGTCGTTATCAACTTAATGATAGAGTCGTGTTGATAACATAATATAAAGTAAAGAAAAGAAGAAGATAAGATACATAAATTTTACATCAAAGTACATAACTAACGAATAATTACGTGAACAACCACATAAATTATAATATTTATAACAAATTTTAAATTGGACTCGTGTGAGTAAAAATCAGGTTACGAATTTTAATTTTTTTCGGGGACAAAGAAATAAAGAAACTCACGAGTGCTTTGAAGACCGTCAAATAGCATGAAACGGCGGAGGTAGGTCGGGCCCGCCGCAATAGACCACGGTTCTCAAAACACGGCACCATCCAATTAAGAAGTATTTTATTTTAATTAGCATAAAAAAATATATTTTATTTTAATAATTATAAATAGGAAAAATATCTAGGTGGCAACATGAAGCCGACTTTCCCCTCTTCACATTTTACTTTTTGATTCTGTAAATTCGAAAAAAAATAAAGAGAAAATAAACCCTTGTCCTGTATAGTCAAATTAATCATATCAAAGAACTTTGATTATTAAAAGTAAAACCTACTTATGAGCTAAAGAATAAAGACGATCGAATTGGAATCTTTTTGTATAAAAAGCCACTCTCACTCTGTCACTTGCTTCTGTCACTGGAAGCTCAGTTCATAGAGAAAGAGAGAGAGAAGCTGAGAGGGTATTTGGGTTAGAAGATGGGTCGGAGCTCCGCAACACCCAAATGGGTCTTACCGTTTATGCTTCTTCTGGGTTTTCTGGCTGCTCAAATCTCAGCTGAAGATGGTACGTTTTTTCTGGGTTTTCTGTTCTCTGTTTGAAAACATTTACATCTCGTCCTTTTCAATGTTGGCTTCATCATCACTAATTGCTCTGTGTTTGTTTGGTGTGTCTATGTTTCTTCTCAACTATAAGATCTGATATACAGTGCATTCCAAACTTAGTATGAAATATTTATTAGTAATCGAATTTTGGGTTTGATTTGCAACTTTGTGTTCGCGTTATTCAAATTTAGCAACTATTTCTGTTTAGCGTAGAGATCTTTGTGCTCCATTTGGTGTTGTTAGTGAAGGTTTGCTGAGACCACCACCATTGATTGGTTTCTTGAGATTCTGTTCCACTATGTTCCCAAATACCTCTAATATCTCCGAGACAATTCATCGAACACTTTATCACTCATCTTTGGGAGGGGTTGGGAGGGGAAACAAAACTTGGTTCGGTCCCCTTTTGGTCCGGAAGCCATGGGTCCTTGAAGATTTTAGATCAAAACTTTAGAGGCCATTGCTCTTTATTCTTTGTTTTTATTGGCTCCAGCCTACACTTTTTTATTTTTTTATTTTTTTATTTTAGCTTACTCTTAAGTATTAACAAGAAATTATAGACAAAGAACAATAACAAAGTTTCTAGCTGATTGTTACTGCTCAGTGGTACCCTCCTACAGAAGGTAAATGACCAAACAGGACACAGTTCGCGCCAAATTGATTCTGCCTTTTCCGCTAAAACATACAAAAGGACAATGTGCTTTCGGTAAAAGGGTACCGCCCCTCGAAAAATTATAGCTGTCCTCTAGAATATGGATCACTATCCCCCAAGTGGTAAAAATTCCAACTTTTAGACTCTGATTGGGTCCACGCGTTTACCCTATGATTTTACTTATTTTACTTTTATAGGTAAATATTATAATATTTTTCATTAAATGGGCTTCCTTACAAGTAAGGCCCATGCATGGATAAGGTTATCTCTTTATTTTTATGGGTATGTGAAGAGTGGGATACTGGGAGCACAGAAATAGAATATTTAGATAAAAGGGCAAAAATTTCGCATTTCCCATATTTAAAATTGAAAACAACACCCCTTGAGGATGACAGTGTTTCTCAACCAGTAGTAGTAATGTTATTGTTTTTATCTGTACGGTGTGTCGTTTGGATTTTTCCTACTGGCATATCTGTCATGATAGAGAATACATGTGTCATTTTCTTGTTTTTTGGCTTCCACATCTGACTTCCCCATGACTTAATTTTTGACCCTTAACCATGTATAGTTGGTAATTCTTGGAGGTCTCCTTTTGAGTTGTGGAAAGGGCCAGGGGAATAGAATTTTTCAATCTCTGTAGGACCTTGAAATAACCATGATTTTGATGTATAATTTGTTCATATTCTATGTGCATTGATGCACCACAACACTAGAAATGCGATCTATTTACATTTTGGGGCCTATAAATAGAATGTGTCGTTGAAATTATAAAGAAAATTCAGCGTAAATGCGCCGAAAAACAAATTAAGAATGTTTTGAGGCTGTCAATAGTCCTTACTCATTTTTGGTTACGCATGTGTATGAGTGATATCGACATTGACGTTGTCGAGTCCTTTAGGTTGAAAATTGAACTGAATTCGGTCTTTGTGTTTTCATGAATGGTCCATATCTTTCATGTTAGATGTTGTTCAACGTGTGTGATGAATATTATTACAATCATAGAGAAAATGATCAAGATCACAAGCTTGTGATATCGATATAAATAAATCCGCATACATATTTATTTATTTATTTTCATTAAATTTGAATTTCACTAAAATTGTGATGATGTAAACAATTTTGAAAACTAATTTTATTTATTTTTATTGCAGGACCACTACCAAACGGAGACTTTGAGGCAACTCCCACAGGCGGTTTCTCCAGTGACGCCATAGTAGACGGGCCCACAGGGATCCCCAGCTGGAAATCAAACGGCACCGTTGAGCTGGTCGAGTCCGGGCAAAAACAGGGTACGATGATCCTCATCGTACCGCAAGGTAGACACGCGGTCCGGCTCGGAAACGACGCCGAAGTGAGCCAGGACATCAAGGTGGAGAAGGGGTCGATCTACTCGGTCACGTTCAGCGCGGCTCGCACATGCGCGCAGCTGGAGTCGCTGAACGTGTCGGTGCTACCCGCGTCGCAGACGATAGACCTGCAGACACTGTACAATGTGCAGGGGTGGGACCCCTACGCGTGGGCTTTTGAGGCCGAAGAGGAGGATGTGAAGCTGGTGTTTAGGAACCCAGGGATGGAGGACGACCCTACTTGTGGGCCCATCATTGACGACGTTGCTATCAAGAAGCTCTTCACCCCTGATAGGCCCAAAAGTAAGTTTCTTTTTTTATTCTTCTTCCCGCGCTCTTTTATTTTTTTAACCTCCTCTCGTTGTCAAAAGTAAAGTTTGAAAATGGGGTTTAGGTTGACAATTCAGTAAAGAACAGAAAAGTTACTGTTACTAAAAGTTTTGACAGCGACTAAAGTTTTCTTGAGAATATTTGTGGGAGATGGTCGATGTGAGTAGTTTGGATTAGCAAAGAAGTGTAAAGACAAACTCATATTTCAGTACTTGTTTTGTGTCTAATGCTTTGTGAAGAACTGCCTTCTTGTTATATACCAAAAGAATTGCCTTCTTGTTAGATGGACTTCTTTTTCAAGTTTTTTGTACCTTAACTGCTAGCCCACAAGTAGATGCAGATTTACCCTTCTATTCTATTGTACTAAATAGTTAATATTTGCTGTACTTTGTGCAGACAATGCAGTGCTTAATGGTGATTTTGAAGAAGGTCCATGGATGCTTGCAAACATCTCTTTAGGAGTGCTCCTTCCTACAAACCTTGATGAAGAAACATCGTCTTTACCTGGTTGGAATGTTGAATCCAACCGGGCTGTTCGCTACATTGACTCCTACCACTTCAGTGTGCCGCAGGGCAAGAGAGCGATAGAATTGGTATCCGGAAAGGAAGGCATCATTTCGCAAATGGTAGAAACTAAACCGAACAAGCCATATACCCTCACCTTCTCTGTAGGCCATGCCAATGACAAGTGCAAGCAACCTCTTGCTGTCATGGCCTTTGCCGGCGACCAAGCGCAAAATGTCCATTACACCCCTGATTCGAACAGCACATTCCAAAGTGCCAATGTGAATTTCACTGCCAAGGCTGAGAGGACAAGGATTGCATTCTACAGTGTGTACTATAACACAAGGACTGATGATATGACCTCACTGTGTGGACCTGTGGTTGATGATGTTAGGGTTTGGTTTTCCGGGTCAGGGAGAAATGGGCTGGGAGGATTGGGCCTAAGGCTTGGGCTTGCTTTGTGGGTGCTTGGGTGGATTTTGGTTTAGGTAGGGCGGGTCTGGTTTATAGAGCTTATCATATAAACTTATGGTCTATAGTTATGGCACGGGAGTGTTGGCAAGCAAATGAAACAATAGTCCCAAGTCCTATGTTGTATGTGGTATTTTCTTTATAGTTTTGCTATGAGAATGAGAATGTCTTTTTCCTTGTTCTACTTTGTACCATTTCAAATGACAAATTCGATCACATCATACAAGATACATGCACTTCCTTCAAAAGAAAAAAAAAACTACATATGCACTTACCGTCGATCAAATCTCTGAAGCCCATAACTTCAATAAAGAAGAGACTTATACTACAAGAGAAAACCATTTCATAATTTGGCATAACTCGGAACTTAATTTTATGGAGATGATTGTGATAAACGTCCCCGAAATCATGAATGTAGCCAAGTGCCAAGATTAAGATGAGGTTCACCCTCTAAATTGATGTGAGATACAAACTTTTTCCATTTGTGCTTAGAGAAGTTGTGTCCCTTAGTACACAAATCAGCCTCAACATCATATTTAAAATTGGATCACAACAAAGAACCTAGTAAATAAACAGTGGTGTTCACATGGTCACCAAGTGATCAAGTAAATAATGGTCAATCACCGTTAGATGTAATTCTAAGAGTGGAAAACAAAATAACTTAACTTTAAAATAATATTTCACACATTTAGATTTACATTTAAGAGTGATTAACCATGATTTTTTTAATCATTAGATGATCATGCGTAAACAAAACACATATAATAGATATTAACTATCCACGTAGAATCATCCTCAAATATTCATACCTCTTAACTATCCACGTAGTATCATCATCATATATCATATATCTTAAACGTCATGTACCTATGATTTTTGGCTTATTATTTCATGCTATATTAAATTAAAAACAAGGGTACTCAATGACGACAATAACCCGGACGAACAGACGTCACAGGGAGCCCCGATTCTACATAAGGGTTGGGGAGAAGGGACCAGAAAGGGTAGGAGAAGAAAGAGGCGGGGGTCTATTCTCGCATTTCAAACGCTCCTCCTCCTCCTCCCCCTCTCTTTGTTCTTTCCCTAATATGGAAGGCGAGGAGGGGCCCACCGACGCCGTCCCCACAGCCACCGACTCCACTCCTCCACCGTCTCCGCCTCACGACTCCGATGTCTCCCCCGTCGGATCCCCCGATCGCGAGGCCGCCGAGGTTCAACGCCTGCCGTCCGACGAAGACCCCGATCAAGCCGCCGCCGGCGGTCTCACCGAGGATCTCAAGCAGAAGATTATCAAGCAGGTGAGATCCCTATTATCTCTGGATTTTTTTTTAATAGCCTTGTGCTGTTTGCTGTGTTATTTTATTATGAACCCTAGAATTTTGCATTCTTTGTGCTAATAGTTCCGGTAGGTTTAGAATTTATGAATTTATGTGCATATGTGGATGTAAGTTTGAAATTACTTTCGAGGTGAAATCGAAATAGAACAATGTGCCACTTTAGGCTGATGCTCAGCTTCTATTATATATCAAGTAGGGCATTGGAACTGTGATGTTGAAGAGGTTAAGGTTTGATAGAAAGCTAAGCTGAGGATTTGGTTCGATAATGGTTACTTTTCGTTGACATTTTGGAATTCGGGCATGTTACTTAAGGTTATATGTAACACCTTTCTTTGTTCGTTGTTTTGCAGGTGGAATATTACTTTAGTGATGAAAACTTGCCTAAGGACAAATACATGTTGAGTTTGATTAAAAAGAACAAAGAAGGCTTTGGTGAGTACTTGGTGTATATGTTTGTTTTAGTCGAGTTATCCTGTGACTTATTCTGTTTGACTGTAACTTGCTTTGTACTTCACATTAACTTATAGCTGTCCTGTTCTTTCCCCAAATGACTCCTTTCCATGGAAAGGTCCTTTTCCTAATAAGCGATTGAGAAAATGGCAGAAAATACTTTAGGGATGATATGTAATCGAGCGGCGACTTATGGGATAACGTTTTTCCTCTTGTTTTCAAAGGTAGCAAATCCATTGTTTTATGTGTTACCAATAGCAGTCTGCCCCCTTTTTCTGAAGTGTATGTGAAATTTGATTCTGTTTCTAGATTCATATGTTAAATTTTTCTTAGGTGGTATGCGGGGATTGTATGTATCGGCGCAGTGCTATAATATATGCACTTTGTTCCGAGCGTTCTCTGCAAGATCCAATTTCGGGGAAGATGGGCAGTTGTGTTTCATGCAACCTATTGAAATTTTCAACAATCATCTTCCCCAAATTCAACCTTTGCTTTCACGTCCCTGGCCAAAAAATTTATGTCTGCACCTGAAGTTTGTCCACATGTAGTTCCTAGTTCTCTTCTCTCTCTCTCTCTCTCTGGGTATTTTATTATCCTTTCTACTGTTGATTACTTAGGAAGTGGACCAAAATGGCTTCACAAAGCGATGTCATGAAGTATTTTATGTCAGTAGAGCAATGCAAGATGTCCAATTCATGCAGTCTAATGATCTAAGTAGCATTTGTATTAGAAGACCCCATTTTGTGACACATAATTTGGAGATTTTTATGCACTTGGCCTATTTAACTAGCCTGTCCTTGGTTTAATTTGTTATTTAAACCATAATCAAGACTGTTCAATTTTGTATTGTCAGTCATTTTAGTTTAGCTTGCAATACTAGATCAGAGAAGACGAAAGTGATGAGTAAAGCAGGTACTTCTGACAGTTTGCCTAACCTGGGTGTTTTCCTGGTGCAGCTAGAATTAGCTGTGCCGAGCATCTGGGATAGGATTGAATGACTATGCAATGACTGCTGACTGATTCTTCCTCTATTCATAGAATTCTTCTGCAAGAGACTTTCTAGATTTTTTACTTTTTTGGTTTTGCCTTGTTTCTGAATCAGTATAATTATATCTTTTAGACTTCTGTCTCCCTCCCTCCGGTCTCTATGCAAGTAAGTGTTACATCTTCTGGCTACAACTAGCTATTGCGTTTATCCTTTACATTTATTCCTGATCTACATTTTGTAAATGAAAGATTAAAAGTACATGAGAGGAACATTTTACTTGCTTGAAGGGTCAAATTTGTAATGTGAGGAGTAATAATCTCTATCCCGAAAACTCTAAGGGTTGCAATGCTTAGAAGTGATGATAAACAAACATGTTTGCAATTAATTATGTTTAGGACGCATTGATCCTTATAAATCCAACCATTGGTAAAGATATGTATATGGTTATATGTATTTATGTGACAGTTTCCTCTAATCTTTTGCTTATTTTCTTGCAGTTCCTATTTCAGTCATTGCTTCCTTCAAGAAAATTAAGAAGCTTGTTCGTAACAACTCGTTGATAGCGGCTGCTTTGAAGGACTCTTCTCTCCTTGTAATATTCTTCTCTTCTTCTCTTGTAAGGTGTTTGTGTTAGTCACATCTGAAATCCTAAATGACAAGTGTAAACTTGCCTTCTCGTAGGTTGTGAGTTCGAATGGGAAGAAGGTGAAACGACTTCATCCTCTACCATCACTTGAAACCAGGGATCCAAAGGTATTCTGGTTGACTTTGATATTCGTTAATATTTTATTGTTACTTTTTAGGAAATCTAACGTGTTATAAGATTATTAACATTTGGTTTGTGTATAGCAGTTCACTGTTTTGGTAGAGAATCTACCAGCTGATCATTCAGTGGAGAACCTTAAGAAAATGTTTAGTGAAGCTGGAAAGTATGCTTTCTTCTCCTCATCCTGTGTTGTTTGATGGTATCTTATTACTGTTTCTACAATTAATGATTGTTTTTATTTAATTTTCAGTATAAAAGATATATGCATACTTGACCCAAGTGCCATAGATGCATCAGCAAAAGGCGGGAAGGTTGAGAAGCCAATCAGTAATAAGGTATGGTCCACATCACAATTATCTGGTCTAACGTACTACTGTGTTTTACACGATGGTTGAAGTTTTTTCTGTTTATAATTTTAAGCTTTTGTTCTTCTCTGCAGTTGCATGCCCTTATAGAGTATGATACTGTGGAGGCTACTGAGAAAGCTGTAAGTAATTGGCTCTTTTCTCTATCAGTGCATTTGGCTCTATATAGTTGGGTTTTCAGGTTACAGTTCTTGACTTCTTTTCTGTTGGTTTGGATCAGGTTGCTATTTTAAACAACGAGGAAGATTGGAGAAATGGCATGCGGGTGAAGCTTCTAAAGCAGATGGTAATTTTTTGCTTTGTTTCAGTTATTCTCTTTTTTTGGCTGCAAGAGAATTAATGGTACTCTTATATACATCAGAGTAAGTATGGGCAGAGTGCACAGCGTAGACAATCTCGCAGGGGCTTTGATTCTGAGAAGAGTAGCAGTATCCGAACATCTGAAGCAGGGATTGAGGAGATTCATAATGCAAGCGAACATCACAACGGTACACCTGATGAAGAGGTAATCGGAATTGAGTTCTCCTTTGAATATATATTGGACTTTGAAATTAGTGGAGTTTCCATAGAATTGAAAAGCTTCCTAAACAAAATAGAGATGACACTAGTATCTGTACTTGTTTCTGCATTGTAGGATGGAGGAGACCAGTTGCCTAAGGAGAAAACTGGGCACAGGGGTCGAAGTCGAGGGCAATCTGGCAGGCAGAAGTATCGTGGCCTCAATGGGTTTGGTATGTTGATCACTTTGAATGAGCTCCTTCCCTTTTTCCTCCTTTTCTAATTCTAAATTGATATCATCTTTCTCTCCAGGCCACGGAACTACTTCGTCTGCTCATCCAATTGAACCTTCAAAGCCACCACCTGGCCCTAGAATGCCTGATGGAACCAGGGGATTCACAATGGGACGAGGCCGGACTCCGGTGCCTCATCAGAGTTAACACGGGATTTGTCGCCAGATAAAGAGACTTTTGTTTCTGGTTCTGTTTCCCTTGCCTCTGACATCTGGTAATCCGGAATTTGTATATTCATGCTGGTGGAGAATAGTCATCAATGGATTTCGGTATATCTATTCATATCATATGGCGATAGATAACCGTTTCATTTTATGACTAAAACTCTCACTCGTGTTATGGTGGAAAATGTCGGACGCATGGATGGTGATCGTTTATGGACTTGTAGTAGTTGTCTTATAGACTTGATTGATTCTAGTGACAAAAGATGCACATTGTTTTGTTCAATTGGGTTCACTCCTACTGTTGAATTCTAAGTAAATATGAGTAGCATCTTTACCTTGACTTATGATTGCATAAAGCGGGATGTAAATTTGCCGACCACCTTTTTGTGCCCACTATTGTGTCCGCCCACCTATTTTAATGTCAAGTGTTATTTTTCTTAACCATGGTTATATATATAACTGTAATAAATGAATTCTGTTTTAAAAATAGCCTTTATTATTTCTTTTAAGTTGATTTCAAACATGTGCAAGCTTTTTTTTTCTTTTATTACCCACATACTGAGTCTTTTCTTTATTTTCTTGAACACCAGTATCCTATTTGTATGGATTCAAGGAACCATCGATTCTTACCTGTTTATAAAGAACTGCAGAGAACAAATAGAACCAAGACAAACAACAAAATGCATTTAATAAAAAGCCATCTTTGACAATTATAACACCATAAATATCAAAGAGTGGAATTACATTACCATTCATGAAATATCATCATGATGTAGCTAATGAAAATATCATAAACGATATACAAAGTTAAACATAAGAAAATATCCATATGGTTTTTTTTTTTCCGGTCAATTGTTTGTTTTTATTTCCATATGTTTTCAACCAATTCTTTACTTGGATATATTGTTTTTATTATTTTTTAAAAAAGAGTTGAAAATATCCATATGTTTAAAATTAAAAACAACAAAATTCATTTATTACAATTTTATATATAACCATGGTTAGAGATGATTAAGAAAAAAAAACACTTGGTATTAAAATAGGTGGGTAGGCACAAAAAGATGGTCGGTAAATTTGCATCCCACGTATGCTATACTTATGCTTCATCGATGTGCTTAGTAAGAGCATCTCCAACAACTTTCTCAAAATTTCTTTAAAATGGGAAAACAAAAGTTAAAATCTCCAAAAAAAAAATTATGCTCAAAATCCAACAGCTTCTCCATTTTAGAGATTTCTGCATTTAATATAACAATAAAATATACTATATTATTATAATTATAACAAAATACCATTATATATTTCATTATAATAATAAAATACCCAATAAAATATTCTATTGCTGTCTCGAATTCGTTATAACACGTGAATAATTAAATTTTGGAGAATGAAAACTTTGCTGCAAATTTGAGGAATAAAGACTTCTCTTTTTTCTCCATCTCCATTTTGAAGAATGAGATGAGAAAACTGTTAGACTTAAAAATAGTTTTATATTCTCTCAAATTAAGAAGTTCAAGAAAATAAATAAACTCAACTATGCATTTTACACCGACTTTATGATTGAAGTCGCATTTAAATTCAAGTGCTAACAATGTGGCCTTATTATACGTGATGTTTGCTATGTGCACCACGTGGTTTCACGCTCCAAAAGGCGCGTCATGGCCTCAAACAAATATGTAAAATCAAAATTATCAGTTTAGTATCTCAAGTGTATACTCCGTCTAACGTAAGTACCTGAAACTCATTTAGACGTTAAGTCGACTAACGTCCGTGAAAAATTGATGGGTATTATCGTCATGTCCTGTTCTGACTCTCACACCCATCCTCTCTCTTTTGTGTTTCCCTTTGTCCGTCCAGCGCTGGCATCTGGGTTTCTCGTTCCAAACTTCCAATCGAGCTTGGAGTTGAGTTTCAGATTGGATTGAAATTGGGCTAGCTTTTGCGCTCGTCGATCGAACAAGACCTGCATGACTGTGAATATGGAGATGATGAAGTGTGCGCGTTCGTAGGATGAGCTGGGTGATAGGAGCTGGGCTATTCCAAATTAGACGTTGAGAGAGTAGCTCTGTTTTGCATGTTCGATATTGTTTGGAGATCGGCGGAGATGATAGAGGTATGGGCTCGCGTCCGGAGACAATCGACGATCGTAAAGGCGACGGGTGCCCAGAGAAAATGCTTGGGTGCTGAAAGAGAGGTTTCTGCACCCATAATGAGGTGAGGAAGCCTGTGCTCTCTGACCGGAATTATGTTTGCTCGCGTTCGGAAATGGAGTGGTTTCCTCTGTTGAAGCTGGGTTTCATTATTTTGTTTGAAGCTATGTTCTTGGAAATGCTTGTCTCTATCTAAATCCTCTGTTGTGTTTATTGACTTATTCCTCATAGGCATGGTGTCATCTGCGATGTAGCTTCTCAGGTTCGTAAGGGACTTCTTCATGGTTCTCACCAATAGTTGGGCACTTCTACAAGCTTCGTGTTATATTGCTCTTTGGGATCATTGAGATGTTCAGTATACACGAGTTCTAGGCTTTGTTTCCTGGCCAATTTATCAAATTTTCATCAAACAGAGTCTATTCTTTAAACAGGTTTTTCATGACTGCATAGAGTGATAAATTAGCCTCTGCATGAGTTAGTTATAAGAATGCAATGGAGAGACTGGATGAGATGATGTGAGCATTTAACAAAAGACAAACGCAAAAGATAGAAGATATATGGTAATGGTGTTAAGAAAGTGTGTAAACACAAGAAAATCATTCAATCTTGTTAAATTGACGTCAGACGATAATACCCTTCAATGCGAGATACTGACTGATATTTTTGTTGAGTGAGATATCAAAGTGATTAACAGAGCAAATGTTTTAAAAAGAGAAAATCGTTGCGGGACTTTCAAAGTTTTTTCTATTTTGCTCTCTCCCTCCGGCATTCCGCTTGGAGTTGTTTCGGGTATAAAAAGCCTTCTCAGCTCGAATATCCTTCCCCAGTTTTATTATTAATAGATTCACCAATCACCAACCTCTTCTTCAAGATCTATTCCTTCTCTCATTTACACCTTTCTCTCTGAAACTCTATTCTTCTTTTACTGATTCACCGTCATGGCGTCATCTTATTATTCCTTCAATCTCCGCCACCTCTATCCTCTCCAGCTCCCTCGCCCCCACCGCCGCTCCTCATTTCCCGCCGTCGATCGCCTCCGATCCGGTTCCGGATTGCCTCCGGTATATTCCGGAATCAGTTACGATCTTAAGGTTTGTGAGTTGGCGACCGTTGATTTCTTTCATTCTATGGTTTGGTGAAAATGCTTGAGAGTTTGGTAGTTTAATGTAAAAGTCAACTATTTGACTGTAAAAACTAGAATCTGTGACAGTCTCATTTACATTTGTTTGTGATTACTTTTTGTAGTTGATCGGGTTGCGAAGTGGTGGATGCCGCTTTGGTCATGGTCGTGTCCACTATGGAGCCTTTGATGTGGTAACCTTTCTAACTCACTTCATATTTCTAGAGCTTATTGATTTTTGATTGTTTGTTTTCGGAGAGATCTCGGTATTACATTTAATAGAGTTAGACTAATGTTATAGTGTTACATGATTTTTTTTTTGAAGATTGTAGCAAATATCAATATAGTTAATTAATTGGTTTAATGTGTAGGATTTGGGTGATTTTTCGCCGGTTGAGGATTGGGGAAATAACCAGGGAGAGACTGCAGACTACATGAGTTTTTCCAGTGATGGTGATGATAGTGATGCCGAGTATGTAGTTTCTCCTCAGTCTGATATTGATTTGCCTGCTATCACTAAGCCAACTGATGATGCTCTAACTGTTAGTGCTTATCGGCTTGCAATGCTCGGGCACCAGCGGAAGAGACACAGGCAAGTGTACCCACATTAGGATTTTACATAATACTTGAAGAATACAACAATGCTTCCATTGTATCTGTAATGGTCTTGACTATTCCGTGCCAATGTACCTTGAAAGTTTAAATGTCATTGGTCCTCATTGAGTCCTAGAGTCCTAGGGAGACAGATTTGAACTGTTCCTTTCGTTTTGGTACAATGAGAAATTATTGAGGTCTTCCTTAGTGTGATGGTCTTTTACCATACGTTTGCAGGATCAGACAAGGAGTATTACTCAACACAGGACTGATAATGTTCTTACTAGTGGTACTTCTATATGTGGATTGGTGTGCTTGGCGAATTGTTAAACTACCTTTGGCACCCTTCCACTTGACTTGCCCGTTCGTTATATCAGCCGCTTTAGCCTCTTGTGCGGGATATGTTTGTGTTCCACTGCTCTATAGCTTGAAGATTCATCAAATTATCAGAAAAGAAGGTTCTGTAAGGCACTCCTTGAAGAAAAGAACTCCCACAATGGGTGGACTGTTCTTTGTACCAGTTGGTGTTACTGTTGCAAGGTTCACTGCTGGTTTTTCTTCTGTTGAAGTAGCAGGAGCAGCTACAGCAACTCTTGCTTTTTCTGCTATTGGACTACTTGATGATATCATCTGCTTGATCAAGAATCATAATAGTGGTCTATCTGCATGGATAAAAATCATTTTGGAGGTGAACATTCTACTATCTTTTTTTTTTTTTTTTTTTTTTTCTCAAATACTATCTAGGAGTTGCATCTAACAACCTTGTGAGTAACAATATTTCTCTTTTTTTGCTATTTTTTGCAGGTAGCTGTTGGAACATGGTTTTCATATTGGTTGCATACGACAAATATATCATCACCCTATGTCATGTATACTTCTTGTAACTATTATTCTGATGGTAACTCACATGTCTATTCTTTTGGTGATGAGTTTACAGAAATTAGGAACTTGTGTTTAAATGCTGCATATCAGTCAGACAAAATAAGATATTTAATAGGCATATAGTTGAGCTTAATATAAACTAAATACATGATTTGGCCTAATAGTGATGGCCAATTGATATATTGCATATGCAATTTACATATGGTGAGCTGTATTAGGTTTTAAGCATATGTTCATAACTAGAGTGAGAAACAATTTTTAGGAGGCTTTTTGTAGAACTGAATTTTCTGGCTTTTTAAATCTATTAGTTTACGAGTACTTTTTATGTAATCGATCTGGTTGATAAGTATGAGAAGCCCTTCTGATCAGTGATCACATCCCAAAATAATCATTGTTGAACTAGGTTTGGACTGATTTTGTTCTTGATGAGTAAGATTGCTGCCATACATGATCTTATATTCACTTGGTCTAACAAGTTCACAGTATGATATTCATTTATTGGGACGTCAGTTGCTACACTTCTGGAACTATGCACTAAATGCTTACTCATGGTACTTTTGGTGAAATTCTCTCTCCTCTTTCTTCATGCAGGAAAATGTTGGTTCCTCTACCTGCTCCAATAGGCATAGTGTGGCTGGGAAAATTATATCTAATGCTGGCTTCATTCTGTTTTGTTTCTATGGGAAATGGGGTGGACTTAACAGATGGCCTTGATGGGCTGGCTGGAGGATCTGCTGCATTGGCTTTTATAGGAATGTCGATCGCAGTACTTCCAATATGTTCAGGTGAGTGCATTTGTTATTGTGATTTAGTCTAAATGGGGCCATGTACATCGAGGATCAACTGATCGATATTTGGTTTATGATGTGAGTTATATGTGATACAGTGGCCATCAATTCACTTTTTTTTTTTTTTTTTCACAAGGGATGTAGAACTGTATTAGAGTTGACCAAGATAGGTTTGTTATTGGTTCTTGTTAGCTGGTCTGGGCATCCAATTCATACTTGATAGTAATGCACTTTTTTTTATAGTTCTTCAGCACTAAATATTGTATGGCATATGAACAGACCTTGCAATATTTGGAGCGTCAATGGCAGGAGCTTGTGTTGGTTTTCTTTTGCACAATCGATACAAGGCATCCGTGTTCATGGGTAATACTGGGTCCTTGGCACTTGGTGGAGGGTTAGCTGCAATGGCTTGTTGCACAGGGATGTTCTTCCCATTGTTCATTTCATCGGGCATCTTTGTCTTGGAAGCCTCATCAGTTATTTTGCAGGTTTGTTATCCATACCATTGAACTTCCACAAACTGTGTGTTTCTCACTCCCAGATTTGGTTGAAACGCAGTTCTCTCTGGACTGATGTTTTAGTAACATGTAGGTAATGTACTTTAAGACAACCAAGCACTTGCAAGGTGCGGGTCGCCGGCTCTTCCGAATGGCACCATTTCATCATCACCTTGAACTATGTGGACTTAAAGAACCGGTCATTGTTGGTGGTGCCTATATAATATCGTCCACATTGTCGTTAGTTGCTGCCTATATCGGTCTGATATCTGCTTAGCATCAGGATGACTTTGGTTATTACCATTCTTTGTAGTTAGGCTCACTAAAATTATTAGTTATCGTGTTCTTCTCCACTTTCTGTAAGGTCGGTTATTTATACTTGCAAAACATTGCTGAGAAAAATAGAGTATACACGTTGAAAGTGAAATCCTGTAGTCATGTGCTTCCATATCTGATATAACACGGAACACATTACCTTTGAGCTTTGGATTACAAAGATAGCCAACGACTTTGTTTACTTGACCTCATGGTTTTCCTCTCATTGTTGAAATGTATGACCGCTCCCCATGCACAATTATAATACAGCGACTCAAACGCGAATTTGAGAGGTTTCGGGTTTGTGTGTTTGCGGTGGGGGAGATACGTTACCCAACACCAATGTAACCGAGATAGTTTATTATCACATAACTGATACAGGATCATATGAATCTATGTCGACATCAACCCTTAGTTTGGTTCAGAGAAATTCCAAAAGGGATTCAAAATTATTTGGAAGAAATTATATTCAAAATTTATTTACATTGACAATAGAAGGAAAGAAAAAAAGGGAAAAGGTAAATAGTCAAAAACTCGAAGGGCATTCCAGTAACTCCGACGCTTCACGAAACCCTAAAGCGCTTCCTGGCTCATATAAAAGCAAAGTAGACACGCCCCGCTTCAGTCCTCCGCTTTAGGGTTTTACAAAATAGCAAAACCGCCAGGAGCTTCCTACAATAGCACCGTCGCGCAACCATGGTAAGCAAGTCTTCAATCCCAATCTGCTCTATCTCAAATCGCTCCGAGTCTGTTTCACTAGCCATAGTTGCTCAATTTCAGATCCAGAAGCCTTACTTTTGCTTGCTCTCTGTTCATATCGAGATTTGATTTGTCCTTCAAATGTGCAACTTTTTTAGAACGATTCTGTGCTTTGATGATACCAATGGTTGATTAGTGTGCTATTGGTTTTAATCGGACAAGTTTTCAGTTCAGAATAATTAACAATTTGACAGATAATAGTGTACTAATCAGTTCTTGAATGTGTAAAAATGATTGTAACTATTAGGGATAGCAGGTTGTGGGATAGGTGTTGTTATTTTGTGATATTAGTTAGTATCTAAAGGAGGTAGTTATTGTGTTTGATTTGTTTTTGAATGTGTGTTACAGTCGAAGCATAAGAAGACTAGGGAGCCAAAGGAAGAGAATGTCACTCTTGGCCCTGCAGTCAGAGATGGAGAGCATGTCTTTGGTGTTGCCCACATTTTCGCCTCGTTTAATGACACATTCATTGTAAGATAAATTAATTTTTCTCTACCAGTTTTGTATCTTATCAGTGTTATGAATTTGGGTTTTGATCTTTGGCTTTTGTTGGTTTTGTAGCATGTGACTGATCTCTCGGGAAGGGAAACTTTGGTCCGCATCACTGGTAAGCATTCCATTCAAGTTCTTGTGCATATCTTCGGAATGTAGTTTACAATCTGTGTGAACTTGTATAAGACAGTGCTTTTTATCGCTGCATTGCATTTGTTTGTGTGTTTAAACTACTGGAATGAGACTTGGTTCTTTGTGTTTGATTACTTTTACGAGACGGTTTTCAAAATGTTTCAGTTTATCATTTCTGATTTCTGTAAAAACAGGTGGTATGAAGGTGAAGGCCGATAGGGATGAGTCTTCCCCATACGCAGCTATGCTTGCAGCACAGGATGTTTCTACAAGATGCAAGGTCTTGATTTGTTTGCAGTTTTTTCTTTACTTCTAATATTTTTTGGGGTTCTGTTAGTAATTCCGGATTACTTTAACTATTTCCTATGAGAAGGGTATTGATGTTTGTATATATGTATATAAAGTATGAGTTTCTCTTTCTTTTTCTTCCCTTATTTTGATTATTTGATAATGCAGGAGTTGGGTGTTACTGCTCTTCATATTAAGCTGCGGGCAACTGGTGGCAACAAAACCAAGACCCCTGGCCCTGGTGCTCAGTCAGCACTCCGTGCTCTGGCTCGTTCTGGAATGAGAATCGGTCGTATAGGTAACTTCTCATATTTTTAAAATTATTATGCATTTTGGTACTTAATTTCTATCTATCTGTTTGATACTTATTGTTAAACAACTTTAAGCAGAGCATGCATATTAGTGAAAAAATATTGAATTCAATTTTTGAACGTACAGATTCCTGAGATAATTTTACTTTCTGTTCAAAACCATGTTTTTTTGTGCGGTGGTTAACCGTGTTAGTTAATGCTTAGACCATGGGATTCTCTGCTCATAGGATTTGAATTTGTTGATATTTGATATTGCAGTTGTAGACTTGGGTTAATTGATCTTTTTCGTCCTATGTTTCAGAGGATGTGACTCCAATTCCTACCGATAGCACTCGAAGAAAGGGTGGTAGAAGAGGACGAAGACTGTGAGCTTGCAGTTCATTTCGGGAACGCATGTTTGTGTCATGCAGTTGGGTATTACTAGCGTTTCTTTGCTGCTTTTGAACTGATACTTCCTGAATATGTTTTGCAAGAGATTATATTCAGTTTCTTTATGGAGAGATGTGGGATTCCTATTGAAGTTTTGCTTCACTATCAATATTATGTGCGTCCTGACTTTTGCACTTGATTCTCCTACTTTTTTCATGATGAGGTATTGTAAAATCAATATCAAAGAAAGCAATTGGAAATTATTATTGAACCATACAAGCATGTAATAGTTGAGAAATGGGCAAAATTGATGAATGTGGATAAACCCAGGTTTCGAACATTTCCGGTTAAAGAACCAGCAGTGGTTACTAGAAATTTAAACGATCATCAAACCATTAGTACCGAGTGTTGATTTTCATTTGCTTCCTGTAGTTCGACGTAAACCACCGGAGAGAAAATCCGTCTCCCTCCTGTTGTTCTCCTTGTCTCATCTCTTCTCTATTGCTTACCATAAGAACAGGCACATAAGGGCACAGCATAAAAATAAGGTACAGCATTGTTGGTAACTGCACCTCTTTTCCACCCCAAAACGAAACCCTAAACTCAGGGTCCTAGGCTTAATATTCTTCTTGGGATTGATGGGTAAAAGAAAAAAGAAAAAAAACATTAAAAATGCCACCCCTGTTCCTCTCCAAGACCCCTCTGTTCTGTTTTGGGGTTAATTTGGTAAGGTCTGGTCTTCTTCTTCTTCACTATAAACACCACTCTCAACCCTTGTTTCGGGCTAATTGTGATTGTTTCACGTAGTAACAAGGCTATCAAGGATTCGGTGAATTGATCAAGCTAGCTAGCAAGGACACCCACTGTAGAGTCAAGAAACCAGACTGAATTGTAGAGTACAATACTGCAAGGTTACTGCCTACTGCAACCAGTTCGATCAGATGTACCAACCATTTGGACTCGCCGTACTTTGACTGAGTTTGAAAATTATAGAGCGCACCCGGCCAATCTCACCGTCCACTCATCCGCGCCCGGCCCCACCCGATGATCTCACCGTTAAATCCGAAACTTTTAAATTTTGAAAATCCCTCTTTGTATCACCTTCAAGCTTCAATTTTATATCTTTCCACAGCTTTCTTGAACTGCATCTAGCATAAGATATCTGATCTTTGCATGCGGTTCAATAAAGCTGTGGGAAGATACAAACAGGTTCAAGAAAACTGAGTTCATGTATATATATGGTTCATCTATCTTCTTCCTTTCTCTTGCTTGTGCGTGAATATTTTATGTTTCAACAATTATAGTTCGATTCAGGAGTGTATTTATGTATGCCTAAAGTTAATTGCAGTGATTCAGGAGTGTATGTGTATATCATCTTGAAATTGTGGGTTATCTGTTACATTCTGTGCTATGCATGGGTTTCCTGAAGCAGCACTTGTTTCACTAAAGGGTCTTGCTTTTCCTTCTTGTTGAGTTTTGCGAAGGTATGACATATGAACCTGCAAAAACTACAACTGCAGCAACCCAATATATGCCGCTATCGCAAAACAAGAATCCGATGACATGATGCATTTTAGCATATAGTTTTATGAAATCTGGTTCTCAGCCAACCACAACATGCAAAAGAACTATTCTAATCATGGTCCAATAGATTCATGTTCCTTTGTTTCGGTTTCTTTTTCTCTTTTTCTTTTTGGAGATCTTGTGGTGGACTAATCTAATGACAGTTTTCGAAACATAGTTTCAAGAGAGGTAACTGAGTTCTCCCTCTCACTTGTGGTAGCTTCAACAGCATTTCCGTCTTGGCGTTGTGCATACAGAAAGCCCACCCCACACTTTTTCACCCTATACTTGAGTTCCTCTTCATGGAGTCTACTGTCTGCGCGTAAAGAGAAATGAAAAGAGGCTTCGGTGGCATTGGTATAAGGAGTGCACCTCACCTTCTGAAGGGAATCGTACCACGCCACCACCAGATGATTTGAGTTGTCGTTGTCACAATTGATCCAATAGTTCTTTTCATTGCTAAACTCATAAGTATGACTTTCACCATTTTCAAGTTTCACCCAATTCGACAAAAACCCCTAGCTATAGCACACCAGTTTCTAGCACGTTTCACTATTTTTAGACATCCGGTTTTTTCTAGTTTGGGCATGTTTAGAGACACTTCCTAACATATTTTTAACTATTATAGTATTAAAAATGAACTATTGCCCCTTATTTTCAAATTTCAACCAATTCGAGCCATACGAGTTTCTGGCACGTTTCACTATTTTTAGACATCTGGCCTTTTCAAGTTTGGGTATGTTTATAGACACATTCTAACATCTTTTGAACCATTATAGTATAAAAAATAAAGTATTGCCCCTTATTTTTAAGTTTCACCCAATTCGAGCCAACACCCCTAGCTATAGCACACGAGTTTCTAGCACGTTTCACTATTTTTAGACATCAGGCTTTTTCTTATTTGGATATATTTATAGACACTTCCTAACATATTTTGAACCATTATAGTATCAAAAATCAAGTATTGCCCCTTATTTTCAAGTTTTACCCAATTCGAGCCAAAACCCCTAACTATAGCACACGAGTTTCTAGCACGTTTCACTATTTTTAGACATCCGGCTTTTTCTAGTTTGGGTATGTTTAGAGACACTTCCTAACATATTTTTAACTATTATAGTATTAAAAATGAAGTATTGCCCCTTATTTTCAAGTTTCACCCAATTCGAGCCAAAACCCCTAGCTATAGCACACCAGTTTCTAGCACGTTTCACTATTTTAGACATCCAGCTTTTTCTAGTTTGGGTATGTTTATAGACAGTTCCTAACATATATTGTACGATTATAGTATCAAAAATGAAGTATTGCCCCTTATTTTCAAGTTTCACCCAATTCGAGCCAGAACCCCTAGCTATAGCACACGAGTTTCTGGCACGTTTCACTATTTTTAGACATTCGGCTTTTTCTAGTTGGGTATGTTTATAGACACTTTCTAAGATATTTTGAACCTTTATAGTATCAAAAATGAAGTATTACCCCTTATTTTCAAGTTTCACTCAATTCGAGCCAACACCCCTGGCTATAGCACACGAGTTTCTGGCACATTTCACTATTTTTAGACATCAGGCTTTTTCTAGTTTGGATATGTTTATAAACACTTCCTAACATATTTTGAACTATTATAGTATCAAAAATCAAGTATTGCCCATTATTTTCAAGTTTCATCCAATTCGAGCCAAAACCCCTAGTTATAGCACACCAGTTTCTAGCACGTTTCACTATTTTTAGACATCCGGCTTTTTCTAGTTTGGGTATGTTTAGAGACACTTCCTAACATATTTTTAACTATTAGAGTATTAAAAATGAACTATTGCCCCTTATTTTCAAATTTCACCCAATTCGAGCCAAAACCCTTAGATATAGAACATGAGTTTCTGGCACGTTTCACTATTTTTAGACATCCGGCTTTCTCTAGTTTGGGTATGTTTATAGACACTTCCTAACATATTTTGAACCATTATAGTTTTAAAAATGAAGTATTGCCCCTTATTTTCAAATTTCACCCAATTCGGGCAAAAACTCCTAGCTATAGCACACAAGTTTCTAGCACGTTTCATTATTTTTAGACATCAGGCTTTTTCTAGTTTGGGTATGTTTATAGACACTTCCTAACATATTTTGAACCATTATAGTTTTAAAAATGAAGTATTGCCCCTTATTTTCAAATTTCACCCAATTCGGGCAAAAACTCCTAGCTATAGCACACGAGTTTCTGGCATGTTTCACTATTTTTAGACATCCGGCTTTTTCTAGTTTGGGTATGTTTATAGACACTTCCTAACATATATTGTACCATTATAGAATTAAAAATGAAGTATTGCCCCTTATTTTCAAGTTTCATCCAATTCGAACCAGAACCCCTAGCTATAGCACACGCGTTTCTGGCACGTTTCACTATTTTTACACATTCGGCTTTTTCTAGTTTGGGTATGTTTATAGACACTTCCTAACATATTTTTAACTATTATAGTATTAAAAATGAAGTATTGCACCTTATTTTTAAATTTCGCCCAATTCGAGCCAAAACCCTTAGCTATAGCACACGAGTTTCTGGCACGTTTCACTATTTTTAGACATCCTGCTTTTTCTAGTTTGGGTATGTTTATAGACACTTCCTAACATATTTTGAACCATTATAGTTTTAAAAATGAAGTATTGCCCCTTATTTTCAAATTTCACCCAATTCGGGCAAAAACTCCTAGCTATAGCACACAAGTTTCTAGCACGTTTCATTATTTTTAGACATCAGGCTTTTTCTAGTTTGGGTATGTTTATAGACACTTCCTAACATATTTTGAACCATTATAGTTTTAAAAATGAAGTATTGCCCCTTATTTTCAAATTTCACCCAATTCGGGCAAAAACTCCTAGCTATAGCACACGAGTTTCTGGCATGTTTCACTATTTTTAGACATCCGGCTTTTTCTAGTTTGGGTATGTTTATAGACACTTCCTAACATATTTTGAACAATTATAGTTTCAAAAATGAAGTGTTGCCCCTAATTTTCATGTTTCACCCAATTCGAGCAAAAACCCCTAGCTATAGCACACGAGTTTCTGGCACGTTTCATTATTTTTAGACATCCGGCTTTTTTTAGTTTGGGTATATTTATAGACACTTCCTAACATATATTGTACCATTATAGTATCAAAAATGAAGTATTTCCCCTTATTTTCAAGTTTCACTCAATTCGAGCCAGAACCCCTAGCTATAGCACACCAGTTTCAAGCACGTTTCACTATTTTTAGACATTCGGCTTTTTCTAGTTTGGGTATGTTTATAGACACTTCCTAACGTCTTTTGAACCATTATAGTATCAAAAATAAAGTATTGCCCCTTATTTTCAAGTTTCACCCAATTCGAACCAAGACCCGTAACTATAGCTCACGATATTCTGGCACGTTTCACTATTTTTAGACATCCGCCTTTTCCTAGTTTGGGTATGTTTATAGACACTTCCTAACATATTTTGAACCACTATAGTTTTAAAAATGATGTATTGCCCCTTATTTTCAAATTTCACCCAATTCGGGCAAAAACTCGTAGCTATAGCACACGAGTTTCTAGCACGTTTCACTATTTTTAGACATCCGGCTTTTTCTAGTTTGGGGATGTTTATAGACATTTCCTAACATATTTTGTACCATTATAGAATTAAAAATGAAGTATTGCCCCTTATTTTCAAGTTTCACCCAATTCGAGCCAAAACCCCAAGCTATAGCACACGAGTTTCTGACACGTTTCACTATTTTTAGACATCCAGCTTTTTCTAGTTTGGGTATGTTTATAGACACTTCCTAACATATATTGTACGATTATAGTATCAAAAATGAAGTGTTGCCCCTTATTTTCAAGTTTCACCCAATTCGAACCAGAACCCCTAGCTATAGCACACGAGTTTCTGGCACGTTTCACTATTTTTAGACATTCGGCTTTTTCTAGTTTGGGTATGTTTATAGACACTTCCTAAAATATTTTAAACCTTTATAGTATCAAAAATGAAGTATTGCCCCTTATTTTCAAGTTTCACCTAATTCGAGCCAACACCCCTAGCTATAGCACACGAGTTTCTGGCACGTTTCACTATTTTTAGACATCAGGCTTTTTCTAGTTTGGATATGTTTATAGACACTTCCTAACATATTTTGAACCATTATAGTATCAAAAATCAAGTATTGCCCCTTATTTTCATGTTTCATCCAATTCGAGCTAAAACCGCTAGCTATAGCACACAAGTTTCTAGCACGTTTCACTATTTTTAGACATCCGACTTTTTCTAGTTTGGGTATGTTTAGAGACCCTACCTAACATATTTTGAACCATTATGGTATTAAAAATGATGTATTGCCCCTTATTTTTAAGTTTCACCCAATTCGAAGAAAACCCCCTAGCTATAGCACACGAGTTTCTGGCACGTTTCACAATTTTTAGACATCCGGCTTTTTCTAGTTTGGGTATGTTTATAGACACTTCCTAACATATTTTGAACCATTATAGTTTTAAAAATGAAGTATTGCCCCTTATTTTAAAATTTCAACCAATTCGGGCAAAAACTCCTAGCTATAGCACACGAGTTTCTAGCACGTTTCACTATTTTTAGACATCCGGCTTTTTCAAGTTTCGGTATGTTTATAGACACTTCCTAACATATTTTGTACCATTATAGTATCAAAAATGAAGTATTTCCCCTTATTTTCAAGTTTCACTAAATTCGAGCGAAAACCCCTAGGCACACGAGTTCTTGACACGTTTCATTAGTTTTAGACATCCGACTTTTTATTGTTTGGTTATGTTTATAGACACTTCCTAACATATTTTGAACCATTATGGTTTTAAAAATGATGTATTGTCCCTTATTTTCAAGTTTCACCCAATTGGAGCAAAACCCCCTAGCTATAGCACACGAGTTTCTGGCACGTTTCACTATTTTTAGACATCCGGCTTTTTCTAGTTTGGGTATGTTTATAGACACTTCCTAACATATTTTGAACCATTATAGTTTTAAAAATTAAGTATTGCCCCTTATTTTCAAATTTCACCCAATTCGGGCAAAAACTCCTAGCTATAGCACACGAGTTTCTAGCACGTTTCACTATTTTTAGACATCCGGCCTTTTCAAGTTTGGGTATGTTTATAGACATTTCCTAACATCTTTTGAACCATTATAGTATCAAAAATGAATTATTGCCCCTTATTTTCAAGTTTCACCCAATTCGAGCAAAAACCCCTAGCTATAGCACACGAGTTTCTGGCACGTTTCACTATTTTTAGACATCCGGCTTTTTCTAGTTTGGGTATGTTTATAGACACTTCCTAACATATTTTGAACAATTATAGTTTCAAAAATGAAGTGTTGCCCCTAATTTTCATGTTTCACCCAATTCGAGCAAAAACCCCTAGCTATAGCACACGAGTTTCTGGCACGTTTCATTTTTTTTAGACATCCGGCTTTTTCTAGTTTGGGTATATTTATAGACACTTCCTAACATATATTGTACGATTATAGTATAAAAAATGATGTATTGCCCCTTATTTTTAAGTTTCACCCAATTCGAGCAAAACCCCCTAGCTATAGCACACGAGTTTCTGGCATGTTTCACTATTTTTAGACATCCGGCTTTTTCTAGTTTGGGTATGTTTATAGACACTTCCTAACATATATTGTACCATTATAGAATTAAAAATGAAGTATTGCCCCTTATTTTCAAGTTTCATCCAATTCGAACCAGAACCCTTAGCTATAGCACACACGTTTCTGGCACGTTTCACTATTTTTACACATTCGGCTTTTTCTAGTTTGGGTATGTTTATAGACACTTCCTAAGATATTTTGAACCTTTATAGTATCAAAAATGAAGTATTGCCCCTTATTTTCAAGTTTCACCCAATTCGAGCCAACACCCCTAGCTATAGCACACGAGTTTCTGCCACGTTTCACTATTTTTAGACATCAGGATTTTTCTAGTTTGGATATGTTTATAGACACTTCCTAACATATTTTGAACCAATGTAGTATCAAAAATCAAGTATTGCCCCTTATTTTCATGTTTCATCCAATTCGAGCCAAAACCCCTAGCTATAGCACAACAGTTTCTAGCACGTTTCACTATTTTTAGACATCCGGCTTTTTCTAGTTTGGGTATGTGTAGAGACACTTCCTAACATATTTTTAACTATTATAGTATTAAAAATGAAGTATTGCCCCTTATTTTTAAATTTCGCCCAATTCGAGCCAAAACCCTTAGCTATAGCACACGAGTTTCTGGCACGTTTCACTATTTTTAGACATCCTGCTTTTTCTAGTTTGGGTATGTTTATAGACACTTCCTAACATATTTTGAACCATTATAGTTTTAAAAATGAAGTATTGCCCCTTATTTTCAAATTTCACCCAATTCGGGCAAAAACTCCTAGCTATAGCACACGAGTTTCTAGCACGTTTCACTATTTTTAGACATCCGGCTTTTTCTAGTTTCGGTATGTTTATAGACACTTCTTAACATATTTTGTACCATTATAGTATCAAAAATGAAGTATTTCCCCTTATTTTCAAGTTTCACTAAATTCGAGCGAAAACCCCTAGGCACACGAGTTCCTGACACGTTTCATTATTTTTAGACATCCGACTATTTCATGTTTGGTTATGTTTATAGACACTTCCTAACATATTTTGAACCATTATGGTATTAAAAATGATGTATTGTCCCTTATTTTCATGTTTCACCCAATTCGAGCAAAACCCCCTAGCTATAGCACACGAGTTTCTGGCACGTTTCACTATTTTTAGACATCCGGCTTTTTCTAGTTTGGGTATGTTTATAGACACTTCCTAACATATTTTGAACCATTATAGTTTTAAAAATGAAGTATTGCCCCTTATTTTCAAATTTCACCCAATTCGGGCAAAAACTCCTAGCTATAGCACACGAGTTTCTAGCACGTTTCACTATTTTTAGACATCCGGCCTTTTCAAGTTTGGGTATGTTTATAGACATTTCCTAACATCTTTTGAACCATTATAGTATCAAAAATGAATTATTGCCTCTTATTTTCAAGTTTCACCCAATTCGAGCAAAAACCCCTAGCTATAGCACACGAGTTTCTGGCACGTTTCACTATTTTTAGACATCCGGCTTTTTCTAGTTTGGGTATGTTTATAGACACTTCCTAACATATTTTGAACAATTATAGTTTCAAAAATGAAGTGTTGCCCCTAATTTTCATGTTTCACCCAATTCGAGCAAAAACCCCTAGCTATATTACACGAGTTTCTGGCACGTTTCATTTTTTTTAGACTTCCGGCTTTTTCTAGTTTGGGTATATTTATAGACACTTCCTAACATATATTGTACGATTATAGTATCAAAAATGTTGTATTGCCCCTTATTTTGAAGTTTCACCCAATTCTAGCAAAACCCCCTAGCTATAGCACACGAGTTTCTGGCATGTTTCACTATTTTTAGACATCCGGCTTTTTCTAGTTTGAGTATGTTTATAGACACTTCCTAACATATATTGTACCATTATAGAATTAAAAATGAAGTATTGCCCCTTATTTTCAAGTTTCATCCAATTCGAACCAGAACCCCTAGCTATATCACACGCGTTTCTGGCACGTTTCACTATTTTTACACATTCGGCTTTTTCTAGTTTGGGTATGTTTATAGACACTTCCTAAGATATTTTGAACCTTTATAGTATCAAAAATGAAGTATTGCCCCATATTTTCAAGTTTCACCCAATTCGAGCAAAAACCCCCTAGCTATAGCACACGAGTTTCTGGAACGTTTCACTATTTTTAGACATCCGGCTTTTTCAAGTTTGTGTATGTTTATAGACACTTCCTAACATATTTTGTACCATTATAGTATCAAAAATGAAGTATTGCCCCTTATTTTCATGTTTCATCCAATTCGAGCCAAAACCCCTAGCACAACAGTTTCTAGCACGTTTCACTATTTTTAGACATCCGGCTTTTTCTAGTTTGGGTATGTGTAGAGACACTTCCTAACATATTTTTAACTATTATAGTATTAAAAATGAAGTATTGCCCCTTATTTTTAAATTTCACCCAATTCGAGCCAAAACCCTTAGCTATAGCACACGAGTTTCTGGCACATTTCACTATTTTTAGACATCCGGCTATTTCTAGTTTGGGTATGTTTATAGACACTTCCTAACATATTTTGAACCATTATAGTTTTAAAAATGAAGTATTGCCCCTTATTTTCAAATTTCACCCAATTCGGGCAAAAAGTCCTAGCTATAGCACACGAGTTTCTAGCACGTTTCACTATTTTTAGACATCCGGCTTTTTCTAGTTTCGGTATGTTTATAGACACTTCTTAACATATTTTGTACCATTATAGTATCGAAAATGAAGTATTTCCCCTTATTTTCAAGTTTCACCAAATTCGAGCGAAAACCCCTAGGCACACGAGTTCCTGACACGTTTCATTATTTTTAGACATCCGACTATTTCATGTTTGGTTATGTTTATAGACACTTCCTAACATATTTTGAACCATTATGGTATTAAAAATGATGTATTGTCCCTTATTTTTAAGTTTCACCCAATTCGAGCAAAACCCCCTAGCTATAGCACACGAGTTTCTGGCACGTTTCACTATTTTTAGACATCCGGATTTTTCTAGTTTGGGTATGTTTATAGACACTTCCTAACATATTTTGAACCATTATAGTTTTAAAAATGAAGTATTGCCCCTTATTTTCAAATTTCACCCAATTCGGGCAAAAACTCCTAGCTATAGCACACGAGTTTCTAGCACGTTTCACTATTTTTAGACATCCGGCCTTTTCAAGTTTGGGTATGTTTATAGACATTTCCTAACATCTTTTGAACCATTATAGTATCAAAAATGAATTATTGCCCCTTATTTTCAAGTTTCACCCAATTCGAGCAAAAACCCCTAGCTATAGCACACGAGTTTCTGGCACGTTTCACTATTTTTAGACATTCGGCTTTTTCTAGTTTGGGTATGTTTATAGACACTTCCTAAGATATTTTAAACCTTTATAGTATCAAAAATGAAGTATTGCCCCTTATTTTCAAGTTTCACCTAATTCGAGCCAACACCCCTAGCTATAGCACACGAGTTTCTGGCACGTTTCACTATTTTTAGTCATCAGGTTTTTTCTAGTTTGGATATGTTTATAGACACTTCCTAACATATTTTGAACCATTATAGTATCAAAAATCAAGTATTGCCCCTTATTTTCATGTTTCATCCAATTCGAGCCAAAACCCCAAGCTATAGCACACCAGTTTCTAGCACGTTTCACTATTTTTAGACATCCGACTTTTTCTAGTTTGGGTATGTTTAGAGACCCTTCCTAACATATTTTGAACCATTATGGTATTAAAAATGATGTATTGCCCCTTATTTTTAAGTTTCACCCAACTCGAAGAAAACCCCCTAGCTATAGCACACGAGTTTCTGGCACGTTTCACTATTTTTAGACATCCGGCTTTTTCTAGTTTGGGTATGTTTATAGACACTTCCTAACATATTTTGAACCATTATAGTTTTAAAAATGAAGTATTGCCCCTTATTTTCAAATTTCACCCAATTCGGGCAAAAACTCTAAGCTATAGCACACGAGTTTCTAGCACGTTTCACTATTTTTAGACATCCGGCTTTTTCAAGTTTCGGTATGTTTATAGACACTTCCTAACATATTTTGTACCATTATAGTATCAAAAATGAAGTATTTCCCCTTATTTTCAAGTTTCACCAAATTCGAGCGAAAACCCCTAGGCACACGAGTTCTTGACACGTTTCATTAGTTTTAGACATCCGACTTTTTATTGTTTGGTTATATTTATAGACACTTCCTAACATATTTTGAACCATTATGGTTTTAAAAATGATGTATTGTCCCTTATTTTCAAGTTTCACCCAATTCGAGCAAAACCCCCTAACTATAGCACACGAGTTTCTGGCACGTTTCACTATTTTTAGACATCCGGCTTTTTCTAGTTTGGGTATGTTTATAGACATTTCCTAACATATTTTGAACCATTATAGTTTTAAAAATGAAGTATTGCCCCTTATTTTCATATTTCACCCAATTCGGGCAAAAACTCCTAGCTATAGCACACGAGTTTCTAGCACGTTTCACTATTTTTAGACATCCGCCCTTTTCAAGTTTGGGTATGTTTATAGACATTTCCTAACATCTTTTGACCCATTATAGTATCAAAAATGAATTATTGCCCCTTATTTTCAAGTTTTACCCAATTCGAGTAAAAACCCCTAGATATAGTACACGAGTTTCTGGCACGTTTCACTATTTTTAGACATCCGGCTTTTTCTAGTTTGGGTATGTTTATAGACACTTCCTAACATATTTTGAACAATTATAGTTTCAAAAATGAAGTGTTGCCCATAATTTTCATGTTTCACCCAATTCGAGTAAAAACCCCTAGCTATAGCACACGAGTTTCTGGCACGTTTCATTTTTTTTAGACATCCGGCTTTTTCTAGTTTGAGTATATTTATAGACACTTCCTAACATATATTGTACGATTATAGTATCAAAAATGATGTATTGCCCCTTATTTTCAAGTTTCACCCAATTCGAGCAAAACCCCGTAGCTATAGCACACGAGTTTCTGGCATGTTTCACTATTTTTAGACATCCGGCTTTTTCAAGTTTGGGTATGTTTATAGACACTTCCTAACATATATTGTACCATTATAGAATTAAAAATGAAGTATTGCCCCTTATTTTCAAGTTTCATCCAATTCGAACCAGAACCCCTAGCTATAGCACACGCGTTTCTGGCACGTTTCACTATTTTTACACATTCGGCTTTTTCTAGTTTGGGTATGTTTATAGACACTTTCTAAGATATTTTGAACCTTTATAGTATCAAAAATGAAGTATTGCCCCTTATTTTCAAGTTTCACCCAATTCGAGCCAACACCCCTAGCTATAGCACACGAGTTTCTGCCACGTTTCGCTATTTTTAGACATCAGGATTTTTCTAGTTTGGATATGTTTATAGACACTTCCTAACATATTTTAAACCAATGTAGTATCAAAAATCAAGTATTGCCCCTTATTTTCATGTTTCATCCAATTCGAGCCAAAACCCCTAGCTATAGCACACCAGTTTCAAGCACGTTTCACTATTTTTAGACATCCGGCTTTTTCTAGTTTGGGTATGTGTAGAGACACTTCCTAACATATTTTTAACTATTATAGTATTAAAAATGAAGTATTGCCCCTTATTTTTAAATTTCACCCAATTCGAGCCAAAACCCTTAGCTATAGCACACGAGTTTCTGGCACGTTTCACTATTTTTAGACATCCGGCTTTTTCTAGTTTGGGTATGTTTATAGACACTTCCTAACATATTTTGAACCATTATAGTTTTAAAAATGAAGTATTGCCCCTTATTTTCAAATTTCACCCAATTCGGGCAAAAAGTCCTAGCTATAGCACACGAGTTTCTAGCACGTTTCACTATTTTTAGACATCCGGCTTTTTCTAGTTTCGGTATGTTTATAGACACTTCCTAACATATTTTGTACCATTATAGTATCAAAAATGAAGTATTTCCCCTTATTTTCAAGTTTCACCAAATTCGAGAGAAAACCCCTAGGCACACGAGTTCCTGACACGTTTCATTATTTTTAGACATCCGACTTTTTCTTGTTTGGTAATGTTTATAGACACTTCCTAACATATTTTGAACCATGATGGTATTAAAAATGATGTATTGTCCCTTATTTTCAAGTTTCACCCAATTCGAGCAAAACCCCCTAGCTATAGCACACGAGTTTCTGGCACGTTTCACTATTTTTAGACATCCGGCTTTTTCTAGTTTGGGTATGTTTATAGACACTTCCTAACATATTTTGAACCATTATAGTTTTAAAAATGAAGTATTGCCCCTTATTTTTAAATTTCACCCAATTCGGGCAAAAACTCCTAGCTATAGCACACGAGTTTCTAGCACGTTTCACTATTTTTAGACATCCGCCCTTTTCAAGTTTGGGTATGTTTATAGACATTTCCTAACATCTTTTGAACCATTATAGTATCAAAAATGAAGTATTGCCCCTTATTTTCAAGTTTCACCTAATTCGAGCCAACACCCCTAGCTATAGCACACGAGTTTCTGGCACGTTTCACTATTTTTAGACATCAGGCTTTTTCAAGTTTGGATATGTTTATAGACACTTCCTAACATATGTTGAACCATTATAGTATCAAAAATCAAGTATTGCCCCTTATTTTCATGTTTCATCCAATTCGAGCCAAAACCCCTAGCTACAGCACACCAGTTTCTAGCACGTTTCACTATTTTTAGACATCCGACTTTTTCTAGTTTGGGTATGTTTAGAGACCCTTCCAACATATTTTGAACCATTATGGTATTAAAAATGATGTATTGCCCCTTATTTTTAAGTTTCACCCAATTCGAAGAAAACCCCCTAGCTATAGCACACGAGTGTCTGGCACGTTTCACTATTTTTAGACATCCGGCTTTTTCTTGTTTGGGTATGTTTATAGACACTTCCTAACATATTTTGAACCATTATAGTTTTAAAAATGAAGTATTGCCCCTTATTTTAAAATTTCACCCAATTCGGGCAAAAACTCCTAGCTATAGCACACGAGTTTCTAGCACGTTTCACTATTTTTAGACATCCGCCCTTTTCAAGTTTGGGTATGTTTATAGACATTTCCTAACATCTTTTGAACCATTATAGTATCAAAAATGAAGTATTGCCCCTTATTTTCAAGTTTCACCTAATTCGAGCCAACACCCCTAGCTATAGCACACGAGTTTCTGGCACGTTTCACTATTTTTAGACATCAGGCTTTTTCAAGTTTGGATATGTTTATAGACACTTCCTAACATATTTTGAACCATTATAGTATCAAAAATCAAGTATTGCCCCTTATTTTCTTGTTTCATCCAATTCGAGCCAAAACCCCTAGCTATAGCACACCAGTTTCTAGCACGTTTCACTATTTTTAGACAACCGACTTTTTCTAGTTTGGGTATGTTTAGAGACCCTTCCTAACATATTTTGAACCATTATGGTATTAAAAATGATGTATTGCCCCTTATTTTTAAGTTTCACCCAATTCGAAGAAAACCCCCTAGCTATAGCACACGAGTGTCTCGCACATTTCCTATTTTTAGACATCCGGCTTTTTCTAGTTTGGGTATGTTTATAGAAACTTCCTAACATATTTTGAACCATTATAGTTTTAAAAATGAAGTATTGCCCCTTATTTTAAAATTTCACCCAATTCGGGCAAAAACTCCTAGCTATAGCACACGAGTTTCTAGCACGTTTCACTATTTTTAGACATCCGGCTTTTTCAAGTTTCGGTATGTTTATAGACACTTCCTAACATATTTTGTACCATTATAGTATCAAAAATGAAGTATTTCCCCTTATTTTCAAGTTTCACCAAATTCGAGCGAAAACCCCTAGGCACACGAGTTCTTGACACGTTTCATTAGTTTTAGACATCCGACTTTTTATTGTTTGGTTATGTTTATAGACACTTCCTAACATATTTTGAACCATTATGGTTTTAAAAATGATGTATTGTCCCTTATTTTCAAGTTTCACCCAATTCGAGAAAAACCCCCTAGCTATAGCACACGAGTTTCTGACACGTTTCACTATTTTTAGACATCCGGCTTTTTCTAGTTTGGGTATGTTTATAGACACTTCCTAACATATTTTGAACCATTATAGTTTTAAAAATGAAGTATTGCCCCTTATTTTCAAATTTCACCCAATTCGGGCAAAAACTCCTAGCTATAGCACACGAGTTTCTAGCACGTTTCACTATTTTTAGACATCCGCCCTTTTCAAGTTTGGGTATGTTTATAGACATTTCCTAACATCTTTTGAACCATTATAGTATCAAAAATGAATTATTGCCCCTTATTTTCAAGTTTCACCCAATTCGAGCAAAAACCCCTAGCTATAGTACACGAGTTTCTGGCACGTTTCACTATTTTCAGACATCCGGCTTTTTCTAGTTTGGGTATGTTTATAGACACTTCCTAACATATTTTGAACAATTATAGTTTCAAAAATGAAGTGTTGCCCCTAATTTTCATGTTTCACCCAATTCGAGCAAAAACCCCTAGCTATAGCACACGAGTTTCTGGCACGTTTCATTTTTTTTAGACATCCGGCTTTTTCTAGTTTGGGTATATTTATACACTTCCTAACATATATTGTACGATTATAGTATCAAAAATGATGTATTGCCCCTTATTTTCAAGTTTCACCCAATTCGAGCAAAACCCCCTAGCTATAGCACACGAGTTTCTGGCATGTTTCACTATTTTTAGACATCCGGCTTTTTCAAGTTTGGGTATGTTTATAGACACTTCCTAACATATATTGTACCATTATAGAATTAAAAATGAAGTATTGCCCCTTATTTTCAAGTTTTATCCAATTCGAACCAGAACCCCTAGCTATAGCACACGCGTTTCTGGCACGTTTCACTATTTTTACACATTCGGCTTTTTCTAGTTTGGGTATGTTTATAGACACTTCCTAAGATATTTTTAACTATTATAGTATTAAAAATGAAGTATTGCCCCTTATTTTTAAATTTCACCCAATTCGAGCCAAAACCATTAGCTATAGCACACGAGTTTCTGGCACGTTTCACTATTTTTAGACATCCGGCTTTTTCTAGTTTGGGCATGTTTAGAGACACTTCTTAACATATTTTTAACTATTATAGTATTAAAAATGAAGTATTGCCCCTTATTTTTAAATTTCACCCAATTCGAGCCAAAACCCTTAGCTATAGCACACGAGTTTCTGGCACGTTTCACTATTTTTAGACATCCGGCTTTTTCTAATTTGGGTATGTTTATAGACACTTCCTAACATATTTTGAACCATTATAGTTTTAAAAATGAAGTATTGCCCCTTATTTTCAAATTTCACCCAATTCGGGAAAAACTTTTAGCTATAGCACACGAGTTTCTAGCACGTTTCACTATTTTTAGACATCCGGCCTTTTCAAGTTTGGGTATGTTTATAGACATTTCCTAACATATTTTGAACCATTATAGTTTTAAAAATGAAATATTGCCCCTTATTTTCAAATTTCACCCAATTCGGGCAAAAACTCCTAGCTATAGCACACGAGTTTCTAGCACGTTTCACTATTTTTAGACATCCGGCTTTTTCTAGTTTCGGTATGTTTATAGACACTTCCTAACATATTTTGTACCATTATAGTATCAAAAATGAAGTATTTCCCCTTATTTTCAAGTTTCACCAAATTCGAGAGAAAACCCCTAGGCACACGAGTTCCTGACACGTTTCATTATTTGTAGACATCCGACTTTTTCTTGTTTGGTTATGTTTATAGACACTTCCTAACATATTTTGAACCATGATGGTATTAAAAATGATGTATTGTCCCTTATTTTCAAGTTTCACCCAATTCGAGCAAAACCCCCTAGCTATAGCACACGAGTTTCTGGCACGTTTCACTATTTTTAGACATCCGGCTTTTTCTAGTTTGGGTATGTTTATAGACACTTCCTAACATATTTTGAACCATTAGAGTTTTAAAAATGAAGTATTGCCCCTTATTTTCAAATTTCACCCAATTCAGGCAAAAACTCCTAGCTATAGCACACGAGTTTCTAGCACGTTTCACTATTTTTAGACATCCGGCCTTTTCAAGTTTGGGTATGTTTATAGACATTTCCTAACATCTTTTGAACCATTATAGTATCAAAAATGAATTATTGCCCCTTATTTTCAAGTTTCACCCAATTCGAGCAAAAACCCCTAGCTATAGCACACGAGTTTCTGGCACGTTTCACTATTTTTAGACATCCGGCTTTTTCTAGTTTGGGTATGTTTATAGACACTTCCTAACATATTTTGAACAATTATAGTTTCAAAAATGAAGTGTTGCCCCTAATTTTCATGTTTCACCCAATTCGAGCAAAAACCTCTAGCTATAGCACACGAGTTTCTGGCACGTTTCATTTTTTTTAGACATCCGGCTTTTTCTAGTTTGGGTATATTTATAGACACTTCCTAACATATATTGTACGATTATAGTATCAAAAATGATGTATTGCCCCTTATTTTCAAGTTTCACCAAATTCGAGCAAAACCCCCTAGCTATAGCACACGAGTTTCTGGCACGTTTCACTATTTTTAGACATCCGGCTTTTTCTAGTTTGGGTATGTTTATAAACACTTCCTAACATATATTGTACGATTATAGTATCAAAAATGAAGTATTGCCCCTTATTTTCAAGTTTCACCCAATTCGAACCAGAACCCCTAGCTATAGCACACGCATTTCTGGCACGTTTCACTATTTTTACACATTCGGCTTTTTCTAGTTTGGGTATGTTTATAGACACTTCCTAAGATATTTTGAACCTTTATAGTATCAAAAATGAAGTATTGCCCCTTATTTTCAAGTTTCACCCAATTCGAGCCAACACCCCTAGCTATAGCACACTAGTTTCTGGCACGTTTCACTATTTTTAGACATCAGGATTTTTCTAGTTTGGATATGTTTAAAGACACTTCCTAACATATTTTTAACTATTATAGTATTAAAAATGAAGTATTGCCCCTTATTTTTAAATTTCACCCAATTCGAGCCAAAACCATTAGCTATAGCACACGAGTTTCTGGCACGTTTCACTATTTTTAGACATCCGGCTTTTTCTAGTTTGGGTATGTTTAGAGACACTTCTTAACATATTTTTAACTATTATAGTATTAAAAATGAAGTATTGCCCCTTATTTTTAAATTTCACCCAATTCGAGCCAAAACCCTTAGCTATAACACACGAGTTTCTGGCACGTTTCACTATTTTTAGACATCCGGCTTTTTCTAGTTTGGGTATGTTTATAGACACTTCCTAACATATTTTGAACCATTATAGTTTTAAAAATGAAGTATTGCCCCTTATTTTCAAATTTCACCCAATTCGGGAAAAACTCCTAGCTATAGCACACGAGTTTCTAGCACGTTTCACTATTATTAGACATCCGGCTTTTTCTAGTTTGGGTATGTTTATAGACACTTCCTAACATATTTTGTACCATTATAGTATCATAAATAAAGTATTGCCCCTTATTTTCATGTTTCACCCAATTCGAGCGAAAACCCCTAGCTATAGCACACGAGTTTCTGACACGTTTCATTATTTTTAGACATCCGGCTTTTTCTTGTTTTGTTATGTTTATAGACACTTCCTAACATATTTTGAACCATTATGGTATTAAAAATGATGTATTGCCCCTTATTTTTAAGTTTCACCCAATTCGAGCAAAACACCCTAGTTATAGCACACGAGTTTCTGGCACGTTTCACTATTTTTAGACATCCGGCTTTTTCTAGTTTGGGTATGTTTATAGACATTTCCTAACATATTTTGTACCATTATAGTATCAAAAATGAAGTATTGCCCCTTATTTTCAAGTTTCACCCAATTCGAGCCAGAACCCCTATCTATTTCTGGCACGTTTCACTATTTTTAGACATCCTGCTTTTTCAAGTTTGGGTATGTTTATAGACATTTCCTAACATTTTTTGAACCATTATAGTATCAAAAATGAATTATTGCCCCTTATTTTCAAGTTTCACCCAATTCGAGCAAAAACCCCTAGCTATAGCACACGAGTTTCTGGCACGTTTCACTATTTTTAGATATCCGGCTTTTTCTAGTTTGGTTATGTTTATAGACATTTTCTAACATATTTTGAACAATTATAGTTTCAAAAATGAAGTGTTGCCCCTAATTTTCACGTTTCACCCAATTCGAGCAAAAACCCCTAGCTATAGCACACGAGTTTCTGGCACGTTTCATTATTTTTAGACATCTGGCTTTTTCTAGTTTGGGTATATTTATAGACACTTCCTAACATATATTGTACGATAATAGTATCAAAAATGAAGTATTGCCCTTTATTTTCAAGTTTCACCCAATTCGAGCCAGAACCCCTAGCTATAGCACACGAGTTTCTGGCACGTTTCACTATTTTTAGACATTCGGCTTTTTCTAGTTTGGGTATGTTTATAGACACTTCCTAAGATATTTTAAACCATTATAGTATCAAAAATGAAGTATTTCCCCTTATTTTCAAATTTCACCCAATTCAAGCAAAAACCCCTAGCTATAACACACGAGTTTCTGGCACGTTTCACTATTTTTAGACATCCGGCTTTTTCTAGTTTGGGTATGTTTATAGACACTTCCTAACATATTTTGAACCATTATAGTTTTAAAAATGAAGTATTGCCCCTTATTTTCAAATTTCACCCAATTCGGGAAAAACTCCTAGCTATAGCACACGAGTTTCTAGCACGTTTCACTATTTTTAGACATCCGGCTTTTTCTAGTTTGGGTATGTTTATAGACACTTCCTAACATATTTTGTACCATTATAGTATCATAAATAAAGTATTGCCTCTTATTTTCATGTTTCACCCAATTCGAGCGAAAACCCCTAGCTATAGCACACGAGTTTCTGACACGTTTCATTATTTTTAGACATCCGGCTTTTTCTTGTTTGGTTATGTTTATAGACACTTCCTAACATATTTTGAACCATTATGGTATTAAAAATGATGTATTGCCCCTTATTTTTAAGTTTCACCCAATTCGAGCAAAACCCCCTAGCTATAGCACACGAGTTTCTGGCACGTTTCACTATTTTTAGACATCCGGCTTTTTCTAGTTTGGGTATGTTTATAGACATTTCCTAACATATTTTGTACCATTATAGTATCAAAAATGAAGTATTGCCCCTTATTTTCAAGTTTCACCCAATTCGAGCCAGAACCCCTAGCTATTTCTGGCACGTTTCACTATTTTTAGACATCCTGTTTTTTCAAGTTTGGGTATGTTTATAGACATTTCCTAACATTTTTTGAACCATTATAGTATCAAAAATGAATTATTGCCCCTTATTTTCAAGTTTCACCCAATTCGAGCAAAAACCCCTAGCTATAGCACACGAGTTTCTGGCACGTTTCACTATTTTTAGATATCCGGCTTTTTCTAGTTTGGGTATGTTTATAGACATTTTCTAACATATTTTGAACAATTATAGTTTCAAAAATGAAGTGTTGCCCCTAATTTTCACGTTTCACCCAATTCGAGCAAAAACCCCTAGCTATAGCACACGAGTTTCTGGCACGTTTCATTATTTTTAGACATCTGGCTTTTTCTAGTTTGGGTATATTTATAGACACTTCCTAACATATATTGTACGATTATAGTATCAAAAATGAAGTATTGCCCTTTATTTTCAAGTTTCACCCAATTCGAGCCAGAACCCCTAGCTATAGCACACGAGTTTCTGGCACGTTTCACTATTTTTAGACATTCGGCTTTTTCTAGTTTGGGTATGTTTATAGACACTTCCTAAGATATTTTAAACCATTATAGTATCAAAAATGAAGTATTTCCCCTTATTTTAAAGTTTCACCCAATTCAAGCAAAAACCCCTAGCTATAACACACGAGTTTCTGGCACGTTTCACTATTTTTAGACATTCGGCTTTTTCAAGTTTGGGTATGTTTTTCTACTTTCGGTATGTTTATAGACATTTCCTAACATCTTTTGAACCATTCTAGTATCAAAAATGGAGCATTGCCCCTTATTTTCATGTTTCACCCAATTCGAGTCAAAGCCACTAGCAATAGCACACAAGTTTCTGGCCCATTTCACTATTTTTAAATATTCGGCTTTTTCTACTTTGACTATGTTTATAGATATTTCCTAACATCTTTTGAACCATTCAAGTATCCAAAATGATGTATTTCCCCTTATTTTGAAGTTTCACCAAATTCGAGCTAATACCTCTAGTTATAACAAAATAGTTTCTGGTCAGCTTCTATATTTTGAGACATTCGGTTCCGAAAATGAATCGAGGCTACCGAATTAGGACAGTATATACAGAAACCGTAACCGAAGAACAAAATCGATGGTGAATGCCTGGGGGGTGAAACACCCATGCTTATTGAGCACCCATAAACTTTTTGGTAAGTGATCAATCTCACTTTTGAGAGGTGGTTTTTTTTTGGTAGATGGAGGGGAGCTCATGTGAGGTTGTGGGTGATGAGGGGAATGACCGAGGTTTATGGATTTGAAGGGGTTGTTGGAGGATCAACAGAAATGGGAGGAACAAGGTCCTTTATGGTTGAACATAAGTCAGAAAATAACCACAAATCAGGTAAAAGCACCACTAAGGTGAAATCAAAGCTATCGATATCAAGGATTGAGATGAGAAGAAGCCAAGAGAACACACCCCCAACCCTCAAGCCTTTGATCTAGATCTGGGAGATCTAAATCTAGGCAAGAAAGAAAGGGGAGGGAGGAAGGATTGCAGATCTACTTTCTCTCTCTAAACTCCGTGCAAAAAATAAAAAAGATTTGGGCTTCACCCAAACACGAGGATCACCATTCCTCCAACAAATTTAACCCGCTCTATATTCAAATCTTACCATTTAACAAAATTCCACGATCATACAAAATGAAAAGAGATAGGGCTCAATTGTAAGTTTGTAACCAAACATGTTCTATAAGTCTTCATACATCCTTAAAAACAACCTAAAAAAAAGACAGTTCATTTCTGACATCATATATCAAAACCAATAATATATATGTAGATGCAACTTCCCATTACATTAACGATACGAAAACACTAACATTAAAATAGTCTATGGAAGCAACAGCAAAACCATGATACATCAACTCGATTAATGACATTGACCCGACAGAGACCCAAACTCTCCCTCAAAGAAAAACTGGCGACTAAACTCAATCAAAAGAACTAAATAAAACCAAAACAACCAAAAAAGAAAAAAAAGAACCAAACATGGGCCAAACAAGATCCCATGCCCGTACTACATCCGACTGGACCTCCAATAACTAGGCCCAAAGGTCAAATCGGAATAGATCCAACCACTCCTCTGTCAACCCAAAACCTTTGTTGCATCACCGTTCCACCACCATAGTCACCGTCGCAACATGGACATCAAAATCTCGACATTCCTCAAGTCTCTTCGTACCACTGAAGCCACCCGCAAAACCCTAGCTAGGAATAGAGCCAAAGCCGGAAAAAATCCTGGATCGTCTCTGTTAAGCTTTCACAAGCCAGCCAGAGTGAGAATAAGACGTTAAGCATTTTGTTCTTGGAGCGGGGTTTTATAAATTTCGCATACAAAATTTGACAACCTAGTACAGCGACTGATCGAGGATTCGAGGGACATGAATCTGATCTGACTAAGAGGGGGAAAAAAATAGGCAGAAAGAGATAGACGAGACGATGCAAAACTGTGGGAAATAAAAAAGCCGTCTGTGTTTTCCCATCTACGATAACGAAAGCAATGGCTTCCCCAAGGTGTACTGTAGAGTAGTCTGCAACACCCAAAACGATAAACAAGAAGAAACAACTTGTGCCCTAAACCTAATTCTTAAATCTTCCCACGTTTAAAGGGCCATGCAAACTAAATGACAACCTGTTCGTTTGTTTTGCAACTACTTGGAATGACACCTTGTTCTTTCTTTTTCCAACTCGCATTGGCTAGAATGCATGAATTGCCCAAACTAAATATTAAGACTTGTAATTCTCATTAAAAGAGGCCGGTGATCAAATTGGTGTGGGTAGATGCATGTTATGATGATCATTAACAAACACCCTCAAATTTGTCAGTGGATGCAGTTGAAATGATCGATCGAGTTTGTTTTTCTCATTATTTTCAATCTTGGATTTAGATCTAATAACAATTAAAAACCTAAAGATTGGATTAAATGATAATGTAGAAATTATATAGATGATAATGTAGATGATGATTTCATGATGAAATTATGAGAATGATATCATTTGAGTGTTTTTTGGATTAAATGTATCTCTCTCTCTCTCTCATCATCATCAACAACATCACTAACTAATTAAACCAAAAGCAATTAACCCCCCTGGTCCCTGCCTCCCTACGCAACAGTCCTCGATCGATCAGACCCTGCAAAAAAATTGTACTTGACCTCTTTCTCTCATCTATATATATTCCCCCTCCAAAAACACAAACCCTAGCAACTCGATCAACTATGAAGTTACCTCTGATCATCATCAACACTCTCCTCCTCCCACTCACCCCCTACCTCATCACCTTCCTCCTCCTCCTGCTCTTCCTGGAACAACTCTCCTACCTCAAAAAGAAACGCACCCTCCCCGGCCCCTCCCTTGTTCTCCCATTTCTCGGCAACGCCGTCTCCCTCGTCCGCAACCCCACCCGCTTCTGGGACCTCCAATCCTCCCTCGCCGCCTCCTCCGGCCTCTCCACAAACTACATCGTCGGCAAGTTCATTCTCTTCATCCGCGACACCTCTCTCTCTCACAAAGTCTTTGCCAATGTACGCCCCGACGCCTTCACCCTGGTCGGCCACCCTTTCGGAAAGAAGCTATTCGGCGAACACAACCTCATTTACATGACCGGCCAGGAGCACAAAGACCTCCGACGTCGCATCGCTCCCAACTTCACTCCCAAAGCCCTCGCCACCTACACCGCGCACCAGCAGATCATCATCCTCCAACACATGAAGAATTGGGTAGGTCTCGCGTCACAGACCAACAACACGATCGCGCTTCGGTTTTTGGTCCGCGACATGAACCTCCATACCTCCCAAACGGTCTTCATTGGGCCTTACTTGGCCCTCGAAGCCCGCGAGAGGTTCAAGTCGGATTACAACTTCTTCAACGTTGGACTCATGAAGCTGCCCGTTGACCTGCCGGGGACCGCTTTCCGGAACGCCAGGCTGGCGGTGGCGCGCCTTGTCGAAACCCTCGCCGGCTGCGCCAAACAGAGCAGGGCAAAAATGGGAGAAGAGAAACAGGAGCCGACGTGTCTGATTGATTTCTGGATGCAGGAGACGGTGAAGGAGCTCAACGCCGGCGGTGGTGACATCAGCGACGTCGAGCTCGGGGCTCACCTGTTCGACTTCCTCTTCGCTGCTCAGGACGCCTCTACGTCGTCGCTGCTGTGGGCGGTGGCGCTGCTCGACTCCCACCCGGAGGTTCTTGCCAAGGTCCGGGAAGAGGTCGCCGGAGTTTGGGACCCGGAGTCGGACGAGCTGATAACGGCGGAGCAGCTGGCGAGGATGAGGTACACGCACGCGGTGGCGCGTGAGGTTGTCAGATACAGAGCTCCGGCCACAATGGTTCCTCACATTGCTGCGGTTGACTTTCCGTTGACCGAGACGTACACAGTCCCAAAGGGCACCATTGTCTTTCCATCTGCCTACGAGTCATGTTTTCAGGGGTTCACTGAACCGGAGCGGTTCGACCCGGACCGTTTTTCGGAAGAGAGGCAGGAGGACCGGGTTTACAAGAAAAACTTCCTGGCGTTCGGAGCCGGGGCCCACCAGTGCGTGGGGCAGAGGTACGCTCTGAACCACCTGGTCTTGTTCATCGCGATGTTCGCCACGTTGCTGGATTTCAAGAGGCACAGAACGGACGGCTGCGATGACATCACGTTCGTCCCGACGATTTGCCCCAAAGACGATTGCAAGGTTTTCCTGTCCATGCGGTGCAGGCGATTCCCGGCTCTCACTCTACAGTGAAAGGTTGAAAGGTCGAAAGTGCCCTCGTGATCAAAACCTGGATTGTTTGTTCTGTGTCGTTTTCGTGAAATGACGAGAGCGAGCTGTCGTTGTATTTTTCTTTTGGTTTGACTCTTTGGAAAAGTGGAACGGATGGGGTTTGGTTTTGGGTGGATAATTGAAATAAAAAATAGGATGGAATTGGAATTATAAACATTAGTTTTTGTTTGAAGCTAAGGCTGGCCATTGCAGATGCAAGGGTTATGATTGGTAGGGGAAAGGAGACGAGTTTGACGACATTAGTCTTATCTCATCTTTGCTGTTGATTTTTTGATAAGTTTAAGCTAGCTAGGTTCCAATCGTCTCACTGATCGAATCATCGATCTCCAATTGAAATGTCTAACTCGTGACTTCTAATATCAACTCAAATATTCATCACTATCACGATCGATGTGCGAGTATATAAAAGCCATATTTATCTGTGAATTGTAACCATTGCACATTATGTCACGTAAATATATATATAAATAATAATATAAAATGACATCTTATAAAGTTTCGAAAACTTTAAACTTATAACATCGTCTAGGTATACAAAATATCCAAAATGAGGAAAGACACAATATTGTCTATGCATGTAAAAGTATCCAAAAGTACAACAAATGGAGTCCATCTATATGCACAATTGAGTTATACAACCTTGCCTAAATTATGATCGGATCTGTGCACAATTGAGTACCTGCTTGTATACAGGATGATAAGTGTAATGCTCAGAGTGATGCACGAGGTAGAGGTATAATGTTTCCCTCGGAGCTACACTCTAATTTTAATATAAATAATAGGTGCGAGAACGAGTCTCATATGTGCTGAGTGTCTCTCTAATTTTTTGTTTTAAAAAAAGGTTTATAGTTTCCTCCAATATCTTGCGCATATATGGTTATAATAATTTCCTCATACATCAACATTTATGGTAATTCAACCCAGTTTTATGCCTTGCTATCATGGTGAAAGTGTGCATATTGTTTGAGCCCAGTGGGCATTTTCGGTCCAAGACTCGAGAAAGGCTTGGATACCATTTGGGCCAACGCCTGTGGCTTTTTTTTAGCCCACGAAGGGTGGCGAGGTTTGGCGGCACGTGACGAGGATTTTATCCAGAAGATTCTAATACCTCGCGAGATTCGGTGTCCTCGCGGGATCCTTATCTCCAGTTCACATGGGACTCTACAGTTCCTGGCGAGGATGGGTTGGAAATGACTAATAACGCCCTCGGGATAAGGTCGCTTAGTGTTTGAGTTCGCTTACTACACGACAAATGAAATGCAGCGAGGCGGGGAACGAAACCTAAGCGAGATAGGTTTGACACGTGTTGCATGGAGCGCACGATTGGCAGGTTAATCGTATTCTTGTGGGATTCTAATTGCAGAGTCCGAATTGGATTGTGATTAAGTCTCCACGAGTTGCTTACGGATGAATATATATAAGGAAGCTCCATGATCTTCAAGGAGACACACAATCAATCAATCAACAACTTTCTCAAACAGACGTACGCAGTCGAAACCTTCGAGCATCCTCGAAACCCTTACGTTCTAAGCGCACCACGCCTTAGATCCCAGAGCCCGTCAGGACTCGTCTCCGATTTCCCAATTGTTGCTCTGCTCGCTCTCACAGTGAGTATCGATCGACAGGTGATTAGAAGAGTAAGCTCGGAAATATTTCCTCATCAGGTGACACCAGACCCCTCATTCGCCTGGTCAGAAGTCAGGACGCGCACCGTTCTCTTTCCTCATCCGTGAGGTGGCACGCCCCGCACACACCCTTTTTACTTTTGTTCCCTCATCACCCCCTAGCTGAGGACGTGGGCCAAAACATTGGCACGCCCAGTGGGATAGGGAGTTCACTTTTCTAGCAATCATTGGGAAGTCTGACAACTCCCCCTACCGGAGACCTTCGCTTTCTTGCTTGAAACATAAGGCTCCGCAATACAAGCCCCATAACAGCGCGGCTTGCAGATCTCTCGCTAAAGAAGAGATTCTCACTCGGTTCGGCAATCCCGACCTTACTAAGTCCACAATGGCAAACTCACAACCAACCTCTGAAGCAAGACCTACTCTGTCCGCAGAGGAAGTCCGCAAAATGCTCGAAGAATTGAGGAACGATCTCAAGAATGAGATCGGGGAGCGGTCTCAAGAATTGAGGAGCGATTTCAAGAATGAGATCAGCGCGCTCAGGAGTGAGCTCGGCTTAAAGGTCGAAGAAACTCAGCAAACTGTCCAGGACCTCTCTACGTAGGTCGCTAAGGACAAGGAGATCTGGCTCGCAAACCAGGAAAACCACGCTAGGCTCAGCGAGGAATTCAACTACGTGGTTGGCACGATCAGGGAGGACAAAGACATAATGACCGGCTCCCTGCAAAGGATCCAGACTGAACTGGATCAGAGCAAGGTGGCCTTTGCAAAGGCTTTGGAGGTCCAAACCCATCGTCTGAACGACCATGACACTAAGCTGCAGCAACAGCAGGACGCTTCCTTCTTCGGGAGCAAGAATAGCATGGACAAGCTCGAAGACTACAAAGAGCGCCATGATACCCTGAATACAAGGGTCCTGCAGATGGAGGACTGGATTCGGGCCCAAGCGCCAAAGAATCACGTTGTGAACCATACCAGTTCAAGCGCAGCAGAGGGCTCAAGGTACATCCCACCTAACGAGCGCCCTAGAGCAAATCCGAGGGTCGGGGCCCAGAAGGCTCCCCAATTCTCATTGGGAGCCAGTTCATCAAAGACACCGCCCCGTCTACCCTCGCCATGCAGCCCTGGAGTCACACTCAGGGGCGCCGGTGCTCTTGCGCCGCAAGGAATGGGGACACCAGATGACCCGATCGTGGCATATTCCAGTTCGACCCATAAGAACGTCGGACAGGCCCCTAGCTTCTCTGCATGGTATGGCCATGACCAGGGGGCAGAATCCGCACCAGTAACGGCGGCCGACTGGCGCCAACTCATCTCAAGCATTGTCAAGGAGCACACCGGGAAAGGTGATGCTACCTTGCACTATCGTGACCCCTATCCAGATAGCGTGGCACAGTACCCCTTCCCCCACGGTTTCAAGAACATCGTCTTCACCACATTTTCTGGGGAAACAAGGGAAGATGCAGCGACTCACATGGCCCGCTTCAAGGTCCAATGCGGCCAGTACGGGAATGATGACATGCTCAAGCTCAAGCTTTTCGGGACTTCTCTGTCCGGAGCCGCTTTCACCTGGTACTCCAGACTGAAGCCGGGGTCAATTCCAGACTGGCCCACCATGGAACGTCTCTTCCGGGAGACATATGGCACAATTGAGCCCGAAGTCGGCCTCTACTCCCTCACGCAGATGAGCCAGCAGAGCATGGAGTCCGGAGTTTCTTTCCTCCAGCGCTTCAAGATCCAGCAGGCCAAATGCGATTACCTGCTGCCTGAGCAGGAAGCCATTAAGTTGGCTATTCGGGGGCTGGAGCACCGCCAGCGGCTGAAGCACCATGGAGAGCGTTTCAGTTCCATGGGTGACCTAATCAACAAGGTCGGCAGCTACGAGCTCATCCTGAACGAGCTGGACGACAAGGCCAACGCTTCCAAGGGAACCTATGTACCAGGGAAGAACCGGATCGTGGGGGCACTCAGCATGCAAACTCCTGCTCACGATCCCTACTATCAAAGGCCGGAGCCAGCCCATGCAGATCAGGACTTGGACGACATTGGCGCGGTAGAGCTAACTGGCAAGCAAGTGGCTCATAAACTGAAGAACCTGAAGATGACCCGCGAGCCGATCACCATCCAATCCTTTGCTTGGACCAAGCCAGAGTACGAGTCGTACACCTACGACGCTAAAAACGCCCATTTGGTCTTCAATGACCTAATCGAGGCGAAGTACGTGCGACTGGACCACAAGATACCGCCTAAGGAGGAGCTGAAGGACAAGAAATACTGTGCCTTCCACAACGTATACAATCATGACACCAAAGATTGTGTCAAGCTCCGAGACCAGCTGCAGACTTGGTTAAACTCAGGCGAGCTGAGGATGAAGGCACCGGGTAGCACGGCCTCATTGGTCGATGTAGACCCTTTCCCGCCCGTAGTGGGCATGGTCGAGGTCAACTGGGCTGATCAGGCCCAGGACGACGAGCGACGTCGCGCGCCTAAAAGGGGCCGCGAGGAAGGAGACGATAATACCCGCCAGCCGCGTCGCCAGTACACCTACAATGAAAGTCTGGCACACGAGGTCTTAGAAGATCTCAGAGAGGCTGGACTCGTCACACTCCACTCCTTGCCCTACAGCGAGTATAAGGATGGACGCGTCCATTGCAGTTTCCATGACAGTTGGGGGCACAGGACCTGCGAATGTCGCCAGCTCCGAGACCAGATCCAAGACTGGCTTGACCTCGGATACATTTGCTTTAAGGACGAGGGCGGCCTTACAATCGCAACTGCTGGTTTCGCTTGGCCTCGCGTCGGCCAGCGAATGATCACATTAGACCTGTCACCAAATGCAGGACCATCCGAGCCGCCAGGCCGAAATCGCAAACGGCCGGCGAACAACTACATGCTCCCAGATAACCAGATGAGGAGCACAGACGACCCAGCCCGACAGTTGGTCGCAAGACTCGAACCAGACCGCCCCTCCTACAAGGATAAGGGCAAAACAATCATGAGGGACGATAAACCGCTCCCCGTAAAAGGTTCCCAGCCTACGAGCCCCAGGACTCGCGAAGAGCTGGAGAAAAGGGTAGCGCGCCTTGAAACGTACGTCGCCGCTCATTGGGCAGCAGCGATACCTCCATCCCCTGCCGCAAGCGAGATGGACATGTCAGAATCCAGCAGTGAGAGTCACAGCAGCGGCGCCCCAAGCCCTCGTGACGGCGTCTTGACCAACCCTTACATTCCCCCAACGTCCAAATCAGCGATCAAGGAAGGGATCTGGTACACGCAGCAAGGGGGCAAGGCAGTGACCATCAGCAGGTCCAAGAAGCGCAAGCTCCAGAAGCGATACGGCAGCATCCTACGCGCCTTACGGGCTGTCGACGAGGGCGCTATACGCCCCTCGCAGCTCGCACAGACGCCTGAGCGGATGTGGCGGGAAGCAGAAGGTCTGCGCGCAGTCCTTCAAATGCCGCCAGTCGCACCTCCAAGAATCTGCGAGCAGTTCAGTGACGATCCTGCGCCCAAGCCAAATGTTTTCTGCCGACTCACGGTTCCACCAAAGCCGGATTCGCAACCTCCCAGGCGCAGGCAATCACCACCACCTGACCAAAGAAGGGATCCGCAGCCTCCTAGACGCAGGCCATCCCCAGCACCTGAAAGGAGAAGAGACCAGCAGCCTTCCAGACGCAGGCCGTCACCCGTGCCTGACAGGAGGAGGGATCCACAGCCTGCTAGGCCCAATCCATCACCGGAGCCTGACAGGAGGAGGGATCCACAGCCTGCTAGGCCCAATCCATCACTGGAGCCTACCAGGAGGAGGGATCAGCAGCTTTCCCGGCGTAGGCCGTCACCGGAGCCCGAACAAAGCAAGGCTCCGCCTACCGGCCCTAGGCGTAAATTGTTCATGACTCCGGACTCAGAGTCTAAACGTGAGCCGTCTCAGTCCTCACGACGACAAGAGCGTCGAGATACAGAGGCTGATACCAGAAGGGAGCCGCCATCGCCACAACAGCCTCGACCGCGGCACACTCCGGAACCCGAAACCAGGATGGTGCCCCGAGTATCTGCCCTGCAGCGGTTGGCGAAAGAAGCCAACAGTAAGGCTCCCGCGGCAGCGGATAAACAGCCAGCTAAGGACCATCAGCCTTCGCCAAAGACAGTATGGCGTCCGCGACAACCTGAGGCGTCAGGGCCACCAGCAGAGACACCGGCACCCTCTAGTCCTAACCTCGCCGAGCAAATGGCCCAACGTTTCCGCGAAAATGAGGAAGCCGATGAGGCACACTCAGAACCTCGACTCAACCTAGAGGAAGACCAGGACGAAGAGCAAGCAGAGTCATTTACCTGCAATATGCTAGAGGTCTCCGGTTGGGATGCTGCGGAAGGGTTCAGCCGAGAAGCAGATGCCTTTGCAGTTCTCGAAGGGGAACACGGGATCATTGACACACCTCTGGTCCCAGTCTCCGAACAATTCTCGTTTCAGGTCGGGATGGTGTTCTTCATTTCGGAACGATACGCCCTTCCACCAAACACAACCTGCAGCGCGGCGGACATCACCATCATCAGCGAGGATGACAGCATACCCCCGCCATGCAGCAGCGAAATGGGCCCAGTACTGGCCCCAGCCGATGACGCTCCACAAGCAGAAAGTTCGAGCAGCTTCGCACAAAGGCCAACCATGACCTTTTCTACGCCAACCCTGGACATGGCCACCCACATGCGACCACTGTATATCACGGCAGAAGTCCAAGGGAAACTGATCAACAAGGTCATGATCGATACCGGTGCCGCGGTTAATGTCGTCACAACCCGCACCATGGGACTCCTCGACATTCCGCGCTCAATGGTCCAGACCACGTCCTTAACGGTGAAGAACTTCACAGGACAAGTATCCAGAACCCTAGGCTTACTGTTCCTCCGGGTCAAGGTCGGGCCAGCATCGCGGGTTTACACCTTTTTCGTCGCCGAGTGCGTTTCCTCTTACAGCATGATCCTCGGCCGAGACTGGATCCACAGAAGTTTTTACGTGCCTTCCTCCATGCACCAAGAACTCATGATCTGGGACACCGAGAAACGCGAGTCAGTCATCATCAAGGCCGACCCGCGGCCTTTCTCCATTTCCGCCAACCTCAACGATGCCCGATACTATAATACGGACTTGGGCCCGTTAGATGTTCAAGGCGTCGATCACAAAGGCCGCCCATACGGAGTAACGGCCTCCAATCTAACGCGATGGGGACTTACCCAGGCGAAGGACGATTTGCAGCGTCTTCACACCATCGCGACTCTCACACCCCATTTCGATGGATAGTGCCCTTTCCGAGGAGGCACGCGAGGCTGGCGAGTCCTTGTGCGAACGACTCCTTTCGTACTGGGCAGAACGTGAAGCCTACGACAAGGTCGCGACTATGGAATATGTCGATGAAGTGGTGGATTATTCCGATACCAAGGAAGAAGTTATTCAGTTAGCTCCTGCTGCCTTGGACGACACTCCACCTCAAGTCCGCGACCCCACTTTACAAGTTGACGTAGGGACTGCAGAAAAGCCCTTACTCATTTCCATCAGCGCAAAGTTGGCGGAGGAAGAAAAGGAAGCCCTCCTTGACCTATTACGCGAATACAGGGATTGCTTCGCCGACAAATACGAAGATATGCCCGGCTTGTCCCCGGACTTGGTTTGCCACCGGCTACCAACCTATCTCGACCGGCGTCCAGTCCGGCAGGACGGCCGCTTCATGCGAACTGAAACCCAGATCGTGGTTAAAGAAGAAATCGAAAGCATGCACCGGTCGGGTATCATTCGCGTGGCGAAATATAACGAGTGGTTGTCGAACGTCGTCCCCGTCCGCAAGAAAAATGGCAAGATGCGTGTCTGTGTTGACTACCGAGATCTAAACAACGCAACACCGAAGGACATATACCCCATGCCTGTGGCTGACCTACTTATTGATGCCGCCGCAGGGCACGAGGTGTTATCCTTTATGGACGGCACGGCCGGGTACCATCAGATCCCCGTCGCCGAGGAGGATCGACACAAGACCGCCTTCCGCTGCCCTGGTTTTGCTGGCGCTTTCGAGTATGTTGTCATGCCCTTCGGCCTTAAGAACGCGGGGGCAACGTACCAGCGCGCCATGAACCTCATCTTTCACGACATCTTGGGCAAGCTGATTGAAGTATACATCGACGATGTGGTAGTCAAAACCAAATCGCGAGCAACCCACGTGGAAGACTTGCGGCAGGTGTTCACACGGATGCGCAGACATAACCTCAAGATGAACCCCGCCAAGTGCGTTTTCTTCGCGGAGGCCGGTGATTTCCTTGGCTTCCTCGTGCATCAAAGAGGCATCGAAATCCCAAAGGACAAAGCACGAGCGGTAATCACCGCATCGCCCCCCACTACCAAGAAGGAGCTCCAACAGCTATTAGGGCGAATCAACTTTCTCCGCCGCTTCATATCAAACGCGGCAGGGAAGGTCCAACCTTTTTCCCCTCTCCTCAAGCTCCAGGGGGCAACCGAGTTCGTATGGGAACCACAACATCAACAGGCCTTCGATCGAATCAAGGACTACCTTACGAACCCACCAGTCCTGATTCCGCCTCGCAACGGCGCCCCGCTTAAACTTTATATCGCCGCGGCCGATCTATCCATCGGTGGACTCCTGGCCCAGGATGATGAGAACGGGGTAGAACATGCCGTCTATTACCTCAGCAGAGTTCTAACGGACTGTGAGACACGCTACTCGCCCATGGAAAAGTTATGTCTCGCCCTCTACTTTGCAGGATGCAAGTTGCGCCATTACATGCTTGCCTTTACCACAGTCGTCATCGCTCAATCCGACCTAGTCAAATACATGCTTTCTCGCCCTATCTTGCGGGGACGCATCGGTAAGTGGATCCTCGCCATGTCCGAATTCTCGTTGCAATATGTTCCGCAAAAGGCAGTAAAAGGATAGGCAATAGCGGATTTTCTTGCCCATCACCCACCATCAGAGCTCACAGCGTTTCGCGAGTTGGACTTCGCCACAGTAACACTCGCTCCCTGGACCCTGTACTTCGATGGTTCACGGACTGATACAGCAGCCGGAGCCGGGATAGCCATCGCTAATCCCGCTGGAGATCGCTTCTCCTACTCGTTCCAGCTCGACTTCAAATGCACCAACAACCAGGCCGAGTACGAAGCACTAATCATTGGCTTAGAGATCTTGTTGGACTTAGGAGTCCGCGAGGTCCAGATCTTTGGTGATTCTTTGTTGGTCGTTAACCAGCTTGTGGAAAAGTTCAAATGTTTAAGCTTGTCAATTGAGCCATACCTGCGCAAGGCATTCGAGGTACTGGATCAATTCGACGACGTGTACATCGAGCACATACCACGTGAATTTAACTTCGCTGCCAACGAGCTCGCCCAGATAGCGTCTGGCCTCAGCCTGAGAGACGGAGTGCGCGAACGCCTGCTCAAGGTCGAACGCCGTACTCTTCCCTCTTTCATCGCCAGGGGGCAATTTCGGGACGCCATCCCAGAAGTTGCAGCCTTGGACCCCATCGACGAGGATTGGCGGCTACCATTCATCGCCTACCTCCAGAACCCCAACGATGCTGCTCATTCCAGGCAAATCCGCTTCCTCGCCTTAAACTTTGTATTACGCAATGGCGAACTCCGGCGGCGTGGGGAAGACGGCAACGACTTCCGCTGTGTATACGGGAACGAAGCTAAACGTCTCATGCGCGAAGTCCATTGCGGAGTTTGCGGCTCGCACCAAGCCGGGCCCAAAATGCGATGGCTGATCCGCCGCCATGGCTATTACTGGCCAACCATTCTGAAAGACTGTATTGCCTTCGCCAGAGGTTGCCAAGACTGCCAAGCTCACGGACCAGTGCAACATATTCCTAACATCCCATTGCAGCCTATCATCAAACCTTGGCCGTGTCGCGGATGGGCAATGGATTTCGTGGGCATCATTCATCCCCATTCCTCTGAGCAGCACAAGTTCATTATCGTTGCCACCGACTTCTTTACCAAATGGGTCGAGGCCGAACCACTCAAGGTCGCCTCTGCTAACTCGGTGCGCAACTTCATTTTCCGCAACATCATCTCACGCTTTGGTATCCCGGAGTGCATCGTTACGGACAGGGGGGCAGCTTTCATGGCCGATTCAGTTGTTACGTACTTAAACGATTACGGCATCAAGCTTCTACACTCCACGCCATACTATGCTCAGTCCAATGGCCAAGTGGAGGCCAGTAATAAGGTCATCCTTGGCATCCTCCGCAAGATGTTGGAGTTGAACCCTCGCGTTTGGCACCAGGAGCTCTACCACACTTTGTGGGCCTACCGCACCTCCAAGCGAGGCCCAACGGATACCACACCGTACGCTCTCATGTACGGTCACGACGCCGTCCTTCCCCTTGAGATAAATATCGCTTCGCTCCGCGTCCAAGAACAGCATCAATTACTTGGCGAGGATTACGTCCAAGCCATGTGGCAGGAGCTTGAAGATTTAGGCGAGCACCGTGTCGCCGCCTTCAACAACCTTGTCCTGGAGAAACAGCGCTTCGCCCGCTCCTATGATAAAATCATGCGCGGGCAGAGCTATGCTGAGGGCCAGAAGGTGTGGCGAGCAGTCCTCCCGATAGGGGACAAAATAGATGGTCGGGGCAAGTGGTCCGCTCGCTGGGATGGACCATTTATTATTCACCGAATCCTTCCCAAAGGGGCATACCACTTGCGCGACTTGGACGGTACTATTCATCGCAACCCTATTAATGGCCGCTTCCTCAAGCGCCACATTGCAGGGGTCTGGGAGCGCGAGGATCCTACACATCCATCAGATCCCGCCACCACAGTCAATAGTGCTACGCGCCATCGCGTACTCGCTCCGCCGCCTAACACTAGGGGGCAACTCGGGACAAAAGACTAATAGAATACACTGTAACGTACCAGCCTAAAAATGCCTGTATTAGATTGGGGCATATTCCAGAGGCCCTAAAAAGTTCTATTGTTTTCTTCATTCCCTGTAAACGTGCAAAGTCTAAACACAAAGACTAGTACAAGATTGGGGCCTATTCCAGAGGCCCTAAAAAATAAATTCATTCATTTTTGCCTTTTCACTTTGTTCAATACATGTTTCGAATTATGGCTTTGCGGCCAAAGCATTTACATTGATCAGAAAAGGTGCAATTAGACTATGTTTACATTTCAAAAAGCATAGATCTACAGATACTGGAAGCCTCGTCCCGGCTCGCTTGGCTAAAGAAAAGTCTGCCGCGGCGTCCTTCGCTCAAAGTTGACAAACGCCTCGCATCTTTAGACCAGCCAAAACCCTGACGCCGGCCTGGACCTAAGAGAAAGTGTTGGGAAGCTAGAGGTCCAGTGGGTCAGGATCCCTTATGCTACCACCAGTCTTCCGTTTGAAGGACCGGCAGAGCCTCACGCGCTGATAGAACAGCAGGCGCAAGGCAGAGGGTACCCAACCTTTGGTCAGGCCGAACAAAGGCTTGGCCTGAGAGTAGATTTCCAGAATCACTCTAGGCCTGAGAGTAGATTTTCAGAATCAGCAAAGAATGGGAATGTATGGTTGGGGGCTTTGCTCTAAGCAGGGACAAGAGGATGAGCAGAAGAGAATAAGAAATCATGGTGAAGGGGCAGAGACTTCACTGATACTTCACCCCGGCCAAGCGTTTCTTTTTATAGGCGGAAGGGGCGATTGTGCGTTTGACAGTTGTCCCCCATGCAATATTTGCTCTGAGATACGGGCTTTGGAGATAAGGTCAGACGCGTTTTTCAATAATGATTGCCCGCGTTTCGAGCGAGTAGTTACATTGGAAACCGTCACTAAATCTCGGAAAAGGATTTTTTCCTGACAGTTATTACAGAACAGTTGGCAAAGAGCGGGAAAAATTCAACTTTGATATTATCATTAAAGTTCGTACACAAGGGGGCAAATACAAGTTAAACCTACGCACGCCTACAAACCCTATACAAATCTAAGAGCATGCCTTCTAAGGCTATTTCTTCTTCATAGGCTTGGGCTTGAACTTCTTCAGCAGCAGCCACGGCCGAGTCCAAAGCCTCCTGGGCCTCCTCCGCGGCCTGCAAACGGGCTTCCACTTCCAAAGCACGGGCCAAGTCTTGGCGAGCCCGAGCAAGTTGAGCCTGCAGCTCTGCTATCTGAGCCTCCAGGGCCTCCACTCGCCGAGCGTGGCCAGCACTTGGATTCTCTGAAGACGCTCCCGGGATGCCAGTTTCACCAAGCTCGGCCAAGAGGTTTGCCATCTGATTGTCTAAGTTGCGGCGAACTTGATCTTGGGAAGCTGATTGAGCACCGATATCCAAGACTCGGCGAGCCTGCGACTCGACAGCACTGGCCAGCTCCAACGCTTGGTCCAGAACAGGGTTACCGCCAGCGAGATGACGATCCAGAGCTTCATGGGCCTCGCGAATACGTCCTACCAAGTCAAAGACGTTCGGGCGAGAGCCGTGATGAAACAACCCATGAAGGAAAGACCGAGCTAGGCGGATGGGTTCTGGGTCAGCAGGCGGAGTAGTTCGGGCCCAAAGACGAGCGGCCCGAGTGCCGAAGGAAGAAGGCTCCTCGCCAGGTGTTCTCGTTGGAGCCGGAGTGGTTGGCTCGACCTCGGCGGCTTTCTCAACCTCTGGAGAGGGTGGAGGAGTGCCACGAACTGTTTCGGTCTCCACCAAGGGGGCAGTAAGAGCCTTTGTTGGAACCGCCGGAGGCACTTCGCCGGTACGACCCGCACGGCCCAGTCGCAGAGGGGGAACCCAAAGTATCAGTTGGAGGCCTTCGGGCGGAGACGCCAGGGGGGCAGTAGGATCGGAGACTTGGTTGGACTGGTCGGAAGCTGCATTTTCAACCGGAGCCAAGGTTGGCTTTGGGATTGGACCAGTCTCGCCCGAAGCGGTGGTTGGAGAGGACGGTGGTATGACTTCCTCAGTAGCCTTGCCAGCCCCCTCAATGACCGTGGTAGTCTCCTCCGCGGCCGCTTCGACAGTCTCTTCGAAGATCACCTCCTCGCTGGATTCAGCAGGTTCTTCGACGACCGTCTCCGCGCCTGCCACAGCGACTTCCTCAATGACCATCTCTTCGCCGGCTTCAGCGACCTCCTCGAGTTCCATCTCCGCGCTTGCCTCAGCGACCCTTTGGAGGGCCAAGTCCGTACCGAATGGTTCTGGAGATGGGACTTCCGTTATCACGGGTGCCTCTTCAACAACAGCGAGGCGAGGACGAGTGCGGCGGACCTGTCAAAAGCAAAGTTAGCGAGTCGCTCTGACTTAGGAAAAATTAGTCCGAAAGATGATTCGCTTACCGGGTTGCTTACCAAGCCATACTCTCGCTGGTACCGCACATCCTCCAGCAAGTCCTCTTCGTCCTCGATAGGACGCTTCCGCGAACTCTCGCCGCTCGTTGGCCGAGGAACGACAGGAGCAGTCTCGCTGTCGTGGCCCGCCACAGTTTCCCTCCGGATAGGTGCCTTTCCTCTGGCAACTTCAGACCGGTCGACGGTTCTCCGGCGGGGGGCAGACTGAGAAGAGAACAAGAGGGTTAGAGAGAAGCATTTTATCAATATGTCAAAGGAAGTTCAAAAATTACACATTTAGTGACATACCGAGGGTGTGGGATAGCGTTCTCGGATGACGATCCCCGTCGGGCGGCGAGCAGCAGGGACTGGCGGAAGCGCGAGCCTAGTTCTTGTCGCAGCCCCTGAACCCCTCTCCGCACGGTCGCGCTGGCCATCGAGGATGGTACGGTCTGATTCGCCCAAAGTATCGTAAAGAGGACGAAAGATGGCAGCGAAGGCAGCATCGTCTGGGAACTCCCAATGGTTGTCAGACAGGGACCGCCACCAAGCGAGGTAAGTGGGGTCAACACCCTGCGAAGGCTCGATCTCCAGCAGGTTGGGAGAAAGAGGGTAGATGTTTTGCAGCGGGGTGACCCGATCAGACTCGCCAATTTTCCTCCACGAAGTGTACTTGTTGACCGAATGGAGAAGCGGGTAAGGAATCCCTTGATGGAAGCCAAGTTGCCTCGCGAAGTGGTTGGGGGCATACAGCTCGAAGCCTTGGTCATCCTCGGCGAGCTGGAGGTCGCAGCATGAGGTTGCTCTTACGAAGGCAGTCCTCGCATCGTTGTCCGAGTCTTGGCGGGGGAAGAAACCCGTCGATAGGACCTCAGGGTGGCGCCGGCGAACCATCATATCCATGGTCGGAGGTGGCTCGATGTGGTTGTAGAGGATGGACAGGCTAGCGAAGAAGGACAGAGGGGTCCGATTCGCATCATTCCTGCACACCGCAAAGCCAAGCAGCTGATCTTCGGGCAGGAATTCCACCGGGGCTCGCCGGAAGAGCGGAAAGTACAGCTGCGTCCACAGGTCCAGAATCCACAGAGGGCCGCCAGAAAGATGGAAAGGCCTCAGCGACAGCAGATGCAAGGTCCGGTAGAGTGCGCCTAGTACAGGTTGCCCTAACCCGACTTCAACCCCATTGTACAGTGCTTCGGCCAACTTGGTCCATCTTCCGGTTGGTTTGTGAGCGCTGCCGCAGAAGACAAACTTGTCAAGCCAGTACTCCAAGAAAGCGATGCCTCCTTCATGCGGCTCCGCATGGCCCATGTAAAATTTCCTCCATGCCCCGTATGAAATTCTCAGGGCGCGGCGGGCTCCCAAATTGCAAGCGTATGTGAACTCGGTCGACGCAAAGTCGCCTGGCACATACGGCTTTGCGTGGATCGGCAGCCCGGTGATGGCGAGGATGTCCAGCAGAGTAATGCCCATCTGCCCGAAAGGGAAGTCGAAGGTGTTAGTGGCGCTGTTCCACAAACAGACCATGGCAGCGATAGGCGCTCGATCGGTGTGAGGGGGCAGCGAGAAACTCAAGGCAATGGCCTCATGAATGCCGGTGGCTTCCCAGATCGTCTGATCGGTCTGGAGGCGCTCCTCGTACCACGCTCGATCCTCCGCGGTGGCGCTGGGCCACTCCCCGACCCGGACATTTACATGAGAGCGGGCTTGCCAGGTAGAAAAGTTTCCCGGTTCGCGCCGTTGGGCCAAGATTGGTCGACGCACGGAGGCGTTGTAGTGGTTGAGATCGGCGTCGGACAGAGGCTTTGAAGGAGTCGGACCGAGCAGAGCCGCCCCTGTGTCAAGGAAATAGATTGGTGTTCCTTGAGGCGGGTTGGTGGCGAAGCGGCGAACAAGGCTGGTCGACCATGAGGTCGCCGCCGTAAGGCTGAGGTTCGGGTCGTTGGCAAACGGTTTGGGAGGCATTGTTTCCGGTTAAGATTTGTTTGGTACTGGAGTCTGTTTGTTTGCAGAAGGCAGAGATTGTTTTGAAAGCGATGGTAAGATGTGGGGACCCGCGTCGAGGTTTATAAAGGAGACGAACCGTAACGTTCCTTTCAATCAATGGTCGCAACGAAAAGACGCAATGACGACCGAAACGTCAGCGCGTTTCAAAATTCAAAAGCCGTAATGATGAAGGGAAGCGATAGCGCCGAAGCGTCAGCACCTTTTGAAATACGAGTTCCCATAAAAAGCTTATTTAGGCCTTTTCGCTTATCCGTTGCGAAACGGATTAAGCTCAAGGCCTAGGGGGCAATGTTTGAGCCCAGTGGGCATTTTCGGTCCAAGACTCGAGAAAGGCTTGGATACCATTTGGGCCAACGCCTGTGGCTTTTTTTTAGCCCACGAAGGGTGGCGAGGTTTGGCGGCACGTGACGAGGATTTTATCCAGAAGATTCTAATACCTCGCGAGATTCGGTGTCCTCGCGGGATCCTTATCTCCAGTTCACATGGGACTCTACAGTTCCTGGCGAGGATGGGTTGGAAATGACTAATAACGCCCTCGGGATAAGGTCGCTTAGTGTTTGAGTTCGCTTACTACACGACAAATGAAATGCAGCGAGGCGGGGAACGAAACCTAAGCGAGATAGGTTTGACACGTGTTGCATGGAGCGCACGATTGGCAGGTTAATCGTATTCTTGTGGGATTCTAATTGCAGAGTCCGAATTGGATTGTGATTAAGTCTCCACGAGTTGCTTACGGATGAATATATATAAGGAAGCTCCATGATCTTCAAGGAGACACACAATCAATCAATCAACAACTTTCTCAAACAGACGTACGCAGTCGAAACCTTCGAGCATCCTCGAAACCCTTACGTTCTAAGCGCACCACGCCTTAGATCCCAGAGCCCGTCAGGACTCGTCTCCGATTTCCCAATTGTTGCTCTGCTCGCTCTCACAGTGAGTATCGATCGACAGGTGATTAGAAGAGTAAGCTCGGAAATATTTCCTCATCAGGTGACACCGGAGCCCTCATTCGCCTGGTCAGAAGTCAGGACGCGCACCGTTCTCTTTCCTCATCCGTGAGGTGGCCGCCCCGCACACACCCTTTTTACTTTTGTTCCCTCATCACCCCCTAGCTGAGGACGTGGGCCAAAACACATATATGCTTCTAAAATGACAATTTCATGCATATATGGCAAGTAATTAAAGAACGAAATCTTGTGTTCCTAGCATATTTCCAAACAGATAGACCATGCCATGAAGTTGCAAGCATGGTCTGCATGAGTCAAACTTAGATTTTCTCACCTGATCTGTTCAGTTTAATTGGTATGTGTGCGTGTGTGTCAAGTGTTCGAGCGTTATAGGACAAAGCTAGCTTGGTACTTGGTCACTCGGGCTCGGAAAACTGTCGTGGTTTTCGTTCCCCGATTGCTCATAGTTTGCAGCAACCAGATCAGAATCTCATATTCTCGTTGGTTTGGAAGTTGTATGCAGAACAGAGAGCAGCTCAGCAGCTTTAATTAACAGAGAGCATGGCTCGTGAAATATGAATCATACGTATATATATATATACTCGTGGATTGTGGATAATGATCTATATAATCAAGAGGAATTCTTAGCAACTTATAGACAAAACTCATCACAATACGTCTTGACAAAACTCATGTTCGACATAACAAATACCAAATATGCGGTATTCTAGGTAGCGAGTAAAGTATGATCTTAGAAAGGCGACATGATGCATTTGTAATGAAATCATTTGATTGTGTGTGTGTTTATATATATATATAGATCAATATGCAATTCAGAGTGGAGCTCATCTAAAAGATGATTGCCGAAGACATCAGGAAAAACAATTTGCTTAAACTGACAGATGGACGGCGAGTTTTCGCTACACATATGGCAAGCATCTATCAGCCTACTCCTGAACAACAGAAGCAAGCAGATGATCTACTATCTGACATATATATATCTTTATAGAATACTAAGGGTTTTCCTAGAAGATAATGAATATTCGAGCCATAAATTTTTTTTACTAAAGATGCAGGATTTTTTAGGGGACTCAGAGAAGGGTCAATATAAAACATGAACTGTTCTGTCCTGATAATGTAAGAAGATGATTTTTTATAATTAACTGGAGGGTATAAGGTTTTGTAGGGGTCATACTGGTTTACTAAAACTGACTGGTAATTGGGTTTAGTTGGACTGAGGGTGCTGCCAAGAGCATTGTATTGGTTGACTAAAGGAATAGGAGGATGACCTGCATAAGGAACAATGCTTGGAACAATGCTTGGTTTTGACTCAGGTGATTTTGTTTTAATAGGTGGAGATGATTTAGATATTGATTTTTCGGGATTTCCCCCTTTGGAGGAACTGAGCTTCATGATTTAGCGCCCTGTAGAAATTCACGAGTTAGGAAATCTGGCATATGGTTGTCACTGCCTTTAATGAATGCAATTTCAAAATCAAAAATACTTAAGATTACTTGCCAATGGGCAAAGATTTGTTTACTAGCAATGTTTTGAACATCTTTTTCTAAAACATCATTTGCACTTTTACAATCAACTCGGACTAAAAAATTTTGATTTAATAAATCATCTTGAAATTTGCTAATATATAAAACAATTGATAAGATTTCTTTTTTGATAGTACTATAGTTTGATTGGGCTGAGTTCCAAACCCCATAATGAAAATGAACAATTTGTTCTGGATGAGTGGGAGAAGTTTGTTGTTTGAGGATACCTCCATAACCAATTTCAGAGGCGTCGGTTTCAACTATTTTATAGGAATTGGGAAGAGGGATGCCCAAGCATGGTAGAGTTTTAACATGACTTTTAATTTTTTTGACTAAAGCCGTATGGATTGAAGTCCAGGGGGAAGGATTTTTTTGTAATCTATCAAATAGAGGTTTGCAGTGTTTCCTAAGATTTTTATAAAAATCGGCTACATAGTTTAAGGATATCCTATAAATCTTTGTAATTGATTTTTATCTAAAATGACGTCCGGAAACTTATTAGCAAATTGTATGGCTCTATTGATGGGTCTAACTTGAAGCTGGTGAATGTTGAATCCAAGAAAACGAATGTTGGTTTGGAATAATTTGATTTTTGAGGCAGAAACAACTAGAAATGACTGAATTAGATCTAAATAGTCGGCTCATTTTGGGAACTGAAGGAAAATTGGACCGAATTTAAAAGATAAGAGGGGTTTTAAGAACCTTGACTTAAAAACCTAAAGACCAAAACTCACTCTACACCGCTCATGCCGCATCCGCTCATGCCTCACCTGTGACTTAGTGTTTGGACCTGGACTTAATGTTTGGTTGGAGAGAATAACAGAATTAAAGGAAGATAAGGAAAAGCAAATAAAACACAAAATCTTTTAAAATAGGGAACAATTAACAAAACATTTCACAAAATAAGTAAAGCAGATAGATCAACTCAAGATTCACTCCTAGGCGGTAGTCCGCCACATGGGGATTGATGAGTTTAATGAAAATAACTTGGCATGAACTCCAGAACCACTCCTAGGCGGTAGTCCGCCACATGGGGTTGGAGATCATTAACATAATTAACTTGAAACAATTAGCTATATATATATATATAGTTTGAAGTCGACATCTGTTTAGTCCTGATGGTTTTATTTTAATATAAATAGTCTTTAAAGTCACAATTTTCATCTAAATAGTTTTTATAGTTTTATTTTAATCTAAATAGTAGTTAAAGTCATGATTTTTCATCCAAATAGTCATTCTGACAATTTTCTCATTCAAAGATCATAAGGATTATTTGGATGAAAAATCATGACTTTAAGGACTATTCAGATTAAAATAAAACCATAAAAACTATTTTGATGAAAAATCATGACTTTAAAGACTATTCAGATTAAAATAAAATCATAAGGACTAAACAAATATCGACTTTAAACCACAAAGACTATACAATATTTTACCCTATATATATAAACCATTTTGTTAATTACTTGTATCATGTGTTCCAGAATTACCATGTGGTTATGGTTCCTAATGTCACCTTCGGATAAAGAAAATGAGATACCAATTTCTCCAGTACCTAACCTATGATCAATATTCAAATACCATGATCAATATTCAAATTTGAGAAATAAAAGATGACAAAAGAGAAAGAAAGAAAAAAAAACTAATATTTAGGCCTAGGCTGTATATTACGGCCCAAAATGGGCAAACCCAACTAGAATAACGCGGTTACTAGCCTAAGCCAGCTTGTCTATCCAAGAATTGAAAGCACCGCCATTGATGACGATTCAAGACTGAACAAGATCAACCTTCACCGTCTCAAACACATCAGATTCCGATCCACACCACAAAATGAGCGACGACGCGGACTCCAAGACCCGAGGACTCGCCGCCGACCACCAGAGCCAGCCTTACTACGGCACCTTCCAAGGCGTCGCCAACTACCCGCCTCCGCAGCCACTTTCCGAGCCGGTCGTCGGTTTCCCGTCGCCGGTAATCCCTCCCGGCGCCTCCGGCCGGCCTCCGCTACCTCCGCGGAGCCACCACCACCACCACCTGCATCACGGATACCAAACCGTCACCGGTAAACGATCTCCATCGATGATCCATATCTCGTTTCTTCTCCAATTTCAATTTTGATTTCGATTTCGAGCTTGAGATTTTGGTTTGATATCTGTTTAGGTTATGCTGTTGTTGAGGTAAGACCTGTGAGGGAACGAAGGCTACCGTGCTGTGGTCTCGGAAGCGGCTGGGTATTGTGAGTTTGATTCACTTTCACTCTCCTTCTTCAGTCAATTTTTGTTAATATTTGTTTGGTTGTTCTGTAATTTTTGTAGAAACAAACCCTAAATGAATGAGTTTGATAGTTTTCGGGATCAAAGTAAGTGAAAATGTATTCTGGTATAAATTGTGCAGTCTGTGCAAATCATAGGGATCACTTTATAGAGCTGAAAGTGTTTAATTGAATGGATACTGTTGAGAAAATCGTAGTTTTTGTACTGATCAGAGGGGGAAACTCCTTTCTCAAATGAAGAAACGATGAAATCTCCAGCCACGTTGGCTAGCTAGTGTCAGTTTGATTCCTAAGTTATACAGTGAAGATGTGTTTTACAGATTATAGGACCAGAGTTACTTCTTCAAACTATTCCATTTCGAAATCTAGAGAGTTATGCTAGTTTTTAATTTTAGATGATGTAGTATATTGAGACCAAAAAAAGAAAGGATCATGATATCTGATACGAAAGACATTGTAGATTATTCATCATGAACTTCTATTGTATGTTTGACTTTGAATGCATATCTGAATTAGCATATTCTGGCTGGCTGTAACTGACAGTACACTTTCACCGTCTCTGAAGGTTTATAATGGGGTTCTTTCTCGGTGGCATCCCCTGGTATATTGGAACTTTTATTTTGCTTTGTGTGAGGGTGGACTACAGAGAAAAACCTGGATATGTCGCATGCACAATAGCAGTAAGTTTTCGTTTGTTTCAATTTATGTGCCAAGTAATGTTTTCCAATCATTATTGATATTATTTTCACGCTCAAGATAAGGTTATTGATTTGCATATATTCTAGACACTTGCATTTTGAATTAGAAAGTAGCGTTATTTATGAATGGTTGGAAAGTTTGTGATCCAGTTAAGTGTGTTGTAGTGTGTAATTTGTCTGAACATCTGATAGTCATTCTGTGTGCTTGCAATCTATTTGCAGCTGTATCTGATCTGCATGTTTAAGCTACATACCATTTCAGGGATTTGTTGATTGTTTTGAACAATGTGCACATCTTGCTACTTTTGAGCATTGTTAGTCATGAGGGTAATTCTAGGTGCATGTCTGAGGTTTCCTGTTCTCCTCGTGTCTGTTGCGACTAGTAGCCCCCTTTTTCGCTTACCCTGTATTTATCTTTTATCCAGTACTTTATGTTTTCTTTTGCGAAAGTTCAGTGTATTCATCTTAGAAGTGGGATTTTTATATATTTCATGCCCTAACATGGAACTATGTACTTTTTTTTTTTTTTTACAGTCAATTCTTGCTTTGCTAGCTATTACTCTTGGTGTTACAAAAGGAACTCACACCTGGTGAGGATCATATGGACGGCAAGCTCGATTCTATGTTTGTACCTGGAAGCAGTTGGATGTCTATTGTTAAATTATACATGCTGTACTGGTTTCAGTTGTTGCAAATACTTGACATAGTATTGGGTGTTTTGTATTTATAAACATGGTTTTCTGTTACTCCAAACTTATCAGGGGTATACCAACTTTGAAAGGAAAAGAATGTATATATCTGCTAGTATGTGGTGTTTCTCACAATTACTTTCGATATATCTGGATCACATCTGGCATATGTTGCCATTGCTTGTACATTGGGTACGATCCTACAACGTTACAGAATACAGATCATGTTAAAGATATATGAATGTAAACAGAATTATGCCCGACTTCACTGATCTTTAGCCTTACGAAGTTACCCTCCTCCACTCATCCTTACAAATTCGTTCTAGACTTCAAGGAGACGGTGGCCAAGAATCAGACATAGTAGAATCAAATTGCCGGACGATCAAACGAATAACCAAAAAGAAAGGGACGTGAAATCCACACATTCTTAAAATAGAAAGCAAAATGGAGAAATGGTAAAGTCCAATATCTAAAAGGGCCTGTGCTGCTTTAAGAAAAGCCCAAACTTCATTTGCATAGGGTTTTGACCTCATCTATAAACAAGACCAAAAACCCTGGGCCGCGCTTCTTAAAATCAGTGAGAAAGAGAGGCCTCAGAGATCGTCGCCGTCGCAGACATGGTTGCTCTCAAGGTAAAGCCTGCACAACCCCCTCTCCGATCTCTTTTCTAGTTCTCTGATCGCCCATAAACTGAGCTGCATCTGACGGCGTCGTTTTCTGTGTTGTAGTATCACCAGTACCAGGTCGTGGGTAGGGCCCTCCCCAAGGATGCTGAGGACACCCCCAAGATCTACCGCATGAAGCTTTGGCACACCAATGAGGTTCGCGCCAAATCGAAATTCTGGTAAAGCTCTTGATCCTGGCCTTTTTGGTGTCCAAAATGTAAAATGTTTCGAATTTAGTTAATTGTGTGTGGATTAGGTATTTCCTGAAGAAGCTGAAGAAGGTCAAGAAGAGCAATGGCCAAATGCTTGCCATCAATGAGGTTATTTTTCTTGTCCTTTTACATTTTGGTGTATGAATCAAATTATGTTTGTTCGCGTTGTTGTAAAATTCAATTCAGGTCATTTAGGTGTGAAATCGAATTTATGGAAGTCCATTTCCGTGTTTTTTTTAAGTGCTGTTGGCTCATTTTGCATCTTTGCCTGTGTCGTTTCATTTAAATCGCAGACAAACAGGGTCTCTTTTGTATTTGAATCTACATTGGACTTGGTTGCTACTCTTTCTTGAGTTTTTGCTGCGTTACACTGTTTTGTAATTGCTGGTTGTTTCTCAAAATGACTTGCGAAGTTCATCTTCTCCTCCTTTCTTTTGGTATAATTTTGAGGATTTGATTGGAATTGGGTGCAGATTTTTGAGAAGAAGCCAACTGTTGTTGAGAACTATGGTATTTGGTTGAGGTATCAAAGCAGGACAGGGTATCACAACATGTACAAGGAGTACCGTGACACCACTCTCAATGGGGCTGTGGATCAGATGTACACCGAGATGGCTTCTCGCCACAGGGTCAGGTTTCCTTGTATTCAAATTATCAAGACTGCCACTATCCCAGCTAAGCTTTGCAAGAGGGAATGTACTAAGCAATTCCACAATTCCAAGATCAAGTTTCCATTGATTACCAGGAAGGTCAGGCCACCTACCAGGAAGTTGAAGACCACATACAAGGCATCGAGGCCCAACTTGTTTGTCTAACTTGGTCATGACTCATTGGATGAACAAGCTGAAAGAGGGATTGGGGTTGGTTTTGTTTCTGAATCTTTCGGGTAGAGAATTGAACTCTGAGTTATTTTCTTTTGGTCACTTTCTTTTATTAGACTATGTTAGAACTACAAATGGTCAGAGTGCCTCCCTATTTTGTTCCATTTTCAACTTTTCTATGAAATTGCCTCTTTGCTCGCCTCAATTCAGTGAATCCACAACATGATTCTCGTTTGATTTCTTATTGGTTGTGTGGTGTCGAGTGATTCAATTCAGTTGCATTTTGGACTGCCAAAGCCAGCAGGCAGTGATGATGAAATGTCATCTCACTTACTTGGGACATAATTCAAATGAAGTTAGGATCTTGTAGCTTTTACACTTGGTCTGTGGTTAATGGCTTGTAGAACATTTTGTAGAACAACGCCATTCACTTTACAAACAGATTAACAGACTGCAGACGCCATGAATGCCAGCAACTACTGCCGGCAGAGTCCGACCCCACACCCTTGCACCTCCGCCTCGACTCCTCCACCCTGACTGACTTTGATCGTGTGTAAAAACCATGTAAGAGATCACGTATACATAAGGCATAGATTACCGGCACACAGGACACTTGGGACAGTTGGTTCGGAGCCACTCTACAATGCAAGCCCATGAAAAAGGTGCAAGCAAGGCAAGCGATTATCCACTTGATCATCACCAACATTCTCAAACTCCTCCAGCAAATGACGCACAATGATTACTCTGCATAAGTTTCCAAGCTATCTCTATGAACTCTCTCCAAACCCTTACTGATTACCGGCAGACGAAGATCAGGCTGCACCGCCGCCACTTCGTCCTCGTCCAAACGGCATCGAATATTGTTTCAAGAATGGGGATATGCTTGTGTTCCGGGACACCCATGCTGGACAGAACCTCTTTCATGACGTGTCTGGAGGCTCTGGGATTCTGCTTGAAACGAGAGAGGTGAGGAACCATGATGACCTTTTGGATTGGTCAGTAGCTTTGTCACTGTTGACGTTGTTCTTATAGCTTAAGACGCAGAGGATGAACTGTAATCTCATTACAATCATGTCCGAGTCTGAGTAGGGTTGGAATGTTACTTCCCACGGAAACACTTGGGTGATTAATTAAATAGGGTCCAAGCCTCCAACTCCAAGGTAGCCTCCAGTGTTTGAGCTCCCTTTCATTTCCATGGCTTGCTTAGCTACCTGATGTAGATCCATACCGAATGACCGATACAAGCTCTACAGTAGATTGAGTGAGAGCATCATTAGAAGGCGAGTGATTATTCCATGATCTTAGACTTGTATATTGGTGATCCAGCCAATAAAATCGCGTGTCTGAATTGGTCACAAACTTTCGTATCTTATCAAATTTCGTGTATATGGAAATCTAGCACCATGTGTTCAAAGAAAGTTACGAATAAGAAGACTTGTGTTCCAAATTTCGCTCGAGTTCAATTAGCATTTCACAAGTACAACTCTAAAAAAATGATCGCATTCTATATTTTTAGGTACCACCAATATATGGACATAGAAATTTCGAATAAGGCAAATGTCAATAACACCACGAAAACATATTGCTCAAGATCACAATTAACCATCAGAAAAACAACTTAAAAGTACGCAGCAGCTAGCTAGCATGCAGATTAAATTCCTGAGCATTTGTACTCGTACCCTAAACCACCTTAAAACTCCCCAATTTATATCCAAGTCTATGATAAACATAGACATTGATAGTAGCACGAGTGACCTGGTTTTCGTTGAGATGTCTATCACCCCAGTTGTTAAAAACCACATTCTTAAGTTTATCACGATTACCTTCAAAGGGATTCCAACCGAAAAAAACTCGAGTTCCGGTTTTTACATAACAAAGATCATCAACCATTTTTGCAAATCCCCAGAAAGCAGCACAGCCCTGCTCGATGTCATATTTTGCAGCCATAGTCTTCAAATCATCGTAGTTCTTGCACCAGAAACCGTACTCTTTCTCCAGCCTTTCCAAGCTTCTCGCAATGTTGAATCCCACAAATGTGTAATCCGTTAGTTGAAGAAAATTACAGAGCGAGGTTGGTACTGAGTCCAAGTGAGGAAGCTGAACAATAAGGCAATGCTCGCCATCACACAGTGACAGAATAGCTATTTTGCTTCTTGTAACACCTTCCGAATCTCGGCTAAAACTCAACTCTATGTCCAGTCCGATAACAAAATTCTTTTTCTTACACAAGAACTTTTCAATGGAATCATCAACGTCTTTGTTATTCTTTGCGACAGTTGTAGATACCTCCGTCCAGGACCCGATTTCAACTACAGTAGACATAATTGAGGAGGAAGCCACAAGCTGATTGATTGAGGAAGACGAATTTCGATCTTTTCGTAATGGGATGAAAATGCTCCTCTCATTTGAAGCTAATATATAAGGGTTAGATTTTGAGAATTTATTCCGACGTTTAAAGTTTCAAAATGAGTCCATTTGAATTCTTTTGGGTCTCTGGGAATTCTTCTGGGATTTCATAGGCAATTTAATTTTGGTAGCTGTTGAGCATTGGGAAGAGGGAGGGTCTATGATTAATGCATAATTTGACTGATTAATAACCAGGTTTTGTAGTAGCCTAGTCTATCTTAAGCTGCAACGTACACATGCTCCCAATACGCATTTGTTAGAGAAATTAGTACTAAACAAGCATCAAGTTTCATTAGCTATAACTAGAAAGAACTCGAAGAAGTAGGTGTCCCTTGAATTAGGTTTTGGGGTAAAAATGTTTCAAAGTTGATATATTTGTACTAGATAGATACTATGTAGTAATCTACAGGCCCGAGTGCAGGGTTCTGTTCCTTTAACGAAGACTGGAAAAGATGATCGATCAACAATCGGAACAAAATTCAGATCCACCAGACGGTGCCTCCCAAGCTGGACGATAGGTATTTTGCTGCCATAGGCCACATAATATAGTTCTTTTGAAACTTTCTATTGGATATGATTGTTTCATTGCAAGGTTGTGAGTACAAGCATGTCTGGTTTGATTTTTTTTTTCTATGACTGATTTTGTGGTGCTGAATCTTTCACTGCTTTTGTTTACGTAGTAGTTAAGGGGTCCTTAATCATCAGATGCAAATTTCCTTTCCGACTCCTGAGTCTTGACTACAGGATATTTGCATGTTTCGAGAAAAAATTGATAGGAAAGTGTTTTGAACACTCACAGTCTATAGTCTCTGAAGATCAGATTGATATTAGTGTTAACTTTTAAGGTATCTTCTAGTTTTACTATGTCTAGTTATTTGCTGATATAGTTATTCAGGGTAAAATCGGGTTGCCATCTGTACGTGGTCTGCAGTCCTTTGCAGTTGAGTTGTTACGAATAACTGTACATGTAATTGTGTTTGTTTGATCACCGAACTAAATTTGAATAGGGTCCAAGCATGATATCTTTCATGTCTTAGTCTTGCACAGGAAATCTTGTGTTTTCTGAAAATAGTCTTTAACGCGTACTTGTTATGTATGACTCCATCGACAAGAGGATGCCAGATCTGAAATATATGATATTCACTTCCCGGCCAGTACCCACCAAACCCGTCATCATTCCCATTTTTCCTATGAAATGATGAGAAGGTAATAGTAAAGATCAAATTCTTTGCCTTGGAAATTTATGTGAAAGGAATATATTGCTGTATATGTCTTAAGAGTCTTTGGGGCAATTCATTGCACACCGATAACATTTTTTTTTCCCTCAACAATGCACTTTAAAGTTGTGAAATATCTAACAAAACAGCTCGTGACACACTTTACATATCGTCTTTAATCAGGTCTAGATATAACCACTTGGGAAGATTTGAACACAGTAAGCTGTTCGATTTCAACAGCCCCAAAATCTGCATTTTGCATTTTTGCTTGTCTGCTTGCTTATACACACATAAATAACCACATGTCATTATTCTGCTCATCATATTTTGAACTTCTTACTCAGAAAAATCCCGTGAGGTAAAGATCAAAGGTAACAACACCTACATAGAGGCCCAGAATATGAAAATAATCATGATCCTGGCTGCAGCTACAAGATTGATGGCCTTTATCCTTTGTTAGTTTCATCATATCTGTCCCAGACTAAAATAAGTAAAACCATGATTAGCCTAACTCATCATTCTTCACCGTTTTTGCTGCTGGCAATTGTATAGAACTGAAACCCAACATTACAATACACACAAAAGGCAACAGACTAAAACAGATAATTCTCATTATTTATGATGGAGTTAGCTAGATTGTCATACATAAATCATTAATAACATATGCTTAGCTATTCTCTTTTTAGGAAGTAGTTCAGTACTTCAGTAGAACTCAGAAGCAAAAACATTTCACATAACTTGGAGATGAATTTTTTCCTTCTGTAAAATCCGTCCAATCCATATAAAACCTTGGCCCAAATAATCCTTACCCTTTTATGTAAACCCCACTTTTACTTTGATTTGATGAAGAAAATTGAAACAAAACTACCTAACATTCATTCATTCCCTCCAAGACTACCTTTATAATCCTGCCTTTTCTTTTATATAGTCTATATCTTCTTTCTCACACCAACTACCTTCCCTAAAGCCACAAATGTAAAGCTATACTATATGGTAATTTGTTATTAATCACTGTTTTAATCTGTGTCCATTCACTAATCATCTTACCACATCCTCTCTTATAAAGCAAGTTCACTTCAGTCTTGAAACTTATACATGCATGTTACTTTTCCTCGATCTTCTCCATATTTCCAAAAACCATATCTCGAAAGTGCTTTTATACAGATCATTATGAAAAAGGTGAAGGTGTAGAGAGAATAATAACTGAAAGTATAAAGGTCCTCTATCTTTCTTAGGTTTGCTTCATTCAGATACTGATCAAGAATGCAAATTGCTTATCTCCAACAAGCTTCTTTAGCTATTTCTGCATATTATCTTCTTCTTCTTCTGCCATTAGTTATTTGCTCATCTCATGAAGATCATCAGTTCAATCCCAGCAGCAGTCACAAAAGCATTAAGGACAACTTTCACAAGGTAACTCATCTTTTCTGAATAACCTTTTTTTAAGCTTTCAGATAAATTCTTAACTTCTGCTCCTTGTTTGTTGTTTTGTATTTTGTAGTTGGGTCCTCAGATGACATTTAATGTTACAGTTCATGGAATCCTCTTATGGTTTTCAATGGGGCTCTTGATGCCTATTGGAATACTTGTTATCGGATCCGGCTCCTCTAAAGTGAGGAGTCCGTGAAGTTAGTCTAAGTTTATAAAATCCACACTCTTTATCTAATCTAAGGGTTCTGAGCAGGACATGTCACTTTTGGATTAATTTAGGCTAACCCATGGTTAACTTTGGTAAACTGCTGTTAACTACGTAACAAAAAAAAAAAAAGGGTTTTACGTCTTCTGCTATAACACGTCCAGCTGCCATCTTCCTTCTGCGCTGCTCTTTTGTTCTTCTACGCTGCTCTTTTGTTCTTCTGCGCGACAAACTTGGACTGTTGCGAATCACTACATTTGGTATCCGGATACAGGACTGTTGCGAATCACTACATTTGGTATCCGGATACATACTTTCAGAACATATGCTCTATTCCCAGGCATTACTCTTCATCAAAAACTAAGGATGATATCGTTCAGTAATCGAAACCTATTTGGCCGATTTTGGAATAGAGTTACTGTGGGATTTGGATCAGTTGAATTTCCCACTGCGTACTATGAAAGAGAGGACCGTTTGATGTTTCTAAACTTAAAAATCAGCTGTTTGATTTTTTTACATTTGGGATGCACATAAGATGTTCGATGAAATGACAAGCTCAATTTTTGTATATTGACTTCAGATTTTGTTCAAGTTAACATGGAGTATGATTTTGGTATTAATTGACTAAGGCCATAAAGCTGATTTTCATCTGTACTAATTTCATTTTTCATCTGTAGTTTGAGCACTTCTTAGATGTGAAAACTGATTCTCTAATTGTAGATATGGACATGAGCAAAAATGGACATGCACATGAGCATCTCTAATTGTCAAAACTGATTATCAAACATTATTTCAAATTTAAATAATCCATACAAACTTGAGTACATTACTTTCCTCTAGATCCATGAAACTTTTAATAGCAACTAAAAACAATAACAGAGGTACAACCATCATCATCTAATTTCCGGCACATATATAGAAGTTTGCTATGTTTGGTAACCAACTAAACGAGTGGACAATTGTTTCTTCCTCTTGCTTGATGGTGGAGCTCCTTGATCCTATATGACAAGAATGAAAATCAAAAAATGATGTTCAGTTGCGTAGATCATAAACATATATAGGACATGTACATACATCAATAATGAAATCTTTGTTACCTGAGACTCTTGAGGTAGTGATTGGTTTTCAGTAGAGGATTTCTTATTTCTCTTTCTTGAAGGTCTAGCTTCTTGATTCTATATATAAGACAAAAGGCAAATGTTTAATCTTAGAATCAGTTTTATTCTAATCACATGTGCATGATAAAAATATATATCACCTCAGATGGTTGAGGCAGTGATTGATCTTTATTAGACGATCTGGTGTTTCTCTTTCTTGATGGTTGAGCTTGAACCTGTTTGACAAGAGCGAAAAATATAAAAAAATAAAGAAAATAAACCCTCAAGTGCATAATGTACAAAATCCTTTTATCACCTGTGATTGTTGAGGTACTGTTTGATCCTTATTAGACACTGATGTATTCTTATCAGTTGAGTTCTTGTTTGCCTTTTTTGGTGGTTCAACTCCTTGACCCTGCTTCATAAGAAAAAAATGGAAAATACAAATTAAGTACACATGATAAACTCACATATGCATGTTTGATCATATGATATGCAATCAATCAATATGAAGTTATTTACCTGATCCGATTCTTGAATTGAATTATCTTTCCTTGAAGATTTTCTCTTTCTCTTGCCTATATTCTCATGCCAAGCCTTGGGGCGTTTTTTGCGACCTTTACAACCGGTTTTCTTCTTCAGACCTTTCACCTTTAGAAGCAAGTCTTCAAGCTGACTTTCTTGAACAATCCTCTCACCTTCACCTTGTGAAGAATTATTCTGTTCATCGGGACTTGTTGTTGGTTTGTTCAAAAAGATGTCCTCAACTTGTTTCCTTAGCTCATGTGCGACTTTCATTACCAACTCAAAGGCTTTTTCATCTCCAGATGCTCTAGATGCAATATCAACTAATATAGGGCAAGCACTTCTATATCGCTTACCTATAGCCAATTTCTTATCATCCACTACATTGGCCTCATTCATGCTTGCAACAACCTCATTTCTTGCCTCCCTGGTCCACCTCTTAAGAATATATTGCTCAGGAATTTTTTTTATATCCCATACATCAAGAACTTTCAAAGCATGACAACACAAAATTCCAAAATTCTGAAATTTCATACAACTGCACAAGACACTTTGGTCTGAAGGTTGAAATTTTACCTTATGCTCCTTATGCTCTTTCTTTTCATCTACTAGGGCAATTGTATACTCATGTGTTTGAGTAGAATCCTCATGCTGTTTTATAATAGCTGCTGAAGACCAATCAAATTCCTCTTGAAAATACTTTTCAAAGATTGCTGGAGTGTATACTTTCGCTGCTTGTTGTAGTACAGGCGATTTCTGGACCTTCACTCTTGGTAACTTTTGTCTAGAATTATACTCAGCTTCTAGCTCCTTATAGTGCTTATCATTAGCGACTCTTTCAAACTGATTGAAAAAGCGTATGATATCCATGTCTGACTTCAAGTGATCTTTCAAATCACTGTTAAGGCTTTCACTAAGCTGTGTACTTCGCATTCCAATGGTAAACACCTCTTTCATGTGACATTTAGCCCATTTCTCCTTAATTTCATATGTCTTCAGCAACCATGGATTGGTGCAAACATTATATCTGTCTAGCATAGCACTCCAAGCATCTTCAAATTCTTCCACTTCCTCGTGCTCATACATGCATGCTGAAAATTCTGTAAGAAAATATGAGCCTTCCTTCATCAGGTATCCCAAATGCTTAATTCCATTTTGCATTATATGCCAACTACATAATCCGTGAAATGTATCTGGAAGCACCTCAGACAGTGCCTTTGCCATTGCCGGATCTTGGTCTGTAAATATAGTCTTTGGCTTTTTTTGCTTATGTGCTTCTAGGAATGTCTGGAACAGCCACTTAAAAGATTCAGCGGTCTCATCATAAAGGAGAGCAGCCCCAAATATTATAGTCTCTCTGTGATGATTAAACCCAGCAAATACCCCAAAAGGCCTATATTCTTTATTAGTACTGTATGTGGTGTCGAAAGTAATGACATCTCCGAAATGAGCATAAGCAATAATCATTCTTGTATCTGCCCAAAAAATATTTGTAATCTGTTCTTCACTATCCAACTGTACAGCATATTGAAATGAGGGATTCTCACAAGATTGGTTGTGTAAATATCTCAAGAGACTCCCCGCTTCTCCATAGGCCATATCCTTTTGGCGCTTACTTCTCAAGTAATTTTTTTGATCTCTTTCAGTGTATCCCAAATTTTCCCTCCCACCAACTTGTTGACTGAAAAATTGGTGTGCAGCCTTTGGCTTAAGTCCAGAGTCAGTCGCAAAATCAATATGAACAGTTTGGCCATCTGCTAGATTCCGTTGAGTTGGAATCATGAAACATGTTTCCTCAGTATGCAGAACATGGTTATGCTCACTCACAAAATCATGAACTTCAAACTTGCTACTTTCTCTATTGAATTGCAGTCCCAAGCGTACAAGACATTCTGTTCTTGTTTCTGCTCTAGGGGTCTTTGTTAGATGATCACGTTTATCTGGTACTCGATGACCCTCTTTTGCGCACGCATATCTGACTGTAGTAATTTGTCCATCTCTTCGACTCTTGTTTGCATACATTTTTCGGACCCCAAAACCCGTTCGGCCTCCGTAGTTCTTCCAAAATTCAAATGCAGCATCTAGGGTATCAAATTGCATCCCTATTCGAGGAATCCAATTAAGAGACTTACTGATGCCCTCATCTAAAATATGTCTTGCAATGTTATCCGTCCCACTTCATAAGTATTAAAAGAAGACAAATAAAAACTATAAGATACTATACTGGACTTCACAAATATAGAACAAGAGAGTTTAACCTAATTATTCCTTATTAGCATAACTATATGACTTCAGTTAACGGAAAATCAAAACTCATCAATTATCAAATAAAGTATCTAAGAGGTCTTTGTAAAGGAGGAACCTGTTTGTATTTGTGCCTTCTTGTAACCATGGACAAGTATCCATTGTCGCGCAGAAGAACAAAAGAGCAGCGCAGAAGAACAAAAGAGCAGCGCAGAAGGAAGATGGCAGCTGGACGTGTTATAGCAGAAGACGTAAAACCCTTTTTTTTTTTTTGTTACGTAGTTAACAGCAGTTTACCAAAGTTAACCATGGGTTAGCCTAAATTAATCCAAAAGTGACATGTCCTGCTCAGAACCCTTAGATTAGATAAAGAGTGTGGATTTTATGAACTTAGACTAACTTCACGGACTTCTCACTTTAGAGGAGCCGGATCCCTTGTTATCAGAATGTCTGTTAGAGAAGAACAAGGGACAACAAGGGCCAAAGTCCTCTTCTATTTCCATGTAATTTTCCAGGCAAGATTTCTGCAACTCATCTAAGAAAACTAACTACTGAATATGATTATCCATTTATTAAGATTGGGACAGTGCTAAATTTTGAGTTGCAAAATGTGCTTTCTTTCAAGTTTGATCTTTGTTTTCAATTATGATCACTGGTCTATCATCCACTTTAGCTTTCATGATGTTTTCCACGTACAATTCTTTTCTTTGTTTACAAAGTGCTCTGACCCATCTGATTATTTAAAAAGCTTTAATGTAACTCACCATAAGATGCATTATTCTTGAACATCAAGATCATAAGCAAATTTGGGTTTTCTTGTGTAATTAATTCATGATTTGGTGTCCTTTAACTTAGAAAAATCCTTATAATTATCTGATTTCACATACTTCTCTTGGATTAAGTTTACAAATCAAGCCCTTTCATCATTTAATCTTCTATAAAACTACCAAGCAGATTATGATCACTTTACGGTACACGATACCTTCATAATTTGTATGCATGTTGTCACCATATTATTTAGGCATGTTGACCTTTCACTCATTATATATCATGCTGTTCTGATAAAATTTTCAGTCTAAACCAGATACTGTCGGTGCTTCTTGCCACAGCTGGAGCTGTGATGTCCATCAAAAACTTTGAGAACTCATTCGATAACAGCCACCAAAGATTAGGCCTAGCACTTTATGTTGTCATCTGGGTTCAAGCCTTGATTGGATTGTTCAGGCCTCACAGGTGATAATCATTCATAAAAATGGGTTGTCTGCTTGTTTTACTTGCTTGAATATCAAGCTATTAGCAATGTATTATAAATCATTGGTTTACAATCACCCGCTTTTTTACTCGTACACTCTTGAATTTATAATACACGACTAAGATTAGAGATCGAATTCATCTCCAAAACCATTTATCTCTTCATTTGCAGGGGAAAAAAGGAAAGAATTGTGTGGTACATAGTGCATTGGATGCTTGGAACAGTTATATCACTAGTGGGGATCATCAACATATACACAGGCTTAAATGCTTACCACAAGAGAACAAGAAGAAGCTCAGGGCTTTGGATTATCATTTTCACAGCAGAGTTGTGTGTGATTGCTGTTTACTATCTATTCCAAGACAAAAGAGATTACATACAAAACCAAGGAGTGGTTATAGACAATGATCTCAATCTAGCAGTCAGGCAATTAGATCAAGAGCTTGCTCAAACGCAGAACCAAACGGAGTTGATGCCTCAGCAACCATGTGGCAAACAAAATGCACTCAAGAACTTGTTTGATTAGCACGGCATTCTTTTTTGACCTTTTTAAAGCCTGTCTGCCCATATTTCTCTTTTTCCTCTTCTTTTCTTTTGATTTCTGAGTGCTCAATTGCTTTGTTTTTTTATGCATGCTCTGTATTATACAACGGTAGGGTTGTTTTTGCAGAGGTACAGTGATGGAGTGCATGCATAAAAAATATTGAGTATATATATATATAGAGTTGTCTCTTGTTGGGATATTGGGTTTAACTTTTAATCTTGTATGGGAGATGGGCATCAATGTACTTATGGAATTCGATTAGTTACACATACCATTCATATGTATACATATTTATAATACTCTATTATATACTAAGATGAATGAGCAGTATTTCAGTCTTCACATAGTTCATGAGTATTTCAGTGCCAATGATGCAGGATGACACTATAAAAGTGATCGTATTTCAGTGCCCACTGATGACCTAATTAATCAAAGGTCCAGGAACACATTGCTCTAATTAACCTAGGCATTCCACTAATGACCTAACCTAAGCCATTTATTTATTAACAAGGGGCGTTTTGGTAAATTAATCAACCTGCAAAATCTTATAATGTAGCAACCCAATCTAAACTACCAGATGCACCTCCTCTTCACTTGACACCGACACACAACTGACCCAAGTACAACAACTTCAGCAGTGTGTAGTCAATGGCAGACCACCACCATCATGACCATGATCATCATCACCATCATGATCATGATCACAGCCATGGGGATTCAGCAGCAACAAAGTCATGGACAGGTGCAGATGGGAAGGTGTACCATAGCCATGATGGTCTGGCACCACACTCACATGAACCCATCTACTCTCCTGGTTTCTTCAGCAGAAGAGCTCCACCACTGCAAACCAGGGATTTCAAGGAAAGGGCTTTCACTATTGGCATTGGAGGACCAGTTGGTACTGGGTAAGTGGGCTTATTGCATTTCTGCCTTCAATCTAGTTATGTTCTGATTTTTGCATTAGTGATATCACAGTTACCTATTGAATTGTTTCATTAACTCAAATGGACTAAGGAATATGGATGATATTGCCACTTAATGATTATTCGGTGTTGGGTATTCTGTAACTTTTAGGCTTTTACTATTTAAACTTCAGAATTTCAATTTAGTATGTAGCTGAGATTTGGGCATTGTTATGGAGTGTGTGCTTATTATAACTCATTGTGGGTTTTATGTTTGTCCCCAGATGCATATTGAGTTGCTTGGATAGTGTGGCAATCACAAGTTGTTGAAAATCTGTTCTTAGTTTATTGGCATAGGCTTTTGATATCTTGGTTTTGGTCGGTTTAAGTGAATATAGAAAACTTGACGTTGATATGTGATAAGTTGATAGCACCATACCGATCAAACTTTTGTGAGAATTGAAGGGAGTCTTGCTTCATGTCATACAGGAAAACTGCTTTGATGTTGGCTCTGTGCAAAATTTTGCGCGACAAGTACAGTCTTGCTGCAGTAAGTCACTAACATGGTTGAAGAATTCTAAAGATTCAATTTTTTAAGTCTACATGTTCAAAATACTTCAAAGAAACGTCACTTTTTGTAAAATTAGATTGTGGGCTTGTGTAGAATTAGTTAATATATGCACAGCCTAGCACTGTTTCTAGTTGATCGATATTGAGGCAAGGCCATAGAGAAATACCCAAGTTATGTGGCGATTTGAGATCTAAAGATTGCATTAAAGAAGACAGAGCATGTGTGGTGATTGCAGGTGACAAATGATATATTCACCAAAGAGGATGGTGAGTTCCTGGTCAAGCATGGAGCACTTCCTGAAGAAAGGATACGTGCTGTGGAAACTGGGGGATGCCCTCATGCTGCAATTCGCGAAGACATTAGCATTAATCTAGGCCCTCTCGAGGAGCTTTCTAATCTGTACAAGGCAGACATACTTCTTTGTGAATCAGGCGGAGGTACTCTCTGGAGGCAGTTAAATGAGAACCCTTGAATGAACTGACTTGAATAGTTAGGTTGAATTATTGCAAATTACTAATGGTGATGAATGATGATAGTAGTACTAGAATTTCAATATTGAACTTGAAACTGAAAGGCTTTTATGTAGTTTATCTGTATCTGTAAAGAGATTAATTAATGAAAGACCATTTACATAACAACTTTGGGATGGAACTACTTACTGTAAAGTTGCACAAATTGGGACGTCTTCTACATGAATGACCAACCAATGGTTGGACCTAGCTTTTTTTCATGGTCATGTTTTATTGTTTGATTGAAACATTCCCATTTTGATTTGTTTGGGTGCAGATAATTTAGCTGCGAACTTCAGCAGGGAGCTGGCTGACTATATTATTTACATCATAGATGTATCTGGAGGTGACAAAATTCCACGAAAAGGTGGCCCTGGAATCACTCAAGCTGACCTTCTGGTATGTGGTTTACTGATACGTTGCTGCTGCCTTTGTTGTGTATACTATATCCATAGACTGCTAGAGTAGTTTATGACTGTGACTTGATAACATTTGATAAGGAATCACATGTGATTGTAGGTGATAAACAAGACTGACCTTGCAGAAGCTGTTGGAGCTGATTTGGCAGTGATGGAGCGTGACGCACTTAGAATGCGAGATGGAGGGCCATTTGTCTTTGCTCAGGTCGGTTGATGGAATGGTTAAAAGAGCTAGCATTTTTCAATTGGAGATTATAGCCTTACCCCTAAACTATTAGGGTTATAGTCTGTGCTAATTTACATCTAGCTGATTTTCCCATGATATCACATATGCTTGGCACAAAAGAGACACTACAACCCTGTTACCACGCCAAATTTCAAATATTTTTGTTCTGCATAGGTCTTACTTGATGGCTATGGATTTCAGAATCGCTTCAGACTTTAAATTTCTTGTTTCATGTTTCATATGCTGTGAACCTATATGCAGGTGAAGCACGGGCAAGGAGTAGAGGAAATCGTGCACCACATCCTACAGGCTTGGGAACTAGCAACAGGGATGAAGCGCCACTGAGCGGCTTACTGAACTTTGTTTCTGCATGTTTCTTCATAGCCCTCTCTACATCCTTAGAATAATCGTGTAAATGTTTCACTGGAATAAACGTGTAAATGTTTAACACTCCCTTCCACTGTTTAGTGTCGCAATATTTTGAGTTAACATTCGATGCTCTAGTCCAGTGATAGATATGGAACAAGAAATGCCTGGACCCTTAAACCTTGCAACCATGTGTCAAGAAGCCTTCCTATACATTAAACATTTGGTAGATATTAGTTTTTCATGATCATATGCTGCTCCAAGAACTCAGATGGTGATCAGAATGGGGTTGTTGCTAAAACACAGAAGAAACAAGTGTCTTTGAGTATATTCTTAAAAAATGAATTGTTTTCCTTCTGGGCCGGTTTGGGCCGGGTCGTCGAGTCCATTACCAATTTCACCACCGCCGGAACAAACAGAGGTATTGAAATAGCAAAGAACCGGTGAGCGCCAAAGCATCAAAAATCTTATAATGGGAGAGGAAGAAGAAGAGCCCAAGAAGAAGAGGGTGGTGGTGGAATCTCTGGGATGGCTGACGGAGTCGACCATCATGCCCAAGAAGCACCGCCCCATCGCCGGCGTCGGAGCCTCTTCCATCATGGAGCTCAAGGCCCAGCTCTACCAGTCTCAAGAAGATTCCAAGAAGTCCAAGGACCTCGCCGGCTCTGACGCCGACTTCCTCCGCGCCAAGAAGAAGATCACCGCACACGACGCCTTCTCCGCCAAGAACTCCGGCGTCGACGCCCGGGCCCACAAGTACGTCACTTTCTAAGTTCTCGTCCAATTCTGTTGTCTGGGTTTTGCTTGATTTTGCGCTGTTTGTGTGGAATTTGGATAATTCTGGGTTAGGGTTTTGGGATTGGGATTAGGGTTAGATTTCCAATTGAGTTTTTGGGGGTGGTGCTTTAGTGATAAAGATGATGTTTTTGAGCTCTCATAATGACTCATATCACATTGTTAATCAATTTGTCAAAACTGAGAACTTTCACTTGCTCCATTTCAATGCTGCAAAGTTTAGTTTGAATTTCTGCTAAGATCGATTTTGCAATTTTGTTTTGGTTAGGGACAAGCTTGAGCTGAAGGCAGTTAAGGATGGATCAGCAAGCTATGCAGCCTTGGAGAAAAAGGCTGCATTGTATGAGAAGCTAGCGAGGGGAGAGCTATCTGATGAGGAAGACAAGGAAAAGTATTGTGTGGATTTCTTTGTTAAAAGACATGAGCAGGATGAGTCGGAGCAGACTCAGCGTCACGATGCGTCTGCTGTCACACCACTGGAGGATCAAGATGGCGAGACTGATCTTTCTATGTTGTTTAGCAGAAAACCTGTGGGGCTTGGGCACGCAGGTGCGACATGGGACAATGATGAACACAAGCGATTTGTGAGGTAAAAGTCCTGTGAGAGTGTTGGTACATTACTTCTGCTATTTGCTAATTTAGTTGGCATAAAATAATCAGACTACACAATATAGTTCATCCGCTGAATCATTGTTTATGGTAGTTAGTCCAACTGATACTATTTTCTATGATAGTTTGATCTTTTAACATTTACCAATTGCGATTTGGCTATTGCTGCTGATGTTGGTCATCTATGTTGTTAAACTGATTCTCGTATTTGGGCTGATTAGAAGATAGAATCTCACTGCTATTGATGAAGCAACTCTGTTGACTTGTGTAGCTGTTTACCTGATTTACATTGGCTGTTTTGTTTATGTCTAAGCTATCATCGATGTGATATTGCATGACCATTCACAGTTTATATACCTCTATGCACCTGTTTGCAATCATCTCACGTCTTTTGTTCATCGATTCATTTTGTTCAGGGAAGTTCATCAAGAAGCGAATCAAGCAAGAGAGAAAGCCTCGGAGCTCAAAGTACGCAGGCAAGAGCAGGCAACTGCTCGTCGTGAGAAGTTAAAACAAGCGTACATCCGGAAACAGCTAGAGAAACTAAAAGCAGCAGCACCCAATAAGGAACAGATATAATAGCAGAAGACGATTGTCATTTTGTACAATATTCTAGCGGTCATAATGAGTTCACTTGCATAACCATACGGCACTTTCTCCATTCTGAGTCTTGTTAATGTGGAGCAAACTCTAGATGGATGAAAAGGGCAAGAAACTGTTTCAAAGAAAAAAGGGGGCATGGAATCCAGTTATGCTGTCTTGGAAGAAAGGAATCTGTCAGGTTTACTCCAACAAAAAGATCTCTGTTGTTACTTTCATGTCAGACTTCTGTACAGTGGTTAATATGTTGTTTTGTACTTCATTGGCTGATTAGCCTGATTATGTCAAGCTGAAAGTAGGAGAATTGTTTCGAATCTCAAAATTACACACGCACTAGTTTCACATGTCTTCAAGCTATCTTTCTTATCATACTATGTCTATATGGTTTCTCCATTTGTAAAATCTGTTAGCTGCTTCTGACATAGGTGCAGCATATATATCTGGATACGTAGTTTGTACAGGAATACTATTGTGAAATTGTGAAATAAAAAAACTATTGTGAAGTAAAAAAAATTAAATAATGTCAGAAGTGGGATTTGAACCCACGCCCTCTCTCGAAGACCAGAACTTGAGTCTGGCGCCTTAGACCACTCGGCCATCCTGACTGTTGATGATGTGCACGGTTAAGTTCTTGAAGTATCAAACTATACAAGACAGAAAACGTATAAACACGCAAAACAAATACAATCGACTCCACTGGGGATCGAACCCAGAATCTCTGGTTTCGTAGACCAGCGCCTTATCCATTGGGCCATGGAGTCACTTGGTGACTGTTTGACATTTTATATAATCTTTCACATTTTTGCACCTTTCAACCCTTCAGAGTAGATCAAGTCATCAAACATCATGACATTTTCAAACCAGCGTTTCTTTTTCCTTTCGAACGAGGGAAAGGAAGATGCAGTTTCGTCTTGCATTGTAGTTATCCACTTCTGCTGGTTATACTGCATATTGTAGATCACATAACAGCAGGTTATGTAAATTCACATTTGATTAGATAACTGTTAGAAACAATCCTATTCTAACATGTTAACTTGAGAAAGAAAAAGACCTAGAAACGAAAAAATATTGATCGACACCATGTCACAAAACGTAGCCAGAAAAGAAGCTGAAGAAGAATATATCATCATATCATGCCGCCAATGGTCGACCCAAAGGTATTTTAATTATCTCATCATTCTCATGTTCTTACATTGTTCGTTTCAGCATCGAAGTTCATCTCTGCAACACACTTATGCATATACAACGGAATGATGAGGAACCAGACACGGATCCAAAGTGCCCCGGCCCTACTCGTAGTTGCATGATCTAACCCGCAAAGTTTACCGATCCCAAATGTTCATATGCTTAGTCGTACGTAAAGGCACTAGAAAGATATGGCATTATATATTCAATGCCATGGGATCATTGTGTATCATCTTTAGCTCACAACTAAGCTTAATTGACACTACTAGAAAAACTAGCCGATGCACAAGGTTCATTCTAATACACAAATCATAAATGGAGCGAGAGACCAAGAAAAACAAAGACATGCATGAAATTAGGGAAAAAAAAAAAAACCAAAGCATGCATGAAAAACTGGACAATTCTGTTGCTTGCTCTACGTGTCTAACATGCGCATCCACGCACTGACACACATCCACCGCTCCCCAAACCAACCTACTCCTCTTCACCACCTTTCACCTCCTCCTCCGCCTCCTTCACACTAAACGACAACGACTCCCTCCTTATCAAAAACCTCCCGGTGGGAGGGATCCACAAGTTGAGCAGTCCATGAGGTCTCCCAGACGGCCTCCACACTTGCACCGTCAAGCACTGTATCGGATTGTCCGCCGGCTCTCTGGCGTCGCCGCCCTTCAAAACGTCGCAGAGCAGCACCTTGGCGCTCCCCACCGGCTTCTCCCTCACGTGACCGTGAGCGTAGATGTCCACGTTCACCGCATCCAGCACGTGCTCCTTGTCCGCCATCTCCTCCCGGAACTTGCCCTCACCACCTCGTTCCACGTCGGGTTGGTGCCGCCGTGCTCGTCCACGCGCGTCCTAGCCATGTGGACGTCCTTCTCCACGTACACCTCCGCGTAGTCTCTCATCTGTGTTAAGTGCTTCACGTCATTGAGGTCCTGCGCCGAGATTATTAGGACTTCTATCTCTCGGAGCTTGGCGGCTGGGGCTGTCTTGCTACTTCGCCGGAGACCAACCGCGTGGTTCATTTTTTGCGCTCTGGGGATTATTTGAGGGAGGACGAGCTCGAGAAGGATCGAGAGGGTTTGAGCTAAGTGATATATAGAAGATGGTAAGGGGGCCTTCATTTCGAAAGGCCCAAATAAAATTTCATTAGTAGCATGAACAATAATTTCACATGACCAATTATTAATTAAGAGATTCATGTTTAATCACGGTTAGATTTACATCAAACGATTAAAAACAAAACAAATTTGTTTAAAAATAATACTCTTCACTATTAGATTCACATCCAATGGTGACTGACTATGTATCTCTTGGTCAATTACTGTAGTTGGTAGTCAGGAAACTACCTTCCCCGCCCATAGACCAGTCAGAAAACTTGTAGCCGACATCCAGACTACCTAGTCATGGTGAAAGATCATCGGTACCATATCGGGAAGGTGCTCCTCCAAGCTACAGAAGAAGGCACCATGATAAGATATATGTATAGTTAGTCCCATATTGGTAATATGTAATAAGAGGGAACCTTCCTTAGCTATAAAAAGAAGGTTTCCCATATGTTGAAAGGATCTGATCGATCCATCTCCCTCCCTCACTCTCTAACACTCCACCCCGGGGGATGGATCTCTTCTAACACCAAAGGCCTATTGGCCATGATATAGTTGATTCGTAAGTGGACGTAGCCATGTCCTCTGATGGCATGGTGAACCACTATATGTCCTTGTCTCTCGCCCATGTTGTTTATTGTTCATGTTCGTATTCCATTGTGCTTCTACATAGCCTCCGGGTTTATGCAGAAATATTTGGCGCCGTCTGTGGGAATCATTACTAAAAGTCATATTGCTCTACCACCCGAGAGACATTCCACCGAGAGGCAGTTCATTCAAGTCCATAAGCAATAAGTCCATCGGGAGGTGCTCAAGCACGCAAAGTGATGACTTCGTGTAGGGGACTGAAACTATCAGGCTAGGGGAGGAGTTCGCACGTATCAAAACAGTGACATGAGTTGCATGAGAAGATGTGCTACGCGAAGTGATGACTTCGCTCAGGGGACTCGGCATGAGAGAAGGACCTTGTGAAGCATTGACAACTCCACTACATTTTGCGTCCGCGAGGTGACATGCCCCGCATCCCTAGAAGCAGGGTCCCAGTCGTCCCCCTGCTGAGGATTGTGGCCAAAACAGTGTGCACGGGTCATGTTGGTAGGAGAGTACTTTGAAACTTCAAATATCGATCAAGGAGAGGATCCCAGTCGTCCAGTTCGGTTATCACTTCTCTCTAGAAACGCCTGCTCTATGAGATATCGGTGGAACTAGTCGGGATCATCTAATCTGCAAGCAGCGGGTCCCGATGGTAAATTTCTATGGACACCCGGAGCTCAGTCATGTCGAACGGGAGCTTTGTCGGAGACGATCTACTCAACTCGCAGCCGGATCATCTTCTTATCCCGGTGGCTCCAGCGTTCAGTCTCCGGGTAGGAAATTCAGTGGCCTCGCCCGACAATATGAAGCAGTCTCCGGGAGGCGATAGTTCTCGGGCCGGTATGGCAATAAAGAGGGCAATGGGCTCTATTGCAGTCACCGGGAAGGTTGATGAAGAAACTAATCGGGATCCCGGCTCGGTAGCAGCTCGCCGCAGTCCGTTTAAAAAAAGGGAGTTTGCTTTGTACACCCAGACATCAAATTTGGCCACCTGATAGTTCTACTGCCTTGTTGGTGTTTGCTGGTGCTGAGAATTAGATATTCAAAGTTGACTATGAAGTGGTGTTAAAAGCTATGGACACCCGGAGTTATTAACCTGGGAAAAGTCAACAAATCTTGTAGGCAGCCCGACCGTACTGGCAACAAGGATTCATCGTCCAAGAGTAGTACGGGCATGAATCTGCACCTCCTGTGTGCACCCATTCCAGCTATTTTCACAGGTAAGTCCCTCATTTGATTGTCTTTCATTGGATTGAAAACACAATCAGTTTATGAAAGTCTAAGTCTTCATGATTAGACTAAGGAACCACCGAGAGATTGGCATTAGACCGAGATAGACATTCCACCAAGATTTGCATTCCACCGAGAGATAGGCATTCCACCAAGATTTGCATTCCACCGAGAGAGTGGCATTCAACGTTCAGTATTACACAATTGCATGAACCATTGTGCTTTTCGATAATTATTATGCCATAACCATACTTGGTTGGCCCCATAATTGTGTTGATCCAATACTTGTCGATCATTTGTTCATCGTGAAGGTACAACAATTCTCACCCGGCCAAATAAGTTTTGAGACTGGGGGTCGGGAGGGGCATTTTTTATCTTACAGGCAGACTCCTCAGCTCGCGTATTAGTCCTTGTGTCACGCCCCGACCCTTAAATTTTACCTTATTTACTAGCATGATGTTAATAAGAATTTTACCGTCTTCGTCATTAAAGTTTATAGTCATAAGGTCCCTAGAGGTGTGTTGAGGGACGAATATTTCGAAAGAATTATTCGTAGGAGAAAAATGTGACGACGGTAAAAAATGGTAATTTTTGCTAGTAAAAGGTAATTTTTATTGGGGTATTGTTTTTGGGATGTTAATTTCGGAATGAGTTTTAAGTTAGTGGGTTGGCCCGGTTTTGGGCCAAGCCCAGTCAGTCCATCCCGCTTGCTCTCCTTCCTTCCCCGACTGCCGGACTTTCTCCACCGCGCCAGTCACTGTCCGGCCGCCTAGGGACTGCCAGACTGGTCTCCTTCTGACCCTCACCTCTTCTTGTCTCTTCCTGGGCCGGTGCCCGCGCGCGGAACGCCGCCGATCGGGAGAAAAGCCCGCCGAAAGGTCCGGCTGTCCGCGTGTTCCCGTCGCCGGAACTCCTTCCTCCAGTCGCCATAGCCGGAGCCCCTTGGCTCAAAAGGAAGCCCTCCTCCCGTGCTCCAATCCCTCTAAAGGATTCGCTCCCTCTCGAGCTAGGTAAGAAGAAATCGGTATTTGAAATTCTAGGGTTTTTTATTATGTTTCCGTTCGATTGGCATTGTTAGGCTTAGAATTGGAGTTTGTGATAGTTAGGAATGTTGTAGAGAAGGTTGAGAGGAAGGTGCTGCCAAATTTTGATGGGCATTGGAGGTCACCGGAGCTGGCCGCCACTGAAAAAATGTTTTTAGTGGGGATTTTTATGAGGAGTGTATTGGAATGAGTTTTAGAATTTTTGGAGGAGTTTTGGATAGGTTTTGGAATTTTTAAAGTTTTGTATTTTTGGTGGATTAATAAGTTAAAATCCGGCCACGTGATTATTTAAGGTTAGAAAGGTGGAAGGTGTTTTGAGGATGTCGGTTAAAATTTGTGGAGCTTTATGGTTAGTAGAGAAGTTAAAATTTAGGGTGATAGGCATGGCTGAGCGCGAAAGGCTCATAGTTAATTATGCCTATTTTTCTTTAAGCATCGGTGTTTTATTTAAGGATTTATTTATGTTTATGGAACAGGACGTGAGGAGGCCAAAGCGGAAGAAACCTCTGACCGACATCAGGCTTAAGCCTAAGTTGTGAGTGGACCTTTATTTTAAATAATGTTCTTGAAATGTTTTATTGTTGAATAATTTCTTTTGTTGGAAATTAACCGAAATTGGGAATTTCGGTGATTATACTCATATATAGAGATTTATGAGAATAATATGTATATAAATAAACGCTAGCTAGCTAGACGTGATTTTCTCCCATAATGAGGTACAATTTCATTATGAGGCGACGTGAGCGTTAGACGTCAGCGTCGTAGCCTTGTACAACTTTCTATTCTTCATATTCATTCATAGAATTCGTACAAGGAATCAGCACGTATATATACTCACTCGTGTGATTCCCCCATAATGAGGAAAAATGTCATTATGGGGTGACGTGAGCGTTAGACGTCAGCGTCGTAGCCTTGTATGACTATCTATTTTTCGAGCTTATTCATAGATAGCATACAAGGAATAGACGAGTGTAAATACATACTGATATATATAAAGTTCTAGCCTGAGAGGCCATTTTATAAAGTTTTCTTGGGGAAATATTAATGTTTTGTCGAAATTACTTTTGTCCACTCACTCTGACATAATTGAATATTTTCCCCTAGGCTCTTCATTTTTAATTGCTCAGTCTGCAACGTTCAGGAGACGTTGAGGCATAGTCACCCATTTTTCCGCCACTTTTCGCCAACAGGTTATCTGTTTAATCTACTAGGAGTTTATCAGCTTCCGTTGTCTTTCTTGTAGTAGCTCTGAATACTTTCGGAAAAAATATTGTGTATTATTTTATTTGGTTATTTGGGTTGAGCTGAAGAATTGATATTTTGGTTAAGAGGGTGGTTCTTTAATTTTTCCGGGTTAGGGTTGTCCATTTTCAAGGGAGGTTTGCCGAGTTCTTTGGTAAATTTTCCTTGGAGGTGGTCCCCGCAAGACTTACCTCGGGTTTCAGGGTGAAATTCGGGGTGGGTCTTGACACCTTATGCGCGGAGCGAACTCCTCAGCTCGCGTGACAATTTCAGTCATTTCGCTTCGCGAACTACTCAGCTCGCCCGATAGTGTCAGCCGTTCTGTGCGAGGCGGACTCCACAGCTCGCCCGGTAATGTCAGTCCTGTGCGAAGCGAACTCCTACAAAGCTCGCATACTTCGTTATAAGACCTCGCCCGGCCGAAACAGTTTTGAGGCTGGGGGTCGGGAGGGACTCGGCTGACTTGAAGATATCAAGAAAAGTATGACCCGGAATGCACAAGACTCGTTCAACACACGTCTTGAGTACGAACTTGGGGGGACTGGGACTGGGACGGGGGTGGGGTACCCGTTGATAAATGATTGGTCTATGGGCATTTTATATATTAAGTCCCCACTCAAGATGTGTCTTGAAAAGAATTTGGGGGGACTTGTAGTCGGTAGTCAGGAAACTAACTTCCCCGCCCATAGACCAGTCAGGAAACTTGTAGACATACATCCGGGCTACCTCGCCATGGTGAAAGATCATCGGTACCACATCGGGAATGTGCTCCTCCAAGCTCCAGAAAAAGGCACCATGATAAGATATATGTATAGTTAGTCCCACATTAGTAATATGTAATAAGAGGGAACTTTCCTTAACTATAAAAAGAATGATTCACATATGTAGAAAGGATCTAATCGATCCCTCTCCCTCTCTCACTCTCTAACACTCCACCCCGGGGGATGGATGCTCTTGTAACACCAAAGGTCTATTGGCTATGATAGTTGATTCGTAAGTGGACGTAGCCATGTCCTTCGATGGCATGGTGAACCACTATATGTCATTCTCTCTCGCCCATATTGTTTATTGTTCATGTTCGTATTTCATCGTGCTTCTACATAGCCTCCAGGTTTATGCAGAAACAATTACTGATTAGGTGATCATGACTGCATGAACAACACTTGGATCCATACATGATGATCATGTTTGTAAGCTCTACTCGGGGCACAATTCACTTTTTCGGTTGATGAGACCATAAAACACTTGAAAAGTCACATATACATGTTTAAATCATGACGATCGATGCTGGATTGATTGAAGTTTAACACCGATCTTGAGTGGCCAAAAAGAGGAAACGTTTTGACATGACACGTGGATGATGATTAGTCTTTAAGTTTAAAATGTCTTTGAGTTATATATCAATAATAACAAACACTATTCATAAAAACTGACATAAATACAACCATTTAAGACAACACAAGCAGTTTGGTAAATGTAATCGTAATGACTATGAAGTTATCTTTTAAAGAAAAAAAACTTATATATGACTGTTATTTAACAAGTGAAAAGAGTGATAATAGTTTTGGAAATGAAAAGTAAAATAAGTGTTTAATGTCAGTTTAGTCTATCTCAATCTCTTTGAAACTAGTTATGAACCTCAAGTCCTCAATGAAAATTTCTCCTTTTTGTTAGAATTTTTATAATTTATTTAAAGTGAATACATAGTCAATATACTATGATCTGATAGTTTGTAAACTTGAAAGACCAAAATATTTTATAGAGCTAGCATACTTCCTTAGCTATATGAACTCTTCATAAATGAGCAAATACACACTTGGCCCATCAAATTCTCTGACCACATAAACTCACTTTTTTTTAGAATGCACATAAACTCACACTTGGTTTAACAAATGACACAAAATTTTCATCTTAACTCCAAATAATGGTTGCGCCCACAGAGGCAATGTATCACATGCATAGCACTAGAACAAATTATCAAATATTCCAAACTTGTCTGGAAAGACTATTATTCCTCTAATCTTGCAATATAAACACAGGCTGGTACAGTGATTAGTGGAGTGAGAGAGAGAATTATATATGAGAAAGCCCACACCACCACCAAATGATGTTGTTTGTGGTTAAAATAACACAATTAGCAGCTGGCACATTCTCATTAGCCAACTCCCAACAATCTTCCCTATAAATCCCACTTTGCACCTTCTCATTTTCCACAATCAAAGCCAGAATTCACTTCTATTGTCATTCTCACCAGCACTTCATCTAGTGAGCAGAAATGGAGGGTTGCAGAATGGCTATGGTTGTCACCATCTACATCATTGTCCTTGTGAGCTTTGCTTCTTTCAAAGCCACAGTGGCTGCTGATGAAGAATTTGCACCTGCACCAGCTCCAATGGAAAGCAAGGCAGCAGCTCTGGGTGTTCCAGCTGCTCTAGGGGTCATCGTATCTTTGCTTGCTTGGTTCTTTTAAGCTTTTCAATTTGATTCCCATTATTCGTTCTTTAAATTTGGAAGTCTTGTTCAATTGTTCTTTATGATTAAAATGATGATTTGATTTCAGTATTGCATCAAACATGTCTCCACCTTTTGCCAAGTATTTCATGATTGAAGCTAATAATTCTTACATTAGTGAGGTTTCAAGATATCAGACCAATCTTTATAAATGTAACAAGTTGAGACCCGACTATCTGATCATCGCACACTAAGTGAGTCAAAATGTCTGTAAATCCCACCTGTCTTTTGGTTTCGAGCTTTTTTGTTGGCCATTAATTATTCCATGGCTTGGAATCAAAATTCTTTTTCCCACTCTATGGCGCCTTACAGTAGGGGCTGCTTAATAATGAATAGAACTGTATTGTGTGCTAACATGGCAGACATGATCATAACCCTAACAAATCTTAGCACAGAATGAAGAAATTTCAGAGAGAAAAGAAGAGAACCTGTGGAGCAATTTTCTGTATTCTTCAATTATGAAAAGCGTAAACCATATTACAAAAGAAACTAGCTATATATAGTCTTCTACTTATTACATCATAAACAAGAAAAATATCTACTAAGTCAAGTCAACACCACTCCAAGATTGACTGCTGTAATCCACTGAAGAGCAAACTAATTAGCCTAAGAACTAATTAGATTTAGCAACTGAACTAATTAGGTTTAAGCCTAATTAACACACCCCCTCAATCTCAGCTTGGGTGAACAAACTGAGATTGACAATATGACCTTTAAAAAGAGGGCTATGCAAACCTTTTGTAAAAATATCAGCTGTCTGAGATTCTATTGGCACATACTGAAAAACAATATCACCTTTTTGAACTCTCTCCCTGACAAAATGAAAATCATTATCTAAATGTTTGATTCGAGAGTGAAACACTGGATTAGAACACAAGGCTAGAGCGGAGAGATTGTCACACTTCAACAAAGGAGGAGCAGGAACCACAATCTACAGATCACACAAGAGATGTCTTAACCAAGAGATTTCAGTTGTAGTATTAGCAAGAGCTCTATACTCAGCTTCTGTAGAGCTTCTGGAAACAGATCCCTGCTTCTTGGATTGCCAGGCAATAGGACAATGACCAACATAAACCACAAAACCAGTAGTAGATCTTCTCTAATTGATATCACCAGCCTAATCAGCATCACAATAAACAGTAACATACGTGACACTTGAGGCATACTTGTAAAACAAACCTTTACTCAAAGTATATTGCATATATCTCAAAATTCGTTTCACAGCTGCATAATGTATATCAGTGGGACAAGACATGAATTGACACACTGTGTTAACAGCATATGCTATATCAGGTCTTGTAAAGGTAAGATATTGCAGAGCACCCACAATACTTTTATAAAGAGTAGCATCAGCAAGAGGAGTACCTTCTGTCTTCAACAACTGAGTGTGAGGCAAACAAGAAGTATTACAACCAGTGCATGTATCCATTCCTGCTCTCTTAATAAGATCTTGAGCATATTTTTCTTGAGACAACAAAATACCAGATGGCAAATACTTTATATTTTTTCCCAAGAAATAAGACAAGGACCCCATATCCTTCATATCAAAAACATCACTCAACTTTTTCACAACAGCTGTTATACCTCTTGAGTCAGAGCCAGTCATCATTATATCATCAACATATAATAACAGAATCACAACTCCTTTCTCTGAGTGTCTAAAAAACAAACTAGGATCAGAATGAGAAAACTGAAAACCAAGAGAAGGAAGAAAAGATGTGAATTTCTCATTCCAACCTCTTGGAGCCTGTTTTAAACCATAGAGAGATTTCCTTAACAAACAAACATAATTAGGAAATTTTGGATCAACAAAACCCTGTGGCTGATGCATAAAGACTTCTTCCTTTAAATCGCCATGAAAAAAAACATTTTTAACATCCAACTGTCTAAGTTCCCATCTATGCATAGCAGCCAAAGCAAGAACTAATCTCATTGTACTATGTCTAACAACAGGACTGAATGTCTCATCATAATCTAATTAATCATTTCTCTTGACTGTAACCCTAAGCAACAAGACGAGCTTTATACCTGGAAATACTGCCATCATGATTTTTCTTTATTTTATACACCCATTTACTACCAACTATGTTCTTTCCAGAAGGAAATGGAACTAAATCCCAAGTCCCTTGCTTCTTTAAAGCATCAATTTCTTCAGACATAGCTAATTCCCATTCAGAAATTCCTCTAACAGACTTATAAGACTTAGGCTCAACAGGTTCGATTCATGAATATCAAGAACAGCAGAAAAACCACTGAAAAATGCAAACTCATCTATCTCATTTAAATGAGAATACATGAATATGCACAAAAAAACTTCAAAAGTTTTCTTCTTGATAATACCATTCTTAGCTCTAGTTAACATAAAATGATTATTATAAGTCTGAGTTTCATCTTCAACAAATGCTAACTCATGAGGAAGAGAATATTCTGCTTCATTTAAACCATTACTAGAAACAACAAGATTTTCAACAAAGCCATGTTCAGGAAAAGCATATGGATTGTAACCTGCACCATTCTCTACTGCATCAACAGTATTATCAATATTTCCAACATTACTTGGATTTACTTCAACACTAGTATTCCCAGAATTTTCAGCAACTCTATTATCAGAATTCAAACCAACACCATCAGTATGATTAATATCAACAGTAGAATTATTCCTAGTACCACTACTATTACCCCCTGATCAGACTCAACTGAGGAAACATGAGAGGACTGAGAAACTGATTTAAGAAAAACATAGGAGCTAGGTCTGGAAGTACCTAAAGAGGACTGTGAACGATTTTGATTTTGATCTTAAAAAATAAAAATAAAACTGGGAATACTAGTGTATGTTTTTCTTAAATATATAGACCCTAACAAATCTTAGCACAGAATGAAGAAATTTCATAGAGAAAAGAAGAGAACCTGTGGAGCAATTTTCTGTGTTCTTCAATTATGAAAAGGGTAAACCATATTACAAAAGAAACTAGCTATTTATAGTCTTCTACTTATTACATCATAAACAAGGAAAATATCTACCAAGTCAAGTCAACACCACTCCAAGATTGACAGCTATAATCCACTGAAGAGCAAACTAATTAACTTAAGAACTAATTAGATTTAGCAGCTGAACTAATTAGGTTTATGCCTAATTAACATTGTGCACAGATGTCCAGTAATGAAGTAGTCGTTTTCCATGTTGATTCGTCTTCATACATCATTCGAGTATGTTAATCTTATCTTCGCTAATGACAAACATTTCATGACCGACTCTTTCATAGGCGTACAAAACTTGCAATTTCTGAAAACATTACATGGATAATCAAATACAACTATTATCACTATTGTTGTTATTGCAGTACTCGTTGATGATTGATATAGTAAAATTAAAATGAACTCCATATTATGGTGCGGCATAAAATGAACAATAATACTCTTTATTTTTTGTGTTAGAAATGTCGAACCCAAGATAATGAGGATGAAAAAACCTCTTCTTCTTCCTTTTTTTTGTCTTTTAAAAAAAAACAGACAAAGTTTTCATTCAAAATTTAAAGAACAGCTAAAACGATTCAAAACGACACTAAAACGTACAGTTGCTACGTAACTGCTGCTACGACTCTGTTATGCGCATCAAAGATATTGTCTATTTGAAAAGAAGATGTACTGGCCGGTGATATATGAAAATTTTTGTTTGAGCCCAGTGGGCATTTTCGGTCCAAGACTCGAGAAAGGCTTGGATATCATTTGGGCCAACGCCTGTGGCCTTTTTTAGGCCATAAAGGGTAGCGAGGTTTGGCAGCACGTGACGTGGCTTTTATCCAGAAGATTCTGATACCTTGCGAGATTCGGTGTCTACGCGGGATCCTTATCTCCAGTTCGCATGGGACTCTATAGTTCTTGCGAGGATGAGTTGGAAATGACTAATAACGCCCTCGGGATAAGGTCGCTTAGTGTTTGAGTTCGCTTACTACACGACAAATGAAATGCAGCGAGACAGAGAACGAAGCCTAAGCGAGATAGGTTTGACACGTGTTGCATGGAGCGCACGACTGGCGAGTTAAACGTATCCTTGTGGGATTCTAGTTGCAGAGTCCGCATTGGATTGTGAATAAATCTCCACGAGTTGCTTACGGATGAGTATATAAAGAAGCTTGATAGCTTACAGAAGGACACACAATCAATCAATCAACAAATCTCTCTCAAACAGACGTACACAGTCGAAACCTTCGAGTCTTCTCGAAACCCTAACGTTCTAAGCGCACCCCGCTTTAGATCCCAGAGCCCGTCAGGACTCGTCTCCGATTTCCCAATTGTTGCTCTGCTCGCTCTTACAGTGAGTATCGATCGACAGGTGATTAAGAAGAGTAAGCTCGGAAATATTTCCTCATCAGGTGACACCGGAGCCCTCATTCGCCTGGTCAAGAAGTCAGGACGCGCACCGTTCTCTTTCCTCATCCGTGAGGTGGCACGCCCCGCACACACCATTTTTACATTTGTTCCCTCTCTACCCTTGCTGAGGACGTTGGGCCAAAACATTGGCACGCCCAGTGGGACAGGGAGTTCACTTTTCTTGCAATCATTGGGAAGTCTGACAACTCCCCCTACCGGAGACCTTCGCTTTCTTGCTTGAAACATAAGGCTCCGCAATACAAGCCCCATAACAGCGCGGCTTGCAGATCTCTCGCTAAAGAAGAGATTCTCAATCGGTTCGGCAACCCCGACCTTACTAAGTCCACAATGGCAAACTCACAACCAATCCCAGAAGCGGGACCTGCTCTGTCCACAGAGGAGGTCCGCAGAATGTTCGAAGAACTAAGGAGCGATTTCAAGAATGAGATCGGCGCGCTCAGGAGAGAGTGCGGCTTAAAGGCTGAAGAAACTCAGCAAATTGTCCAGGACCTCTCTGCGCAGGTCGCTAAGGACAAGGAAATCTGGCTCGCAAACCAGGAAAACCACGCCAAGCTCAGCGAGGAATTCAACTATGTGGTTGGCACGATCAGGGAGGACAAGGACATAATGACCGGCTCTCTGCAACGGATCCAGACTGAACTGGATCAGAGCAAGGTGGCCTTTACAAAGGCTTTAGAGGTCCAAACCCATCGTCTGAACGACCATGACACCAAGCTGCAGCAACAGCAGGACGCTTCCTTCTTCGGGAGCAAGAACAGCATGGAAAAGCTCGAAGACTACAAAGAGCGCCATGATACCCTGAGTACAAGGGTCCTGCAGATGGAAGACTGGATTCGGGCCCAAGCGCCGAAGAATCACGCTCTGAACTCCACCAGTTCAAGCGCAGCGGAGGGCTCGAGGTATATCCCGCCAAATGAGCGTCCTAGGGCAAATCCGAGGGTCGGGGCCCAGAAGGCTCCCCAATTCACATTGGGGGCCAGCTCATCAAGGACACCACCCCGTCTACCCTCGCCATGCAGCCCTAGGATCACACTCAAGGGCACCGATGCTCTTGCGCCGCAAGGAATGGGGACACCAGACGACCCGATCGTGGCTTATTCCAGTTCGACTCATAAGAACGTCGGACAGGCCCCTAGTTTCTCCGCATGGCATGGCCATGACCAGGGGGCAGATTCTGCACCAGTAACGGCGGCCGACTGGCGCCAACTCATCTCAAGCATTGTCAAGGAGCACACCGGAAAGGGTGATGCTAGCTTGCACTACCGTGACCCCTATCCAGATAGCGTGACACAATATCCCTTCCCCCACGGGTTCAAGAACATCGTCTTCACCACATTTTCTGGGGAGACAAGGGAAGATGCAGCAACTCACATGGCCCGTTTCAAGGTCCAATGCGGCCAATACGGGAATGATGATATGCTCAAGCTCAAGCTCTTCGGGACTTCTCTGTCCGGAGCCGCTTTCACCTGGTATTCCAGACTGAAGCCGGGGTCAATTCCAGACTGGCCCACCATGGAACGTCTCTTCCGGGAGACATACGGCACAATTGAGCCCGAAGTCGGCCTCGACTCCCTCACGCAGATGAGCCAGCAGATCATGGAGTCCGGAGTGTCTTTCCTCCAGCGCTTCAAGATCCAGCAGGCCAAATGCGATTACCTGCTACCTGAGCAGGAAGCCATTAAGTTGGCTATTCGGGGTCTGGAGCACCGCCAGCGGCTGAAGCACCATGGAGAGCGTTTCAGCTCCATGGGCGACCTAATCAACAAGGTTGGCAGCTATGAGCTCATCCTGAACGAGCTGGACGATAAGGCCAACGCTTCCAAGGGAACCTATGTGCCAGGGAAGAACCGGATCGTGGGGGCACTCAGCATGTAAACCCCTGCTCACGATCCCTACTATCAAAGGCCGGAGCCAGCCCATGCAGATCAGGACTTGGACGACATTGGCGCGGTAGAGCTGACTGGCAAGCAAGTGGGTCACAAACTGAAGAACCTGAAGATGACCCGCGAGCCGATCACCATCCAGTCCTTTGCCTGGACCAAACCAGAATACGAGTCGTACACTTACGACGCCAAGAACGCCCATTTGGTCTTCAATGACCTAATCGAGGCGAAGTACGTGCGCCTGGACCACAAAATTCCGCCTAAGGAGGAGCTGAAGGACAAAAATACTGTGCCTTCCACAACGTGTACAATCATGACACCAAAGATTGTGTCAAGCTCCGAGACCAGCTGCAGACTTGGTTAAACTCAGGCGAGCTGAGGATGAAGGCACCGGGTAGCACGGCCTCATTGGTCGATGTAGACCCTTTCCCGCCCGTAGTGGGCATGGTCGAGGTCAACTGGGCTGATCAGGCCCAGGACGACGAGCGACGTCGCGCGCCTAAAAGGGGCCGCGAGGAAGGAGACGATAATACCCGCCAGCCGCGTCGCCAGTACACCTACAATGAAGGTCTGGCACACGAGGTCTTAGAAGATCTCAGAGAGGCTGGACTCGTCACACTCCGCTCTTTGCCATACAGCGAGTATAGGGATGGACGCGTCCATTGCAGTTTCCATGACAGTTGGGGGCACAGGACCTGCGAATGTCGCCAGCTCCGAGACCAGATCCAAGACTGGCTTGACCTCGGATACATCTGCTTCAAGGACGAGGGCGGCTTTACAATTGCAACTGCTGGTTTCGCTTGGCCTCGCGTCGGCCAGCGAATGATCACATTAGACCTGTCACCAAATGCAGGACCAGCCGAACCACCAGGCCGAAACCGCAAACGGCCGGCGAACAACTACATGCTCCCAGATAACCAGATGAGGAGCGCAGTCGACCCAGCTCGACAGTTGGTCGCAAAGCTCGAACCAGACCGCCCCTCCTACAAGGATAAGGGCAAAGCAATCATGAGGGACGATAGACCGTCTCCCGCCAAAGGCTCCCAGCCTACGAGCCCCAGGACTCGCGAAGAGCTGGAGAAAAGGATAGCGCGTCTCGAGACATACGTTGCCGCGCATTGGGCAGCCGCAATACCTCCATCCCCTGCCCCCAGCGAGATGGACATGTCAGAATCCAGCAGTGGAAGTCACAGCAGCGGCGCCCCAAGCCCTCGTGACGGCGTCTTAACCAACCCTTACATTCCCCCGACGTCTAAATCAGCGATCAAGGAAGGGGTCTGGTACACGCAGCAAGGGGGCAAGGCGGTGACCATCAGCAAGTCCAAGAAGCGCAAGCTCCAGAAGCGGTACGGCAACATCCTACGCGCCTTACGGGCTGTCGACGAGGGCGCTATACGCCCCTCGCAGCTCGCACAGACGCCTGAGCGGATGTGGCGGGAAGCAGAAGGTCTGCGCGCAGTCCTTCAAATGCCGCCAGTCGCACCTCCAAAGATCTGCGAGCAGTTCAGTGACGATCCTGCGCCCAAGCCAAATGTTTTCTGCCGACTCACGGTTCCACCAAAGCCGGATTCGCACCCTCCCAGGCGTAGGCAATCACCGCCACATGAACAAAGAAGGGATCCGCAGCCTCCTAGACGCAGGCCATCCCCAATACCTGAAAGGAGGAGGGACCAGCAACCTCCCAGACGCAGGCCGTCACCCGTACCTGACAGGAGACGGGATCCACAGCCTGCTAGGCCCAATCCATCACCGGAGCCTACCAGGAGGAGGGATCAGCAGCCTTCCAGACGTAGGCCGTCACCGGAGCCCGATCAAAGCAAGGCTCCACCTACCGGCCCTAGGCGAAAGTTGTTCATGACTCCGGACTCAGAGTCTAAACGTGAGCCGCCTCAGCCCTCACGACGACAAGAACGTCAAAATCCAGAGGCTGACGCCAGAAGGGAGCCACCATCGCCACAACAGCCTCGGCCACGGCGTACCCCGGAACCCGAGACTAGGATGGTTCCCCGAGTATCTGCCCTGCAGCAGTTAGGAAAAGAAGACAACGGTAAAGCTCCTGCGGCCGCAGACAAGCAACCAACCAGGGACCAACCGCTACCAACCAAGGCAGTATGGCGCCCGAGGCAACCTGAGGTTTCAGAGCCACCAGCAGAGACACCGACACCCTCCAGTCCTAACCTCGCCGAGCAAATGGCCCAACGTTTCCGCGAGAATGAGGAAGCCGACGAGGCACATTCAGAACCTCGGCTCAACCTAGAGGAAGAGCAAGACGAAGAGCAGGCTGAGTCATTCACCTGCAATATGATAGAAGTCTCCGGATGGGATACTGATGAAGGGCTTAGCCGCGAAGCAGATGCCTTTGCCGTGCTCGAAGGGGAACACGGGATCATTGACACACCTCTGATCCCAGTCTCCGAACAATTCTCTTTTCAGGTCGGGATGGTTTTCTTCATTTCGGAACGATACGCTCTTCCACCAAACACGACCTGCAGCGCGGCGGATATCAGCAACGTACCCCCGCCATGCAGCAGCGAAATGGGCCCAGTACTGGCCCCAGCCGATGGCACTCCGCAAGAGGAAGGTTCGAGTAGCTTCGCACAAAAGCCAACCATGACCTTCTCTACGCCAACCCTGGACATGGCCACCCACATGCGACCACTGTATATCACGGCAGAGGTCCAAGGGAAACTGATCAACAAGGTCATGATCGACACCGGTGCCGCGGTTAATGTCGTCACAACCCGCACCATGGGACTCCTCGACATCCCGCGCTCAATGATCCAGACAACGTCCTTAACGGTGAAGAACTTTACAGGACAGGTGTCCAGAACCCTAGGTTTGCTGTTCCTACGAGTCAAGGTCGGGCCAGCATCGCGGGTTTATACATTTTTCGTCGCCGAGTGCGTTTCCTCTTACAGCATGATCCTCGGCCGCGACTGGATCCACAGAAGTTTTTGCGTGCCTTCCTCCATGCACCAAGAACTCATGATCTGGGACACCGAGAAACGCGAGTCAGTCATCATCAAGGCCGACCCGCGGCCTTTCTCCATTTCCGCTAACCTCAACGATGCCCGATACTATAATACAGACTTGGGCCCGTTGGATGTTCAAGGCGTCGATCACAAGGGCCGCCCATACGGAGTAACGGCCTCCAATTTAACGCGATGGGGACTTACCCAGGCGAAGGACGATTTGCAACGTCCTCACACCATCGCGACTCTCACACCCCATTTCGATGGATAGTGCCTTTTCCGAGGAGGCACGCGAGGCTGGCGAGTCCTTGTGCGAAAGACTCCTTTCGTACTGGGCAGAACGCGAAGCCTACGACAAGGTCGCGACTATGGAATATGTCGATGAAGTGGTGGATTATTCCGATACCAAGGAAGAAGTTATTCAGTTAGCTCCTGCTGCCTTGGACGACACTCCACCTCAAGTCCGCGACCCCACTTTACAAGTTAATGTAGGGACTGCAGAAAAGCCCTTACTTATTTCCATCAGTGCAAAGTTGGCGGAGGAAGAAAAGGGAGCCCTTCTTGCCCTACTACGCGAGTACAGGGATTGCTTCGCTGACAAGTACGAAGATATGCCAGGCTTGTCCCCAGACTTGGTCTGCCACCGGCTACCAACCTATCCCGACCGGCGCCCAGTTCGGCAGGACGGCCGCTTCATGCGAACTGAAACCCAGATCGTGGTTAAAGAAGAAATCGAAAGCATGCACCGATCGGGTATCATTCGTGTGGCGAAGTATAACGAGTGGTTGTCGAACGTCGTCCCCGTCCGCAAGAAAAATGGCAAGATGCGTGTCTGTGTTGATTACCGAGATCTAAACAACGCAACACCAAAGGACATATACCCCATGCCTGTGGCTGACCTACTGATTGATGCCGCCGCAGGGCACGAGGTGTTATCCTTTATGGACGGCACGGCCGGGTACCATCAGATCCCCGTCGCCGAGGAGGATAGACACAAGACCGCCTTCCGTTGCCCTGGTTTCGCTGGCGCGTTCGAGTACGTTGTCATGCCCTTCGGCCTTAAAAACGCGGGGGCAACGTACCAGCGCGCCATGAACCTCATCTTCCATGACATCTTGGGCAAGTTGATTGAAGTCTACATCGACGATGTGGTAGTCAAAACCAAATCGCGAGCAACCCACGTGGAAGACCTCCGGCAGGTGTTCACACGGATGCGCAGACATAACCTCAAGATGAATCCCGCCAAGTGCGTTTTCTTCGCAGAGGCCGGTGATTTCCTTGGCTTCCTCGTACATCAAAGAGGCATCGAGATCCCAAAGGACAAAGCACAGGCGGTCATCACCGCTTCGCCTCCCACTACCAAGAAGGAGCTACAACAGCTACTAGGGCGAATCAACTTTCTCCGCCGCTTCATATCAAACGCGGCAGGGAAGGTCCAACCCTTTTCCCCTCTACTTAAGCTCCAGGGGGCAACCGAGTTCGTATGGGAACCACAACATCAACAGGCCTTTGATCGAATCAAGGACTACCTTACGAACCCACCTGTCCTAATCCCGCCTCGCGACGGCGCCCCGCTCAAACTTTATATCGCCGCCGCCGATCTATCCATCGGTGGACTCCTGGCCCAGGATGATGAGAACAGGGTAGAACATGCCGTCTATTACCTCAGCAGGGTTTTAACGGACTGTGAGACACGTTACTCGCCCATGGAGAAGTTATGTCTCGCCCTCTACTTTGCAGGATGCAAGCTGCGCCATTACATGCTTGCCTTTACCACGGTCGTCATCGCTCAATCCGACTTGGTCAAATACATGCTTTCTCGCCCTATCTTGCGGGGACGCATCGGTAAGTGGATCCTCGCCATGTCCGAATTCTCGTTGCAATATGTTCCGCAAAAGGCAGTCAAAGGACAGGCAATAGCGGATTTTCTTGCCCATCACCCACCATCAGAGCTCACAGCGTTTCGCGAGTTGGACTTCGCCACAGTAACACTCGCTCCCTGGACCTTGTACTTTGATGGTTCACGGACTGATACAGCAGCCGGAGCCGGGATAGCCATCGCCAATCCCGCTGGAGATCGTTTCTCCTACTCGTTCCAGCTCGACTTCAAATGCACCAACAACCAGGCCGAGTACGAAGCACTAATCATCGGCTTAGAGATCTTGTTGGACTTAGGAGTCCGCGAGGTCCAGATCTTTGGTGATTCTTTGTTGGTCGTTAACCAGCTTGTGGAAAAGTTCAAATGTTTAAGCTTGTCAATTGAGCCATACCTGCGCAAGGCATTCGAGGTACTGGATCGATTCGACGACGTGTACATCGAACACATACCACGTGAATTTAACTTCGCTGCCAACGAGCTCGCCCAGATAGCGTCTGGCCTCAGCCTGAGAGACGGAGTGCGCGAACGCCTGCTCAAGGTCGAACGCCGCACTCTTCCCTCTTTCATCGCCAGGGGCAATTTCGGGACGCCATCCCAGAAGTTGCAGCCTTAGACCCCATCGACGAGGATTGGCGGCTACCATTCATCGCCTACCTCCAGAACCCCAACGATGCTGCTCATTCCAGGCAAATCCGCTTCCTCGCCTTAAACTTTGTACTACGCAATGGCGAACTCCGGCGGCGTGGGGAAGACGGCAACGACTTCCGCTGTGTATACGGAAACGAAGCTAAACGTCTCATGCGCGAAGTCCATTGCGGAGTTTGCGGCTCACACCAGGCCGGGCCCAAAATGCGATGGCTGATCCGCCGCCATGGATACTACTGGCCAACAATGCTGAAAGACTGTATTGCCTTCGCCAGAGGTTGCCAAGACTGCCAAGCTCACGGACGAGTGCAACATATTCCTAACATCCCATTGCAGCCTATCATCAAACCTTGGCCGTGTCGCGGATGGGCATCATTCATCCCCATTCCTCTGAGCAGCACAAGTTCATTATCGTTGCCACCGATTTCTTTACCAAATGGGTCGAGGCCGAACCACTCAAAGTCGCCTCTGCTAACTCGGTGCGCAACTTCATTTTCCGCAACATCATCTCACGCTTTGGTATCCCGGAGTGCATCGTTACGGACAGGGGGGCAGCTTTCATGGCCGATTCCGTTGTTACGTACTTAAACGATTACGGCATCAAGCTTCTACACTCCACGCCATACTATGCTCAGTCCAATGGCCAAGCAGAGGCTAGCAACAAGGTCATCCTTGGCATCCTCCGCAAGATGTTAGAGTTGAACCCACGCGTTTGGCACCAGGAACTCTACCACACTTTGTGGGCCTACCGCACCTCCAAGCGAGGCCCAACGGATACCACACCGTACGCTCTCATGTACGGTCACGACGCCGTCCTTCCCCTTGAGATCAATATCGCTTCGCTTCGCGTCCAGGAACAGCATCAGTTACTTGGCGAGGATTACGTCCAAGCCATGTGGCAGGAGCTTGAAGATCTAGACGAACACCGGGTCGCCGCTTTCAACAACCTTGTCCTGGAGAAACAGCGCATCGCCCGCTCCTATGATAAAATCACGCGCGGGCAAAGCTATGCTGAAGGCCAGAAGGTGTGGCGAGCGGTACTCCCGCTTGGAGATAAAACAGATGGTCGGGGCAAATGGTCCGCTCGCTGGGATGGACCCTTTATTATTCACCGAATACTTCCCAAGGGGGCATACCACTTGCGCGACTTGGACGGTACTATTCATCGCAACCCTATTAATGGCCGCTTCCTCAAGCGCCACATTGCAGGGGTCTGGGAACGCGAGGATCCTACACCTCCACCAGACCCCGCCACCACAGTCAATAGTGCTACGCGCCATCGCGTACTCGCTCCGCCGCCTAACACTAGGGGGCAACTCGGGACAGAAGACTAATAGAATACATTGTAACGTACCAGCCTAAAAAGGCCTATATTAGATTGGGGCCTATTCTAGAGGCCCTAAAAAGTTCTATTGTTTTCTTTATTCTCTGTAAACGTGCAAAGTCTAAACACAAAGACTAGTACAAGATTGGGGCCTATTCCAGAGGCCTAAAAAATAAATTCATTCATTTTTGCCTTTTCACTTTGCTCAATACATGTTTCGAATTATGGCTTTGCGGCCAAAGCATTTACATTGATCAGAAAAGGTAAATTAGACTATGTTTACATTTCAAAAAGCATAGATCTACAGATACTGGAAGCCTCGTCCCGGCTCGCTTGGCTAAAGAAAAGTCTGCCGCGGCGTCCTTCGCTCAAAGTTGACGAACGCCTCGCGTCTTTAGACCAGCCAAAACCCTGACGCCGGTCTGGACCTAAAGCAAATTGTTGGGAAGCTAGAGGTCCAGTGGGTTAAGATCCCTCATGCTACCACCAGTCTTCCGTTTGAAGGACCGGCAGAGCCAGACGCACTGATAGTACAGCAGGCGCAAGGCAGAGGGTACCCGACCTTTGGTCAGGCCGAACAAAGGCTTGGCCTAAGAGTAGATTTCCAGAATCACTCTAGGCCTGAGAGTAGATTTTCAGAATCAGCAAAGGATGGGAATGTATGGTTGAAGGCTTTGCTCTAAGCAGGGACAAGAGGATGAACAGAAGAGAATAAGAAATCATGGTGAGGGGGCAGAGACTTCACTGATACTTCACCCCGGCCAAGCGTTTCTTTTTATAGGCGGAAGGGGCGATTGTGCGTTTGACAGTTGTCCCCCATGCAATATTTGCTCCGAGATACGGGCTTTGGAGATAAGGTCAGACGCGTTTTTCAATAATGATTGCCCGCGTTCCGAGCGAGCAGTTACATTGGAAACCGTCGCTAAATCTCGGAAAAGGATTTTTTCCTAACAGTTATTACAAAACAGTTGGCAAAGAGCGGGAAAAGTTCAACTTTGATATTATCATTAAAAGTTCGTACACAAGGGGGCAAATACAAGTTAAACCTACGCACGCCTACAAACCCTATACAAATCTAAGAGCATGCCTTCTAAGGCTATTTCTTCTTCATAGGCTTGGGCTTGAACTTCTTCAGCAGCGGCCACGGCCGAGTCCAAAGCCTCCTGGGCCTCCTCCGCGGCCTGCAAACGAGCTTCCACTTCCAAAGCGCGGGCCAAGTCTTGGCGAGCCCGAGCAAACTGAGCCTGCAGCTCTGCTATCTGAGCCTCCAAGGCTTCCACTCGCCGAGCATGGCCAGCACTTGGATTCTCTGAAGACGCTCCCGAAATGCCAGCTTCACCAAGCTCGGCCAAGAGGTTTGCCATCTGATTGTCTAAGTTGCGGCGAGCTTGCTCACGGGAGGCCGATTGAGCACCGATATCCAAAACTCGGCGAGCCTGCGACTCGACAGCATCAGCCAACTCCAGCGCTTGGTCCAGAACAGGATTGCCGCCAGCGAGATGTCGATCCAGAGCTTCATGGGCCTCGCGAATACGTCCTACCAAGTCAAAGACGTTCGGGCGAGAGCCGTGATGAAACAACCCATGAAGGAAAGACCGAGCTAGGTGGATGGGTTCTGGATCAGTAGGCGGAGTAGTTCGGGCCCAAAGACGAGCGGCCCGGGTACTGAAGGAAGAAGACTCCTCGCCAGGTTTCCTTGTTGGGACCGGAGTGACTGGATCAACTTCGGCAGCCGCTTCAATCTCTGGAGATGGTGGCGGAGTGCCATGAGCTGTCTCTGTCTCCACCAGGGGGTCAGCAAGATCCTTTGTCGGAACCGCCGGAGGCACTTCACCGGTGTGACCCGCACGCCCCAATCGCAGAGGAGGAACCCAAGGTACCAGTTGGAGGCCTTCGGGCGGAGTCGCCAAGGGGGCAGTAGGGTCAGAGACTTGGTTGGACTGGTCGAGAGCTGCATTTTCAACCGGAGCCAAGGATGGTTCTGGGATTGGACCAGCTTCGCCGGAAGCGGCGGTTGGAGAGGAAGGTTGTATGACTTCCTCACTAGCCTTGCCAGCTCCCTCGATAACCGTGGTAGTCTCCTCCGCAGCCGCTTCGACAGTCTCTTCGAAGATCACCTCCTCGCTGGATTCAGCAGATTCTTCGGCAACCGTTTCCGCGCCTGCCACAGCAAATTCCTCAATGACCATCTCTTCGCCGGCTTCGGCAATTACCTCGAATTCCATCTCCGCGCTTGCCTCAGTAACCCTCTGGAGGGCCAAGTCCATATCGAATGGTTCTGGAGATGGGACTTCCGTTATCTCGGGCGCCTCTTCAACGACAGCGAGGCGAGGTCGAGTGCGGCGAACCTGTCAAAAGCAAAGTTAGCGAGTTGTTGACTGGCTTAGGAAAATTTAATTCAAAGTGGTCCGCTTACCGGGTCGCTTACCAAGCCATACTCTCGCTGGTACTGCACATCCTCCAGCAAGTCCTCTTCGTCCTCGATAGGACGCTTCCGCGAGCTCTCGCCGCTCGTTGGCCGAGGAACGACAGGAGCAGCCTCGCTGTCGTGGCCCGCCACAGTTTCCCTCCGGACAGGTGCCTTTCCTCTGGCAACTTCGGACCTGTCAACGTTTCTCCGGCGGGGGGCAGACTGAGAAGAGAAAAAGAGGATTAGAGGAAAGCATTTTATCAATATGTCAAAGGAAGTTCAAAATTTACACATTTAGTGACATACCGAAGGTGTGGGATCGCGTTCTCGGATGACGATTCCCGTCGGGCGGCGAGCAGCAGGGACTGGCGGGAGCACGAGCCTAGTTCTTGTCGCAGCCCCCGAACTCCTTTCCGCATGGTCGCGCTGGCCATCGAGGATGGTACGGTCTGATTCGCCCAAAGTATCGTAAAGAGGACGAAAGACGGCAGCGAAGACAGCGTCGTCTGGGAACTCCCAATGGTTGTCAGATAAGGACCGCCACCAAGCGAGGTAAGCGGGGTCAGTACCCAGCGAAGGCTCGATCTCCAGCAGGTTGGGAGAAAGAGGGTAGATATTTTGCAGCGAGGTGACCCGATCAGACTCGCTAATCTTCCTCCACGAGGTGTACTTGTTGACTGAATGGAGAAGCGGGTAAGGAATCCCTTGATGAAAACCAAGTTGCCTTGCGAAGTGATTGGGAGCATACAGCTCGAAGCCTTGCTCATCCTCGGCGAGTTGGAGGTCGCAGCATGAGGTTGCTCTTACGAAGGCAGTCCTCGCATCGTTGTCAGACTCTTGGCGGGGGAAGAAACCCGTCGATAGGACCTCAGGGTGGCGTTGGCGAACCATCATATCCATAGTCGGAGGTGGCTCGATGTGGTTGTAAAGGATGGACAGGCTAGCGAAGAAGGACAGAGGACTCCGATTCGCGGCGTTCCTGCACACCGCAAAGCCAAGCAGCTGATCTTCGGGCATGATTTCCACCGGGGCTCGCCGGAAGAGCGGAAAGTACAGCTGTGTCCACAGATCCAGGATCCACAGAGGGCCGCCAGATAGGTGGAAAGGCCTCAGCGACAGCAGATGCAGGGTCCGGTAGAGTGCGCCTAATACAGGTTGCCCTAACCCGACTTCAACCCCGTTGTACAGCGCTTCGGCCAACTTGGTCCATCTCCCGGTTGGTTTGTGAGCGCTGCCGCAGAAGATAAACTTGTCAAGCCAGTACTCCAAGAAAGCGATGCCTCCTTCATGCGGCTCCGCGTGGCCCATGTAAAATTTCCGCCATGCCCCGTATGAAATTCTCAGGGCGCGGCGGGCTCCCAAATTGCAGGCGTATGTGAACTCGGTCGACGCAAAGTCGCCTGGCACATACGGCTTTGCGTGGATCGGCAGCCCAGTGATGGCGAGGATGTCCAGCAGAGTAATGCCCATCTGCCCGAAAGGGAAGTCAAAGGTGTTGGTGGCGCTGTTCCACAAACAGGCCATGGCAGCGATAGGTGCTCGATCGGTGTGAGAGGGCAGCGAGAAACTCAAGGCAATGGCCTCATGGATGCCGGTGGCTTCCCAGATCGTCTGATCGGTCTGGAGGCGCTCCTCGTACCACGTTCGATCCTCCGCGGTGGCGCTGGGCCACTCCCCGACCCGGACATTTACATGAGAGCGGGCTTGCCAGGTAGAAAAGTTTCCCGGTTCGCGCCGTTGGGCCAAGATTGGCCGACGCACGGAGGAGTTGTAATGGTTAAGGTCGGCGTCGGACAGGGGCTTTGAAGGAGTCGGGCCAAGCAGAGCCGCCCCTGTGTCAAGGAAATAGATTGGTGTTCCTTGAGGCGGGTTGGTGGCGAAACGGCGAGCAAGGTTGGTCGACCAAGAGGTCGCCGCCGTAAGGCTCAGGTTCGGGTCATTGGCAAAGGGTTTGGGAGGCATGGTTTCTGGTTAAAGTTTGTTTGGTGCTGGGGTTTGGCTGTTTGCAGAAGGCGGAGATTGTTTTGAAAGCGATGGTAAGATGTGGGGACCCGCGTCGAGGTTTATAAAGGAGACGAACCGTAACGTCCCTTTCAATCAATGGTCGCAACGAAAAAACGCAATGACGACCGAAACGTCAGCGCGTTTCAAAATTCGAAAAGCCGTAATGATGAAGGGAAGCGATAGCGCCGAAGCGTCAGCACCTTTTGAAATACGAGTTCCCATAAAAAGCTTAATTAGGCCTTTTCGCTTATCCGTTGCGAAACAGATTAAGCTCAAGGCCTAGGGGGCAATGTTTGAGCCCAGTGGGCATTTTCGGTCCAAGACTCGAGAAAGGCTTGGATATCATTTGGGCCAACGCCTGTGGCCTTTTTTAGGCCATAAAGGGTAGCGAGGTTTGGCAGCACGTGACGTGGCTTTTATCCAGAAGATTCTGATACCTTGCGAGATTCGGTGTCTACGCGGGATCCTTATCTCCAGTTCGCATGGGACTCTATAGTTCTTGCGAGGATGAGTTGGAAATGACTAATAACGCCCTCGGGATAAGGTCGCTTAGTGTTTGAGTTCGCTTACTACACGACAAATGAAATGCAGCGAGACAGGGAACGAAGCCTAAGCGAGATAGGTTTGACACGTGTTGCATGGAGCGCACGACTGGCGAGTTAAACGTATCCTTGTGGGATTCTAGTTGCAGAGTCCGCATTGGATTGTGAGTAAATCTCCACGAGTTGCTTACGGATGAGTATATAAAGAAGCTTGATAGCTTACAGAAGGACACACAATCAATCAATCAACAAATCTCTCTCAAACAGACGTACACAGTCGAAACCTTCGAGTCTTCTCGAAACCCTAACGTTCTAAGCGCACCCCGCTTTAGATCCCAGAGCCCGTCAGGACTCGTCTCTGATTTCCCAATTGTTGCTCTGCTCGCTCTTACAGTGAGTATCGATCGACAGGTGATTAAGAAGAGTAAGCTCGGAAATATTTCCTCATCAGGTGACACCGGAGCCCTCATTCGCCTGGTCAAGAAGTCAGGACGCGCACCGTTCTCTTTCCTCATCCGTGAGGTGGCACGCCCCGCACACACCATTTTTACATTTGTTCCCTCTCTACCCTTGCTGAGGACGTTGGGCCAAAACAATTTTATGTCTACATGGCGGTTAATTGGCTAAATGCATAGAGCCAGCAACCATTCCTTGCTCTCAAATCACCCCCATCTGCGTCGTCATTAGCATTCTTCGAACTTACATAGTGTTTTGGTCACGATCCTCAGTAAGAGATAGAGAGGTAATTAGCTACCAAAAGTAATAAAGGTGCGGGCGTGCCACCTCGGGGATGAGGAAAGAGAGTGCGTCGGGTCATGACTTCTTAATCAAGCGGAGGGATTCCGGTGCCACCTCGCGGACGAGGAGTTGCGAGCACTTCGCGATTCGATACTCATGGTGTAGTGAGCAGAGCAACAATAGGGCGCTAATCAAAGATGAGTCCGAAATGGCTCTGAGCTAAGGCGATATGCTTTAGCAATGAGTTTGACTAGGTCAATTGTATTTTTGTTGAATTCTTGTTGAGTTGTTTCAAGTTGTTGTGTGTGTGTTGTGTGTTGTTTCGAACTTCTTTATAAAGAGTTATTTAGAGCCACATGTATTGGCTCAAAGCATGTCAAAAACTTGTAGAAGTCTTCAACGATAGAGATGTCATAGGCGATGTTAATCACTATTTGATGTGATTATGTCTCGGCGAAGTAACTAACTGCCTATGTAGAAGAGTTGTATTAGAACACCTCATGAACACTTGCGAACCTTGAGGACTTCATACTACTGGATGCACATACACCTGCATATATGTGATTAAGGAATAGAAACCTTAATACATGCGAACTCTTCCCCTGGCGAGCCGCACACATATAGCCCTGTATGCAATTAAAGATAGTTGCTTTCTTATCCAATCAAACAATCATGCGGAGTTCGCCTCATCTAGTCTCTTTCTGCATGCGAACTCCTCTTTCTGTTTCCTTGCGAAGTCTTCTACATACGCGAAGTCATCTCGCCTCGCTTCCATACTAGGACCCTATCTACACGAAGTCCATTTCCTGATCCCATACAAAGTCTTTGCAGGCCAACTTCTAGTTCGCATGGCAACCTTGGCTTGTAGCACGTCTCTTTTCCAAGACTTCTAGGCGAAGTCCTCCTCCCCGCATGCAAGTTCTAGACTTTGTAATTCACGGGTCATCACTGAATTGAATGACCAACTGCATTCGGGGACCAGTCCGCCAACAACTCATGCGAAATCTTATCTTCCTCCCATGCGAAGTCTTATTACATGTGAACTTCGTCCAGCTCGCATGATATCGTAGGCGAGGTAATCCGCGCTCCTCTAAACTCAATATTACTCAGGCTCGCCAGCGTGACGTGGACTATGAATTTAACTAATATTCATATAGACAATTACTGTCCAGTAAAATATTAATTTGGGTGTAAACACATAGTTACATACTGTATGTGTTTTCAATTCGAGCTTTTCCGTTGATTATTAGTTACTCAATTGCTTGGAAAGTTGGAATCATTACTCTTTTTCCCACTCTATACGGTAAGATGCATGCCTGCTTAGTAAGTAATTAATTACGAACAGAATTGTGCAAATCTTGTTCAGTAATGAAGTAGTTGGCTACTTGTTGAGGAATGTCTGGTATCTGCCTTTCTGGATTATTCGACTACTTACTGCTTGTTCATGCTCTCGGTAATCAAGCACCTACTTTCACGGAATCAAATACAACTCAACCATATGATATCAGTTGTAGGGACAATGTATTAAATTTTTTTAGCAAAGACGAGATAATGCAGTAATGCATCATAGCAAAAATAATTGCCTTACATCCTATAAAGTTCAATCCACAGAGCCAGCTCTATGCACATTGAGCATTTGAGCAAACTAATTTTTGCCAGCAGACATGTCAGAAATGGTTAAGGAGCTTCATGTTGTGATGCTTCCATGGTCTGCCTTTGGCCATTTGATGCCCTTCTTTCAACTCTCCATAGCCTTGGCCAAGGCCAAAGTTCATGTATCCTTTATATCGACACCCAGAAACATAAAAAGGCTCCCCAAAATCCCACCCGACTTGCAACCTTTCATAAACCTAGTCCCCATTCCATTTCCTCCTCTGGAACCTGACTTCTTGCCGGAAGGAGCTGAGGCCAGTGTCGATGTACCCGTACAACAGTATGCAAACTTACAGGTCGCAGTTGATCTTCTCCAAACACCAATCAAGCAGTTCATTGCAGATAAAATGCCGGATTGGATTATAGCCGATTTCTTTACTCACTGGGTGGTCGACATTGCTAAAGAGTATGATGTTCCACTAGCCTACTTCTCAGTTTTCAGTGCTGCAGCCTGTGTTTTCGTTGGCCCCCCTGAACATCTCACTGGTGTAACCAGAAACGGTGTTCTCCAAACGATACAAAGCTTGACATCTCCACGAGAATGGATCACTTTTCCTTCTTTGCTGGCATTGAAGGACTTTGAAGCCGTTAAACAGCTTCTCTCTTGGGAAGTAAATAAAACTGGGATCAGTGGGGTGTGTTTTGCTTGGAGGCTTGCCAGGATCATATCAGCAAGTCAAGTTTTGGCGATTCGTACTTGCAGTGAGATTGAAGGAGACTACTTGGAAGTGTACAAGAAAATTACTGGAAAGCCAGTAATTCCCACTGGTGTACTTCCTCCTGATCAACCTGGCAAAAGGGCAGAAGGGGAAGTAAACTCCGATGCGTCTATGTTTGATTGGCTTGATAAGCAAAAACCCAGGTCAGTTGTGTTTGTGGGGTTCGGGAGTGAGTGTAGGTTAAGCAAAGAACAAGTTCATGAGATGGCTCATGGGCTGGAGCTATCGGAACTGCCATTTTTTTGGGGACTCAGAAAACCCAATTCAACTAGGAGTGATGAAGTGGATGATTTTTTGCCTTTAGGTTTTACTGACAGAACATCAGAGAAAGGGCTTGTTTGCTTCGGATGGGTGCCCCAAATGGAAATTTTGGGGCACCCATCAATTGGGGGCTCTTTGTTTCATTCTGGATGGGGTTCCGTGATTGAGACTCTGCAATTTGGGCATTGCCTTGTTGTGTTACCCTTCATGTATGATCAGCCTTTGAATGCAAGGCTTCTGGTAGAGAAGGGTCTGGCTGCCGAAGTGAAGCGCAACGAAGACGGGTCGTTTAGTAGAGAGGAAATAGCAAAATCACTGAGGCTAGCAATGGTGGAAGAAGAAGGAGAGCAGCTGAGAAGCAATGCGAGGAAAGCTGCTGCAGTTATTGGAGATCACAAGCTGCAACATGATCACTACATTGGTGCATTCGTTAACTATCTTAAAAATAATGTCGCAAAATAAGAGGTGATGGATCATCCTAAACTCATGGGTGTGATCACCATGCATGAAGTTACGTAGTAGCCCTAATTTTATGCTAGATTTCGAACGGGGTCCTTCCATTATTCTAGCTTTCTGTCTCTCTCTCTCTCTCTCTGTTTGTTTTTTCTTTTTCTTTGTTGGTGAATTGTCAAGTACTATTTGAATGACAGCAGAAACTTCTATAAATCAAATTCACTCCTCCCCCTAAACCCTATTTCTTAAATATGATATTTTTCATTTCATAGTCAATACTTGCGAAGAAAATTGAGAAGGTGTTGATAAATCGAAGAGGAGCTGATCGAGAAGGTGTGAACGGATGTGATCGACAACTTCAACTGATGAATCGAAATCATCGCGCACATAAGATTAGATCTGATCAGCAATCTAAAAAGTAGAACTTAATAAAATTTGATAAATTCAAGAAAGTTAACAAAAAAAATTCAGTTATTAGGAAAAATAAAAACATAAAAAAAAAAACAGAAATTACGATTTGATGATGTGCTTAGTCCACATCAGCTGGCATCTAAGGTGGGTATTAGGTGGTCTCGCAAAATGTGGTTCATCTAGCATTACACTAATCAAATACTAAATTTCTCAATTGCACTAATTGGAATTTTGGTAAGTTAATTCTTCATGGAAGAGAATTTGATTGTTCTAATGGCATGTCAAGATATTAACTTAGCCTAGGTCAGAGAATATGGAAGCATATATGGCTTTAAGGTGGACTCAACTTGTGACCCATATTATTTTCGTGATTCTCATCTTGTTCCTTAACAGTTATGTGTTTCTTGGAGTACGTAATTGCTTGCATCATATCTTCTTTAAATTAGGTGTGTATCAATGAATGTTAGGTATATGTCAATGAATATGTGTGTGTATTAGTGTATTGATGGATTGAGAACGATGTTAAATATACTCACACGCTTGCAGAAGTGTGTTGTATGTGTGTGTCATTAACTATTGTTCTTGATGAATCATAACACTCACCAACCCATATTACAATAGATACAAAATTAAGGTCAGTCAATACAGTATGAGTTTCTTCACATATTCCCTTGATAAGTCATAAATTTAGAATCATAAACTGAATGCAACATGTTGATCAATTCACTTAGCAACAACCATGATATGTTGATCAAAACGTAATAACTTTGAAGATTGTTTATGTCCAAACAGTAGTGATTTATACATGAGACATATGTTGGTCGAATTACAATACATAATCACAAACAATGTAAATAGAACATCTGACAGCTGAAGAATTACAATGGCAAATAAGCATTCAAATCAATGTGCATAACAACTTCAAAAGTATATATTTGGGATTACAAAACTATTAAAAGAAAACGGAAATCTGCAGCATTAAGCAAATTGCAAACCATTGAGCATTGAGCATTCACATTAAAACTTTAGTTACACAATTCCTCTATTTACCACTGCTTGAAATGCCATCAAACCCTGTGAACAGTAGCTGTTGGTTTATTTGCAACCTACACTACAAATCTACAAATATATATGGGTAGTGCGGTCTTTGTAACCATAAGTGAACAAAAAATTCTCAATCTGAAATACGCACTTTCAATACTTGCTTTCAACGCGCTCATATTAGACTGCAAACAACAATCCAAATGAAAGCACAAATTCATTGACAAAAATAAACTACATGGTTTTGAACCACTACCAACAAGGCCTGTAAAAAGAAGTGGGAAAGGAGTGGGAAAGGGTCGTATTTCAATTGTATGTACAGCAAAGTGTTTCGTATGAGTTGAACTTAGTTTATCAGATTCACATCTAGCTAATCAAAAACTACTGGAAACATAATATACTGGCATCACCTGTTAGTTAAGGTAGACCAAAATACTGAGATAGGATTATACAAATCAGTTAAAACGTGAAAGAAGAAATAGTTTTCCTATAATCCTTGACCTTCATACCATGTTATTTTTCTATAGTCTTTACAAATAATTTCCCATAAAATTATTACAAATAATAACATTCAATAGTCTACATTCTCAGTAATAGCAGAGTACTGATATCCAAGTACAATATATAGTCACTCACAAAAGCCCTTGATACTATATGACAGAAAGGAATCCTAGTTCAACAACTTGTGCTAATTGCACAGCCATATTAACGAAAAAGATAATAGTTACACTTGATTGAAACCAAGCAAACAAAAACCTAAAAGCACAGTCAAATTCAGATCAATGGCCAGCTTATGTGCCATGACGCAAGAAAGTAACAGCCGCCACATTTCATGTCTTTATCAAGCAATTGATGTTAGCCATGCTAAGGCAAGGCTAAATATCAATAGAACCTTTACACTAATTAAACATACTCAGTTCTCTATCTCAAAGCCGAATAGCCGATCAATATCACCAATAAAAGCAAATATAGTATTCAGTCCACTAACTCTAATTTGTGATTGAATCAACAATCTAACTGAATAAGCCATGTAATTGAATCAAATACCAATAACATTATTCTTTCTGATAAAAACAGTGAAGAGAAAAAAAAGCTACATAATGATTCTGGAATAGGAAAAAGGTACATGGAAGTTGATTTTTTGTACAAAGGAAAAAAAAATGAAACTCTTTCTTTCTTCTCCGATTGCCTCTCTCTCTCTCTCTCTTTAATAAATTTGAAGACTGTCAATTTGAAGAAAAATGAGAAAAAACAATCAAGTAGTACCTTTCTATAAAACGGCGACAGTATCGTTGATCCAATGCCAAAAAGCCCCGGGTAGCTGCACACAGCAACCTGCAGATGCCCCAAAACCCATAAAACTCCAATGTTTACACAATGTAGTACATTTCAAATAATACTATCTACTATCTAAGGTTAGTATTAGTAAGCTAGCTAGATAGCAATACTACTATCATCATGCTGCTTAATCAGATATTTGAATGCAGCTATTTGACTTGAAGGCAGAAAGGTTGCAAAGTTCTACTGCAATTTCAAGCAGCTCATGTAACCTTAACTGCATCTCAAAACAATGAATGTGATGAGTAAGAATGCTATATATAAAGTAAGCAAGGACATAAGGGTCACAACCAAAATGGCATCACCTTTTCTTCTTCCAATTAAATTAAACTCAGTTTTGGTAAGAATTTATGTTACATGCATTTTGCATTCTTCTCTTAGCTATTTGAATATATTAATAGTTTGTTCATCATAATCTCTTTTTAGATATTATCCTTCAATAGTAGTTGAAACTGAGGACCAAAAGTGGAAAGGCAAAGCATGCAGCGACTCATCTAATATTTTAGTTTTAGGATCCATATCAGTATATAACAGAATAATATGCATCCAGAAACCTTCATGCCAGCTAGCGTTATTACTTTCTTTATTCTCTCACCATCAATATTAACATTATGCTCAGTTTATTGTAAGCAGAGCTGATTCAAAGCATTCGATCAATATCAAATAAGAATGATATATATATATATATATATATATTAATAAAGCCAGAAGGAAAGTAGGATGGTTAAATTTTGAACTTCCGAAAAAACCCGGAGTTCATAATTAATGGGCAACATGGGAAGTTCAAAAGTTTGGTGAAGCCTTCGACACCAAAGAGGCCTGGCTTTCTAATATAGTAGAGATGTGTGATGGATATGACCGTAATTTAACAACAAATAGACAGCGCACAAAACCCTGAAGACAGAAATCCGCTGTGGATGAGAGGAATCAAAGAACGTCATTCTCCTCAGTAAACAGAAAAACTGCCGCGCGAAAAGAGAAGAACTGCCGCAACCACGATCGCGGCAAAACAGCATTTGTTCAGAGAGAGTAAGCAGAGCCAATATATATATATATATAGAGTAAGCAGAGCCAATTCAAAGCATTTGTTCAGTATAAATATCGATATCGAAAATTGATCAGAAACCTTTTCACAATCATAAAATGAAAATTGATCAGAAACTTAAGAAAAGTAAGCAAACCAGATAAATCAAAACCTTTTCTCACGTCGATCGTTGCCGAAACCCGTGGAATGGTACGACCCTAAACCAATTCCAAGGAAAGCAGAACCAAACCAAAAGCGATTCACTCTTTCTTTCTTCTCCGATTGTCTCTTTGTCTCTCTTCCCAATCTCCGATTGTTTCTTTCTTTCTCAAACTGAAACTAATCAATATCCTAGATCAGAGAGAGAACCCATAAAGAATAAACACTATCCCTACCATAGCTATCCCTAGAATAGTGGATCGGATTAGCATTTGTTTTGTATATAAGAAGATGTAACTCTGCTGAATGATATCAAGAAAACTATTCCTTCACACTGCAATTCTTTTATGGTATCAGAGCATCACGCTCTTGAGACCTAGAAAACAAAACTCATGGCCGGAGACGACAGTAAGGGTAAGGACGTGGTTCAGCCACGAGTCCCCCAGCCATGGGAAAATAACCCATATCACGAACTCTACTTGCACCACTCGGATCAAACAGGCGGAGCCTTGATCCCTATTCTGCTCGAAGAGGACAACTATCAATCGTGGCAGGAGGCCATACAAGATGCTCTAGACGTCAAAAACAAAACCGGATTTCTCGATGGTACACTAGAGAGGCCAGAGGCGGATGGAGAAGAAAGACAACAATGGCAGCGCTGTAACACCATGGTTAAGCACTGGCTCCTTGGATCCATGAGCAAGACCATGCACAAGAGTGTTGCGCGGATGAAGGACGCTAAAAGCATCTGGGACGAGTTGAAGGAGCGGTTCACCCAAACCGGCTGCTTGTCGATGATTCAGATCGAGGAGGCGCTGAACAAGGTGGATCAGGGATCCTCCACCGTGAATGCATACTACACCAGACTCAAAACTCTTTGGGATGAGAGAGATGCTCTCATAGTCTACCCTACCTGTAAGTGCAATTTGACTCAAGAATGCCATTGTGAAGCGGCAGGCCGTAAGGTTCTTCAATCCTTTCTTGAAACCAATAAGACTATGAAGTTTTTGCTTGGCTTGAATGGAAGTTTTGCGCAAACTAGAAACAATATAACTGCTTTTGAACCAATTATGCCTCTTAACAAAGTCTTGGCCATGGTGCTAAGGCATGAGAAACAGGATGTCATTGTAGCAGATAAGCAGACTCCGGTCTCTGTCGAGGCCTCGGCCTTTGCGGCTAAGATCGTGGCTAAAAAGGGAGGCAGCGACAATGGAGGAAAGCAAGGGTCGAGTGAATACGGGGGACGGTACTGTGAGAAGTGCAAGGAGACGACGCATTCGACGAAGTACTATCGTGCGCACATAACTTGCACCTATTGCGGTGGAAAGGGACACTCCATCGACTACTGCCGCACAAAGAAGCGCCGGGAAGGACAAGGTGGCAGCAGCATGACACCAAAAGCAAACGCAGTGGTTAAGCAACCGGATTTTTCTGGCTTCAGACTTTCAACCAAGGAATGTGACAACATGCTGGGCCTCATTTCAAAGATCAGGGAGGCAAGTCGTGATGCATCGGATGACAATCACCTTCTTGACATGATGAGCTCATCTTCAGCCAACTTTGTCGGCAAGGGTCCGCGCATTGACTACATGTCAGGTAATGTCATTGCTTTGGTTAGTAAGGCGGTAGACGTTCTTTGGCTTATCGACAGTGGGGCTACGGATCACATAGTCCACGATCACAGTCTTCTTACTACAACCCGCAAGGTAGAGCACAAGCAAGTGCGTCTGCCAAACGGAGTTTTATTACCTGTTACGCATATTGGTACCGTGCGTTTTACAGATGAATTTGTTCTGCATAATGTTCTCTGTGTGCCACAATTCTTTTTGAATTTGATCTCTGTGTCGAAGCTTGCTTTGGATACTTTGTGTGCTACGGTTTTCATTCGGACTATCTGTTTTATTCAGGACCTACAAACGGGGAAGATGATTGGGACGGGAGTTGAGAAAGAAGGCCTATACTGTCTCAATGTGCCACGGTCAGGAGCTTGCAATTCAGTTCGGACATCACCGGAGTTACCATGGCACGAGAGGCTTGGGCACCCGTCTGCTAAAGTATCGTCTCTGTTTCCTTTTCCAATTACTAAACCTTGTGTTCCTGAACAATGTCATATTTGTCCTCTAGCCAAACAAACTCGTACACCTTTTCCATTGAGTCAGTCTTCTAGTCAGTCTATTTTTGATTTGATTCATGTTGACATTTGGGGAGGTTATCGCGTCCCCGCAATTTCTGGTGCAAAATTTTTCTTAACAATTGTTGATGATTATTCTCGTGCTTCTTGGATTTTTCTTATGCATGCCAAATCAGAGGCTCGATCATTACTTCAGAATTTCATTATTTTGGTCGAAAATCAATTTGAAACAAAGGTCAAAACAGTAAGAAGCGATAATGGTCCTGAATTTAATTGCAAAGAATTTTATGCACAAAGAGGCATTTTACATCAGACTAGTTGTGTTAGCACACCCCAACAAAATGGTATTGCGGAAAGAAAACATCGTCATTTACAAAATGTTGCTCGCACACTTTTATTCCAGTCCAATTTACCACCTGAGTATTGGGGAGATGCCATTCTCACGGCCGCCTACCTGATCAATCGGACACCTACACCTTTACTGCACGGCAAGACACCCTATGAAAAACTTTTTCAAAAACCTCCAAAATACGATCATTTGCGCGTTTTTGGTTGTAAGTGTTATGTTTCCACTCACAATTTAAAACCGGACAAATTTGAGCCTCGGTCTAAGGTCTGCATATTTTTGGGTTACCCACATGGGAAGAAAGGTTACAAGGTCATGGACTTAGAATCTCAATCAATATTTGTGTCAAGGGATGTTGTTTTTAATGAGAAAGAATTTTTTGATTGGGAAAATTCCACTTTTACCGAAAACTTGCCAACAATTCATCATAATTCCCTTCCTTTTGAAAGGCTAACCCATAATCATGAGACCAATCCTTCTCACCTACCTTTTTCACCGGTCCAATCAGTTTTTCCTTTAGAGTCTGATTCTACTCCAATCCCTCTTTCCTTGGACTCGTCAAATCCTCCTAATCCTCATAATGATGTTGCTCCTTCTCCCTCTCCCATTATTACTCCTTCATTCCCTCGATCTCCACCATCATCGGATACTCATTCCCTTTCTGATTTTTCTGACGATTCTTCTGGGCCCACTTCCACCAATATTCCCATACAACCTCACTCAAACCCTACCACCACCCAAAACATACCTCACCCTATCCCATCGTCACCAGCGCCTCTGCCGCCCCCATCCCCGCCCCTGCCTCCGCCACGCCGGTCCACCCGGGCCACTCGCCCACCACCGAAGCTTGATCAGTTCCATGTTGAGACTCATCTGCCCTCTCGCTCGTCCCCGTCTTCTTCCTCGAATGTTCTGGTCTCGCCCGGTGCTCCTCACGCATTATCTACGGTAATTGGTTTTGATAAGTTACGTCCCAAATATCTTGCTTTTATCAACAATATCTCTATGGTGAAGGAACCTCATTCTTTCGCTCAAGCACAAGCCAATCCGCTCTGGATTCATGCCATGAATGCTGAGATTAAAGCGTTGCAAGACAATGGTACGTGGTCCTTGGTCCATCTTCCGGCCGGCAAGAAAGCCATTGGCTGTCGTTGGGTTTACAAAGTCAAGCGGAAGGCTGATGGCACCGTTGAGCGACTCAAAGCTCGGCTTGTGGCCAAGGGGTATAGTCAGGTTGCAGGGCTCGATTACCAAGAAACTTTTGCCCCGGTGGCGAAGCTCACCACCGTCCGCCTATTACTCAGCCTTGCTTCCATCCGTGGTTGGCATCTACATCAGTTGGACGTCAACAATGCCTTCCTCAACGGCGATCTCTATGAGGATGTCTATATGCAATTACCGCCGGGGTTCGGCCGTAAGGGGGAGACTCGAGTGTGTCATCTACACAAATCATTATACGGCCTAAAACAAGCTTCACGGCAATGGTTCTTGAAGCTTTCAGCTGCTTTGAAGCACGGTGGCTTCGTTCAATCATGGTCAGACTATTCCTTATTTGTACGAAGTCACAAAGGTACTTTTACCGTTTTGCTCGTTTATGTGGATGATGTGATAGTTACTGGCAACAATATCCATGAGATTAACTCAACGAAAGAATTTCTTGCAAGCCATTTCAAACTTAAAGATTTGGGGTTACTTAAGTTTTTCTTAGGCATTGAAGTTGCTAGATCTACGAAGGGTATTGTTTTGTCACAGAGAAAATATGCATTGGATGTACTGGAAGACGCAGGGTTTCTTGGCTCGAAGCCAGCACAAGTGCCTTTCGAGTCTGGTGTTCAGTTAGACAAAGGCACGAGGGAACTTCTTCCTAATCCCTCACAGTACAGACGCCTAGTAGGTCGGCTCATATACCTAACCATAACAAGGCCAGACCTCACCTATGCGGTACATATCTTATCACAGTACATGGACAAACCCCGAGCTCCTCATCTTGAAGCGGCACACCGCGTGTTGAGGTATATCAAGGGCACACCGGGGCAGGGAATCATGTTACCAGCGTCAGGAGAACTGCAAGTTACGGCGTACTGCGACGCCGACTGGGCAAGATGTCTAGATACCCGCAGATCGACCACGGGATTTTGCGTCTTCTTAGGAGGAGCACCTGTTTCGTGGAGAACGAAGAAGCAGCAGACGGTATCGAGGAGCAGCGCCGAAGCGGAGTATAGGTCAATGGCGGCGGCTTGTTGTGAAGTTACTTGGATCACAAGCTTGCTGCGAGACCTCCATGTTCATCAACGATCTCCGATCAAGCTGTTTTGTGACAACAAGGCGGCGATTCATATAGCATCGAATCCGGTTTTCCATGAGAGGACCAAACACATCGAGATAGATTGTCATGTTGTGAGAGAGAAGGTTGAACGAGGACTTATTACTACACATCATGTTCGAACAGATGAGCAACCAGCGGACATCTTTACGAAACCATTAACGGTAAAACAGTTCTTTTCTCTTTTATCCAAGTTGGGTGTAATTAACATACACTCCAACTTGAGGGGGAGTCTTAAGAATAGAAAGTAGATTTGAATGTAATTACCTTAATCACTCCTGATATTCAGTCTTACCATAGCTATCCCTAGAATAGTGGATCGGATTAGCATTTGTTTTGTATATAAGAAGATGTAACTCTGCTGAATGATATCAAGAAAACTATTCCTTCACACTGCAATTCTTTTAAAATTGTCTCTCCGATTCTCCGAAGCTGAATCCCTAGAAACCAAAAGGAAAAAAGGATGTGATTACTTGCCTGAGAGACAAAGCTGTTGCACTTGCCGAAACCCCGACGTCTGAGAGGAACACACTCTCTCTCTCTCAAGCGGTGCGGCAAAGGAAATTTTAAATACACCGACTCTAATATTTTAATACACATTTTTATTATTTTATATTTTACATCAGATTTTATAAATATAATTATAAAAATATATAAAAATATCAATTATTATGAAAAAAATAAATAAAAAAACTTTTTATTCTCTAAAACTTAACTTTTCTCTACTATCAATCATGTAATTATTTGAATGATGCGCGGACGTCATTTTAGGCTGTGGGCCAATGATGGGCTTCTGTCTGGAAGTGGGCCTGTTTTGGGCCGAGTGACTGGGCCATTTATGTTGTGGGTTTGTTTTATTTTATTAGTTTTTTTTTTAAAAAAAAACTTTTATTAATAACTCACACACCTTACATATGTCGTGAGGTTTGAACCCGTGACCTCAACGTTGTCAGTTAAACACCTTAACCAACCAAGCCACAGCTCACTGACATTTTATTTTATTAGTTGTTTTGTTGTTGAACTGGTTTTAATAAATCGTTTTTCGGTAGGAGTAGGTACGTGCACTCATTGACTCTTTGTGACTTGTCCGCTCTAGTTTGGTCGCGAATCTCATGTATTAGCACATGGTCGCAACCTCTTAGTAGCGGGAATATGTCTGCCCTAGGTATGCATCGAGTTTCTTACTTCGTCAAATGGTCGCAGCCCCCTAGTGGTATGGTGAATCTAAGTGTCGTCGGATTTATCATCTGGCAGCAACATAGTAGGAAAGTTGTGATTGTGGAAATTATGCTTCGCAATAGCCGAGTTAACTTTTGGTTATATCACCATTATGTTAAAGCAAATAGAGCAGTCATTAGAGCATTTTTTTTGCTAGTCGGTGCCTAGTTGAGTACATTTTTGTAAAGACTACTGATATTAGTTCAGGTCTTTGTAATCAGAGGTTTAGGCTCAATGTCCCCTCTTTGTATTCGACAGTTTTATTAATCAAAGCCTAAAGGCAGCCGCACCAGCCCTTTACTCAAAAAAAAAACTTAACTTTTCTCTACTATTAGTACGCATCAAAAGAAAAGAAATAAAAAACTCTTCTCCAAAATTCATCACCTGAATTTCGATTATTGTCGTAATTGCATGTATTATTTACCGATTCATTTGTTTTTTTTATCAACTTTAGTTTTTATCTTGCAGACTAAAAACTAGTTTTTATGCTATTGTATTTCTACTAATTTCTTAACTTTGAAAAATTTATGTATGTTCAATATTTTTTTTTTCAAATTCTAGCCGATTGATGTCATATTACAGATTTAGAGTTCGAATATAATATTACTCTTTTGATTATAAATTAAAAAATATCAAGAAAAAATTTCTAACCAGATAAAAAAAATCTAACAAAAAATAAAAGAGAATACGTAAAGAGAGTTATGAAATAGTAAATATATAATAATTATATTAAATAACAGATTATTATTAGTTTTAGATATTTAGGGTATTTTAAGCAGTTTGAGATGTGTATTTAGTATAATATTGAAATGAAAAACTAGATGGATAGTGTATTTAGTAAAGGGTGTGTATTAAGAGATTAGGGGTGTGTATTTAAAATTACTCTCTAAAGGCAAATCAGTCAATACAGGTAAAATGGCACAGATGTAAAAAAAACAATAAAAAAAAACTAAAAAACAGAAGGGTGACGACACTGTTCACTGAACAGTAATCAACCCCATCCGCTTAATATATAGAGATGAAAAGGGGTATAGTATTAATATACAAGGAACATTAGAAAACACAGATATGCCATCAAAAAGGCTACTAAAAATGGGCATACGTACTAATCTGCCAACATAAGTTTACATCATCAAACTAGACATCACCGTTGCTTAATCGAACCAAATAGATCCTCGTATGTACGCTTGGGGGCATCAGCACTGGAAACTATCTCGACTACCTTGTAAGATGCTTCAGGAGTGACTAATGCCTCAATAGCTACTTCAGCAACCAGATCTCTGGAGATGGTGCCTCCAGATAGAGTGTCCTGCCAAGATAAGAAGTACATTGCAGTGATTAATTTATATAGCAAGGTTACATGCAAAATCGGAAAAACTGGTACAAATCCAGTGTGTTACCTCTGGCTCCATCACAAGATTTCCTGATGGAGGTTCATTTCTCAATCCACCAGGCCTTATTATTGTGTAATTTATACCAGACTTCCTGATATAATTCTCTGCCTGAAGCTTCGCAATTAAGGTAAGTCCAAAGATATTAAGAAAGATGTAAGCTGGATTGAGAACCTGCCCCATTGCTGCTCCATTTACCAAAATGGAACTGACCAGAATAAACCTCGTCACACCTACTTTACGGCATGCATCAACAAGGTTAACTGTCCCAAAATTATCAACCTGTACCAAAGATGACCTTTCTTAGACAGCAAATCATTAACTATCAAAGCACACCGATGAAACACAGAAAAACAGAGTTGCAATTCTAGTACTATCAAATGAGAGTAGGATCATGAAACAGTTTGGCATTAAATTTGCATCTTAAGCGAAGACAAAGTAAAAATTTATTTCCCACTCTAAAGTTCTTTTCATTGCTAGCCAGGGGCTGAAAGTTCAGATTTCTTTTCATTTAAATTTTCAGCATCAGTCAATTTCTAAGATATATGCAAACACATGTATTGAAGAACAATTGGTAAGAATGTTTTTGCTTACTTTTCATTGATACAGTACAGCTATATATACAAGAATTAGGATCATTTTAGATCCTGAAGATCAGCAATCATATTAAGGATTTGCTGTCAATTTCTATCCTACAAATATGCATCAATTACATCTCTATGATTCTGCAGATCCCCTAAGATAAAGCTGATTACTAAGAGATAAGAATCAGTGATTATGCAGCAGAAATTTAGCACAAGATTATTGCTTATCATGTATCGAATAGATGTCATAATTTTAATATATACAGAAAAAAAAGGCTCCTACATTGTATGCCAAAAACTTTTCAGCTATTATGAACTCAGCCTGAAGGAGAACCGCAAACTTTTAAAGTCTCTACATCCATACTTTTCATGAACAAAACCATTGTCTGATTGCACACTATGACCCTACTTTATACCAAGTGAGAAGGGTATCATCATTAAAAGGGTGTTCATTTAGCTTCATTGATCATCATACACAACACATCTTGAAAATCCACTTTATCCCAATATTAAGATTGAACATAAACAAACAGCCCTTTTGCCTAATCATACTATAATCATTCAAAACCAAATATGCAGTACACAAAGCAAAATGCCACATAATAGGTTATAATTGCATACGTAAAGAGTCAAATGTTACCTTCCATGGAGCAAACACATCCCATCCATAGCTAAACCCCGTCGCGCAAATCACAGCTTCCGAATCACTACTAATCGCCTCTGCAAGCTTTGCAGAACCCTCTGTCACATCTGCTTTAACCTACAAAACACAATCCACCATCAACCATCCCACCCAAAACCCAATTTCAATCCTCACCCTCAATTCAATCCCTGCACTAAAATGTCAAACAAACTCACAATTTGGAGAGCAGGGTTACTGCTGGGAAGACTAGTTTTGGCTTTGTCCAAGTCCCGAACTCCGGCTTTCACAGCATAACCCCTAGCCAGTAACTGCTCAACAATTCTTTTACCAGTGCTCCCAGTAGCACCAGCCACAAATATCTTCTTCAAACCACTCAAACTTGCTTCAGTTGTGCTCTCAGAAACTTCCTCAGTGATCTCATTCCCAGTGGTTACACTCCCTTCCATCTAAAGTAAACATGCAAACTGTTAGTTTCACTACAAAACTGAGAGTAAGAGTTCAAGGTTAATAGAGACCAATATATGGTGTACCTTGGAGGAGTTGAGGATGGGGGACAATGATCTGGTGGTGCTGGTGGAGGAGAGTGAAAGGACGGAAAAGGATTTGGTTGTGGCGTGAGGGGTGTAGTGGTGGCGGAGGGAGTGAGTGTTGGGGAGACGGAGAGGAGGTTTGGTCGGGATCGGAGCAAAGAGAGGAGAAGGATTTCTGAGAATGAGAGGCAGCGGAGCTGCCATTTGCTTTATCTCAAACTCTTCTACTTATTTCTTGTCCTCCAAGTCCAAACATGACGTCTTTGTCTTTCTTTCTTTTCTTATTATATTTTTCTTTTAATTTGGTTGATTTTAATTACCAAAAAGAAAAAAAAAATACTGTCTTTTCTTGCCCTCCGAGTCCTTTCTCCAAACTCCACTTGCCAAATTGAGTAATTTAATATGTGATATTAGAATAAAATTAGTGTACAAAACAACCGTGACTAGGTTATATAAACACATAATTCGAAACTATTCGTGTAGTGACATTAGTCTCTCGTTTATGAATTCCTCGACTTTCAATGGTATGATCTGATATGAGCATGATCAAGCTATTACAAAGAACGAGACAAATAAGTTTCATGGACACAGTTATACTTTGGGGATCTTTAACTTGGCAGTGGCAAAAAGTGAAAAAGGTCAGCAATTCTAATAACATATGGACGACTACACTGCTTAAAAAGTCGATTCAAAGCTTACATGGAGTTGCAATATGAGAAGGAAATAACTTATCGTCTTATCTAACCAGCCATGAGAATGTTACTACTTCATAAGTGATACAAAAGAGGCCAAAACCTAAAGTTGATATTTCTCTCCAATGTTGCCATCCCTGTTTGCTGATTTCTCCTTCCCCTGAAATTCATTACTTGTATGTTACTCACCAATACGGTATCTTATTTACCAAAAGAAACTAGAAAACATGTAAATTTTCACGAGTCCATACAATTTTGAAGACCAGTAAAGAATGTAATATATGTTTGACGCGGCAAGGATAGCAAATCCATCTGGAGTAACTCGGAAATAAAATAGATTCTGACAGATCTCGGCAATCGCAGGATATAGCATGGGATGTTAACATAACTTCTAACATACCTTGCATTACATGTTGCAGGTGAGCCTACAACTCATGAGATCATAACAACCGTTCCATCAGCTATCATCACTCTGTTATCCTCTTGAAGTTTCTGAAAGTCATGCACTTTTATGTTATTACACATCAACTAAAGTAAACAACCAAGTCATGTTTAGCAAACTTGACATGAGAGCCATTGTCCACAATACTGGCTCACATGATAGTTTAAAATAAATAATAGGGGGCAAGATTTTAACACTTGACAATATTTCTTCAAATAATACCATTCAACAATGACTTTACCTCTAATAGGACTATTATCTCCGCCCTTGAGTAAGGGGAATCTGCTCTTTCATTGACAGCCATCTCAATCTCCTCAACGGATATACTATCCAAACGCTTTTCTCGCATATGCCCACCAAATAGAGAATTAAATGCTTGTTTTCTGCAGGCGGAGAAAGAATGGCAGAAATTACAATTGGCATTAGAACCAGCCTAAGATATGGAAATAACAAATTATAAAACATATGAGCAACGTTTGCGCTACTAGATACACCTATCAGAAGAAATATTAGCAGCAGTCTGTGTGGGATCTATTTCCATTGGATCAATTGTTGCACTACAAGGAGAAAACCAAGAGAAAAGGTCAGCTGAATTTTGTGAATGTTACAACACTACTAATGCTACAAGGGAAAAATTAAAAAAAAGGATTCAAAGTTATTTCCGTGGTCATAGAGATACTTTAATTAAAGATTTAACAGAGCAATTTCTACAAAGTATATGCTTACCTATCTCTGTTAGTGGTTCTATTGCGAGACCCATCATTTTCACCCGAATGATGAGCATCTCTGCCGTTCCTCTCCATTTCTTGTTCTTTCTCCCTTTCCTCCATGTCAGTCAACTCCTTGTGATATATTGCAAAGTTTAAAACTTGAAGGGCAGCATCAACATCAGATTTTGTAACCTATGATGACATATTTACAAGCTACCTTAAGTTTGATGAATAATAGGAGCTACAGAAGTTGATGAAAAAACTATAACCCTCATTTCCTGGATGAATGAAAAAGCATTAAAATCAAGTCTCAAGAATCTTATTAAATTATCCAAGCTGATGTTACCTTTCTGCTCAACTTCAATTTCGCATGAGCAGTTGAGAGACGAATAATTGTTTCTAAGGTTCTGGCAGTTATCGGAAGTGTTCCTCCAGTCTGAATACAAACATGACAACAGTTGATCACAATAAAGAACCACAGCATTAACCACATATAAGATGGATAGTGAAAACAATTCTGACCTTTGCATTTGAACTGGTATCTCTGAGTTCTGCATATGCTGTCGCAATTTGTTCAGATGCCTGTTGTAAAAAATTGGCATTAGTTGTCAGACCGCTTCATAATGCAAAGATTGGTCTCTAATTTTATAAGAAATTGAAAAGACTTCACAATATCAGTATTTGTTCATTTATTAGATTAGAGAAGTAGGATCAGACAGAAAACCAGATCACGAGACAAGAAAAAGAATTATATATCTTAGAAATAAAGAATCAGGACCTCATCAGTCAGATCCGGCTGAATCCTATGCTTGGCATAATGAATGTACTTCTTTAGAAACTTGATTGTAAGAGTATCACGCTTCTGGCTCCTAGATGTTTTCTTTCCGTGAAGCATTCGGTTATACTTGACAAATACCGTGGTGTCGTTATCCATTTCATCTTCTCCTCCATATCCTGAGTTTGCATCAAGCATTGCTTCACCTACATTTATAAGTTGAACTTAGTTTCTACTCCTTAAAGATCATAATACTTAAGCAAGATATTACTGCTTCAATACCTCCAGATGCAGAACGATACCGATGCATACGCAATACATGCTCTGAGACTTGACGGTCAATATCAGGATCCATTTGATCCAATACAATAAACAGCAAATCAAAACGAGAAAGCAAAGAGTCTGGAAGTCCAATATTCTTTGTTGGTGTCAATGAACGATCATACTGAAAAAAAAATCCGCAATCAGCACTATAGATAAATAAAATAGAAAGTAACTGTATACTTAATAACGGTTGATGACCATTAGCTGTCACTTACAGAACCATATATGGGATTTGCGGCAGCCACCACACTGCACCGGGCGTTGAGAGATGCATGGATTCCAGCTTTGGCAATAGTAACAGTCTGCTGTTCCATAACTTCATGTATGGCAACACGATCTTGATCATTCATTTTGTCAAATTCATCAATACAGACAACACCGCAATCAGCAAGAACCATGGCACCAGCTTCTAGCCTTCTCTCTCCTGATAGCTGATAGATTAGTATCTTCAAGATAAAAGTATCATATAGTACTCATCTATAACTGGAAGAGAAGAATATGCATCATTACCTGTCTCTTGATCTGATGTAACAGCAGCTGTCAAACCAACACCAGAAGAACCCCGGCCAGTAGTTGATATTGCTAACGGGGCAATATTCATAATAGCTCTTAAAAGTTGAGACTTGGCAACAGAAGGATCACCAACCATCATCATGTTAATGTCACTACAAGAAACAACAATTTATTTTTATTTTGTTTTTTGGACAAAATGATATTTAAGTTTATGCTAGAGCACTCAGGCATAGCCTTAGAGTGATATCCACAACAGAAGAAAGAAATGAGGATCAGATGGGGAAAGCACAATTGGGATTAGCTTGCTTTCAGAGCAATATAGTTCAGTAGCATATACATCGAACACATAAAGTTGAAGCATAACTTACCCTCGTAAGTGGGTGCCATTCTTTAAGTTCTTTTCTACTCCCCCAAGCATTAATAGTATCACTGCTTTTTTTATCCATGAATGTCCATAAATAGAAGGTGCGAGTGAATTGCCAAGCAGATCAAATGCATCATCTCTCTCTGCTATCTTTTTTATATTTGTCAGGTCTTCAGCACTGTACTGTGGCGATTGTGCCTCTTTGTTGAGCTGAGTGACATTGTTAGCTATCAGAACCGTCCTACAAAAAAAGGCCACCAAGTCATGTTTTTAATGAAGCATCATTGTATGATAAAAACTAACTAATAATTTAACCAGTATCTACCTGAATACTCCATTCACACTTCCCTTGCTTTTACCAGGAAGAGCCTTGTAAATCCCTACAACAGCCACACGGTCTCCTGGTTTGCACTTATCTACCAGGTCATCCTCAACTATGACATCCACTGTTCGTGGAAGCTGACCAGGAGCAGAGTTCTCAGGCACTTCCTGCATCGACAAAGTCTGATGATCTTTGTATTTGCACAATCCATACTCAGTTACCAATAAGTTGCCATTGTCATCCTGTGAGAACAACTTTTTGTTAATCCTTCCACCCAATGATAGAACAAAGATAATTAAAGAAAAGACTAGAGATTACCCTGGTGGGATAAACTGTTCCTGTCGGCAAACCCATGTTGGATGTAATGTCTCGGTACTCACGAGTCATAAAATTTCCGGTTGTAGGGCAAAAATGAACACTCTTAACAACTTTCGGCCTTACAAGAGAACCTGCAAATGCATTAGCTAGCATGTTAAACCCACTCAAGCTACGATCCTAACTTTAGTTTATCAAGTTGGATGATTTTCTAGTTCTAATTAAAACCATTTCATCCCAATTTCTCGCAGAAACACCTTACATTTCATAACAAACTTTCGCAACTCAATCAATCAACAGTAAAATAAACACAAAGCAGAAATTAGGGGAAGAAATCAGTACATTTGGTGACAATGCCGCGAACCGAAACCATGGATCCAATGTACTCAGAGAGTAGATCTCTCGGCGTGACGCCGCGCGACACAAAGGGGCCATTAAACCCTACGTGAAGCTGTTCCCCGGACTTCAAGTACTTCGGATCGATCTTGCTAGCCACTTCCGTCGCCGCATCGTTAAACGCTTGCATATAATCACTCGGATTTCTCAGAATCCTGACCAAAATTTCCCAAAATTCGAAAATCAAATTAGGATTTGCGAGAAAACCTAGAATAAGTTGGGGATGTTGAGCTGGATTAGTGGAGAAAAAGTGAACCGACCTGTTACCGAGGTCGCCGTAGGAGTGGAGATCGGAGATGTTGACTATGAGGCGGCGGTCCTTGCGGTTGAGGACGGCCTTGATGTCGTCCATGTACGTCTGCGAAATTCACACCAGATCAAATTGGTTAGAGAGAGAAAGAGAGGAGAGAGAGAGAGAGAGGCGACGTACTCCGTCTTCCAAGAAGGCAGTGAGCTCACGGCGGTGAGCCGCCCTGACTTCTTCGCTGATGTCCATTTTCTTTTCGGAGCGGCGGCGGCAGCGGTGAAGGTGGGATTGAAATTTGAGAAGATAGAGATGAAGAAGAACCTAATCGAATCCCTTTTTCGGGACTAGGGTATTGAATTTGGCGGGAAAATGGGGGAGATTGGCCTTCCTTATGGCGCCCATTTTAGATGTGTGTCCGTCACTCATCGCTTCTCTTTTTTGTTACACACGGGCCCAACTAGATTGGGCTGGGCTGGCGCAGCCAGATTTGTTTGTACTTTTTTCTTTTTTGGTTGATAGGAAGATCAAGCTATAAAGCGATTCAATCAGCGGTTTTGAGGCGTTCCGGTACCGGTGAGTGTTCCTCCGGTGGTGAAGATATTCAAGATTGGGAACTAGTAAACGAGGATGATTGTTGTTGACAAAAGAGATTGAAAAAAGGGCATCAGAGTTGGTACTAGATTTCTTGTTAGCTAAGTCTAGCTGTTTAATATGTCTTCCTATGTTATTGAATTTTTCTTCTCTACTGAGTTATAGTTGTTTCATGAGTACTATAAATGTAATAGAACTTTCTTTTGAGCACACTCCCCAGACACCCCGAAAACTAGCATCAATGGCTTTCTCAGCTAACTGTAGAAACCCAATTTGCACTCCGGCTCTAAGTCTCTAACTTCTTTGCAAGGACAACCAAATTAGAATCCAATTATTAGAGTGGTGGTGACTCTTCAATCGAAATTGTGAGTTGCATAGTAGTGCAGAGGAGGCATCCCGCAAGGAACTCTGCATCTCAGAGTTTGTAAAAGCATGGCAATATACATCGCTCAGCAAAAAAGATTGGTTTAAACAATAAAATCAGAAAAAGCTTTCCATTTAATACAGCAATTCAGCATATCAACAAGTCAACAACCACACAAGTAAAGAGTGAAAAAAAAAATGACCCGCTAATGACACATAGAACCTGGTATCTAACACTGACTACTGTCCTTGAAATAGAGTAACCCTTGATCATTTTGCTACAACTGGCACCAAAAATAAGAATGGAAGCAGCCTCAGATACAGTTCAGATCTCCTCTAAGCAAGACTGGTGTAGTACAAAACTTGCAGACAAGCTTGGCTGATCAAGGCTTGAACGCAGAAAACGCAACCACAGAGTTGTGTCCTCCAAATCCGAACGAATTTGATATGGCTGAAAAATGGATAAACCACGTCATGAGTATATTTGCAAAGGGAAACATAAAAGCAAAGGGAGTTTAAAGGTTTAGGATTCATACCAACATTCACTTCGTGCTGCTGCTTTACATTTGCAACAGTGTCAAACTCAACTGAAGGTTCTGGATTCTGTTGGAGAATGAACAAGCCACATATCAGAAACCATTCCAGTAACGGTGAGCAAACAAAAAGCCTAGGAAAAGGATACTGAAAAAAGTAATGCTATGCTTTGTTAATTGCTTTTTAAGACCCCCTTAAACAAAAACCACCAAAATGGAGAAAATGAGAGTATTGGCATACAAATTGGTTTATAGAAGGATGGAGCCATCCTGTTTGTATGGCTTTCACTGTAGCAATAGCTTCCAAACCCCCAGAAGCACCAAGGCAGTGACCGATCATAGACTGAAAATAGTATAGACAAGAAACATTGTCAGGAATGGTACATCATATTAAATGATAGAGAAACAGAGCAACATTTTTTTTTCAACAAGGAGAGGCAGAGCAAGATAGATTACCTTAGTAGCATTGATTTTAATCTCGTTAGTGTTCTTGAAAACTTTCTTTATAGCATTAACCTCAGCTAGATCACCCGCTAGGGTGGAAGTTGCATGTGCATTGATGTAGTTGACCTGATGCAGTGAGGGAATAGTTCAATCAATGATGCCAAGAGACAAGCACTACAAATCAGAATTAAGACAGGTTTAAGGAAGATGGCACCTCTTCAGGTGATACACCAGCATCTTCAAGGCTTCTCTCTATGCATGTGGATACACCAAGTCCATCAGCTCTTGGATCAGTCATATGATACGCATCACAGTTAATAGCACCTCCCAAGTACTCAGCAATAATAGGTGCACCTCGTTTCATCGCATGTTCCAAGCTCTCCATTACCTGTCAACAAGATCAACCACTTCAGATATAATGATTAAAAATCAGCATCCAAAAATATCAACTGCGAAAGGGTTCTCAATTTCTACATCATCATGCTTGTTTACATCATGTAATAAAACAGGACTGCATCATATTATCATTTGGCTTCAAAGCCATAACCAAAGCAGACTCACCAATATTCCAGCACCTTCACCCATAACAAAGCCATCCCTATCTTTGTCCCACGGTCTAGAAGCAGTTTTTGGATCATCATTTCTCTGAGACAACGCCCTGCATGCAACAAACCCCCCAAGCCCAATGGGAATCAAGGCCGCCTCAGTCCCACCAGCAATCATCAAATCAGCCTCGCCCCGACGAATGTGATTCGCGGCAGCATAGAAACAGTAATTTGAAGTAGCACAAGCAGTCGAGATTGAGTAATTCGGCCCCATAAAACCCAGATCAATCCCAAGCAAAGCGGATCCCATGTTTGTAATAGCATAAGGAATGAAAAACGGGGTAATCTTCCTGTGACCCTTATCTATCAGTGCATGAACACCGTCAGAAAACACAGTAAGACCACCCATCCCTGATCCAACTAGCACACCGGCCCTCGTCTTATTGAGCTGCAATCGAAGTTCAGAGTCTTTCATTACTCAATCAAAATCGATAAGCACACATAAATTCCGCCACATTCATCAATTCAAGCATTGCATGTTCACAATCAGCAACAAATTAACAATCAGATCCGTATTTTCTAATAAAAAAGTTACAAAATGAGAGTGACCTTGGGGCGGTTATCTACGCCGAGATCAGCATCTTCGAGAGCTTTCTTGCCGGCGACAATGGCGTAGCGGAGGCAATCGTCGAGGCGGCGATCGTTCTTGCCGTCAATGTAGCCCTCGGAGGTGAAGCCGCGGATCTGGCCGCCGAAGCGGGTGGGGAACTTGGACGCATCGAACCGGTCGATGGGACCGACGCCGCTCTCGCCGGCGAGGAGCTTGTCGTAGTAGGCGTTAACGTCGTTGCCGAAGACGGAGACGCAGCCGAGGCCGGTGATGACCACGCGCTTCTTGGGGTCCTTCTCGCGCGTGGGGGCGGAGACGGTTGAGGCGGAGATGAAGGAGACGCGTCTAGGGGCGGGTTTGGGGGTGAGGTTGGGGAAGTGGGTCCGTTTGAAGAGCGGGTCGAGCGGGGCGGGTCGGAGCGTGGAGGATTGAATGGCTTGCATGGTGGTGGTGGTGGTGATGGTGGAGAGTGAGAGAAGTGAAGAGCGGTGGCGACGCCAATGAGGTGAGAGTTTGAATCGGAGAGAAGAGAGAGAGAATGGGGGGGTTTGGGATTGGTTTTTGTAGGACGTTGTTTTCAGCTGCGCTGCTATATCCACGCCACGTCACTCTGCAGCACTTCCCACTGGAACAGAGATGCAGCTCTCTCTGATTCTCTCTTCTTCTTTTTTTTTCTTTTTTTTTTTTTTTTTCCAAATGTATCGATTCTATGATGCAAATTTCCCGATCACTCATGTTTGCCCACCTGAAGGCACACCTATTTGCCCGCCCACCTTCATGTCATGTCATGTGTCTTTTTTCTTAACCATGTTTAACCATGATTAACAATTTAAAACTATAATACATAAATTTTGTGGGCATTAGGAAAATAAGGGTGGTCGGTAAATTTGCATCAATAATAGTTATGATGACAATGGTGTTCACATGGTCACCTAGTGACCAATGAAATCATGGTCAATCACCGTTGGATGTAAATTCAATTGTGAGAAGTATTATTTTAAAGTTAAGTTGTTTTGTTCGTCCAACGGTGATTGACTATGATTTATTTAGTCACTAGGTGACCATGTGAACACTAATGGTTAGGATGATATGTAGTAATAGAAACCTTTCTAATGAGGATCCTTAAGTTAAGGACTTTTCGGCTTATCCCACTTTTCAATCTTATATCCACATCTTGACCGTTCAGTTTATAGGTATTTATGAGTAGATCATTTTTGTAAATTTTCAGCCATATTGAAAATTGTTAAGTCATTCATAAGTATGATTTACCAATTATGAACTTGAACGGTTCATGTTTGACATATTTGATTCGTCCATTAATTTGATCTAATTTGTTACCTTAACGATCACCGATTTGGCTGAAAATTTGTAAGGTTGATCTACACATATAGACCTAAAAACAGAACGAATGAGATGTCAAGATGTGATCGAAAAATATGTCTTTTAAACCATAAACCGAAAAGTCTTCAATTAGTTATCAACTTAAGGGTTCTCACTATAAGGGCTCCTATGTAGTAATTAGTATCGAAAATATCTTGTGCATTTGAAGCATATATATTAATAATATATAATCGATGTGTAACTTTCTATACGCTGATCAAAATGATACAAGCGTTCAAAGATTTGATTTTGTATTGTGTGTGTTTTTGTATATATTGTTGTTTTAAAGTTTTGGCTTAAGGCGTGGGTTATTCTTGTGAGATATGTGTTTTGAAGTACTTGGCATGTAGTGACCTGTATGGTGACACTATTGTTAGTATTGTATGTGGCCTTCAAAACACACTTAGTTATGGTTTTTTATATTTTTAAAAGACATACAAGTTTACAAAATTGTTATGAGAGCACACACCTTTCGTACACTCCTTTCTTTCATGAAAATACCCTTGAATATCCTTGAACATAGGAAGCTACAAAATGTAACCACATGCAATATTTTCAATAATATACTAATATAGTTGTTAACTTATTATATATCAGCTAGATTTGGTCATCGGTGTTTGATTCAACTTATATGGGTTATATTTGTTCAAACAATGCTTTACGAGAGACTATGAAAGATAAATGAATAAGATGATCGTGATTAAATGCATAATATAGTTCGTTCAACTTTAGTATGTGAATGTAAAACATGTGACTTCAATCTTGTCCGTCACAATTTACTGAATTTAGTAGGTGGACATTACACAATAATATGTCTTTTATAGCATAAATTAATGAATGGGAAATCAATTTACAATCATTACGACAATCGATGGTTGTCGAGTCTCAGTGTATGTCAATTCTGGGTTTCCATAGCTATTGCATGTCATATGTAAGTGAAAGGTTGTGAGTTCGACTCAAAAAAGAATTAATTATAGCATTTGAGTTATTTACATAATAAAAAAAAACTTTTTGGACAAAAAAAAAGTACAACCCAAAAATGACAAGGTGCATAACGAACGACACATCGTTTTGTTTGTTACTGAAAACGTCAAAACACAGACAGTAGCACCGAGCGCAATGTCCGTTCACTTCTGAGCCACTTCAGAGTCCGTTCAGAGCCGCAGAGCAACCAACAGCAACTACATCATGGTAAAGAAAACCAAAGACTCTCAGGAACCTCTGTCTTCTTCCTCCACCAAGACCCCAGAAGAAGCTTCCACTCGGTAACTTTCCTCCCCTGTTATTTTTGTCTTCACAGTTTTATGCTCTGTTTCCGAACACTCAATACAAGGAAAACTAAGCACAAAGTGGAAACTCAAACTCTGGTTTATGTTGCGTTGTGTTTTTTTTGAGTTCCGAAATATTGGGAACACAGTTTGCTTAGCCAAGTAGTTGGGTAAGGCTCAATTGGTTATTGATAGGGTTTATCTTCTTGAACAAATTGGATGGTGGGGTTTAGTTTTATAGTGGGAAATTGGAGATCAATAGTTGAATCTGAAATTGTTGAATAAGAAATTGGGTTTTTTTTTTAGAGTGTGTATTTTGCTCTTGATTGTGTTTAAAGCGATATAATAAAAACTCTAAAATTGTTTAGGAGAATGGTGTTGAGGGTCAGACAAAGCGAGGCGACAAAGAGGTTAGCAAGTTTAGTCATAGATGAGGAGAAGGAAAAGAGGGTCGTTTCAGTGAAACGATCGAAAACCAAGCAGAAGAAGAAAGGTGCAAAAGTTGATCCCAGGATTCCCAAGAAACCACCAACTGCATTCTTCTATTTCTTGTATGTTACCTCCTTCTTTCATTTATATGTTTCTGAGTGTAGTTGCAGGACATGTTTCACTTTGACTTTAGTTATCATTCTTCGGTCTGATTCTGTTCTGGTCTTTATACGTTCATGAGTTTTCCGACTTGGAGATTTGTAGTGTTTATAATAGAAAGTGGAAGTTTTGGTAGGATACTAAATACTAATACACTATGGTAAGCACTCACACTCGCACTCACATCAGATTTATGATCAGTGTATTTTCAAGGAAATTAACATTTTACAAGGAAGTTGTTTTAGGTGTTCAGAATAACAAGACTCTTCGTATGTAAGATCATTATATAGCTACTTAATTTTATGCATGTAAGAGCTTACAGAAAGTCAATTATATTATTTGTATTCAAGGGATAATAATTCACATGCAAGTTTGCAAGTCTTCAAAAGGACATAAGAATTCCTGAATGTTCGAAAATATACCAAAACGAGTCTACTTAACTAGATGAGGACCAAAATTACTTGACAATGGACTACTAATAGGGGTGCTTTACAAGTTTTAATGTTGTCTGTAGTGATACAGTTATGATACTATGTTTCCTACAGATTGTGTTCATGCATAAATACCAGCCACTGAAGGTTTTTAGTGTTCTGAAACTCTTAACCATTTCAGTACGAGCAACTTTCTCATAGACTTAGTTTTCTTTTTGTGGTTAAGGGAGGACTTCCGCAAGGAATTTCAAGAGCAAAATCCAGATATTAAGACTATGCGAGTGGTTAGTCCAGATAGAGTTCATGTGATGATTTGTTAAATTGCCACTTCTTGTCGTAATTCCATTACTTCTCCTTTATGTGAACTAACAATGCTTTAATATTCAGGTTGGAAAGGCGTGTGGAGAGAAGTGGAAGACAATGTCATATGAGGTTCGTGATCTGACTTTAGTTCACTTGGTGCATAGTAGTTGTATTGACAGTAGAATTTGTATTGTTATTATGAAGGGGGGAAAGGAACTAGTTATGATAGATTTTAGTTTGAGTTTGGGTTTGTTTGCAAAAATTGTGAACTTTTGATACTGCCTCATCCTTGTTACATAGAACTGTGAATGGCTTGTGCTTGTTTATAGTTGTATATAACTTGTGTAATATCACAGAGGTATAACATGAGAGGAACTCAATTGATTCTATGAATGCCATTATCGAGCTTGATCAGGAATTTGCTAACTATCCATCTACTTTGCCATTATCTAAATTTAATGCCTTTTACTATGTGCTTTAGCTTAATATAAGTTTTATAACTCAAATCTTTCTACGTTGAAGTGACGCACATTAGGTTAGCTTCATAAGATTCAAGTGATATTGGCTGAAGCATGCGATTGTTCGTTTCCTAATCACTTATTCTGGTTGTAACCAATTAGATTATCTTGCTTTTATATTCATCTATAGCCATGAAGCATCAAGGTCTTATAAATTTTGACTGTTTACTAGCTTCCTACATGCTAGTTTAGGCCAATAGTTGCTTACAGCATTTTCCTCGTTCATTCTTGTTCTCTCCTTATTTTAGGACAAGGTTAAATACTATGATATAGCCATGGCGAAACGAGCTGAGTTTGACGAGGCTATGTCAGAATATATCAAGAGAAAGGTAAGCTTGCTTTGTGTTATGTTTGTGGTAAATTACCTGAATCTTATTTCAGAAGTAATGCCGGTGATTGTCAACTGCGTTTGCAGGAAAGTGGCGAGGGTGAGGAAACTGAAGATGATGAAGATTATGATATCTGACAAACACGTATCAATAGGGTGAAAGTAGACCATTTGTAATACTAATCCTCTGTTCTTTAAACAAACAAATGTCCATGCCTGTATTATTTTTGTCTATATCTGTCCAGAATTGGATTTCAGTAGCGAGACTGCAGATTTTCACAGTTGGTGTGCACTTTTAAAAAGTTGAAGATGACTGTACCAACTGGATTTTAGTAGCGAGAAATGTAGATGAATCTTTGATTAGTACCGTCTAACCTGCCTTTTAGCTTTTATCGGTTTCTTTTGATAAAACCACTGCAAGTTCCCTCTTGATTAATAAACACGTTAATGGTTGTGCAACAATGTATATAACACTGTCAGGCTCTTATTCAGATGAAAGCCCGGAGGTCGTCATGAATTTATTTTCTCCTCTAATATAGTACTATTCGATTGAATTACACTTTCAAAGTTTTCTCTTCACTGCTAGCGCGCCTACTGGTGCCAGTTGATGCTCCTAATGAATCAGAGATGCTCCTGACTTCTGCAATCATGGCTACCACATCATTGAGCTTGTTAACTGCAGAACCCACGCCCTGTATTCAACAATGAAGCAAAGAAACACTGTATGTTAATCCATTATACTTTGGGTATCCTCAGAGGTACAGAAATGGAAACAGTTTCATGGTTTACTCACCACACCAGCGGCTCCTGCTGTTATGGCCATTGGTGCTGTAACTGCACTCAGTCCAGATGAACACATGACAGGAATGTTGACAGCTCGTGAAATCGAGTATGCTGCTGCTAATGTTGGTGAGGCCTGAATTACCAAATACCACCATCAGATTTGATTCTGGAAACAATGTCTTATAGCAGAATGGAGTCTAGGTTCATATTACCTTCTCAATCAAACCAAGAACACCGGACTGGGAGGGGTTGGAACAGTTTCCTCCTTCAGTCTGGATGATGTCTACACCTTCTTGCTCTAGCATCTCTGCAAGCTTGACCTGCCATTCAACTAACTTGGTTAAACCAAATAAGGGGGTGACAAAAAGCAAGGATCACGGGATCAAATATAAGCTGTCAGCAATGCTGCTTATGACCTGATCTGGGAGGCTTAGTGTATGAGGTACAGTGACTGATAAGGCCACGGATGGAAGAATTCTCTTGGTCTCCTTTGTCAAATTCAATATCTGTAAACACAATAAAAATTCTTGATAGGTAAACTCTTGCTGACAAGTATTTTAACAAGGAATCCTTTTAAAAATGAGATGCACTACCTGCTCTGGAGTGAAAATCACACCCATCTCATAAAAAGAGTCATAGTTTCCAATCTCAACCTGCACAAGCCACCAACTTTCATAAGTTTACACAAAATGAGAAAGAGCATTACTGACATTCTATCAAATTATGCAGCATTTTCTTGAAGCATAGTAAAGAAGATTTAAGTTTTCGATTCGGACCATCAACGCTCCTGCTTCAACAGCAGCTGGAAATGCCGCTGGATCTACAGATGAAACACAAACCTGCAAAATTGAGGCATCTTCAGTTGATGAATATTGAGTAATAATAGAAACCAGAGTTAAAACCCTAGCAAATAACAAACAGTAATTACATACCGGAAGAGAAGTTAGACTAATAGCAAGCTTCACCAACTCAGGGTCACAAGCTATATCCACATGAGTTGCTCCTCCCTATATGAATTGACACATGAGATTATAACAAACAAAAAAAATCAAATTGACATTTAGCTAACCTTGACACCACAAAGCATAAAGAAGAAGATACGAAGCCTAGTAGTCTAACATATTTCGTCACTTGGTTTAACAACAAAGTTACTTTAGCTAAACTGTCCATTAGTTCATCTCATCTGTAAATGGAGTATGCCAAACAAACCTGTTCTGCAGCAGTAATGACTGATGCCACATTTTCTTTGTCAAAATTCTGCAAACCTGAAATAATCTGCAAAACACAAATTTACATAACATTAATTATGAATATGAGGATTAGTTTCATTTTCTCAGAAACAGAACTAGCAAAACATGATAGGTTTTGGTTTACCTTGAGAGCTCTGCGTTCATGAAAATCTTTCAAGACTGCTTCTTTAGAAGTTGACAGAACTGCTTTGGTGGTGAAAGAAGCTCTTTTTTTCAGAGACAAGCATGGTTTTGAGGACAGAGAATGACCCAGAACAGGGTTTGTGATAGTTTTCAGAAGGGAGTGAGAGGTTGATGAAGTTGGAATGCAAATAGAGGCCTGCATCTTCACTCCAGCGTAAGGTTTAGAGGTTTTAGAAGTTGGGAAGCAGAGAGATAAGAGAGAGACTGGCAGCTAGCTATGTATACTGTCTTACAAGAAGATGTTTCTGCTGCCACCTCAGCTGGCATACACACTACATACTTTTGAATGAATAATGTTAGGAAGATAAATTTTGTGATACCACTACTAGCAAATTACCAATGTGTGTAGAGCTGTTTCTGAGGACACAAAGATGTGCAAGTTTTTACTCGTAAAACTGTAAGTGTTTAGTATATGACTTCAGAAGGGGTTTGTCTCTTCTTAAGCTTGGATGTAACGAAACTAATGATGTATCAAGACTCCTGGAACACGGTTAGCTTTGGTTATAGCTTTGGTTGAGTCATATTGGTTCAAGTTGTTGTAATAGTTGGTATTCTAATTAGAAAATGACATACTACTACGTAACAATAAACCCAGTAATAGTTGGTATTCTGTCACTGCGTGTGATTTAATACAATTAGATCATGATTTTGTTGTTGCGATATTTGAACCAGAACTTGAAATCGGTGATTAATCTACTGTATTCGCTCAATTTTTGATGAAATGAAGGACTATGGTTTAAGTGATATGGATCTGTGCACTTTTAAGTTTTGTGTTGTGGTTTATACTCCTGCTTTGACTCGATTCAGTGGACCAATTACTTAGACATATGTTGTTTGAAGTAGTGCCATGTTGATAATTTGAATATGATCTTAGAAACCCAAATGGTTGTTGTTTTAGTTGGATACTCTCAAATTTCAATCTTATCCTTAGTAGTGTTACTAGTGTATCGTTGTGGAAGGAGTTGAAGCACTTTGGGGGTTTTGATGTAGCAGAAGGAGTATCAATATTGAAAGAGTATGAGTACAGCAAATGTAGTAGAAGAATTAGACAAATACGAATGCAATAGCAAGATTGGACTAACACGAATACAGTAGCATGATTGGCCAAATACATGTGTAGTAGCAGAACTTGATGATGGCGAATTTAGTAGGAGAATTTGACGAGTAGTAATGCAGTCGCAAAACTAAGCGATGATGAGTGCGGTAGCAGCCTGAGGAGCATAGGTTACCTTCAGAAAGTGTAGTAGCGCTAACTTTCTAGCAAATGTAGTAGCAGCTAACTCAACAAGTGCAGTCGCAGCTAAAACAAGACATGACCGGAGAAGTAGTAGCAGCGAGACGAGCAATCGGCAATAGCAAAACATTTGTAAAAAGTTGGTAGTAGCAGTGCGTTTATAAATAGTCGGTAGTAGCAGTGCATTTGTAAACAATAGACAGTAGCAATTTTAGCAATCGACAATAGCAGCGTGTTTGTAAATTGTATCTGATTATTATTATTATTTATTAATGAATCTAAGTTTTATTAGAGAAAATGTTTTTAAGTTATGCAGGGCTAGTTTGGTAAAATTACTAGATATGCAGATGGTGGTAAGATTGTGCGATAAGTTTGAACTTGAAATTTCAGACAGTAGTAGAATAAGATAGTAACAAAATTTGAGGATATATAAGACAATAGCAAAATTGGAGGATAAATTTTCAAGCAATAGTAGTAGAAATGGAGAAAGCAGTAGCAGAAGTGGAGGATAAGACAGTAGAAGAGTTAAAGTATAAGGCAGTAGGAAAATTAGAGGATAAATCTTCAAGCAATAGTAGTAGAAGTAGATAACTGCAGTAGAAGAAGTGGAGGATAAAGCAGTAGTAGAGTTAACCTTTATTGTCTTAGTCTTCAAGCAGTAGCATAACTAAAGGATTGCCGAAGCATACTTGTGCTACTACTAGAATGTTAACCCATGCTGCTGCTACTTCTACTGGGATGTTAACCCTTGCTGCTACTACTTCTACTGGGATGTTAAACCCTGCTATTACTTCTACTAGAATGTTAACCCCTGCTACTACTTCTACTGAGATGTTAATCTCTGCTACTACTTCTACTGGAATTAACTGCTACTACACTAAGTTATTAAAAACCTGCTACTGTATTCCATTTACTGGAATGTTAAACCCGGCTACTACTTGTACTGGAATTAACTATTACTACACTAAGTTAATTAAAAACTTACTATTGTATTCCATTTACTGAAATGTTTACCTCTGCTACTACTTCTACTAGAATGTTAACCATTGCTACTACTTCTACTGGAATGTTAAACTTTACTACTACTTCTACTATAATTAACTGCTACTACACTAAGTTGTTGAGAATCTGAATTGTGTTACATTTACTAGAATGTTAACATCTGCTAGTACTTCTACTGGAATTAACTGTTACTACACTAAGTTATTAAAAACCTGCTACTGTATTCCATTTACTGAAAAATCTCAAAAGGAGATATTTTTCTCTTCTAAAAACATATTTAATTAGTGTATGGTTAGTTTGGTAAATTAAACAATGACACATGACATGCAGAGAAAGTATTGTCCTTAATTGTTAAAAACTGTCTGTTTCTGCATAAACCGGGAGGGCCATGCGGAATCACTGTGGAGCACTAATATGAACAATCATGAGCAAGACAAGGACGTATAGTGGTTCACCATGCCTCGGGGGACATGGCTACGTCCACTTGCAAATCAACTATCATGGCCAATTGGCCTTTGGTGTTACAAGTGCATTCATCCATCCCGCCCGTGAGGAGTAGGGGAGGGAGAGGGAGCATAATATACATTCTATATGGATGGGGGGAGTGAGTCTGAGAGTTCCATATATCCTTTCTACACAGGGGGAGCCTTCTTTTTATAGATAAAGAAGGTTTCCTCTTATTACATATTTCCGATGTGGGACTAACTAGGAATTTATCTTATCATGGTGCCTTCTTGTGGAGCTTGGAGAAGCACCTTCCCAATGTGGTACCGATGATCTTTCACCATGGTGAGGTAGCCTGGACGTTGGTCTACAAGTTTCATGACTGGTCTATGGGCGGGGAAGGTAGTTTACTGACTACCGACTACAAGTCCCCCCAAGTTCCCGTTCAAGACACATCTTAAATGGGGACTTAATATACAAAATGCTCATAAACCAGTCATATGTCCCCAACACAGACCCGGTCCCAGTCCCCCCAAGTCCGTACTCAAGAGGTGTATTGAACGGGTCCGCCTCGGACACAAAGGCTGACACTACCAGGCGAGCTGAGGGGTCCGCGTCGTACAAGCGAGCTGAAGGGTTCGCTCGGCACAAAAGGGCTAAAACTCGGGCGAGCTGAAGAGTCGGCCTCGCACAGAATGGGTGATACTCGGGTGAGCTGAGGAGTCCGCCTCGCGCCATAATGGGTGATACTTGGGCGAGCTGAAGAGTTCGCTCCTCGCCGAAAGGCTTACACTCGGGCTAGCTGGTGTGTCCGCCTCACACAAGGCGTGATACTCGGGCGAGCTGAGTCCGCTCGCACGAACAAGGAGTACATGAGAGCTGAGGATTCCGCTCCGCATTCAAGGACGATCCGTGAGCTGTGGAGTCCGCTCCGCATACAAAGAGTACTTGCGAGCCGAGGAGTCCGCTCCGCACATAGTGACTGAAATTGTCACGCGAGGTGCATCTTGTTCCACGCGAGATGGGTCTCGGTGACACACGCGAGGTGGATCTTGGTGTTATACTTTCATGGACAAGGGTAGCAAGCCCTTTCCATATACGGTGTTACTACTCGAGTGATAGGGTGTTAACGCCGTCCGTGGTTTATCAAGCCACTTGCTCCGTTTTTAAAGGGAAAATAGAAGATTTATGCCCATCCCGCCCGGTCTTTCTGGGGATTTCAATGTCTCTCGGTGGATTTCCTATCTCGCCCGGTATTTCTGGGGATTTCATTGTCTCTCGGTGGATTTCCCATCCCGCCCGGTCTTTCTGGAGATTTCATTGACTTATGCCTCTCGGTCGAATGCCTATCCCGTCTGGTCTTACTGGGGATCTCATTTAACGTAGGCCTCTCGGTGGATTACCCATCCCGTCTGGTTTTTCTTGGGATTTCAGTGCCATGATCCCGCCCGGTATTACTGGGGATTTCAGTGCCATGATCCCGCCCGGTCTTACTGGGGATTTCAATATCATGATCCCGCCCGGTCTTACTGAGGGAAAACTTTTGCCTCTCGGTCGAATGTCAATCTCTGGGTGGAATGCCTTTCTCTCGGTCGAGTGCCAAAACCAACTGACCAGCATGCACACTCGTACACTACACGCGAGGTGATGTGTCCGCCTCGCACTGAAGGACTGACACTCGGGTGAAGGGTCCGCCTTAAGCACAAGGCTTCACGCGAGCTGACAAGTTCGCTCCGCGTGCCACGACTACCACGCAATTTGAGGAGTTCGGTCCGCATGACTACCGTGCGAGCTGAGTAGTTCGTCTCACGTACAAATATCTTCACGCGAGCTGAGTTCGCTTCGCGTGCAAATATCTTCACTCGAACTGTTAACGTCGCTCCGCGTGCCGTGACTACCCCGCGAGATGACAAGTCCGCTCGCGTCCCATTACTACTGCGCGAGCTGTTGACTTCGCTCCGCACATAATGATTACCCTGCGAGATAAGAGTCCGCTCGCGTGCCTTTACTACGAGGCGAGGTGTTGACTTCGCTCCGCCCATAGTGACTACCCCCGAGCTCTTGACTGCGCTCTTCCTTTACTACGACGCGAGCTGTTGACTTTGCTCCGCGTGCCATTATTACCGCGCGGGCTAAGGAATTCATCAATAAGATAAAAATATGTTCATCACGGCCCCCGGCCTCAAAACTTACTCGGCGGGGCGAGGATTGTTGCACCTTCACAATGAACAAATGATCGATAAGTATTTGACCAACACAATTATGGCATGATAATTATCGAAAAGCACAATGGTTCATGCAATTGTGTAATACTCTCTCGGTGGAATGCCGATCTTTCAATCTTGGTCGAATGTCTATCTCCTGGTGGAATACCTTTCTCTCGGTGGAATGCCAAAATATGCAGGTAGAATATGATGAATTTTCACAAACCAATGAGATAATAATAATCATAATCTGGACGAGATTTATCTGTGAAAATAGATGCCGAATGGGGGCACACAGGAGGTACAGATTCATGCTCGTACGACTCCCGAATGATGATTTTTTTTTTCGGGTGTCCCTCTGGGGCATGATGTCTTTCGGGATACCTCTTGGTCGTCATGTCTCTTGGTAGAATGCCTCGTAGAGCAATAGTAGCCAGAGGGAAGTGAAAACTGAATTGGACGACCGAGATCCTGCGTCTAGGGGTGTAGGGCGTGCCACCGCGCGGAATGCATTGGAATTGTCAACGCTTCACAAGGTCCTTCTCTCATGCGGGGTCCGCCTGCGCGAAGTCAACACTTTGCGTAGCGCATTTTCTAGCGAGGTGAGCTCGCATGCAATTCATGTCACTGTTTTGATACGTGTGAACTCCCCCCTCACCTGATAATTTCCTTCCGCCTTATATGTGGACTTTGTGCAATTAGGTCCTACATCCCGCTCGCGAGATAACTTTGGCGAGGTTCACATCCCGCTCCCGTGCTAACATAGGCGTGGTCCACATCCCGCTTGCCTGATAACTTAGGCAAGCTCTACATCCCGCGGGCGCGATAAATGAGGCGAGGTCGACATCCCGCTCGCGTGCTAACTTTGGTGACGAGGTCGACATCCTGCTCGCGAGATAACTCGGCGAGGTTCACATCCCGCTCGCGTGCTAACATAGGCGAGGTGTACATCCCGCTCGCCTGATAACTTAGGCGAGGCCGACATCCCGCTCGCGCGATAACTTAGGCGAGGGCCACATCCCACTCGCCTGATAACTTAGGCGTGGTGCACCTCCCGCTCGCGGGTCAACTTTGGCGAGGTCCACATCCCGCTCGCGTGATAAGGTCCACCCCTAACACATGTCAACTCTTCCACTGGCAAACCACACATAATTGCTTTCTTATCCGGTCGACCAACCATGCTGGGCTCGCCTCATCTCGTCCCCCTTTCGCATGCGAAGTACTCTTCTTGTTTCTTGGCGAAGTGTCCCATGCGAAGTCGTCTCGCTTCGCTTCAATACTAGGCCATCTCCTACGCGAAGCCACCACTGTCAATCTCTCGGTGGAGTGTCTCTCTGTCGAATGTCTATCTCTCGGGTGGGGTGCCAATCTCTTTGTGGAGTGCCTCTCGGTCGAATGCCTATCCCTCAAATCTCGTTTACTTGTCGTTACGGATGAATCCTTGTTGTCGGTACGGTCGGGCTGACTTCACTAGTTTCTTCTTCACCCCATACCTCTAATATCGGGTGTCCATAGCAATTTTCAGCTATGCACCAGACAAATAAATGAGGGGATGTCGGTGGTATCTGCCGGGAAGCGCGTCCCAGATCCCATTTCCATTGAGCCAGCAGATCGGGTGTCACCCGGGGTCCCGGGTGCATGCTCTAATATTCAACCCCCAAGAAGATGTCGGTAGGGAAGACGACGAATATCGGGCAGCAGGAGGAGTGGGTCGTCACCGGCGAAGCTCCCGTTCGACAAGAGGAGCTCAGGGTCCCGGTGATTCATCTCCGAGTGATGGCTGGAGGCATCGGACATGAGCTGCTATGGCTCTGCTCTTGGTAAAATCCCGATGCAAAAAGAACCCGGGCGGGTCATCTCGCTTCGCTCTCATACAAAGTCAACTCGCTTCGCTCCCCATGCGAGGTCATCTCACTTCGCGCGAAGTCAACTCGCCTTGCTCGCTTCCTCGCCTTGCTTCCGCGCGAGCTACATTGCCTCGCTTCCGCGCGAGCTATCTCGGCTCGCTTCCGCGCGAGCTATCTCGTCTCGCTTCCTCGCGAGCTATCTAGCCTCGCTTCTGCGCGAACTATCTCGCCTCGCCTCCAGGCGAGGCTTTAACCTATTGATCATGGACTTGAATGAACTACCAATTGGTGGAATGTCTCTCGAGCGGTAGAGCAATATGACTTTTAGTAATGATTCCCACAGACGGCGCCAAATGTTTCTGCATAAACCGGGAGGGCCATGCAGAATCACTGTGGAACACTAATATGAACAATCATGAGCAAGACAAGGACGTATAGTGGTTCACCATGTCTCGGGGGACATGGCTACGTCCACTTGCAAATCAACTATAATGGCCAATTGGCCTTTGATGTTACAAGTGCATCCATCCATCCCGCCCGTGAGGAGTAAGGGAGGGAGATGGAGCATAATATACATTCTATATGGATGGGGGGAGTGAGTCCGAGAGTTCCATATATCTTTTCTACACAGGGGGAACCTTCATTTTATAGATAAGGAATGTTTCCTCTTATTACATATTTCTGATGTGGGACTAACTAGGAATTTATCTTATCATGGTGCCTTCTTGTGGAGCTTGGAAAAACACATTCCCGATGTGGTACCTATGATCTTTCACCATGGCGAGGTAGCCTGGACGTTAGTCTACAAGTTTCATGACCGGTCTATGGGCGGGGAAGGTAGTTTACTGACTACCGACTACACTGTCTTTATTTGTTTAACAATAATACAAGTAGATTTATTTGTGTTTCAAATCATTTTAAATGATATATATGTGATTTTCTATATTTTAATATGGTTATTATTTTCTTACCTTTTGGTAATTGAGGTATATATATTTCAGCATTCTTTTTATTTACTTTTACTTTTACTTTTACCTTTGTTATTATTGTGAAGAGATAAGGATGGTGCTTTGGTGAGGTGGGGGACGGAAGGAAAGAAAGAGAAAGGAGAAAGGGAAAAGAGGGAAAAGAGAGGGAAAGGAAGGAAGGAAAAGATTGAGAAGAGAAAGAAAAAGAAAAGGGAAGAAAGAAAGAAAGAGAAGTGAGATGGGGGAGAGCGGACAACGGAGAACAGGGAGTAAGACGCAAGAAGAAAACGAAAAGGAGAAACGGAAGAGGAAGAAGTGAATTTGGATTCTTTGTTGGCTGGGTTTAGTTTCAGAAGGAGAGATTTCGGTATGGAATGGGTGAGCGTGTTTAATCTTCTGAGAGGTGAGTGGCTGTTCTATCTTGCATGTTTTGATTATGATTTTTCTTGGTTCAGTTCTTCCTTGAGGTGATTGTGTGTACCGCTGTGAGTGACTTTTATATCTCAAATCGTGTACCTTGATATTAAGTTTCCTTGTTTCCTTGTTTCTGGTTTGTTTCATCTGTAAAGATCGATTGGTTTCTGGTGTTTTTAAGAGGAAGGGATTAATGGTTCAGTAACTTTCAGAAGTTTACTTCTTGTGGGTTAATTGCTTAATTTTGTGTTCGATGGTAGGTTAATGTACTTACTGTTTCCATGTTTGCTTTTTGAATACAATGGTGTCAATTGATGTTGATTGTAGTCAGTAAACTATTTGTAGAACTTGAGTGCTTACATGTACTACGTTTCGGTGTGTTCTTGTTGGTTTTGCTTCCTAATGTGTGAGGTAAGTGTCTTGCCTAAAAAGAAAGAGATGAGGCTTTTAATTTAATTGGGCTGATCTTGTTATACTCTATTGATGTTCATGAATGTAATCGTGCTCTTAAGGTTTCTGGATATGCGATTAAGTACTGGAAAAATTGCTAATATTGTTGGCAATGTGCACATCACCTATGACGTGACCGTAAAGGGCACGATCAATGAGCTTAGGTAGCTCGGGCTGAAATAGCCAAGACATAGCTAAAAGGTTTGCAGTGGCATCAAGTGATTGATAAGCTTGCAGCGGCAACTTAGTTCTTTTAAGTGATTTTAATTGATCGTTGTGTTGATCTTATTTCAAAAGAGTGATTACGAGTTCTTATTTGTGCTTTATTTTATCGGTCAGTTGTTGTGGCAGATTTTATGAAAGATTATACTTGGAAAATGCTTAGTTAATAACATATCCTCAATTCCTCAACCTTGTAGCCGTTTCTTGATGTTTTGATTGTTTCTATTTTTATTCGGTATTTTCTAAAGTCACTCACTGAGCGTTAGTTTGCTCATCCCTCTTTGTGTTTTCTGTTTGCAGGTCTGTTGGTTTCCTTTTCAGAAGTGTTCGGGTTGTATGTAGCTCAGAGTAGGATTTTCTTTTTGGTTGACTTGTTTAAAAGAAAGGGTTTTCTCTTGTAAAACTGATTTGGGTTTTATTTGTAAATTACTTCTGATGTGCTCATTTTCTCTTCCTTTATATTTATAGCGAATTTATTTGCTCATATTTTTTTTGTATTTGTAATTTCATTTTCGACTCGTAATAATGCTATTGTTCATTTCGGACCAGGTCGTTTCAATATCCACTGACTTGGACTCCTCAACTGACTCGGAACTATATCGATACCTCTTCTAATCTGAAACTGCGTTTATTTCTTATCAGAAAAACCAGTACGAGACGAAAGACGATTCCTCTCAACAATGGAGGAGGTCGTTTCCAAGTTTGCTGGGAAGATCATGCTCTCTGAAGCTGAGCAGGAGGAAGTGATCCACGTCAAAACCCACGATTTTGAGGCCTTCAAGACCAAGTTAGACCTATCTCTGGTAGGAAAGGTCCTCACTACCAAACCCTTCAGCAGAATCGATCTCAAAACCAAGATGGTCATGGCTTGGAATCCCACAAAAGACATGAAGATTCGAGAAATAGATGACAATCTATTCCTATTTGTATTCAGAAACGTGGAAGATAAGCAGAGAGTGCTTGACAATGGCCCTTGGCATTTTGACAATGCCTTGTTGGTTCTGGACTACACAGATGGGACTGTGAGCCCATCTGAAATGAAGCTGAACCATGCAGATTTATGGGTCCAAGTCCACAACTTGCCATTGTTGGGTATGAATGTGGTCCTTGGGAGAAGGATAGCCAACTATTTGGGAAAATACCTAGAGGTTGAGGAAGAGGGTGATGGAGAATGTTGGGGCAAATATATGAGGTTGAGAGTGAGGTTGGATGTCATGCAGCCGTTGCGGCGCGGCATGAAGATTTGTCTTGAAGGGTGTGAGCCAATTTGGGTGGATTTCAAGTATGAAGGGATACCGGAGTTTTGTTATCATTGTGGGATTTGGGGGCACAATGAGAGTGAATGTGAAGTTGTGATTGGGAAGGAAAGGGGGTTTTTGTTTGTGACATTTTCTCGGATGTGGGAGTATGTATCTCCTTGGGTTGGATTGTGGTCAAAGGAGAGAAAGGGTGATCAGGAAGACTTGACAAAGGGTGAAGATATGGAGAGGCCAGAGGTGATTGATGAATCAAAGGAATGCAGTCCAAAGCTTAGCAATACCGAAGGACAGGAGAGCAATGGTGATCAGGAAGACCTAAGCAACTTAACCAAGGGTGAAGATATGGAGAAGCCAGAGGTGATTGATGAATCAAAGGAATGCAGTCCAAAGCTTAGCAATACCAAAGGACAGGAGAGCAATGGTGATCAGGAAGACCTAAGCAACTTAACCAAGGGTGAAGATATGGAGAAGCCAGAGGTGACTGAGGAATTGAAAGAATGTAGTCTGAAGTGCAGCCATACAGAAGGACTGGGGAGCAATGGTGATCAGCAAGACTTACAGAGGGTTGGATTTAAATTTGGTTCCATAGGGCTACATGAAGTTTGTGCAGATTCTTCGACAAAGAGTGGATTCCAATTTGGTCCTGCAAGCCAGAGCCCTTGAAAGAGACGAGAGTCATAAGAAAGGTGATCAGGCGAAATAGAAAGTAAGTAAACTGAATGAAGAGCAGCCTAGCTATGCAGTATGATCCGTGCGTTGTTTATTAAGATAGAGGGACTTTGAGTTTTATTGTACTTTATTTTGGAGCATTTTTCAAATAAATGGACAAGGCAGTTCAAATGAAGTGTCTCAGTTTTGATTAAGAATTTTGCATTAGTGACTCAACACATAAAATGGTTTGGTTTATTTGTTTCTCTCCTAATTTATGTTCTCAGTAACTTATAGTTCTGGAATGTTTATTTTTATGAATCAATGGATTGTTTATGTACTTCTATATAGGACTGCTGAATAGAGTCGAATGCGTTGCTTTTATGTTCCCTTTTGATAACTTCACTTTTGTTCAAAATAGTACAGGAATGGTTGATGAAAAAAGAGAAAAGATGCAACACTTGACAGGAAGGAATGCTGTTCTTTGGGACAATGATGTAGGGTCTTCTCAAATACTAATCCTAGGTAATGGCATTCTGTTATACTCCATTGAGAGCGCAAAGCAGCAGCCTGCTTGCCTAAGAAACCTGATTCCGGGGGATGTGCTACATGAAACCTGGCCTTATTCCGAACAAAGGGAGAGGCCTTGGTCTGATATGGTCTGATATGGGGTCCTGATTGCACTGAGGATTTTCTTAACAAGTTTCAGCTCAAGGTAATGCTCTTTGCATCAACATGAAGTAACAGAGTATCACAGTAGGAATTGAAAAACTAGAACTCCCAGTAACAGCAGGGTTTGAAATTTAGGAACAGAATTCAGAAGAGATTGAATCTGACTGCCAGATTTTGGGTTTGAAATTTGTAGCCGCGTGGAATAATCAATAGCAAACTAAGTAATATGAGTTAACAATCCAAATGCCTCTAGGAGATATCTGTTTCTGGCAGCCATATCAGCAAATCCTCAAAAATGGAACTAAGCGTGAACATTTTGTACAAGTGCCTAATATCTTATTTCTTAGTTGAAAGTATCAATCTCAAATACGCATGAAGAACCATAATTTGCACAGCTCAAATTGTAGAACTGGTAAGTCAGAATTCATGAAAGAAGTCAACTATTCATTAACTTTGTACATAAATACATTGAAGCAAATTAGCAAAATTACACAGCCAATGTGGCAAATTAGCTTCATCTCTTCCCCCATCCCCACATATCCTTCAAATCCAAGATTAAAGACTTGATGAAATCCGTCAAAGGGAATCACCGTTAGCCGAAAACTTGCACCGGAAACTCAACAGAAGAGAATTACAGAGAGAGAAAGAGACACCATGATCATATCTTGAAACTCAAAGGTACATACAGAAGATAGACTCAAAAGCTGCAACCGCAGCAAAGGTAGAAGAAGGCGATGCTGAGGGCCAACACTATCGCCTCAAAAACCGAAACGATCTTGAACACAACGTCGTCGTAGAAAGATAGCTGCAAATTCACGGGCCTAAACTTGAAGGCAGACCCCAAGTACTTCCACCTAACACTCCACGATTCCTTCCTAATCGACTTCGTAAACAACAACCACCTCTTCTTCCCCAAAATCTTCATAGCTCGCCCTTGTTTTGCTTTGAGGGTCTGGTTTTGGTTTGGTTTGATGAGGATGGAATGGGAAGGTTTATATCGACGGGGTTGAGGAAGATTCGGTTTTCTTAGAAGGCAAGGAGTTGGGGAAATATATGTAAATTTGGCGGCGGGGGAAGGGCGTTTTGGGTAGTTTGGGGGGGTTTGAAGAGGTGTGAGGAGAGAATAACTGCTCCTCGTTTTTGGATGGAGTGGAGGTGCAGTTGAAACCTGAAACGTGGGGAAGAAGAGTCGTGGGTGCGTCTAGACTCTAGAAGAAAGAAACGTACTCCATGCAAAATAACTAAGCTTGTGCCAACAACTCACACTACTTCAGTTTTTTGTGTACTTTGTTTTGCTTTGTTTCTTGTTTTTTGCTTCCTCGTTGTTTCTCGTTTTACACCAAAAAATGAAGGGTTTGTCTATCATATCATATGGTAACTGTGTCTAATTGTATGACACATGGTATACTGGAATTTTCTAAAAAAGAGAAATATACTACAACAAATAAATAAGTGAATGAGACTGGAGTCTGGACAATGTTCCGTTACAATTTATAGTATATATTACGGTTGATGTCACAAATAATACAACATGATAATACATTAATTTTATCTTCGATACAATATCAAGATGTAATCAACAAAGTTGACATGCAACCCAAATTTCTTAGGATGATTTTTGGTTTGCTTCACTAATACTATGTAAAAGATGATAGAAAATCAATCACCGAAGAAATAATTAAGGGCTATTAAAACACAGTGGGTATCATAGAAGTAATTATTTTATATTTTCATTATTTGATTATATAAATAACGAGAAATTTCGAAAATATTGCAAATTAGTTTGTTCTAATATCTCATTTGGTCTAGTGGCATAGTTTCATCTTTAGTAAGTGGAAGGTTGTGAGTTCGACTCACGCAGTTGTAATTTACCTGATAAAAAAATATATATCTCATTGTTTAGCCCAGTACCATTTAGTCTAGTGACATAGTCTGTCTTGTACTACCAAATTTTTACTTCCAGCTTTGGATTTATAGGTTAACACGTTCAATCATTTATTTTTTCTAACGTACAAGAAAGTGCGGTTTGGAAGACAAACTAATGCGAGATGAATGAAGAATTGAAGTAAAATTGGCATGAATCGAAACTTGGTGCTGCTACCTCCATGTCAATTCTATGAACGAATTAAAACTAGGAAAAAAAAAAAACAGATAGAATATGGCACGCGTACTCTATAGTCTGTAGTCTCAAAATGGACGTACAATTTTGATCACACATTCACACATATGCATCAAAGTATTGTAACTATTGAGTTCATGAAACCAGTTGATCTTTTACTGATTCTGAATCTCTGATTGGGTTCGAATCAATATATTTTTCCATTATTCTCTGGGATCCATCTTTCACCGAAAGTGAAAAGGCGAAGGGAATATATGGCATTTGATATATGGAAACAGATCGATGAGCATGCATGGTTTACCAAGTAAACTGATGATGATGATGATGTTGTTTGGATACCCTAGTAATAATAATACAAAGAAAGCTTCAAGTCTGTAACTTGCAGAAGAAGGCAGGAAATATCATGTTCTTGTGCGCGTTTACATATATGTCAAGGTCATGCATGACATAGACATAGATTGACAGAAGAAGCATGCATACGCCAAAAGAGAGGTCCATGCAGATACACAAGATACAACTGTGTATGAGTTGGTCGCCAACCATCTCCAGAAGAAAGGTCAAGTTTATTCCATGGCTGCCAACGTTGCCTACTAAAGCCAAGTCTTTTACATCTAGCTACTCTACTCGTTTATTTTTCTAAGCCAGGACTCGCGCCTTTGCTTTGTTCTTCCAGTGCATCAGTACTGACGGAAAGAGATGAGATAAAATTCATTGGTCGATTATTTTCTTACATACATGGACATGTTTAAGTTTGAGCTTTTCGGCCGATTCCATCAGCCCAAATGGAGTCCCAACCACAAAACGGATCCAACATGAAATCAAACACAAATGTCTAGAGATTAATTCTTTGGTGTTCACATATTACAACTCATACAAATCATACTGTACAATGCAATTGACTAATAATAGGCATGATTGACCCTAATGTTCATATGATCATCAACTGCTAACAGCCCAAAACCCCAGTCGAAGGTAAGGTAAACAAAACTCCAATAATTTGCTTGTTTGTTGAAAAAAAAAATATATATCACATACACCAATCACTCATTCATAATAATTTGTATGTTCAACTCAAAAAATTGAGTAACTATTTAGTATCTAGAAACTTGTTATATTTTAATTTCCAGGCGAGCTTCGTGCTAGCAAGCTTTGGAAGGTGCGGCTGTGCCTCGTTGACAGTGGCGGTGGGAGAGCAGGTGTCTTTGGAGGTTGACTTGGCGATCTAGTCGAAGGTTGGGTCGGCGCTGGAGGCTGACTTGGTGGTGCAGGTTGCAGATGCTGAAACTGTGGCGGCACTTGGGAATAGGAATGCAACTGTGGTGGTGCTAATGGTTGGGCCTGGTTCTGGGCTTTTGAGCCTGGGTCTGGGATTAATCCTTAGATTTTGGGTCTTTGAGCCAATGTACTATGCTAATTACTTATAGTTCTCACTTGAATAAGTAAACGATCAATATATGTCTAATGAGTGGTTATGTCTTATGTACTGGTGTGAGAGTCCCACACAACTTCTTGTCTATCTCGAAATGGTAGCGGAAGAGTATATAATGGCTGCTCAAACCCAAGTTTTAATATACAAAATTTATTGATTTGCCTTAAAAAAATATAATATATATATATGCTCAACTTTTATTCATATTTGATGTTAAAATTTATCTTCGGATATGTAGTTTGCTAACACATTGAAATTGAGGTCTTAAATATCGAGATTATCGCCGATATATCGGTGATAATTTCGATTTTTATACATAGCGAAATTATTTTCACATTCCAAGATAATATCGTGAGATATGATCGAAATTTCGCAATATTTTAGGAAAATTACGATATTTTCACGAAATTGAGAATATCCTATCATTAATGTTGCCCAAATCTCTATTTCATGTCATTAATTCGGCCCAATGTCATTAAATCGGCCCAAATTTAAAAAATTAATAGAAAAGTCAAGGCTTCACTCACTTGAATCGAACCTTGGTTGCCTTGTTTTTGTCTAAAATATCTCTAATATTTTCAAAACATACATGGATCAAGTGATTCACCAACCGTCTTCATTTGAAATCTAACCGTGCAAGTGACCTGATAGTTCTGTCTAGTTGGGTATGCTCCCCCAACCCAGGTTCGAACCTGAAAGCCGTTAAAGTGGCTAGACACGTATTGTATGGCAATGCATAGTGAAAGCATTTTATATGTGTCAAGTAATTAACATAATTATAAGGCTGGAAAGCCTTAATTTGTAACACATTATGTTGTAAATTCTCTCTTTTTCAAAGCACATCATGCTTATTCGGGGTTGAATTGCACTAGAAATTACTCTTATACAATCACTGAAAAAATAAATTGAATTCAAAGAGAACTATTAATCGAGTTATTATCCTAGCTAGCTAGATCTAAAACTACAATTTTCGAAGATAATAAACGGGTTATCTTGAGTTTTAGGATTGGAGAATCCAAACAAATTCTTAATCTTCAGTGGATTTGACAAATCTAACAGAGCAAGCACACCCGGCCAAGACATTTCTAGCAACAACCATATTTATTTATCCTTCAAACCATTACACTTCGATTTCCTTGTCTGGTTTTGACAGCAAAAGCCTAATTGAAAAATAGAAAATCTACCAAATAACAACAAAACCATATGGTGTTACTACAAATTAAGCCATTAAAACCCCCTCAGCCACTTTTAGCTACATTCTTCTCAGTCTCTTTCATCGGCTTGTTTGCCAGGAGCAGCAAAGAAGACGATGCCTCCATGTCACTCACTCTTGCCATCACACTCTCTCTCAAATCCTCAAGAGGCTGCTTCGGTTCTACCAGCTCACTCGTCTCCTGGATCAGAACCTCCCATTTAGTTTTTGCTTTCAATAGTGCCCTATCAAGCACCTCACCCTTTTTCTTCTCAGCCTTCAATTTCTTCACAAGATCATCAACCTGTTGGTTTAGTCTCTCAACTACTTTTCCAGAACGACGAACACTACGATCATCGGTGTTGTCTTCATCTTCCTCCCGAATTAGAAACCTGTCTGCTACTGAGTCCACATTTGGGTGCCCAAATGAGAAGGGCTTGCCTCCGGGAGAGAAAACAACGATGGCAACCTCGGCACCACAGAGAGTGGCAATCTCGTGAGCTTTCTTGAAAAGACCAGTTCTGCGCTTGGAGAAAGTCACCTGCCTGGAGTTGTTATCCATCACCCTCTTCATCTCAATTTTTCTCCTCCCCATTTTTGATTGAAAAAGAAAGAGATTCTTGGAAACTTGGAGAATTGGATTGAGATTTATAGCACTGTTATATATATATATATGAAGGTTCATTGTTTCAAATATAGGGTTTGTGGCCCTCAATCAATTCCAAGTGTGATTTGCTGGTATTGGAAATTTTTTATTTTGCTTCCTTCTTTGTCTGTATGCTTCCGAATCTAATTAAAGCTGAACACTTTTGGGTTTGCATCATTTATTTCCAAATGAGAATTCCAGATTTTTGAAAGGGTGCATTGAATTATATGCTAAAGTGTTAAACTTGGTTGGATTACCTTTTTTGTAAGTCTCCTTTTGTAGCTATCCAATTCTGGTTGCTTTGGTGGATTGTAAGAACTAATTAATTAAGAACTTGGGTGTTTGAGCAGGATGGCTATAGGAGGGATTTTAATGTTCTAAATGGTAGCTATGAAGACCATTGGTATCAATTTAGTGAACCAACTAATAGATTTGTTAGGGCCACTTGAAATGTGACAATTCATTCTCCCCAAATGGCTTATAGGTTGTGATTTTTTCCCTAAATTGTTCCTTTTTGTAATTACTTTCTGAATTAGGGTATTGACTACATTTGTATGGCTTTAATTTTGTCCCCCAACTAGGTGCACCCAACTCTTCGATCATTTCGTTTTATTTTAGATATATGTTAATATAGTTTCAATTATTTGACATATACAATGATTGAGAAGCGAATTGAATTAATCAAGTGAAGACGAAGCAGGTGCTGGAAATCGATTTTCATATATACATTAAAAACATATAGCTAGACAAGGCACGCATGTTTTTTTTTTTTTTTGAATAAAATGTTAGTTCGGCTGCCCTCAAATCTTGAAGTACATACACTAAGACCACAAAATAAACTCTTGAACTTTTATTTCGAAAGAAAATCACTAGTACAGTTACAAGCCTAGCCTTCACCCTCTCTAGAAACCCTCACATTAGTTGCTGGGGAGAAAGTGCGCAGATCAGTGCTACTCCCTGCTTCACCAGAGCGTATCTCCTTTCGATAGTTCAAGAGAGATGTGCGCAGCTCTATCAACTTGCCCTTCAGTTCCTCGACCTGGTTCAAATCGAGCTCATCAACGTCGGCCTCATACCAGCCTTTCGGCTGGTCTCTGAGCTCTTCAAAGCGCTTCTGAAGCTCCTTGCCTCTTTCTTCCTCCTCTTTCAATTGTCTTTCAGCCTCCTTCAATTGCCTTCGGAGTTCGGTCACTCTCGTCCTCATGCTCTTCCTCCTCAAAGTCCTTGAGATGAACCCTAGAACAAACAAGAGAAGGCTAGAAAAAAAAAATGAGACGGTTGTTTTGTGTTGGCTACTTTGCTTTGCAATGGAGGCAAGCTTGGTATGCTATATTCTTCTGGTTTGATGGGTTTATATAAGAAGAAAAACACAGATCTGGTCTTAAGATGGTCATGACTCATGGCCAGCATATATCTTTCCTTCTTCTCAAATATCATTCTGATCACTTTCTCCATTGGCGTGAATTCTTAAGGTTGACACTTTAAAATTCGCATATTTCCAATAAGGAGAAACTATGAGATATTGGACTGGTTAATTGTACCATGATTACTGCATGTTGAGTTTTTAGGTAACAAATTGAACCAGTTAAGGAAGTTAATCACACATTCTGACCTACCCAAAAGTAAAGGCCAGGCCCAATAAAACAAGAGAAGGCTAATCTAAGAGAGGTCATTATAAGGGTAATCTAAGCACAAAGAACATATAATTAAGTGAAAATGGTTCTTACTTGACACGATAGTGTGCATCCACATGAACGTTCTCGACAATTGAATTAATAGACGTCTTTGATTCGATAAGTGAGACTTGTTGGAAGAATTTTGGTAATAGTAGAATTTCTTTTTTTTTTTGACTCTGTAAGACTCATCGGTTCCAACATCATCTTTCTCATCATTACTGACACTTACGATGTCCTGACAAACTTTCTCAGAGGAAAATTGAATATTTTAGTAGATCTTCAATTTCACGATGAGATCTGTATATATGAGAAATCAAATCGGTCAATTAATGTCGTGATAGAATTGATACGATTTAATTCTAAATAAAACAATATTGCACCGACCGAGAACCTGGACCCTTGTGTAGATGAATAATCTTATTTGTGTGTTGATGATCGGTGTCATTCGTGTGTGGTTGAGATTGTATGAAACGCAAGGCTCACGTATCGATTACATATTATTTTCTATATGGATATGAAAAGTTGAATATATTTCTACATATACATATGACTGTTTTAGGATACTCTACGTCCTTCTAAATATTTCTCCTTCCTCCTCTGATGTCGTGGTGGCCAGCTTGAGTTTATAGGCAAAACATTGAAAAGTTTTAGGGAGCAACCGGTGCTGTTTTGATCGAGGCAGTGCTTAGCAATAGCTTTCCGGCGAGGGTAGAGTCCATGTTCTTTTGCTGGTTCTTCGGTTTGGGCAAGGCAGAGGTAAACTTTGAGATCTAATTGTTGTGTTGCTCTTGTGTTGATCGTGCTTGGTTGTTTGGGATTAAACTGGAATTGAAATGGTGTTGTTGTGCCCTTGTTTGTCGATAACTCGGAGAATTGGAGCTTACAGGGAGGTCATGGCGAAATTCTGGCAAGTTGCCAGAATCCGGCAGAATATTCCCGCAAGTTCCCGGAGGGTAGTGATCGATGTTTCCTTTCGTTTTATGTCACTTCGGAAATAGGATAGTTTGGGTTGTAATCGGAAAACTTACAAAATTAGAAAATGTTCTATTTTAGGAAACTTTCCCTTTTTGGATTATTTCATTTATGGAAACCTTTTTGGATGCCTTTAGTAATTTGGTGGTTTTTCAGATTATTATGGTTTGTATGTTTTTGGGTTAACAAAATTACATAAGTTTGATTAATCAAAATCAAAGTCCACCAAAATGAATTTTTAAGCGAGGCCTAAGTGTCTACCGGTTAATAGGACGTTTAATGAAAAATGTCTCGAATCGTTAACTCAAAGGTTAAATTGGAAAATGTTGATTATCGTTAGTTGGTCAATCATGGTCAAACTAGGAAACCCTAGTCAAACTAGGAAAGAAGATGAGGCAATTGTTATTTTAAACTTCGGTCTGACCGATTTGTCCTACAGCTTATGGTCAGGCGTGGGATTGACTCAAGAACATGGATATTTGGAGGCGGCGCTCGAGGAGTGTCCCGAGTAATAGAAAGCTTAAGCCTAGTACTGTGAGTTGACACTTTGGTTTTAATAAATATGCATGCAAGATTTCATAATTTATCAATTTATTTTTAAAGCTTACATTATAATTTTGACTTATGAAATGATCTTGGAATTTATTTGAGTTTGATGCATTGATTAAGTAATGATCATGATTTATGGATTTGAGTTCGGGTTAGTAATTTAGTATTTGAGTTTTGATATTCCTTATGATTTCTGGATCTATATTATTATTATTTTTATTTGTTGACTTTGAGATTTATAAAAGATTACCGAAAATGAGATTTTCGGTAGTTCTCCATCATAATTGTTTATTTGTAACATAATGATTTTGACTTTGAGAATATTATAGCAAGTATTTTCGAGTGGAGATATTATTATTTATATTTGATAATGAAATCTCACTTATATTTATAAATTTGAGAATATTTTGACGTGTGAGACACGTCATTGAGTTTTATTTTAATTTCTTATGATAATTTTCAAGTACGGTTGAGAACCGTGCCATTCATATGACCTTGGAAAAGTTTTATGGATTTAAGTAATTTCGTATGTTTTTAGTCACCATACTATAAGGTCGCTCATATTTCATTACTAGCTAGCCTTTATAGTGGTCCTCACCAAATGTGAGTCGAGCGCTTAGCGTGAGATTCTACTATAGTCTGAGAGACATCAATCGGTTATTATTTATTGCTAGCTAGCCTTTATTAGCAGTCCTCACCATAGGTGATTCGATCGCTTAGTGTGAGACCCTATTATAGCCTTAGAGGCTCATTTTATATAGTGATAACTATTCCCCTTATTTTATTTTTCTCAATTATGTATTTGATTAACCAGCGGTGCTGGTTTATCTCTTCTGACGAGATTTTTGTATTTGATTAACCAGCGGGGCTGGTTTATCCATTTTTATGTGACTCTAGATTTAAAGTTAAATGTTCTATCAAAGTTGCGTGCAACGAGGTTTTAAAATTTAAACGTGGGAAAATATTTAAATTTACGTTTGTAAATTATTTAATTTATTTTTGTCCACTCACTCTAACGTTTTAAATTATTTTCCCCTGGGCCCTTCGGTTTCAAATGCCCAGTTTGCAAGCTAAGTTTATTTGAGGTTGAGCGTACATAGAGTTGAGACATAGTCAAATAGTCAGAGGCTGCTTTCGCTTATTCTTTATTCATCGTTTTTCTTTCAATATTAGAGATGCTCTGAGTTAATAAACTTATTGAATATCGTTGTTGTTAGAAGTGAGATTCTTCTAGATTAGTATTTGTTATTGTGGGAGATGTGATAAACTTGGGGAGCAGGAAGGCTCAAGGAGTACAAAGTAGGATTATGATTTGAGAAGTGTGTTTACAGGTTGGTTTTGATTAGATAAGGTTTTCTATTTTCAAGGGAGGTTATGCCGAATTTTCGGTAGCATCTCCTTTGGAGGTGGTCCCCACAGGGTTCACTCCGGATTTCAGGGTGAAATCCGGGGTGGGTCCTAACAAAAGTTGTGTTTGATCAACTTTGGTATCTTCTTTTAAATGTGTGTTTGATCACCTTCACATAGTTTCCGAGTCGTATTTGATCGATTCCGGACACTTATATTTTTGGGTTGTGTATGGTCAACCCTCGTGAGACAAATCAAAAATAAGAAAAGTATTGTATTTATGTATGGTCAACCCTCGTGAGACAAACTAATACTACTTGGTGTCTCTTGTATGCAAATGGAAAAAGACATCGAATTTGATGTCCTCGACGCCCATGGTACTGAGCACCATCACTGGGTCTTGGTTATTGAGCAGACCTTCATTGCTAAAGATCTGACCGAGATCATATTCCCATATCCAAACCACCTCATAAGAGAACAAAATCTCAGGCGCTTATGTTCCTCTGAAAGCATATCGATCCCACACTGCGCAGACAGTATCAATCGAAGCATGATCCAAAAGATCTGTGGGATGTACTCGCCGAACGTTTCGGCAATATTCATTCAACCTTGCTCCCAGAATTACTTGCTCGATGGGATGAAATCCGACTATTGGATTACAAGCAGGTTGATGACTTTAACAGGGATATGTTTTGCCTACAAGCTCAACTGAGCTCATGTGGAGTCTAGAAAAGTAATGCAGACATGATTGACAAAATTTTCTCGACCTTCCCTATTGCTGCTAAGATCTTGATGAACCAATATAGACTTGAGTTCCAAAATAAGAGGATCACAACATTCAGCGGTTTAATGACGCAACTCCTTATGGAAGAAAAGAACAATATGATCAACGATCAGCACAATTTGCGTCCTGTAGGCACCCGGAAAATTCTGGAATCTAATTACAACAGTAAACAGAGTAAGAAAACTCCGAAACACAATGGTCAACATCGAAATGAACCTTACGCACGTGGAAATCAGAACCATTGTGCCTTTGGTTCTCAGGGACAAAGTATTTGCTTTAGTGGCCTTACCAACACTTGGCGCTGAGACGCTGGTGCCGCTGGCCCCAAGGGCGGCGCCACTCAACCTCAAAAGCAGCCTGTTCGTTCTTCTTCTACTTTTGCTGGACAATGTAACAAATGTGGGTCCAAGGACCACTGGTTCAAAAGTTTTCGCGCTTCTGCAAATGTTGTTGCCGCATACAAGAAATACAAGGAATTGATGGAAGTCAATTCCACTGAAAACAATGGAGTTGAATATAATGTTACTTTCAAGGTCGCAGACCCCAATGAATAATGTTCCAACTTTGATGTCACTGGCTAGATTGTTTTCCTTTTTTCAAGTCATGATGTAATAAGACATCATTAGTATGTCATGCTTAGTTTTCGTCTTTATTTTTTTTGGGAGACCCTGATGTACTCTTTTCAGCGCATTAATAAAAGTTCTTTTTTTTTTGGTTCCTCTTGTCTCTACATGGTTCAAATTGATTTACAACAATATGTATATTTACATCTCCCTTAGAAAAACATGGCATTAATGCCGTCTTTGGTCTCTCCCTAAGAGGAGGTGACGTACGGCGCCGTGACCCTCAAGGAGGGTTACTAACATGTTTTCTGGTTCAAGTCTTTTACCTTATAGCATATTTCCTTTCATCAATTGTTCAACTAGGCTCATCCGAGTTAGTATGATGTCTTAGAATTGTCCGAAATTAAGGAGATAGTGGTTTCAAGTGTGCCTCGCATTACTGACCCTCCACGAACATGCCTGGTCATACTTAATTGGGAGTTACCGAAAGCTTTTGATTTTGGATCCCCCTACGCTATTAAATCAATTGTCGTCTTGTAGAAGACGTTAAAGACTTGCCATAACCGGATAATCATCATAATCGAATACTTTAGGTCCTCTGGACTTGAATTTGATCATCAACATGTCCATGTGGATGAGCATACTCTTCAATGCCACGGGCAAGCTTCAAAAGCTTTGCTAATGCCAAATCTGCGATAAACAGTAATATGTCTTCCCTAGACAGTCAATTTCGTTTGAGCTTTGTGAACAGATCCAGACGAACCAGATAGTGAGCTTTATATCATTGGAAAGCTCTACGAGTCTAGTTTTCAGAACATTTTACGGTTTGTCCATATCTATTTTAATGACGAAGTTATAACCGTTTTAATGCGCAAAGGTCATTCTGCGCGAGAATTTTTTTCAGCACTCTCGGGACTGTTGCTTTTTTAGCCTTTTCAATCCTTCTAAATAGCTCAATATCGACCTATTTACTCATATATCTACTCTCTTTTGTAGGTATGCCTCTTGGAGAGATCGAGTGTCTCGCGGATAGTGGATCAACCCACACCATTCTAAGGAACCGGCAACTATTTCTTGAGTTAGTGTCATGTAAATCATCTGTAACGACAATGATTGGATCTTCTATGGGCTTAATTGCCAAAATGCTACTCTAGCTTTACCTACAGTGTCAAACTCATGAAAGCCATTGGAGGAGAAGAAAATTGGGTTTTTGGGTCAACTGCTCAACTACAGAGCACGTGTTAACCTCAGAACAAAAAACTTAACTGAAGTTAGCTTATTTGATGACTGGGTAACAATTTAGCTAATTTAAAAAAAGTTAAGATAGTAAAATGACAGATTTAAAAGTTAGGGTAATAAATTGATAATTAAGCCTTAAGTAGTATTTACAGAATTAATATATATATATATATATATATTTTTTTTTTTACCATTTCTATCGTTTTCTTAAAAAAAAAAAAAAAAAAGGTCCGAACTCCCAACCCTCCCAGTAATCCTGAAAGAGATAAAAGAGAAACAAAATGAAATAATACCTGGTTTTGATCGAGGAGGTCTCTCCTGCTCTTCAGAGTTCAGACACCACAATCTATCGCTTTCTCCCGCTTTCCTCATTTTGTGGTAAGTCGGCTCAAGTTCAATTGCAGTTTTTTTTTTTTCGATTACTTGTTTCTTTTTGTTGATGAAAGTTCTTTTTCAGTTTCGAGAAAACTTAATTTGATTTTAGTGTGCTTTACGTATTGAGACTTGGAAGCTCTGCGTTAAAACTATCTTCAATATGAAAATGATGATTGTAAAGTGAACCCAGTTGCATATATTTTATCTGGATTGGAGTATTATGCCAATTTAGTTGTTGGGTTAATCTTTAGCAAAGCAAGAATCTAGTTATTGGGTAATAGAAACCAAACAAAGGATGGCGTTAATGAATAGCCATAGCTGGATTAAGTATTGATTGCTACTATACATTGACAAGTAAATTGTTGCGGGGAGATGTCTGTTGTGCTTGTTCATCTTAATGGAGTCGTATTTTTCTGTTCTTTTTATAAGCTTTGGTATATTATATGTTTATGTTTTAGTTAGATTGGTGATATTATTAATCAGATTTACTTGAGATATATAGGATTGTCATGTTGCAAGGGCCAGATCTCTTCTAATGAGAATGGTAAGCATGTAGTGGTGACGATACTAGACATCACCAATATGTATCTTTAGATATGATTTCACCTCTGATGGATCATCTGCTGTTGTATTATCATATCACTCAGTCGTTCTAGAAAAACTTGTTTAGGGAGTTGAATGTGAACTGGGATTCGCCATGATCATGTAATGCCTTAGATGTTGGAGGTATGATTCCTTGGACACCGTGCTTTTAGAGTGATGTGATGTGTTTGCAACTTTTGACACTGTGAGGAGGTGATTCAGCTATCAGATATGCTCATAGGGTTTCATCTTGGGTATCAGTTTCTTCAGAGTTTATATATTACTCTTTTCGGGCCATTCTTTATACGTGAATACTGCTGCTACTTGGTTCTTGGTTTAATTCTGTTGAAGTCTTTGAGCGTTTGATGCGGGACAGAGCAAGAGTGGTTGTGAGTATTGTTAGGGTGAGCTTGCAATGACAGATATATGAGAAAATAGAAAAGGTTTAAGGAAGACAGAGCTAAATAGGTTTCAAGTACATGTCCCTTGAACAGACTTGTTAAAAGGCTCGATTAATAACAACAGAGACCCTGGAAAAATCAAAAGACATTTTACTTTCCTGAAGACTCAAACTTAAAAACACTTGGGATCATCTGTTTAAATGGTTCTTGGTTTATTTATTAGCATTTACTAAATTGGGTGAATGAATAGACTCTTGGAGCCTTGGACAAGTACTTTTCTACAAAGGTGTGGCACTGCATCAATGTTATTGTCTAGAAATAGTACACAGACTTCTACCCTTACAATCTACTGAAACAGAAGCAAAGAAGGAGGACTGATTAACAGTTTATTCCATGATTCCTTCACTCCTTGCTCTCTATGATCCCGGAAATTTTCTGATTATTCCTTTCTACCTGAATGACTCGGTATTAGAATAACTCTGCACTCTTGTATGGCTAGATTTTTTGATATAGCAGTTTTGTTCATAATTGAATTACCTATATAGCCATGTCTGTGCAATTATATGTAATGACTTTGTACATGTACCTCACCGAGTGCATTGAATACATTGTGGTTAAATTAAAAGATGAACAGATAAATAAATAAAAAGCACATATAGTGGATTTACATTGAAGAGTTGTAGGGCTAGGTGCAGAGGATAGGTGTAGTGTTGTTTTAGTGATGTGTTGCATGGTTTAGAAGTTTTAGAAGAGTTACTTCTTTGTTGCCGGTCATAAAGTCTGAAAATTAAGGGAGAATTTGTTGTTGGACAATTAGTGAAACTCGCCTTATTAGCCAAAGTGCGCCAAAATGACAACTTTAGAGCATTCAGTGGTTAGTTCCAAGCTTTCTCCGCCTGATACATATGAATCAGTGGTTCTAGGTGGCACCTTTGACCGGTTGCACGAAGGCCATCGTCTCTTTCTCAAGGTAGCAGCGGATCTCACGAGGCCTAGAATTGTGATTGGAATTTGTGACGGACCCATGTTGACTACCAAACAATTCGCAGAATTGATACAACCCATTGAGGATAGGAAGCATAATGTTGAAAATTACATCAGGTCTATCAAACAGGGGCTGCTGGTGCAAGTTGAACCTATCGTTGACCCGTATGGCCCCTCAACAATTGATGAAACTCTGGCGGCAGTTGTTGTCAGCAAAGAGACTTTACGTGGTGGACTGTCTGTTAATAAGAAGAGAGGTGATAGAGGCCTCTCACAACTTAAGATTGAAGTAGTAGATCTAGTGCCTGAAGCATCTGGTGTGGATAAGATTAGTTCAACAACATTAAGGAAGCTTGAGGCAGAGAAGGTGAAAAATAAAACAAAGTATTAAGAGAATGAACTGGTAACAAGTTACAACATGGCAGTTGGCTTGAGTGTGAAATGGTCAGGATGTAAGAGATATATGAGTGTGTCTGATGTTATACTGAAATTGATGAAGATAATGCAGTTACTAGTTAGTACTAGGTGAATTCAGACACCGGAGAGTCCAGTATAATTTCCTGGAAAATTAGCCTATGATGTTAATGGTGAACTGATGAGTGTTACAATGTCAGTTGTGTTTGGTTGAAGAAGATAGAATTTTGTGCAAGCATGTTTATGTAGGTTGTTTACAGTCCCATTCTTCTCATATATATTTCAATTTATTTAGAAAGGGATGCATTTCATTTAAAAGACCTGAAATAGTGAAATACTAAGATTTATGAAAGAAACAAATCAGGTTCTTCCAATGCCAGACTATAATATGGCAGGCTAATTTAATCCCGTTCCAGGTCAAGTTCAAATTGCTGCTTCATATTTGTATTACAATATTCACCATTTGAATCGATCGAATTTGTACAGTAACTCATTCTGTTCTGTTGCCATTTAGCTGAGAAATAATTTTTCTTATTTTTGCTGTAAGAGAAGCCAAAAGTTGAAGTCTGAGAATTACGTTAACTTCTATTCTTACTCTTTGATAATCTAAGGGGTTGGTTAATTTAATGAGTTTAAGAAGGTCAAATCAGTGTTGCAAATACTGGGAACAAAAGAGTTTATTTATAAAATTGGTAATCACTTCATATAGCATGTTTAGTGATGATTTTTCAATCTATGCATCTATCTATCCTCTGAAGGATAACAAGGTCTAATATGCACATGGATGATGTACTGATGTCAACTTATAAACTCCATGATGGAGTTAATAAGTTATCTATCCTCTGAAGGAAAACAAGGACTAATATGCACATGGATGGTGTACTGATGTCAACTTATAAACTCCATGATGGAGTTAATATGTTGTTTCTCACCAAAAACAAAATGTTGGTATGATGTAACAGTATTGCTATTGCATGATGAACATGTAGAGAAAATACCCTTGTTTTGGACTTGCGTTTAAAACGTTTGCTTTCAACCATGATGGTAGTTGGTGCTGTTATTACTTATGTTTGTGTTCAATGATGTTTATACTTAATTGGTCAAAATTTGGAGGAATTAGGTAGTGTTCTAATAACATGCATCATTAGAATTTGTTAGCATGGTGTTTTCAACCTATGATCTTAAAGTTTTGTTGTGTTATTAATTTTTGTTTGTTTCATCAGGAAACCTGATAATAATATTCTGAAAATCCTAAACGCTATGATCGTCCAACGCTGTTCGAATTGAAAGCTGTTGTGAACTAAGCATTTCAGGAGGTCCTTTTCCTTTTGTTTTGATTTTGATTTGTTGTTGGATTCTTGTGAATTTGCTGTATTCTCAGCTTTGCCATGAACTTTTTCAGTGATTTATTTTCCACAGATGTAAAACTATAGTCTAATCTGCACACATGTTTGAGGAGATTTTGGATTGATGCAGCTTGCAAAGATCTATAATTGTTTGCCACTTTATTTATGAATTTTAACATCTTTTGTTTGGTTATTTGGAAAAGGAACAACAAAAAGAAATAGTTATGTGCCATCAATTGACTAGATCTTCTGAATTTGGCCAGGTTCTCCAAACATGGGAAACAAGCCTGTGAAACAAGAAAGAGAAGAAATCTTATTGAAAGTTGTTCCTCCGTTGGATCCTGCATATGTTAGGTGGCTTGCTCGAGATCTTGAGAGAATTCATGGCTTCACCCCAGCAAACCCTCGTGCAGTGAAGCCCCCAGATCATTATATTGAGTACATGCGCTTGAACGGGTGGTTGGATGTGGACTTGAGTGATCCTGATCTGGCCCATTTATTGAAGTAGATACGGTGGTGTACTTGTCCAAGGATTTGAAGGAGAAAGAAAGACGAAGAACCTAACAAGTAACAACTGTTTAGTAATTTGCATTTTGGGATTTGAGTATATACTATGCATTTGTATGGTGCTAAGAGTTTTATTCGAATGAAACATCTTGAACCACCAATTCCTATTACATTTGTGCAGGATACATTTGATACTGTGTAGAAGTTAAGAAGTATTTGTATTTGAGCATTATCCATCAGTCATTTATGCATATAAATGAAAGTTTGAAAGTAACAGCTAAGCATGGTTCTCTTTTGAAACATCAGGGTTCTACTTGGGGAGTATTTGCATGACCGGCAGTGGTACCTCCCTATTTCTTCAATTGAATCCGCGCTCTTATTTCTATGGGGGCGACAAAAGAACTTGTCATGCAATTGATACTAATACAAGGTGCAATGTAATCACTATATTCGTAGTTTAATTATTAATCAAGACGCAATAGCATCACTTTTTGTTGATTTATTCCATCCTTCATATATCTATGAAGTTTATTCATGTCTTAGTATACATTTATAGGAAAGCTCCCTTGCTAATTCATAATAGATGCAAGAGCTAGCTCGAGTTTAAGTAATTCAGTCGCCACAGTCGACAAAGTCGTAGTTAACTGTAAGGTGTCCTGCCTGATACCCACTTCCGTCCGTGTCTATCTGGTTGAACACGTTCACGTCCAAGTCCAGCCCTCCGTTGCTGCACTGGTCGACAATCCTCACCGTCGCCTGAGCTCCGGTCGCGGTGTTTGTCACTAGCAGGCATCTTCCACATGAGTCTTGTCCGGTCGGACCTGCCGGGCCACAGAAAGCGGTCCATCCGTACTTGCTGCGCCATTCCAAGGGCTTGTCGGCGTCCCACGTCGAGCAGTAGGCACTCACGGCTCGCAAATCCCAGTTGTTGTCCTGCGGGTTGTAGAGGTGGTACGTGGCTCTCACGTTAGTAGCACTTTGAGCTGAAGCACTTCCGGCCATTGCTGCACACAACATCACCAAGAACACGACGCATTGTTTTCCGGTCATTTTCTGATAACTGTTTGATATACGATCGGGGATATATATGTGCGTGTGTGTGTATGTCTGTATGTATGTATATATATGGGCGATGATCAGGGAAGGAAGCTAGCTAGGTATTGAATTTATAGGAGGGAGCTAGGGAGGGAGGTGCATGTTAGAATTGTGTGGCATATATGCATGAAATTTCTACCAGCTTGCTAGCTTCGACCGCTAGCTAGGCATGACTTTGACCAAAGAAATGCATGCATACAGTGACTTTTACTAATTCAATTCATGAATGACTTCTGCTTCCGAGTTGGCCATGCCAGATACAATATATAGACAATGAGAGAGAGAGAGAGAGAGAGAGAGAGAGAGGCTATAGGGTAGAATAGTACATGCATGAACTGGAATGCAAATGAACTTTGATCACGGCAAACAATTAGAAGATAGATCGACTTTTCATCAGTTTGACAGATTAATATAAGCAAAGAGCCAAAGATCGAGTATGAGTCATACTGTATGATCTGGGGTGGGGGGACGATCAATGGTATGTAAGAATTTATTCAAGTACTTGAATGGCAAGTCCTTTGGTTTATCTAAAAGTGCTAATTTAATCTAGAAGCAGCTGATCGATCGAGTAAGATTTTCCCTTTGAGGCTTTGACAATGCATGTTGGCTTTGATTATTGCATTCAATTCCAAATAATAAAACAAACAACCATGCCAAACTCAAGAGGATCCATAGCTGGCTTGTATTGTACGTAACGTTATGATGTTAATTGGCTGCCTCCAAGCTAGCTTCAAATCAGGTAGAAGAAATTTTAGTCTTCTGTGAATACAAAGTAATAATTGTAAGCTGCGCGAAATCAAATCTTAAAAATGATCGATCACCCCGAATGTCATCATCCACTGGTTAATTTGCATTGCGTATTTGGATTCAAGATACGGAATCAACGTTTGGATTTCCTTTATCAAGTAAACATGGAATTTGATAATTTCACACTTCGACTTGCGATTCGTTGAGAGAAAAAGAAAGGATGAAGCTTTAGATAAAAATGGCTGAAATTTTGGGAAGAATTGTGGCTGATTCTGTGCGGCTGGTGCAGTCTTTATATTTTAGAGGCTTTCATTGTTGTCCCTTGGATTGGTTTTTAATGATGTGGTAGCTTGGTAACAAAGTCCAAGCAGATCCCAGCTGACAAGCCGAATCCGACACCAACCTACAAAAACCCTAAACTGTCACTAAAATAGGAGGGACAACAAAACACAAGCAAAAACAAAATCAAACAAAACTAAATAAACAAAAAGCAAAAATTAAAAAACTTGGCAAACAGCCCAAGCCCAAACTAGCTTAGACTCACTAAACCAAGAACCAGACCCACAATACTTCGATCACATTAGACCGCAACCATCTCTCTCGCTCCAAACTAGCGCCGCACTTCTGCTCTACGACCATTACCCCGCCGCATCACAGTCATCAGACCCTCAAGAAGCTGCGTGTTTGCTTGTGCCATCAAAAGCCATCCATACTCTAAACTGGAGCAAAAAAACTGGAAGCCTCAAGGTCCTCACCATCAACCATCCTGCCAATCAAACTTCCGAGCTGAATTACATATCATTTAATTAGATGCCCTCCAACCGCCACAAGTCGCTAGCACAGCCCATCAAGTATCCAATCCATGGCCGCCCACATACCGATTTGCAGTCGTCAAAATGTAAGTTGTACTTAGTGGGTTTGTGTTACTCATAACGCTACACATTCTTGTTTTCAGGTAATAAGGACTAACAAACTGAACGATGGAGATTCAAAAATATAATCAAAAAGTTGGTGTAATCCCCCATCCCTCATATAAACAAAAAAAAAAGATCCCTTATAGGAAGGGCCCTGTGTGTGTGTGTATATATATATAGGGAGTGCTAACAAGGTGCATCAGGGCATATTGCACTCTTTTTCTCGTATGATCAAGGTTCAGTTTTTCTCCCACCCTCTCGCCGGATACTAGTCTCTTATTACATCAAGTCTCATACAACATTCACCGAACCACCGCCAAATACCATGCCCATCTCAATCTCTTTAGTAGGAAGAGAGATACGCTATGTGTGGTGTAAGATTTGTGTTTTGGACTTTTTTGATTATTATCCATTAGATTGTACATAAATGACGTGTCATTAATCGGTGAATCCAAGTAAATTCAAGGAAACGCTGGTCCAATCAGACAAGCCGAATCCTAAGCTAAAACTGTTTTCATTCCTTTACTAATTTTTTAAGATAAAACTTTAGTGATATACCTGAATTATTCAATCACTAATGTGATAATTTTTTCTTTTTTTTTATAAGACTAATGTGATAAAGTGGGTGGAACTGCTTATTATATACCCGGTTAGTGTGATAAATCCGACCGTCGATTATAATATGAATTTCATGGCCGTGGCGGCTCAAGTAAAAGACTTATGCCATTTTTATAAAGAAAGCGACAGACTAAACATTAATTATTAGCTTAATTCTCACTTAAGGACCTAAACCTCAAAGCTAATTGGTTTAACGACTTAAACAAAGTCAAACTCGTTGGTGTCAAATTGATATGATATTCATGGGAGAATCAAAGCCCAGTATATCTCAATTTACATATCCCATCCTCGGTGATTAAAGCTAATTACCTCAAACACCAACAAGATTTTCCTGCCGTGAAAATTTTAAGATTTTGTGGTGTTTGTGTTTATGGGGCAAAACCGCACAAAATCAGCGAAGACAGATCTGTCATGAAAGATACGACCTACGAGAAGGTCTTATTCTTCTGCGTCCGTACGCTTCCACAGTGTCGGTTGAGACCAGAAACTTTGTCAAAGTAGAGTGTGTACTTTGGTTGTTCCTTGTCTCAACTTTGGAGAGAGAAAGTTGGAAAGAGAGAGAGAGAGAGAGAGAGAGAGAGAGAGAGAGAGAGAGAGAGAGAGAGAGAAAGCTTGGGAGTTTGGAGAATGTTTGAATTGAGAGAAGGGTCTTGTTTGCCAAAGGTGTTGGTGGGTGTGAATGTGGGTCTTGCTCTTGTTGATGCCATTGTAGCTGCTCTTGCTTTTTATCAGGTCTGCTTCTTGCTTCTGCTTCTTTAGATTGGTTAAAGTGCTGAGCTTGGTGTGGTTTAGAGCTTTTTTTGAAATGGGTTTTGTGCGTTGTGGAAAAGATTCCAATGTAGGGTGGGAAAGTGTGAGACTTGAGAGGTAAGGTTAATTGGAGTGTGTGGAATTGATGGTTTTGAGAATTGGAACAGGAATTTTGTTTGTTTACTATGGATTTTTGAGGTGGAGGATTTTGGTTTTGATTGTGTTGGTGAGCTGGTAATTGGGTTTTCTTTAGCTTTGGTATGAATGTTGGATAGTGAGCTTAAAGGCATCTAGAAGTTATAGGATTACCAATTGAAGTGAGAGAGCTTTGAAACAGGTGGACTATGCCGTTTTATAAACAGTTGGTTTGTGTTGATACAATTGCAGAACTTACTATTTTTGAGCTGAACATCACTAAAGGTTTTCACTTTTTCTCAAAGTTTACTGATATTAGTTCAAACTGAGTAATACCTTGTTATCTCCAAAAATGCATTATTTTTGTTTATGGAGCTTTGATAAGACATCAACCTTGGAGAAAATCGGGCAATTCTTGGTCGATGTTTATGAATTTATTTTCTTGAAATAATTCTGATGTGTTTTTACTTACTGTTCACAGTTAATTAGGATTCACTCAAGGAGTTCACAACTTGGATGGACTCGCCAAAAAGTAAGTGATGATTCATGCTTTATTGATTCTTATTTACATGAGAGTTGCTGTGTTTTGTTTATAGACATGGAGATACATCTATAAGTACAAAATACAAGGATTTGATATGTTTTGCTTATGACATCAACATTGATGCAAGTAAATTTAAAAAGAAATTGATAGCTGGTTAGAGTTACCTAGTTTAGAGGTACTCGGTTGACTCTGTGAACCCTTAGGCCTTATATGTAGTTTGGCATTGTAAAGACTTGGACTAATGGTAAAAATTGGTCTACCAGAGTTTATATGTCCTACGATCAGCAATTATCTGTGGTTGGTCTTGTAGAGAGATCGCAGATGACCATAACTTTAACTAGGTAACCAAACTAAATTAGCAACCAAAGTATTTATGCTTAAATCACTCTCATGGGAGAGACATCTAGATGGGGAGTGATCAATGGATACATTTGCTGATTATTGATTTATTGTTACCCCACCTTGCTTTAGTTTTGGTTGACTGATTCTTTTGCTCATGCTTTCTCGTAATTGTGGATTCTAATTTCTACACAGATATGCACCCTCCGTGTATGTGCATATAGTTATATATAAGTAGTAGTTGGTGATGTATGGAGACTGTATATTTGCAGCACCCTTTGTATCCGTATACATGCATGTAGTAGTAGTAGTTGACAATTTATGCATGTATATTTATGTGTGCATATACACACACATGAAAACATGTAAATGTGTGTGTATGCACCCATGGTAAATTAAGTGCTATATATTAAAGCTCATTGGAAGCAGGTTGGCATAATCCTAACACATTAATGTCGAACTGCAGGTTTTTCATCTGTTGATTGGCTCTTCGAATATGGGTAAGAATTTACAATTCACAATAGACAATATACAATTTCCTTTCTTGATATTGCAACGATTGTGATGGGCTTATAACATTCAAATATAATTGTCCCAATGAGTAAACATATTTCATTATAAACTTGTGATTTTGGCATAACATGACAGTTAATAACGTGTTTATTCTTGTTCATGACAGGTTGCGTGATTTATTTTGTATTAACTCTTTTTGCTGCTCGCAAAGGGTGGAAATGTTGGTCCAACTCTTGTGGTTTTAGCCTTATGGGTATGCTTCCAGTCTCATATATAAGCCTGCTACTTATCTTCTATGTTTGCTCAATGTATCTTAACAGTGAAATTTTCGATTGCAGCATTACCCAAAATTTTGTTCTTTGCTGCATTCCTTCTACTTTTATCGTTCTGGTAAGGTTTTCTCTTTTCTTTTGTAATAAATAATACAATTTTATTGAACAAGAATTTATTAACATACGAGGGATTAATATGATATTAGCATTTCTTCATCAACACGGCACAATGATTGTGTAATATGCTTCATGTTTTAGAAAATATGGATGCTTCTTTCCTCCATAGCTGTTATTGTAGAGATGGGTATAATGTCTAAACAACAATGTTGTTTCCTTTCATACATATCGTGAGACCGAGGAGGATATTACCCCTGGGACATGATAATATGGATGATGAAGTGGAGAAACAAATTTAATATGTTGAACTGTATAAGTATATTTTGCACTTTGTGAGGCAACTAGGAGAAAACATGGTTGAGTATAACTATGTGGATATAAATAATAATACTCTTTAACAACTAGTCTTTCTTTTAATAATCATACTAAGGGTCATCTAAAAAGTCTGTGCTTTAGTATATCCTTTTCAAATTGATAATATCATTGTAAATTTTGTCTCTTATGAGCTATATCTGACATTGTTCTTGGGGTGTTTAATTTCACCTTTAGGGTTGACCTGTGCCATCAGGCAGATGACGAAGATGAGGAGGATGAAGGTAGTTTTCACGAAGCTTTGTTGGAGAAGACATTTAGCAATGCTAATTCATTGGACACTGAGAGTCATAGAAGGTGTTTTCCCCAAATTGTCCATGTCGGAAGCCGCCAGAAAATTGTGATTTTGGTATTGCAATAGTTCTAACTTTCTTGTTCATTGGCTATTCGTTGATCTTATGTCATGTCAGTACCTATTGTACACTTTTGGGTGAAGTCATAGTACTGTACAGATTGATGCTATATATATATATATAACTCATGATTCACTTGTCAGGTTACTGTGCTAGTTTTTATTATAATGATCGCATGTGCTGTGATAATCTGGATCGGGATGGGAAAAAATGCCATCGATTCTGCTGTGGTAGCTCGGGTATGTACCTGCTAAATAATTTTCTGTAATACTTCAATTCATCATGTGGTCATATAATGTATTTCTATCTTTGGTGAACACAGAAGTAAATATAGGAATAATGACTGCTTTGACATGAGCTGAAGCCTCAAAATACTTGTGTTGATTTGAATTTATCTCCATTATTCAGTAGTGTGTATGCTCACATAAATGAATGTTAATTTATTAAGGCCAACTTAGAGATTTTTACTAGAAAAAACTCAGTTGAAAAATGAGCGTATTTTTGAAGACTACTATTTAACATTTGTTTGAGTGAGTGGGTTCCTGGTGGTTTGACTTTTTGTTTTTCTGTTTTTAACTTGAAATGGATACTTGTGAATAGATTGCAGGTTGTTGAATTTCAAAAAGCTCAACAAAAAATCTTCATTAGTCTACTATTGAAGCCAATTCTAGGTTAGGATCAAACAAAGAATTATATCTACACATCACTATATATTGGTACTTAAAGAAACATATTTCTCACATCTTTTTTATGAGCATATAATCATTTTGTTTATATCTACTATATAGTGTCTTCTTATTGGTTTCATTCTAAGTAACAACTATTGCATCATGTTGAGTGAATATTGTCGTCATGCAGGTATATGTAGATCTTTTTGCAATACTGACGCTACTATTGGGAGGAGCATTGGCATGTTATGGTGAGTAGCTATCATTTCAGGTGCTTGTATTTGCTTGCAATGTTCAATAAATTTTGCATATTTTACGAGTTTACTTCTCTAGCTTAGAATATCAGATTCACACTGGAATTCATGGATATATAGGGACATGACTTGCTTAGTGTTGAGATGACACAGGCACCTGATAATACTGTTAACCTAAAATGTTATATTTGGCTGCTTTACAGATATTATCAGTTTCCAATCAAGGTCAACAAATTGAACCCTTTTAGAGGAAATTCTGTCAATATAACATAGTATAACATCCGTTGTTTGTATATTCAGCTGGAAAATTTTTGGAATATTCTCTACACCCACACAGAAAAGCAATCTTCTGAGGAATAATCAGGTTTTATAAATGATTATTATGACCTTCTCGCTGGATGTACTTTAGAGACCAAATATGGTTTTGGTGTGTATTGTCTTGAACTATATTTAGCAGTTTCGGGTGAAAGAGTTTGATGCACAAGATCCATCTAGGGCATATTTTGATATCAATTGTATAAGATTAGGAGGAAGAGGTGGCAACTGTTGCTTTTGGAAGGATCCTGTCGAGGCACCCCAAAAACTGATATTTTTGGTGGGTCCGCCTACTCATTATTGGCATATGATTAGTTTAGGTCCATTCCAGCTTCTTTAGTTTCAAACAAGATAGGAACTCCTAATCGTCTTTTTGCTTCATTATCTGTCTCATGAGAACCAGGTCCTTAATTTTGTGGTTTTGTTCACATTTGATGATCTAATTAATACACCCAGACACCATTTTTTCTTTTTATATATAATTGTCTTCAATCCTTTGAAGTTGCATTTGGCATTTTGTTGACATTTCAGGACTGCTATTATGCTTGAGAATAAGAAAAGTTAGATCTGAGAGAGCCTCTTCTGAGATGTGGAAGGTATTTAATCTATTGCTGCTATACAAATACTTATTATTACTACTGCTATAATTACTGTCTCTCTCTATTTCTCAACTTGCTAATCTGGTACATTATATGATTTGATAATTTGATTAATCTGCCCCATGAAGCATTGGATTTGGTAAATATATTAATGGCTAATAATCAATCAGTTACTTTTATTATTTTGATAATAATGCATGGAAACATTATATTGTCGACAGGTTGCAGGTTTAGCTGTTGTTTCCATACTATGTTTCGCCTCAAGTGCTTTGGTGGCTCTATTAACTAATATTTCTGTACGCACCTAATTTTCAGTCATGTGGTTTTTTCCTTGATCAAATATCAGTTAGTTTATTGATCTCTCAGACTTTACTATAATATTATGCAGATGCTTTACCATTGCTATCAACAGCCAGTGAATGGTGTTTATACTGCTCTTTTGCTGATTTTATATTATTTTGTAGGTAGGTGTTTCTAAATTCCCTTCCTGTTTGAAAAATTTTATGGATCCTGTTTTTTTATCTAAAGGGAGCTTATTTCAATTGACAACACGAAGATTCCTAGAGTTTAACAGAAGTACATGTTGTCTTTTCAGGTTCATCAATACCCTCAGTGTATGTGTTATGGGCGATGAGAGAATTACCACCCTCAATAACAGCTAACACACGACAACGACGAGAAGACTCAACTACATTAACTTTCATCAGTGATGATTCCAATGCATTACTACATCCTCAGAGCTGGACTGCAGCAATGAGCTTGCGGAACCAGGTTAGTTTCTTCCATTAACCATTCAATTTCTGCACAAATAGATGCTTTTCTGCAAAGCTACTGGTAATTTGTACTTTATTTTGATTTTCTATGGTCTTGCATGGAACAAAAGAAACAAATAACATGTTAGTCAGGGGCAGACTAAATATAAACTCTTCTATGATATGAAGATATTTTGCACTTCAGTTTGTTGTAAACTGGGTAGTGCAATGGAGTTAAGATTATGCTGCAACAGCCCTTTCTGCAATCTCCATATTTTTTGCCATTTTCATTGTATGCTTACTCTGTCAAGCTTTCAGGTGCAGGTATCAAGAGCAAGTCCAATATAATTCTTCCTGTTTCTGCAACTCTTAAATACACAGACGTACCTGCATGCAAAGCATGTCGTTGCTGTCCCAAACTACGAAATGAGCCGAAAGCACTGAACTATTATCCAAGATAACAACAGCTTGTGGCCATGAGATGAAGAGGGTGTTAAGTTGCATCCCTGACAGGCAATTTGTGTACAGCCATAGGTAGCATTGCCATGGTTTTTACAGTTTAGAATGTACATGGCAACAAGATGCTGATGAGGGTTTTTCTTTTTCTTTTTTCCTCCATTGATATGCTGTTAATTATTTTTTTGTGCATATATGGCGGTAGATGATTTGATTTTCAAAAGATTTATCATCATAGTGCTTGTCGCTAGATAGAAAGGGAAATTGATCAAGAGCGGACCAAGCAGACTTGCCTTCAAGGGCGAACATTGATTACCAAATCTTTTGTGATAATATTCGACATAGACATAGCTGGGTAATTGTTTAGTTTATAGTCTTTAAAATTAGATGGATAAACAAAGAGATAGTTTACATAGAGGCCTGACTTACAAAAATTGACCTATAAAAGTGAAGGCCTCATTGAACTCAAAGCTGGAGATCGGAACTTCAATCTCTCACTTGCAAAATTAGGACGTAGAATGAATCCTCAGCAAGTTTCTGGTGCAAAGCCTAGTAGGTTGACTCCATCAGTCGCCCATATCTCAATCCGTTTGAAAATATGAACTCTTTTCCCATGATTCCAGTCTTGGTTCCTCAACTTCAGAGACCACTTCAATTGAAAGCCAATCCTGTGAATATTCAGTTGAGCAAATTCACCAAATATACCTTCAAGGGAGAAATGAACATAAGTTGATGGATATTTTACAGATTCGACCACAGAATTGGTAAAATTGTTAAATCCAAAATTTAACAAGATGTATAAGACAAGAGAAATTTTATTAACACATCTCCAAATGCTAGATACACATCACTTTTTTTATATAAATTATTTAAAACTGTGGATACGTAAAATTACCAAAAGAGACATTCATATCAAAAGTAAAGAAATCTAATTGAAATAAAATATTCCGCTTTTTCTTATCCTCTTCGAAAACAAGTGTGTGAAGATACCAAACCCTAATCAGAAATAGCTAGCGACATTTATCATGAACTATAGTTTCAAGGAAAAACTAAAAACAACGTAATGAATTATAGTGGTATTTCTTAACCCCTAAGCAAGGTATAACTTCTCTGTCTTTGATTAAGTTTGATCTACTACAAAATTTAGATTTTAGGGTATGTTGTTTGATTAGATAATACAATTTGAAGTTGGAAATTTAGATTTTACTGTGAGAAAAGATGAAACCTTTTGAGAAAAAATCTCACTAATGTGAATTTTTTTTTTAATAATTGAGGAGCAGATCTAGAAAAATATGTGTATTTAATGAATGAGTTGTGTATTTTAAATAAGGGTATTGTAGGAAGTTTGGGTATGTGTATGTAGTAAAATGTTAAAACAATAAAGTTAATAGGTAGTGTATTAAGTATGAGATGTGTATCTAGTAATTAGGAATGTGTTAATAAAATTTCTCATAAGACAATCACAGCAGAAGATTTTGTAAACAAGGACTGGGGATTGACTATCTTTTTGTAGAGTGTGAGACAAAGTATTATGGTAAACGTAACTGACAGCAGATTCAACAAGAAAATGTCTGTAATGAAAAAAAAAAAAAAGTGCATGCATCTTATGAGAAAATGAAAACTAAGCCATGGATATTGAAAATAATGCTACTGGGGAATGCAGGTTTCATTTCAATAGTCATGCACATGAAGTCTCAGAGTTAAAATACTTCTTTACAACAACAACAAAAGCATGCGCTACAACAAGCTTCTATACACCCCATGAACGGCAGCGTCTCAAAATAAGTTTTTCCAACCTCAAGGAAACAAGATTTTCTAGTTCCATTACATAAGCATATCACACAATCAAGAACACATCCAAAGAGGTCAGTAACAGTACATGCTCGATAATGTACCTCATGAGACAGGAGCCTTCCCTTTGCTTTGCGCCAATGATCCAAAATCTTTAGGTGGCCAAAACTAATGATGAGATGAACAAAGATGAGAAATCTTAAGAATGAAATAAAGTGTGTTTAACAAGATAACACTAAAGAACCGTAAACTGAGAGTACTGAGTCTCAGTTTTACAACGAGACTTATGATTTTGATTTTCCTTGTTCAAATTCAGGTTTCTCTTAGTGCTATAGTTTGTATATCTTTAAGTATAAATAAGAGTGCCTGCAGCACATAAGAGGCAGCCTTAGGTATTTTTAAATGAAAAAAAAAAATGAAAGAAAAGAACATAGAGTTCCTATATCTTTACCTTCCTACTTTCTTGGAATTCTTTGCAAAATCAACAAGTTAACATAACAGCATTTACTGTTGGTAACCAACAATCCTTAAAGAGTATGTAGTTTCCTTGCTGTATGTTACTTATGTTCACTATCCGTTCTTATCAAAGCTATCTTCCTGTCTAGAATCAATTTGAATTAATTAGAGTCGTCAATGCAACCATTCAAACTCTAGTTCCAACACCAACAAAGGTTTTCAACCTCCGCTCTGAAGAAACATAAAACAACAACCCATTATGTGTCTTTCAGCCGCTAGTTTTCACCATTAACCATTTCTATCTAAGCTCCTATGTTCTACATAAAGTCAACACCACAAAATACATGCATCCCCTTTACGCTAATCAAGCATATCCGAAACCAATGCAAGTTAAAATTACGCATATACACATCGAAAAAAACACAAACCAGAACAAAGCAAAGATTCTCACCCTCCAAAAGACTCTGCCTTGTAAAAGACCATAAGGAACAGCCCCGAACTTCCTCGAATCATTCGAATCATAGATATTATCTCCCTGCACCCAAACATGCCCTTTCGGAACCTACACACGAGTTCACCACAATCACAACAATCAAACAATCTCCAAAACACCAAAAAAAAGACTCAAACTTCATAGTGAAAATGAACACATATATACCACAACAGTCTCAACCCCATCACTGTTCTTAGGGTCAACAATGTAACTAACAGACTGACCCTCCGTGGCCACCAATCGCTTGGTCACAATCTTCTTCGGAACCTCAGGCGATCGTAGCAGAACAATATCACCCACCCCCAATTTCTCGAACCGGGTCGAGATGCGTTCCGCCAAGGACAAGTTTCCGGCGAGGCCGAACGTCGGGAGCATGCTTGGGCCGTAAGTCTGCGCACAGCGAAACCAAAACGGCGTTGTTTTATGAGCTCAGTGTTGTGAAAAGGAAAAAGGGGGGAGATGAGTTAGGGGAGGTACCAGAACGACGGTGCAGAGGTAGGTGTTGGTGAGTTTGAGGCAGCAGACGAACTTAACCAGGCGAGGAACGCCGTCGCGTAGTTCTCTGCCGGCGGTTTTGAAGGCCTCCGATGCTATGAAATTGGTGAGGTATTTCAGCGCCATTATTTCTGCTGCTTTGGACTCTTTGGAGTGAAGAAGAACCAAGAACAAGAGCCTTAACGGGCTTATGGGCCTAAGAAAATAACTACTATAGTAGAGTTGGCTGTTCTGTCGATCCATCCGTATCCTCAAAGGCTTGCAAGATTCGGAGGCTAATCCATGCTGAGGTGTCATGTCGAAACACTTCATTCCTCCTTGCTGTCATGTATTGTGAGAGAAATTCTTAGGTGCAACAGCCGCACCACCTGGCGTCTGCGCACCCAATCATTTTTTGACATGTGTTTTTTTTTTTTTTTCGCAGCTCTTCTTCCTTCCTTCCTCTCTCTTCTCCGGCGAATCCGATCTCCTCCTCCGGCGAACTTCTTCTTCTCTCCTCTTCCCTTCCTCTCTCTTCTTCTTCCTTCCTTCCTTCTCTGCTTCTTCTTCTTCCCTCCTCTTCTTCTTCTTCCTTCCTTCTCTGCTTGTTCCTTCCTTCTCTGCTTCTCTGCTTCTTCTTCTTCCCTCCTCTTCTTCTTCTTCCCTCCTCTTCTTCTTCTTCTTCCTTCCTCTCTCTTCTTCTTCCTCTCTCTTCCCTCCTCTTCCTTCCCTCCTCTTCTTCTTCTTCCTTCCTCTCTGCTTCTTCTTCTTCCCTCCTCTTCTTCTTCCTTCCTCTCTATTCTTCTTCTTCCTCCTCTCTTCTTCTTCCTTCCTCTCTCTCTTGGTGAGAGCGAGAGGCGGCGGTGCGGTTTCGCCGGAGAAGACAGAGAACACAGCGACAGGAAGGAAGAAAAGAGCTGCGAAAAAAAAAAAAACACGTGTCGCTGTGCGACTGGTGGGTCGCACAGGACACGTGGTGCGGCTGTCGCACGTAAGATTTCCTTGTATTGTGATTACTCTGTTTAGGGAATTTGAACCTAGATATAAGGGTTCTATCTCCGGGCAACATAACTTGGTTGTGAGGTGCTACGGACACTAAAAGAATGAAGTCTCATACGACGAAACATGTTGAATATCTTTTTCTTTGAACTTATTAATTATTGTAAGCTTCGAATATGAAGAGTGAGATTTTTAGAAGGTAAACGAAACAACAAAACTTCTGATAAATTAGTTTTATGAGTATTGTTTTAAGTAAATTTTTCAGTTCCGTCAGTTTGAGAAGTGTAGAAAAATTAATGTTTGGAGATACCCTAGAAGAATTTGGGTGAAGAAATAAGAACATAATTTGGACACAAAGTTGTGTGCTACAGTCTTGAGTAAAAATCATGATCCTGTTTTTTTTTTTTTTGAAAGCTATGATGTGCGCTTTTTACTTTCCACAAAGTTTTCAAAATGATATTTGGGAGAGTAACTACGTAGATTTACAAAATGATTGCTCGTTATGCATTTGACGAAAACAACGGCTTTCACTGCACAACATTGGAAACTAGTGGAACTACTGTTACTTGCATGAACAACTCAATGGACAGAGTTACAGAAGAGATACAACTATTCCCCTCGTTGAGATGCAAAACTGTCTTGATCCATACGTAAAACAACCTACAAACCTCAACACTAGAGAAAACTAACATCTTCTGCACTGAACCTGGGGGACATATAACAGATCTTCAATACACAGTTACACATCTCTACATATCTGCTTACTCAATGCCTGCTTCCGCTTCCGTCAAGCTTTCTTCATTCTCAAGCAACATATGGTCACAAAAGTCTAAAAGCTGATCTGCAAGTGAAGGGATAACCGGGTTACGCCCATCGTTATATCTGTGGGCATTACAGGCAATCTGCCACACATCCTGTCTGAATTGCTCCCGGCTCTTGTACTCCAGATTCCGAACTTTCACCTTGATTGTCGACAGGTCCATTGGGTGCTGTATGATGTTCCAGTAATCAGGAGCTTCCTTTTTGGACACTGGTTTTAGAAAAAGATACGAGATTTCAATTCGAGCTCTGAGGGATTCTACAATGCACTCCAAGATGTTTGCCAACCTAACCTGTACAGAAATTAAGAACTCAATACAAATAGTTTGTAATAAAAGGTATTAATTCACAGGTCATCTACACTATCTGTTAACACTTATGGTATATTGATGAGCCTCTGTTATTTGTTACTACAAGATGAACAGATGAGTAGATAGATTGGGTGTCTGTTAATTCATTTTCTTCATCAGATATAATGTATGGAAGTTTACATAAATATACTCTACAAAATGATTTCACGCTGCCCCTCATCTTTACAGTGCAAACCGTTTGAGAATATGGAAATTTACTTAATTTTGTTCGAAGATCAGTCTGTACAAATACTATGAACCTACTGGAAACATTTCTAGTTCTAGGAGAAAGAACAGTTGCCACTCATTATTTATATGACACCAAGTCATAAAGAAAATAATAATGATTTGATTGAAAGTAATATAAGAAGGTAGCATGACAGGTACCTCTCCTCCTTTACGACGCTTGGTAGGGGGGGGGGGGGGATAATCTTCAGCATAACTTCCCAAATAAACAGTTCGCCTCCTTTTGGCCCCTTGATCTCTTTCAGGCATCCTTTTACCAAACCTTCTTGTCTGTGAGTCCTCATAAGAGTCATCTTTTGTCTGTGGTCCTCGTTTGTTACAATACAATTGCAATACTCTCATCTTTTTATTCTTCTTCACATTCTGGAGTTCTTCCTCTTTCTCTTGTCTGATGGCTGCTTCATATCTTTTAAGCTCTGCAAGTCCTTCTTGCTCCTTTGCCATCCTAAATTTCTCCTCAAACTGCCTCTTGGCACTTTCTTCAGTTCTTTGTGTCTCTTGCTCCTCACCCCATCTTCCATCATCTCTTGCTTTGTGTTTTGCTGCTTTGATATCAAGATACATGTTATTCTGCTTCTCATGTCTCTTCTGATGATGTTGCTCTGCAAATCTTTCTTGCTCCTTTGCCATCCTAATTTTCTCCTCAGACTGCCTCTTAGCATTCTCTTCAGTTCTTCGTTTCTCTTGCTCCTTCCCCCATCTTATATCATCTCTTGCTTTGTTTTTTGCTGATTCGGTATCAAAATACATGCTATTCTGCTTCTCATGTCTTTTCTGATGATATTGCTCTTTATGAACTTCCAGTAATGGCAGCTTAGCAACAGAGGGCTTTTGAGATTCCACCTGATCTCTAACTGTGGCTGCTAGAGGCTGTATGACTATACTTGGCAATGGCTTTTGTGATTTAACATGACTCCTATCTATATCAGTGGGAGGCCGTAACCCAATAGGGGGTTTATGACATTCAACTGATACCCCTCCAAGTTTGGTCACGTTAGAAATTTTTATTGTACTAACCTTAACAATGGGATTCCCAGTTTCAAGATCCAAGGTGACTGGATTCTGATAGCTCTCTTTTTCTCCAAGAGCCTGTTTATCAGGAAGCTTTTCACCTACAACTTTGACTCTTAATGGTACAACCTTTGAGTTCGGACCAAGGTTCTCAACCTCAGAAGCTTCAACCAGGTCAATAACAGTCTTTGATATCAGCTTCTTTGTTGTAGTTTTCTGCTGAAACTGACTAGATGAATTAAGAGGAATAGACTTTCCACGTACATTCTCCAGATCTGGAGTTTCAAGATGTGCTTCCAGACCTTGTCCATACTTGAGGCATTTCTTGTTTGTCCTCGTATGTCCATGCTGACCACATGCTCCACAGAAAATTCTCTCTCTTGCTGGCTTCTTTTCTGGCTTCTTTTCACTAGACATCTTGACACCATCTCCTGATGTTTTTAGTTTCTTCAGCATAGGTGCACTATCAATCTCTCTCATCCCTTTGAATTCTCCAGTCTTGCTTTTTTTAAGAGGATTTTCCAACACTTTGTTGTCTCCAATTGGATTCTCTTTAAAAGTATAGAAACCATCAAATTGTGCTACACCAATGTTTAGCTTTACCCTATCTGCATTCTCAAAACCAAAACTTGTTTGTGAGCATGGAGGCTGCCCAGCTTCCTCCAAAACTCTTGTTTTTTTCTTTTTCTTCTTCTCAGTTTCATCACTCATAAGCAACCAGCATAACTCAGCTGCTTCATCTTCACTTTCCTCATATGGATTCAAGGATAGGAGCCTTCTCATTATAAGTCCTTCAACACCATCTACTTTGTCTTGCTCAAATTCATGGTCACCTCCTAACCCGGTTTCACATTCTTCCTCCTCAAGCATATTCTCTAATCTCCCAGCAAAGGAATCCGGATGGCTACAATTTCCTTCAGAATCACTCCCATTCTTATCACTGCCTACTGCCGAAAGACTGTGAACAAGGCCTTTAACACCATCTGCTTTGTAATGCTCAAATTCATGGTCAACCCCTAACCCGTGTTCACATTCATCCTCATCAAGCATATTCTCTAATCTCCCAGCAAAGGAATCCAGATCGCTAGAATTTCCTTCAGAATCACTCTCATTCTTATCACTACCTACTGCTGAAAGACTATGGACTTGTCGTTCCCAAATTTCCTGACACCTCTCCCTGCTGAAAGAATCTGAACGTCCTCTACCAGTAGCAAAATTTTTCTTTCCCACTGCATTGGACATTGATGATTGTGGAGCAGCCCAAACATAACTAAAACCTAGGCCCCGGCCAGATGGATCACCAAGGCCAGATATTTCTAAATGGTCAAATTTTTCTTTTCCCATCGTACAGGCTACAAAACTGCCACTCAAATTCCATGGAGTCGTCTGTAGTTCCCTTTCGATGTGAGATGCAGCAGCCAGATTCATTGCAGATGAGATGACTGGAGAACGAGTTTCCATAATTCCTAATGTTTGAGCCGATAAAGACCAGCTTGCATGCTTTCATAGGCACACACCTCTTCTGGTTTCACCATATTTCTTAATTGATCCTCTGAGAAAATCCTGAAATTGCTATTCTTAACCCAACATTTACTTGACCCCTTTGGCAAATTCACAAGTTCCTTTACTTTGTTTTTGATAAAGGGATCGTATAGGTAAGGAAATTGTGCACGTAACTGATCCATGCAAATACTAGGAGGGAGATGGCGCTCTTCTGCAGCATGGAACTCACGGCACATGTAGACCAGGAGTCTGTTAAGCATGTAATTCTTAAGATCCCTAGTTCCAGGAGACATTACCTTCATGAGAGGTTCCTGTTGCCCTACAACATTAAGCTTGTCAATGCGTCTAATTGAAAGCTTTCCCTTTGCAGAACGAACTAACAAATAATCAGTTGATGGTACCTTATGAGAAAAAAGAGGTGCTCTATACATGTTTGTCTCAAGAGATGACTGACAGCAACCAGCTTTTGTATATCCGAGAAAAGGTGATTTATCAGCAGGGTTAAGTGCAATGACATGTCCCAAGCTGCTGTGTTCATTATGCAACAAAGATCCATTTTGATCATCTGGGGCTGATTTTTGATAATAAGTGCACAATCTTGCACCCATACCAGTGTTGCTCAGAAGTAAAGGTCTTTCCTCACAATACTCTACTAGAAAGACATGACCATCTTTCACTGAAAGGTCAGATTTCTTCTTAAATGCCCCAGGTGGACACAAAGAATTATTCTCACCAGGAAGCTTTTCTGACCTTGGCCACAAATATATTTTTGTATGAACCAGATAAAGCAAAGAGTTCCACTGAACATTTTGAGCAGCTAGAGATTTATCATCTTCAAGTTCCCTCCATTTATAAAACATCTTCACTGTTTCGGATGACTTAAAATCTACAAATACCAGAAATTATGTACACTTTAGAAGTATTCATTGATTGTAAACAATAATTAAGGGTAAATGGGATAAATACATCAAAGAAGAGGTGACAACCTAGCTTTTTCGATGATTTTGCTTTGACAGAAAAGACAGTTTCCTCATGATCAACATAGAGCTTACTGCCTTTGCCACCCAAGCTCTGTATAATAATTTTCATTGGTCCTTGGGTAGGCAGCTTCCCTAGTGATTTTACAGCTTTTTCATTGTCACATGGATACCACAGAGCCTTTGGTCGATGAAAATTAGCAACCTCCTTACTGTGACAGAAAAAAGCAGCGTGTAAGAGTAAGACTTGGATGGCATGGCATGGAAGGTTTACATCACAGGTAATACAAAGTGAAACTGTCTCAATAAACCCCATTAAGTAACTATCATGTACAAGCACCAGAAAAGCTTATGCATAAAATGAAACCCAGGAGTGCCTAAACTTAACTGTCATTTAAAGAACTTGTGAGCCTCGAGACAATAAATCAAGCATAAATTAAAAAAACATCGATCTTACTTGCTTAACTTCAGCTTCATAGTCTGTAGCAGAACTGCAGGTTGTGAGTGATAAATCTCTATGATTTGAAATGTGTGTCTTTTGGAATTTGACTTCAGCTGATGAGATGTTTTCCTGTTTGAATAGTGCTTGTCATTAGCAACATGTCGCCAACAAAACTGAGCTCCATGTCTTGGCAAAGGATCCTCATTGCTCGACATTAAAGGGGGAGTTACAATTGTGGCCCGTGAATGAAGCTTAAGATGTTCACTGTCCTTGTTATCCAAAATCTCAAAGAGCATTTGCTCATCTTCAAGATCAAGGATAAGCTTTGGCTTCCTAATTGGCATATTTGGGTCCCATATTATCTGGTCTAACCAAGATCCTTCCAGCATGTCTCTGTTATGTGAAGTAAATTTGCTGGATTGCCTCACAGCGTCTCTCTTACGAAGCTTCTGATTGACATTTTCCATTCTACCATCTGCCTGGTCATCCACTTCAAATCAAGATTCTAGCCTTAAGAGTTGGGGATGGTATCTGCTTTCTGATAAAGCTCCTACTGAATTTCTTGAGCCAAAAGGCTCCAACCAGCTACATAGCATAACATCATGCCTTTTTTCATCAGACTCTTTTTGGGACTCTAACCGAATATTTTGAGACCCCCTATCAGATTCTCTTTCAGTTTCACTATCAACCAAGGCGTCTTGAGGTCCAAAAATTTCAGGGGTCTCAACAGCATTGTCACTTATTACAGGAGACTTGTCCCAAATAATTTTATCTTCCCAGTCTTGTTGATCAAGAGGGTAGAAAGTAGGACACATGGGTGACTGCCTTTCCACAAAAAGATCCACATCGAGATCTTCTTTCATCGGTTCTGCACAAAGATATGTGCCCTTTCCTGGCCCATCCAGCAGATAAAATGAGGCAGCCTCTTTGTGAAAACGAAATTTTGCAATTGTCATATCATCATTTTTGAATCCTGAGATGTCATGTTTCACTCCATCTGCAAGTTTCAGAGCTGTAAATCCTTCACCAGTTCCTTTGAGGAGTGCCTCTTCATCTTCTTCAACAAAATCCGAAACATACATGGATAAATGCCTACTTTTATGAGCAGGGTACCTACGGTTTCTTTTAACTGCTTCCTTTGCATGACTGCCAAAGATCTCTGAGAACCTTAGGATCACCTCTCCATTTCCTACGCATAGAACTGGCAGCGGTGAGGAAAGTCTAGCATCATGTGTAACCACCTCCTGTTCCTCTTCCTGTTCACTTTTCTCATCATAATTTTCAACCACCTCATGTTCCACTTTTCGAAATTTGTCTACTGAAACATTAGCAGAAAGGTATTCCTCTCTTGGCAACAGATGGTCCTCCTCAGTAGCACCTTGAATCTCTGGACCCTCATAATCCTCATCAATGTCAAAATAATCCACTACATTTTCAGCCTTCTCACCATAATCTTGCTCCACATCACCGCTTAATGCCCGTGGTAACCTGACTGAAAGGTCCATATCTGCGAAAGCAGGAGCAAACTTCTCGGAAATCTCAGCAAAATGCTCTTTTGCATCCTCATCAAGATAATCGACATCAAGAACACCTGAGTCATCCACATTACCAAACATAAACCCAAGAAATCGACTACCCCCACCATCCTCCTCATATTCTTCATCAACATCACCCATGTTGTAACAGCTCTGCAACAACACTTCACAAAATTCAAAACCCAACTAAACAAAGCACTTAACATTCTTTAAAGATCACACCTTTACATCACTTGAGCGTATAAACAAGGTCATATCTACTTTAAACTCCATAAGGGTATGTGTTGATGAAGAAAAAAACAAGAGGGAATACACAAAGCAACGAACTTTATTAGGGAATAACATTGAAACCAAGCATTCTATGATTTAGGGCAATCATAACCAAATTTTGAAGATAATAGCGAATTCAGAAACAACCAACACAACTACACAAGTAAAGCATTAATGGGGAGAGCAAGAGTGAGAGGGAAAGAGGCATACCTGAAAGCTTTGAACTTTTCTCCTATACTCTGACAAAGCTGGTCTGATACGTCTTCTTGTATTTACTATTTACAGAGGGTTCGAACCAAAATGGGTACTTTTGCAAATTCTGTAGGTTTTGGGGACTTGTTAAAAATATCTCAAGTTTGGACCCTTAAAAATAATTTACAGGTTAAACTACATATTTTATTACTTTCCTCGTTTAACACATATTTTGTTTGGTTGATGTTATTAACATACTTTTTATTATTATTAACACATCTTATTTATTAAAAAAGACACAAGCACGTAAAAAATGAGATGCATCGCTGCCTCTCTCCAAAACTTAGTCGCTAGGGCTTGAGTTCTCTAATCCGGCAACCATCTCTAGTCTCGGTTCTAAAGTAGGGACTTTTTCTCCAGCCTCTATTGTCTCCAAGGCCATGTTTGTTCCACAATTGCTCACCCATGCCCATCTTCTCGAATTGGTGATTAGAGAAGTCATGGATGTTTTCTTGTTGTTGTTGATTTCTTCTCGATGAAGAAGGCCATGGTTATGCAGCTGCTTGCGAGTTGTACCAAAGGCAGGTTGTTGTTTGAAGGTTGGGATGAACTCCCAAATGAGGTCGGCAAGGTGATGATTCCGGTGAGTGGGTCAAAGATGGTGGACGTGGCTCCACCAAAAGTTGTTGGGTCATGGCCGTCGGAGATGGAGGTCATAGCGACCGCACCTATTTTGACGTTGACGACCGGATTCGTCGCGACAGGTGTCGAAAAGCGAAGAAATCTGCTAGGGTTTGGAGAAAGACTCGGGTTCTTGGGCCTGGGTCTAGCCTCAAGCTCACTAAAAGTTAGTTTTGGAATTAGGCTGTTAGGCTTGATTTCAACCTGACTGTGGCTTAAGTCGCGGCATTGATAGCTTGGCAGACTGTGCGAGCTGGCTACAACTAAATGGATGCATAAGGCTTGGAGTGCCGTAATTGAGCGCATTGGCTCTGGTTTTATGCTTCTCTAGTATCTTGTTTGTGACTAGTTTTATTCTTAGCTAACCTTACAAGTGAGCTAAATGTCTAATGTAATGGTACTATTATGATGCTTGTGGTCATTGTAACATTGTCATTCTGGCTTTTGTTTATATGAATGATTTATTACTTTAAAAAAAACACACCTTATCTATTTTTCTATCTACACATTTTAATTTTATTTACAAATTTGTCACTTGAATTTGTTTCATAATTGATTTTCATTATATATGGGGTGTGTTAATAACATCACTCATGATTTTCATTTTGATATCAAATAAATCAGTATTTGTAACATTTGTAGATCACCATCCGTTGTTGAAGAACTTTGATGCAGGGTCGTTGAGGTGCAGCCGGCAATCACCGCAATTCAGAGGGGTGCCAAAGAAGAGGGCTCGTCCTCATGGTCTTTAGAACAAACTCATTGACCTTCCTTTGACTCGGGTTGGCATGCAGGTTATAGTATCTCTATTGGAAATGTGATTGCTTTATGTTCTAAACCCGATGTGATCTTCGTTTTCTAAGGAAATTATCTTGATTTTTTTTTATAAAAAAAATCCAAAACTTTTTGCACGAATAAGAGAAATACACAATCTTACAGAAACATACCACAATATTGCCTTCTCAAGGGGTTAAGTTACTCGAGTTGAGTATATATATTGGACTACCAAACTAGGTTTCTGATTAATCACTTGAAAATAATCTAATAGATCGGTCGTATCAGTGACCACTTCGACTTGGACAGGTATATATGAGGTTCTTGTTTAATCTCTTAAACCCAGTGGGGATGGGTATCCAATTACCAGATGTATAATGGATTCCATCCATGGGCAGAGTAGGAGCACAGATTTGTAGGTTCTTGTTGTCCGCATCGATAGTAGTTTTTGTTATTAGGTTTGTTAATATGGATTCACAGACTAGAAGTGAGTCAGTGACTCCGTGGTGGATGAACACACTACTTAACAGTGGCCGGCGGTCAGGTAGCTAGTTTGTAGGACGTGTGATTTTCCGATGAAATGGCGACAGAGATGTAAGCGAGCAAGATCGACGTGTTGTTCTTAATAAGAAAGCCAGGAGTACGTGTGAAAGAAAAACTCTATATGACAAAACAAGTCTGCGTATAAATTTTGGATTAACATAATCATGTAATGCGTGCAACCTGTGTGTACTTTTGGTTTCTGAGTTTTGCATGGTAATGTGGGAATTTCGTACTTTGCTTCACTGCGTGTTATGAGAAAAAGAAGTGTGAAACTTAATGGTTGTGTGAAAACTATCGTACTCTCTGCTTGGAGTACTTTAGCTAGTTTGGTCTGTGCAACAAAATCTGTTCTCTAATTAAAGTTCAATATCCTGGTTCCATCATTTGGTTTAATCTTTAAACAAAGCTTTCAAAAACTATATATAAGCGAAGATGGTCGACAGAGAAAATATATGGAGAAAAAAATTAAGTTCCTATTTCGTTTGTTTTGATTTTAAGTGATTTGCTGTTCTATACTTCTATTTGATTAATTAGTTGATATCGATCGAGTACTTCTTCATAGAGAACTCCTGAGATCGAAGGAGGAAAGAGTTTTTATTTATTTATTTTTATTTTTTAGAAGAAAAAGGAGGAAAGGATTTATGTTGATGAGGATGAGGATCCCAAACAAGGAATATGAATCTTGCTGGGCGCGCCGGGGAGTTTCATTCCTAGCTAGTATCTATCTATGTATATCAGAAATATTTGTAACTAAACAATATCGTACTGTACGTGTATATCTTATCTATTTAATTTCCAAATTATCAGCATTTGATAGGATATACAACTTGATCCATCAACTGGTACGTAAAAAGAAAGAAACTTGAAGAATATAACTAAAGCTTAAATCTCCAATGTGTATCTGATTATCTGAATGAGTTAGTTTGAAAGATTTTATCTGATAACTCAGCAAAACCTCATCTCACTATACTACTATATATATACGTGTGTGTAGAGCTTGAGAGAGGATTAACGTTGTCACTTTGCTCACTTATACGTTAACCATGGCTAACGTTGTCACTTTGCTCATTTGTTTTTCCATTGCCTCCTTCTTCATTTCTTCCAATGCCGGAAGAAGACTTCTCGACTCCGAAAGTGTCTCCACCAATGGAGCCAGAAACTTCACTATTGTCTGTGATCCTTCGAGGTACGCCAAACTCGGCATGGAGATGGCGGCCTTTGGCTTCTGTGACTCAAACTTGACATACGACTCAAGGGCCAAAGACTTGGTGGATAGGATGACATTGGCAGAGAAAGTGCAGCAGCTCGGAAACAAAGCACTCGGAGTGCCTCGGCTAGGTTTGCCTAAGTACGAGTGGTGGTCTGAGGCACTCCACGGTGTTTCCAACGTCGGTCCGGGAACTTACTTTGACGATCTCATTCCCGGTGCAACAAGCTTCCCTCCTGTCATTCTCACCGCTGCGGCATTCAACGAATCCTTGTGGAAGGAAATTGGTCAGGTATACTTTTGTTTTTTGTTTCTGGTACGGTTTTTTCTTCTTTGTTTCTTTGTTTCTGGTTGGAGATGATATATATGCAGGGGCGGCAGGGCCCTATATATGCATCTAAAATTTTCGTGCAGATACATATAAGTTACAGTATACGAGTAGATAGAACAGAAATTTTGCAACAAAACTATACTGCATGCTTTACATAACAACAGTGAATCACAACTACTCGATCATTTATAGGTTTGGTCTCTGTTAAATTTTCATGTGACTTAACTAGCTGAATAGTTATTTTTTATCATATTTGTAGGTTGTTTCAACAGAAGCAAGAGCTATGTACAACTTAGGAAGGGCTGGATTGACATATTGGAGTCCCAATATCAATGTAGTGAGAGATCCAAGATGGGGTAGAGCCACCGAGACACCCGGCGAAGACCCTTATGTTGTTGGAGCTTATGCTACAAACTATGTTAGAGGCTTGCAGGATGTTGAGGGCACAGAGAATTTTGCAGACTTGAACTCTAGGCCTCTCAAGGTCTCGTCTTGTTGCAAGCACTATGCTGCCTATGATGTCGATAACTGGCTTGGTGTGGATCGTTACCATTATGATGCCCAAGTGAGTGTATTTGAACACATGAATCACTACATTTTTGTGTTGTTTTCTATATGTTACATATTGTTCAAGTTTCTAAACTTTGTTATTGATTTTTTTGATTAAAAGGTGACGGAGCAAGATATGTCGGAGACTTTCCTTAAACCATTTGAGATGTGTGTTAAAGATGGTGATGTTAGTAGTGTTATGTGCTCTTACAACAAGATTAATGGTATACCAGCTTGTGCTGATCCAAAGCTCTTGAAAGATACCATTAGAGGAGAATGGGACCTTCATGGGTATGGTTATACCTTATTTATGATGTTGAATCCAATTCTATTTTCACTGCAACCTATGATTTGATTGCGCATCTTAATTTTTTTTTAATTTTTTTTTTGGTTGGCAGATATATCGTCTCAGATTGTGATTCTCTAGAAGTGATGGTAAATGGCCACAAATGGCTTGGTGACACTGGAGTGGAAGCTTCTGCACAAGCACTAAAAGCAGGTTAGTCTTGGGCATAACTCACTGAACCTCTTTTGGTATTGATCAACATATCCGAGTTTGATTAACCAAAATCAATGTACATTACATAGGGTTGGATTTGGATTGTGGAGTCTACTACTCTAAGTTCACCGAAACTGCTGTAAAACAAGGAAAGGTAAAGGTCCAAGAAATAGACAGGTCTTTGAAGCAGCTTTATGTGGTACTTATGAGGCTAGGATTCTTTGATGGAAACCCTATTTACAACTCACTTGGTAAGAAGGACGTGTGCTCCCAAGAACACATTGAATTGGCAAGAGAAGCAGCCAAAGAAGGGATTGTCTTACTCAAGAATGTCAATGAAACTTTGCCTTTCAACCCTAACAAGATTAAGAAATTAGCTGTTGTTGGGCCTCATGCCAATGCTACTACTGCTATGATTGGAAACTATGCAGGTATATTGAAGACAATCGTGTTTGTTAACTGTTTTACAAAATTGTTCCAACACCAAAATTGTTGTTCCACTCTAATAAACTATACTGCGTAGGTATTCCTTGCAAGTTTGTCTCACCTCTTGATGCATTTTCAAACTATGGAGAAGTGAGGCATGAGATGGGATGTGATGGGGTTAAATGTGTAAATGAGAGCTTGATATTTCCAGCAATGCAAGCTGCAAAAGAAGCAGATGTGACCATAATTTTTGCCGGACTAGACTTATCAGTTGAGGCAGAGAGCTTGGACAGGACGGATCTTCTTCTTCCAGGGTACCAAACCCAATTCATCAACCAAGTTGCTCAAGTCTCCAAAGGTCCAGCGATTCTTGTAATCATGTCTGCAGGGGGTGTTGATATTAGCTTTGCCAAGAAAAATGATGACATCAAAGCCATTTTGTGGGCCGGATACCCTGGTGAGCAAGGTGGTCGTGCTATTGCAGATGTTGTTTTTGGACATTACAATCCCGGTAAGCATTAACAATGCTTAGAATTCACCTTTGGAGGGCTTGAAATAATGTCACAAACTAATGTCATTTTTTGGTTCACAATGTTGCAGGTGGAAGATTACCTCTTACATGGTACCCAGCTGATTATGTGGATATGTTACCGTTGACCTCCATGCCTTTGAGGCCAGTTGATAGCCTAGGATATCCTGGTCGTACATACAAGTTCTATAATGGCTCCACAGTGTACCCATTTGGATATGGTCTTAGCTACACTCAATTCAACTACACTATACTATCTGCAACAAGGTCTCTTGATATAAAGTTAGACAAGTCCCAACACTGCCGTGACTTGGAGTACAAGGAAGGGGAATACAAGCCGCCTTGCTCTTCAGTCCTTATTGATGACTTGGATTGCCAATATGATTTTGAAGTTGAGGTTGAAGTACAAAATGTGGGCAGAAGGGATGGAAGTGAGGTCGTTATGGTTTACTCAAAACCCCCAAGTGGTATTGCTTCTACACATGCCAAGCAGGTTATTGGGTTTCAGAGGGTGTTTGTGAAAGCTGGAATGACTGAGAAGGTCAAGTTTGTGTTCAATGTTTACAAGAGCTTGGGAATTGTTGATTATACTGCTTATAATCTTCTACCATCAGGCGGACACACCATTTCGCTTGGAGATGATGTGGTTACATTCCCTCTCCATGTCAACCTTCTTGGAAACTGGTAGTTTATCGGTTATGAGTTTTTTGGGTCTGATGAATTAGCTTCTAGGCCTTCAGTATTCGTTTTTATCTTTCTTTTTCAATTGTGCACAGTTTGGACCATTTGATCAATGAATTAGTGAATTTTCTTTTTGTTAACAAAGCATCCAGTAACCAGTTTTCAGGTAATCCTTTTATTCTGCACAGTAGGAAAGCTAACTAATCATTCAATCTTTGCAGTCACCTATATCAGATATCCTGTTGAGTTATATTTAGGTAAATCATAGAGTTATTAATGTCAGCTAAAAGGGTTTCTTTTAGATCCTTACTGATGTGATGTCATAATGCTCGTCATATTTATATCTAAAACGATGTTCTTTTGGGATTGAAGGATTCACATACATGAATCTAGTGTTTGGTACTTTTCTAATACCATGGACAATCAAATGAAAATGAATTAAACACCAGAAACACCAAAAGATCATACTGCATCTTCTTGCCCTCACTCTGCATTCTGGATGGGATAAAGCAAAGAACAAAATTACCATAAAACACGAGAACTGCTGGGATGATGAGTACTAAAGAGTAAAGACATCCCCAACTTGACCAAATCGATTCAGAGTGGGGACAAAAGGAACAAAACATTAGCAAGCAAAAAATGGCAGTAGTGGAAAAACTCGAAAAAAGTCTTCAATGGTGCTCCACTAACACAAACGCCTATAGTCCTCAGTGGGGTTTCAAAATACGGATGAATAGGAGAACACAAAAGCACCATACATCCATGTCCCTACAATTGTAGCACCTAAAAGATAATGTAAAGCATACCTGGATGGATCTAAAGTATAAGAAACCAAGACAGCGACAGAGATTTGAGCAAGTCATGCTCAAATAAAGCAACCCTTAACCATCCTGGTATTTGAAAAAGGAGCTTGGATGAATCTAGCACCAGATACAAATGTGATATACTACACTACTGTGCCACACACATGACGACTTATTGGTTATGCCGGGCAATGCAACAATGCAGCATGCATGTATGTCCACAATGTTTATGCCTCTGGAATTCAAACAGATAAATGGGAGGTATAGAAGTGAATTGTGACATTGCATCTGTTCGCACTGTAACTCAGATTTCTTTACGCAACAATGCAGCATCAAATATATTAACTTATTGAAATTCGATTAACCAGTCAAGGCTGGAGAAAAGGTGCATAGTTTTACATAGCAGTTGGTAGCTGCAACATGGCATCGAAAATTAAGTGAAAACAAGCAAATGAGTAAACATATCACAAAGCAACGCAAATATCTTCAATCTCTGAACATCAAGGGCATAAGTTTCCAGTAGAAGCTCCAGAAAGCACAGAACCCCAATATTACCACCATAGCAGGTTCCATCTCAGTTATTTAGATTCCCGACACCAAGCTTCTGCATCTCGACTTTGAGAGACTTCAAGTACTGAACAGCCCCATCTATAACAGCAACTGTGTTCATTTCGTTCCCACCAGGTACAATCCCTCTCAGTGCTCTCAGCATCTTCTTCATTTTCTTTCGTTTTCTTTCACTGTTGCAGCTGCTGCTGCTACCAATGCCAGAAGATTTTTCGAGTGAAAAATTCAACTCATCCTTCCTGGTTTTCAGACCATAACTGGAGCAAGAATCAGAGTATGAACTCCCATAGTTTCCATGAGTTCGTGCTGTACTGACCTCTTCCTCGTCATATTCTTCTTGCTCTTCTTGCTCTTCCAAGCTCAACAGTGCATCAATATCATCTGAATCCTCCTTCAGAGATGAAGATGTTTCTTTATTCTCATTATTTCCCTCATTGAATCCCAAATTGTCTTGCATGTAAGCTGCACAGAAGTCAAAGGCAGGACCAGAAATTTTGTGGGCAATTGCAGGATTGAACATAATCTGACTACGATGATCAGTCTGGTCGAAGATTATGAAATTCTTCGGGCAAATGTCAGAGGTTTGAAATTCAACACCATGGAAGGGTTTGTAGTGCATTGAATCATGAGTTAAAACAGTACCAAAAGGAGATGCCACTGGCATATGCATGTAGTTATTACCCAGTTGATTTGCAAAGGGCGGTGCTGCCTTGTTTGGGTCAAATGCTTGGTCACTCTGCATCAGAAATCCTAAGTGATAAAAGCTGAAGAGGTGGAGCTTCAACTTGATTAGAAGATACTACGACTTTGACTAGATAATGATTCGTAAAGTAATACTAAGGAGTGTTTTGTAAATCAACTTATTTCCATTCTGCTACTGGAAAGCCGTCTAATTCCCAATACCACTGTCTTCTTATGTATAAATACAGCTGGAGAGCAGTCTATCTAAATCCCAGAGTCACAAGGCTCGCGATACTAGACTACGTAACAGGTTTAAGCAACTGACGAAAATATTCAGCCTGTACGAACAAATAGAAGAACATCAACAATCAACACAATTATATATTTTCAAATGGGTACAACAGAGTCATGCTAAACCACATTGCCAAAAATATCACAAAAAGCAGAAATGAGAATATCCATCACATGTATATGCATTCATGAAAGAACATGTACAATGCAAACTGTGCCTTTAGGAAAAAAATCAAAAGAAGCGGCAGCTTGATTTCACAGCTTTCAAAGTAGCATGTCCTACATTATAAAATGCTATATGAGAACATGGACAGTAAGAAATGTCAATATTCCCACTTTTGAAAAATCATTTCGATTAAAGGTATATCATCACTTAAGTTTAGGCAAATACAACCAACAAGCTATTGAAGTTAAATTGCTGAACACAGTTAAATATCCCACCCTGCATATATTCCTGATATACATAAACAGCCAGAACAGACCATGCAGTACGCCAATAACCATGAGTTTTATTGGAAATAGTTGCACCTCTATCTCGTCAATCCTCTAATTCTATGCTTTGTAGTGAAGAAATGAAGTACACTTAACATGTCAGAGAATGCAATGCTAGTTAGCTTAATCTATCCTTCTTGAAGAACACAAGAAATCCACTAGACATGTCAAAGAATCCAATTGGAAATCGTATAAGATTAACAACAGCATGCCACAGATGAAATTAGATATTGATATGTACCTGGCAAACTTGCATCAGTTGATAGTAAGCAATGATCCCAACACACATCATAAATTTCCCAACGTCCTGAATAGCTCTGTATCTCCTTATGGTTATCCCAATGTACATTCTCACAACTCTAGCCACCCGTAAAAATCACCCAAGGAAAGGATTTCTTCAACAACCAAAGAGTTTCACCTGCATAAGTAAACCCTCAAAACAACATCTGTCAGTAGGAAAAATGAAAGAGCAACAAGAAACAAAATAAAGTTCACAAAACACCCCATACTGTCAAACAAAGATATTTTGGGGAAAAAACTTGACAGATTGCTTATCGAAAGAACCATTTCACATGGGAAAGTTTATATTCGATTTGCAATGAAACAATCTTTTCAAAAACACCGTTAAAAATATTGGTAAGCACATAGAGAGAACACAATATGCAGGAGCTAAATAGGTTGTCCAGTTTCAATTTTGAATTTTCACATAAGTTTCTACAACTTATAATCTGGATTGACGTAAGCATAACCAACACATTAAATATACTATAACACAGAGAGGGTATGGCTCACCCAGTGTATACAATTACAGAATGACACGGAAGAACACCACCAAACGAACACAGTTCCTGTTCCACGGCATCTTGATTCTACTTCTTTGATTCCAAATCAATAGTTACTAGCCTTCAAACTCCCCACCTAACAAGGAAAAAAAAACCATTAATCAAACCTTATAACACATAACATCTTAAGTCAGCTAGCACAGTATATAACACAAAACTCACAAATAAACAGACCAGTTTGAATAATGAAACAAGTACAACAATCAATGGCATTTCATCATGTGGGTCTAGCAAAGCAAAGCCCTTTACTGAAATATTAACCGAGACTAATCCAAATCCATTCATTTCTCTATGTCTATCATTAACCAAAAAATATCTAAATCCAGATTAACCTCACACACAAAAAAAGAATAAAAAAAAAGAGCTAATTTCCAAAGAATCTAAGCACCAAAGTTCCAATTGAAAACCCAACTTCATGAGACCAAACCAAGCACTAAAAGTCACAAAAATCAAATAGAACCAAGATGAACCAGCTCAAAGTTTAAAGCTTTAAGCCATCCAAAGACAAACCCAGCTCAAACACACAAGCATCAAACAAAAAAGATCAAAACTTTAGATCAAAACCTATGTTATCTGAGAGGATCGGACTTGGGTTATCGGATTTACGAGGTGAAATTCACAGAAATTGAGCAGAGGAGCAAAGATCTGAAAGACAGTGAGTTTTGCTAGTTTTGGGTGTTCTAATTTGGCGTTTGATTTCGGTTATTTTGGGTTATATTGGGGATGTGTGCTGGGATGGGACACTGAGACAGAGAGGAGTCAAACGCGGAGAGCGGGAGCCGTCCGATTGGGGGCCTTGGAAATGCTTTCCGTCTATTGCGGCAGCAATGATGGCCGTCCGATGGAGCACGCGTGCACTGGAGGGGAACATGTGGGGCCCTTTCACGAGGTTAAAATGACTCCTCTCGTGTGGAAGCCATTTATTTATTACACCCTCAATCACTTCACTTATGCTCTCTTTATGATGTCTCTTTGTCAAGGGACTCCAATTTAGTCCACGGTGAATTGGTGATGGATGAGAGAAGAAACCACTTTGATCGTAACCAAATTACAGGTAGAATAGATTTAGATCAGTTATATTGTCAGGGATACTGTTCTCATTCAATCTAGCACAATGTTGTGTCTTTCTGTATGATCTAGTCATACTCATCTATAGTCTGTTTTACGCACAATATTCATGTGAAACCCCAGCACATAATGTAAATCTTCAAGGAAGCCAACTCAAAATATATGACCTACTTTCTCACACAAACTAGGCTTGCTCATCCACATTCATGCTTCTTGGCAATCCACCTGAATGCTGCATTCGTTATGGTTCCATTTGCAGATTCCACAGAGGAGTTGTAAAAACTAATGCGTTCGAGTGCTATAGGTGCAGAATGTACACGATAAATGATCAAATGGTTTACCGTATACTTGAATCTGTTCAGGAATTAAGACATTGAAACATGATCAGCCAAAATTACAGTTATAGCAATGCATCTCCTTGTCCTGCTAGTAAGCACCCGTGGAAATGAGAAGAGGGGACTCTTACCATGAACTACTGAGCTGCAACCTAGAATGATATGAAACAGACATGACAATCTTCCACAGTACAAACGGCATGAAATGTTAAAGGTAATTCAAAAATCATATAAAAGTTCAATCATCATAGTATCATACATTCTGTGTTGCTTGCTTGCCGAGAACATCTCTAATACATGCTAATGCTTCTACTTTTTGTTTGACAAAATCTCTAATAACCTCAGATCACTAGGATTTCAACTACACTCACCTTGTTCTCTTTCCATTGTGGCCAGTGGAAAATTTCATAGGAAAACTGCTTGCTCAACAGAACTCACTGGAAAGGGAAGAAAAGTCCACAATACCACATTAAAGACGGTAAACTTTCTAGAAAAGAACCATTTAATTTCTTCTCATATTATTCTAGGTAATTAAAATTGAGAAACCTTTGACACCTGCTATGCATACTTGCAACTACCATAACCTGCAAGACCGAAAAGTAAATTTATCATCATAAGAGCATAATTCATGTAATGGAAATCAAAGTTAAACTGAAATAGTCCATGGATTACTTGGATCAGTCTGAGTGATGAGACCAGATCCTCTGAAGTCACAATTCCAGCTGTTTTGGCCAACGGCCTTGTAGTAAAGATTCATCACCACTGAGGCATGGTTGATCAGAGAGTTGGGGTTATAGCATGAGCCTCCTTCTTGTATCACCTTGCAATCCTTCAATTGGTTGCAGGCAAACTGGATGTTTGCAGAGAGTTCTGAATCAGTTGCTGAAGGCTTGGCAACACACCAGGTCTTATTTTCATCCCCATTAACAAGCTTCACAGACCCTCCTGCACAAGTTAGGGAACAAAAGAAAACCACAGTACACAAATCTGTTTAGTTAATTATTTCACACCACAAAAGAGTTTCGTCAGTAGAATGCAAAATCCAATGGACAAGTTTCTTGGTACTTATTAACGAATGTGCAACATTAAATTGCTAGAGAAAGATTGAACCATTATACCAGGAAAGTGGATGAACAAGAGCAGAAGGAAGAGAATGGAAAGAGATGAAGCACTACTTGATTGAGCCATGGCTTTGTTTTAGGGTTTAGGGGTTTTGAGAGATAACAAAACTGGGTTTATGACATTGAAAAGTTGGAAGGGTTCAAATATATAGTCCATGCTCATTGATAGTGATTAATTGTCAAATTATGGGTGATTAATTGGTTGTGACTTGGATCGTGTTATGGTCATAACTTGTTAACCATGAGGAGGTGGATAGTCACATTGAACCGATTATAGTGTGTGTTTCTACCTGCTTCGTCCTGAGATCCCGAACCGGGAAGAGGTCACGAGCCGGGACGAGGTAGAATCCTTTGGTTCTGCACTCAGAACCTGCACAAATAACAACGTCAGGAAGTCGGGACTGGGTTGGCCCAGTCTTCGACTCTCCGATGCTTAAGTTAGCTTTGGGCACTTGCAATGTAGGGGAGTGCGGAAGAGAGTTGTGTGTACCTTTGATGGGAGCCTGTGCCTGTTTTATAGGCCAAGGTTGGGCACTTTGGCCTTAGTCTCTGATGTGGGACTACTTGTTAGCCTTTGTAGTGTCTCCCCTTTTGGGGGTGTTTTGCCGCTAGAGTGATTTTGGCAAGCGGTTTGTTACCGGCCCTTCACTCCTTGTATATCCGTGAGGGGCTTACCAGGGCTATCTTGTCTGGAATGACCTTCGGTGACCGAGTAATTGCACTTTATTCTCTGCTCAGCCAAGTATTTTGGCTATGTACTAACAAGTCCCCAGTCCGAGAGAGCTCTTGGGTGGGGAGTTATTCTATAGATGTCGAGAATAGGTTTTATCCGGGTGCTGGAGGCATGGTGCCGAGTCCCTAAGTCCCCACGCGAGGGTCACGAGGTGACGGGGGTGAAGTTTCGAGTTAAGTTCGCGCTAGGTGGCGAGACTCTCGGGTGGCGGGCCGCTGCTGGGCGAGTAAGTTCGCGCTAGGTGGCGAGACTCTCGCGCTCATGGCGTGGCAGGCCGCTGATGGGCGAGTAAGTTCGCGCTAGGTGGCGGGACTCTCGTGTGGCGGGCCCCTGTTGGGCGAGTAAGTTCGCGCTAGGTGGCGAGACTCTCGCGCTCATGGCGTGACGGGCCGTTGATGGGCGAGTAAGTTCGCGCTAGGTGGCGGGACTCTCGGGTGGCGGGAATCTCGGGTGGCGGGCCGCTGCTGGGCAAGTAAGTTCGCGCTAGGTGGCGACTTTCGCGCTCATGGCGTGGCGGGCCGCTGATGGGCGAGTAAGTTCGCGCTAGGTGACGAGACTCTCGCGTGGCGGGCCGCTGCTGGGCGAGTAAGTTCGCGCTAGGTGGCGAGACTCTCGCGCTCATGGCGTGGCGGGCCGCTGATGGGCGAGTAAGTTCACGTTAGGTGGCGAGACTCTCGCATGGCGGGCCGCTGTTGGGCGAGTAAGTTCGCGCTAGGTGGCGACTCTCGCGCTCATGGCGTGACGGGCCGCTGATGGGCGAGTAAGTTCGCGCTAGGTGGCGAGACTCTCGCGTTATTGGCGTTGGGCGAGTCAGTTTGCGCTTGTTGGCAAGACTCTCGCGCTATTGGCGCTCGCGCTAGGTGGCGAGACTCTCGCGTTATTGGCGTTGGGCGAGTCAGTTCGCGCTAGTTGGCGAGACTCTCGCGTGGCGGGCCGCTGATGGGCGAGTAAGTTCGCGCTAGGTGGCGACTCTCGCGCTCATGGAGTGGCGGGCCGCTGATGGGCGAGTAAGTTCGCGCTAGGTGGCGAGACTCTCGCGTGGCGGGTCGCTGCTGGGAGAGTAAGTTTGCGCTAGGTGGCGACTCTCGCGCTCATGGCGTGGCGGGCTGCCGATGGGCGAGTAAGTTCGCGCTAGGTGGCGAGACTCTCGCGCCATTGGCGTGGCTGGCCAATGTCTATGTATAGGGTTGGGGATAGCTGGAGGGGAGAGTTCGTGCTTTCGAAACTGAAAATTGGGCGAGCTGCAATTTGCGTTTTAGGGTTTCGGCAATTCTACAATCTTCAGACTGGGAAACGTCCAATTTCATCCTCGATCGAGTGGGTGCGAGCGCTCGGCTGTTTTCAACCAGCTTCACTGCCACCACGCGGATCCATTGTTTCAAGGTATGAATTTGTCGCTTTCTTTGTCTTTGGATTTGTATGTGGTGGTGTTGTTGTTTTGGGTTATTTGGGGTGAGTGAGATTGTTCACATGTTTGTGATGTTGGTAGGAATTTTAGGGTGAGAGATTTGTTGTCGGGCTGGTTAGGGTTAAGGGGTCTACCTGTCTCATCCCGAGGTCCCGAGCCGGGATGGGGTGGCAGGACATGTCGCGCTAGTTGGCGTGTGTAGCTAGAGGATGCATGTTTAAATGCTGGCTGTTTACACATGCTGTGTGTAGCCTGATATATATATATATATATATATATATATATAATCTGTTTATTGTCATTCGTAAGTTCTAAATGTGTTTGTTGTAAAGCATGAATTTGACTCTTGATTGTTTTTACTTCATGTTGTAGATCTTGGATTGTTATTTCCTTTTTACTAGTGGAGAATTTATCGAAAGTTGTAGTAATCAAAGAAATATGTTCTGTATATATATATATATATATATATATATATATATATATATATACATGGCCCTTCCAATGAGGGATCCCTATTTTTGGCTACTTTCTAGGGATAGGGCATTACACCAACTTCCCGATTATAATTTTACATCTCCACCGTTCATATCTTAGGTCTATATGAGTAGATCACCTCTACAAAATTTCATATGATTTGGTGATCGTTAAGGCTTTCAAAAGTTCAATTTAGTTTTAATGACCTTCAACGGTTTTAGTTTGACATAAGCTGGACCGTTCAAGATCATTAAAACTAAATCAAACTTTTGAAAGCCTTAACGATCACCAAATCATATGAAATTTTGTAGAGGTGATCTACTCATATAGACCTAAGATATGAACGGTGGAGATGTAAAAATTCAATTGGGAAGTGGTGTAATGCCCTATCCCTAGAAAGTGGCCAAAAATAAGGATCCCTCAATGGAAGGGAGCTATATATATATATATATATATATATATATATATATATATAATGCCAATAAAAAAATAGTTAAAAAAGCACTGACTCACAAAGCTTTATTTAGAAATAGCAAATTTCAAAGACGTTAAAACGATCTTGTCCAAAACAAAAAATGTTAAAATGTTCTGAAATTTTGTTTTGTGAGAGAATATATCACAATCTCATTAACAGTAATATATGAACTCACCCAATTAAATAGTTTCCTTGCAATATATCTTTGAGTTCTAGGTTCTGTTGAGAAAGAGAGAAGATCAGATAATTACACCATGAACAAATAGTTCAAATAAAATGATACAAATCTTTTTAAAAAGGTTGCTTACTTTACAATCATTATGGGCTTCAGGTGGACTAAAAAGATCGAAGAAACTTCTACGATTACCAGTTCTATGTTTCTTCAAGCGATTTTCGGAAGTCCACTCAATTTCAGTCCTGCAAAGCAGGTACCAGTCAACATATACGGTCGATTTAAATACAAACCGCCATGAACGTAAACAAAAATAAACTGTTTATTTGCATTCTAGGAAGTTATGAACCAAACTTACCCTATTATTTTCTCAATAATGAATTCATCTTCATCAATCATATGATATGTCACGGTCAGAACAGAGTTTTTGAAGAAGGGGTTGGGACGAAAGTAGAACTCGAGTTTGAAAACCTTAAGGTTATCTGTCCTTAGCCACTTGATGTTCACAAGATGTTTGAGAGCTCCTTGTTCATAGTCTTTAATCTAATACAAAATAATCACATATTAGAGCAGCTACTGATTTCACATACAAGTTAGACTGCGACCACTGAAGATTTAAATTAAATTATGGTCTCACCTCTTTGTCTAGCACATACATGGCGTTCAAAGCATAGAGCCAAAATTCAGGAATCCCTTTTTCTGCAGAAATACAAAAAACACTTGTTCACAAAATAAAACAGTATATAAACAAGGTCAGGGGGAAGAGTGAGCATTACCCTCTTGATTTGTTGTTGGTGATTCAGAATCAGCAGTGACTCCAATTCCGTTCACGATATTGTATCTCTGCATTGAAATAATTTCAACTTGTTTTTTTCTTTAACTAATTTTGTTTTAAATTCATACTAGTCACGGTGATACCTTGTCGTATAGAGGCTGATAGAGTTTCTCATATTTAGCTTCAAGTGCTCCTCGATCCTTGTAAAACTGAGCCTTTAATTGATCATGGTCTTTCTGCAAGTGACAAAGCTTCAAGGGTTTATCATATGAAAAATGAAGATGCATGTATTGATATATTGATCAACTAATAACAACATATAATACTATTACCTGTATCTGTATAAGATGCTCAATCCGCTTTCTGGTATCCGGTGGGAACCTGTGGAGCTGCACCGATAATGAAAATAAGAAAGAAAGTAGAACAAATTAAGGGCGTAAAGGTGATCGAGATACATTTACAGCTTTACTGGGGGCAAAGGCTACTCACCTTGGTTGGATTAAGAGCTGGGCGATCATCTCCGTTCCCCCCAACTTGCACAATAGGATTCAACAAGAACATGAAAAACCAATATCAGATTAAAGTATGGTATCAGAAGCATGAGAGAGAGAGAGAGAGACAGTACCACAATACATCTTGTCGTTGCTCACTCTGATTGCACGTAGAGGCCGGGAGAGAGCGACAGAGGTAGAAACTAGAAGGCGGCAAACAAATTAAGAGTGGGAAACCCTTGCTCTCCTTAAAAACTCGACATGCAGTCAATGTTTAACCAATGGAAAATTATTATGTTTAAATGCTTTGTGATAGATATAGAATAATATCCATGTAATGAATTGCATGCAATTAAAAACAAGATTTTTTCGTTTTAATGTATGCAATTAAACGAAATATTAACAACAAATGATATATTGATTAAGGAGCACAGCCGCCTCCTCTCCAAAACCCTAGAGAGCGAGATCGCAGTGGTGAGTGCCTGTCCGGCTGTGTCTCGTCCCCAGCGTTGGCCTTTAGCTTAGCCGGCGCTCGTTAGGCATGGCCGGACGGGTTTGAGTGACGAAGCCTTGTCTCGGAGGAGGAGTTCGGGTGGTTTTCTTCTCTCAATTGGTTGGAGACTGTGTCGAGTTGGGAAACGGGCAATGGAGATCGGCGGACGCCTAGGGTTGCTGGGACAGAGCGGTATTTGGCGAGTCTCGGGGTCAGGCTGGCGGGGTCCAATCTGTTGAGATTGGTGATTCATTCTCATGCAACAAGGAACCATGTGATAGTTTGATGCAGCAAATATTGACATGGGTGAATAGCTAGCTATGCTATAGCTACAAAGCAATAAATGATGTTTGTGGAATTGAAGGTATAAGGAAGTCTTCTATGGTGTGCTTGCAGCAAAATGAATAGGAAGGAAGAAAAAGGAGTTCCCTTTTTCACATGAATAGATGTTGCCTATAAATTGGCTGCATGGAAACCATTTGAAGCATGCAAACAAGTTTGCATCAAGTAAGCATCGGACAAGCAATAGAGAGCTTGTGGGTTGTGCATGAGAGTGAGAGAAAAAAAGTGCTAAGAGGGAAATTCTCTTAGGTGAGATATAGTGTTCTTGGGTATTCTATGAGTGAGGGTGTACAAGGGTTTGGGATTTGGGTTATGAGATTTAACTCATGTATCTTGTACTAGTTTTATTCTCATAGTGGAAGAGCTATATCTTGGGGTGGACGTAGGCAGAAAATTTGCCGAACCATGTTAAATCTCGTGTCAACTATTTTTTCATTCTTGTTTGTTATTCTACTTTATTGCGGTGTTGTTGGGTGTGTCTGTTTCTGAATCTCGGTTCGTTCGTGGGGTTAAAATCCCAACAAGTGGTATCAGAGCCACGGCTCGAAGCTGCGGCGGTTCGTTTGAGATTCAAGGCACCTTGATTACAACAAAGAGTTATGCAATTCAGCAGTTCGATGGCAAAGGCAGCTTTACTCTTTGGCAGAGGAGAGTAAAAGATATTCTTGTCCAACAAGGCTTGGTTAAAGCTTTGAAAGGCAAGGATGGGAAGCCAGAAGGAATGAAAGATGATATGTGGGAGGAGCTGGAGTCACAGTGTGTAAGTACGATACGACTCTATATAGCTGATAACATTATCAACAATGTTATGGATGAAGATTCTCCGTCGGCTCTGTGGGATAAGTTGGAAAAACTCTATCTTGCAAAGAGTTTGACCAACAAGTTACATCTGAAGCGGCAACTGTACAAGCTAAAGATGGACGACGGCGATAATCTCATGGACCACATGAACGTGTTCAATGGATGCTTGGATCAACTGCGGAAAGTTGATGTGAATATTGAGGAAGAAGATAAGGCCCTTCTACTTCTTACCTCTCTTCCCGATTCGTATGAAAATCTGGTGACTACCATGTTGTATGGTAAAGATACAGTGAACCTAGAGCAAGTGCAGGCGTCGTTGGTGTCTCATAGTACTCAGAAGAAAGCCAATCTCAAAGACGAGTACGAGTCTGTGTTTGTTGCTCGGGGTGGAAATCATGGAAGGACATTCGATGGTAGATCTGATACAAGCAGCAGGTTCAGATCTAGTTCCGGAGGAAAGGGTGTGCAATGCTACGGGTGCAAAGAGTTCGGTCACATCAAACGGAATTGTCCTAGAAGAAAGGATGGTAATGGTCCGAATAATTATGTTGGGGTAGCGGAAGATTATGGAGACATCCTCGCAGTCTCCGAAGGTATAAACACTTCTCCTTGTGATGACTGGATTTTAGATTCCGGTTGTACTATGCATGTTTGCTCCAGGAGGGATTATTTTGAAACATTCCAAGAAAGTAAGGGAGGTAGCTTATTTATGGCTAATGGTGTCCCTTGTAAAATTGATGGTGTTGGAATGGTGAAAATAATGATGTATGATGGAGTGGTTCGTCAGTTAGACGATGTTGCATATGTACCAAGAACACAGAGGAATCTAATCTCGCTTAGTCGGATGGACTCCATGGGATGCAAATGTTCATTTGCGGATGGAGCCATGGAAATCACGTGTGATAATATGGTCCTGGTGAAAGGAAGGAAGTGTGATGGTTTATATTGTCTGGAAGGAAGTACGGTACTTCCAAACTCGATGGGCTGTTGGAAACAAGGTGCGCAAACAGGTTTCCAGGATACAGACAATGGTGAGGAGTTTAATCCTGCTGGAGGAGAGGGTGCATCGAGACCCTCCCCTGAAGTTAACTAGCAAAGTTAGCTTGGTGCAGTTACACATGGTTGGCCAAAGTGCTGAATCAAGGAGGACCAAATTTGATTGATTCAGGGTGTGTAACTGGTCTATGTGAAGGCCAATGACTTTCTGGTGTGATGCAGGTTTTTGCATAGAATTCTCACCAGGGTGGATGTTGAGATTGGTGATTCATTCTCATGCAACAAGGAACCATGTGATAGTTTGATGCAGCAAATATTGACATGGGTGAATAGCTAGCTATGCTATAGCTACAAAGCAATAAATGATGTTTGTGGAATTGAAGGTATAAGGAAGTCTTCTATGGTGTGCTTGCAGCAAAATGAATAGGAAGGAAGAAAAAGGAGTTCCCTTTTTCACATGAATAGATGTTGCCTATAAATTGGCTGCATGGAAACCATTTGAAGCATGCAAACAAGTTTGCATCAAGTAAGCATCGGACAAGCAATAGAGAGCTTGTGGGTTGTGCATGAGAGTGAGAGAAAAAAAGTGCTAAGAGGGAAATTCTCTTAGGTGAGATATAGTGTTCTTGGGTATTCTATGAGTGAGGGTGTACAAGGGTTTGAGATTTGGGTTATGAGATTTAACTCATGTATCTTGTACTAGTTTTATTCTCATAGTGGAAGAGTTATATCTTGGGGTGGACGTAGGCAGGAAATTTGCCGAACCATGTTAAATCTCGTGTCAACTGTTTTTTCATTCTTGTTTGTTATTCTACTTTATTGCGGTGTTGTTGGGTGTGTCTGTTTCTGAATCTCGGTTCGTTCATGGGGTTAAAATCCCAACACAATCGGACGTTGCATGCGCGCTGGTCGTAGAGGATGCTAGATTCTGGCTCTAAATCGGGTTGTCCTAGCGCGTGGGGTGGTCGGTGGCGGGTGACGTTTGTTCGAATCCGGCGACGTCTGGCGCTGGTCCGGCACCAACAGTGGCGAGGGAGAACGGTGGCGAGGCAGAAGCTTGGGCCTGGAGGGTTGGGTCCATCTTTCACTCCTATTGGGCTTGTTCTTCTGGTAGGGTAGAAGACTAGGTTGGGATCCCTTTTTGGGCCCAGCTTAGTTTTTTCTACTTTATTTTTTTATTGCTTTTAATAGTTTAGATTTTAGACTGGGCTGCATTTTCTTAGTTATTGGCTTCAATCTTTAATTAGGTTTTTTAATGCTATGGGGTTGCCCCCTATGCGTATGGTGGTCCCGAAGTAGTCAATAATGATAGGCTGAGGAATTGTCCCTTCCTCCTTGTGTTCTCGATGGCTGGTTACTTCTCACGTTTGCTATCATGGAAGATTGATCATAGTGTTTCATCCCATAATCTTCAGCATATAGATTGCTTAGTGTCTACTAGGTAGGTTTGCTAGGTAGTTTCGCCGGATAGCCCCCGCTGGCGAATCAGGTTCATGTTGTTATACTTACTCTCAAGTTGTGATCAATAAAATCATTAACGCCCTTGAATCAAAAAAAAAATGTATGCAATTAAACTCTTTCTTAAAAGAAAAAAAAGAAAAAAAAAACTAAACTCTTAGAGCATCTCCAGCAGTATTGCTAAATCAAAATTTTTTTTGAAATTTGTCAACTTTTCGAATGAATAAGAGCTCCAACAGTATACCTAAATGGTTGCTAAATTAAAGAATTGCTAAACAAAATTGATAAATTTGTCAACCGAGCCATGAATTGCTAAAGGAATACTTATGTTTTCCCTTCTTTTTTTCTCCACGTGTCAGTTTATAATTCGTTAAACATATTACTTAACTTACATTTAGTAATAACTGCTGAAGTCAAATTTTTATAACAATTGTTAAATCTCATAATTATTGGTAAATGAATACTTATATATACCCTCTTTTTTTTCTTCACGTGTCAGTTTATAATTCGTTAAACATATTACTTAACTTACATTTAGTAATAACTGCTGGAGTCAAATTCTTATAACAATTGCTAAATCTCATAATTATTGCTAAAGGAATAATTATATTTTCCTTTTTTTTTCTCCACGTGTCAGTTTATAATTCGTTAAACATATTACTTAACTTACATATAGTAATAACTGCTGAAGTCAAATTCTTATAACAATTGTTAAATATCATGATTATTGCTAAATATAACTATAGTTTTAGTTACACTGTTGGAGATGCTCTTAGAAGATGTTTATTTAGGGTTTAGAGTGGCCGGTAGCAGAGGCATAAAGAAGTGCGATATATATGTAGCAGGGCATGCAATAGTAGATCGAACTAAAAATTGTAAAAAAAACTTTTTTAACTGTTGCCGAGTAGAGACCAATACACCTTAACTTGCAGAGAACGAAGTCAGACAACAATGGAGGAAATCAAGAATGTACTTTGAGGCACCCAATCTCGCCTAGTCGAATCTGCTCTCTAGAGATGGAGACGGATCTACTCTATTAAGTCAATATAGACTTTGAGAATCGGAAGGGCTAGAACCCGGACTCAGATCCTCTCTTCATGTTTGCGTGCTCATATTGCCTCATAAGACATTATTAACCGTTGGATCTAAATCAATGGTTAAGATGTCTTTATTTTAGGGCGAATGATTTTTTCTCTGTCTCTTCCCAAAATCTCGTCCGATATAACCCCGTTCTCATGTATGCTTTATCAGTTTATCGAAAAAGATAAACCGATTCTCATCCTTGCTCTCTCTCCTCTCATTTATACATTTTCCTCCATTCCAACATGCTCAAGCTCCTTGAAATTATTACATAAAATAAATTTGTGATTGGCGTTTAGTTTGATTATAATCTTCCTTGCGTAAGCTCCGATGTTTGAAATTTCATTGAGCAACTATCTTCAAAAAGTCTCATGAAATGGTTTCATTGATAAAGTTTTACATATTCATTCTTCATCAGTTGCTAAACTGCTAAAGCACCCCTCACAAGCCCAATAAACAACTCACTACTCACACTGCATATCGAATTTAATTACTCCCACACTACATCAAATTCAATTTCACATCTCCATTGCTACTCCTTTCCTTGCCATTCTCGTCAGAGGACTCCTCATAGAGCTCGAAACCTCATTGCTGCAGCTCGAAACCGGTCCTTTGAACACCGAAATACGGCTCGGAGATACAATTTGTGTTCAATTTCGGCTTCAGAATTGGGGTGGCTCTGACAGGATTTTGTGTTCGACAACGAATTCTAGTAGTCTTGCTCCGATTCATCCGTGATGGAATTGTCTGGTTCTTCTTCTCTGGCACCGGATTTTCCAAGCAAATCCCGCCCTAGGCTCGATTGGGGTTACGAGGTATATTTTTGTGAAAAGGAAAGAAGAGAGCTTCTGGTATATATGTGAGGAAGAGAGAAGGATAGATGGGAGAGATGAGCTCAGGTATGGATATGAATAGATTGTTCTTTTTCAAACAAGTGTAGATGAGAAAGGGTTTCCATGAGATTTTGAGAAAACACCAAAGGAGGTGAAGAAAACTCAGTCACCCTAAAATAAAGACATCTTAACCATTGATTTAGATCCAACGGTTAATAATGTCTTATGAGGCAATATGAGTAGACAAACATAAGGAGAGTATATATATAGGCCTATGCGCCCTGCTGTTAAGAGTATATATATAGGCCCAATTCACGTCTGAGACGGTCCAGTCCATATTCTTGTGCTTAGAGAACAAGTCAGTTTTGCACAGCTTGCAAATACATACTCCACCGCTTCCAGTACCTTTCCTCAAGTTAATTGATTTCTCTTCTTGTGTAATAACCAGAAAATATCAAGTACTACTTTCTTTCTCTTTTCTTTGTTTCAAAGATTAGTTTAGTCTTCTTGTTCTTCAATTATCAAATCATGCCCATGGTAGATTTTCAACACCTGTTACGTGGGTTTATATAGTCCGCACAATTTGAATTCAAATGACATATTTGTAAATCTACGGTTCAACTTCTATTATTTGAAATAGAAGATCACTTGTTCAGTTGTCCCTAAACTCTCTCTCCAACCAATAATTAGAATTTGACACTTAACAACCCATAAACACTACAGATCGTTTGAGCCCCCCATAACAGAAGTCTTCCAAATCTAAATCCACATGAATATCACGCGCACTTAATCACGTTTTGTTTCACTTTGATTGAAGCTCATTCATCTCCCTCCCCAGGTTTGAATCTCTTTCTCTTCTCTTTCTTCTATCTTCTGTTTCTGAGTTTTTTCTTATGTTTTTTTTGGTAAGGCGTCTGCTTTCAATGCCTTTTAGAGTGTTTTCAGCGCCTTGATTCGCGCCTCTGCGCCTAACCAGCAAAATACACTCAATTTTACCTGCGCCTAACACCTTTTAAGTCTTAAGGCGCGCCTGAGACACGTTTTTTAAAACATTGCCCAGGAACTTGGTGATGTGAAATCTATTGGTGGTCTTCTTGCTGAGGAGACCGGTAACGAGTGGTAGATCTTGATCCTTAAATAAGTTAGATGATTCCGACAGTTACCCATTATTGATCAAGGTGCCTATCTAAAGGTTATGACATTAAAATGGCTTAAGTTGCTTCGGTTTTTTTCTTGAGTTGCATAGGTTATTTTAGCATAATTCGTTTTTTACGTAACCCATGAGGGTGAGTTATGTATGTGTTGTTTCCTTCTATTATTGTTCATTAAAATGACTTGTGTCTTTCTTCAAAAAAATAAATTAAAAGAAATATAAAAAATAAAATATTTTGGAAATGACAATTGAATCTTAGAAAGGAATTTGTAAATTATACTTGTTTTGGTGGAAATTTAAGTGAGGAATTTAAATAATGAATTCTTTCGTTTTCAATTCCATCAAAATGTAAGATTCCTCGTTTGACATCAAAATGTAAAATTCCTCATTTGTGTCAAACGAGGAAATTGGCTTTTAGAAATTATGAAATCCTTACTTTCAATTAAATTCCTTCATTTTTTTACCTCATCCAAACATACTCCTGAGGTTCGTCAAAGATCATCTTTATCAATGTTAGCTAATTTTTTAGTTAAATTTTAGTCAAATTAGCTAAAATGTCATTTTGGCTAGCGACTTTAGAAATACGTATGCATTAATGCTCTTTACTTTAGTTAGTATTAAAATAATATTATTCTTCAAATGAAGATTAAATAGTTTGTAAATATTTATAGGATTAATTACTGGTCACTCCATTAACTTTCATGCGCTCGACAGTTTACTCCATTAACTTTCAATTTCAATCGATTACTCCATTAACTTTCCAATGTCACACAATTAGGTCCATCCGTTAAGTGGCTGTCCAAATCAGTAGTTAAGTTGCTGACTGGACATATTTTTCAACTGAAAATTCCATTTAACACCCCACCTCTCCTCTCTCTCTCTCTCTCTCTCTCTCTCTCTCTCTCTCTCTCTCTCTCTCTCTCTCTCTCACACACACACATTTAAAACCCATCAGCCAACCATGGCTTCCCACTTTTCTCTCTCCGCCATTTCTCTCATCACTCTCCTCTTCCTCGCCGAACGCCGCCTCATCCATCACCATCGGCGTCACCTATTCCGCCTCCACCGTCGCCACTTGCCCCACCCCTTCGCTACCGGAGCGTGTGGCCTCGACCATTACTTCTCTCAGCCTCGCCGCCCTCCGCCTTGACGTCTCTGACCCCAACCTCGTCTGCGCCTTCCTCTACTCCAACACCACCCTCCTCATCACCATCCCCAACGCGCTGGTGTCCCATCTCTGGCCGCCAACCGCACCAACTTGTTATTTCATGCACTCGCTTGCCCTTATCCAGCCGGTAGCTCCACCCCATCCCGGCCGGTGTCATGCATGGTCAACTGTCAGCAATAGAAGAATTCCAAGAAGCAAAAATAAAGTGGCATAACCCAGCCCGTCCGGGTTCCATCTCCTCTCTTGACTTCCATGTGATAGCATCGGGACGTCGGAGCTAAGCCTCCCACCCGGGTTCATGACCGGAGCCTAGTCATGTCAGCCGGGAGCTTCGCCGGTGACGACCGACTCCTGCTGCCCGGTCATTTTCTTCTCCCGGGGGTTCTTCTCCCGGCTGCAGCAGCAGCTTCCAGGTAGTTACTCCCGGGTGCAGCAGCAGCTTCCCGATGGCTCAAGCTCGGCAGCAGCTTCCAGGTGGCCTTGCCTCAAGCTCGGTAGCCGCTAGCCTCTCGTTCTCCGGCGAAGGAAAGAAGAGGAAGTCGGTCTGGACACCCACGATTCTACTCTGGGCACCCAGCCCGGAAGCAGCCTTCGGGAGCCCGGAGAGAAAAGAAAGAAAGAAAGAGGGAAGAAAGGAAGAAGGGAAAAGAGAGAGGAAGGGGGGTCTCGGGGCTCCCAGTTTAAAAAAAAACAGAGAAGGAAAAAGAAATAGAAGGGGAAAGAAAGACCAGAAAGGAGAAGAGAGGCAGAAGAAAAAGGGCGGGAAAGAAAAAAGAAGCAGAAAGAAGGAAGATGAAAGAGAAGGAAAAAGGATGGTTGGTTGGTTGGTTGGTTGCTGGTATTGTTGTTGCGGTGTTGTTGAAGGTCCAACTGGTGATGTGGTGGCGTTGTGGTTGCAGAGGAGGTGGAGGAGGAGAGAGAAGAGATTGAAGAGATTAAGGAGGGAGGGAGGGAGGGTGTTAAATGGAATTTCCAGTTGAAAAATATGTCCAGTCAGCAACTTAACCACTGATTTGGACGGCCACTTAACGGATAGACCTAATTATGTGACATTGGAAAGTTAATGGAGTAATCGATTGAAATTGAAAGTTAATGGAGTAAACTGTCGAGCGCATGAAAGTTAATGGAGTGACCAGTAATTAATCCATATTTATATATCACATAAAATATCTTTAAAAAATGCATTAAATTATAGAGAGCCTCATCTCGCTCTTTATATTTAGCCAGCAAGATAGCTAAAAGTCATAATAGCTAAACTTTGGTCAGTCTACTGAAGCTCCTAAAATACCCAAAAAACTAAACACGCTCTCTAAAATAGCTAAAAAACCAAAATAGAGAGTCAGATAAAAATGCTCTAAAACTCTAAGCCCACAATGTTGAATTGTCCAAACTCAACAACGAGTATGACGAATGGCTACCCGCGTAAACAATGGTAGATTGACATAGAACTGAGTCTAAACATTAGTACTGACAGAGCCAGAATTTGAAGTTTCCTGAGGAACACAATTATATACTAAGGAAAATGCTAAAGACACCAAAAAGTTATGCAAAAATTCTATGATTAATTTCAGTTTACCCTCCGAGGTTTGGGTTACATCATTTCAGTCCCCATACTTTTAATTTTAAAAATTTACCCCCTAAAGTTTGCAATTTTCATAAATCAAGTCTAATTTTAAAATTTCGTGGACGTTAAATGCTAGAATGAAATCTTAGAAAAATGGCCCTAAAAGGCGATTTATGTTATTATACGACTATTTTAGCATTTAAAGTGAGTTATGAAGCCAAAAGTAACGTCTAAATTAGACGAAATTTCAGTAATTGAGTGTGATTTATAAAAATTGGAAATTTTAGAGGGTAAATTTTCAAAATTGAGACTATGAGTTTCCAAGGGTTTGAAACCTCAATCAGACATCAAAACGGTAATAGACCAAGGCTCAAATTTTTGTTGTAAACTTCATAGCCACACGTAAACTTGAGAGCTGTATACAAACATGCTAGATATAACTGATTTAATTAACTGTATACATGGTTTGGAATTACTTGGTAAAACCTTTGGTTTTTGTCTCTTCATTTGTTTTCTGAAGTCTCACATGAAAGTGAATATGGATGTCGATTGAAGTACATTTTCCAGTAAAAGACAGTACATGCTACAAGTCGTTTTCCCTCTTCATCACCACCCTCAATGACAAAGAAGGCAATGCCTTGACCTATCTATTCAACGAATCTAAATCTTCAACCCTGTCATTTTCTGCTAAGCTAAATCCAAACTGTCTGTACTTGTTCTATTATTTACATCCCCAGAACACAGAAGTGAGAGTTGAACCAACGCATCACTTTGGCCTCTATATGCAACTTGTGCTTAATGCGCACACTGTATATAGTCTAAACCGCGTTATAGGCACACAAGGTAGCTCAGACTCCATTGTCAATTCAGTCCTGCATCACAAGCTTGCCAAATATATTGTATTTAAGTTTCATGTCCTTGAGTGCAAGAATGAAAAAGGGGATATAATCACTCACATTATGCTCAAAACTTGATTGACTAGAAGGAAAGGAGTACATGCTTATCTCCATAGGCTACTGATAGGTTTTGTCATTTTTGGTGGGGTTCAAAGTCAATAAGTAAGCTCAACCTCGTTCAAAGAATCACATATTCTTCCTCCTTTTGATCACTCCTTGACGATTGGACTAGTGTGACTGTGTGAGTCCACACCAGTTTTCTCTGGAGGGGACCCTAGATTAATAGATAGTGTATCTCTATAAGAAGCTTCATCAGCATTCATTGCTCATCAGCTTGTTTATCCACTAAAATGGAGTCTCACAGAGTCAGTTTGGCCATAGTCATAGTCTGTTCTGCTCTACTTACTGTTCTATCAGCTCAGACAAGCTTGGAGGTTGAAGTCGAGGCCTTGAAGGCTTTCAAGAAATCCATCATCAGCGACCCCAATGGAACACTTGCAGACTGGACCTCAGAGGCAAGCCATCACTGCAATTGGTCTGGCATTGCCTGTGACCCCTCAACGAATCAAGTTATCTCTATTTCTCTGGCGGAAAAGCAGCTCGCAGGCGTGATCTCACCCTTCCTGGGAAACATTTCAGGCCTCCAGGTTCTTGATCTAACTTCAAACTCATTCACAGGACATATTCCAGCTGAGCTGGGACTATGCTCCCAACTTTCCCTACTTGCTCTGTATCAAAATTCTCTTTCGGGTTCAATTCCACCAGAACTAGGAAACCTTGGTAATCTGCAGTTATTAGATTTGGGCGATAACTTCTTGAGTGGAAGCCTACCAGAGAGCATTTGCAACTGCAGAAACTTGTCTTTGTTTGGTGCGGAATTTAATAACCTCACCGGCAAAATCCCATCAAATATAGGAAATCTTGTTAATCTTCAGCTTCTTCTAGCAAATGGCAACAACTTTACAGGCTCATTACCTGCTTCCATGGGTAAGTTGGCAGCTTTCAAAGCAGTTGATTTAAGTAAAAACCAGTTGTCCGGTGCACTACCTAGGGAGCTAGGGAACCTGTCAAATTTAGAACAACTGGTAGTGTTTGAAAATTCCTTTGTTGGGGAAATCCCTTCTGAACTAAGTTGGTGTAAGAAGCTAGTTAACCTTGACGTTTACAGCAATCATTTCACCGGAAGCATTCCCCCTGAGCTTGGAAGTTTGGTTCACTTGGAAACATTGAGATTGTACAAGAATAGGCTAAACTCCACAATCCCACTCTCCATTTTTCAGCTGAAATCATTAACCCATTTAGAACTTTCAAACAATGAGTTAAGCGGGACAATACCATCCGAGCTTGGATCTTTGAGATCATTGCAAATATTGACCCTGCACTCCAATAAGTTTACTGGAAAGATCCCCTCATCCTTGACAAGCTTGACAAATCTAACATATTTGTCAATGAGCTTAAATTTTCTAACAGGGGAGCTTCCATCAAACATAGGGTCGCTTTATAATCTCAAAAACCTCTCCATGAATGGCAACCTTCTTGAGGGATCCATACCATCTAGTATTACCAACTGCACCAATCTTCAAGTTATAAGCTTGGCTTATAATAGAATAACTGGGAAAATACCTCAGGGTCTAGGGCAGCTTCAAAATCTTAGTTTCTTTTCTGTCCGGTCAAATAAATTGTTTGGAGAAATCCCAGATGACCTCTTCAATTGCACAACTCTTTCCACTCTAGATTTGAGCCTGAACAACTTTAGCGGTTATCTGAAACCTGGAATTGGAAAACTTTCCAATCTCAGGCGTTTGGAAGCCTCCACTAATTCATTTGTCGGAAAAATTCCACCAGAGATTGGCCAACTGAACCAACTTATCATCCTTGAACTTGGTGAAAATAGATTCTCAGGTCCAGTTCCACCACAGCTGTCTAATCTCTCACACCTACAAGGGCTTTCCCTGGACAACAACGCTTTAGAAGGAGCCATCCCCGATAAACTTTTTGAGCTAAAAGAGTTAACTGAACTTGAGTTGCAGCAGAACAAACTGATTGGTTCAATTCCAGATAGTGTCTCTAAACTTAAGTTGCTTTCATACTTAAACCTCCAAGGTAACATGCTCAACGGTTCCATTCCGAAAAGCATGGCTCACCTTAATCGGCTAACGACTGTGGATCTCTCTCACAATCATCTCTCAGGACCCATTCCAGGGTCTGTGGTCTCAGGGATGAAAAGCATGCAGATATATTTGAATTTCTCATACAATTTCTTGGATGGCAGCATTCCAGTCGAGCTTGGCATGTTGGAAATGGTGCAGGCCATTGACATTTCCAACAACAATTTTTCAGGAATGATTCCTACAGCGCTAGAAGGCTGCAGGAACTTGTACTCTCTTGATCTGTCAGGTAACAAACTTTCTGGGCCAATTCAAGCTGAATTTTTTGCCAAGATGGACACCCTCACAAGCTTGAACCTTTCAAGGAACAACTTAGATGGTGAACTCCCAGAAGAGTTGACAAATTTGAAGCATCTTAGCTCCCTTGATCTTTCCCAGAATTCTCTGAGGGGGGTTATCCCTGAGGGCTTTACCAATTTTACCACCACCTTGAAACACTTGAACCTCTCTTTCAATCAACTTGAAGGCCCTCTTCCAGACACCGGACTATTCAGAAGTATGAATGCATCCAGCTTGGTAGGGAACCCAGACCTCTGTGGAGACATACTGCTCAAGACATGCAAGAAAAGTTCACAACGGATATCAAGGACAACCATGTACGTTCTCGTGTCGCTTGGAATTGCTTCTGTGCTTCTGATTCTAGTGATCATTTTTCTATTCCTCAACCGATTCAACAAATTGCGTAAGCAAGAAAAGGTTGAAAATCCAGAACTAGAATGTGCTACAGCTTTGACACTCAAGAGGTTTGATCCAAAGGATTTAGAAAATGCCACTGGTTGTTTCAGCAAAGAGAACATTCTAGGTGCAAGCAGCTTGAGCACAGTGTACAAAGGTCGACTAGAAGATGGGCAGATAGTAGCTATAAAGAGTTTGAATCTCCAGCAATTCTCAGTTGAGTCAGATAAATGCTTCAACAGAGAGATCAAGACACTGAGTCAACTAAGGCATAGGAATTTGGTGAAGGTACTTGGCTATGCATGGGAGAGCGGGAAATTAAAGGCCTTAGTTCTGGAGTACATGGAGAACGGGAACCTGGAGAACATTATACATGAAGATGGGATGAATCAGTGGAGATTGACATTCTCTCAAAAAATCAATATTCTAGTCTCTATAGCAAGTGGATTGGATTACCTTCATTCAGGTTATGATTTTCCAATTGTTCATTGCGACTTGAAGCCTTCTAACATCTTGTTGGATGATGATTGGGACGCCCATGTGAGTGATTTTGGAACAGCTAGAATGTTGGGTGTTCATCTCCAGGATGGGAGTAGCCTTTCCACGGCATCAGCTTTCCAAGGCACAATTGGCTACTTAGCACCAGGTGACATTCTGCTGGCTTTTCTCAAATATAAACTAATCTCCATTTACTTTTCTCTTTTTTCCTTTTCACCCATATTCTGAAATTCAATGCCATTGCTTTCGCTGGTACTCATATGTTAAAATGTATGTCTGCAGAGTTTGCATACATGAGGAAAATCACAACCAAGGTAGACGTGTTCAGCTTTGGCGTAATAGTGATGGAGTTACTGACAAGACAAAGGCCAACAGGAATCATGGAAGAAAATGGGCAGCCAATGAGCTTGCACCAACTAGTGGAGAAAGCCCTTGCAAATGGATCAGATTCGCTTCTTGAAGTTCTGGATCCAATGCTAACTTCAAATATCTCCAAGGAACAAGAGGCTAGTGCAGAAGAGCTGCTCAAGCTAGCCTTGATTTGCACCAACCAAAATCCCGAGGAGAGACCTATCATGAATGAGGTGTTGTCTGCCCTTAAGAAGCTGAAAAAGGCAATATAATTCAAGAACAATGGTCAAATGTATTTCTCAGAACTATGAATATTGAACACATTAGATCGAAGTTGAAAGTCGTATCAGAGATGGAACAATGCTCATCATGTAATAATGTTTATTGTGAAACAAAATTCCTTTTTGCAAGCAAATTTATTCATGATTTTGTAAAATCCAATCCTGATCTTTAATTTCATAAGTCCAGCAGTTACTTGGATACCAACCATTGAAGCTTTTTGAATGAAAATTTCATAGCATCCAATAAGATAAAAGATAAAAAGGTATCTGAATTTGCTCATCATCTTACTCTTTTCATCCTGCTTCTAATAGCTAATCATGTATGTTTGTGCACCATGTAAAAATGAAAGCAACATCAAATATTTGATGAATACAATCATACTACTGTTGGAAAAAGGATTAAGAACATTTGGCAAAGAAACTCTGTAAATGTAATATTCTCAACATCCGTACCTTACATCAAGCTGATATATTAAATTATGAAGCACCATCTTTTACGAGTGACAATAACACTGAGTAAATCTTGTGCCATATTAATCTGTTGGAGGATCATTGCGCAGATAATCCCCAATCGTGGAAGGAAACTCCAACCCTCCAAAACCATGATCAGCACCCTCTGAAGCAAAAGCAGCTTTACTCAAAAACAAATGTGCCAACCTGAAAGGCTCAATCTTTCCCTCCCCATGACCATTCAGGAAGTAGTTAATCCAACCCTCCAACCTCTCCACTTCTCTCCCACACTTTGGCCCCTTCACCCCAACAATCTTCTCGTAAAACCCACCTTCACAATGACAAGAATTTCCCCCATTTTCACTACCTCCACACTTCAAGTCCAAACCAGCCTTTTCTTCATCTCCTTCTTGACAACTAGACAAACCCAAGAGTTGAATCAACTGCTCAATATCGTCAACAGCTTCAGATTCAGTGTCACTGACAGTTTTGCGGGGATTTGGCTGAGTTGGGTTCTCTTGGGTCTGTATGAAGTGTGGAGAGCATGAAAGAAATGCTTCAGGGGCTTCACTACTGTCTTGGAGTGTACTAGAGCCCTGATGGTTATTCTTGTTGGATTGCTCCAAATCAAGGTATATGGGTGAGCTTAGTGATTCTGTAATTAACTTATTGCTCTCTAGCAATTTTGATTGTGATGGAGTGGAATCCACATATGGGTGTTCTAATTTCAATCTCTTCTCAACCTATGCAATCAAAACCCAATAAAACAAAACCAAATTCAACACCAAATATACAAAAAGACTAAAACTTTAATTTGGGCAACAAAGAAATCGATGAACCTGTTTCAGGGAAGAGAAGAAATTGAAGTGCAGGGGTCGCCTTTCTGCCATGTTTGATTATATTTCAATCCAAACAATGCGCAAAATGTATTGAAATAACAAAAAGATAAGAACTTTACTCCATTCAGATTCCCATATATAAATAATAATTCACATTCTCTTCACTTGGGTGGTTCACATCAATCTACAACATGAACAATTCCACACTCAAAACCCACTCAAATTTCAAATGAGGACACTACAAGTCTTAAAGCCTCATTCACTTTCCGGGGACAAAGTTGGTGGCGTATGACCAGGCATTGTTGTTAACTGGGTCAGCAAGGTGGTCTGCAAGGTTCTCCAATGGACCCTTTCCGGTAACAATGGCCTGAACAAAGAAGCCAAACATAGAGAACATGGCCAGCCTACCATTCTTGAGCTCCTTCACCTTAAGCTCAGCAAATGCTTCTGGGTCATCAGCAAGGCCCAATGGGTCGAAGCTGCCTCCTGGGTAAAGTGGGTCTTCAACTTCACCAAGTGGGCCTCCAGCAATTCTGTATCCCTCAACTGCGCCCATCAGGATGACTTGGGTGGCCCAGATGGCCAAGATGCTTTGCGCGTGGACCAAACTAGGGTTGCCCAAGTAGTCGAGCCCGCCCTCGCTGAAGATTTGGGCTCCGGCCTTGAACCACACGGCCTCGCCGAACTTGACACCGTTGCGGGCCAAGAGCTCCGGGAAGACACACCCGAGAGCTCCGAGCATGGCCCACCTGGAGTGGATCACTTCGAGCTCACGGTTCTTGGCAAAGGTCTCTGGGTCGGCAGAGAGCCCAGCGGTGTCCCAACCGTAGTCACCGGGGAACTCACCAGTGAGGTAACTCGGGGGCTCGCCAGAGAATGGGCCCAAGTACTTGACTCTGTCTGGGCCGTACCATGGGCTTCCAGAGGAAACAGGCTTGCTGACGGTTTTCCTCATGGAGATCCTTCCGGTTCCGAAAACCTCAGCGGGGGCAAGTTGCACGGCGTTGCCGGCGAATGTTGGGGAAGAGAGGGCCATTGTGGAAGCAGCCATTGTTGAAAAGAGAGAAAAGAAGGTAATGTGCTTAGATAGATGGAATTGAGAGTGATGAAAATGGTGACCGGTAGGGGACATATTAAATAGGGGTGTTGGGATCAAAGCTCCTTATCTTAGGCTATCTAAAACTTTATTCTCATTGGTCATGAAGATTCTCATTTTGTTTTGCTCTGTCCACATGGCAACCCTCTAATATCAATTTCCATGGCTGTGACCAATTTTCCCACGTCGGATTACTGGCAACCACATGAATACGAAAGCTTTGTTGTAAAACAAGTTGAACAACCTTGAGAAATCTATTCGTTTGCTGCAGTTGATATTTTACATTGGTACCTTGACGTGGTGGATATTGAAAGCTTTGCATTATGGAATGGGAATGGAGCAGACTTGGGGCAATTTGACAATGCCTCAATTGTTCGAGTTTTGAACCCTTGGTGACAACTTCAATACCCCAAGTAGATCACAGTAGATGTATATGATGAAGGCTTTTTCTTCTTTGTGATCGACAGGGGATCTATGCTAATTAATTACAGAATGGCTTGGAGATCCTTTAGACGTTTAGCTTTGGCCAATGGATGGTGTGCATGATCGAGCTATTGCTACGTAAAACAAAGCAATGATGTGTGTGTGGCTGGAGTTTTACTGGTGACATGCATGTGAGTCAATGTCTCAACGGTCACTGAGGAAAGTAAAATCCCAGAAAAGGTTGAAGAAGAATTGAGTGGCAGGCAGAGAACCTCATTGCAAAATATCTCACCGGAAAGGAAAAAATATCTCTAAGAATCACATTCAGAGCTAAACATACATTATCATTGCTGTTGATTATTACACATCTTCTTATTGTGAGAATTCTCTAGGATGCCCTATTGAAACATATCAATGGCTTGGCACATTGCCTTCATTCATGGCTGTCGATGCAAACCCTTGAGGGCTCCCATTTTGTGCAATTTTTGTAGATACATTTGTCTGGTCGAATCAGTACTTTGGTCCTACAACGATTTCCTATTACTATCTCTTCCACCAGATAAAGGCTATCTATCCAAATTGATCAACTGGCAATACCCAATTGGAGGAACTAATGGTACTATCACATTGTTGTGTAAGATTTTTTGTTACACTGTTAACCTAGGTGGTGTTGAGGGTGCCAACTGGACTAAGGAAATCAAACTTCAAGACTTCACATCCAATGAGAATTTGAGCTATTGGTCTTCTAAGATAAGGGGTCTGGTCCTATTTAAGCTCATGAAACTCAATTTCGTTACCACAACAACTCATCATTCTCACCTCTTCCATTTCGTTGCCTTCTTACTTCCAAGTTTACAATGGCTGCTTCCATGGCTCTCTCCTCCCCAACATTTGCCGGCAAGGCGGTGCAACTTGCCCCTGCCGAGGTTTTAGGAACCGGGAGGATCTCCATGAGGAAAACCGTCGGCAAGCCTGTTTCCTCCTGAAGCCCATGGTACGGCCCAGACAGAGTCAAGTACTTGGGCCCATTCTCTGGCGAGCCCCCAAGCTACCTCACTGGTGAGTTCCCCGGTGACTACGGTTGGGACATTGCTGGGCTCTCAGCCGACCCAGAGACCTTTGCCAAGAACCGTGAGCTCGAAGTGATCCACTCCAGGTGGGCCATGCTCGGAGCTCTCGGATGCGTCTTTCCCGAGCTTTTGGCCCGCAACGGCGTCAAGTTCGGCGAGGCTGTGTGGTTCAAGGCCGGAGCCCAAATCTTCAGTGAGGGCGGGCTCGACTACTTGGGCAACCCTAGCTTGGTCCACGCGCAAAGCATCTTGGCCATCTGGGCCACCCAAGTCATCCTGATGGGCGCAGTTGAGGGATACAGAATTGCTGGAGGCCCACTTGAGAAGTTGAAGACCCACTTTACCCAGGAGGCAGCTTTGACCCATTGGGTCTTGCTGATGACCCAGAAGCTTTTGCTGAGCTTAAGGTGAAGGAGCTCAAGAATGGTAGGTTGGCCATGTTCTCTATGTTTGGCTTCTTTGTTCAGGCTATTGTCACCGGAAAGGGACCGTTGGAGAACCTTGCCGACCACCTTGCTGACCCCGTGAACAACAATGCCTGGTCATACGCCACCAACTTTGTCCCCGGAAAGTGAGAGAGCCTGGAATTGTTATCTTTATTTAGTTTGCAATGTTGTCGGTGATGTAAATTTGTTTCAATCAATGGACAACTTGATGTGAAGTCTGTGCAACAATGTGCTTGATTTCGTTATGTTATATTAGATTGCAACTGGTCACTAATGTTCATCAAACAAGAACAAAGGTATCGAAATGATAATCAAACAAAAGCTCAATCACCTGCAAACCACCTTTTTCCTACTAAGATTGAAAGCTTAGTTCTCAAAGTAGGACAGTCCAAGTTTGATCAGAAGCGGAAGGGAAAACAGAAGAGAGAATCATAACCTAAAAACGCAGAAGAAAGATTCAAGTATCCAAATGAACATTAGTTTTCCCAAAAAAAATGGCGAGAATTTTGACTCTTTATTTATGTACACGTCTCATCTGTCTTGCGTCAAGATATAGTGTACATACAAGTTTTGTATGGATGTGAAAGCCGAAAACAGAAGGCACATCAGCCCGTGTAAGGTATGCACAAGTCTTTATAAACAAAAGAAGAACCTAGTAAGTAGTACAGAACAAAGTAAGAGGTTGCCTGAATAAATAAATGGTGATCAAAATGTAAATGAATGAGCATTTGGATGACGGCGCAGATCATCTTAAAACCACCTGCTTCGAGCGTCAACTTGTAAGAATATCTCAAGCTGTTGGTGTGCTTGATACTAAGATTACTTCAATACAAAAACAGTTCAAGCTCCAACTTATCAGTGTCCCGAGCAGAATATGTTCCAGGGGATGAAAGCATGGAGACGTCTGGTTTAGCAGTATCTAGAGATTACGGGCGAACTGTCGCCTTTGCTCTGGCCACAGATTTGGAGTAGAGTTCTTCGTACTGTGAAGCAGAAGTATCCCAACTGAAATCTATGTTCATATCCTTCTGAACAAGCTGCCGCCAACTCTCAGGCTTGCTTAGGTAGTGCTTAAATGCACGTTCCAAAGCACCGTTTAGTCCCTGCCAATATTTCAAGTTTGAAGCCAGTATGTATCAGGTTGTAGTTGTAGACTAGAATGATATGTATACCAATGTGGATGACAATCAAGAAAATTAACAAGATTAAGGAGAGGCAAAGATATTATATCAGATTTGAAGCCTCCACTCTCCAGCATCAAGCCAGATAAAAGAAAATAAGAAATTATAATTGCATGAAGGCTACATACTTAAGGCTAATTTACCTGTTCGTCAGGAGATAAGAATGAATATCCATTTCGAAACTGAACAGGTACTGTGTCATCATCAACATCAAAGACACTGTACAAGGCACAATTAATAATTTAAGTTCCCATAGAAGCGTTAGCCTAAAACCATTTAGCGCAGGTTAAATGTGTATTAGCCATTGAGTGCCCACCTATCATTTAGACCACCAGTTTTTCTTGCGATGGGTATAGAACCGTATCTCATTGCTATCATCTGAAACCAAAACAAAAACAAGATGTTAATACAGAATGCTAGAGAACAATCTGCTGAGATTTTCGCAGGGCAGAGGAAGACTTCACCTGTGTAAGTCCACAGGGCTCAAAGATTGATGGGACGATGAACATATCAGAAGCAGCATAAATGGAATGGGAAAGAGTTTCATCATACTTCAATATCAACCGAATATGATCATGCTTCTCAAAATGGTTTGCAATTGCCTCAAATTCCTTCTGCAGACCAAAATAAAAGAAGAAACCTTTGAGTGATTATTTAGATAAGTATGAAAAACGAAACAAATTTAGCAATTCACTAGAAAAGAGAGATACAACTAGGCATTTACAACCATATATAGGAGAACACGGCCAGCCAGTCAGCCACTATACTTTCAGCAAATGTCGTATATTTATTATCACTTGTTGATTGTATAAGCATGCAAACAAGTCATTAAAATCCAAACATGTAGAGTTAAACTGCAAAGTACAGCTGGGGGATTTGAGCTCAAAAAAATTCAACTCTAGCACTATATTCCAGCATGTGGAATTAAATGTTGCAGGGATTTGAGCTCAAAACTGATTGTAAAAGAATGCAAACAAACCACTAAAATCCACCATGTAAAGTTAAGCTCCAAACTGCAGCTGCGGGGATTTAAGCTTAAAATTTCTACTCAGGTACCAAGTCGAGTTGGGTTTTGAAAGGATAGGTCAGGGAGGAATAACAAATGGATGAGAGATAGGCACTTTAGAGGATAGGATAGATATAAGATTTGGTGGTAAGCCCCTTCACCTTGCACCGAGTTTATAGTACTAAGGTTACATCAGGAGGGCAAAAAAAAAAGTTTGAAAAGAAAAAGGAAAATTTGACCTCCTGATGTAACCTTAGTACTATAAACTCATAATATCCGAAGAACTGTACCAGGTATGAAAATAGCCAGGATAAGATAACAGTACCTGAATATGATGTACTGGGCTTGAACCCAGAAGAATAAACTGCCCACCTAGCTCCAATGTTCTATAAATCGCATGTCTGATGAGATGTACACCTTTTTGTGGCACCAATCTCGTTATGCATCCCACCTATCCAAGAGATCAGACAAATTCAAGTATTCACCTAGCTTCACTGACCAACAGTCATGCATAATGAAAATAAATAACGTTGTCAATGAATGCCATTCTCAGAATCTCACACATGACATACATGCAGAGCAAATTAACCGAAAATGGACATATATTAAGCAAAAGCTCCTGTACGAATGACCAAACAAATAAGCTGTATCTATAATATTATTTTCCCATGTATGATTCCTTATAAAACCCACTAATATGATGAGGTTTTAAATTCTTTCAGAAGCAACACAATTTAGTAAAAATCTAGTGTATTCAATTAGCAGAGAAAAGATGCCTAATTAGAAAACTTATAAACAAATACTAGTGCATCACATGGTGAATCATTTGAATTTCAGAAAATGTAATTACCAATGGTCTCCTAACATCGGCAGAAGAAAGCCCTAGACTCTTTCTAATAGCTTCCTTATTTTCTGCTTTCCCCTCAAGATCATTAGCACTGTACTGTACTTTGAGATATGCGTCAGTGGCAGGATTCCATGCATCAGCATCAATTCCATTGAGAATTCCAATAAACTTTTTAGAATGAAAGTTAAGTGTTGAATGGAGTCCACGTCCACCCTGTAGTCATAGATGATATAGTTTTATGGAACAAGTGAGAAAAAGATCGAGGTAACTAATACATATAATATAAATGTAGTCATCAATGTGATACTGCAGAGCCTAAGAAACCTAACACAAGGAGCCTGATCTAAGTCCATTCCAGCTTCAATATAAATGTAGTCAAACATTATGTCAGAAGCAGAAGCCATACCTCAGCAGTCCGCACCTCTTGCGCATAGGTTGGTGATACCGTTGTCACGATATTAGAGAATACAACTGCACCCTAATATAGAGGAAGTGGAAAGTGTAAAACGGATCAGTGTCTACAGCTAAAGTATGCTGGTATGAGATGAATCCATTTACTATATACCTTAACAGGATTGATCCTATCATGTGCTGAGTTGTCTTGCATTCTATCTGGTCTGTTTAGCTGGGCGACGTCAAGACCACAAGACGCCAAGTCTGAAGCAGGTGACGTTCCTTGGTATTCAAAGTTGTGGCAGGTGAAACATATCCTAGCTGAGTTTAACCCCTTTGGGGCATATAAGTCCCAATAAAGTGGAGCCTAGAAAAGAACCAACTCGGTAAACTTGGGTGAGAGAGAGAGAGAGAGAGTACATAGTTATAGAAATAGTAAAAGAAAAAAAGATGAGCTTAAAGGTCCATACCACGAAAGCTGTCTGCCAATCATGACAATGAATTATGTCAGGTTTCTTGCCAGCTTGAAGAAGCAACTCAAGGGCTGCACGACTAAAAAAAGAAAAACGTCTGAAATCATCACGTTCTCCATAAAACTGTCCTCTCCAGAAGAGCTTATCGGGATGAAGAGGCTCAATAAAATATACGGGAAGACCTGGAGAACCAAAAAAATCCAGTGAGAATTCAGTACTAATATATGCCATGCAGACAGATACATTGAAATTGCTCACCTTCAACAGTGCCAACCCATATTTTATTCTTGAATAGTCGACCATCGAAGTACGACTCTACTGCCGCATCTACGGCCTATAAATTAGAACATGTTACTAAAGAGTTTTATGAAATTCAATTAGAAAAACCATATTTTTCAAAATAAGTATGAACCATTAGACACAACATACCCTTAGGTCACGAACACGATCATACTCCATGCAATCATATTTGGGAAGAATAATTTCCACAAGGTGTCCCTTCTTCTGCAATGCTTTACTAAGACCAGCTACAACATCACCCAAACCACCAACCTGTAGAATAAAATACCAATGAGTCATACGTATAATTATATATTCAAAATAAATCTATTTTAATGACACCATATATCAAGAAAATGCATTATCAAAGACCTTTTTCACAAATGATAGACCATCCGCCCTGGTTCACAGAGAATATAAGCTAGCCAACCTAATACAACACCCTTCACATTTAAAGCTACAGCAGATCAAGGAGATAGCAAAGACTACACTAGAAGTGAAGAAATGCAATAGAAACGAACATTGTATCAAGAAGGCATGAGGAGCACTGCAGGATGCTACAGCAGGATGGATTCAAATTAAGATCATAGTTTAGGAAGTCAAAATCTAATATCCTCATCAGGCCCTATGCAAAATTAAAAGGAAAACTTTTGATTTCAGGGATGTGAGATAGGATCCACAAATATCTGATCTGTATTTGATCATCTAATATATTTTAATAAAAATAGTATACGTGATCAATTTTTTGTGTAAAAAAGCAAAGAAATCAAAACCAATAGAGGTTAGCTGAACTTGCCTTAGCAACTGGCGCCATCTCTGCTGCGATATGAATGATATGCAATCCTGAACTAAAAATCAAGAAAGTCTAATTAGCATCATAAATAAATAACTTTTACATTTCAATAGTAGAAAGTTTACCTTGTTTGGGATGATATTAGTTTGAGAAATGTAGTCACAGCCTCATTTACATTCTTTTCCTTGCATGCCATGTATGTGTCATGAATCCGTCGATCTCGGTTCCATACCATTTCTCTCAATGCCTTTGCATCATCAACCGATATTTTCTTTTCTAACAACCAACCATCAATTATAAGCAATAAACGGCTCCAATATTCCCAAGGCATATCATCAACAGGTTCATCCATCACCCTTCTCTTGCTCTCTTCTTTTAGAGTATTTAAGGTATCTTGAAATTCCTCCACAGAGTCTTGATATAACCGAACATAAGAATGTATCTCTTCATCCGAACGTTGAAGGCGATCCTCCATTAGTTTAATCTTCTGTTGCATAAGCTCATTATACTGTTGCATCTTTTCTGACGACTCCTTATAAACATTAGCTTTTTCAAGAGATTCTTCTAATTTGTCAACCTTTTTTCGAATCTCCTGATTCTGCTGTAACACTATAATAGCTTGATCTGCCTGCTTGGTCGACTTATCTAGCAGTACTTGCAAATTTTCCACCTTTTCCCATAAACCTTTGCATTCAACTTTGAGATTGGAAAGTTTGGAAACATCTTCCTGAGAAACTGACAATTTCAACTCCAGCTCTTTTAGGGATGACTCCAAAGACGAGCGTTGTTTTTCGAGCATGACCACACGCTCATCCGTATTTTTCACATTACTAAGCTCCTCCCGGAGTTCCTGTATGTCATTCCTGAGCGACACATTTTCTAATCTCAATGAAGTAAGATTGGCTACAAGCGCGTTGATGCTGCTTTTGTATGGCAACGGAGCTTCTTCATTAAATAACTCACTTTCACTCTCAAAAATCTCGACCCCGTTGCTTCTCTCCGCACTGCCACCATTGAAATTCTGTTCATTCGGCATCTGGTTCAAGTGGTCTCCCAAGAGCTCCATCTTGACTTTCTCTTGAGCAGCCACTCTGATCCGCGCATCAGTCTCTGCCAGCCTCATCTCCAAAGCATTCATCTCTCCTTGTAACTCCTCCTTTTCCGATAAAATCTTGTCAAGGTCTTGAAGAGCACTAACTCGAGCTCGATTCAGTAGAAGAATATCTACAACCAACAACAACCAAATAGACATACATATTTCATCATATCCATAACAAATATCGACTCTAATCACTAAACCAAACGACTAGAGCATAAAATTATCATACTTTTCTCCGCATTCCTTATCATTCCAACCAAATCCTGCTAAACATAACACAATTCAAATTAATCAAAATTCTAAACTAGATCATTAACCAGAAATAGAAGAGAGAGCCAGTACCGAAGGAGCTGCTTGATCAGATGTAGTGAGAGCACTCGAAATCGAATCGTTTGAGCTGATAACATGAACATCATCATCATCATCATCAGATACGCTTTCCGAATTCAGAACGGGCACCGGAGCAGTCTCGGATTCAGAGTCTTCTTCGCCGTTCGGCTGGAACTCAGCAGAAGACTGTCCCTGCGAGGACTTCTTCCGAGCTCTCGGCCTCTTCTGCAGGCATGTGCAGCTGCGAGAGAAATAGCCGGAAAAAAATCGAATCGAAAACCACAAAAACATCACCATTTCGAGAATTGCAATTGAATTGAAAGATGACCTGATGAGTTGATTGAAGAGAAGGCATTTGGATATACCTGAGATTGCGGTGGCGGAGCTTACAGGAAGAAGAAGAAGAAGAAGAAGAAGAGGAAGAAGAAGGAGAGGAAGCAAATGAGAAGTTATGAGAGCGCCTGGAGGCGGAGGTGGAACTGGAAATGCTAATCCCCTGGGTGACGAACCAAGTGGTTAGCCTGACGGCCATGGATGGATCAGCGCCGGAGCTCAAGCTGGGAGAGGTGGAGTGTGAAGCCAAGTCTAAGCAAGGTGTTCGAATCTTCTCGTTTTGCTTATTTCTTTCTTTCTCTGGTGATTTGATGTGATTGGCCTCTTTTTGTTTTATGATTTAGTGAATAAAGAAATGGATTAGTGAGAAGAATTAAGGAGCGTGAGGTGTAGAACGTACGTACAGAGAAATGTGGGTTCAAGTGTTCAACGGCCTTATCTAATAATCGAATGGTCATGGGTTGGGTTGTGGGGTTGTGAGTCAACCTACATCTTGTGTTTGTGTGGGACCTCTATCACAATAAACTTTCTTTTTTTTCCAAAGCTCTCAAGATTAATACGTAGAAGAGGTCATGAACTCAACTTCGAACTAACTATTTCGTGTGATTTATGTTATTACGTGTTTCTAAAATAACTCGGTTAAGCAAGAACATGATTAAATAAGAACATAATATAACATTAAAAGTGGTTTATTATATCAACGGAGGGTATAACTACATCTGCCTGAATCTACTATCATGAGGCCTCAATGTTTTTAGGTGTTACATATGTGGAGTTGAGTTGGGATCGAGTTGGATGGAATGAGAGATCATTTCTACGTATAAGAAGTCTTCATTTTATAGCTAAGAAATGTTCCCTCACATATTATATTTTCAATGTGTGACTAATTACACATATATATTCTCATGGTGTCTTATTGTGGAGCTTGGAGAAGCACATTCCCAATGTGGTATCGATGATCATTCATCATGACAAGGTAGCCCGAATGTCTGTCTACCAGATGTATGTCGAAGACGAGGCTCGTCATGGCCGAAACACGGTCTACGAAGTCGTTGTTTATGTTTGACGGTATAAGATATACATCGTATCTACATTATGTAATCGAGCTAGCTAGCTAGTGTTCTTGATATTGGCTAAGAATTGATTGGATCAGAGGTAGAGTGGATGAGGGATTGAGAGGCCGGCAAGAGATTTTGGTTCTATGATGGTTCATGGGTGGTGGATTTGGGATCAAACCGTGGTGGATGCTTCGAGATTTAGGTCAAGGCGGTCTAAGGATGTACGTTTGGTGATGTTGCACGAATTTGGACCCTTATATATTAAGAACATTGTGAGCTTGTGACGGAATGAGTGATTTATATACTTAAATAGATTTCTTTTACGCTCGATTTAAGTTCGAATTCATGTTAATCTTAATTAGTAGAGCATCTACAGTCCTCACGCAACTTTTATTCAATGTTCTTCATAGGTACATTTCCTTATTTTTACTTGAAGATGAGCATGCAGGTACAATATTTGATGATCAGTAAAAAGTGATACAATTAACACCACTTTGAATTATTTGATCGAGCATTACTCCTTAAACGTCGTATATAGCTTTTGCCTGTTATTACATTTACATGTAAGAGAAAACTTGGGGTTTTGCAGGGCTGAGCTAGGCAAGGTCTGAGAGACTGAGACTAGAAATTGTGCAGTTAGTTGCAGGCTTTGCTTTTTTTTTTTTTTTTTTGGTTACAAGTTGCAGGCTTTGCTTTCGGCCAAAGCACTTCTGGTTCTGCAAAAAGCTCCTTAATTATCATACCCTAAAAAACCTCTCTTGAGTTATCGTCATCAATGCATAGGACACAGTAACCCCTCCTGCACTACTCTGTTTACTAGTCTACTCCTCACTCTCTAATGACATCCCATCTAATCAAAGCCTCAAACTTTCTCTCTCACCAACCAAACCAAAGCTCTGTCTAAACCCAATTCAAGAAAGGGTGTTTGTTCTTTGAATTCAAGAGTGTTGAGGCATCAAAGTGATGCTATGGAACAGCCACTTAGTTTTATATATGAGCTCCAAGGTAGCCAATAGCCCAATACTTCTGCCGAAACAAATGTAACAGAATGAAAGATGACCTCGCTATAGCTAGCGTTAAGTGTCTGACTTCATCAAAGATGATGATACAAAAAGAAAAAAGAAAGTCAAATATTGTACCGTTGATAATTACAACACAAATTAGTCGAACATCGAAGATTAGACAAACAAATGAAGACAGAGCTAAAAGACCTATAGCTAGAAATGATATTATTCTGCATCACCCGTTTTTTTTTTGTTAACATTGTGTCATATTCAAACTTCAATGCATGGAATTGATAGAACAATAGTGAAGTCTTATCTGGGGACACTAATATAAGTTAATTTTTCTGTAATAATTAGAGTACGTAATAGCATAGTGTTTAGAACTATAGATTGCTGCTTCGTTTCCTCAATAATCTTGTGTTCATCTTTTCTAATTTACATAACTTAATATAGGATCTGATTCATCTAAAAGTGAACAAATGATAAATTTATCAAAGTTCATAAAATATAGAGTCCTTATGTAATCTAAAAGTCGGATCCCTTATATTTTTGTCCTATGGAGCATGAATAAGTGTTTTTTTTGTTTTTTTTTCTTTTGAATACATGGATGACTGTTTAAACTTAAAACTTTTTAAAACGTGTGGCGCTATGAATGATTTTTTTGTTCATGATTTTTTTGTTCATAACTGAATAACCAAAGTCCAATTAAGGTTATTAGAGATGTTATCGTCGAATTTAATTATATATTTCAGTTATTGTAATTTAGTGGGGAAGTTCTATTGGCAGAAGATGAGAAAAGGGTCGTATATTCTTCGGTACATTCCTCAGAACATGACAAACAAACAACTGTAGGACACAACAAGGTACATTGAAATGTTCATCTCCATTTGACACCAGACATGTTTGCAACAAGAAACAAACTATGTTGCCTTTTTTATATAACTATAAATAACGTCTTTCGGAAGCTCTTAGAACCTCATCCAACTACCCAAATCACAAGTCTTCAGATTAATATTTATCTAGTTTCCAATCATGGCTTCAAGAATGTCAAGCCTCAAATTCTTCTCACTACTGATTTCCTCACTTGCCATTGTTCAAATGGCAATTGCAGACCCAGACATTCTTACCGACTTCATTGCCCCTTCAAATGGAACAGTAGATGGAAACTTTTTCACATTCACCGGAATGCGAGTTCTTGTTAGTGGAGACGAGCCTAAAAACTTCACAGTATTGAAGGCAACCATGGCAGAGTTTCCTGCTCTCAATGGGCAGAGTGTTTCATACGCAGTTCTTGAATTTCCAGCTGGAACTACTAACCCACCACATACTCATCCTCGCTCTGCTGAGCTCCTCTTCCTTGTCGACGGCACCCTTGAAGTTGGCTTTGTCGACTCAAAGAACAAACTATTTACTCAGACTCTTCAGTCAGGTGACATGTTTGTGTTTCCCAAGGGACTTGTGCACTTCCAATACAATGTTGACTCACAAAACGCAGCTCTAGCAATTTCTGCTTTTGGAAGTGCAAGTGCAGGAACTGTGTCACTTCCTTCAACTTTGTTCGCCACCAACATCGATGACAATGTGTTGGCTTTGTCCTTCAAGACTGATGTAGCCACCATTCAAAAGCTCAAGGCTGGTCTTGCTCCCAAACCATAGAGAAGATTGTTAAACAAAACCTTCAACAGAATAATCTTTTCTCCATTATTTAGTCTCTTTTTGGTTTTTCGTTCTCTAATAAACATGCTTTGAATAATGATCCTTGAAGGTGTTCATAGGATAAGTATTCCAAGTACTACATAAAGCATTGTTGCCGGAAATCATTTATTGTTAATTGGACGTGCATGTTATGAGTTAATGATTGAGCTTCCTTGTATTTAAGATTATATACATCAAAAGTTCTGATTAAACGCCCGATCAATATTAGCATGCTAGAAGTTTAAAAAGTCAAAGAAGTCAAATTTGTTTTTAATTAAACGTCAATCTGTCTCAAGTTTCACCCTGAAACCAAGAAAAACATGCATGACCCACCTTTAAAGTGTTAATTAGGCATAAACCTAATCAGTTCTTAAACTAATTACTATCAGTGGTATCCAGCTATCAGTCTTTGAATGGTGTTGACTTGACTTTAGAAGATATTTCTTTTCTTTTATGATATAATAAGTAGTAGACTATATATAGTCGTGTTGTGTTGTAATAACTCTTATGCTTTTCATAATTGAAGATGACTGAAAATTGCTCCACAAGTTCTCTTCTCTTCTCTATGAAATCTCATCTTTCTGTACAAAGATTTGTTAGAGTTTTGATCATGTCCACCATGTTAGCATAAAGAAAATTCTATCTTAAAATTCCGCATCACCTCCCTTAAAATTAAACTACCCAAACATGCAAGTAAACTCATAGAAACACTTCTATATACAACTACAACAAGTTCGTCCTCCACACCTAGAGTCATCCCCTCCCCACAATAACACAACAAGCCAAACAAATTAATTTAACCCCTGGACCAAATAGCTCTCAATAACGGCAACCACTAAAATACGTACAACATACGTACAACAGGGGTCTCAAATAGCCATATTAACAACACCATAATCATCATGAATCATACAGCGCACATCTTACACTGATGTAGCCACCATTAAAAAGCTCAAGGCCAACCTGGCCCCCAAACCATGAGGATAGTTTCGTTGATACTTTAGTTTCTACTTGTTTTTGTTTTCAATTCCAAAATTGATTTAAACAATATCTTGAAATAAAGGGAATTGCCACTAACTTGCATCCACTGTCACAATTCATTTGGGGGATTTCAATCACGCTCTTGATTTAGTTTACAATTCAACCTCCATGTTTTCTTTTTTAGAATCTTAAGTTTTGTCTACTGTAATGTGGATTGTAAAATGAGAAATCTAAAGTTCAATTTCCATCACAAACATAAATCAAAGCATGACAAGAAATATGGAATCAAAAGAAGTGCATCAAAAAGTATTGCAACACAAGACTAGTCGCATCTACATACATAACAAAGCCATAAAAGTTTCATCAAAATTGAGTCTTTACTGCAAGAGAAAAAAGTTGTTGCTCCAATAAGGAGAGTGAAAGTGTCAGTTCTCACTTTTAAATTCACTAACAAATCTATTAGCCCGAAGCTCCTCAAAATAATCTGAAGATACCGGTGAACTCATGTCGACGCGTACTACGACATCGGGGCCTTAAAAGAAGAATTCAACATTTTCAAGAAAAACTCGAAAATAAACTTGAACGTTAACTTATTAAGTTACCGAGCACGGTTAAATTCTTTAGTAACTTATAGAATACCCAGTAAATAAGTAAAATACGTTACGGGGCGTTACAAAGGCTACTCAAACAAAGCGCGTTAAACGACGAAATAAGTGGAGGGAAGCAGATCATGTGCCCCCATCTTCTTATCTAATACTGATATATTTACATATAATATTACTATCCAATGACCCCTTTAATTTATTTTTCTTTTTTACACTACATTTGTTACCTATAACTAGTTTATGCAAGTTATTATACAAATTAGATGAGAAACATGCGGTAAATATATACTGCTCTCTCTCTCTCTCTCTTAATATATATATATATATATATATATATAGGGCCCTTCCATTAAGGGATCTTTTTTTTTGACATATATGAGGGATGTGGGATCACAAAATTATATCTCCACCGTTCAATATGTAGTTCTATATGAGTAGATCACTTATGCAAATTTTTAAAAATTTTGGTAATCGTTAAGGCATTCAAAACTACGATTTATAATTATAAGCATGAATGATTCATGGTTGACAGATTTGGTTCATTCATTGATTTAATCTTGTTCGACACCTTAACGATTACCAAATTTGCTGAAAATTTGCAGAATTGATTTATATATATATATAAGGACCAACAAACTGAACGGTGAAGATTCAAAAATATAATCGAAAAGTTGGTGTAATCCCTCATCCCTCATATAAACCAAAATAAGGGATCCTTTAATGGAAGAGCCCTATATATAGATATATATAAAATTATTGTGTCGAACTCTGATGCCAATCGAATGGCCGCTGCCCTGGCTGTCCAAGACAGAGGCAAGGTCGCTTTTAGAGCGGTCGGAGCCGCCGCGGTCTCATCTCACCATCTTGCTGTTAGGAGATTACTTTCTCTAATGAAACAACCAAACCCTAAGGCACTGATTGGGACGTTGTCTTTCATCTGGGGATTCAAGAACAGGCTGATAGCGACCGAAACCGGGCGTTTCAATTAAAAACCCTTTTGTGTCAATTGTAGTATATAGCAAATAAGGGTATCGTTATAAAAACCGGGGATTGAGGGTACCTTTACAATTTACGTTAATTACAAAACAAGATAAAACAAAAGATAATAGTACTAGAGATATGTGGTTTTGTGATTATAAACAAAAGAAAACAAATAAACAAAATAAAACAGAAAAGATCAGATGGATAATTCATTTAATGTTAATTAATGATATGAAATGATTAAAATTTAGGTATGAGTTTTGACATAATAATTGAAGATAAAATATGAGTTTGAATAGTAATAAGTTTGGGTGAGTGCAGCAACATGTGTTGGGATCTTAACATTGATGTGCCTGTAGACCTCACTGGTAAACTTAGCCAAAGCAGCAACAATGGTACTTATCACTTGCATGACTGCTAGCAGCAGTGCACAAGGAATCAGAGAGGTGGACAACAGAAGGGTCGTCGCTGCAAGTAGCCAAGCTTGAGGGGCTTGAACTACATCATGCCTTAACGTAGCTTGTGTCCTTGCTGCATCACCTAAGACACCCCAAGTAAGTGTCCCTGATCGAACCTTTGAGTTGTTTCTCCTTTGATTCTACAGTAGCGCAATAATACTTGGTAGTCGCAAACTTGTGGAGAGCATTGTCACTGGAAATACACAATGAACACTAGTTCCTCTCATCAACATATCCATGAAGACAATATGGTTGTCCTTCATCAATAGGCATCCAATCTCTCGTCGCAGAACGGAAATCAGTATTTGGTTGAATGTTGACAAAATTTCCAAAATAGTTCTTTGTCATTGTCTCCTTCGTATTCCCTACTGATGCACTAGAGTTGAGCTCTACCGCCAAGATAACTTGATTACGTTTCGCACCCCAAAACTGCATTTCTCTAAAAAGCTTGATTACCTCCAAGCGGTAGCCAAGGACGGCAAGGAGTATGTTAATCACTGAAAATACATTTAGGAATGAAAAATTATCAAACATTTTCTGGCCACTTCCTATATCACCAGAATTGACACATGGTCTGACTAGAAAGTTGATATATGCAGCCTCATTAGATGCGCCCCAAAATTGTTCTCGTTGCAAATATGTTGTCGACATCAAAGCTGCAATGTTTATGTCTTCTAGTATCTCAAAGAACTCAATAATGAATTTCTCTTCAGACATCACGGCAGTTTTCAAGAATCGAAAATGGCAGTTGAGGAAGCAGCACTGTACCCAAGAACCGACTTAACGGGTGGCACGGCTCTCGAACCATCCCAGCCTCCGGAGGCAAAGATCGGCACAGCAAGGTGTGGACTTCGAAAGGGTTGAGGGACCGGAGGGTCCGGTTGTCACAGCCAACCGCTATTCAATTCTTTCATCTTCAAGATCGGTTGGGTTACAACCAACCCAGCGAGGCAGTCGAGTGACTGATCAAAGCTGCTGCTGACGACATCGCCCAGCGTCCTTCTCTCAACAGCAGAAGCCAGCATGGTTTCGACTCTGTCCACGTTGATGTTGATGATCACCCGATGCACCCCAATAATCAAATGAATCAGACTCAGAACCAACAGCTTTGTTTGTCGAAATCGGCTTGCGCTAGTAATTGGGTGACGAGCAAAGCACCCGGGCTTTCATTCACTGAGCTTCTGACCGACGGTCATCATCAGCAGAACTGCAACGTCGAGCACGTTTTGTTCAACAAGGCAGCACCACAAGAAGAGATGGACTATTCTTCATTCGGGTCGAGTTTTCTCGGACTTTCCTCCACCCCGGCAAGAAACCACCATCACTTCTCCGGTGACCACCACCGCAGCAGCAGCCGCCCGGAGATGCAGCGTTTCTCGTTTCTTGCTGACAGCGGCCAACGGCGGTGACTACAACCTCAACTTCTCGATGTGGACGTCTTCTTTTGGCGGTCTGGTTGGTTTCAATGGGGGGCCTGGCAAAATGGGTTAGAGCTGAGTTGGGGAGACTAATGCATGCTTTTGTGATAAGAAATGGTTTGGATTACCAAGTGTGGGCTCATAACTCTCTTGACATGTACTGTGAATGCAATCAGCTCAGAAGTGCCTATATTATCATGTATTTGGGACTTTTGCTGGTGATATTGGTTGTTTCCTCTTTTAATCAAATGATCATTTTCATCAGCTAAGAAGTGCAAGAAAGAAATTGAGAAGCTGAAGCATATTTTCTCTGATGCGTATTTTCTCTTTGCAGGATGTGAAGTGCAACATGGTTGCTGATGCCTTGGCAAAGAATAGCATTAACCATGATCTTGGTCTTATTTCTTTCTCTGATGCTCTTGTCCATGCTGCCCAGGCTGTTCTTGATGATCTTGCGGGTGTCACCAGAGCTGGAAGGACTGGCTTTTGCTCTATTGTCTAGTGTTAGTTGCTTTTTCCTTTTTGTTTGGGCTGTTTAGGTCCCTTATGTAACCAAAACAAAAAATTGAGAAAATTAGATATAAACCCAAACAATGAAGCCAGAAAAACCATTTCTATATTTTGTTTCAATCTACACCCATATCAAATAATTCAACTGCATGATCATTAAAGGCGAATGGAGAAGGCGTTATGTAAAATTATGGAGCAAGCTAGAAAGACTGAAGCAAGTAAATGAAGGTGCATAAATAGTAAGCTAGCTAGAGACTAGTATATATTAGAACCCCGTCTCCTTTAAAATATGTAACAGAGAATTTTCTTTCACATAACTCTGTGTGTATTTGTCTTTTGTCTTTTGAGTTTGGAATTCATGTTTCCTTTAACACTTTGGTTATCAAGATGATGCATCGGTGTGAAGAGTACAAGACGTAGTGACGTACTAATGGAGCATGGCTGTACTAATGGTAATCGAGGCCCAGAAAAACAGAACTTGGGACCGGTTTCTGGCGGGTCGGGTTGATGAAAATGGAGCGGCCCATGTGTCTCCCATCATATAAACACACACACTAGGTTTCCATCCCTGTTGTGTTAGAGCCGACCAGATATCAAAACTGAAGTAGAGAAGTGGGTAAAGGGTGTGAGAGCTCAGAGCAAATTGGTAGTTTTAATGGGATCGGTGAGAGTAAAAATTTCAGATACATCGTTTTCTGCATGATGTGATCAAGCTCGGTGAGAGTAAAAATTTCAGATACATCGTCTTCTGCATAATGTGATCAGGCCCGGCTCTAGGGAAACATGGAGCAGGCCTGGGTCTAAGGCCTCAAAATATGGGGGCCTCAATTTTTTTTTATAGCTATATATATCACTACCAGAACAGGCACTTTAGCCGACGAAAAATTTTCGTCGGCCTGTTAAAAAAATTCGTCGGCTAAGACCTTAGCTGACGAGCCTTCGTCGGCTATAGTGTCGTCGGGAAAAGGCCGTCTGTAATGACTTTAGCCGACGAAATTTTTTTTTTCGTCGGCTATAGTCCCACTTTAGCCGACGAAAAAAATCTCGTCGGCTATAGTCCCAGACTTTAGCCGACGAAGTATTTCGTCGGCAAAACGTTGTAAAAAAATTTAAAAAATAACTATAGCCGACGAAATATTAGGTTATTCGTCGGCTAAACCTTATAAAAAAAATTAAAAAAATAACTATAGCCGACGAAATATTAGGTTATTCGTCGGCTAAACATTATAAAAAAATTTAAAAATAATTATAGCCGACGAAATATTAGGTTATTTCGTCGGCTAAACCTTATTAAAAAAATTAAAAAATATTATAGCCGACGAATATTATGTTTGAATATCGTCGGCTAAAGTTGCTGGGTTTTGAAAAAAAAAACTTCAGAAACTTTTTTTTTATTTTTTTTGTGTGTGGAGAATCTTGACAGATAAACTGTGATATACAGTGAAAAGTTGCCACCGAAACTGGCAACACGCCGGTGAGGTTGTTGTTGTAGAGGTCGAGAACACGGAGGTTAGTGAGGTTGGAGAGCTCCGGCGGGAACGTGCGGTTGAAGACGTTGTTAGAGAGGTTGAGGAGGCGGAGAGCGGAGAGGCGGGAGTCGGGGTCGTCGAGGGAGGACTTGAGGGAGAGGAGGGCGCGGTAGGTGGCCATTGGGCGCGTGGGGGTGGAGAGTAGACGGTGGGGTGAGGAGAGAGAGTGGCGGAGGTGGAGGAGGAGAAGGAGGAGGAAGAGGAGGAGAAGGAGGAGGAAGAGGAGGAGGGGACGCAATATTTCTAGTGTTGGGTTTATTTGTGGTGGTTGTGTGGAGGAGGAGGAGGAGGAAGAGGAGGAGGGGCCGCAATATGTCTAGTGTTGGGTTTATTTGCGGCTATATAAAGAACTTTAGCCGACGAAATTATTTATTTTCGTCGGCTAAACTCTTTGGTTGACCGCCAAAAAATTTTGGTTGAAAATTTTAAAATTTTTTCGACTTTAGCCGACGAATTTTCATATATTTTCGTCGGCTAAAGTCCTTTGAAAATTTTGGTTGCCCGCCAAAAAATTTTGGTTGAAAATTTCGAAAATTTTTCGACTTTAGCCGACGAATTTTCATATATTTTCGTCGGCTAAAGTCCTTTGAAAATTTCGTCGGCTAAACCTTTGAAATTCGTCGGCTAAAAGTATTTTTATACATTTGGCATGTTGTGATTGCATTGACCGCAACTATCGGCACCGAATATTTATCGGAATAGTGTGATTTTTCAACCGTGGATGTATTTCAACATTCTCGTCATATCTTATTTCATGACTTTTTAGAGTTTGAAGGTTTTACGTATAGTTTGTTTTTGAAACGGAACATTTACATAACACTTGGTAAACAAGTTATACAACATTAGTATGCATGTTGTGATTGTGATGATCAAACTTGAGAAACAGAATTCCGACCGTCAGATCTGACCATCATGATAAAATACATGTATGGGAAAAAATTCAACTTGATCCAAAAAGAATAAGGGCTCGATCCGGACGGTCAATCTCGTAAGTCAAACCCCTAAACGCACGGAAAAGGTCGTTCGACCGTCTAAATTACGTATTTTGGCCGGACCTCCAACTGAAAATAGTTTTAAACCGATGACACGCAACAAGTCGTATAAAAATTTTACGCAAAATAACCACCGAATATAGGGCTATAGTAGGTAATAGAGAAATTTTAGGGTTTAGCCGACGAATACCCTAACGTATTCGTCGGCTATAGTATGTAATTAAAAAATTAAAAAATAACTATAGCCGACGAAATATTAGGTTATTCGTCGGCAAAAACCATCTTAGCCGACGACTTTTCATATATTTTCGTCGGCTAAAGTCCTTTGAAAATTTTCCTCCAACATTGGTTTACCGCCTAAAAAATTTTGAAATTTTTTAACCTTAGCCGACGACTTTTCATATATTTTCGTCGGCTAAAGTCTATAAATTCACGAAAACACTCATATCTCCCCCTATGTTACGTAGTTTGGTCAAATCTTCCACACGAAAAACTCTCACGTAGATGAGACGCAACCACCTATGTAAAAATTTTGAAACATTTACCTTTCGACGATAGGGCTCCCCTTAAGAAATAATAACGGTAAATAGGGTTGACCGCAGTTTTAAAAGAAAAAGACCAAACCCTAAAAACAGAAAATTACATAAAAAGCCTCGGATCGCTAGATCCGAAGGTCGGATAGGCCCCGAAAGTAAGTTAGCTTGGATTTGGGCCTGCGGAGCTGCTGTCAAAATTTCAGCAATTTCTGACGGACGGATCAAAAGTTACACCCCTTTTTGCGTAGGACCATATTGCATCAAAATTTGTAAATATAAGACACTTTAGCCGACGAAATTATATTTTTCGTCGGCTAAACTTTTAAAAATTTCGTCGGCTAAACTCTAAAAATTTCGTCGGCTAAAGTTTTGAAAATTTCGTCGGCTAAACTTTTGAAAATTTCGTCGGCTAAAGTTCACAGACTATAGCCGACGAAAAAAATTATTTAGCCGACGAAATAAAAATTTCGTCGGCTAAAGTTGATCATAGCCGACGAATATTTTTAATTAGCCGACGAAGGAAAATTTCGTCGGCTAAAGTCCACTTTAGCCGACGAAAAAAAAATTCGTCGGCCTGGTTTTTTTTTTTTCGTCGGCTAAAACCTTTCTTCTGGTAGTGTATATATATAAAGAGTAGAAGACTTGTGCGTCTCTTGCTCTCTTTCTTTTCACTCTCGCACGGGTTTAGGGTTGAGAAGAGTATGTCTCTGAGTCTCTCTTCTTCTACTCAAGTACTCACAAGAAATCGAAGAAAAAAAAAGCGAGTAGCAAACCTTTGAAGAAAGGAAAACACCAGCTCTAAAGCAAAAAATGTATGTTCCTTTTACCCCTTCATCTCTATTCTCTAAAGCAATTTCTTTTCTATTTTAAAGATATTACGATTTTCCCTTAGTCCTTACTGACTTAGTACGATAATCCTTTATCTATTTTGTTTCTTGATTTGATTTGTTGAACATTGAATATGAATATATGATAATACTGAATTTGAAGGTATGTTCTTGATTTGATTTGTTCTTTTATCAGTCACAGTTTCCTCTGTAGAAAGAAGTTTTTCAAAGTTGAAATTGATCAAAACTTACCTTCGGTCTACTATGTCATAAAAAAGATCGAGGGGTTTGGCTATGATATCTATAGAAAAAGATATAGTTGAAAAACTTGATTATGCAAATTTGATTAGTGCCTTTGCATCTAAAAATGTAAGACGGGCTATATTTCAGTAATACTTTTATATTATGGTATGAATTTTTTTGTAATATTTTGAGTTTTTTTTTTGGTTGAGCATTTGTTTGGGGGCCTCAAATATATTCTCGCCTTGAGCTTTTATGGACACTGGGCCGGTCCTAGATGTGATGAACACAATTCTCTCTTACCGATCCCATTAAATTCTTCTGATTTTTTCTTGTAATGTAGACTTCCATTATTATTCATGAAAAATTAATGAAACTAAAACAAGTACTTATTTTCAGAATTGTCCACCATTATCAAGCTAGAAGACGATCTGTTTGAAAGTAATGGATCAACATCGATGCCAGGGTTTCTTCTGTAAACAAATGCTGGCTGCTTAGGAACGGGAAGATGTGCTTCACCACTCAACATGAAAATTGGAGTCCAATATGACATGTTTTGTCAAAACATGCACGAAACATTGGACAATGAGGTATCTAAACTGGGGTAGACTAAAATGGTCTTGGATGTTGACTCTATGAGTATGACTAATGATTTTCTTTGCTAATATTCAAAAGAGGATGCAGCAAACGAAGCATCTTGCTTGTAGGAGAAGAATGTATATATTTTGTTTTCATATATATGACGAAATCGAAGAGAGGAACCATAACTGTATATAGTAATCCGGATATCATATCAATTTTCTTATAATATTTCTTATTTATATATATATATGTGAAGTTGAAGTTTCGGGAGTTAAATATTTTAAATTATTTCATTTTTAAGTGGTTAAAAGTTGATTTTCTTATTTGTAAGATATTTTTGGAAACTCTCTTCACGAAAGTCATAGAGCTCGGCGATACGAGTTCGTAGACACGTGGCATGCTTGAAACGGACGTTGTACCGAAAAGTTATAATCAAACGAAGTTAGGCTTCTAATTCGAGAAGAGGTATAAATAGAAAAAGAAGGAAATAGAAACCCTAGTTTTGTTTTTCAGAGAGCAGTTTCTCTCTCTTCCTCCCCGAGCCGCACGCACAGCCTCACCTTCGCCGGAGCAGAACTCGGCCGTCCGGCCACCGTTTTGGCCGCCACCGGTCCCGTTAGTTTCACAAGGCCACCACCTCCAATTCTGGGCTGATGTCGCATGGCTTTGCAGGCCAGAGACGGAGCTTTTGGCCGGAGAAGGACGCTGCCGAGTTGCTTTTGTGTACGTGAAAAAGCTCCGTCTCTGGCCTGCAGGCCAAAAGCTCCGTCTCACCCTCTTTTGTGTACGTGAAAAGAGGAGGAGGGTGAATGTGAAAAGAGAAAGCTCAGATTTTGGTGCCATTGCTCCGAGTTAGAGTACGTATATGGATGTTGCAGAAGCCTCATATATATTGGCAATGGAATTTAAAGGCAATAGTAAGGGTGTGATCAATTGTGTTTTCCTATAGAGTTGGTGTACGTACGTCATGCATATGGAGCTGTTGAGCTTAACAGGCAGAAATCATATAAAAAAATTCTCGCCAGAACATGTTGAGCTTATAATTTGGCAACACTCGTTATCAGTTAGGCTTCTGTTATCAATTAGGTTTAAAATGATAAAGCAAAGAAATTTTGAAGGCGAAAATTTTCCTTGAAGAAGATCTTACAGAATAAAATTAGGCAAACTAATTAGCCAAGATAAAATAAAGTAAATATCCAGAAAAACAAACAAGGGTACGTAGATGTAAGGAAAAAAAGCTAATTATCGCGCCTAGTAGCTATACTTTACTCGTACATAGTTGATCATTGAACACTTGGTAGCCTGGAAAGGTGCTTGATTAGAACTCATAGGAATCTTCAGCTTGCATGTCCATTCACAATTGTAAGACCTTGCTGTGTTTCCTTTTACCTGCATAGAAACCACCACTTCAACACTGTGAACGCCGACGGCACTCTCCCAGTTAAACTGGGCTAGTTCACTCTTGGAAAACCTCACCGGCTGTTGCCCTTGAATAGCTGGATACTGCAGAAACGTCGTGTTCTTGCGGTGTTGTTTCAAGGGCGGCAAACTCAAGGTCCACTTTGCAAAGCTCTCACTCCTGAATTTGGCAATGGCTTCGATTCTACTGTAAAGCACATCATTATTAGCAATATGGTAGTTATGGTTGAGGTTTCTGGACGTGAGGTCGAAGGCAATGGTGTAGAAGAGAGCGTCATTGTTGTTACTGAGCTTGAATTGGGGCAAAGAGGCATTTGTGACTGTGATTTTGAGGTTGGGTGGATTGAAGAGTAGTATTTTGACTAGTGTTCCTGCTGCAACTCCTATAAGCAGTATAGAGAGGATGGTAAGGAGAATTACTTTTCCCTTTGAACAGGGCATGGCTGATGAAACAAAAAGAAGTAATAGGCAAGAAATATTCAAGACTTGAGAGATCAAACGCAAGAAAAAAGATGGGCAGCAAATTTGTTTCCGACAAAATACTACATGAATCTGTGAGCTATATGCTCATATTTATAATGTCTCGTATGTTAAGAATCTTATAAAATCAGGACACACCCATACAATGATACAACTCTCACAAATTGAAACCACACTCTTAGAGGTTAATCTGCAGTATATAGGCAAGTATACACAGAGGACAATCTAGGCAGAATCTATCTTATATTTTTTCCTAAACGATAAAATGTATGCAACCTTCGTAATTATTAAACGGCGTCGCTTGAATAATAAATACGCCCTACGGCGTCGTTTTGTATGAGGACCTCTCTCCTTCATTCAAACAGAGAGATCACGATTTGGGGATTTAGGGTTTCGGAAGCGAAAGCGACGTCGTTTGGGGATATGGCATTGGACAAGGTCAAGGAGCTCGTCTCGTCCAATCCGGTAGTCATCTTCAGGTTCTCCCTCTTCTTCTTCGTCTCTGTGAGTATATATAGAATTGTCGATCGTTTCGATCCAATTTTGAAATTGAATTTTGTTTCGCGGCAACAAGCTTTGTCCCTACTGCGTGTGCGTGAAGCAGCTCTTCGTTCTGAAACTGGGAATCAAGTACAAGGCCATTGAATTGGACCAAGAAAGTCAGTACCAATTCTTCTCCTTTCAAATTTGTATAATCATTCTTATATATCTACATACGGTGTATCTATACATGTATCTGCTTCTGTATATAGATGTAATGTATGTGTGGTTTTGAGTTTGTGATGAATTGGCTATGCTTCAAATTAAGATGATGTAAACTTGATTTGTTTTTACTCTGAAACATGAGACTCAATGATGTATTTTTCAACCAAACGATTCGAAGATGGATTATAGCCTATCAGTGTTAGACTTTGACATTAAGCGTAGAAATATCGATTTATTAGGTTTTTGTTGAGTTCAGGAAATAAGTAGTGGTTAATGGTGGTTTTTGTTGTGGCATTATGAAGGTGATGGGAGTGAGATACAATTTGCGCTTGCTGAGTGGACTGGACAGCAGACTCTGCCCAATGTTTTCGTTGGCGGAAACCACATTGGTGATTGTGACAGTAAGTTCGGCTTGAATCCTTAACTTCCCTAATATCTGTTCCAGCTTTTAGTCCTTAACCTGCATATTATCAGTAGGGTTCATTTGTCTTGATGATTCTAATTTGAAACTGTTCTGCAGCAACCTGGGATTTGCACAAGGAAGGAAAGCTGGTCCCTGTGCTCACTGAAGCTGGAGTTGTTGCCAAATTAAAGAAGTTGGAAATAAGCTAGAATAGTTTTGGTTTTGTGCATCTGTTTGATATGTAAACCATACTCTTTTCCAGGCACATTTAACTTCAACGGTTGTATACTTTAGAAGGCAGTGATTTGACATTTCTGATTTTCTTATGCTTTGATTTAAGAACACTAGCCTTTACCCGTGCATATCTGCACGGAATCATAATCACGATCAACTAAAGATAAACGTGAACAGTTAATTAAGTTTGCCGTATTATACAGTTATTCGTCCTACTATTCAGGTAGTTTTTATGATTTTTATTTTATTTTTTACTATAACAACCCTTGAATAATTATTTGTGTTAGTTGTGATTTTTATGATTTTTATTTGTGTTAGTTGATTCATTAAAGGTAATTATGGAAGTTCATAATTTAGTGAAGCTTTTGAGGGCCTGGCTTTATAATAGTAGAGATAAAAACCCTTGAATCCATGATAACGGAATGAGTTCAATCTTCATCTTTCAATTTTTAGCAACAATTACTATTTACACACATTGTAGGGGGTCATGGCTAGTATGAAAACGGTACAAAGAAGAAGGAATGTATTTAACTAGAATAGTTGTCTGCGCTTTGCCGCGGTGTTTTGTCTGTTTATATACTTGAAGAATTAAAGATAATATGAAGATCAGAATATAGCATTTAGTAGCAAATAACATATATTACAATGAAGCTGGAGTTATTTAGTTCAAAATAATAAGGCTCCAATTGTTAGCAGTAAATAGCAGAGAGCATAATGTGAAGCATGATAAAAAAGTTAACTCTAGTTTTAATTATACAAAATGCTTTGTTGTTAGCCAAAAATGCAGTCATAGCTTTGCATGTTCACAACTTAGATAAGTTGAACAAAAGTTGTATATACACAGTGGGGTTCACATTTAGTTAATCTTCTACTTCTGGTTTTGGTTCTTGCTTGTTGAGGATCATATTGGTTCGCTGATTTCCCTGTCACATCAAATTGAATAATTATTAACTTGTAGATTAGAGAAAACAACACTAATAAATAGATGTAAATAAGTACTAATATAGATGTGATTGTTATCAAGTTTTGTGGACAAATAGAGATATCTATGCAGAGTTTATGGAAGTTTTAGGAGAGCGAGAGAGAACAATGAGATCGACTATGCAAGTTTCAGAAGACCCTAAATCAAAACATCAGCCCAAAGCTAGAGCATCTAATATGGAAGCCTAATGAGAGGTCATGACCAAACAAAACATTAAAACAAACTTGAATGAACTCACATGAATTTGCAGTGTGCTGTCAAACTTTCATAGAATTGCATATGAATACCTAAACTTATACACCAAACCACAAAATTCAAAACAGAATTGAACAAAAGCCTCAAAAAGGGTACTGAAATTCGTCAACTAATTTACATTCAATGAGAGAGTCAAAAGCTGATTCAAGAAGGCATTAACTTTATCCTTATATATATATATATATATTGTTTTCCCGCAAATTCCTACATAACAAATTACACAATCAAAATCCAAAAAAAAAAAAAAAACTAACAATGAAAATAAAAGATGTAAAAGATGTAAGATTACATTCAACCATTTTTAAACAAACTCAACCTAACATGAACAATATCAATAGACCATGATAAATCTCAGATCGGTTACCTTAAAAAATATCATTTTTCTTTATCATTTTTTTGTTAATAGTACCCCTCATGAAAATGCGATCAATTTAAACACTAACTTCCTATTAGGATTTGGGAGAATATATTTCCTCAAAAATCCATTCATAACACTAAAGAAGAGCTAGCATGTTACAATTATACACAAACACATTCAAAGAGAAACAAAATAAAGTGTAAATGAAGAAGAGCATCTGAGGACCGAGAGAGAAACAATAGAATACCATTGATTAAAAAAAACAATAAGAAGGAAAGCAAAATCATGCTTCTAATTCAATTCACATAGGATATACCAAGTGTATAAAAGCACTGATATCAATATTCAAATTGAGAAGTGATACCTTGTAATAATCTGCTGAAAGCTTTAAGTTCAGCAAACCCAACTAAATCCAGCAAATTTCAGAACTCTAACAATGGAGAAGTGAGAAATCATAGCCAAAGTAAATCAGAGGCGGCAGAGAGAAAGGGAGAGTCTTATCCAAACCCAGAATAGTTCACAAATTATTAGAGAGTACTCAGATGCACTATTTTTTCAGAAGCTTGAAGATGCACTCTTCTTTCAGAAGCTTTGTCAGATCTGACAAAGTTAAGTAATGCGTCTATCCAATCTAAGAACCCAGGCAACCAAACAAGAATCAAAATTCAAGATCACAAAAGTTAAGTCAAATCCGGCCAGATAAGAATTTGCAAGCCAAACCTTTGGTTATGCGCTTTCGACTCAACTTGCGTTCGCGAGAGTTTGATGGAAAGTGAAAGTTTGACAGAGCAAAGATATCAATCTCAGCGAGGAGAGAGATCGAATCCAGTTGCAATATGAGGAGAGCAAATCTTGAGGGAGATAAATAGAGAGATGAAGAGCGAGAAAGATCTAGAGATTTTTTGTTCCTGATGAAGGATCTAAAGAGTTTGTGAGAGAGCGAGAGAGAACTATAGATACAGCTAAATTTTTTTTAAAAAAAGTCTTTGTAGCACTGTTCACGAGAACAGTACGTGCTCAGTGAACAATGCTAACGTCAGTACATAATATATATATATACATAATATATATATATATATATATATATATATATAGTAAATTAGGCACAACCAATGAATGAGTCAAAAGTCTACGCATAGGAACTTTAATCATTCACCCTTTTATAAGTTATTTCGGAAGGATTCGAAATCCAGCCTTAATTGAGAGGGTCATCTTCAATCTCCACGTTTGATTCTACATCTTACATCAGTGGACATTACTCCCATACCCCAAGTTACGGGTTAAACAATAACTATGATCATCATAAGGTCTTAAATCAGGAGTCTCCCTAAGCACACATCATGATCATCATCATTGATTCTTTGGAACAACTACTAACAAACAAGGTGTGCAAATGTATTTGCAGAATCATTTGTTTTACGGTAAATAAGTTATATTTTGGAAACTTATGAGGTATATAGTCAGGAACTATACGCATTTTACTTTTTACCTTACTAAAGTCTGACTTACTAAAACGACGTCGTCAGGCCCCTGATCTCCTGTATGAAACTCTCGGTCTCTTTTTTCAAGAGTCGCCAAAATCTGAAGCAACAGGTATTCCAGTGAGAGAGGCACTTATGCTATGCCAGGACAATAGCATCAGGTATTCTTTTCTTTCATAAATAGAGACCCTTTATAGTTTGGGTCGGTTAATTTGCAAGTTTATGTGGATGGGTTTTTTTTATTTTTGTATGAACAAGCACACAAATTTGATGGTTTTAGATGCTTTTTTGTTTTTGTGGAATTGACTTTCTCAGTTGTGTATATGCAAAATTTGGTTTCTGGGTTTTCAAATACCCTTTTTCTTGTTGACTCAATAGACCATTGATTTGTTATAAGAAGAATTGTTCAAGTGAATGGATTGTGTTGCTGCCCTAGTGCCCTTTAAATAAATTGTATAGACTGGAAGAAGGAAATTTGACTTATTTGTGTTGCCATTATGCTTAAAAGTTTTGATCTTTGTAGTGAGAAGACGTGTAGATTATGATTGGGGATTTGTTACTTCTGTACTAGGTGGTCAGACACGAATCGGCCTCTGTTAAATGAACAGAACCACCAATTTGCTCAAGAAACCTTCCTTCTCGTTGTGCTTCCGCTACCCTTTTTGTTCTGCTACCCAACCTGTTCAGCCTGTGTCTGACCGCAGCAACTGCATAGCCTCATTGCAAGCATGCACTTGCTACAAGTGCCTCAGAAAAGGCAACCAAATCCACGCCTATATGCTCAGGAATGGCTTCCTTTGGTCCCCTCTATCCATAACCAGCCTTATCAACTTGTACTCCAAGTGCAACCAAATGGGTGATGCCGTCTCTACCTTTTACTAAAAATTCCATGATCAAAATGTGTTTGCTTACAATGCAGTCATTGCTGGGTTCACTCCAAATGGGTCGGCTAGAAATGCATTTGAATTCTATAAAAAAGTGCGGTTGGCAGGTGTTGTGCCAGATAAGTTTACGTTTCCATGTGTGATCAAAGCTTGTTGTGGTGTACTGGAGGTTATGAAGATTCATTCCTTGGTGGTTAAATTGGGATGGAAATGGATGTATATGTTGGTAGTGCTTTGGTGAATACATATTTGAAATTCCTGTTTGTAGAGGAGGCACAGAAAGTGTTTGATGAGTTGCCTGCTAGAGATGTTGTGCTTTGGAATGCAATGGTCAATGGGCTTGCACAGATTGGACGTTTTGATGAGGCTTTGGTTTTCTTTAGGATAATGGGTGAGGAAGGGGTCATGCCGAGTAGATTTAAGGTAACTGGGATCCTGTCGGTCATCGCCATGATGGGAGATTTTGACCATGGGAGAGCAATGCATGAATTTGCATTAAAAATGGGGTTTCATTCACATTTTGAGGTTTCAAATGCATTGATTGACATGTATGGAAAATGCAAGTTTACAGAAGATGCATTGGAAATTTTGAGATGTTGATTGAGAAGGATATATATTCTTGGAACTCAATTATAACAGTGCATGAACAGTGGTTATCATGATGAAACTTTAAGGCTGTTCTACAGAATGTTAGGTGCTGAGATTCTACCTGATTTGGTGACCATCGCAATAGTTGTTCCAGCTTGCACTCATCTACCAGCGTTGATGCATGGTAGAGAAATTCATGGATATATGATTAAAAATGGGAGAGGAAAGGGGGATGTGAATAAGGAAGACATTACTGATGTGGTAATGACCAATGCCATCATGGACATGTACGCAAAATGTGGGAGCATGAAAAATGCTTATATGGTTTTTGATAAGATGAAAAATAAGGATGTAGCGTCATGGAACATCGTGATCACAGGTTATGGCATGCACGGCAATGCTAACGAGGCATTAGATATGTTCTCTCACATGTGTGAGGCACAGATTGAGGTTGATGAGGTCACATTGGTTGGGGTTCTGTCTGCATGCAGCCATTCAGGGTTAGTAAGTGAAGGCCGTGAATTATTGAGACAAATGAGCTCAAAATATAGTGTACTTCCGAGCATTGAGCGTTATACATGTGTGGTTGACATGCTTGGCCGAGCTGGTCATGTGGAGGAGGCATTTGAATTGGTGCAAAACATGCCTGTTCAGGCCTATCCTGTGGTGTGGAGGGCATTGTTAGCAGTATGTCGACTTCATAGGAATTCAGATATTGCAAAAGTTGCTGCACAAAAGCTTATGGAACTTGATCCAGGGCACTCCGGTAATTATGTGTTAACATCCAATATTTTCGTCGATACTGGTCAATATGAAGAGGTATCAGAAGTTAGATATACAATGAGGCAACATGATGTCCAGAAGACACCAGGCTGTAGCTGGACTGAGTTGAAGGATGGTGTGCATGCTTTATCAATGGTGATAGGGCCCATCCGAAAGCCAACTTTATTTATGCTCAATTGGACTCTTTGACAGCTCGACTTCATGAGCATAGATATGTGCCACAGCTTTAGAACTTGGTTTCTATTGAACTCAGCATGGTAGTTCTCAATTGAAAATTGTTCCTTTAAGACAACTGACTTTTCAAGAGACATAGGCAATACCTAGGAAAAATGAAAATCACTTTCTTGCATTGAAATTGATACTTGAGTTGGCATCTTTTAATTCTTTATGTTAGTTAAATTAGGGTATGATTGGAATTGTATTTGTTTGTTGTTTTGTAAGGTGACTTCACATAGTGATCTTTCTCTCTTTGCTATATATCAATTTTTTTCTTTAATTAAATGATTTTTTTTTCTTTCTAGTTTATTCCTTGTATCTTTCTATATGTTGCTTAATCTTGAAGGGTTTACATAATTTTTTTGGGGTATGATTTTGTATTTTACAGTTTTTAATGTTAAAAGTTTTGTAGAGTAACTTTATCTATCTTCACTAACTGATTACTTGCTTGGACCTGTTTTCTTTTGGCAATTTTTGGCTCCAAACTCTGCCTGCTTCAGTTTCCTCTCCCCTTGTCCTTCTCATCTATCAAGGAAGAAAAGGATTTTGATTTCCCAATCATGGCCTGCATTTTTACAATTACTGTGGTAGTCATTAGTAGTGTGATGTTGATCTTGATTCGCCTGCTCTATGTTTTGTACCAAACCGGCAAACCCCTCAAAACTAGAGGCTCAGATGGCTTAGCACCGCCACCCCTTAGTACACTCATTATATTAGGCTCCGGAGGTCACACTGCAGAGATGCTCAACCTGTTAGCCATGCTGCAAAAGGATAGATTTTCCCCCAGGTTCTACATTGCTGCTGCAACTGACAATATGAGTCTCCAGAAAGCTCACTTGCTAGAAGAGACTGAGGACAAGGTGGAAGGGATTTCACGCTCACAGTTCATGCAGATCTATCGAAGTAGGGAAGTGGGTCAATCTTATATTACCTCTGTTTTGACTACTTTGATTGCTATCGTTCATGCGCTTTGGCTAATGCTAAGAATCAGACCGCAAGTGGTAATATTCAATTTTTCTCTACCCATTTCTGTTTCATTTGGTTTTGAATATTGTCCTAAATCTACTATGTTATGATCTATTAAAAATGCAGATTCTATGCAACGGGCCTGGGACTTGTGTTCCACTTTGTGTAATTGCATTCTTGTTTAAGGTAAATATGATTTGTGGGCATCTTTAGATTTTCTTTTTCTTTCTCTGGGCTGTTGTTCTTTGCATGCGATCAATACAGAGTTTTGATTCTTGGTTGATATCATACAGGTTGTGGGGATTAGATGGTCATCTGTGTTTTACGTTGAGAGTATAGCAAGAGTACATAGGCTTTCCCTAAGTGGCTTTCTTCTTTACAAGTTGCGCATAGCTGATCAGTTCTTTGTCCAATGGCCACAGCTACAGAGGAAATATCCCCGAGCTCACTATGTTGGCTGTCTCATGTAGTCACTAAGCTTTTACCTCTACAAGCTAATCTACTTGATATGTAGTTGACAACTCCTGAACGTCATACTGACAAATTGTGTTATACCACCCACAAGGATTGGGTCAGAACTATTCAACTGCTGGAGCGTTTTTTGTGCAATATTGATTCACATCAATTGTAATTTCAGTGATGCAATTTTGATTTGTTAACACTAGGCATTGGTGACCTTCAACTGATTACTGAATTTTCTCACAAAATCCAAATGGTAAGGGTAGGAGAAGAGAAACGCTGAAATTATAATTTTGATACACTTCTTTTTTATACACTCTGAATTTCTTGAATACAAAGAAAATAGCTCTGGTCATTTTCCCTCTTCTCTGTACTCAATTCACTCAGCAGCTGGTCTCTTTCAGCAAAGGAATCATTGAAATTTCTGTTACAGGCTTAATTTCTGGGTTGGAGTTCAAATTGTCAAGATAGTGCTGATAGAGATATGAAGCAAATCCCCAGATTGCCAACACTGTTGCAATAACCTTTATTCCATCCATACTATCATTGAAGAATATAACTGCGAGAACTGGAACAAATGGCAAACCCGAAACACATATAACATTTGAGAATAAGGCAGAAACCTCAAAAATCAGTCCTATTGCGCCAATATTAAAAGCTTGCCATGCTGCAGCTGTGCAAGCCAAAGTCACAAAGTAGAATAGCCTCCCAAGCTCAAACTCCTCCATTTCTCTCTTTAAACCCTTCATCTCTTTGCTGACGAAAAGTCCAACTAGGGTAGCACAGGTTGCAACTACAGATTCGGAGATTATCATTTCTAACACAGCAGTAAATGTATTAGATTTTAGAACTTTTTGGAAGGCTACCTGTGTAAGGGAAAACATCAAACCATAGCCAGCAGATGCACCAACAGTGCACACGATTCCGATTATGTACTTCTCTTTGGAAATTCCGGCTACATTCATGGAGGTGGCGTGAAACACAAGTAACATGGAGGAGATGGTGAGAAGGACTAGGGAATTGGCAATGTAAGGTGTGAACTTTTGTGCATTGAGGAAGAAGGAGAAGAAAGCATTGAAGACCAACTGAGATGCACAAATGAGTGAAAATGTTGAAACTGGAAGGTACAATAGTCCAATGGAATACAGCATGCTATCTGCTGCTAGTAGTACACCAAAAAAGAGATAGATCAATGCAAGAACTGATGAAGATAGCAGGTTCACATTGCTTTCTGTAGTGATCTTTTTGGATGATGAGAGACAGTGGTAAGGAATTAGGATTGGGAACCCTATAAATTGCACTAGGGTTGCCATCCAAATGCTTTTCCCACCTTTGTTGTAGTACAGTCGTCCCAAGAGTATAGCTGCTGACTGGCCAAACAGAACAAAGAGTGTGTAGATGGCGATGCGGAGCCACCACTTGAAATTTCTGGGCTGAGAAATTGCTGGTTCAGCTTCTTGAACTGGTATGACAAACATATTTGGATTACAAATAGGTGCAGCTTTATCTATGATTAGTGTACCAATAAGATCATCATTTTAAACATTTCTCATTGATGTTTTGATGTTGATGATTGTATTTCTTTAAGCCCTTTCCAGGTTCCTCCAAATATACTAGAACTCTTCTGGTAGAAAATTACTAACTTAAACGAAAAACACAAAATTTCATAGAAAGGTCTTTTCCTTTCTAATATAGACAAACCATGTAGAATAATCAGAACTGCATTTCTTGACTTACCAACGATGTGGAGTTGTAGATCTTGAGCCTGCCCCATGTCCAAGGTGAGGATGAAGAATCTTGAAATCGATAAAGCAGAGAAAGAGAGAGAGAGACAGAGAGAGAGGAGATATAGTCTTATGCAATATGAAATGTCTAAAATCTTTGCAGGTGATCATGAATGTCCATTTTGATTGATTTAAGGCCTTGCATCATTTTAAATATTTACCGCAAAATATATGGGCGTCACAATCAACCAGTTTCTGTCTACATAATTAAGATTTATAAAACATGTTTGATGCTCCTATGAAGAACATTCAAGTAGAAAACAACTGTCTTTAATCAGGACATGGGTATCCATTTGTCATAAGGAGACTGGTCAGCATGTAAATAATTATGAACTCATATATGTAAATAAACCATTCCAACGTACTGTTCTTTTGCATAAAATTAGAATATGTACATCAAATCATCAATATTGTTCAACCACTGATGTTTTCCAGAGGAAGAGCTTTAGAAACTTCATAATTGGCAGCTTTCTTCTCACTCTTGGACTTACAATCATCTAGGTAGTGCTGATAAACATATGAAATAAATCCCCAGATAGCCAAAACCAGGGACACTACTTTTATCCCATCCATTTTTTCATGGAAGAAGATCACAGCTAGAACTGGAACAATAGGCAAACCCACGGCACCTATAGAATTTGAGAAGAGGGATGACGCCTCAAATACTAACCCCACAACTCCCATCTGAAAGAGCTGCCAATTAATAGCTGTCCATGTTACATTCATAATATAGGCCACCTTCCCTAACTGAAACCCCTGCATCTCATGCGTTACACCCTTCCAATCTCCACTGGCAAAAAATCCCACCAAGATAATAGCGGTTGCAACGACTGATTGATACACTGTCATATCCATGATCACTCTAAATGATTCCTTTTTTATCACCTTTGTGAAGGCTAGCTGCGTTAGAGAAAGTGTCAATGCATATCCAGCAGATGCCCCAACGGTGCAGATGAAGCCTATTATGTACTTGGACCTGGAAATTGTACTCGAGTCGGCAGAGCCGTCTCCTTGAAGCACTAGGAGGCTGGATGAGATAATCAGGACAACAAGAGAGTTGACAATGTAAGGAGTGATCTTCTGCGAGTTGAGGAAGAAGGAGAAAATTGCATTGAAGACAAGTTGGGAGGCAGAAATAAGAGCGAAAGTAGATACAGGAAGGTAAGATATTCCTAATGAATACAAGTAGTAGTCTGCTGCTATGAGGGTGCCAAGAACTCCATAAACTGATGCAAGGACTAACGTAGACGGTGGCTTTGACTCGACTGCTATAGTACTATTTGTGGTTGGACAGTTTTTGTTCCATGCTGGAATACAATAATATGGAAGGAAGATAGGAAAGCCACAAATTTGTACTAATGTAGCCAGCCAGTTGCTTTTACCACCTTTTTCATAGTACTGTCTTCCCAAGAGTGTTGCAATTGCCTGGCCAACAAGGACGAAGACCGTGTAAATGAACATTCTAAGCCACCAGTTAAAACCTCTGCGCCGATCTGGTAGGGAGTTTGCTTCATTTGATTCTTGAACTGAAATACAAACATATATCCAAGGATCAGTAGTGGAACTCATGAATCATGATATGATCATATTTATAACTGAAGTATCTGATCAAAGCCAAAAAAATGGGGAAACTTTTGGACAAAAATAAAAGCTGACAGTAAGGAGTCAATTACTGATATTATACCACCAACGGTTCTTTTACAATATTAGTTATACATCAAACTCCATGTATGGTTTCAAAAAAAAAAAAATTTGACTTTGATAGTAGTAACAATATAGCTGGGATCTTTTACACTTCTCCCATTCTAAATATAAAGACTATCATCCTTCCAAAAAAAATAAAAATAAAGACAATTTCATATGCAGGATCATAAGATCGATCAGAAAAAGCAGAAGTTTCCAAAGCTAGTAATAGATGTTGTGATTGGATTATACATATAAGTTGCTAATGTAGATTCTAGACTTACTGCATGCAGTGGAAACTAAAAGGTAAAGAACTGGTTAACATACCCGTGATGCTCAGATGCCGTTCTTGAGCTTCTAGTTGTCCCATGTCGAAAGGTAAAGATCAAACTTCCAAAAAGAGAGAATACGGAGAAAGAGCCTTATGTCAATTATGACACGAAATTTTGGCATGTATATGTGGGAGGTCGTATGATCTAGCACAGAATGAAAGAAACAAGTAAGACAATATGGATATAGGTACTAGTTCAGAAAACATAAGAGTCTTCAAGTATATACATAGGCTTTGGTGTGGCTCAGTCCAACGAGGATTAGTACAGAACTACAGATATTTGGATAAAAGGATAATTTCTTCTGGATTACGGAATTAGAGTTGTAATAGAAATCTGTGTCCTCACTAATCAACTATATCCTACACGTACTTGTAATCCTATATTCCTATGTCTTTATTCATCAATGAAATACATCATCTTAATCAACTATATCCTTCACGTACTTGTAATCCTATGTCTTTTTTCATCAATGAAATACATCATCTTTCTCCTGAATGAAGTACAATTCAATATCCTAATTCTAACGTGTAGATTATAATTGGCGACTTGTTACTTCTGTACTAGGTGGTCAGACACAAAGACTCTATTTCAAACCAGCCTCACCAACATGTACTCAAAGTGCAACCAAAAGAGTGATGCCATCTCTACCTTCAACTATAGGTAAAATGATCAAAATGTGTTCGCTCAATAATGCAGTCATTGCTGGGTTCACTGCATGTGTGATCAAGGCTTGTTGTGAGGTACTGGAGGTACTGAAGATTCATTCCTTGGTGATTAACTTGAGTTGGCATTAGATGTATATGTTGGTAGTGATTTGGTGAATACATATTTGAAATTCAATGCCTTCTAGAGATGTGGTGCTTTGGAATGCACTGGTAATTTGCACAGACTGGACATTTTGATGAGGCTTTGTTTTCTTTAGGATAATGAGCCCCTGTCAATCTTCTCTATGATGGGAGAGTTGATGGGGTTTGTATTGAAAATGGGTCAACACGTATGGAAAATGCGAGTTTACAGAAGATACATTATGATGAAACTATATATAGCAGTGCATGAACAATGTGGATATCATGATGAAACACTCTCAAGCTTTTCTATAGATCGAATGTTAGGAGCTGGGATTCTACTTGTTCTGGTGACCATCACTATAGTTGTTCCAGCCTGCTCTGAGTAAAAAATGAGAATCGAAGGATGTGAATAAGCTAGGAAGATGTTAGTGATGTGGTAATGACCAATGCAATCATAGATATGTTCATATGTGGTGGATTCTAAAGTGAGTTTGTCGTAAAGTTATGTGAAGTTCGTGTAGAGTGGACTAATCTATGGCTCTAATAGCATGCAAGGGAACCACATCACCTAATACAGCTTAAAATTGATCTATAGGAAGAAGAGAATTTAATTTTTGATGTCCATCTCCACTTTGGTTTCGAATTTTGATCTTAAAGCTTGATTTCTTCTCCATAGAAGATTTGGTTTCGTCCATGAGACCATGACATCGTTCAATCCCTTATGGTTTGTCAGTAACTACTTGCTCCTTTCCACCTCTTCTTTCTGCTCTTTGATCTGCATCAAATAATTCTAACATAAGGGAGATGATTGTTTCCAATTGGTCTTGTATATAATTCTTGATTCCTGGTTATGTTCAGTTGTTGCTGTAGTTTATGTAACTGTTAGGCTTATATTGAGCAGCTATCGTCGCCATAATGCAATTGTGCCACTCGATGCATGCTAGCTATATGGAGTATGAAATGCCTGATATTGTTGCAGGTGATCATGGAGATCCAAGGATTGATTTGAGGCCCTGCATCATTTTAAACAATTTCTGAAAAACATCTGGCCATCACAATCAGCCAGTTTCTGTCTACAAAGTTATAACTTTAAAACATGTTTGATTCCCTATAAGGAACATTCAAGTAGAAAACAATGGACTTCTACGGTTTTACCAGGACAGGCATCTATTTATCATAACTATTCAGCATGTAAATATTGACCTCATTAATTTAAGTGAAATCTTTATCTCATTCTTTTGCATAAGACTAGAATCAAGTTCATGTATACAAGGCTGATTGTTCAACCATTTATGTTTCCAGAGAGAAAGCTTTAGAAACTTCATCATTGGCAGCTTTCTTCTCACTCTTGGACTTACGATCATCGAGGTAGTGCTGATAAACATATGAAATGAATCCCCAAATAGCCAAAATCATGGACATCGCCTTTATCCCATCCATTTTGTCATGGAAGAAGATCACAGCTAGAACTGGAACAATAGGCAAACCCACAGCACTTATTGAATTTGAGAAGAGGGCCGAAGCCTCAAATACTAACCCCACCATTCCTATGGAAAAGAGCTGCCAAACTATAGCTGTCCATGTTAAATTCATAATATATGACACCTTCCCTAACTCAAACCCCTCCATCTCATTCTTTATACCCTTCCAGTCTCCACTAGCAAAAAATCCCACCAAGATAATAGCCGATGAATAGACTGATTGATATACAATCATATCCATGATCACTCTAAATGTCTCTTTCTTTATAACCTTTATGAAGATTAGCTGCGTTAGGGAAAGCAACAATGCATATCCAGCTGATGCCCCAACTGTGCAGATGAAGCCTATTATGTACTTTGGCCTGGAAACTTTACTCGAGTCAGCAGAGTCGTCTCCTTGAAGCACTAGGAGGCTGGATGAGATAGTCAGGACAACAAGAGAGTTGACAATGTAAGGAGTGAACTTCTGCGAGTTGAGGACGAAGGAGAAAAGTGCATTGAAAGCGAGTTGGGATGCGCAGATGAGGGAGTAAGTAGATACAGGAAGGTAAGATAATCCTACTGAATACAAGTAGCAGTCTCCTGCTATAAGAAGGCCAAGAGAGGCATAAATTGATGCTAGGACTAATGTAGACGGTGGCTTTGACTCGAATGATGTAGTACTATTTGTGGTTGGACAGTTTTTGTTTAATGCTGGAATGAAATAAAAGGGAAGGAGGATAGGATAGCCACAAAGCTGTACTAGTGTTGCAAGCCAGTTGCTGCTTCCACCTTTTTCATAGTACTGTCTTCCCAAGAGTGTTGCAATTGCCTGACCAGCAAGGACAAAGACTGCGTAAATTGATATTCTAAGCCACCAGTTGAAACCTCTGCGCCGAGGCAGCTGGTTATTAGGAACATCTGGTAGGTAGTTTGCTTCATTTGTTTCTTGAACTGATAGTACAGACAATGAAACAACCAAGGATCAGTAGTGGAACTCATGATGATCAGTAATGGTTTTTTTTTTTTGGGTAAAATATTGTATAGTTCTTGTGGTTTGAAGTCGACATCTGTTTAGTCCTTATGGTTTTATTTTCATCTGAATAGTCCTTAAAGTTAGGATTTTTCATCCAAATAGTCCTTATGGTTTTATTTTGATCTGAATAATCCTTAAAGTTAGGATTTTTCATCCAAATAGTCCTTATGGTTTTATTTTAATCTGAATAGTCCTTAAAGTCATGATTTTTCAACCAAATAGTCCTTATGCCCTTTAACTGAGAAAATTGTCGGAATGACTATTTGGATGAAAAATTATGACTTTAAGGACTATTCAGATTAAAATAAAACCATAAGGACTATTTAGATGAAAAATTGTGACTTTAAAGACTATTCAGATTAAAATAAAACTATAAAGACTAAACAAATTTTAATTCTTTTTTTTTCTTTACCACACTAGTTATAGCTTTAGAACTTTTTTGAATTTGATCTGATAACAATAAAGCTCGAACTTTGACACTTCTCCATCTGCCCCTAAATTTTAAGACTAATATATGCAGAATCAAAAGATTGTTCAGAGAAAAGCAGAAGTTTCCATAGCTAGTACTGATAGTTGGGATTTTGGCTTCATATCAGTCTCCATATATTCTAGAATTGCAGCATGCAGTGAAAATTTAAAGGCCAGTAAGTAAATGAACTAGTTGACATACCCTTGATGCTCAGCTGCAGTTCTTGAGCTTCTACTTCTCCCATGTCAAAAGGTGAAGAACAAACTTTCAAACACAGAGAGAGAGAGAGAGAGAGAGAGAGAGAGAGAGAGAGATTTATGTCAAATAACACATGAAATTGTGTCATGTACATGTGGGAGGTCGTATCTAGCACGAAACGGAAGAAACAACGTAGAGAATAATGGATATCTATATATACGAGAGAGATGGAGCAAGTGATTGGAGTTTCCACCGGTATATTATTTTTTCTCAGTCTACTATGGCTGCTTGGTTTTTAAGTCTCTCAGCCAAAGTTGCAGCCACATTTAATATGACAAATGATTTATGAATGAGACTCTTGGATCTGATCTTCTCCTTTTGTCTGAGATGAGATTCAACCTCTTGGGTGTCGGCTGTAGATTAGATAACTATTGCCCTCATTGTCTGGGAAGGGCCATAACGGTGTCAGTGTCGACCTTTGTTGATTTATACGTGGGACATCTGGTGCCAATGACCAAGATCCCCACCACTTACTGATTAGCTATTCGTTTACCATCTTTCATTATCATTTGCATTTTGCAAGTTTGATTCATGGTTTTACTGTTTGTAAGCTACCGTGAAAGTTCTTTTAACGTCTTTGTCAAAAAGAAAAAATGGTTCACAAGGATTAACAACCAATCTCTTCCTATCCTAGAATGATTGAAATTCCAGGGGACTGTTGGAGAATATCTTCAATTATTGGAGTTTTAGGCTGAGTATGGAAAGTGTGAAATAACAAATCGGAAGATATACATCTGAATACGCAAGAGAATATATGGTGTGGCATGAAGAGCGTGCAGCAACACATTAGTACAATTGTTGTTAGGATTCTCCTACATGACACAAGATAACTGTAGGTCTTGACTAGAGCTGAAGGTCTCCTACAATTGTTGTTAGGATTCCCCTTTTCCTTCAAGATTTGCAGCAATAGTCACTGAAATAACAGCCAGCGCAATGCAACCCAAACCTGCATAAACACCTGCAGAAGCCTTGGAGTCTCTCCTAGCACATCCCGCGGTTCATAGAACATTTTCATGGCTTTCGAGAGTCGTAAACCAAAGACAGGAGAAGCTAAGGTTCTATCCCTAAAAGTGTAAAACAGATTCCATGAAAAGGCTAGCCTACCAGAGCTCCAAGTTTTGCTGCTAGGAGTCATTTCTGATACTGCCATGAAGCCGAGGAAACTTGTGTCCCAAGCCTTCACCGAATAAAAATCTTTGGACAAATAATTTATCAAATGTACATTTCTTTTCAACGATAAACTAATCATCGACAGAGATGCCTTTACGCTTTGAAACCCTTACGAAGATTCAGAACTGAACTGCACTATAATATATAGGGTATTTCAACTATTTCCTTTCCATTGATTCATTGAATATGAACTTGTTTTATAACAGCAAACGAAGCTAGCTATGTCACAGAGATCTACATTTTTCTTCAATGATTTAGCAAAACTGGGGGGGTAAAGAAAAAGTGAAGATACACAACAATCCACAATATTTCAAAATAATTTTCCTACTGCTCCCTGCTTCCTTCCCCCATCTAAACTTCTCACGGGGAACTCTACTGGTATTCGGTTTTCACACAGCTATGGAGTGCCTTTCTGCTTGAAAACTGGTGGACCACATTTTTCAGGCTACAGTTGCAACTGACACTCCCAGCTCCCTTGTTCAATTCTTTCTGTATTTGCACATCCAACAGGAAGCATCTGTATAACCCTCGTTTGGGTCTTGATTTGTTAAGCCTGCAACAGTAACAACTGGTTACCAAATGTAAACTATGGAACATTAGACTGAGCATACAGCAGAAAGGTGCTTACTGGTCAATGAGGTATCTGAACAATAATGAATGAAATGAAGTACAAAGAAGTAAAAATGGCTGCCCCAGCAAGAAAATTATGAAGCAGCTTTTGGTTGTCTTTTGTGGGTACAAAGACTGTCTTGAGCGTATTCGTTAACTCAAAAAGCCTATGAGATACCTGTAGAATCAAGTCAATAGAACAGCAGAAGGTGAGAATTACTATGCAGTGTTTGCTTGAAAAAGTTTAATGGTTAAATAGGATTCTCTTACCAAAACATAGATGGCAGTTGTCAGCATGAAGTTGAGCATGGGATAGTTTGGAATGACCGAGAGATGCCACTTAGGTTGTCCATTAGGTGTGTTTGATCTATACATGAATATAGGAATATTTTTATTGTCCAACTATTAGCACAGGACTAAAGATGCATCACACTGGGTTTAAAATGTTGGACTTGGTGACTAAAGAGTAACTGAAAAAAGATAAATAGATTGAGTGCTGCATACCTCAGCCAGATGTGGAATTGTGAAATGTAGGTCTCCAGAGTAACCTTGCCAAGCCACCTAGTAATACAAAGTGCAATTATACATCAGCAAAATCTTGAATATCATAACAAAATTAGCCCTGAATGCGAAGGATAACGTGATTGAGAGTAGACTATTTTCAACATTCAGGTAAAAGCACATACGCAAAGAGAGTCAAAGAAAAGTTCCGCAGCTGCTGAGTAATGTTCCGCAGGCATATATAAACTCTGTAATCACATTAACCAAGAATGAATGTAAGCCATCTCAATAAATGCCAAGGAATGCATTGCCTTTTAGATTAAAAAAAAAGCGATAAGAAGTTGTATAACACGCACGTTATGGGAATCCATGATGTGTAGGGATGCAACTTATTGTATGAAACCTTGTCCAGCTTGTAAATACACTCGTACCATAGATAACCAACCTGAAAAGGAAAAATGAGCATGATCAAAACACGAATTTGTAGTATATAAAAAACAATTAAAATTATAAATGAGCAGATAATGGATGCCACACAACTTACTAATAAAGCGATGGAAACTATTCCTGCTTTAATTGAGACTCTCCTTTTGGTATCAGACTCCTCCAATTTCTCCATCCATTTTTCAACCTAAGATATTGCATTTCAAAATCGCAGTAGTTAGAATATCAACAGAGCAAAAAGCAATCAAATGCATAAAAAGTTCAAGGCATTACAGTAGGATGATAATACGCATATATCATTCCAATGATCCATATGTAGCGATCCAGTCCAGATCTAAAATGCCATTCATGCAGCCGAGGGAGATCTGGTTTTGCAGGATCAGTATACCCTGCAAATAGAGAAGCATAAAGTAAAGACAATAAGTTTTCAGTTGTATATGAACCGGTTCAAGAGTATTAAACCAACATATTTTCACTTCTCTGTATAAGGAATCTTTGATCAACACAAGACCCATTATGAAACTCAAAAGCAGGTTATAAAAATAAAATAAAACACACGTAATTAAGACAATATTATCCATTGTTGGACTCAAGCCTCCCAAATATAAAACAAAGAGGACACAATTTAGACTGCAGGATCAATGTGACTAAATTTCTGCCAGGTTTGCCCAGAGTCAAAATACCAGAAAGGAAGTTGCTTAATTTCACAACAGACATAAAAATAAACAACTGGAGATCTGAGATGTACTTACCCAATAAGAAAGCTAATGGACGCCAGACTATGTCAAAAACCCCAGGAATTTCCCAAACCAAGATAACCACAAGAAAGCAAGCAAGAATCTTCACAGCCATTACTGATCTGATCTCATTGTACTTGCTAAAGATACCAAGGGCTCCATACACCATAAGAGTGAAGAGAGTGTGCATTGGACAGATATAATAGAGCATATAGTCATTGTTGAGAACGATACAGCAAAACGCCACAAAAAAATTCAGCCGCCACATCATCTACATTGTACAATAATGAATACAAGCAACTCAGATTATTACTATATTACTCCCCAACGAAATTTAAGAAATGATAATACCATCCAAAACTAAATTACCTGAGCAAAGCGAGCGAGGCTAAAGTCCTTTCTAATGTAGTAATAGGAAAAGTTTCCAAATCCAGTCATCCAAACATATGCAGCAATAAAGATACGTATTGCATTGTATATCTCGCTTGCAGCAAAGTAATGGTACAATAGAAAAAGAACCTGCCACAACAACAACAACAACAAAAAATACTTGAAAACTATATGTAATTCTAATAAACAGCGATGTAGTTTGAGGACTAAGGAGCTATCCATGTAAAGATTTAATACATTGTCCTGCCAGTTCAAACATGATTAACTCCAAAGGGCTAGAGAAAACAAATCTTATATACATGTTTTACTTATTAATCTACAGCCTCATGAAGTTCAAGACCAAGGGATGACATATGATTGTTCCAGACAGATAAACATTGATGATATCACAAATTCAAAATATTTTAAAGAGAAGAAACAAATTCCAATATGGAAGGTGGTCACCTAGAGTAGTAGTAACATTATCACAACATTCAATTCTTTCCCAAACCAAAACCTCCAAGGCTAAAAGACAAAGAGTACTTGCCTGCATCCACCCTTTCCATTCCTCCGTTTGATGCCTATTTAGGTAAAGTATGGATTTTCCGGAGAATGCTGATTTGTCAGAGTGTTTCTTCAAAGATGTCATTGCTGAAACTATGACGAGGAGAAGGCATAGAAAGATGAAAAGATCCCTATTGTAGTTCTGTACAACAACAAAAAGAAGAAGCAATAAATCAATATTCAGAGTAAACAATTAGCTTATTGTGCCCATGAACATGCACTCATGTGAGTGAAAACAGGACCATCTATCTTATCTACAAGTGACAATAGTAACACCATCAGTCATTAAAATGAACATAGTAATGTTTCCTCTATAAAACATTCACTAGATTAAATAATTAGTTCTTTTAGAATTAGAGATGACATATTTATCTATCATACTGTAGTACCGTAGTATCATTTTGTATCCAGATGTGAAGTCATGTGCACGTGCAGGTGAGTGAGATGTGGCATTTGAAAAAGAAAAGGATGTCATATAATAGATAATAGATTAAGACATCTAATAGGACCATAGACAATAATGAGATGAAAGTGGCACATCTATGTTTATGTTCATAAAAATTGTACCTTTGTGGAATCCCCCAGTATATCTGTGCGGTCACATATGTAGAAATAAAACAGAATAGCACCAAGCTCAGACCTACAGTTAAAGTCCAGTATGATATAAGTAACATATTTCTTCCCTAAGAAGAGTTGTGTTACACTAAATACTCACATCACTCGTAGAGTTAGTCTGTGTTCTAGTAGAAAAGAGTCATCCATGGTCAGAAACCTGGAAATGAGAAGCAGAACGTAAGAAAGGCCAGCAAGTAAATGAACATGAAATTTAATAGGGATGATGCATATCATAGAGAGAACCTCATTAAGTTCACTTTGATGGATGAACTATTGAACTTTACAGATGCTGATCTCGAAAGACCTCCTTCCAGCAATACAGCCCGATCATCTTCCTTGATTGTCTTCTCTCCTAACTCTACCAGATTGCTATCTGAATGACTACACAATAGAAGAAACACTTGTTCTGTTGTTTTAAAATGTTTAAACGAAAAATAAAACAGAGGAAAAACTTTCGAAAGAGCGGCAAGTTTCAATTCTGGAAGCATAAAGTATAGTTGCTGTTATGATATAGAATAAATATATATATATATATATAAACAAATAGGATGGGTTTTCAACAGAGACTAACTATCTCATTGTGTACCCCAACATGGGGCCATGAGCCCTGAATGGGCCACTTTTGATTGAAATGGGCAGGACTAAAGATTGGGAAGAAAGATTCTAGTCATTATCATCTCAAGTCGACCTATACCATGGTTAATTAGGGAAGCCACAGCCTAAATGCTTTCCTCTATCTCATATTAACTAAGCAACATGAATCTAATGCCAATAGAATTGAAGCAAGTCCAAGTCAAATATGGCCGTTTTAAGGCAGAAACTTACGCTTTAGGAACAGATGAAGATTTTTTATATTCCAAGTACTCTGCATATGTCCATGTGATGAAAACCGGGATGATTCCAAGCAAAAAGGACACCTGGGACATGATAACAAAGCTTCAATGAATGTGCTAGATTCAATTCATGCAAAAAAGAATGACCCCTACTCCACTAATGCACTGCAAATCAAACCAAAACTTCCTTGACAGCTCAAACACATTCCCAGATCCTCATCAAAAATTCAAACAAAGCATCTTCAATACCTGCCCAGGAGTAACAGGCCCAGCGTCCACCATTCTCGATCCGGCTCCAATCTACAGCAAAACCCGACCCGAAAATGAGCCCAAAACCCTAGCCCAATCGGACAATTGCAGATCGAGAGAGAGAGAAGACGATTACCTAGCGGGGGAGTTCAGAGAGTGAGTAGTCTACGGCGCATTGAGAAGCATAAATATGAAAACCCTAGCTGAGGATCGAAGCGAAAGAAGAAGAGAGCGAAACGCAGTCGTTTAGGTATCTCTGTTGCTTGAAGAATAGGGAAAGCGTCGGAAGGTACGTCCTTCTCTTTCACCGGTTGTTGAAAGTGGTTGCCGTTTTGTTTTCCAGGATAATGACGGGGATTATCACTGTGATTAGTTGCCTAATTTAATTAATTTTGTTACTGGATTTAGTTACTAATACTGTGGTCTTCGTTGACTTCCAATTTTGGGGGGGAAATTAGTGAGGCTTTCACTAATTTGGTAAGTATTCGAAAAAAGAAAAATAGTTTTAGTGTTTATGAGAAAATTAGATGAAATGATGTATAGGTGAAGGTATTAATTCGTCAATGTGGTGGATAGTCACATAGCAAATAAAAAGCAAACCCATAAGCAATATTCTTCTATATTCAATGAATACGCTAAAGCAAGAGAAGAAACCGTGATTCTCTCACATGAAATCATTCGTAAGCTTGTACATGTGAGAAACTAAAACAGTGTCATCTACATACATATATATACCAAATCATCTTATTCGTAAACCAAACCAAGCCTCTCATGAACTGCAATTGCTAGTACTTCACATTATCCCTCAACTTTAAGAGTAAGTTCACCCGTTGGGTTAGATTGAACACAGTGACCTAGGTCACTCTGGGTCACTGTGACTAGGCAGCAATTTTCACATGTGAGAAACGTGAGATTGATGTCACGTGGCAGTGACTGTTTATTGAATTAAAAACAATGTTTTTAAAAGTGTGGATAATGGGTTTAGTTGTAAATAAATAATGATAAACAATATTTAACTAAAGGAATAACATTTATTCAAAGGATAAAAGTCAGAGGTTTTGTTTTTTATTAGAAAGATCATAATGTTTTAGTAATTTAAATTTATATTACTTATTAAGAGTAAGAATTATTGAAATGAAAAGCACACAAATTTAAATCTATAGTAAAATATTTTTTTTTGCATTCATCCATAAATAAATTTCTTTACATTTTTTCATTTACCGTTATACAAAATATATTGGCTATTAATTTGAAGCCGTCAGATTTCAAGATTAAGTGAAACCAACGGTCCAGATAATTAAAGGACCGGTTGGATTACCATTATTTTATAGAAGGATTTGGGAAATGATCATGAAATCTTTAAAATGAGGAATCTGTTAAAATGGAGAAGAAAAAGTGCTTGAAGCATTAACTTTTGCTTTCACATTATAGAGAAATTTTAGGAAAGCTGTTGAAGATGCTCTAAAATTATAGAGTTTGCTGCAAATATGGGGAATTTGGGTTTCTCTCTCCTCACGTTCCTCAATTTGGAGAAAGTTTTAGAGAATCTGTTGGAGCAAAACACCCCAAATCTTCTCTAAAATGGAGAAAATCGAGAAAATGGGGAAGTTGTTGGAGATGCTCTAATAATGTTATGGCAGTCCAAAGCTGAAAACTGAAAGGACCAAAAGGAAAGGGATTGAGATGCACGCGGCTTCTCCTTCACGAGATTGGTCCGTGTACTACACCTTGAGCTGATGGTGCGTGTTGGACTAGAGGGCGATCAGCCATGTGGGTGGGCTCAACTGATGTGGCTTAAAGCAACCTGGGCTGGATTTCTCATCTAATATGGGTCACTTCTCTCCCCAACAACAATCCAACTCGAGTTGAAAATGAGATATCTCATTCTATGGGTGGAAAATAGGTTTTTTTATCTGGGTTGGATTCCTAGGTGTCATCTAACCTGGGTTGAATTTTTGTCTATGGGTGGACTTGCTCTAAATGGGAAAAATAACAATCATAGCAAATACCAAAAAAAAAAGGAAAATGATTATAAGTCTTAATAAGGCCTAAGATTTTTTCTCTTAATCTTATGTGACATGACATGTCACCTAAATACATCATCAGTTTAAAAAATTATGTCATTTCATTCTTAAATAAAAATACAATTTTATCCTTCTCAAATCCAACGTTCTAGATTATTTTGTCTTTATTTATAATAAAATATTTTTGAAGCCATTTTTTTCATTATGTTCATCATAATTATATTTAAATACCTAATATAATGTGAAATATATATATTTTTGAAATTATTCTTGTTCAAAAATATGAATTATTATTCAAAAATATATATATATGAATTCAATTGAATATTTATATATATCTATATATATATAGTTTTTCGAAGGAAAAAAGTTATACACATATATATAGTTTTTCGAATGAAAAAAGGTTATATATATATGTATATATATATATATTCGTCCCAAAAAATTATATAATTCATCCAAAAAGATTCGATACAAGTTTTTCTATTTTGTATTTTATGTTTTAAATTCGATGAAGAATATATATATATATAGGGATATTGTACTTCTAACCGTAAAAGTAAAAAATAATGATGAATTAAAAAGTTAAAAATTTAATTTGATTCACAAAGATGGAAAGAAAATCGATTTCAAAAAAATAAGATGGAAATAAAATTTATTAATATCGTAATTGTGACTCCTAAAATCTGATAAATTATTATAATGTTAGACTCCATTAAGAAATAAATTTAATATAATTCATGTAAGGTAATTAAATCAACTCTATAAAAAAGGTAACTAAATCATCTAGATGAGAGAAAAATTTGGTATAATTATTGCCTAATTTGGATTTGAGAAGGATAAGATTGTATTTTGACCTAATAATGACATAACATGATTTTTTTAATTGATGATGTGTCTAGGTGATATGACATGCCACATAGGATTAAAGTCATAAATTAAATCTTGGGCCTTATTAATGCCCTCTAGCACTACCCAAAGAAAAAATAGACAAAATGTATTCCTTAATTGAGAGAACGAGAAGGGAAGCACTAGCAGATTTAGATTCTAATGAATACGTACGTGCAATGCACGACTATAAGTTCATATCTACTATTATAAAGCCAAACGTTTATGAAATTCACTAAATTATGTTTTACCTAAACTACCCTTAATGAGACAATAGACACAAATAAAAACAAAGGTTGTTATAGTAAAAAGCAAAATAAAAGGCAAAACAAATGAGATAAAAAAAATAAACAAAACAAAACTGTATAATACGATCAAGGTAAATCAATTTAACCATTTATGCTTATTTTTAGGTGATCGTTTGCATGGGTAAAAGGCTAGTATTATAAGAATGGCGCGAGCCAATTAATCATGCATGGTTGGTCAATCATCGATCATCATTCTGTTAACTATATATGCATATAATTTTTCTTATAGTTATTAGGTACGTCAAAGGAGATAACCAATATTTGAATTAATTCTAGAGTAAAGATTTCGACAAAAAAAAAGGTTTATAGAGTGAGGACGAAGCAGAATAGCAGATTTGAGTAATATTTTGGGTAGAACCGTCGAATGCAAGTAGTGCTTGTGAAGAAACCACATACCTAAGTGTTTATTGTTGCTTGACTTTTTTCCTATGTTTCCCAGCAACATAACCAAAGATTTCCTACAGCTGATTGATCATTCTAAAATTATGAATTAATTAAGCTATGGTATCTTAATTTGCCCTCTGTTTAGTTAGGATTTAGGAGATTCAAATTGAAGCACTAGGGTCTGTGTGGCAAAATGGCCCAAATCATACGTGAAACAAATACGGATTTGGATTCCGGCCATCAACTTCTCATATTCCGAGCAAACCATGAAACCGGGACTATAAAGTGATTCCCTCGATCATTAGCCTCCACTCGATCAGGTCATGAAGTAGAAAATCTATATGTTGAATTTTTCACTGATAAACGTATTCTACAGAGATAGCTATACTGTGTATAGAGCCATTCCATCATTAACCAAACACACAAGATTATGCACTTGATTGTGATGGTCCGCCTCGATGAAAACCACTAAATCTGGGGGGGGGGGGGGGGGGGGGGGGGGTGTCAAGAGGCCCTAGTCATACGTCTACAACGACTATATGCAAGTCTGAAACTGCAGCATTTTCATATACGGAGAAGAGAGAAGTCATGGCCAAAGTTTTTTTTTTTTTTTTTGGGTATGCAGGAATATGACTAACTCGTCCTAACCTGAAAATTTATTAATAAGAAAAAAAAATACAATAAGGCTCGTAGATGCGCCAATATCCAGCCTTGATACGAAACAAAGCAAAGCCTTTAGGTTTACTACAAGACAATATATGAAATCAAAGAAGAGTACTTAAAAAATAAAAAATAATTCCCCTAAACTATTGTGCCCAAACTAAACTAATGTGATACCTAAACCTTAAAAAGTATCAAAGTCAGAAGAATATTAAAATACAGTAAATACTTTGGATCCCCAAACCTTGCCAATGATTTCCAATATTGAGTGACTTACTGCGATGTACCAATTGTGAAAAGAATAGCTAGGCTGGTATGGTATGGGATTAGAGTTACAGGTGACTGCTTTTTTCTTTTGAATCTTTTCTTTTCTGAAGATGAGTAGTCTCAAACTCATTCAAACAACGCAAGTATTGGACAAGAATTCGAATGGGCAGAAACTTATCAGAGAGATTATTTGAATCGAATTCAGAGAAGAATAAAGCAGCAATTCAAGGACTCATTCGAAGCCGCATTCGAGGAGGAAGACGACTGGTCGGTATCGAACATGCAAAGCGCGTCGCCGAATTGCTTGACTGCTTGAGCCACCACAACCAAATTCTCTCTTCTCCGCCTCTGTCTCATCAATAATCTTGGAATTGTAAAGCTTTCAGATGCCACAAATCTGGGTGTCCAATCACTTGTGGACTAATATACATATTCATCGATAAATTCTTGATATATGTAGCTAATTAAACTTTAAGCAAATTGTAAATCGGAATTTTCTCACTGAATTTGCACCATGACAAAGTTCTAATTGGTGCATAGTTTGCCTGTATAATATTTCTTGTGGTATTCATGAAAATAATTCATCATCAACTAGTACTTATAGATATCACACCATGCAAACAAGCTGCGCAGCAAGGATCTTACATGTCCATACATACAAAAGCCAGCTTTTGCTGTAGAATTACAAGCATCTAGCTACTAAACAATATCGATCGGTGCGTAGCCTGAAACTATACTACCAAATTCCTCTTACAAAACCATTTAAATCAATCTTCCATAACTAGCTAGCAAGTCACCTTCAATTCATAGAAACAAAATATCTAAATCTCTCCCTCCATGTAGAAATCATAGAACTGCTCAATACATCTTTACTCTTGTCACTCGATCCATTCGAACCAGGAAGCGTCCGGCGACCAGCCGACGACATGCGTCGGGTTATTGCCCTACTGCCATTTTACAGGACATTTCATCCAACACCTTCTCATTCGAATCCACCTCTAAATTTTGGCAAGAGCAAGAAATAAGAGAGTCGAACTCTTGCCGTGCAATCAGTGTTGTAATACAGTACTGCCTAGCTAGCTAGCAGCTAATGTCCCACCTTTATATAAATTAACGATCTTAACTAATAATTGAAATTGATCAGAGGTGGGAGATTGATTAATATATAATATAATCTATATTCTAATAATCAAGTCAATCAAGGATCATGAAGCAAGTGATTATCATATCTACAATGATAGAGAGAGGTGGGAGAGCTAAGCTAGCTAGGTCATGGCTCCTGTTTGAAAAACATCGAGGGAACCACGTCCTGCAATAGCCCATATTGATCTCCAGAGAACTGATGGTACTGTTGAGGAACGTTAACATTCCTCGACGTATAAACCCCGCCGCCTCCTCCGTCGTTTCTCATCATCATCTGAGGCTGCTGCGCCATCTGAAACAGATACTCTCGAGGAAAGCTAGGACCTGAAGACGACGTCGTCGCGGCAGCAGACGCGTACATAGACGGAGGAGAGAAGAATGCATGGTGGTGGTGAGCCGCATTGATGTTGATGCTTCCTCGGAGAGTCGCAGGGATCGGATGGTTGTGCTGCCCCTCGTAGGTGGTGATCACCGTCGACGGGTCCTCAAATGACCTTTCTACCCTCTTCTTCACCCCACATTTCTGCGTCGTGCATCGGTAGTAGCTTCTGCAACATTATTTGAAACAGAGAGCCGTGCTCAAATCAAACACAACTTCAACAAGAAAACGGCAAAAACATAAGGCGGAAAAGAAACTAGGATAATGAGCTAGTCAACCTTTTGTTCTAGTGAAAAACAGTAAAATTTTCCATTAACGGATTTGAGGATGGAGTAAAAGATCAGAAACAGAATAGAAATGAAATGAAATGAAAGCTAAAGTTTGCACAAGTTTAAAACAAGAAGCAAAGTTCTAGTTAAACGTTTTGTTCATGCAACATGGTTTTCCAGATTAAGAACTACTTTTATGGTGGGTAATTTTTAAGTGTGGACAAAGAAATGAGCTAGTTTTGTGATAAATCAAATTATATTGAGTAGGTAAATATATACCTTGGGTATGGACTATTTTTGACAGCTTTCTGACCATATTTTCTCCATCTGTATCCATCTTCTAGATGGTCTACCTCACTCTTGGTCATGAAAGAAAATCGGGGCTCTCTTTGCTTCTTCTCTCCTTTCTTCTTCACTGTCTTGCTCCTGCAGATATATAGGTGTTCATCATCAACTTTAATTAAGCAGGTCGAGTATGCATGTCATGATCAAAAGAGAGTTGATTAAGCTACGATAATAGTACTTTGAATGCAGAAAATATATTAAGGGTATAATATCAATACCTACCCCAATACTTGATCTATTTATCAAAAATGGATATCTACTAAGCTAAACAAGCACTTACGATTTCTTCGGGCTATGGACATCTCCTTCTTCCGAAGACCCTTTTGGCTTCTGCCTGTCTTTCTTGCTCTTGTTACCGGAGTCCTCTTCGGCGCCGGCCTCACCGGAAGAGGAAGATACCGAGGAGTTCGGCGTCATAAGAACTTCACCATTGCTACTAACATGACCTCCACCACCACCACCACCTAAGTATCCGAGATTATTATCAGCAGGCTTTTGATGGTTGCCTTCATCAATGGAGGAGAATACTTCATGATCGGAGGTCGAAGACGATAAGCCAAAAGCCGTTGCAAGTGAATTGCACTCTGTGAAGCCGGTGTTCATGTATGAAGGAACATCAAACCCATGTAATGGATTATTATTGTAAGCCGGGGATGATGAACCAGAAACTTTGGGGTTGTTCATGATCATTCCACCGTTAAGTTGTCCTTGATCATCATACTGAAATAGGTCATGGTAGTAAAGATCTTTAGGCTCGTGATGATGATCAGACATGGGAGATCGAAGATCAAACAAGCAGATGGGAGAAGAACAAAGAATTAGTTTTGGTGGAGAATAGTGAGGACTACTATACTCTGTTTCAACAATAGCAGTTTGTCTATCTATATACGGGTTGGAGTATATATATTTATAAATGCATGAATTGAGTATTATATTAATGAGAAGCATAGAGAGTCTATAGGTTGAACTTGGACTTGTTATGAACTTATAATCACTTTATGAATAGGAGGTTGACAAAACACCTTCCAATATTGAGAGGAAAAAGGTGCCTCCTCATTTGGAAACATATTGAGTCCTTGATACTCCCATTGTATTATTTAAGTAAAACGCCTGTTTTGGTTTCTCTAATTAATGAATGTAATTTCCCTACGAATGAATACCTAGTGTGTACAAAACTAGAGTATATATACGTACGTAATTTTATTTTTAGGTTACAAGGGTGCCTAGCTAAAAGGCAAAGAGCCAAAAACAAAGAGCAAAGGAAACCAATGAACTAGAAGACTCATCAGCATGCCTATCAATGGACTTGCTAACTCTAGCAATCAAATACATGTACGTAAATTTAAACGAGCTATGAATTTCTAATATTCAGTACAATTTCGTATATTGGCTTGAAGTGTCTGAATTTATTGTTTAATTTATAAAGTAAATTTTTTTACTTTCATCTAAGTTTTTCGAATGATAATTATATTGCGTGCAATGTGCTAGGCGCTAGTCGGGTAGACAGCCGATGACTAGCACCTAAGCGGGTTAATCGAGGGATTAATAGGTTTTCTAGTTCTCTAGACAGAAACGGTGAAGCACTGCCTAGCGTTTAAATGGAGATTAATCGTCTCTAGGCAGAAATTTTTAAAACATTAATTGCGTGTTCGGCAAAGAGACCGGATAAAGTTAAATTATAATTTTTGTTTGGTTGCATTCTTCAAATTTAGATGTGTTCAATCATGTAGACCTAAATGACCTATATATACACATTATGGTATACGTACGAAAAGAATTCACCTCCATATCCCTACAAATTTAGCATGGTCCAGTTTGGTATGTTCAATCTTACATCATGGTATACGTACAGTTTGGAATACGCTGTGGCGCTAGTGGCTACCGGTATTTGACCGTAGTCCAGTCCTCCTGTCGACTCTGAAGTGGGCACGGGGTAGACCACATGGTGCCAGTCCTTCCTTTGCTGATCCCTGGCTTACGTCACCAACTTCTGCGACGCCTGTCGTCTATTTTTGTTTCTCTGACCACCGACTTTAGGATTACGACACTATTTGTAGTTAAACGGCAGCTAATCCATCCATCCATGCATTGATGCTACTGATCGAGTTGGTAGCGCTCCGATTGATAGGCACCGGAGCACCCACCACGATCATTCATCTTTCTGTTTTGAGCTACTTGACTAAGCATAAGCAGTGTGCGCTATACATTTTGCATTACGTGTTTAGTCACATGTGGAGGTTTTTGTTGTTGTTTGGTATTTCAGAAAACGATTCATTTAACCGATCAATTAGGAGATTGCGTAAGCGGACGGTATAATTAGTTTAGAAAATATGTGTTGAGTTTATATGATTCGATTGATGTAAATTCAAGATGAACGAGCTGGAAACCCAAATAAAACCCTAATAATATAGAATCGATTGGTAGAATCATTTGGATTGGAAAACATATATATAGGTTTGTGCAGATTTTCTCATGTACGGATGTCAACATTTATTCTTACGGTGCAGATTTTCACTTTACACTCACTTTTCAATCGAATTTTCACATCTCCACCGTCTAGTGTTTAGATACTAATGTATAGATCATCTTTGCAAAATTTCAGTCAATTTGGTTATCATTAAAGCACTCAAACTCGATTAAAACAATGGATGAACATAATTCTGTCGAACTTGAACCGTTCATGTTTATAACAGAAAAACACAGTTTTGAGTGCCTTAATGATAACCAAAAATTGGCTGAAATTTTGCAAAGATGATCTATACATTAGTATCTAAACACTAGACGGTGGAGATGTGAAAATTCGATTGAAAAGTAAGTGTAAAGTGAAAATCTGCACCGTAAGAATAAATACTGACATCCGCACCTGAAAAGCTCTATAGGTTTGTGTATATTGTATCTTATCAAAATCCACATAATCAAAAGTGGAGTGCAAACACCATGATTTGAGAAAAGAAAAATAGTTAAATCGCGGAAAGCAATAAATTATTGCATTGGTGAAAATTGAGCTACTAAAGAAACATGTTGGATTTGCTAGATTGTCACCGCCTACTTTATGTAAGAGGATGAAACATGCATACACATTTAACATTATAGCTTTTTGTACAGTCAACAAAATTAAGCTTTTGTAGCTAGCAAACATCATAAACCAATTGAAAGTATGATAGAGAGACCAATTCAATTATTTCACTTGTGAGTTTTGGGGAGATTTGGTCAAGGAAGGGAAAATTCAAGGGCCAAAAAGCTACTTTGCTTGAGAGTGACATTAGTCTGTTCATAAATGTTTTTTTTTTCATCAGCATTTTTGTAATTAGATGTGTTGTGCAGGGAGAAATACTACATTATGATTGTAATTGACATACAACCAAGGATTTAGTCAAAATATAACATAAATAATGAATTCTTTTTTTCTCGAATTCTAAAATTGTTCATCTATATTTGTACAAATTACCCACTTCGCAACCGTGATTTATGCTCAATGTTTATTGACATGAAGGTGGAGCATATGTTTCAAATAATTCACTCATATATAAAAGAAGTACGATTCGCTATAGTAGTTTATATAGTATATCTACTCTCATTCCTATAAATATTTATAACTTATATCGATACATGTCACATGCACCACGAATAGTTTTGATTTGTGTTGAAAGAAAGAAATAAAGAAAACATGCCGTAAACAATGATTACTTGTGGATAATGAGTATTTCGATCATGTTTTCCATCACAAATTGATTATTAGCAATAATACATGAATTACGGAAAGTTGTATACATGAAAGCTTGTGAAATGATTAAAATCAAAAGTTTGCAAATCAATCTCGTGTGTAGTTGTGTGATGGGGGTTTGGATTTTTGGGGCGGTTGCGTAAGAGGGGAGACTTAAAGAGGGATTTGTGCACAAAGAGCTTGAGATTGTTGACCTATAAATTTAATTTTAGTTGCGTCGATTATAAGGGACGTAAGTTTAAGGACTTTGGTTTTGGTATTTATATATGAAATTGGTAATGGAAGTCCCTATCGATGTAGAAGAGGGCAGGTTTTTTGTTAGGTGTGCACACCGTAAAAAGAATCTTTTAGATATCGACACATTTGGGTTTGCACCAAACCCTAAGATTTGGGGCACATCAGCAGCAACATGTGTATAAACCATTTTGTTCTTTCTTGTCTAATCATCTGCCTAATCAGTATTAAGCGGCACACTTAATTTCTTGTACGAATGGCCTAGTCAGTATTCAGATAACCTAGCAGTGAGATCGTTACATGTTTTTCTGTATTGTCGTTAAAAGAAAATTTCTTGAGTTTATTGTTCTTCGATTTAAATAAGATGTATCGAGTTATTTTTTCTTTCAGGAATCTGTACAAGGTCTCGATTATAGTCGGATCCGAACTTGGTCCATTTTGGTCTAACCAATCCGATGTATGTGCAAGTCTTTTGATATGATAATGCAATCCTTTTTAGCCTAAGCATGAAAAATGAGCGAGTCCATCTCTACTATAATAAAGCCGGGCATTCAACAAATTCACTAAAATGTGAACTGTCGATTTTGCCCAGCTATTACATTACCTTTACAACCAAACACGAAGGTTATTACGGTAAAAAGATTAAAAAAACAAAATAAAAAAACAAAATAAATGGAAAAAGAGATGATTGAGGAGAGAAAAGTGGGAAAGAGATAACTACAACAGGTGAAACTTACAACTGCCAAGAAACTACCAAGTCCCAACTACCCACTAACTTTATAAAATGAAAAAAAAAATTAACAGTTACAACGTTTTCGACACGTGAGTATCGCGGGTATAAAAGCTAGTTACCTTAATTTGTAGCCGAAGCTTGGTGTCAAAGTTAGGATAAACAATGAACTTGAGTAACATAATATCACCTTATACATCGGAACTTTATCGAGTCACCATACCATCAGAGGTTCCACCCTATTTAGGAAGCTTGCTAGCCAATATCAGAGTTCCACTGCATCACGAAAAACGCAGTGTGTGTGCCTAACTTTACCTACTCAAACACTCAATCATTGATGATATAGCTTCAATGTATGTATTTGTATCTCATCTGATACAAGAATCTACTAACTCGTAAGCATGATTTCTGTTATCAACTACGTATATGGAAACTTCAGTATTCCCCGAAACGACATATGCATGAAACTAAGAATGTATCTATATATAGATCACGAATAGTGTATATAGAAACTCCGATTTCATGCATATATGTAGAATAAAAAACAAACATGCAATCTAATGTCGTAGAAGCTTGTACTTCACCGATTGATAGCTCTTAGATTTTCATTTCTTACCGAAAACATCTATACATGCAAACATGATAAAATTAAGCTATAGTAACTTTCATTTCTTTTCTAGTTTCTTGGTTGTTATAGTCCAGTAATCACAGTCCATATATAATGTTATCTGCGTATAAAGGCTAAAGTTATTTTAGTCCTGGTAGCAATGATCCCTCTTGACTTGAAGGCCAAAGTCAACATCCTGAAGTGACCATTCACCATCTACTCCACTTAGGAAGCTCCAAGTATATATAAAAGTATGGTTTATGATCCAAATTGCAAGATTTAATTAAGCAAAACCCTTGTAGGGTTTTGTCTCAACCTTCATCACTTGGTGTAAAAAGCCAAGTCTTCCACAAATGTGAAAGGACCCTTGTTGATTGATTCCTGAACAAGTCAAAATCCTCCATGACTGGTTCTAACAACTACTGCTGTTTTCCTTTAAACTAATAATCCCCAACTTGAATTCTCTAATGCAAATACCCCCACCATTTTACTAACTGGTGAATAGAAAATGAAGCAAATGACCTTTATTTACCAAGTCAGAAACTTATTGTTTGTCTGATGGAGTCATCTGCTTGTCATGAGTGGCAGTGAGTCAATCTGACTTGGTATATTTTAGTTTAGTTTGCATTCTTTCAAGTTTTTGTTCTCCTTTATGGGTAAACGCTATGAATTCAAAGGACACAGTCTTTGCTTCCCAGTCAAGATCAAGATCAAGATCAAGAACACTGAGGAGAGTCTACTTCATCATTAGAATCCAATAGACAGTCTAATTGTTCGTCCTGCTATTACTCTATTAGAGGTATGAACTAGCTTCTGTACATTGCTGTAGAAAGCTTCAAGGAAAGTTTCTAGTAACAACAAAGGTCCTGTTCAACACTTCTGAAAGGAACTTTTGTAGAGGACAAGAATAAAAGCAATATATATAGGTAGTCAGTCTACTTTCGATTCAATTTTACCATAAAAGTCGCAATACAATATGAATGCATTGCTTTGATCATCAAGCTTTTGATACCAACATGGTCACCAAGGCTGACTACCTTTCATCTTCTTCTACTATACAATTAGGGTTTCTGTCGTACCAAGCATATGAGATAGTAGGGACAGAAAGTGGTAAACCAGGAGTTGAGGTAGTTACACACTCGCACCTTTTGGGTTCATTATGCCCCCCCCCCCCCCCCCCCCCCACCAATAAACCAAAAGATGGAGGAGACTTCAGGAACCCATATCCAAATCAAGCAGTCAAACACTGCGATAATTTCCAATTTGTAAAATTGTTTCACCCTTCTCAAGCTATTCAACCAACTTAAAAACAAATCTTGTGGTTTGTTAGTAGTGCTGATTCAAGGCCTCACCTTCATTGATCCAAAGCTGCAATCATTTACAATTGGAAGCCAGAAGGATGGGCTCAACTCTAATCAAAAGTAACATACTGTTGATTTCTAAGCTATTAATCTTCAAAATTCTCCAAGAAAACCAAGGACAGCCAGTCTATGTCAACAGTTATTTTCTGTCTAGACTCAAAAAAGTGATTTCAATTTTCTGTTTCACTTCTCCCGTCATTTGAGAAATTCTGGAATATGCAATAACCTTTGTTGTTAGCTTGTTTATATTACTCGAGAAATGCATCGATGTAGCTGATCATATAAGAACGACCAAGCTGATGCTCAGGATGTATAGAAAGGAGGACCAATTGATCAGTCAGCAGAGTTCATACTTCATGACTTCATGTGTATGCAACTTGTATATGAACGGCAAGTCCTACACAAAGATCAGGCTTCTTCTACGTTATGTTCAATGAGATAAGGTATTTTCTTGCCTTGCTGTACCATGAGGAAAAGGAATAAAAGGTGCTTGGATATCAATGACGACTCATAAGATCGGCAAGGGTTATCTTTCCGCAGTTCCCAGCGTCTAGCCTATCAAATTTGTTGGAGATCTGCATAATATCTTTCTCTGATACCTTTCCCATCTCCTTGAGTTTGTATATCACATATTCTGACTTGCTGCATAAACAAACAACATCATCAGCCAACAAAAACTTGCCTAGTTGCAGATCACTGCAAGTCAAAATAAGCATGCAAATAATTTAAGGTGCTGAAGACAAGCAAAGAAAGTCCAACAAGACGTAGATTTATTTAATTATTTATTTATTTATATATATACACACAAATAAAGTCAGCCAAGGAAACTAGCAAACCATGTTAAGCTATCATGGTGTGCTAGCTAACATAACTAAATGACCACAACAAGAAAACAATGGTTGAAACCACGTTATTGCCTAGTACGGTAGCACTGAGAATATCATAAGGAGGGCGTTCATCTCCAGTTTTCTAGAATACATCATGGTCATTAATGGCAAAAGGTTGACTGCTAAGAGCAGACACAAATAATAACTATAAATGATCAATATATTAGTTGCAACTCATACACAGTTTGCAAAATATAGACATTCCATATAGATCTTAGTAAAAAAAAAAATGTCACATTTATGTGCAAGAAATCTAAAGCAAAACATTTGCATTCCAATATCTATTAATACTTCTGTAGAAAATATTGGTATAGACAGATAATGGAAATGTTAAAACGTATTAAGGCATGTTCAGAGAAGCAGATTATATGCATGTTATCTGAAAATAATCCCCATCTTCTGCAATCTGTTGACTCCAGATTTTTCAGATACACTATTCAGACTGAAAAAGACTCTTTCAACTATTGGTTAATAGCAACCTACAAGCTTCACTTTTACCTTATAATATCTGAAACGCACAAACTACTCACGTATGATGGTTCAAAAGTTTATGAAGTTGGGCAGTCAAATAAGAACTCCGGTTTCAGATAAATAGTAAGTTGGTACCTCTTTCAATCTGTCATCCAAACTATTGTTATAATAGTTACTTCATATAAGACACCAAATCAGATTAATGAGCTCATGGACATGCAAAATAATATGAGTAACTACTAACTAGGAGAAGAAGAAAGGTGCAATACAATAGTAGTTCTAGCCTATACACCCAAGTTGGCAGTGCTGGATGTTCAGTAATGCTTCACAATTTGTATTTGACCTTTGGCACATCTACTAAGAGCCGACCATGTAAAGAATAAGTTCGTTGACTGAATTTGTCTTTGGAGCCTCTAAATAGAGGAAAAGAATCAGGAAAGTAGTAGTGCTTACATTCCAAAAAAGAAGAGCAGGAGTAATCATTTTGTCCATAAAGAACACGAGATATGTGCAACATGAGTTCCAAACACAAGAAAGGGCAGGAGGTTCGTAGATATGTTCTTTAGTTGAAAAGGTGGGCAAAAGACAGCTCTGAAGTAAAGATGCAATTCAGATCATATACTCTGTTCTCAGTGCCTATTATGCAATAATGGCAATGATAGATTTCATATGCTACCAAGTGTTCATATGTCTCGGATCAGTTGGACTTAGACACAAGGACCCGATTTTGTGGCATCCAAAATTCTTTGCAGACTTGTCCACAATGTTTCTCTTCACATGAGAAACCAAACAATTTTCTCAAAGTGGAGAGCGTACAGACTCAGATGTTCAATACACAAGCAAAACTGAACATTACTAGAGTATGCCCATTACCAACCTGACATCAAACTCAAAAGGGCAGAAAGATACCAAAGCATACGCATCCGGAGTTGATACCCACTATCAAATGTGTATCATTTATAAGAGAAAAACATATAGCCAATTCTTATCAGAGACACCCTAATCAAATTTCACTATGATGAATTTCGTGCTCAGAGTCCTATGCGTATTGTTTCACTTGTGGTGGCATTATGTTATTAAGACTTGATCAAATCCCAAAGAAGCGACTATTGAGCTTATGGGGATGCTATGATAAAGACTCACCTAAAGTATCTTATGATTCTTATCTGTTTTATTCCACCTTAATGACTTCATTAGTCTCCTTCATATCACACATACACGTACCAAGGAATGAGAAGACACACCAACCCTGAAACATTTTGAACAGAATTTAATAACTGATGTCTTATTCAGCATCATATGAGTACTTACCACAAAGTTGAACTTATAGAAGTTGGAAAATGTAAAATAAACTATCTAATTCTGGGCAGTTATATTACAAAAAGGGCTCTTCACTCAGTCTCATACTTGATAACTAGAGAAAGGAGTGATCATCTGTGTTTCTAACAAAGCAGAAAAATGTATTACAAGTTGCTTAACATGTATTCATGTTTCTTTCATACAAAACCTAAAGTAATGGGTAAATGCGGTACAACTAAACAGCACAAAAAGAATTCAGAGCAAAACAATGCAATCTATGCAGTAAATAACTTTTACACCATCATCATTGTAGGTCATTAAAACAAAGCCAACAATCTCAAACAACTCATCTGATCAAAATGTCAAAAGGTTTGGTAAAAACACATACCTTACAAAGCCATTATTGTCAATGTCAGCAGCAAGGAACTCGGAAACAGTCATATCCTGGCCAAGAACCCACTTTGCCATCCTCCTATGCCGTTTATCCACCCTTGCCTCAGCCAAATACAAAAAAGCTCTAGCAACCGTGAGTGTGGACACAAGCAACCAAACTGAAGCAAACAACCGACCCTGCACAGACTGAAAAGCCCGGTCACCATACCCCACAGTCGTTACAGACATAACCGAGAGATAAAACGAATCCAACCATCCTAACTTCTCCACATAATGCATCACCATAACACCAACACCAATACAAAGCACCACAACCCCCAATGCCAGTCCCACCTTCATCCGAATCCTCATCCTCCCCTTCTTCACATCAATAATATACGACTCCTTCTTCTCCCCCACACCCTTCACACTCCTCAGCAAATAACTCTCCTGCAAATCAAGCACATATGACACCATCCCACTAAGCAATATATCAATAAACCCGAACCCCACCAACACAAACATTATCGAAAACAGCTTGGTAGTCGTAGTCTTGGGTGTGATATCCCCATACCCAATAGTGCACATTGTCACAATGCAAAAATACAGAGCATCCACAACAGGGTTAGTCTCACTCGCTTCGAAATTATTACGGTTAAACCAATATATAGTCACCCCTAATGTCAAATACGCAATAAGAAGAATCACAGCTTGCCTCACAATAGACTGAGAACTCATCTGAGGCTTAGGTCCGGCCCGGCCGTTCACCTCGTTCAAAACCGCCATTGCCGGAGCGGTCTTGGACCGGTGGAGGTTGGTGTTGGTCCATGAGTAGTTCGGGTCGATCAGCCAGCTCAGCGGCGTTTGTGGGTCCCCCTGCGGCGGCGGCGCGGTGGTGGGGTCCAGTAGAGAAGACGAGGATGTGGGCCTTGAAGAGAGTCTCGGAGAATTGAGAGAGAGAGTGAGGGCGTCGACCAGAGGAGACGAGTCATGCGGCGAAGAAGAAGCGGCGGCGGAGGAGCCGAAGATGATGCGGTCTTTGAACTCCGACGGGGTTAAGGGGACGGGGACTTCGTCGTGTTCCGGCAAAGGCCAGAGGGTGGTTAAAGATGGGAGCTTTCTTCTTGGGCTTGATGTGTAGGGGAGTAGAGGCTCTTTGTCCATTCTGGGTCGGCCGGAAAGTGGTTCCGGGGAGTTGGGTGTCGCCGGAAAAAGTGAAAGATTGAAACTTTAGGGGGAAAGGTGTGATCTTTGAGAGAGGAAATGTGATTGGTTTGGTTGGGAGGTGGGGAGAACTGGAGAAGAGACAAAGCAAAGAAGCAAAAGTGGAGAAGAGATTTGGAGAGGTACAAAGGTAGTGGGAGTTTAAGGAAAGGAAAAAGGTTGAGATGTGGTAGTCAGGAGATTCGGCTAGTTCAGAGGAGGAGGCTACGACCACGCGCGACTTTGGAACCTGGGAGGTTAATCACTTCGTCAAAATATATATACAATATACGTCATCACTCGTGAGGTTTTTTTCTTATCTGCAACTACCAATACGATATGGTCAAGTTCTTTTTTTGGAATTTTTTTATTTTTTATTATAAATATATTAAAGATACTTTGTTATCTTAAAGGAACATAAAATTAGATCATGTAATCGATATATGAATCTATGAGTACAATCCACCCTCTTAGTCATAGTATAAACGAATCATGGAAAACAACTTAATAAGTGTAAGGGTGGATTAGCCGGCCGGACCCTAGCCCTGGTGCCCTGTTTAATCTCATTCTCTCCGACCATCCATCGTCACCGCATATCTAGTCATGAGCGCTGGAGGTAATCTGAATATCTCAACCCATACAGTGAATGTTGAGATTGATACCATAGCTAGCCGGGTCATACAAACATTCGCCATTACAAACATATAGCGTCCAAAAAACCAAGGTCTTTCGTTCACCACATATGACATTATTCTTCTTCCTTTTCAAATCTATGTGTCACATTTTAAAGGATAATTTTCAAAAATTTGGGCATAATATATATCAAAATATCACTCCCAAAACATGTTCAACAACTTCTAAATTAAACTCAAATGCTGAAAATGTAAATGTCAACAAAACTCAACAACTGAGTTAAACATTTCATCTCCTTAATTATATCAACTTCAAAAGTATAGTAAAATAAAGATGCTCACATGAGCTTAAAAACAACTGCCATAATATACAAATAAATGTACATCATCTAAAACCTAGCTATTATGTCTATGCCTCAACCATGTTGATCATCACCTGCAGGTCTAACCCTTACACCATGAATTGGTGCACCGGGTTGTAAAACAACAAACCCGGTAAGCTAAAAAGCCCGTATGAGTAACTCCCAAAAATTAACTCAACATTTCCAACATCCAAATAAAACACATGAAACAATTAAGAACAACAATTAATTTCACAAATCCAACACTTTTACAAATAACATGTGTCCATGAGTCCCAGATACCAATAATGTATCTCTCATGACCTACAACAAACACATGTACTTATGAGTTCCAGATACTAATAAGTACCTCCCATGACCTACAACAACAATTCATGTACCTATAGGTCCCAAATACCTTAAGGTACCTCCCATGACCTACATCGACAGACGGACTAGAGCTTTATCTTAATCGTAACTAATCACCCGGCCAAAGGCTTGGAACCCAGTTTGACTGTCCAATATCAAATCACAATATAATAATATTGTCATCAACAATACAAAAAACACATCATAAAAATTATATCCTTCCACATAGATATATTTATATGAACACACATAGATATTCTCACAAGAATAATCTATCAAGAACCAACAATATTATGATCACATGAACATTAAAAATAATCTTATAATAGGAAAACTTGTTTTATTTTACCTATGAGCCGTTGACGATCAAAACACCTTTAAACTAAACCTTAGCCCAAAGGAGGACAACATTCCAAAGTCGTCGAACTTAACAACCCAATACTACTGCTTCTGACAAATCCTAAACTCAAAACCTCTCACAAGTCTATGATTAAACCTAGAACCTAACATTCAATCATTGCTCACAACCTAGAATTTCCACCTCTCAACAAGCTCACCACAACAAGAGCTAGCTAACCATAAAAATTTAAGGCTAGAAACATTGCCAGACGCGCTGCAATAGATCTTTGAAGTTTACGTCAATAGATCTTTGAAGTTCCTCTGATTACGAGCAAGACTATCTAGTTTGAATTATAGATCTCTTTTACGCTTGAAAATTGATACCTGAAGGCTGAAGTCAGCAACTGATGTGTATTAAGTTATTAACAAATTATGTTGATTTGGCCAATTGTGACTGATGTTCAATCATATTTTAAGATCCAAGGACACATTCAGGAACTCAGGATCTATTATTAGAACCTTAGTTAGATTAGATAGACTTTTGGTACAATATGTGCCTAGTTTAGATCAGACAGACTTCTGGTACAATATGTGATGTTGTATTTGTGTATGAATTTGGACGTACTGCCTTAATTATAGAAGCTTGATATTTTGAATACAACTTTTGATTTTTGTGGAATGAAAGTATGAATTTGTATTGAGTGATCTTTATGCATGTTGTTCTGATCCACCTTTATATTTTATCCAGGATTCACTCCCATCTGTGAAGAACATTCTTCTTCTGGACTCTGAAAGGAAGCGTGTGACGACGGTCAAGTATTACTCGGATGATTGGCCAACAAATGGTGCAAAGCTAGTTTTTGAAAAATCTGTGTTCACTAAGACTCTTAAGACAAATGCAAGGATTGAAGGTATGAAAACAATGATTTCTTTCAAGTACATACAAACCTTGTTTCCTTTATCATCTTGTCGATATGCTACAGGAAGTCATGTTATATCACCACGTTTGCAGTACCTTGATTTACAATTTGCTATTGTATATCTTATGCAGCGGAGATAATGATGTTCGAAAGCAACGTTGTTGTATATAGGTTTATGCAGGACCTTCACTTCTTTGTGACTGGAGGTGACGATGAAAACGAACTCATTTTAGCCACTATCCTTCAGGGATTCTTTGATGCAGTTGCCCTTCTCTTGAGGTAGACTTGGACGTCATAACATTTTCCTTGAACTCCTTTTACCTTTCATCATTATTTATCTTGGACCTTTTGCTATATATTCATGCTTGTCCTACTTGCAGGAACAATGTTGATAAAAGGGAGGCACTAGAGAACCTGGATCTCATACTTCTGTGCTTTAATGAGATCGTTGATGGAGGGTATGCAATATGATTCTTGATCTTAGTTCTTTCATCGAGTATATGATTATACATCGATATCATGTGCTTGACTTATATTGCAGGATGATACTTGAAACAGATCCAACTATTATCGCAGGAAAGGTGGCAACTCATACCATGGATGCTGATGCACCATTGGCTGAGCAGGTAATGCAAAATTTTCTGTTTGCTTGGTTGAAACCAAATAGATTAAGGGGCTTCTAGGTACTGCTAATAGGGATTTCAGATACTCAAAAGCGTTTTCAATTGAAATGTAGTAGAAGTAGAAATTAATCTAATCTTGCTTATCCTGATTTTCAAACTTTGCAGACTATAACACAAGCATGAGTTGTTGCAAAAGAACATCTAACTAGAACCCTTCTTAAATGATTTGTGTGTCAATGTAGTGGACTTTAAATTGTTTTGATGTTGACAGGTTTGCTCTCTTAATTCATGGGCTAATAAAATTTGGAAAAAATTATTAATATAGGGTAGTTATTTTCAGTTTCCGAATAATATCAGTTTTACTCTCTATTAATAATTTTTTTGGCTTTATAAAGATACTAATAAGTAGGGGCATAATAAGAAATACAAATAATATGGCTGGAAGCGTGTCGCTTCAACGATACGCGTGACGTGTATAAAATAACAAAAAGAAATACTGAATATATACGCTCTCTCTCAATTCACCCTCGATTTTATCTCTTAAGTCTCAATATCTAATTCTCTCAAAAAAAAGAAAAAGCCTCAATTCTGACATGCTCTCTCTCTCTCAGTCTCGCACTCTCGCTATCACTGTTCATTTCTCTCTCTCGGTTTCAAATCCTCGTGGGTAATTTTGATATTGATTGTGTTTGTTTCAATTATGTTCTAGATATTGATATTCATATTGATATTATGTTTGTTTTAATTTTGTTCTAGTATATAATTAAAAAAAAAGAGTATATGTGTAGTAGTGACACTTGTCTTAAGTGACAATTCAATTTGTGTCATCAGAGTATATGTGTAGTAGTGACACTTGACATATATATATATATATATATATATATATATATAGAGAGAGAGAGAGAGAGAATAGAAGCGGACGTCCGCACGGTCTTTAAAGTGCGGACGTCCCTCCATTCTCCTCCGTCCGGCGCAGGCGACGGCGTGCCTTCACCCCAGAAGACTCCAGCAGCCTCCTCGACCACTTTCTCTCCCCGGCGAGTCCATTTTGGGTGATCTCGCCGAAAAACTAGAAAAGAACGGACTCGCTGAGGAGGGAAAGTGGTCGAGGAGGCTGCTGGAGTCTTCTGGGATGAAGACACACCGTCGCCTGACGGAGGAGAACGGAGGGACGTCCGCACTTTAAGGACAGTGCCGACGTCCGCTTCTGATCCTCTATATATATATATACACATATATATCTATTAATAAAGCCAGAAGGAAAGTAGGATGGTTAAATTTTTGAAGTTCTGAAAAAAAACCCAGAGTTTATAATGTTCCAGAAAATCGAATCTAATGTACAAACGGTATAACTGTAATTTGAAATAAAAACCCACAACTAAAACGACAGGAAAAGAATTGTGTGTGGGAGAGTAGAGAAGAGAGATGTGCAGTTGCACGATCTCCCGGGAAGATGAAAACTGCCAGACGCATGAACGTGGAAGTTTCATCTACGAAAGTACATATGGCTACGTACATCAGTACTCATCATTCTCACACTCGATCTACAACTCTTACGAAGAAAGTTGAAAAACAAACAAGACAAAATTGAACCCAAATTCAATTGGAGAAGGAGGAGATCATTATCAAATCGGCTGAAAATGTATGTTTTATCATTGGGTAATTTTTGAATTCTGTTTCCATTGATTTCCATGAAGGTATGCAGACTGTAATTTTGGAAGGTTTGTGTAAACCAATAGTTTGGTTTCTGTAAATTTCGCGTTTGCCTCACATCATTTGTGTTTTTATCCCAATGGAAGGAGAAACAGAAACAATGGACGACTTCAAAAGATTGCTCATTTATTTTTTTCATTGTATTTATAGGGAATGATGGTCTTTCTGAAATCAGGTTTGCTTAAGGCGCAAATAGCCATCCTATTATTCTGCATCTTACAGGTATAAGTAGACAAAGTATAGAGATCAAACATATGATCTTTATATATCAATTTGGAATTTGTTGGTTGAAGTATAGGCTACTGCCTTCTGAATTTATGATTACATTCTTTCAAATCTACGTTTGTCGATTTGGGTGTGCATGTGTTGGAAACTTTGCTATTGCATTGATGGATTTCCCCCATTATCAATGAATTAGTGAAATCCTTTGCATAAGTGATTATTTATTTTTTGGGTAAAATCTTGCAGAGTGGAGTTATAGAAATCATGGAGCACGATATTTTAATTGTACTCATGGAAAGAAGGGGTGGCCATATAAGAGTGAGTGTTTTGGTTCATAAGATGATTTATATGCTATTATTTTTACTGGCTGAAATCACTATTGTAACAATCTCATTGAATGAGTAGTGATTTTTTGAACAAGCTAGGGTGGGTGATTGATGATTTGTGTATTACTCTAACAATTTCCACTCTATTTCCCCTGATGTGTGTTTAGTGTTTACTTTGAAATTAACGAAAAACATAAGCATTAAGTCTTGATTCATGATTTGAAGAGATATCATAGATATGTAAGTGAAGTGTCCAATAAACAAATCCATGGCGCATAGCATCTCTGTAGCCCCAACTATGTACCCTAAACATTTTGCAATCTCAGCATGCTTCTTTTATTTGGCAGGAAATTTCAGCCATTTTATTCTCAATTTTCATATGTTACTTTTCAAAATATTGTCATCCTTTGAATTTCGTTGTTTGATGATACATTACTGTTCTAAATATGTATGTCATCTACAATAGGGAGTTTGCTTGGACCACCAGAGCAAAAGCAAACGCAAATGATAAATATTATTATCAATCAGGTGATGGTAAGGTGAAGATTGGGGATTTTAGTAGCAGCCAGGTTTTTGAGGCAATGGAATTGCCGAGACTTGAACCACCTTGATATATAGGATGTTTTTTTTCTTCTATTGTCATTGTCCATAATTTTTAACTTCTTCATCTTTGTTTTTTTATTTTTCTTCAAGCTCGAGAACCTGAAGGAGCATATTCATGAGTTGAATAAGCAGTGTAAGTTTACCTGATGCTTCATGTTTAATGTCATCAGTCGACTTTCATATGTCCCAAACAAAGAGGTCCAATAATATTTTGTTTTGAGAACTAAAGAAGTCCAATAATAGAAAGTTATTTTAACTTTCTTGCACATCCGGCTTAGCTATCACCTCGACTTCTAATTACCTTTTTATACTTTACGTTAATGAAGAGCAAAGAATTAATATTTGGTTAATCTGATTTTGGGTTGCAATTGTTATATTTTATGATTTTTATCTGATCAAGAGTTTGTAAACAAAGAATTGGGAATTGCTGTTATATATGCATGCATGCATGCATGTCTGCTTATATATACAAGCAAGAACTGCAAATAGTAGTTGGAACTGGGTTATTATCAAAGTAACTTTAAACCATACTTTCACCAAATTCATGGCGCATAGCATCTCTGTAGCCCCAACTATGTACCCTAAACATAGTTGTGTAAAATTTTCAGGTTCAGTGTTATTGCCTGTTAGCTGTAGGTCATGAGGCAAGACTGAAATTTAGTTCCATGTAGTACTTTCAAGCTATGCCTATCCAATTTATTTATCTATATCAATTCACCGCTTCATTCATGACATTGATCATAGTTGAAAATGTTATCTTTATTCATATGGTAGTAGATATAGCTGCTTTTTTTTTTGTTGATCAGCAATCAGTCAACAATGTGAGGTATATTTTTGTTAATCCTCATTTTCATTTTCTTTTGTTAATACTAGAGCTGTGTGTAGTTTCTTTGCGTATTAGATTTGCCTTTTTATGCTTGGGTGCAGGACTGTTGATGACATAATCTTGGTGGAAGCTATGAATTGAATTCCAAAACATTTAGTCACATAAATGGCAAGCTCTAGCGTGCATGTTACTCCAACCATAGCATATGGAGGCTAATTCAAAATTAAAGTGACATGAAGAACATGATTTTGGTTTTGTACGAAATTTGATTCAAAATTATAGATGTGTGTATAATAGTCTCTTTAAAGACAACGTTTTTTTGTGTGTGGTAATACCGATAATAATTAATCGAATTAAACACGTCTAGCCTCTTGTGAGTTCATGCCATTAAAAATTAAACATATTTTAGTAGACCAATGGATGTTTCTGTATGTGTAATACTTTTTTATTTATTTACTAAAGTCAAAAATATTGTTGTAGGCATATGCAAAATTTCATATATTTGCATGTTATAAACTTAGGGAACGTGTAATATTCTTACCTCTTGAAGTAAAAATGAATGACTGAATATGCATATGCAAAATGTATTTCATGACGAAAAAATACATACGCACGCACATGCCTGGACCTGAGGTGAGACCGACTAGGCGGCCGCCTCAGGCCCCAAAAATTTGGGGGCACTAAAATCCGGCAGCTGCTTTGAGCAAGAGGGATTAGAAAAAGCTAAAACTGTTTGGGTTTTGGTTTTTTGAAATGAAAAACAGAGAAGGAGATAAATGATTGGGTTTAAAAGAGAAGAGAAGGGAGAGGGAAGTTAAAAATGGTGAATTGATGAGCAGTGATGGTTGTCGTCGTCGATGATAGGACATCATTTTTCGGACTCGCCTCAGGCCCAGAAATCTCAGGTCCGGGCCTGCGCACGCACGAGCACGGCTCTTATGCACGCACCGCGTGTAGGAAGGCTAGTATATATATATGCTAGGAAGCATGGAAGCGCAGCTTCAACCATGTTTCCCGCTTCTAAAATGGAAGCACGACGGAAGCGCTAGGAAGCGATTCTTCCGGGAAAAGTCATTTTTGAAGTGCGAAGGAAGCGCCACCGTGGCACGTAGGTAGCGTGGGCATCTTTGTCTTGCAGATTTCAAATGGCTATTGATGGCCATTATTTCAGAAGATCCAGAAAGATTGAGAGGCCTGAGATATTGAAAAAGAACAAGATCTTCAAGCTAATATATGAGAAAGAGAAGCATGCAATGAGGCAATGACAGCAGTAGACGAAACCGAAGAATCAAATAGGTGTGGCGACCGGCCTGGCGGGACACAAAGGCTCGATCCAAACAATACTGCAAATGATCATTTCTCACCCGAACTCTTGGTTGCCTCGGCCATCAGTATGTGAGATTTGTTGGAGTTTTAGAAGACGAAATCGGGGAGCTGTTTCTTCATTGAAACACTTTGTGGTCTTAGACAGAGAGACCAAGAGAAAGAAATTCTAAACAAGGCTGGGAAGAGTAAAGGGTGAAAAATTCTGACCAGTTTTCAAACAATAAAGGGTGAAAAATTTCTTCCCATACAATATTGCATTAGAGCATATCACGAATATCAAGATTGCCGAAAGAAGAGTAAAATATTTCACAACCCAATAACAAGTGCATTATGTTTCAATATACAGCCAAGTCTTCAACTGTATCGCACAAATTCAAATCAATCATCATCTTCGAGAACACTCCTACGCCTTTGAATCTGGAAAACGGAAAGCAACACAAGGCCAAATCAGAATCGCTTATCATGGAAATGGAAACAAATGAAGGTCGTCATCAATTGAAACTTACAGTGACTTTGGTCTGCTTGGTTGTTTGGTTGTTGATCTGTTCCAACAATGAAATAAGCCTTTCTTCGGAAACCTGACAATTGAATTCTAAGAACTTTTTTTCTTCTATAGATGAGCTCTTATGAAAGCTTTGTTGCGAGAAAAATAGAAAACTATGGGCCTCTATACGACAGATGAGGATATGAGAACCATAAATCATACCTTCTCAGCTATTTGGCCCATTTGAGCCGCTCTCAATATGACATCTTCAACACCTCTTGCCTTCTCAGGTTTCACCAAAGCAATTCGAGAAACTGCAAATGCATAGCATTAAGTATAAGATAATGTATAAGTACCCTCGCCAAGTTATGAATTGCACTTATTATGCATTTGACTGAACTGCAACAGATCGTTGCCACAGATTAACTTATCAAGATAGCATCTTCTCCCTCATTCTTAGTTTTGAAAAAACTAAATATCCTTCCAAGACATCTACATTATATTTACTAGTCAATAACAGTGATTTAAAGTTCCAAACATATTAAATCAGAAATAGTTTTGTCCTTAATAGATGACTAATAAAGGAAAATACAGGGTAAAACTAATTTGAAAATCAACTGCCAATTTCGGATATCAACTTACGTCTTTCACGAGCTTCAGATGACAAAATCTGACTAAGCATCATCTGTCTCCGTTCTTCTGCCTCCCTACATTTATTTCCCTTATGTTATGAGATTATTAAGAACATTATCGGAACAAAAGAAAAAGAAGTAACACCCTAATTGATTTAAAACCCAACCTGTTGGCATCATCATTTGCCTTCTGCTGTTCAGGATTTTGCTGCCCTCGGGCTCCTCCCTGCTTATCAATATAAAGTAGTGAGGTCAGCACAAAAGCGCCAAGAAGCCAACCTCTTTTTGTAGCACAGATGTTCAGATAAACTAAGTTGTACTTACAGCGCCTTGTTGAGCCATAAGCTCCTGCATTCTCCTCTGTCTGATTGCTTCGAGTTCGGGATCAGCCTAATAACGGAATTCATAAAGTTAAAGAACAAACATCCAATGACAGGGAAAACAAATAGCTAACAAAGCCAATCATACTAAAAAAACACATAATTGAAATAACATGCCAACTATAAATAACATATAGTCTTTGACTTCCATTCATTTACATGTATAGACTTACAAGAAAAACAAGGGAAAGAAGGCAGTGCTTCTGGTTATCCGATCTATTTGAAAAAGTGAACTTTGATATCTAGCCAGGCATGGTTGAGATCATGAACTGGTTCATTGCTTGACAAACCAGACAACTAAACCATACAGTTCTGTGTGCTTTCTAAGGCACCGTAATTGCATTACAAGACTGTAAAAGGTTCATAACTTCACTTATCATTACATGAGCCAACTCCTGCACAATTCCAAACCCATTACTTATGAGTCTGAACTGGAGGATAGAAGTGTAGAACTAACTACCTAACTCTCTCAGACCATGTTTCAGAAACTCTAGTGATTGTAATTCTTCAAAGTTGATTACTTTCTGTGGCAGGTAGTAGAAAACCCAATAACATGGCTATCCCAGATAACTACAACTATAGAAAAGACCGAAAAGCTTCTGGGTACTAGCAGCTACTCAATTTCAGCTCCCAATCCATATTGAAGACCATAAAAGAGTACAGATTGATTAAAACCCAGCTATAATTTATATAATTAGTGGCAATCTGAATATGAAAAGTTAAAAACATTCATAGCCCTAATTCAAAGTATGGCAAAATTATCTAGTGGGAAGTAAAAGGAAAACTGAAAGTGAGAGAGAGAATTTACCATTGATTCAAGTTGTGAGTAGAGAGAGATCTAAGTCTGGCTGAGTATGAGTTTGAGTTTGAGTTTGAGTTTGAGTTTGTGTTTGTGTTTGCGTTTGTCGGACGCGAAGTCTGAGATCTTTATATACAGATTGTACTGTTGCACGCAGCACTCAGAAACTGTATATAAGCTTTGGTATAGAAAAACACAAGAACGAAAAGGAACTGGGCCAGCCCAGTTCATTGGGTTCGTTCCATTTTGGTTGTATCGTCCTTATATCGGCCCATTTCTATACATGTAGTAGTAGAGCACAATCCAGTTTTGTTTCCGGAGCCTAAAATTAGTGGCATCCTTGTTACGCGAAAGTTGAAAGGTATTAGTAACTTTTAAAAATTAATATAGACTTTTAAAATCAGCCTAAAATCAGTTTTGAAAGTCTAGGTGTATTCAATATAGACTTTTAAAAATTCATCAAAGTCTGGGTGCATTCAACTAGATTTTAAAAAATCATTATAAATTCCACCAAAGTTAAAAGGTATTCAATTAAGACTTTTTAAAATGAATAGAAGTTTAGATATCAAAATATCATTCATACTTATGGAATTAGTAACTCATGGATAACTGTGGACTTTGTAGTGTAAATTACACACACCAAACTCCAATATTTTTCCATCCACTAGAGTAAAGATTTAGAAAAGTCTACGACAGACTTGTATTCCTGGTGATTCTTTGCATGCCCTTTTCTTTTGAAGCTGGCATTCTCATTTCTTAGCTAAATTTGTTCATTCATGAAGTTTTCGTTAGTTTTTACTCTAGCCAATTGCATGCCTAGAATGTTTGAGATGGTTTTAGTGTGACAGTGGACTAAATTGATAACACAATGCTATGTAGCTAAGTTTAGAGCATAGCTGAAACATGCATATCTGCCGCTCGAGCAGGAAAGGGGATATACTTCTGAACATCAGTAAAAGTTCTGGCACAATGCTATGTAGCTAGGTTTAGAGCACAGCTTAAACATGCATATCTGCCGCTCGAGCAGGAAAGGGGATATACTTCTGAACATCAGTAAAAGTTCTGGCAAATGTGGTGTTTGGAGGTAGAATGGAGGCATGTCGTCTGTTGCTGAGAGCACAGAGCACACGAGGTAGGAACTTTGGATGTGCCTTGTAGCCTTCTAGGGACTCGACTTTCAAGACTTGGCATTTCAATTTGATATCGGGGATTCGGGGTGTTTCCTTCTGATTTCAAGATCTTTCTTCAGCATTTAACAAATTTAAGATTGTCAAAGGGTGGTCTAGATATCTCCATAGATCTGTCTATAAGCTTTATATTCAGAAAAGAGGACTAGTACTTGAAAATCCTCTCCATCCCAAAGACAATGCCAGACATATATTTCATTGAGCTTTGAAGATCTTTACGCATAAAAGAAACAGCAAGAATTTCTTGTTGAACCAGTACATCCTCAGATGCTTGATTTTACACCAAAAGACAAATACATTTTTTTCTTTTCAGGAACAAGTGACGATATCAACCGTTTCCATATGTATGCTTTCCCCACAGCTCAATCAGTAGTTTTCCGCCTCATCAGGTGTTGCATATCAAGTTCATTGATTTTAGCAGCAAGTATGAAGTCATTCTCTGTCAATCCACCTGCACAATGCATATCAAGAATCATTATCATTCAGTAAACGTAATATACAAAATCAGTATGGAAGAAAATCCAGTAAGTTGAATCTCCCGCTGGCAAAATTTTGAAATTGGTGCAAATTAAGTATTCAGCAGGTCAGATTTATTCAGGAATTAATCGGACTATTCACCAGTCAAAAATTCAGGAATAATCAGTCTATATAAGGATTATAAGCTGTATCTCAGACAAATTATTGGTCCGGGACATGAAAGGTACACGGACATTGAAATTAATAATATAGAAGACATGAAAACCTACACTCTCAGAGAGAATCTAAAGCACAACAATACAATATCATCAAATGACAAGTGCAACTACATCACATTACTTCATTCATAGGATCTCCTTACCAATTGCATGTGTCCATATCTCAATGGTCACATTATTCCATCCAACAAGATGAAGGTCTGGATGATGACCTGCAACAAACACATTCATGATGCTAATCCAGATTAATTATGTTTTAAACTATTTCAGCTTAAATTCATTCTATATATACACACACACACACACACACATACGGAGAGGATCCAGAGGACGTCCGCACGCCCTTAAAGTGTGGACGTCCCTCCGTTCTCCACCGACGACGATGCGCCTCCACCCGAGCGGACTCCAGCGACCACTTTCTCTCCCCGGCGAGTCCGCCGAATTCTAGTTTTCCGGCGAGATCAATCTTGTGTGAAGTTTTGGGTTTAAATCGATCTCGTCGGGAAGGGAAAGTGGTCGGGGACACCGCTGGAGTCTGCTCGGGTGGAGGCACGCCGTCGTTGGAGCCGTCCGGTGGAGAACGGAGGGAAGTTCGCACTTTAAGCCCAGTGCGGACGTCCTCTTTGGATCTAGAAATCAGAAAAAAGAGGCTTAAGATACCTTCCGCTTCGGCAACATCAGCCACGAGCTTAAACATTTCCAATCCTTTAGTAAAGGATTTAACTCTCCATGACTTTTTCAGTTTCAACAAACCACTTTCACTTATCAAACTCCATCCATCCACCTAAGCCAAATACATATCTTAGAGAAGAAACACATATACTTTAAGTGATTAATTATACCGCGAACCACCAACCTTCGGGAGTAAATTACTTGCTGATTCTTCAGTCATAGGTCGCATATCCTTTGAGGTGCAGGGCACACACTTCTTTGTTGACAAATCTAATGAAGCCAGAAAATCATTGGATATGGAAATAAAATTTGATATACAATGAAGAATCATAATGCTAGTATTAACAAAATTTGATATTAAGCATAGACTCAGAAAGACCAATCAGTAGGTTCCTTCCCTATAATGAAAAAGAGCCTCTATATTATTGGAAGCCAGAAAAGTTTTTAAGGAGCAGAGAAAGAAAGAACAGAGATTCAACCCACAAGTAAAAAGAAAAACAACTCAAAAACATATCTGAATTGCAAATGTACATACTATGACACATTCATGGCATCTATTTTTTTTAACTAACTAGCATCAGAGAGAAATGTACGGATTCGTAAAAGGTTTGCAGTGACATTACCTACCAGTAGGTGACCTATACTCCTAACTGCCAAAGTAGTACCGGGACTGATATTTTTAAGTTTGATGATAAAGGTCGTGATTAAGCATATCTCAAAGTTGTAAAACAGGTAGGGGAGATAAAATATCCAAGGTAATAAACGTTGACAAACTGATAGATCACCAAATTTCTCAAAACGGGAACATTATTTAATTTTTCCATCTTAGGAACTAGTGCTTGCATGGTAGAAAGATTAGTCTTTCCATGCTATAATATCTGAAATTCACGAACAATTGTGTATGACACAATGACATCAACATGGCTTTCAGTGGATTATATCAAAGTAATCGGAAAGTTTTGGTATATAAATTGAAGTTCCGAGTTGAATGAAAGGTCTACACGCACCTTGGCCAGTGCAAAAAGTTCTAAATCCAGAAACTGAGTTTCTACTGGATGACACCCCGACATTGTTCTGAAGTATCTCATATACTCGGCTACTGGAACTGTATTTTAAGTACATAATTCATTCTCACAAACTCAAGAAGCGGAGTACTAAATTACAAAAACCCGCATTCTAAAAGAAGAAAAGTGGATGCATACTGCAGTCATTAAACTAAACAAAAACAGAATCTTTCACTATAAAATTGAAGGATGTTTTGAAAACTTTGCACCCAATCATACAAACTACAGCCGATACAGATACTAGGTAGCCCAATTCACAGACACAGTGTGATCATCATAACACAAATCTGGCATCAACCACATTACAAGTAGCACACCTATCAAATAAACCCAATACTCCTTTCCACTCTACTCTTTCTATTCACATTGATCAGAATGAAGATCAGTAAAATAAAGGGTATGCAGAAACAATCAAAAGATCAGATTTTTATCCGGTCTGATCAAACATTAGCAAAACCCAATAGCAAAACATCAAAACCAAATAAAAGGGCATGCAGGAAAGTACCGTCCATGAGCTCCAAACAGGTTCTGAAACACTGACACTACTGCTACCTGAAAACCAAACACAAAAACAAACTCAAATACCAAAACCAAATCTAAACCCATTAACAATCACATAGAAATATAGAAAAAGATGGCACCTTTGGGAATGGAAGCTGTAACATTCGACTCATGAATATGGGATTTTCTTTGTGGGGCAAATTGGCAAAATAAGAACCATTTAACACAAACTTTGTGGTCCCAAATACAAATAGATAAACTTCCGGGGTCTCTTTAGTAAGAACCAAAATTTAAGTGGTGGGTTTGGTATTAATAAACGTGTCATGTAAACATAAACTTTCGGGTTCGTCATCTTCGTCTCTCTGAGAAAACCAAAACTGCTTCTCCGATCAAAATGGTCAGTTTTTTTTTTTCTCTAATTTTTTTTTCTTTGCTTATATATATGGTTGATATGATAAGTAGTAATTTCTAGGGTTAGGGTTTAGTGCCACGTTTGCCGTGAGCTTCTTGATCCGAGTTTCGGTTGAGCTGGATCTTGCAGATCCTGAAACGACGACGTAATTGGAACACGATTTTTTGGAGATAGATTTGTGTAGGCATGCATTGTTGATCGGAAACTAAGAAATTTGTTAAGAAATTCGCAAGCTTTGATTGTTTTGTTGCTGAGAAATGTAAGAGACATAGTGATGGAGTGTGATTGAGGGTAAAAAGGGGATCAATTTGACATGTTTAGGTGGAATTTGATCTGCCATGGCCAATTGAGGTAGTAAGGTTTTGGTGTTTGCTTGTTTTTGTTTGATTGATGATGTTATAGGAATGTGGAGCACAATGTAGGTAGTGTTATAAGTGGATTATGATTGAATTTCTGATAATTGAGCTGATACGGAACTAGTAAGCTTACGCAAGCTGATTAGGTTATGATTCCGGTGCACCAGTAATGGGGATATATTTGTTAGATAGGGTTTCTTGGTTGCAATATAAGACAGATGTGGTTTCCCAAAAGAAAATTTGTGCTTTCGCTGTGTTAGATATGCGAATATCTCTATTTCCTGTATACTATCGTAGGCTAGAAATCGTGTCTGGTAACAAGAAATTATCTCATTTTGTTGCTTGTTTGGCTGGTCTTGTTGGAAGCATTGTTGGACTTGGTGTTATATCGCATTTGAGATAACTTGGAAGAGATAGTTGACTTGTAACTTTGAAGAGTAATGTGTTAAATAATAAGATAATGTAAGCTTTTACACTATTGGAGGCGTGATATGCAATTGCTTGCCCCTGATAAACATGGATCAGTAGATATCTGACCTTAATTGGACGGGGCTAGGGTGTATATCCTAGTATTCATAATGCTACAATAACTGCTGCATTGAACTTATTATGTTTTGGCAATATCTGAGCTCTTCATTGGATGTTATTTGTAGGAGTCATGCCCTACTGTAAAGAACATCCTCCTCCTAGATTCTGAAGGAAAACGTGTAGCTGTCAAGTATTATTCAGAGGACTGGCCAACGAATAATGCAAAAGAAGCTTTTGAGAAAGCTGTTTTCACTAAAACTCAAAAGACAAATGCACGGACTGAAGGTAATTTGTGCTCTAATTATTTATCTTAATGTAATATGAGTGTTGTCAATTTCGTTTAACTCCTGCAAATTTCTACTCCCTCGCATGAGGTAATCTGTTGTTTTGAATCTTTAATTTGTAACACTTTCTTCGAGTGCAGCTGAGATAGCAATGTTTGAGAACAGCATAGTAGTTTGCAAGTTTATTCAAGACCTTCACTTTTTTGTTACCGGGGGGGATGATGAAAATGAGCTCATTTTAGCCACAGTTCTTCAGGGATTTTTTGATGCAGTTGGAATTCTCCTCAGGTTGTTCTCACCTTTTCTGTTTGTAGACAATACTATAAAGTAATCAGATTTTGATACTCATTTTGGCTTACTTTTGTGCAGAGGCAATGTGGACAAAAAGGAAGCACTTGAGAATTTGGACCTCATTCTACTATGCCTAGATGAAATTGTTGATGGCGGGTGAGTTATAAGTTAAAACCTTCATGTGAATAAAGTTTTGTAGTGTAATTCAGGTAATTAAATTTCCAAGGTTCAGCTCATTATTTTTAGTAGTAGACTGAAGATTTTGCATGATATAACAACAAAGGTAATGATGCGTAGTGCATGTTAGGATGTTTTTCATCTCAATTTGGGATTGCTGTTCCCAGTCCACTAGCTGGGGTATAGTTTTGGGCAATGGCTATTCTGTTTGGTAGGCAGGGGGGTTCATCTGTGGCTGTTTAGTTCATGCTGAAATGGGAGATTTGAATATCAGGGGAATGCCACTAGTTGAAGAATTTGTTGATTGCCGTCGGTGCTATATTTTTGAGATCTTACCTTATCCTTAGAGGTGTATTTTTGGTGGAAAGTTGTTTGATAGTGTATCTTTGGTGGAAAGTTGTTTAATAGTGTATTTTCTTGCCTAAGCTTGGTTATGTTTTGTGGTTTACCTTTCGTTGTATTCATATATGTTTTTCAAATAATACCCTCTATACAGGAGAGGGTTGCTATTTCTACCTGGACTTGACATGTTCTTTTCTTTTTGCACAGCATTGTTCTTGAGACCGATTCAAATGTTATAGCAAGTAAGGTTGCGAGTCATAGTATTGATTCTGGAGCTCCATTATCTGAGCAGGTATGTCAATTTCTCTTCTCGTATGCCTTACCTAACCCCATAACAATGATGTTCATCAATTTAAATCAGACATGTAAAGCAATTCAAGTTAACAACTAGACTGAACCAACCATATTGTATATTGATTTAGATATCTTTTATTTGCAGACAATAGGCCAAGCACTTGCTACTGCACGCGAACATTTTGCCAGATCTCTTCTCAAGTGAGTGGATGACAGGAGAAGCATGGAAAGAACATCAGTCTAATATATTCTTATCCATTAGGTGTAATGGCTTATAGTAGTGCATTCGCGAAATTGCGTACTGTAAGAATTTATCACTTCCTGCTCAATTCATCTCCTCGTACAGAACTCAAATAATACACATTAGAACAATTCGAGTAAAAGGTTCAGAATTCAAGTTATGGATTTGAGATACAGGGTTATATGTTTTTGAGTTGAATGTGATCATCACATGGGTACTTGAGAATGTTTCTGCCATTTACCAATACATGGGCAACATTACGAGATGTTTAATGCCAAGTTATGTTGGTTCCACACCCGATTTTATTGCAGTTTTTTTTGGAAAGCACATCTTTATTTAACTCCATATTGGTAGAGGCAATTAGGCATGTCAAACCTAAAATCCATTATTCATAAAGTATTTGGACAGTGTTAGAAGTTAAATCTAACAGAAAAATGACATCTCAAATCCAGATTAGATTCAAACTTACAAACACGACTATTTAACAACATACCAAGTTTCGATTATGCATCTATTTTGTTACCATATCACTAGGAATCATTCTCAATACGCCCCCACTACACTAAATGAAGCCTGCAACATTTCCTTTCAGCTAGAAATTCTCAAGACAAGAGCTTGGTGCAAAATGCACTTCCAGGCTTCCGGCACTGTAACCTACTCGATGAGGATATAATTTGCGTTATGTCTGAATGCATCTCCCAATGTTGGTGGTAAATTATTCCGAGTGATATTTTTATGAACCAGGGCATGAGTTTCTGCCTCGTGTTGGAACATCTGAACCAACTCTTGAAGCTCTAATTTTCTAACTTCAACTTGCTCTTCGGCAATAGGCTCTTTCAACCCAAGGTAGAGCAACCCAAGTAGAATTAGCACGATTCCAATAAAAAAGAGTATGCCTGTAAATAAGCCAAATGCATATGGTGTATTGTTTGCTCCAGGCATTCCATCAACATTGATTCCAAAAAGCCCAGTGATGATGGAAAGCACAAGGCCACAACCACCAAAAACAGCAAGATTATGTGTCACTTTTAGGCTTCTGTCCTGGATTGACATTGAAAAGAGGACAAAATCAGCAGTCAATATAAATTAGATATATATAAAGTTCCATTAAATTTCACGTTATTGTTTGTGTACACAGACCTGCAACCATGCACGAACAGTGCTCTGCATCACATCCTGAATTGTAAATAAGCGGCCACGAACTGCTTCTTGCTCCTCAATCATTTCTCTTGTGCTCTTTCTTATTTTCTCCAATAAGGTTCTTGTGATATTTCCTTTCAAATGTTCAAGAAGCTCAAACAAAATCTCCTCTCTTGCATGAAGTGACCACTTTACTCTGATGACCTGAAAATGGAATTTTCAGGAAATTAATCAATTTTGTTGACGTTTTAATTCTAAAGGACACTAAAAAATAGTGACTAATGACAGTTCTTTAAATAAATATCACTGCGACTCGGTTTTTCCACTTCAACAGTCAAGAGAAATGAGGTCACTAATAAACAGATATAACATAATGTATAGTTGCTAAAAGTTAGTTTGTCCAAAATAAATAGAGTATATGGGTAAAACTATGGTGCAAGTAGCTTGGAATCAATGACATTCAAATATATTCTTAGACTATAAACATTCACTGTAGGTCTTATTATTGAATTAGAAATCATGTAACAGATAACCTCAGATATCATACTCAAGTTCAATCTTCATTTCCTAATGAAATATCAGGCTATTTCTCATACTTAATGGTTTACTAGCAAAAAGATGTAACATACCTGTCTCGATAACTTTCTGATTTCTTGGTTGAGAATTATGCTGAAAAGATTCAAATCTTCATGGTTTCTCCTATTCATTGAGGAAAGAACATTTATTAGTCATATACAAAATGGTATCAACTTTTCACTTAATGAGATAGTATCACTTTATGAGGACTATCTAAGGAAGTACCTGTTCATAAACTTCAATTCAATCTCATCTGCGGCACCAAATATGGACTTGCGGAACAGCCTGAAACAACCAACACATCAGAGACATAAGGAAATTAGAATATAGGGACTCAAAATACTCTAAAATCCATTCTGAGATAAATGAACCAACTTTCATGTAAAACAAACTAATCAACCCTGCTGAAAGACGATGTAAAAGGTCCAAATCTATAGCATAAACAATCAAACGTCTGCTTTTACATATTGCATGAACTGAACTGTAATTGTGTCTTTGTGTGCATGGGGGAGCATTTACACAAATACCATATAAAACTCATTGCAGCATTTTTGAATGCATAGATGAAAAGGGGAAAAGAAAATAAGAAAGCATTTCATATGATTGGAACACAAAAGATAGCATTCATGAGACTAGACAAATAGTTGAAGTAGCATTTTAAGAAGTATGTATTGTAAGCTGAAACATATACAATCAATAAATATCAACGTTACCTATCATCCCATCGAGTAAGGCGGCTAGTTAGATGTGCTATGACTTCATGCACTGTTTTTGGTACGTTATAGCCTCCAGTGGAAAGAAGTTCCTAATCAGAGCAAAGACAAAATGGAATAAACATGGCATCACAATATGTTATTAAATTGCATGAGCAATAAAATCATAGCTTAGTTCAGAATCAAGGCCATTAAAGAGAAATTTAATAAGCACAACCTGAACTTCTGTGATGCCCAACACATTTATATTTGATACATGCCCTTTCACATGCAAAGCAGTTACAAGGAAGTTTTGTGCTTGCCAGGAACGAAGTACAATGGGTATATCATCCTCATCAACAAATGGATTACCAACTGACTGTCCCAAGAGCTCAAATAACAACCCCCCAGAAACTCTAACTGGGACCTGAATAGAAGTACAAAGCATGATCAATAAACAAGGAAACAAGAGCTCACACAAGAATGAAAGCCAAATTCATTCTCAAGATTAATAAATATAGCTCATTTACAGGACGGCTCAATTTTGTTACTCTTCACCTCTGTGGATCCACTCGTAGGATTCACAAGTGTTAAGCAATGTATATAAACCTCAAAGATATACCAACTAGAGGTCCTTACTTTCCTAGATGTCATGAATCATGAAATAAGGGGCTAAGATGCAAAAGAAGAGACTAAGATGTTTTGTGCATATTTTCAGTAAAGAGCTTATTGGCTTTCCTAGCAGTCTAATAGTGCGGATATAAGACCTCTCAGGCTTTTCTTGGCTTAGAAAGTTAAATATCAAGTGTAAGATGATCCTAACAGTTTGTAAAATTATTGGTAGTTTCTAAGTATAGAATATTCTATATGCAATGGCCATACATCACAAATTGCAATAGGGGTGCACAATCCTACAAGCCACCATCTGTAGTTAAGGCGATTCAATCCCAGGTCTACTTTCTTAATACAAGAGGCCTAAAAGCTGATTCTTCCAAGTAAATAGCAATTCCATATTATGTAAGATGCACTTTACCTCATATAATAGGTGTTTCATTCTATCACTAATCAGTCGACTTTCATCTCTTAAAGCTAAACTGACAGCGGGATGTAGCCACTGGGCATTACGGAGCCAATCTTCAACCGCATGATGACTTGCAGAGAGATGGCACCACCAGACAGGCCCTACTGGACGCTCCCAATATGGAGCTGCTAAGTCTGCAACAGTGAAGTCATCTTCATCATCAATCCCAAACTGTTGAGGATCCCAACCAGCATCAGCTTGCACATTTTGGACGATTTCTGAAATTCTAGTCCACCCAATTGGCACCCAATGATCAGCCACTCTTTCACCATCATGAGCCGGGCTGTATTTGTAATCACCACTTATGGACTTGTTCCTGTCATGTATTGGGAAAGAATCCTGAACTCCTTTAGAAGGAACCCGCAGCTTCTCATGGTCACCACCATCTGTATGTTGTCTGCTTGGGATTGTTGAGACAGATTTCAAACCAATTGATTTCTTTCGACCTCGAATGAACTCAAAAGCACAGATAAGCCCCTCAGTCCAAAGTTCACTCCCAGGCATGACATCTTTACTATAACTATTCTTATGGACATCTGGTTTCTTCGGCTTATTGCTACCGGAACAAGAAATGCTGTCACCTGTTTTACTCTTGTTGCTGTCTTCCATCTACACATACACACATAAAGATAACAAACCAGCTACTACTCTAACAAGAAAAATAATTTCTATTTCCCTCAGAAAAAGAAACCAAGATGCTGAAATTGGTGATCACAGCCCAAAAATACAATGTATGAAACCATCAGATTCAAAGCATCCCTGTAATATAGGCATTTAGCACAACATTGATGATAAAAATCATAACTTGCCAATTCTTTGGTATCAGAAACTTGAACCCACAATGCAAACTTGAAGCAAAGCACTTCACCTTAATTTCTTACCATTTCAAATATCAACAATCCTTAAAAGAACTAAACTTTACCCATAATCAAGAAAAGCGAAAGAACCCAGAAAAGAAAAGGCTATGTCTGATTGTCTACCATAAAACTGAGATGAATATTGAAGTGATGACCCTTGATGAGAATAACGGTATGATCAAGAAAAGAAAAGGGCTTTTGTGATGCGTTCTAGAATGAATCAAGTATAGTGGAAAGATTACCGGAGAAAGAAGAAGGAAGAGTGATTCTGAAACAAACTGCCATACAAAGTGAAGGCCTTTCTCCACTGACAACAATGCTTAAAGTTTAATGCTTTAAGGCGTTGGAAGCTGCAACTTCCAAACTGGGGGCTTGTGGAGCACTCTCGCAGGTTCCTTGTTGGGTAAAGACACTGTCTAGTGTTCACAGTTAGACTGAGATTTTGTTGTTGTTTTCTAATGAAATTGAGACTTCCAGCGACGACAATTCGTCGGTTAGAAGTGTGGTTAAGTTTACTTCTTTATGGGATGAGGGGCGCCAGTTGGAGAGCCCTATGCCAATGTAAATTTGTTGATTTGAAGATTTTTAGTGTTCAAATACAGATACCCGTTCTCAAAAAAGAAAAAGAAAAAAGAATATATACAGATATACCAGTTTCCTTATATTACTTTTGAGGGTAAATGTTGATGAATTTATCAAAACCGTATTTGTGTGACGGTCATTTATGTATTGAGATTTCTGAGGGTCACGCATTGCAACATAGCTTCTAGACCCGCTTCTAAATCTAAGAACCTAGCTGAGGCTTTACGAAGATAGTTTTAGGAAGGACTGTGAAATCCAAGAATTAAAATATACACATTTTTTTTAATAACTTAAATTTTGTTTTTTAGTGACTTAAACTTTGATTTTTATGAAATGTTATTCAAAACAAAAAGTGTGAATTTTCACAACTAAGAAGTTGGATCTTTGGTAAGAATGTCAACAAAACATGTCAATGTCAACAAAACATGCCGCAACCTACTGAAGAAAACCAACCCAGATGCTAGTGGGGTCTCAGCAGTATCCCATATTGGTGACTTACATTCAAAGCAAACCATGATTTTACTATAACAAAGAAAAGCGATGAACGAGAAACGAAACGGGGCGTAGTATAGTACTTTACTAATCCGAATTAGCACACTGCGTTCCTACGTTAAGCTTGACAGGAAAAATAAATATCTAGGATACAACCTCGTGGCACAGGGCAGCAGCCAGTCAAGGTCTCTTTTATGACCAAATAAGAATATATGATGATTATTAAGAGGCCTAATACCTCTGATTGGCCACTTTCAAACTCAGAGTGAGACCCTGAAAAACCTGGAGGTGACTGAGATTAGTAGCTGTTTTGCCATAATTGTTGAGACTGCTTAGAAGGTTGGCCCTGTGAGCCACCCAGGGATGCGTCCCTTGAACTTTGCTGTTGATGATCGAGGGACATCCCTGTCTGAGAATGATAGAAGTTTGGGTAGTTTAGAGCTCCAGCAAATTGCTGCGATGGTTGCTGGGTTTGGCGGAAACCAGCATGCTGTTGATTCTGCCCCTGGAAACTGTAATAATTGCTGGCTGGAACAGCGGGCATTGCTCGGGAACCAGGTCCGTGTACCCACATGCCTGAGTTGTCATTCTGAGAAAAGAGCATAAAATTTAAATTACAATAAAGCATAAGAATGGGGCAAAAAGTATAAGACAAATAACAATAATGTGTGGATACAGTATCCTTCTTCTGATAAACCATACTTGGTCGCTCATCGTTGGATCTAATGGTGTTCTCTGTTAAATGAGATTTTGAAAGTAAATGAATGGTTGCCGGTGTTTATCCAACTTTCCTATAGTTCATTCGGTTATTTTCCAGCACTGCATTATATCTAATTGCGGATGACCAAGCATCCACTGGTCACCTGATGACGAAGAATGTGTACAAGGGGAGGAAAAAGGGACTCACAGATGAGCGGGTATGAAAGGCATTTAAAAGAACAAAAGCCAAGTACTAATGTGCATTTACTGAGACCGGTAAAACAACATTACCTGCTGAAGTGACATCAAATGGTTACTGTCCTTGTACTGGGAGCTTATAACATCATCATAACCGATTGTTGTGCCGGTAGGTGCAGATGGAGGATTCAAAGGAAAGTTTCCTCCAGGAATGCTAGTTGAACTACCAAACCCATAACCAGAAGGAATATTTGCAGACTGGGGCAAGCTGCTGACAGAAACACTATTTTTATACTGTGGGAGAACTGCAGCCAGTGACTGATGGTATGTGCTGTTACCAGCAAAAGCTTGCTGGAATGCTGATGGCATATATGTGTAGCTCTGAGGCAAGAAAGGATAACCAATCATGTTGGAAAAATGTCCCAAAGGTAGACTAGGTTGAGAGTAAGGGTGCAGCAGGTGTTGTGGAAGAGCAGGTCCAGTTGCAACACCAGCACCGGGTAGGGTCTGTTGAGTAGGTTGAGCAGAAGAGATGCCACCTGCTCTCAAAGCCTGCATCCACACAAATTTGGTAGAAAAATTAGTACTCAATGTGTAATAATCATGAACTCTCTTACTTGTTTAGCTTTTTGTTTGTTTAAGATATCAAACTATGTTCTATTCAGGCAGTCAATTCTCTGACATTTACTATTTCAACCCATTCTCATCAACAAGTTCATGGTGTTAATATCATCTTCCAGAAACTACTTCAACTGGGATGAAAAGGCAAGTCAGCAAGATTAAAAATAATTATACAAGAAATGATCCTATTACTGTTTTCCTGCCATAATCTGCAATTTTCATAATATCTTGTCTAATCTGTGACTATAATGACTACAATATCACTGAAACTAGCAGCAGAAAGTAAAAAGTGTAAATGTATTGGCCAAACTGAGCATTTTCATTATCTCGATTAATTATGCATGCCGGTATTTTGGAAACAGATATCTTCCATAAGATTAGGACATGTGCACAGAAAAGAGGACATGTCACGTTTGAAGTTACAATCATAACAAGCGCTGAAGGGATTGACTTCAAATCAAACTCATGAAAATGGTAATAAAAAGAAGAGGCAAGGAGAAGGGATTGAGTTTCTTGTCTATCTTTAACGGAAACATACGGCCAAATTTTTTTAGTTTAACTCAATCAAAGACCAGAAGGGACTGGTTACACCAAATAGAACCCCAAGGCGGGAAAATACCATAAATTCAGCCAACTTGATGTAGTTTGACAAAATAACTTGTGTTGAGCTGTAAGAATCTCAATTTAACATGATCATATTAACAACTTTTTCACTGCACAAGAGCATTTTGCATCTGGAGTGTTATTACTTTGTTCTTGAAAGAATATTGGTTTCAAGTACCGAAAGAAAAAATATCATAAACAATAAAAGGAAAGTCACCTCTGGCATGGACATGGTGGGACTGCTGATGGAAGAAGGCACGTTGCTATATTTTGTGGGCATAGATTGTGTCACAGGGAAAGGTGAGTATGGAAGATCCTCCCTCACATTCTGAGCATTTGAACCCAACAATGTGCTGGGCAATGAGTTTGTGTATGCCTGCTGAAAAGAGAATATGCGAAGTGAGATTCAACTAGATTAATGAACTCCACCTAAACATGGATTACATAGTAATTTAAAGGAAAACTTGCATATCAATATATACTCCACCTACTCCTACATAACTGGGAACACCAAAATAGCCAAATACAACTGAAAGTATGAAGTAAATAAAGGATAGGCTATATGCTCCCTACAATTTCCCATATTAGCTTTTTTAGTGCAGATTTGAGTAACAATGTTTCTCACTTCCAATAACTGTCTTGGTATTTCTTTCCCACTCCTCACACCATCATGCATGCACCATTTTCCCTAACTTCTAGTCCACTTGTGTAATTAAAGAGCACATGCCCCAAAACACATTATCTAGCACTAGCAATTAGTGCCATCATAAAACCAAGAGGACAGGCATAGTATGAGAGTTTATCTTAAAAACTAAGAATTCCAACCACCAAAACTTAACAGTTTATCAATTACCATCATGCTTGAAAAGGGAGCATTGTTCTGCATCTGTGAACTCTGTTGGTGAGAGAATGCCATATTCAGTTGTTGGGAGCTGTCATATGCAAATCCAGGTGCAGAAGGAAAAGTATATTGGATGCCCTGATCAGCTTCAGGGGTTTCCTGTTTTAAGACCTCTGGTTGTGGCACTGAAGGAGAATCATAATCTCCAGCATTGGCCCCAGTTCTATGAACCAAACTTCCATCAGAGGTATTTATGAGATGCTCATCTCCATAGTAGTCAGGATTTCTGCAGGATAACATATCTCTTCAGAGGACGTTAAACAACCAACATGTATAAACACAGCCAATACCATATGATGGACATACCTAGCATCTGAGTGCCCAACAGCAGAAACATCTACTGCCGGAGATGTCTCTTCCAAGTCACTTTTCAGTGGATGAGAACTTGCAAGATCAGGTTCAGGGCCAGATCGGAAACTTCCAAAGCTCAAGTGCAAGCAATCTGGAGTATGGAGCTGTAGGTGATTTGGAATGACTACTGGGGGAGGGTTCTCGTCTTCAGGTGGTGCTCCCCTATCATCCTTCTGTAAGTCAAGCTGCTGCAAGTTTGCAGCCACTGATGAAGCATCATGCTCACCTGAAACAAAAAAGTGATGTACAAAATAAGAATTCATAGGACAAAGATTAGCATCTATATGTAGTTTTGCAGCAATGTCACAACCGAATGTCCCACTGGAACAGACCTCCTTAATTATTCATTTAAGAAAGTTCAGTGCTTGTGTTATTCATCTCATACAATCACCTACTCATGTATTCAAAATGCAATGCGTAAAAGAACCGTTAAATTGCAACTGTACCATTCTATAATTCACAATCGATAGAAATAATATGGGTTGCGAAGAAAGACGCAGGCTTGGCTAAAAACGAAGCATCATGGTTACCTTCATTATCCTCGAGGACATGTCTCTGTGTATGGTAGGGATCAATATCCTCATACGAGCTATTATCAAACGCTGATGCATTGGCCGAGTTATCTTCTTGCACATTTCTACCGGAAACAGAAGTAGGCCCATCATGGCTTGTGTTCAGTGCCTCAACGGAACCATCATCTTCCGTATCAACCTCATCCAGTTGGGATGTTACATGCTGATTAGTTTCATCCACGGGAAAGCTTGATGAATTAGCATACAGCTCAGAATTTGCAGGTTTCCCTAAAATGGAGGACATGCTAACACCTGGAGGATGCTCAATCAAGGGCCACTCATCAGCCAAGGGCTTAGTCTGCGATGAATTCAGATTGTATCCTGCTGCAGGAGGTGCCCCTGTATCATGATGATTGACAATATGAGCTGGGGGTGCCTTGGCTTGTGGCCTACCCTTCTTAACAATGTCAGCCATTGAAACTTGACCTGGCACCCCTCCCCATGCAGACTGATATCCAGAGGAAGGCTGTGAGGATGAAGATATTCCATCATCAGCTAGTGATGTGACTTTATTTTCAGCTGCCACCGAATCACTGCAACATACATAACACATAAATGGGCACATATATGCTATTGAAAATGTACATACCCATGCTTTTAACGCATATCCAAGAACAACAGAAGTAACAAAATAATTCACAAACAATAGAATTGAAAAATCCATAACAGGTTACATGTTAACAGATCACCTGTGATTTACTTACATAGAAAAGGCGTAATTAGAGAATTTAACAGACCGCTATGATTTACTTATCAAGACTCCCCAGAGAAGGCTTATTTAGCTCAGTAACTTCCGGTGCATATGCAAATCCACAAGCAATTTAACAGAAGCAAGTCAGCAATGGCATCAGATTGATATTTTAAATTTATCACCTGTATGAAGGAGGTCGTTGGCTCGAGTTATATCCAGTTGTGCCAGCCGCAGTAGAGGAAGAACCTGCATAGGCAGGTGTTCCATTTTCCTTCCTGTACGCAGGTCTACCATGCAAAGAACCAGACTCTGGGGAAAAATGTGACAGAATAGATGAGTCGAGACTAAGCTTATCAAGGCTCCACATCATATTTTTCAAACTCAACAAAAGAAAAAGTATTTTCCCTTAAATTGCCATGGCCACATACCATTAGTGCCAAAGTGGTTTGATCCGCCACGTGAAGCATAGCGATCACCGCCTCTACCACCATAATTTGAAAAATTAGCACCGCGGGACCTAGAATCCGTTGGTTCCTTACTCTGCAGCAAAATGAGAGACTCACAGAGGTGAGAAAGGTAAACGACAATATAAAACCACTACAAAAAAAAAATGCAAAACTGTATAAAGTTTTGTACTTTCAACACTCACGCACCTCCTTTTTCTTCTCCCGTTTGCTCTTCACTTCATGAAAAGGATCTGCACAAGTTAAAAGCTTCCGATTAGACTCAAAATTTCAACAAAACATATATCTACACACTCAAATCAGATTCATACAAGCTCCGATACCACTTACACACAATATACAACACAACAACATGTCATATTTTCGACAAAAATTTCCCCAAATCAGTAGCATACTTCAATGATTATACATAACAAGTTCGAAACTTTAGTTACTGACTGCAGCTAATAGCATTGGATTAACAAGTATGACAAATTGGGCAAAAATTTAAACCTAAACCTAAACCTCAAAATTTCACAGCTGTCCCAAAATTGCCAAAAAAAAAAACCTAAAACCCAAAACTGGAAAAAACAAATTGAATAGCAAAGATTGAAGCTCTGAGAGGGGACCTTGAGCAAGAAGACGATTGACGGCTTCATTAGGGTCCATGTTACATTCCTTAAGCATAGCATAGATCTCCTGCTCAGTGCAGTTATTGACTATCTCCTTCAAGCTCTGAACCATCTTCCGGGACCCACCTGGTATTCCGGATATTCCGCTACTCCCCTTCCCATTCCCTCCGCCGCCTCTCCCGCTCATTCTTTTTTCTCTCTCTCTCTCCGCCGCGCCTCCTCCGTCAGATCTGACCGGTCCCCGCCCAGACGGCGCTCTCTGGTTTAACCTAGGTCTGCGGACACAAAGAAGGAAGGAAGGAGATAAATATCTTGGCTTTTCCTTCTGTGTTGTGCACTGAGAAAACCCTCGCTTTCTTGCTTCTCTCTCGTTTCTTTTTCTCTTTGCCTCTCTCTCTCTCTCTCTCTTCTGTGAGTGCAAGTGCTTTTTTATTGCCGATTTTCGCAATAGAAATTGAAAAATTAAAAATCTAGGTAAATATTTCTTTGTAAGATTTAGGTAAATATTTCTTTGTGTAAGGTAAGTTTTCTTTATTAGACCTTTACGGCGAATAAAAAAATAGATCGTGCGATTGGGAGATATTTAGTCGAGCATCTTTATATTTACGTGACAAAATTCTCTTAATATGAATGACTCATATATGAAGTTACGATGCAACCGAGGCAACACTAATTGACGAATGTGAGTCGGTATCAAAATACGCAAGAAACTCGGTGTATATGTTTTGTTGTGTGTGGTAAGTTTTCTTTATTAGACCTTTACAACGGTAAATAAAAAAACATATTGAACGATTACGCTGAAACACGACAAAAAGAATTTAATGTGAAACACTCGTACATGAAAGGTGTAGAACTTATGGTCTTCGTTACTATGCTCCCAAAACTATATTCTAAGTAATTTCCTAAGCTATCACAATGATAACAACGAAATCCCTGGATCTATATACTATGTCTTAGTTCATATTCATTCATAAAAATAATTCCATAGATATTGAGTGGTGTTACTAACGCGCCCCCAAAAGCGGTTCGCTATATAAAATGATGGGCTAAATGCTTGTGACACCCTGTAGTTTACACCTAAAATCAGTTTTGTCCCTCACTTTTTTTTTTAAACTGGTATACCCCTATACTTTTAATTCTCGACTGATTTGCCCTTGTCGTCAATTGACCGTTAAAGAAGACTGTTAAGTTGCTGAGACTCAGCTAGAAACCTGCAACATCGACATAATACCCCTGACTATAGTGACTTTTACAGGTCCTTCAGCAAGCCTCACCGACGGCGCCGACGACGGCGCCCACAGCCGGGTGAGTCGAGGTGGCGGCAGAGAGGGGAGGAGCAAGGGAGGGAGGAGAAGGAGGAGGATTTTCTCGGGTCGAAAACCGGGTCGGTGAACTTCCAGTAATTTCCATAAGGATTTTCTTCTTTGCTGGTTTGTGCTGCACCGTCGGGAGATATTCAGAGCTAAGATTGATGACCTCTCGGACGTTTTACTTGTTGAAATCCTGTGCCGCCTTCCCTGCAACAAACTCATATTCCAATGCAAGCTTGTGTCCAAGTCTTGGTATAATCTCATATCTGCTCCTTACTTTGTTCGCCGCTATCTATGCCTTCAACGTCAGATGCAAAAGCCTGTTCTGAAAACCCTAGTTTTTTTCGAGATAACCAAACCAATATCTCTCATCACAACGTCGGATCATCCTGTCTTCAAAGCAGCTGCAAGTAACTTCACTCCCGTCGACTTTGTTGCACCAACCGGGTACGCCATCACCGGCTCACTCTTCTTGGCCGGCTTCGGCACCGTGACCTTTTCCCCGAACTTATAAGAGAAGGTGAGCTCGCCCTTGGGCTTGCCGGAAGGTCGCCGGAAGGTCGCCCTTGGACTTCATGTCCCTGGGGTCGGCGGAGTCGAAGAGCTCCTTGAGGGGGACGTCGGCCAAGGAGGACTTCATGTCTATAAAAAATACTCAAACCCTTCAAAACATTCCCTCAAACCCTTCCACGACCCCGAAACTCTCCATGGATTCCGACCCTTTATTCATCCCCATAATGTTTCACTCCTCCCTTTCCGCCTTGGAGCCATTTGCTTATGCTCTGTTTTTCATCTCCCTATTTTCTCTCTGGCTCAGACCCGGCGGTGTCGCCTGGGCTCTCTGTAAGGTCAGAGCTTGCAACCCTATTCCCGGCCCACCCGGATACCCTCTCATTGGTTCCATGTCCATCTTCACTGCCTCTGCACCTCACAGAGTTCTGGCCAAGCTCGCCAGAAGCTTGAATGCCAAACCTTTGCTGTCTCTATCGGTTGGTTTCACCCGGTTCGTAATCTCAAGCAACCCGGAGACTGCGAAAGAGGTTCTCAACAGTTCAGCTTTCGCTAACAGGCCGAGGAATGAAACTGCATACGAGCTTCTGTTTAACAGAGCCATGGGGTTTGCACCATATGGAGAGTACTGGAGGAATCTGAGGAGAATCGCAGCGACTCATTTGTTCAGTCCGAAGAGAATAGCTGGTTCGGAACGGTTTAGGATTGAAATGGCGAGGTGGGTAAAATTGTCATCTCAATACCTTGGTCTCATACATGTGTCAACATGTTAGCCACGTCAGCTACATAACGGGTTCACTTGACGACAAGGGCAAATCAGTCGATAATTTAAAATATAGGGGTATACCAGTTTAAAAAAAAAAGTGAGGGACAAAACTGATTTTAGGTGTAAACTACAGGGTGTCACAAGTATTTAGCCCTAAAATGATCATGCTTATCCTAAAGTTGTACATACGCATAGTCATAGCGGGCACGGGCAACTATAACCCGAAAGGCCCTGACGTCCTTAACGGCCGTTAACGGCTTTTATTTAAACCCAAAAAAAAGCTCTAGAATTTAGGAAGAGGAAGAAGATGAGGGTCTTGCTGGTGAGCAACACCACCACCACACTCTCACTATCTTTCCCGCCATCGCCGAAACCCTCAGCTCCGTCGCGATTGGGCCCAGACTCGGTCCATTGGGCCAAGAAAGCTCTCGTCGGGGCCCTAGCCGGGGCCCTCTCGCTCGGTCTTCTACTCTCTTCTCCCTCTTCTATAGCGATCGAGTCTCCTTCTCCTCCCACCGTTCCAGAGTACTGCAGAGAAGACGAAGGTGACGTCATCGCGGATCCGGGAGCGCCGGAGCCGGTGGCAACGAACGAGGGGATTGTGGAGGAGGCTTGGGAGATTGTCAATGACAGCTTTCTCGACACCGGTCGCCGGAGCTGGCTGCCGGAAAATTGGAAGGTACGGCGGTGATGAACTGCACAGTAAATTTACAAACTAGTTGAATTTATGTGTGAAGTAATAAAAAGTTACTGTGGTGGTTTGTTTAGATGAAGAAGGAAGATATAAGGACTAGTTCCATCAAGACGAGATCAAAGGCTCATGATATGATCAAGCGAATGCTGGCTAGCTTAGGGGATCCTTACACGCGGTTTCTTTCGCCTGATGAGGTGATTGCATTCACATTAATTCATTGTTGTTTATGTCGAAAAGTGATTTCGAGAAGCTTAGGTTGAGGAAATTAGAGCTGTTGTTGTGAATGTTATACTTTTTTAGGGAGTGCTTGTTGGCTTTAGTTATGAGTTTATAGATTGTACCTTATTCCGTTGGCGTTGTGTCGGTTTTTCTTATGATGTTGAAAATGAAAGTTCTCCAAGATGGCGAGGTATGACATGAGTGGTATTGGAATAAACCTCAGGGAAGTTCCGGATGACAATGGAGATGTGAAAGTGAAGGTACTAGGACTTTTGTTGGATGGCCCTGCACATGCGGCTGGTGTGAGGCAGGTACCTATATTACCTACACTGACAATGTTTAGACTTTCACTTGAAATTGATTCTCCAATATGGAAAAATTTGATGATTTTGTGTCCAAGTTTGATGATATCTCTATATGGCGATAACTGTTCCATATTTCCTTGTTTATATGCATCGACTTTTTCTTCTAGTTGGTTTAACTGAAACTATTAATGTTTCAAACGCTCTTCTCATTTCCCAGGGCGATGAAATACTAGCTGTTAATGGTGTGGATATGAAAGGGAAATCAGCCTTTGAAGTATCTTCCTCAATACAAGGCCCTAATGAAACAGTTGTTACTATTACGGTTGTGATTTAATTGCAATTTTGTTGGTTTTGCTACTTTAGATTTTCATTTGTTAGTAATCTTATTAACGAGTTCACTGCTGTTACCGACTTGATGTCTTGCTCCTACAATGATTCTTGAAAGTGACCTTTGCCATGGTTTTAGGTCAAGCATGGGAATTGTGGGCCTGTTCAATCTATAGACATTCAGAGACAACTTGTTGCTCGAACTCCTGTCTTTTATAGGTTGGAGCAAATAGAAAATGGAACCAGATCTGTGGGCTACCTGCGCCTTAAAGAGTTCAATGCATTGGCTAGAAAGGACTTGGTGATTGGTAAGTGGTTTTAGGATATTCAACTGAATGTTAGTTTATCATCTATATGCAGGATTACCTGTTACTTGTTGCTATGCAGCTACGATGCTTAACTTTTCTCTCCTTGCATTTTGGGTTCTTAACATTAATGCAAAAGGAAGGAAATAGGAATAATATATGCTCCCCTTTTCTAGGGCCGTTCTCTAAATAGAAGAACCTTATAATGAATTAAAGTAATCAACCCTGAAAAAAAAATTCTCAAACGGAATAGTTCAGTACCCATGTTTTATAATTCACCGCCATCTTTGGTTTTGTTATTGAAGTTCTTATGAGCTATCCAGACAACCCCAAAATTATGAATATTGTATCCAGTGTCGGTTGTTTTCTTTTCTTTATATTCTTTTTTATCATCTATATGCTACGGTTATGTACTTTCAGTTAGTTTATTTTATATTGAAGGGAATTATGATTGTTGCAGCTATGAAGCGGCTTCAGGACATGGGCGCTTCATTTTTCATCCTAGATCTTAGAGATAATCGTGGTGGACTAGTACAGGTTTCATTCTGGATCTTAAAGATAGCTCTGAGATAATATATAGGTTTGATTTTATGGAATGTATGAATTTACTTGAAGTCAACATGACTGACTTTCTGAGTCATAGTAGGATTTGTCTGCTTTTAAGTTTCAAATTGTCAATTTAATTTTCTTGTGTTTGAAAAACTGCAGCAATTCAATCATATATCATCAGTTTTCTATAGACATGTGAGAAATAATAATGAAATGAAGGTTTACACAGTCAGTAGAAAGATATACATCTTTTGTTTATATTTACTCACTCATGTCCACTTGTGCTTGGTGGGAGCGCAATTCTGTCTATACGTTGAATCTTTACAATTGGTATGGAATTAAAAAAAAAAATGTTCTAATTTTTTCATGCTCTTTTGTAAATCTCAGGCTGGAATAGAAATTGCAAAGCTATTTCTAAATGAAGGGGAGACGGTATGTATCATTATCCCAATGATTGGCAGTAGTCTTGTATATACATTATCCTTCGATTAATACCTATTTGAGAAGAAGTGAAGAGCCTTGCAGGGTGCTTTGCATTGTCTGTTGTATATAAGATATATCACTAATTCCATTGAACTACCTATGTGTTGTGATGTTTGTGACAGGTTATTTATACGGTTGGGAAGGATCCCCAATACCAACAAAATATTGTTGCAGATACTGCACCATTAGTTAAAGCTCCTGTTATTGTATGCCTTCTAGATTCTACTCTCTTTTTGAACTTATTTTTTTAAGGAGGGCCTGTGCGGTGATTTTTTTTTTCTTTAAAGAGGTGTTTGTAGTTTTATACTTCTGAAGTTTATGAAAAGGCTCCTGACTGAAACTTGTAATACAGGTTCTAGTGAACAATAATACTGCCAGTGCAAGTGAAATCGTGAGCAGCTTGCTTCATCCTATTATGAATGATTCCTTTTGCTAGTGAAACTGTAGAAAATTAATTTGGTGCCTTGTGTTGCAGGTTGCTTCCGCTCTGCATGATAACTGTAAAGGTGTTCTTGTGGGTGATCGGACATTTGGCAAGGTACTGATTGTAGTTGATATCTATGCTGGTACTATCTGTAGTGCTTCATCGTTGTTTCTGTGAATTAAATGCACATCTGTCTTGTCTTAGAACTGCATTTGGCTAGAATGTATTTGTTACCTAGAGTCCAGGAACTTGCTTTTTTATATGGTGATTTTTATCGCTCATGAATCAAAATACGCCCTTTCATGGTTTAGGATAGAAACTTTCTCCACAAATTAGAGGAACTCTTTCTTTATGACTTTGATGGTTTGCTTTAGGATCCTTTGCTTTATATTTTGATAGGGTTTGATTCAGTCTGTCTTTGAGCTTCAAGATGGTTCTGGTGTGGTTGTAACTGTTGGCAAGTATGTGACACCCAATCATAAGGACATAAACGGAAATGGAATAGAGCCTGATTATCGAAATTTCCCCGGTAATAGTTCTTTATCCCATTTTGCAATAAGTTTTTCTCAACTTGTGCAATCTAAAAGAACCCTTTTATCTGCAGGTTGGAGTGACATCTCTCAACGGCTTTCACAGTGTAACACCCTTCCTAGGGGATAAATCTGTGCTTCGGTTCTGCAGGGTTTGGCCCATAAAAAACCGATGATCAAATTAAGAATGGCTTGCATGAAGGCAGCCACAACAGTTTATTGAAGTTTGACATAGCATATAGAAGTGGGATCCAAGTATGATTAACTTGCGCTAGAGTTATACTGCTTTGGAAGCCGATATTCAAGTTTCCTTACGTAAAATACATCTACGTCCTTTGCACTTTGAACAGATACCAAGCTGCAAGAGATGGACATTGGACATGGTGTGTGGAACTAGATCGAAGTTTCAAGTTTGGTAACTGCAGGAGGATCCTAGAGTCACAGGTGGGTGTGAAATTTGGATGCGATCAATAGTATAGGAACATATGTTGTAGCATTTCGTACTTTATTCATGTAGCAGTTTGGGAGTATATGTTATACATTGGCTATGTCTAATCTAATTGAAATCACTTCTGTCTTCCGTCATCATTAATTCTTCAACTAGAACTGATCGAAGAAGATAATAGCAAATTCGGAGGAAGCAGATTGCAAAAGATAGGAACCAAATGAGAAGAAGAACGGCTACTCAAAACACAATAATATATGAAGGTTTTAAACTAATTAGTACATGCTAGCTTTTTCTTCGTCCCTACTCTGTGCAATTATCACCCAGATGATTACCGAAATAAAAGTAACAATCATGAAAGCTTTCTTTGCTCCATCAAAGGACAAGCAGCAAATTACTGAAAGCATTACTAAGAACACGGTCAACATGATCATACCATAGGGGACAGGCAATTGTTGGCTTGTGGTTTGCGGGTGGTTTTCGAGTATGAACCCCCATTCTGGGGGTGACAGTCTCGGTTGCTCGTTGATAACGGGCCACGACTGTCTTAAGATTTGTGGGTGGTTCATGTACCCGGCCCACTCGCCTTGCGGTTGAGCAAACGGTACGCATGGCACACCCACAATGCCCAAGTATGGAGGGTAAGTACTTGCATGGTTCGACCAGTCTTGTTGGGGACTTGAGGGTAATGATGGCTCCCCCTGCACAGCCCAATACATATCGTTGTGTTGGTTGTTTTCGTCTGGTCTCGGGATTGATCGTCTGAATGGCTCCTCATCTTCGTCGTCGTCATCGTTGTCGACCTGCTCCTCCTCTTCGTCGTCGTCGTCTTCATTGTTGTAGTCGTTGTCGACCTCCTCATGCTCCATGGGGTGACGGCAGATGGGACACGTCGTCTTCCCACACTCCCGCCACCCGTTAATGCAATCGTTATGAAATAAGTGCGTGCAGGGCAAGCGAGTAGCAGTCACATTATCATAGGGAGAAACTTTGTCCAAACAAATAGTACAGTTATCCCCGTTTCCCATGATGATCACTATCAGGATTCACTTCGCCTTTGATTGTTGTTGATTCGATTGCAGAAACAAACTCTTTACTTTGCAGCTCTAGTTACTTGCATATATACGCTATATATAGGTAATTGAGGAGATCCATGTAATACTAGAACATACTAGAAGAACTAGACAAGAGGTGCATTCTAACTTACCAATTTCCTGATGAGGCCTAGAACTCTAGCAGGATTATGTTTTTGTTTTACTAAAGGATTTAGGAAAGACCTAGTTTTCGTTTTAGGCAAGTGTTCAAGAGATAGTTTTGGATAGTACAATATTGCCTGTGATTCCCGGCAGCAAACCCAGACCAGCTTATCCTATTGTCTGTAATTGACGGTTCTTACCAAGTAAATAGCCAAGTCCAATATACAAAAAGCGTAAATAGCCTAAGCCACATACAAATGAATAAACATAATGTTCCTTCTTTCTATCTCTAATCAGTAATCACATTTGAAATTAAAAGCAAGAGCTTAGAAAACAGAATCGGATCCTCAGCAAAGTAGTTAAAGTGCACCCCACCTCGCACCACGACGGTTCGGGCCGCGGGTCCGTCTCGACATCGTCTTCTTCTTCGTTTATGATTTGATACGGCGGGGGCTGCAGGGACAATGCCGGCAACGGAAGTGGTTGCGAAGGCTCGCCTGCCATCTCTGCAATATGGCATCGGCACACGGGACACGAGAACAAGTGACCTTTCTTCTGAGTCTCCTTTTGCCACTTCCAGATGCAATCACTATGATAAATGTGTGAGCAGGGTGTAACGCTCTTGGGGCCGAAGTCAGAAATGTCCTCCAAACAAACAACACACTCCTCCTCCTCCTCTTCTCCCTCTTTCTTAGCTTCCAAGTTATCAAATCTCTTTTGGTTCGAACTTTCTTCACCGCCATTGCACTCCTGCACAGTCACAATGTCCTCGATGACCACGCAAATAGGTCGGAAAGGGACGGCAACTCTCAATGCCTCGACTATCTTTTCAACAATAGCAGGCTGCTCATGTTGTGGGACGCCCATGCTGGAAAGAGCGCCTGTGCAGATCAACCATGTGTCCCGAGTCCTCAAACACAATAGCTGGACACGAGAGAGTGGTTTAGTTTGTCTTTCAGCTACAAGCTTTGATTCTTCCAAGTCCTCACTAGTAACATTTTCACCTTCTTGTTCTGTGCGACAGCAGCTTCTGGTGACTTCGAAGAGCTGGAACTTGATTGAGAACAGATCGCTGCAGCTTGGAATTGAAACCCCGGGGAGGATCTCTGGTTGCCAGACTTCGCTATGGAAATGGTGTCTTATCATGATTGAAGTTGAAGAACAGAGCTTAGTATGTAAATTAGTAATATGGTAAGGGAATGCAGGGTGTTCATATATGTATATATACATTTCCCACGTACATAGCTATTCCCAACTCGATCAGGATACTTAGCTATTCCCAAGTCGATCAGGATGGATTAGTAAAGAAGTAGGAAGATATTGATTTCCTGAATAGACCTGGATCTTTCTTTGGGTAATTTACCTGGATAGATTAGGAATCTGCTTTTGGGTAATCAACCTAAGCAACCTTTTTTACAGGTAAACAGACTCCAAACGATAGAAAGCAAGAAACCCAAACAGGTTCCTTTGTTGTTTCTAGTTTTGTCTTCAACCAAATGTTGTTTTTGCACACTGATACTAAAATGAACTAGCTTGGCTTAGATTTGGGTTTACCAGGTAAAGAACATAAAAAGCAAGGCAATTATATATTTTACACAAAGGAATCCATGTTTTCATTTTTCTTCACTCATGGGCAAATGGCACTTTCACTAAATATATATATAGACTAAGATCGACCAGGAGACAATATTCTTGATCACAAACCATCAGATGCCCCTCACAAAATCCCAATTGCTCAACTTTAGCTTTCTGGATTCAGTACCAGGAACAATAAAATCTAACAAAGTACAACAAAAACAGTAGAAAGAAGAGTGAAAAAGATAAAGGAAATCCTGCAAGATCAGTATATCACATTCATAAATATACTCGATTTATCAGCCTAAACATCAGATTTAAAACCCAGCAGGATGGCAGATCACTCTCATTTGCCTTTCCCATTCATAACACTTTATTGAACCATCTCTTGCTTGCAATATCCAACTACCCAATGCCTCCTTTCTCAAGTTTTCTCATATTCTCGATCCCTTCTCTCTTTTTCATTCTCTCCAGGATCCAAGAAAGCTATGATTCCTCAAGATATATATAATCAAATGCAGGCAAAAGAGGTAACCCTTCTTTTGGAAATACACTAGGTCACAAACATTGCTGTTTCTCTTGTGTAGTATATCTTAGTTTCTTCTCCATCATTCTCTTGCAATAACCCGTAAGAAAATTATACAACCAAAGTGTAGAGGAAGCAACTAGGAGAGATGGGTGTTAGCTCTCATCGGCATTCTGCATTATTTTTCTTGTTTCTTTTCTTTAGTTCAGGTAACTTAAATGGAATACGGTCTCTATAGCTGTCTGCTTATGCATTTCTCTTGTGTTTATATATCTGCTTCATCATGAACATGTGCTATATTTCCAAATTATGTTCATGTTCAATTTTCATTCTATAATAAATTCTTAATTAGCATGAATATGAGGAAAATCTACAGACATGCATGCCCTCATCAAACACCTAAATCCCATGGCGGATCTCATCCATATCTAGGAACATCAGTTTCAATTAAATCTACTTTGGATTTCAGAATAGATAGATGGACATTTACATTCTCCGAGACAATATATCAGGATTGCAATTTGTTTTACCTGCATAGAAGTTCTATACACAAAGCATGATATAGTTCCCATCATACAAATCCTTGCAACTTCTGCAATGATATCCATGAACAGAAAGAGGAACTTACCATACTTATAATTTCTTCAGGTTCAAGTGTTCCAAAGAATCCTCCATTGGAAGGAATCCAACAAAACAAAGTAGACGTGAATCATGAAAACCATATACTTTTCTCCACTGCCCGGCATGAAACGATACCTGTCGTAAACCCAACTCCCACACTTGTGTTCCCGGCATCCCCACCACCACCGGCCACCATGATAACCCCTACCACTCCCATTACAACCCCGACGTCTCCCATCATAACCCCCACAATTCCCTACATAACACCGACGACTCCCACCATAACCCCGACAACTCCCACTACAACCCCAACAACTCCTACCACAACCCCTGCATCTTCAGGTGGTACTTGGTGTATAGCAAGCCAGTCAGCTTCAGAAACTGCCCTGCAGGTAGCTCTTGATTATGCTTGTGGCTACGGAGGTGCAGACTGTTCACCAGTTCAACCAAGTGGAAGCTGTTATAATCCAAACACTCTCCGGGATCACGCTTCCTATGCCTTCAATGACTATTACCAGAAGAATCCAGCTCCAACCAGCTGTAGTTTTGGAGGAACAGCACAACTCACCACCACTGACCCAAGTAAGACATCTATGAATTTAATCCAGAAATATTCTTTATAAAGAATGTGAAATCATAACCTTATCATTTGTACAACAACTCTGCTCTAAAGTGAAACTTTGCCAGAAATTTCATCATTACTGCTCCGATATTATAGAAAGAAAAGAACCATCCATTTCTTGGAAGGGAAAGTACCAAGAGCTTCCTATCTCTTTTGCCAAAATTTCCAGATCTTCATTTAATAGATTCAAATTCACAACCTCATAATTCTTGTTGCATGGTGCTTGAATAAATGCTGAACTCCTCACTCTTTGTTATTGCAGGTAGTGGTAGCTGTCACTATGCATCATCAGCAACATCAACCAGGTAATCTTTCATAACCAACTCCAACTTGATTATGGAGACATCAAGCAAATATAAATCTCACTCTTTTTCTCCAAATTCAGCATGACTCCACCAGTTTACCAGACTCCACCATCGCCAACAATGCCGACACCGATAATTACGACAACACCACCATCCTCGACCACCCCGGCCATAGCAACACCGAGTGGATCATCAATTTATGGTGAGGAGCCATCAGAGTCCCCTAACGCAGCCAACTCTATCTCATCTTGCATGCTTCTGCTGTCCACCACACTCTTGGGGTCACTTCTTGCAGCAATTTACCTCTGAAAAGACAGGAGTTCCAATTGTTCTGTCTGCAATTAGATGGCAATTCATTCATTTGCCAGCAACCCTCATAAAGTCCAAGGAGGCACTGAGAATTGGAATGAGCTATCATGTTCTCACAAGGCAAGGCCTGGTTCTCACCATTTAAATTATTGTCAAACTTCATCTATGTATACCTCTTAGTTGACCATTAAGCCTGAGAGAAAAGTCAGAAAGTATAAATTTTTTTTAGGCAATTGTACTTGTAGACATATAGGTCCATCTGCAGTATTAGCACAATAAATATAATTCAACCAGGCTTTAGGATATTACATATGTTTTGTGACGTCCTGCTAGTAGGACATAAACAGACGACCGTATAATTCCTCAACACCTTATTGGAAAAAGAAGGCGACAGATATTAGGCTCTTCTTCATTCGCTTCCTAGAACAATAATTTTCAAATTTCAGCTATTCAAATCTTGCTTAATTCATTCATGCTAGTATTCTGAAACTCTCACATCAGCAATAAATTGTGTAAAGGCTTAACAATCCTCAGCAGTGCCAACAGAGACAAACAAGTGCAGCATGAGTTGTTTAAATTTGATGAAATGCGATACACTCAAACGCCATGTGTACAATCATTTTTTGAAGGTGTAGAGAGTTCCAATATAAAGCAATATTGTGACATTGTATTAAGACTCTACCCTGCACATTAGGAATAATTCATGAACAGAATTTCAGAAGAGAGGCCAAACTAGTTGACAATATTTCCTTTTATTGAAAAATATGAACCCAGAACTTTATTCATCATAAACATATTTAGAAAATGAACATAAAAGGTTCAGCATATATGACTGTTCTCCGGCTTTCAACCTTTAGATGATCACTTCTGTACTTCTAATTACTTTACAAGAAACTCAGAACAGGAGCAAGCATGACATAACAGTGATACAAATGATGGCTAAAGTGGCAACAATTGAACCTCGTTCAAATGATGGGTTCAAGCTTCCAATGCGTGAGAAATGCTGAAAAGCCAAATATCCTGCAATGACTAGGGAAATAATAGCACCTTCTTGTTTTCCCCTGCCAACAGAACATATTGAAACAATAAGAACTAAGAAAGTTACATGGCAGATTAACAGTCAAGGTTGGCGTAGAAAATGCATATCCCTACCTTAGGCTCATAACTTGGTAAGGAGCAACAATCACCAGAAGTAACGCTACTAACGGCAATTCAAGTTCCCCTGAATAAGAACAAAACGAGACCATATAATTGCAATGGATAGCTGAAATTATAAGCGAACCACTCAAACATCAAATTAAGAGCAGAAAACATAACTAGACTTCGAGAATGGCAAACTACAGAGGAACCTATCAATTCATTTCACTGTTTCTTTATGCCCATTATGATGCACGAATACAATAAAGAGAATTGTAACAAAGTAAAGGAGAGAGAGATTTGATTCTGAGATCACACAGATCCCCAATTCTTTGATAAAAACTGAAACCAAAAACTAACTGTCCAAAAGACATGACGGCAGTTTTAAAAAGAAAAAGACCAAACCCTAAAAACAGAAAATTACATAAAAAGCCTCGGATCGCTAAATCCGACGGTCGGATGGGCCCCGAAAGTAAGTTAGCTTGGATTTGGGCCTGCAGAGCTCCTGTCAAAATTTCAGTAATTTCAGACGGTCGGATCAAAAGTTACACCCCTTTTTGCGTAGGACCATATTGCATCACATTATCTGGTCAGGGTTCAAACATAAACAAACTCGGACTATTATGTAGATCAGTAGTCTCACTATTCTGAAAACTACAATCAGAATCTTCAATTACTGGTGAATATAACTATATAAGCATGGCTACAAGAATGAAATGAACCAATAAAGTCAACAAAGCATGCTAAAATTCAAAAACTTTGTAACAAGAAGACTATCTTTACCTCGTATAAAGCTACGTATATCCTAGCACTCAATCCAAGTAATCGAAAGAAAGGACCTACCAGGATAGTAGAAGAAGAGCCGAACAAGAAGCGCTAGAAAAGCGGTCCAGAGTCCATATTCACCCCTGCAAGCCAAACTCATCTATGTCAACCAAGTCATGCTTTTCCAAGGCCTCAAAAGGCTACCTTGATTCCATGTGATACCAACAAAACATCAATTTTACCAATTCAAGCCGGAAAAAAAAAGAAGAGAATAACTTGCCGAAAAAGAAAAGGCTCACTTAATCCATGTGATGAAGCTACCCGGTGCTTGTAGAGCAAACAAGGGCACCAGAAACGATTTCTGCACAGCTGTTCCTTTCGCAAACATCAGGGTCCTGAATTTTGCATAACAAAACCAGAAAATAAATTCAATTCCAAAAATAAAAATAAAAAAATGAAATATCAATTTCTTCATGAAAATTCATACGCATAAGAAATGGTGGCGATCCACTGGATATTATTGACCGAGATAGGCGCAGCGTAGCAAACTGTACTCATTCCCCTCCTGATGCTCTTCTTCTTGTTCTTCATCAACGACGACTCGTCGTTTCTGCTGATCGAAACTCTGTAGACAACAAACGAAGCCAGAGCTTCGAAATCAACGTCTGTGTATAAAGAGAAGAAGAAAAAATTCCAGAGCTGGAGTGAATTTACGAAACTAACCTGAGCGGATTGTAACGGAGCGAGGCGGAGAGAACGCCGCCGAAGATCTTGGTGGCCTGAAGCTGGACCAGCCGCGGCTGAGATACGGCGGAGACGACCTTGCTGCGGTGGAGAGAGAATGCCTGTGCTGACGTGGAGGAGAGTGAGAGGCTCGCCATTGTTGAGAAGAAGAAGAAAGAAGAGAGAAGAGAGAAGAGAGTGAGAGTGAGAGCCAGTGAGTCAGTGAGGGTTGAGATTTTATCCGGCGAGGAATTCGGATCCACGTGGTGGGTTTGCGGGTCCTTCTAAGTCGGATCCACATGTCGGTCGATCAGCTCAGATTTTGGGGCCTCTTTAAAGTTAGAATGAAAATGACCTCAACGTCTGAGGTTACCTGATCGTTATTGTACGTCCATTTCTAACCAACTCACAGCTAGTTCAATTATGAACATAGTTCAAAGTTTGATCCCTTGACACGTGAATTCAAACTCGAAATGATGACTACGATATCCATCGACACATGTAAAAGGCACTCACTATGCACAGTGCATGACCAGACAGCTTCGTGAATCGAACTCGTGCTGAAAGATTCACGAAAAAGCATGGAGGCCGCAACCGCCACGGTATTGGAGACGTTTCGGGTGGCATTGATTTTCTTGGGAGGAGATGACGACAGGGAATCAAACGAGTACGACGACGACAACTTATGGCCAAGGACTCGTGCATAAGCCTCACGGTGATGCATTTACTTGATGCAGCTGAATACGACGACGACAACGTATCAGACAAGTTGGACAAAGCCAAATGGGAGAGGCTACAAGAGAGGGGAGATGTTGAAGGAATATGAACATGAGTAGCGGGAACGGGTACGTGAGTTATGTGGAGGAGGTGGTGAGAGACGCAGCGCAAACGATGACGAAAATTAAGTCATTGTTGGAGGAAGATGAATACGACATAAATTAAGTCATCTCTTTTACTATTGTAATTTGAATCTGATACCAAAATAACAGTTGAGCCCAACTAATTAGAGAATGCATCAAGTAGCTGAAGATGATCGCTAGGCTGAAGCGGTATGGCCCAAATGCTACCCAACATTGGGCCTTTACTTTCTGATCCAACTCCACATTACTGGCCCATCGACCTCTTTCTTCTTCTTCTTCTTCTTCTTCTTCTTCTTCTTCTGTTTATGACTATCAGCTGCAATTCTATACCAGAGGCTGAGCCAATGGAATCAGACACTCCAGGTAAAACACAGTCTCTCTCTCTCTCTCTCTCTGGCTAGACTGCTTACTATTTTCTCTGAATGCTGAACCACTCCACCGCTCAAATACTCTCTCTTTTCCGCTCAGATGAAATCCGCCGAGCTTCGCCGGACTTCGATCACTGGACCTCACTTATTTCGCAGATAGAGAATTCATCTCCGGTAAGCAATTTCGCTTCCTTCATCTTCGCCACCTTATTCTATTTCTCATATTAATTTCGGCTTTCGAAATCTTGCGCAGGATGACATAGAGAAACTATGCTCAGTGTATGATTCTTTTCTGGCTGAGTTTCCGTTGTGCCATGGATATTGGAGAAGGTATGCTGACCATAAGATGCGCCTATGCTCCATTGACAAAGTTGTTGAGGTCTTTGAACGAGCTGTGCAGGCTGCAACCTACTGCGTTCCGCTGTGGCTGGACTACTGTGTCTTCGGTATGTCCTGCTTCGAAGATCCATCCGATATTCGCAGGTAATTTATGGTAGCTCCACACATTATTGATGCATTGTAAGTTAGGGTTTAGGTGATGGTTTACCATTGGCGAAACATTAGTTAGTATTACTGCATTATTCACAAGTGTGAAGTAGTTTTAAGCATTGTTGCTTTGTGTAGTTAGTATCTATAGTATGAGTGAAATTTATTTGTCTGTGTGAGATTTTCGTGCAGACTATTTAAAAGAGGCATGTCATTTGTTGGGAAGGACTATGCATGCTATACTTTGTGGGACAAATACATTGAATTTGAGTATTCTAAGCAGGAGTGGAGTTCGCTGGCTCAGATTTACATCCAAGCTGTTAGGTTCCCGACCAAGAAGTTGCATGTTTACTATGCAAGGTATATATTTGCGTTTATTGATTCATTGATTTTCAGGTTTTTGAAAGCTGTTATTAGATTAGGTACGTGTTAATTCTGTTACATCTAGAATAGAACCTCATGAACTTCAATTCGCTCATTAGAAGTCTTATTGACATAGCAATAATAGGGTGGGGTGAACAAATTAAATTAGAAACTCAAAACCAGCAGTAGCTCACCTTCTTTGTCTCATCCCCATTCTTTGAATTCCTAGTCATTTGAAATACTATGGCTTTCAAAACACCACAATTTACATGGATTTTGCCAATATGAGCATTGCTGATATAATTGATTTCTATCACAAATAATCTCTTTTGCTTTTGGAATAATAGAATGTTGTCATTTGGTGTATTCTGTTTGAAGTTTGAACTGCATATATATTATTTCTTACAAGGCATGAGTTCCATGTTTTCCTCAGTTTGAAGAAGTTGGCTACCTTGTTTGAAGAGGAGATGAAAAGCCAGAGTAATTCTACTGTGGATTTGCATTTCGAAGCTGTAGTTGATGGTGAAGTCCCCAGGTTTTTGGGAGATGGTGAAATTTCACTTGTAGTTAAAGACCTTCTAGATCCAGCAATTGGCTCAGGAAGGTCTAAAGCACTGCAAAGATACATATATATCGGGAAACAGTTGTATCAAAAAGCATGCCAACTTGATGAAAAGATTGGTACTTTTGAGATTAATATAAAGAGGTCTTACTTCCATGTGAAGGAGCTTGATGCTGGTCAGTTGGAGAATTGGCATCGGTATTTGGACTATGTTGAGATGCAAGGCGATTTTGATTGGGTATGGTTTTGATGTTGTTCTTCTGCATATGCAGCCTTCGCCAGATGCCTTTCTTCTATCAACGTTTGAACCCTTTCCTTCATGAGTGCAGGCGGTGAAGCTTTATGAGAGGTGTTTGATTCCCTGTGCTAACTACCCTGATTTTTGGATGCGTTATGTGGATTTCATGGAAATCAATGGAGGAAGAGAGATTGCAAACTTTTCTCTTGACCGAGCAACCCAAATATTTGTGAAGGTATTTTTGTTCAAACCATGGATATCTCATTATCTCATGCTTATAATTTAAAGGTTCTTAGTTCTATGTTTCATTACAAATTCTTTCAACATCTCCTTTTAATTCAAGATAATTTGCACCAATATTTTGCTTCAATATTTCTACTGTTTGGAACAACTAGATGACTAGTACATTTGATCTTTTCATAGTTTCCTTTTATTGTTATACAAATATAGAGCTTAGCTTCGGCTCTGTTAAACAGTATGGGTAGAAGAAAACTGAAGAAATTTAAATCAGTTATCATCTTACTTTAAATACATACTACAGTCTGCCTGGTGAGACAATAAACACCCTTGATAAGTTACAGGAATCTTGAATTGTTGACAATTTTTTTTTTGCTGGAATCATAATGAGCATACTCTTGGTCCATCTCTGTTTAATGATCAAATCGAAACCTTCACATTGTGAAATGAGCGATCAGATGAGTCACCCTATCTTAAGAATATATGGACTTTGGGCTTATAAAGGGCTTCCCAAAAATAAATTCCAAATTTTGTTGCTTAAACTTTTTGTTTTTTATTCCATTGTATATTGTTCTGAAGGCTGCTGGGGACAACTTACAGCGTACCACTAAATTTGCTATATCATATTTCTCCTTAGGATTAGCTCCTGTGTGACGAGTTTATGCCATGCTGAAACTTGCTCTATTGCTGTTTTTGTTAGGATCCCTTGACTGAATTGCTTTGTACATGACTTGGGATGCTTATGGCCATGCTCATATGTTCGTGCAGAGAGTGTCGGTGATTCATCTCTTGAATGCCAGGTTTAAGGAGCAAATAGGAGATGTGCTTGGTGCTCGTGCAGCTCTTCTTCAATGTAATGCAGAGTCAGATACACATTTTGTCAAGAATGTTATCTTAAAGGCTAACATGGAAAAACGTACGGTATGCAATTAGATCTTTCATCACTCAAACAAATATTTCCTGGAAATATTGTTAGATTAAGAGAAGCTCATGCTATTGCCTTTCCTACATTATTAGGGAAATTTCACAGCAGCTTCCACTATATTCAGAGAAGCTCTAGCAATGGCTGCACAGAAGAAACAGTCGCATACTCTTGCTAACTTATATGTTCATTCCTCTCGGCTTACATTCATGGTATGTACTTAATGAACAAAGAAATGCGGTTTTCCTGGTCTACTTTTGTGTGTGTGGCTCCATGTTTTTAAAAGATGCCTTTGTTTGAAAGAAATAAGTTATTGGGTGTTTTATTTGAGTACACTTGTTTAATTTTTGAGAGCTCATATGCTGAAACTTGAAACAACAATTGTATAACCTGCAATCTATTAGGAAGTGCATATCTCAATTTAGATTTACATCCTTGATGTGTTTGCACAGTTCTGTCGACATCTGAGTTTGAAGTGATCGTTATATCTCATTGTCCATGAGAGTGGTTATTGACATCTTGCTTTCCTGTTTAAAGATGAGTGATAGTGCAGATGCTGCACGAGATGTCTTGATAGATGGTATCAAGCATTTGCCTCACTGCAAAGTACTTCTAGAGGTACCTATCTTCTGTCAGCAGTTTGCTCATGAATAGTAACATTTTTGAGATCTTGAACACACCTATTGTTGATATATTCAAAGATTGCACTTAAACTTCAATCTATACCCCAGTGGCCCAGTGTGGTAAACCTTTGGTACCATGAGAAACCTCTAACAATTATTGAAAAACTAATTTGTCTGCAGGAGTTGATAAAGTTCACAATGATGAATGGAGGGACGCAGCACATAAATATAGTAGACTCTATTGTAGCCCATGCAATATCTCGGGAATCTGGAGTATGTACTGGTCTGGATGCAAAAGATGCTGAGGATATTTCAAGCTTATTTTTAGAGGTCAAATTCTTTTAACTTATTTATTTGGCAGATGCTGTCATTTCTAGTCTTAGGGAAGTAGTAGAATGAAAAGGTATTAGTTTATGTCCACATTTCCAAAAAAACTTGCTCCAGTTTCATATGCTTAGTTTGGTCACCTATTGTCATTCAGCATGAATGCCATCAAAAGCATGATTTTATGTGGGTTAGCATGTATTGTAGAGTCAAATCATAACCCCCCCCCCCCCCCCCCCCCCCAACAAAAATAAGGTATCTCCACATACTAATCAATGAAGCAAAATTGCATTAAGCTGCCTTAATGTTTATTTAACTCACAAGATCCTCCTTTCTAATTTCAACACTTAACCAAACACAACATCCCTGCTTCTGATAATTTTTTAAACTTTCACTCCTGGACATACAGTTTTCCAGTTCAGAGATAAATATTATAACTAATTTTATAAAATAAAAAGTTGAATTTTTGTTTTATGAAGGACAGAAGTGGTGAAACTTGAAGCGATGTTTCTGGATTTTACTATGATAACTGAGAAGGGAGAACGAAGTCGTTTTTTTTTTTTTTTTTTAATATGAGATGATTTAGTAATATTCTTCAAACCTCAGTGCAGTCTCCATAATACCTGCAAAGAATTAGTTTATTGTATTCCATCTAATTCATTTGGTTCTAAATTATATATATGATGCACACAGTTTGTTGACCTCTGTGGAACCATCCATGAAGTAAGAAAGGCGTGGACTCGGCATGTACGATTGTTCCCCTCTTCCCTTAGGACAACTTCCTTGGCTCAGCAGTCTTCCTTTAATGTTTCTGATCAGCAAGCTACATTTACAAAGTCTTCACATTTTCCTAGAGAAAAGGAGGAAACTTTTGTTGTGCCTCAGCAGCCATCTAGAGATTGTACTTCTGACTCCATGATTGAGCTCCCATTACATGATGAGGAAATGTTATTCCTGGAAAATCAAATTACAGAGTGTGGCCAGGATCCCACATACCAGCTATCAGACCAGACATTGCCATCAAAACAACCTGAAAATCTACAGGAAAGATTGCAGCTTACATCTCTGGAAGTTTCAAAAGAGGAGTCCCCAGATAATGCACCAGAAGCAAATATGTCCTCCATAGAAGAAGTGAATCTGGTATCACAGGAAGTATCTGCTGAGTCCCCAGATGCCCCTCTAGCAGAAGTGAAACAGGTATCTTCGGAAGTTTCTGAAGAGGCTACACAAAATACCCATATAGCAGAAGTGAAAAGGGTATCTTGGGAAGTTTCCAAGGAGGCCAGAGAAGACATCCCTGAACCCAAGATGTCATCTGTAGAATTTGGATTTCAAGTTGCTGAAGGAAATGATTCTATAGAATCTTCACAAGCAAACACCATGGGCAGCAATGTTGATCAGGCGTGTGACTATAAGAGTGAACAAGACCCAAAGCCACTGTCTTTGGAAAGGCTTTCTTTGAATTCCCAGGAAAATACAAATTTGGATCTAATACCCTCCACTTGTCCCAAGTCTGAAGCTTCTCCAGGAACCTACACTTCAAACGGAAAGAAGCTAGAAAGTAATCAAGAGACTTATATGCACAGCCCAAGAAATTCTAGATTGTCAGAATCAGCTGGAAATGAAGCAGCCAGTGGTATGCCTATCCCTGTGTTTTCTCAGCCACCTGCAAATAGTTATGGAGACAGGAGTCAAACTAATCGTTCTGATAAAGTTGGTAAAGAGTCAAACTTTGGGTTTCGAATGCAGTTACAAAGAAAATCACTTCCACAGCAGCATGTTCCTCCACAGAAATATCTGCGAACTGAAGCCGGTAATCCAATGCCGGCAAGTCAAGGTCACACTTCTATATTTGCACCTTCGCAAAACCAGCAAATTCAGCAAGGCAGCCAGCAGGCTCAGCATCACAATCAGTATCAGGTTGCAAGTGCTCATGCTAATATAACAGCACCTAATTCCAGGCCTATACCTAATGTACAAGCCGCCAATGATGCCTCTTCATCTCAGCCCCCATTGCCTGTCCAACCTGTTGCTCCACAGATGCCTCAGTCATCAGTATTAGGCAATGGGCAGTATGAAACGCAGAATACCTATTATCAGATGTGGCAATATTATTACTACCAGCAACAGCAATCCCTTCTGCAACAACAGCAGCAGCATCCGCAGCAGCAGTTGTTATTGCAACAGTATCAACAGCAGCAACTTCAACAATATTATGTTCACATGCAACAGCAGCAACTTCTTTTCCAACAACAGCAGCAATTTCAACCCACACAGCAACAACTTCCTTTGCAACAACAGCAACAACTTCCTTTGCAACAACAGCAGCAATCTCTGGTACTAAAGCAGCTTCCATTGCAAGAACAGCAGCAGCTTCAACAACTACAGCAACAACTTCAGCAATTTCAGCAACCACTTCCTATGCCACAGCAACAACAGTTTTTATTGCAACAACAATACAATCAGCAATTGCAGTTACAACAACAGCATCCATTCTACATGCAGAAGCATCAACAGCCAGTCCAACAACAATCACATCTACAAGAACAACATCAAATCATTCAGTCATCAATTCAGCAAAACTACTCCCACCATCAGGTACGATAAAACCTCAAACTCGAAATTACGTTTTTGCATTGTCAAGGAAAGTAGGAAATATGCATGTTTTTTACTGGAGCTCTTTACAGTGACCACATCTCGGCTAAATGTCAGAAAAACAATGTCAGCAAACTGGCATTCATCCTTGTTGTAATTATTTCTTAACTATTATGCTTGTGGGTTGTGTAGGATCAAGCAGGTGTAGTACAAAATTCAGATGTGCACGGTGGGACAGTACCCTCCTTATCTCCTCACTCCCCAGTAGAATCTCCGCAGAAGTGAAGGCAGTTGCTATTTGCTTTATGTCTTCTTTGGGAGAGTTGCAATCTCTACTTGAATGCGGTTCATGTACAAAAGTAAATCTTAAAACTGGGCTGATATATATATTCCCGCCTTCTATTTTATTTTAATTGTAATCTTAATGTCATTGCCATTCCTCCCACAATACAATGGCAGTGTTGATATGACCATGGACGAGCTAGGGCTCATTCGATCTTCGATTGCCACCAGGCCGATTAGTATCTGTTACCGTTCGTAAATACTCTACTTCACCAGCCCTTCTGCGTATACAGCTACTTTGAAGTCATGAGAAGTAATGACTGGCTATTACATTCTCTTCAAAAACAAGTCTTTCTACCCAAAACACCCGACCAAACCCTTCAGCCTTTCGGGGTCAGCCTTTCGGGTCATACTGTCATGTATAGGTTCCACTTCGAAAGGCATAGCTCCACCAACTCATTGTGCTGACTGATGACTCACTGGAACATGAGAGTTTGTTTTTCGTTCTGTGATGATGGGGAGCTTGTACCATTGTGGTGTACCTAGGAATCCCAGCTTCAGTTCTTCTCTTCAACTTACAGCTACCAGCTGCTCTTTCTAATTCGTCATCCAAACAAACACACTACCTCAAAAGCTGGGGACCGGTGGACAGAGTGATCTCGGTTGCGGCTGAGGACACTACATCTGTTTCTTCTCTTCGGTTATCACCTGAGACTAACCAAGATCAAAAACACATCTGAAACAAAGTATGCCCGTTTTTCAAGGACTTCATAGAGCTCTTGGTTGGAGATATATTTTTGCAGAAATGTTATACTGGGGTTTCCCACGTTTGCTAATGCATTTGACTATTTTGCTGAGCTTGCATTTGCATTAATGTATTATCCTCTTTGCTGCAACTGATTTCTTGAAAAAACTATATATGTGATGGGCAGCATGTATGTTTGTTCGCTTTTTTGAGGTTATTATATTCCAGTAGGTCTTGAATTTCTTTGGATTGTGGAGAAACAGGAAACAAGTTTTATCTAAGAGCATCTCTAATAGCTTTCTAAAATTTCTACAAAATGGGGAAGCAAAACTCAAAATCTCTATAAAAAAAATTTGCTCTAACTTCAACAACTTCTCCATTTTGAAGATTTTGACATTTATTACTACAATTAAATATTCTACATCATTTTTAATTATAACAAAAAAAATATTATATATCTTATTATAACAATAAATTAATACTCAATAATATATTTTATTTTATTTTCTTCTCATCGGAGCATGTGAGAAATTCATGACAATGTTAATTTCGATAATTTAGGAAAGGAAGACTTTGCTACAAATTTGGTGTTTTGGCCACACCAGTAAGTCTGGGTATGTAAAGTCTCTTTTAGTCATTGCGGGCGTGTCACCGCGCGGACGCGGAATGTAGTGGTTGTAGTAGTGGGGTGAGCTTAGCATTCTGCTTCTAATCAAGAGACTAAGGATGAAGAGAGCACCAATTCCACCGCAGGGTTCTTCAGATTCGCCTTGCGTACTGGGCAAGGATTTACAGTAGTCCGCCTTAGCGTCACAATATCGATACTCGATGAAAGATCGAGCAGAGCTTCAACTGAGAAGAAAGGGAAAAAAGACAAAGCTCCGGGGAGTGAACAAGAAAATGAAAGCAAAGCTCCTGGGAGCCTGTAAAAGAAAGAAAAAGGCTAAGGCGTGATGCTTTAGCGTCGGGGGTTCAACTATATATGTTGAAGGTTGTATTGTATTTTTGTTGATTTGTTTAGTGTGTCTAGAGTAGATCCTCGAGCTCTTTTATATAGAGTTATTTTAGGGATGTATTAGCTCAAAGCATGTCAAAGACTTGTAGAAGTCTTCAACGATAAATGTGGCACAGACGATGTTAATCACCTCGTGTTGGTCGCTCTGTTCTAAACATTAGAGTTCGCCTAGAACACTTCTCAGACGTATGCCCCTTCTAAGCACTATATGAATGCCCTTTGAATACTAGAATTCTGGACGTGCATGCAAAGTAGATATGCACAACTTGCATGTATATCTCCTTAATCAAATAAAACTAGAAGTGATCATATGCTTCAAGTCTACACCAAGCTTAATTGCACCACTCCCATCTAAACTCATCTCGCATGCAAACCTTCTCTTCGCATGCAATCCATCTCGCATGCAACCTTTATTCTTCGCATGCATATATATAGACTCCGCCATCAATTAAACATTGGACCAAGTCAACTCGAATACCTCGCATCTTCTAGTCCTTCCATACCACTTGAAGTTCGTTTTCCACGCGAAGTCCTTTTACATGCAGACTTTGTCTAGCTCGCATGACGTGGATCATGAATTTAACTAATATATATTTACATAGACAATTACTGTTCTGTAAAATATTAATTTGGGTGTAAACATTTGGGAAATGAATGTTTCTCTTTCTTCTTCATCCCCTGGGGAATGGAATGGGGAAGCTGCATGTTGGACCTAAAAATAGCTTTATATTTCCTAAAAATGCGAAGTTTAAGAAAATAAGAAAACTGTTGGAGATGCTCTTATCTTTCCTTGCTGTCATTTATGGTAGTTTAATTAGAAGAGGAGAATTCAAATCAATTGATGAGTTTGATACTTTAACAGTGCCATTGTATTGCGGGAGGAATGGCAAATTGGCAATGACTTTAACATCACGGAGGGATTACTAGGCTCCATATGATGATGATCAGTGATTCAATGCGAAGAAGTAAACTATCGATCACTTGCTTACCATTTATCACATTGTTCTCTTTGAGATACCATCACCCAAATTCAGTGATTCCCGTTTTAAGCCCTAAAACTTCTACCAATTTTTTCAGACAGCTTGGTTCTTTTCTCGGGAAGACCCTATTTGATGAATCCCAATTTCTGCAACTCCCTCAAGAGCTGAATCTCAATATATTTTCTGGAGAAGGGAATCTCAGTTTCCATGCTGTTCTCATGGATAATCATGAAATATGGCAACAGTGTGTAGTATTCAAAACTTGCAGCCCTGAGATTAAGTAGCTCAAGATTATCAAATCAATGTCATGACCTATGCTAAATGGTAGAAAACAACTAGAATCCCAAGAAGCTATTGCATGTTTCGAATTATTAAATTAGAAAACCAGGGACCCAAAAATGCTTGGAGCTAATGTAACAATATTAATCACATTAATCTTCAGATTCCTAGTCAAGCACACTTAGCACGTACTAGCACATTACATTAGCTGAGGTTGTCACTATCTACAAAATTCTTAATTAACAACTAATTAAGTTCACATATACATCCATTCCATGTCATCAATGAAGTTGTTTTGGAGCATGTAGAAAACATCATCGTACTCCTCCACCCCAAACTCTCCCAAAAGCGGAGGACCAATATTCGCTTCCATCGACAGCGAGGAGCTCATGGTGTTGCTTGAACCACCGCCTTCGACACGCTCCGACAGCCTGTGGATCTTCTCCTCCGCCTCAGAGAGTCGCTCCTTGAGCTTTTGCACCTGCATCATCAAAATGAAGTAACTGTATGTGTTGAGAATATACTCCAAACAAATTAAAGATACACTGCTAGCTCCCATGTCACGTGGACCAAATACGTGATTACGTGATCTTAGCTAAGTGAGTCTGCTGGGCAAAGTCCCAACAGGGCCGACCATCACCAACAACTTTAAACAACAACATCACCAACCACTTTAAACAACAACATCGCCAGTGTACGGAAACACACATGCATCTAGAAGTTTGTTTTCTTCGAGCCCAGAGCTTCATGCACGTACGTTCTTAAGTGCTTAATTAAGTGTTGTGTTCACTGTGTTGTATATATTGTCCTTCTTGTTCTTCTTTCTCAGAGGATAAGGCACGTACGTTAGAGGCCGGCTTAGAGCCTTGGGTAGGTTAAAGTCGATCTCTGTGATATTTTCTTCGAAAGTTGCATATACACTTGAGAGTTCAAAATAGATAGATGGAGATTAAGATATGAACCTCGGATTCAAGTTTGAGTTTCTGCACGATGACGGTTTGGTGAGCCTTCTTCAGAGAGGAGTACTCTTCCTCCAGCTGCTTCTTCTTCGAACGAGCCCTTCGGTTCTGATACCATACAGCGACCTGACGAGGGTCGATTCCAAGCTCGAAAGCGAGCTGGTCCTTCTTCTTAGACTGGAGTTTCTGCTCGTTTCTGAAATGGAGCTCAAGAAGACTCACTTGTGCCTTATTTAGCTTCCTCTTATTGGCTCCGGCGCTACCAGCTTCCACGCTCTTGCCCTTGTTACGGCGGCGTCGCGGCTTTGTCGCCGCTACTGAGAATAAGAGAAAGTCAGTTCATCATGTTAAGCATGGGGAATTTAATTTTAATTAGAACCGAAAACGATTCTGTGCTTTTGGAGTACAAACCTTGAGGGTGTTCATTTTGGGTGTACACATCAGGGTAGAACTGATGAGTGATCATGAGTAGCATATGATCTTCTTGGTGGTTAATTGTTGTGTTTTTCATGGTCGCCCGGTCACTCTCACTCTCTCTTCCTCTTTTGCTTCCAATCAAGTTCTAACTCTCTCTTTCTGTGCCTCTCAATTTCTCTCAAACAGAGATCGATGATGCTCAATGGCTTGGGGGACAACGCATGAACGGTTCCTTATTTGTAGGGCAAAATTGTTCTATGCGTACTCCTTTTGTTCTTCCAAAGAAAACGGGTGTTACAATAATGCCCTTGGCTTTGTATAAAGGCATTACTGTGTACTTCGATTTCCAGTTAGATTAACATAACTCAGAGTCGTTCATTATCTTAATGGCAGCAATAATCCTAAGTGTCTTTTGTATTTCTAGGGTTTATGGTCTATAACTTTTTGTATTCAGAGAACTGAGGCCTCAATATATCTGGATTAACACAAGCAGAAACCATGTGATGCTGATTAAATATGTACCATGATTAATGACCCTACTAATGTTATGATGGTGAAGATTTTCATATTAATGATTGAGACAATATGTAAAGTAGGATAGAATATGGTAGATGGAACAACAAACTATTTTTGAATTTTGATGATTCCGCATTTGGTTAAAACCACTATGTAGAGAAGTAAGATTGGGTTAGACTTTCGTAATTCGGTTATTAACAAAACATAGATTGGTTGATATCCCAGACCTGACCACCTCGAAGTCAATAAAAAATGAGGTAGTGTGGTTGGCCTCTGGATTTGGACATGGATTAAGCTCACTTTTGTTGTCCAATTGGGTGGTATTCTCTCTTAATTAAACTAAACCCTGAAGAAATAATTTGGGTGATCAGTATGTTTATTTATGAGTGACAAACACTAATGAGAGATGGATAAGTGTCAACAATAATCATAAACAAACATGTCAAATACTCAAACCCCCATGCTATGTCCTTAAATTACAACAAACATTTTAAAATTGACACGTGTCTCATGTTCATTGGCTGTGGTCACCGGGCTTGTCACCGAAGTCGGGTTCAACCATGAATCCTGAATTCTAAAAGCCAAACTCTAAACTAAGAGTTTTATATCATTAAACCAATGTCATTTTCAACATCCTGCTAGCTGAATTATTATAATATGATATTCGAATCAACATAAATGAGTTTATAACCACTGCAAGGTAGTGTAGTGGTTCTTGCCTAGTTGGGTGTGCTCCTCAACCTAGGTTCGAATCACGACACTGTCAAAAGTGGTCAGGGGAGGGGCTACAATGTCATGTTGGTTGTTTTGACCCCCAACGGATTAGTCCTTAGACTTAGGATGCCTTTGAGATACCGCGATCTTGAATAAAAAAAAACATAAATAAGTTTATATTTAATTCTCTCTTTTCTATAGTGGCCTGTAACTAAATGTATGTGAAAGATGCATATATGTGTTGGTGAAAAATTGATTTGGATCTTAATTAATATATCACTCGCTCATAATGGCCACTTAATATTTCTCTTATCAAGTGAAAACACAGCGTAATAGCAGCTATTGAATGCACCAACATTTTTCTTTGTCTTACGGGCAATCAAACAACACAGAGTCGTTTTACATTTTTTTTTTAGGGTTTTGCATCTTTATACCAGGAACTAGCAGTACAAACTAGCTTGAATGGATCGATGTGGAAATGACACTAATGATTAATGGCTCAACAACCTTTACCAATGCTCCGATCCGGGAAGATTCATGTATCTAGTACAAGCTAGAGAATTGGCCTGTCACTGATCTAGGCCACTATTATATATATCCTTCCTCGAAAAGTTTATCTGTTTAGCTGGAATCCATGGGAGAGAGCTCAAAGCAAACTGTCAGTATAATATAGGTCCTAGTATGAGTAGTGTCCTAGCTACCACCAAAAGAAAGCCTTCTTGATTAATTGTTTGATATACATGTTGTTTCGTGATAATATATATATATATATATATATATATATATATATATATAACTCGATCTTACATCGGTGATAATTGGAATATCTCAAAATCTCCTATATATTCATCATTAAACTTACAAAAAACAATCATATAAGAACACGACCATATTTAGGCCTAGTTTGGTACAACTTCATTTTTTTTAAAAATCAGCTTCTATCTAAACTTTTAGATTTTATAGTGTTTGGTAAATGAAAAAAAAAATTAAAAATTAAAAATTACAAGTCACTAGCAGCAGCTTTTAGAAGCAACATGAATGTTACTTTTAAAAACAGCTGTCACTAAAAACACTATAAATTAATAAATTTTATCTTGACAGCACTTTTAAAACTAATATTTACCAAACACAAAACTGTTTTAATTCACAGATGATTATTTTCGCAGTACAACAGCAGTAATTTTTTTTTTTAAAGTCACAGCAATATCAAACTAGCCTTAAGTGGTGTCGAATATAAGTAGTTTTGTATTTCAGCATCATCACTCTCACTCTCACTCCGGTGTTAGCTCGAAGAAGAAGAACCACAATGTTCCTCGTCCGGTGTCGATCGGCTGGAGCCAATGGCAGGGCGACACCACTACTTGTGCATGCAGTTGGAAATTAACTGTATGAACAGCGATGGTTTCAGTCGCGAACATGGGAGCTAGCAACAATATTTCCCAGTACATATTGCGTGTCGAAACCCTAATTAGGGTTTGCTAGGAGGACCACAATTTCTATCCTTCCACGTGTCGCCCTCCCGTGGACACCGAATTATATATCCGATTGAATCCTCACGTCGTCATCTTTGCCTTAAATTAATTAATTAACCTGAAAGGTTCTTTATCTCAGAAGTCGATCACGGTGCAGTTCATTTAGGGTTCTTAATTTGTTTCTGTTGGGGTCAAAACTTACCCAGAAAGCAGCAGTATGAGTCACTTCACATACCCACACTAAGTTTGATTGGGGAGTGTGCTACTATATTGCGCTGGACACGTGTTGGGATTTTCTCTCGGAGGTGTTCGGACCCCATGGGAAATTAAGGGAGTTATTGGAGAGGAGCAGAGATGGATGGATGAATCAGGAAGGTCATCGATGGGGTTGGGTTTCTGTGTTTGTTACTGTTCATGCATGCAGGGTTTTGTTGCTATCTGGTCTTGGCCAACAGAGAGGTGACATGTGTGACATGGTTTCATGTGCTTTGCTTGGCGACGATTGCCAAAGCTTTATAGTACAGTACTGAAGAGCAGAAGAGTAGGGATGAGGATGAAAAACCAATCAAGTGATCGCTGGAGAGAGAGAGATTCTTGTAGCTGACATGACTTGCGCGTGGTTTGGATTTGGAAGGGTTCCTTTGTATAGATGCTAAGCTTTCGAGTTGTTTAATTAACTGATTAGTACTAGTAATCAGAGTTTTCAAGCTAACAAATGAACAACATGGTAAACAAATGGGTGCCATGTTTATTCCGACAAATTAGAACCCACCCTTGTTTCCCATCTTTAAACACCGATCGAGTTTGATGCATGCTAAACGTACAGGTTTATCAGGTTTTTAATTATGGATTAGGCCAATCAGATCACATATATTCCCCTTGTTTAAGGGAAAAGAGATCGATCTAAATCGCATTTACAGAGCATATCATCTTATTTGATTTACATCTGTCTACAAACAACTTTTATAAGTTTATTCATCCCTTCAGAAAAGAATATGACAATATAGGCTTTATTTTTCCAGAATTTTAGTGATCACCGCCCACCAACCATCTTCAGACAAAAGATACGACACTACTCTAGAACTTTGTCCACTTTGTACGTAAATATAAATCATAGACCCTTTGCTACTCCCACAGGCCCCTCAATTCACCTGAACCCTAGGCCCCAAGCCTATCAATTTCCATTATCTCATCTTCTTCAGAAGGCATGGCTCCATTAACTCACTGTGCTGATTAATGATTCACTGGGATCCCAGGAATCCCAGCTTCAGTTCCTCTCTTCATCAACTTACAGCTACCAGCTGCTCTTACTAATTCATCATCCCAATAAACATACAAACACTAATTCATCATCACAGGCAAACTTTTTCAGGGACTATATCGGAATTCTGCATAGAGCTCATGTTTGGAGCTATATATTTGCAGAAATATAATATTACTGAGGTTTCCCACGTTTGCTACTGTATTTGACTATTTTGCTGAGCTTCTTGTATTTGTATTATTCTCTTTGCTGCAACTGATTTCTTATAAAGCTATTTATGTGATAGGAAGCATGTATGTTTGTCAACTTTTTTGAGGTTATTAGAACATCACGGAGGGATTTAGTAGTCTCCATATGATCACTGATTCAATGAGAGAAGTAAACGATCACTTGCTTACCCATTGCATTTACCACAGTTTTTTTTTTTTAAGAATCCATCACCCAAATTCAGTGATTCACATTTTGAGCCCTAAAACTTCTATCAATTTTTCAGACAGCTAGTTCTTCTCTGCGCCTAAAGTGAGACATAGGAACTACTTTGGACGATGAATCTCAGTTTCTACATCAGAGCTGACTCAGTACATTTACCGGAGGGAATCTCTGTTTCCATTCTGTTCTTATCTGTAACCGCGCCCAAAATGAGACATAGGAACCCATATTGGACCTCCAAAATTGAGGTTACGCTGGGTAAGGAATAGTTTTTACGAGAGCTGACTATGATCTCTATTGTTATAACAAACACCATTCATCAAAAGAGGGCCCTCAGAAACATTGTTCAGTATTGAAACACTAAACACTGATCAAACTAAGCATCAAGTTCTTAAACCTTTCCGTGAGCAAAAGTCGGATAGAAGCATTACACCAATTTCACACATGTATGCCACTTCTATTTGATGGCTCAGACTGCCAATCTCTGATAGTCATGAAAGATGGCGGAAGCAAAGCCCAGAAATCATTCAACTCAAGATTAGTATGCTATTAAATGGTAGAAAACAACTACCAGCTGGATTTACAGATGTCAAAATTCAGATTATCATAGCCATTGGCAAAGGAGCAAATGACAAGGATAACAAAGGAAAGAAGAGAAAAAGTGAATTACGGTAAAGACATGATTTCTAATGTTACATAACCACCTTGATTCAAATGTCACTACAAATCCAGCGAGTGCAGGGACAGTCGGAAAAGAAAAAAAAATCTATGCTCATTATATATACATATCTCCACAGATTTCTAAAGAAAGAAAGAATATAACTAAACGTACTTACTATCTTTACATTAGCAGAACATGTTAGTGGTCTCCACATGACCTGCAGACAAGGCATGCGAAATTGTAAAAGTATAAAAATGTGTTAAGTTAGAAGATCATGTAGAGCAGTCATGGTCAGTTAATTTCACAACACATCTTTTCTTCCAACAATATCAGTTAGTTAAGCCCTTCTGTCTGTACAATCTGCACTACCCTCTCAGATAAGATCAATGGGGATACCTAATCAGGATGTAGCTTAGTCTGCTAATCCAATGCCAGGTCATCATGAACTGGCACAAGAATCATCATGAATATTTTAACTTGTAAGTTACATCAGTCATTTAAGCACATAATTGAAGAGCATGAACTAACTTAACCAGCCTGAACTTATCAAAATCATATATGATCATTTCTTTATTTTACTAAAATAGCTCAATTGAAGAGGACTCCTGATTCTTAATGCAAGAAATCAGAACACAGACCTATAAACAAATGTGAGTCAGTTATAAACTCTTGAGGAACACATGCTACTAGAACTAATATGTACAACAATATATAGCCAGAAACAAGGGGAGAAAATCCTTTTGTAACTATGATCCCAGACATATGGACATTGTGCAAAGTTGTCCTTCTCTTTCTGGTCTTTCCTGTTTCTTGTTCTTAGCCAGAAGTAGGAGCACTTCATAGAACAGCAGACAAGTTCTGGGCTTCAGTTAGCATAATTTATAATATCAATACATAAAGGCAAGATTTGCTCTCAAGTCACAAAGTAACCAATGCTATTCAATAGTATAGAAGTTCCAGTTGTTTTTCTTCAGTAATCTTCTTTGTTCGTGATAATCATTTTTTATATAATATATACTATAGAAGACTCCAAGTTAGGGTCATTATTACTTCCATCAGTTCCATGTCTATGTTTGAAATTTTCACTTCACCCTAAAAGGACAAAATTATATAAAAAAGGTAAAGCTGTTCATCATACATCGATTTCCCTTCTAATAAGCATCTATGCAACATGATATAACTCATATGAGTAAAGAATGCTATGAGGATTTCTGCTTTCAACTTCACTAAGCTTTAAAGATAATTTTCTTTTGTGAGTCTGCTATAACAGAGAAGGAATCTTCCTATTTATCAACTATCAGAGACTACAAAGGATGCAATGAGTAGATTTCAGTATTTAATAGTTGTTCATGTACACACGCCTGATATAGAAAGCCCAAAGCTGTACATGGATGAAACTATGAAAGACATGTTACAATTACCTTGTCACAAAAATTAGACAAACCCGTCCATGGTGTTGTTAGCTGAAATTAAGAAGAAATAAGCTAACAGGAACCAAGAGCTGATTGAACATTAAGGGAAAATACTATTCTATTGTCTATACAATCATCTTATGAGGTTAAAACAAAGAACATGGATACTAGATTAGAGGCCAATATTATCTACCTAATCTCATGTATCCACCCCTGATATAAAAGCAAGTTAAACTGAATGATAATGATACAAAAGACATTCTCTACAATTACCTTTGAACAAACTTACACAAACTATTCCATAGAGTTGTCATCTGAAAGGAAAAAGTAAGAGAACAAAAACCAAAAGCTGACTGACTATAAGTAAAGAGTTTATTGTATAGCTAATTATCCTGTGAGTCCAAAAGGAAAGGAGAGCATCTAGATTAGAGGCCAATAGGTGCTAAGATATATGAGGGAAAAGGGGCTGCTATATTCAAGCAAATGAGAAAGACAAGGGATTCTTATTCCTTGTTACCGAATCTCTTGGCAATTATGGGGCGGACATCATCAGCATTAACCAGGGTTTCTAGGAAGGGAAGTAATGAAATCAATGCACTGTCGGACGGATCATCAAACCAACTCTTTATGGGAATTCCATTATTGACTTGCAAGCGGAAAACCTGAAATAAACAAACGAAAATAAGAGTGAAACCTTCAGTTTATCCAGTAGCAACTAGGTCCATTACATTTTTTTCCCTCGCTGACTCAGTATTCGTTATTTCTCAACCTTTTGCCGTACAATCACTTTTTTTTCCCTTTCTCTAACTCTCTCCTCATGGAGGGCAAGGGTGAGCTCAGACAACCTTAACCTAAGCCCCACCAAGAGTATGTTTGTATTTTTTTTTCCGTCTAAAAATTTAATTACGATATGGACTTTTTTAAAGTGCATAATGTTTTTCTACTAGTAAGAAATTTACAGACCAATCATAGAAGTTTGAAGTGGGAATGATCAAAAGAAATATGAAAAAAGACATTAAGACATGTCCACGTCAGATAATGAGCCCATGAAAAAACTTCAATATTTTATCAATATGTACCGTGAGTTGAAGTCTGGCAACGCATAAATAATACTGATTTAAGCAAGAGCTAGAACGGGCAAGTTTTGAGCAAATAGAACAGTCCATAAAGTGGAAATGCGACAAGCAACACCAATTGCAGAAAGGAAAAAAAGAAAACTAAGAATTGGCTAGCCAAGGGCTAAGCCTTTAAAAAGGGCTAGAGAATCTACCTGTGGAGTATTATCAATTATGGCAACTTTTGCAAGATCAACCCCTAAAACTGTCAAATCTTTAGTGTAACTGCCATCTGTGAAAATGCATGATTCACGATAAACTCGGCGAGATATAAACTTCCGATATGGATCCAATATATCAAGAAGTTGCTCAGCATATATGCTTTGGCTGGCAGTGAAAACTACAACTTCAAACATTTCTGCAACTCGCTCCAAGAACATTTGGAGGTATGGCCTCCGTTTCACATATACCATGTGCTCTTTCATGTTGAAAAAGACAGTAAATGTGAAGTCTGCATCATCACAATGTTCTAATGTAGAATGAACCAGTGTTTCTGCATAATGGCAGCATAACCATACATCAGTAACATAAACTTCAGCAGATATTTCTCAGATTAAATTCTGAAAAAAATTACAGTAAGCAGACTATCAAAATAAAAGACTGGATTTGTGCACTCCTAGTTGCAGGAACTCTACCAACAGAATAGATCGCTAGGGTTCGATTGTCTTAACTAAACAATTCCAAGATAAGTTCATCCAAGAAATATTTGAACATAGGAGACAATGTTAACAAGCCAAGGTGCCATAACTAGTAAAGGAATTGATAAAGTGGTATAAAGAGCGTGAAATATCATATAAGATGCAAGATAACACAAGATCATATGGGAAAACATGCAAAAAACAATACTTACCATCCAAATCAAGGACAAGAGTTACAGACTTGCGTTTTGAAGCTTCCTCAGGCAATAAATTGGTCTGAAACTTCGATACAACATCTGATAACTCAGGCAGATTTTTCATAAACAACTGTGGATCGAAGCACTCTGCCTGATCTGAGTCAGACGAGTTAATAACAGTATCCTGGAGGCAGGGTCTCATTTGACCAATTTCTAAATACAAGCCAGCCCGATCTGTATCCATAACGGCTTCTTGATATAATTTATCATCAAGATTATTAGAATTACTATTTCGGACAGTGTCTTCTAGAAAAGGCAATAACATGTATTGCTCAGAAACATCAAACAAGATGTTTGGTTCAGCATATTTGTAATCCGGAAAGCAATTTGTTTCACAAATATCATCAGCAAATGCATCCCCACTGAAGGGTAAGCTCGAAATGATCATGTCAGAAATGTAGAAATCTGAAACATCACAATTGTGATTGTCACATGAAATTCTGTTATCATCACTGTCACCAGCTCCCAACCCTGAAAAAGTAGCATAAGATTAGTATAAAGATTCAACATGACATGGTACTGTAGCAGATAGATATGATCATTTTATCAAAAATAAAAGTCACAAACCCAACTTAGAAGGGATTGTTGTTTCATAAGTGTGGCTTCATTGGAAAAACCAAAATTTGGTAGGTTTTGGAGGTTAAAAGTTACAATATAATGGTGTCGGAGAATTTAATGAAATTGAAGTTAAGGCTGACCTGCATCACTCTCAGCATTTGGTTCACTATTTGCTTCGCTACGGACTTCAATGGGGTCGAAAGAAGGAGAAAAAATCGTCTCCATGTTCGATGGGAAGGCGGGGAAGGGTTCCTGCAAATGAGCATCGTGATGCACACATATTTAGCCATTTTAACAAGAAACAAACATAACTGTTATTTAGTAAGAATCATGGTTGAATGGCCATCCAGTTTTTTCAAAAGAAACTCCTTTTGATGATTATAAGAAATGATGTAATACAAGTGGACAAGCTGACAGCATGAAAAAAAAAACAGAAAAGAGAAAGATAAAAAAAAAAACTAGATTGCTATGATACCACCTTAGTTAAATGGACATGCACTTTATGTGATATTACATTAATTTATTTGTCACAGATTTCCATAGCTCAGCAAATAATGCAAGCTTTCCTATCAAGCATAAATTTTAACGCACTACAACTTCTGAAAATGCCAAACTGGAAAGAAAAAAAATAAATAAAGGGCTACAATCATGCCACAACAAGCCATTTGGCAATCAAACACTTACCGCTCTTTTTGTTGGAGAATCGCATGATTGAATCAGAATTTTAGAATCTTCTTCATCAAACTCGTGAATTGCTTCACCACTTCCATTTTCCCCAGTGAAAACTTGTGTGCTCGAAGAAACTGTGTGAAAAATAAGAATTGCTCTCAAAATCAAAATGTAGTTCATTGTCCATCAATTAATGTCCTCAGCTCAAACTTGCATTGCTCAATTAGAATCCCAAGAAGCTATTGCATGTTCTCAAACTATAAAATTAGAAAACCAGGGACCCCAAAATACTTGGAACTAATAATTTTGGTTGTCCGGAATTTCGTTTTGGTTGCCAATCTCACGGTACTCAACAGAAAACACAACTAATAACCATACAAACAAGTGCAACCAGTGTTCTATTTACATGTATAAGACATTATTTCAACCCTCTTCATCCTGAGACTTATACACATATAATACATACACTCACACACATATCCTGAAGGAGAGGAGATCAGGAATTTCACATACTTGAAATGTGAAGTATCCAAGGATAAAAACTAAAAAGAGACCCAATCATTTATTTCTTCTCTATAGCTGTTGATAGTGAAACAGAGTCATGCACGTGCTTGGCTTTTAAGAAAAATAATAAATGAAGATGTAATAAAATAAATAAATGGTAACAAGTGTTCAATTTTGTCAAGATTTGTTAGCAGTACAATCTATTATCAAATTTGCTATCTTAATCAATATAGCTTAATCATTTTTGAGAGCAAAATATGCCGATCTTTACAATAATACCATCCGAGAGATTAAACACCGGTTTTTTTAATGTTCAGTTGCTTACCGGCCTGACATTTACAAGAGTTGAAATCTGTCGTATGTTCAGATCTCTTCACATAAGAGCATGCTTGCTTAGAAATCATGTGTGATTTCTGACATACACGAAGGCCATTTTTTTCTTTTAAACATCCTGTGCTTGATTGAGCCTTCATTGTTAATGATGGCATTTGATCTGTACTTGTGATAAGCACCACAATCTTGACTCTGTAAGGAAATAATCATATAATAAGTTTAAAAAAAAAAAAAAAGTTTACCAATTTACAGAAACATCAAGAACCATGTAGCACAGATATTAAGCACATACTGTGTGGTAGTGAGATGCCCCAATATCTCTGCGTCTGGTATCCAATCAAAGATTTATAAATAATGATGTAGACAACCGACAAATCTTTCAAGAGCTTCCCCAGACTGCGATGAAGTGTCCTAACTCACCTGTTTCAAGGAGAGAAAAAGTATTTAAATATGGATCCGTGAATACCATAGGCAGTATTGTTGGCAACATTATAAGACAGAACATGGAGAAAGTTCCCTCCTTTCCATATATAAACCAAAATGAGATCACGAATCAATGAACATAATACTTCCCTTTAACAAAACGAATCCTAAAAGCGGTTGAATACACTAAATCAACAAACACATAGCTGATTAAATTCCGTTTACTAACCTGAAAACTGTCATGCCATGCTCAAGACCACTCCTTCCTTCGGCACAATACAGGACGGATGCCTCCTTTGGCACCCCCACTGTTCCAAACACCATGACCAAGTCAAACACTCTGTTTTCATATGTATGTATGCATAAGCAAAACATCACATATCGGAATCAAAACAGAAACTTCAATCCAAAAGGAGCTTTGTCCTCAAAATTCACTCTCAACATTCAATTTTCTTTCATCACAGTTCTTCAACGTAAACCCTATCAGGAAAGCACCAAAATTTGCAAGTAAAACATAGAAGATTCAAAGTCAACCACCCAACTGACTCATACAACCCAAGCATTCTCAAACCTCTACAAAAATCCATTAACAAAAAACGAAACTTTGCACAGATCACATACCCAATTCTCAATCAAAACCCAACCTTGAACTGAAAAAACCCTCCACAAAGCTCCAAAGCCAGTAAACACAGTCAAACTCCCAAAATTTACAGACTTTACAGACCAAAGTTACAAACTTTAATCGAACCCAACTCAAAAAAAATCAAACCCAGCAACAGTAGCACGAAGCTGTAACTAAATTTACAAGCTTTCAAACTAAAAATGAAAAAAAAAATGGTAGAAATAAAAAGAGGGAAAAATACCTGAACAATAATAAGCAGCAGAAGCTGACTCTCTCTCTCTCTCTTCTGTGAGAAAGACTGTTTCTTTCTCTCTCTCTCTCTCTAAACGGTCAGAGACACAAGTACTATGTTGGCTTCTGTTGGATCACACGGACGGCTGTGATAGGATCTCCGGTAAGTGAATTCCACTAATGGGGGCATTACACGTAAGGGGTGGGCAGCCAGCTCACCATGACGCGTCGACACGTGCACCCTCGCGGCAACAGAGGAGGGGCTCTCTCTGTTGTGGTAGGCAAAGACTCAACTCTCTCGTCTTGGGCGCGTGTGCTACACGATTGGATATTTTTCTTTTTAGTTTACTTTTTTGAAATAAAATTTATTATTCGACTCGAAATTAATACATTGTATGTGAGTCCATCAGATTATCAGAGTAGTAAAACACTAAAAATTGTTGATATATTATGTATTTCGATAGACTCAATTCACTCGAGCATTATTCGAATTCAATGATTTATCGGCCGACATATGATATATTTATATATCAAGAATAAACAAACTAGAAAGTATGGAAAATCTTATAAAGAAGAATGTGTAACTAAATATAAGTTATTGATTTTCTTTCTGTGGAAGTCTCGGTCGTGGAATATTTTAAAAAGGTATATCTAGCTACTTGGTCATATTTTGATTTATGATGCTCTTCTTTCTTAAAATTGATGGAGAGAGAGAGAGAGAGAGAGATTTTCTTGTATCAATGACGATGGGATCCCATGAGATTCATACATTCAAAGTTTGAAACTTTCAATTTTATCAAAAAAAAAAAATTTATTTCAACTGTCAAACATCATCAACTCTTAGATGAACTTCTTGGTAATTAACTTGGTTTAGCTGGTTTGAGTAACAATCAAGTCATCAACTCTTCTCCCAGTCTCCTTCTAGCTACTGTATATATTTCTCATTGCATCGTTTTCTTATATACAAGCACAATTGTACGCTGTGTTGTGGGTAAGTTAGTCCAAAAAGCAGCTTCATTGAGTTGTCTAGAGCTTGAAAGCATCTATCAAACACCAAATGCACTTGAACGGCCCCTCTTTATTTCATGGACGGAAAGTATATATGTATATGTGGGATAGAAACCCCACAGCTCGAGGGTTTTGGGGTTTACGGTATAACGTTTGGAAATGCTTATTCAAAAAGCTGTTATTTGTAGAACTCAAGCTAGCTAGACCGACTGTTTGATCATCATATTCATATATCAGAATCACCAGATAGAAACCTAGGTGATTGAAACCCAGAAACACGGCCCTGGCTTAGATGCTTTCACAATAAGCACTTTACAAATGAAGAAGGGATCGATAAGAGAAAGAAAGGGGTACACAGGGAGGGCCATTAGGACTCGCATCAACTGGGTCGGTGACGATGATGATAGCCATAGTTAGTACGAGAAGATGTGATTCTCAAACCATCCACCTAGGTCCTAGGTCATGGCTCAACTATACAACAACATAAAGTGGGGATGGAGTGGCTATCTATTTTATATGTGGACCAAAAGAGAACACAGGAGAGAAAGCATAAATATTGCAGATGATACAGTACAAATGGGTTCCATTAATATTCCCACATCGGAAGTTGAACGATCATATCCAACAAAACATCGTCACAAGGTAGATATTTGGAAGAGGGCACAACAAAGATAGACCAGATCAAGGTTGGCAACATGCATCCTGGTTTGTGTTTCAGATCATGTCATTTGATTGAATGGCTTGTTTGTTATGCATATTTAATTAGATCATTGAAGGCGTCGGCATGAAATTATAAAGAAAAAGAACTCAAGTGTTTGATTAGTGAATGTATGAGAGAAATTAAGAAGGTGGCTTAATTTGTTTATGATGACATCATGAGACTAAATATCTTTAAAATTTGTACTTGTTGTCGGTGAAATGTGACATAGTTGACAACATAACGCATCCGTTAATATTGAGGTCATAAGTTCGAATCTCATAGACATATATAAGGTTGGGTTTAGACCTTAAAAAAATTAAGGTGTGATTCTTAAACTAAAGGCAGTTCTTCGTGCAGTGGACATGATTTCAACAAATAAGGAATCATACCGATTATTAGTTTTTTTTTTTTGGAAAATTGAAATAGTAATCATGTTGATTTGCGCTCCTTTTATTTTATTTTAAACATAACATTTTTTTCTTTAAAAACCCGGAAAAATGATCAGTATCATTTAGTCTAGCGGCATAGTCTCTCATTTATAAGTGGGAGGTCGTGAGTTTAACTCACAAAAGACTCGTTGTAGAATTTGAGTTGTGTAATTGATAAAAAAAAACCCAGAAAAATTGAGATGTATTCATCCGATGACAAATCTCCATCACAAAGCACGATATCATCAAATAAGGAATGAGATCGACTACTAGCTCCTGAACTTTCAAGTAATAACAATGCCTTTATTAATTTTCTTTGTTGTGTGATTGTTAAGAACACATGTTTGTTTCTTATTACCATTGTGTGAATTAATTTTCTTTGTTGTGTGATTGTTAAGAACACATGTTTGTTTCTTATTACCATGCATTGTGTGAATCAATACTCACACAACGCTGCATTCCAAGAGAATTAGTTGTAGAATCATATATTCAGACAACATTGGATTGTCATTAACCTGTTGTATGATTTGTTCTACCAATCCAAACCAAAATCTCTTAAAAGCAACAAAAGCACAATATTAGCCTTGATTGAGACACCAAAATAGATACATAATATAAGATCACTATGATCCACCAAGATACAATCATATTATAAATATTGTATAACATGTATTACACATCAAAGAAGGCCATGTATATAGCACACACACCCATCTTAATACATGTCTAAGATCCAAAAGAAGCCTAAAGAAACCACTAGTCCAACATCCACAATGTACTACTAGTATTCAATTGAACCTACCTACATAATTCAAAGCTAGTTTCTCCTGCTGCTACATATGTAACTCGATCCATATCATAAAATAAAAAAGCAACCTGCAAAAAAACCACAAGTCCAACATCCTCCATAATCACTGTATTATTACTACTATTTTTAAAACACATAATTCAAAGCATGGTGCTGAATATATATATATACATATATATATATATACATATATATATATATACAGGGCCATTCCAATGAGGGATCCCTATTTTAAGCCATTTATAGGGATAGGGCATTACACCAACTTCCCGATTATAATTTTACATCTCCACCGTTCATATCTTAGGTCTATATGAGTAGATCATCTCTACAAAATTTCATATGATTTGGTGATCGTTAAGGCTTTCAAAAGTTCAATTTAGTTTTAATGACTTTCAACGGTTTTAGTTTGACATAAGCTGGACCGTTCAAAATCATTAAAACTAAATCAAACTTTTGAAAGTCTTAACGATCACCAAATCATATGAAATTTTGTAGAGATGATCTACTCATATAGACCTAAGATATGAACGGTGGAGATGTAAAAATTCAATTGGGAAGTGGTGTAATGCCCTATCCCTAGAAAGTGGCCAAAAATAGGGATCTCTCAATGGAAGGGGGTTGTGTATATATATATACAGGGCCCTTCCAATGAGGGATCCCTTTTTTTGTTCATTTTTAGGGATAGATCATTTGACGAACTTTTCGATTACAAAATCAAATCTTCACCGTTCAGTTCGTTGGGCTATATGAGTAGATCATTTCTACAAATTTTCAGAAAATTTGGTGATCGTTAAGTCATCCAAATGAGGGATTTATTTTTAATAATATTGAACGGTGTAGGTTTGACATAAGTGTTAAGTTTTTTGTTTTAATCTCAACCATTCAAACTCATTAAAAAACAGATCTAATGGTGTGGACTTATCCCTAGAAATAAACAAAAAAAGAGATCCCTCATTGGAAGGGCCCTGTATATATATATATATATAACTCAACTCCTATATATACTTCCATGCTTAAAAAAACAGGAGCTATCAAATAGCAATATGTATTTAGGGTATTAACTCCTATCTAAATTATGAGGAAAGAAAAAAGTTACAAACTTTACTAAGATTCAAAATAGTAAGCAAATATTAATTGAAAAATACCTTCAAAGTTACAAGCATGACTGCACAAACTTCATTGTATCTATGTGCCATTTACGATTATATGGCTTCTTTCAGCAAAGTAAACCAAAATATTAAAAGGGAAGAATGGTGTTGTGAGGGATATCATCATAAAATTGGCAAAATTGCTATATGCAAAGTCTACTTTAATCAGCTCAAAATTTATCTATCACCATGTAAAAGTTTCTCTTAAGCACATAGAAACTACTTGCATAATATCATTTTAAGGGCCAAATTATCCAAATGCAGTAGCATATTCTTAGGGCATCTACTCACATGCTTCTATAAGTTGAGGAGCTTCAGTTACTATTTGGATGATCAAGTTACTATTTAACTAAGAGAAAATGATCAAGTTTCCATCAAAAGAACATTTATAGAACTTGCCTTTAAATTTGGTACTTGTATCTGAATTTGTTCTCTAGCTACAATTACCTATGAAACTTACCAGTAGGTAAGTATGGAATGTCAGCTGCCCATATAACAGAATGAAATTTACCTTATGTTTCTACCTGTCACGTCCTGAGCCGGGAAGTGGTCGCGGGGCGAAACGAAGTAGAATTCTTAAGGGGCTTCCACTCGGTACCTGCACAAATGACAGCATCACGGGGTCGAGACTGGGCACCCCAGTCTTCGACTCTCCGATGCTTAAGTGAGCTATGTGCACTTGTACGGGTAGAGGAATGAAAGTAGGAGAGAGTATATATCTGAGTATGTGAGAGTCTGAGAGAGTATAGATGTGTGTACCTTGAGCTTGTTTTATAGGCTAAGCTTGTGTACCTTGAGCTTGTTTCCAATGTGGGACTCTTTGCCCTCCTTTGGAGTGCCTCCTCTTTTGGGGGTGTTTTGCCACTAGAGTGACTTTGGCAAGAGGTTTGTTACCGGCCCTTCTTTCCTTTGATGTTTGTGAAGGGCCCACCAGGGCTATCTCGACCGGGTAATTGTATCGTATTCTCGGCTTAGCCAAGTATTTTGGCTATGTACTAACAAGTCCCCAAGTCCACAGTCCGAGAGAGTTCTTGGGTGAGGAGTTATTCTAGAGATGCCGAGGATACGTTTTACCCGGGAGTAGGAGGCATGGTGTCGAGTCCCCAAGTCCCCATGCGAGAGTCGCGAGGTGACGGGGGTGATGTTCCGGAAACCTGTTGGCAAGAAGAAAAGTTTAATGTTGCTCTAGCGAGTCAGTCCGCGCTTGGTTGGGGACTGTCGCGAGGTGGCCAGTCAGTCCGCGCTTGATTGGGGACTGTGGCTATGTGGCGAGGCAGTCCGCGCTTGATTGGGGACTGTCGCGAAGTGGCCAGTCAGTCCGCGCTTGATTGGGGACTGAGGCTATGTGGCGAGTCAGTCCGCACTTGATTGGGGACTGTCGCGAAGTGGCCAGTCAGTCCGCGCTTGATTGGGGACTGAGGCTATGTGGCGAGTCAGTCCGCGCTTGGTTGGGGACTGTCGCGAAGTGGCCAGTCAGTCCGCGCTTGATTGGGGACTGTGGCTATGTGGCGAGTCAGTCCGCGCTTGATTGGGGACTGTCGCGAAGTGGCCAGTCAGTCCGCACTTGATTGGGGACTGTGACTATGTGGCGAGTCAGTCAGCGCTTGATTGGGGAATGAGGCTATGTGACGAGTCAGTCCGCGCTTGGTTGGGGACTGTCGCTATGTGGCGTTACGGCCGCTGCGTGGCGAGTCAGTCCGCGCTTGATTGGGGATTGTCGCTATGTGGCGTTACGGCCGCTGCGTGGTGAGTCAGTCCGCGCTTGATTGGGGAGACTCGCCATTGAGCGTTGCGGGCCGTTGCCTTAGCGAGTCAGTCCGCGCTTGATTGGGGACTGTCGCTATGTGACGTTGCGGCCGCTGCGTGGCGAGTCAGTCCGCGCTTGATTGGGGAGACTCGCCATTGAGCGTTGCGGGTCGTTGCCTTAGCGAGTCAATGTATGCATGGGGTTGGGGATAGCTGGAGGGGGGAATTCGTGCTTTGCAAACTGAAAATTAGGCGAGCTGCAATTTGTGTTTTAGGGTTTCGGTGGTTCTACAAACCTTAGATTGGGAAGCGTCCCACTTCACCCTCGATCGAGTGGGCGCGAGCGCTTGGCTGTTTACAACCAGCTTCATTGCCACTACGCGGATCCACTGTTTCACGGTATGAATTGGTGGCGTTCTTTGTCTTTGGATTTGTATGTGGTGGCGGCGTTGTTTCGGGTTATGTGGGGTGTGGGATTGTTCACATGTTTGTGGTGTTGGTAGGAATTCTAGGGTAAAGGTTTTACTGTCGGGTTGGCTAGGAATAAGAGGTCTTCATGTCTCGTCCCGAGGTCCCGAGCCGGGAAGGGGTGGCGGGACAGGTCGTGCTAAGGGCGTGTGTAGCTAGAGGATGCATGTTTGAATGCTGGCTGTTTACACATTGTGTGTGTATAGCTTGTGATTGATATAGATAAATGCACAGCAATATTTGGCTTGTAATCATGTGAAGCAAGTGTATGTGGTTTGCACATGGTTTACAAGTATGTGTTTAGCATGTACATGAGAATATACTGTGATGCATGTGGTCATGCTATTTGTATGATAACAACTTAATTGAATAATGTGAAGTAAGACTTATCTGAAGCCGTGAAGAGCCGCTACGCGGTGCGCGGGGACTCTGATAAGACCAGTGGAGTCTGCGAGGAATGGCGAGACAAGAGGAGTCCGCGGAGTCTGACGTGGCAAGCGGTGCCCGCGGTGAGAAATGGATGGTCCCGGGAGGGAGGAAGGCGGATGTGTGTAACTCAGTCTTGGGAGAGGCACTGAGACCCGAGAGGGGGCCCCCCGGGATAGGGGTGTGAAGCGGGTCACTTGTGCTGGCATGTTTCGAGAGCATGGTAAGCAAGGGAGGGGGGCCTCGGGAACTCGGGGGCCATGTGGGAAGGGCTCCCGGAGCTCTGGGCGGAGCCGCTTGTTTCTTGTCACGGGTTCCTTGGTCAGGACTATATCTTGTGTCGGGAAGGGTTTTTTTTTTTTTTGCATCCTTCTGTCGGGATAGAGGAGTCCCAGAAGGTCGAGATGGAGAGCTGTGTGGGGGTGTCCGCCAGGGGAACTACTAGGGATGTCCCCACGCGAGGTTTAAGAACTCTGGCGAGACCAGGGAATGCCGCGAGGAGCTGGCGAGGCGAGACTAGGGGAGTCCGCGAGGGTTGGCGAGGTCAGCGGAGTCCGCGGGGACTGGCGAATTTAGCGGAGTCCGCGAGGACTGGCTTGACCAGTGGAGTCAGCGAATGGATGTCGGGACCAGCGGAGTCTGCGAATGGATGGCGGGACCAGCGGAGTCCGCGAGAAATGACGGGACCAGCGGAGTCCGCGGATGGATACCAAGTGGGCGCCAAAAGCGAAGGCAATTGCTTCTCCCTGCTTCGTCCTAAGGTCCCGAGCCGGGAAGAGGTGCCAAGAGCGAAGGCATGTCCCGGGAGGGAGCGGGGTGCCGAGATTGGGGTCGCGAGACCAAGAGTGCTTTCCCGTTTCGGCTGAGAGAAGCTGGGTGTCCAGATCAGTTTTCAGGCGCTGCTCTCCGGCGCGTGGGCCTTGGCCGGAGGTTGGGGTGGCCATGCTGGATTCATTGGATGACAGTGAGTATGCTGGCTGAGAAGGTGAGCTACCTTGCTGTGGCACGCCCGAGCGAAGGAGAGAGAGAAAGTCAGATCTACTCTCTCTCTCCTCGAGATTTCTGGGATTTCTGGGTGAGCGACGTGGGGGTTTCCACTTGAGGAGACCCTCCTTCTAGCGCCAATTGTTTCTACCTGTCACGTCCTGAGCCGGGAAGCGGTCGCGGGGCGGAACGAAGTAGAATTCTTGAGGGGCTTCCACTCGGTACCTGCACAAATGACAGCGTCACGGGGTCGGGACTGGGGTGGCCCAGTCTTCGACTCTCCGATGCTTAAGTGAGCTATGTGCACTTGTACGGGTAGAGGAATGGAAGTAGGAGAGAGTATATATCTGAGTATGTGAGAGTCTGAGAGAGTATATATGTGTGTACCTTGAGCTTGTTTTATAGGCTAAGCTTGTGTACCTTAAGCTTGTTTCCAATGTGGGACTCTTTGCCCTCCTTTGGAGTGCCTCCTCTTTTGGGGATGTTTTGCCGCTAGAGTAACTTTGGCAAGCGGTTTGTTACCGGCCCTTCCTTCCTTGGATGTTTGTGAAGGGCCCACCAGGGCTATCTCGACCGGGTAATTGTACCGTATTCTCGGCTTAGCCAAGTATTTTGGCTATGTACTTACACCTTAATAGCTAATTAACAATTCAAGTTCTAGGATGTAATTGAAACATAGGAGAAAAGACTACTTACTTTGTAGCATAACCTAAATGCCCAACCAAAGAAGTTATACACAAGCCTAAACCAAAATAAAAATTGGCCAAACAATAATGAGAAGCAAAAGAAATATCATATCAAAACAACAAGGCAAACACATAACCATATGTGTGTGTGTGTGGTACAACACTGAGGGAGAGAGAGCAACCTTTGGTGCATGTATTTCATTCCCATTGGATCATCAACTGCAACTTTGAGCAAGGACTATAGTGAAAAGGCATATCATTTTGTTTATGCACAGTCATACCTGCTTTCATCAAACAAAAGTCCAGAGAAGTAAAATCTTAGGAAACTTTGGCAACATCTATGCTTCTTGAAACATGCCATATTTATCACTCAACCTCATATATTACTAGCAACTTGACTACATTACTCACCCATTTATAGAAAAACTTGATATGAAAATCAAATATAGGTATTAGCCATTGTCACGTCCGACTTACATGTGGAACACTCATGCGAAATATCTAAATTATTTTATCAGATTCTAGATGCAGAGCCATTTAAATCTCAATTGACTAACCAGAAGATAACTTGAAAACCATTCCAACTAACTTAAAGATTGGCAACTATAAACGGAGTGACAATCACAGGAAGAGGATTCCGACAAGATTAATATTTAATAGCATGCAGATTTTCAGAAGACTAGCAGCAGGGAGTTTCACAAACCAAGCTATATGATTTACTTTTTGCTGAGATAACTAATATCCTTTACTTCTTATATATAACTTCTGCATTTTTGAATAAAGAATGAAGAAAGAAACTAAATGGCAGTTAATATAGTTTAAATGTATTCTCTTTGGATACATCCTCCTCCGTGCCAAGCCTCCACCGTCGACATCTCTGACCTCAAGTCCATCCAGATCGATGAAGCCCAGCTTAACAAAAGAATTCTGTTAAAATGCAGAAACATAATTCAGATCCAAAACCTTCAATATCGTTTTCGAACCATTTCAGAAAATTGAGTGCAAGACCATTACCAGAAGTCACGGCGAATAAGGAAGCGGCTGGAACGACGAAGGAAGTGAGCTGCTTGACTGGAGCAGCAACAGAGTTGATGCCATAAGACTCCCTGTACACTCTCCGAGAGCTCGCCGGGCTTCTAGAACCGCCGTCGTCGGCTTTCAAACCCAAACCCTAACCCGAATCTCATATCTCCCCCCCCAATTGAAGAACTCGACCACCCGAACATTGAACCAAATTGGAAGAAATCGAGTGAGGCGCCAAATCGACGAACCCTAATCGAGTGACAGTGGCTTAGTCTCGATTGAGGGAGGAGTGATTGATTGAGTTCGAGAGAGAAAGAGAGAAGAGAGAAAGGGCGATAGGTGAGAGCAGGGAGTGTGTGAGCGATAGGTTTTGAGCGATATTTTTTTTTTGGAGTAAATGCTTGTGACACCTTGTAGTTTACACCTAAAATCAGTTTTGTCCCTCACTTTTTTTTTAAACTGGTATACCCCTATACTTTGAATTCTCTACTGATTTACCCTTTTCCCAGCTGGTTATGACTGTGACATGTTCATTAACAATGCTTGTGAGAGCTTCAATGGTTGGGTTTTGAGAGCAAGGTCTAAGCCCCCTATTACTATGCTAGAAGAGATAAGAGTGAAGGGTTATTTAGACTGTTAATGAGCATGTCACAGTCATAACCAGCTGGGAAAAGGGCAAATCAGTCGAGAATTCAAAGTATAGGGGTATACCAGTTTAAAAAAAAAAGTGAGGGACAAAACTGATTTTAGGTGTAAACTACAGGGTGTCACAAGTATTTACTCCTTTTTTTGTGTCAAGTCCTTTAGGTTTTTGAGTAAGTGTTTCCCACATCATACAACATAACTCCAAATTTTTGTTGTCTGGAAAATGACATCCCTAAATAGCAAGACGGGAGATTTCCCGCTGCTATATCTTAATCTTAATTTTTTTTCTTATCCATTTTACAAATCAGACAACATAAATTGTATATTTTGTTGTATGAGAAGAAATGACATCCTTAAATTACAAGAGCGGGAGATTTCCCGCTGCTACATCTCAACCTTAATTTTTTCCATATCCATTTTAAAAATCAGACAACATAAATTGCATATTTTGTGTTGTCTGAGAAGAAAGAAAATAGAGGCATTCACTTAATCGTAAGGGCAGGAAATTTTCTACTACTTTTCATTCTAACGAGTCACTCTTTAAAATAACCATTGTTTTCACTCACACAACACATAAAAGCACCAAGAGTTGTCTAAATATGGAAGACTCATCATACGAAAACATGTCGAAATGCAAGACTCTAAACATTTTTTCTGATTTTGTTGACACTCGTATAATCATATGGTTATTATGTATGAACTCATATAAGAAGCCGATGTCAATTATATCATGATGGTTTGGCTCCCCATAATGAAAGTAAGTGTAATTAGAGTTGACCGTGTCGATCGACACTCATGTAATACCGAACATTGATGACATTTCTACCAAAATCATGCTTCAATATCGTAAACATATTTATACGATTCGATTTTCAAAATTTTATTTCCTCAATGGTGTGTCTCTAGATAAACACACGTTTATGTAATATGTACTACACATGTTATGTCACATTATGTGCAACATAGTAAACATGTTATACCTCATTAGTAGGTTGATTGTGATCTAGATGCTTAGGATTAAAATCATGAAAATTCGACCGTTTGATATAATTATGATAGTGAAGTATAGTAGTGCAACAAAATTCACAAATTTTCGGTAACGTTTGGGTATCGATCAACTCAGTCAACCATAAATTCAACAATATTAATTTTACGTTACACATCAGTATTACAAAACAACTGTTGTGGCACTACAATAGGAAATTTGGCTTTAACTATTAGGGTTTTTTAGGGTTTAGGGTATTTTAGGGGTAAGGGGTTACGATACATACAACGTAATATTGAAACAATTGCGTGATATATTTAAAAATTATACATTCACAAAACTTTTCTTAGTTGATTGTTGTGGGATGAAGAACTTAAAGTAGTATTGCCAAATGTAAGAGATGGGCTTCATGACACGAAAATATATTATACAACCAAAACTAAAAAATCGTTGTGTGACTACTGAAAATACTATACTCTCACACAACAGGTTTGAGTGTTTCATTGTTACATCAAAACTACCAAGGATATCATTCACAAAAAATTTAGGCTTTCAGAGGATGTAAGAGCAATTTTAAAACTAGAAGTCCGCAGCCTAGTATGAGAGATATATCGTACAACAGATATATAAAAAATATTGTGTGATAGTTTAAATTTTATACATTCACACAACATTTATTTGTTTCACTGTTGTGTAACGAAACCCAGTTATATGTCAAACTAGAGTGGGGTTAGAAGCAAAATGGGCCTCATTTTTATCTTCATTCACACAACAAAATATTGTCCAAAGGGTTGTACTGGTTTAAGGAAAAAAAAATCTGGAATGATCTCATACTATCCACACAACGGCTGACAATTTTTGAACGTTGTATGAAACATTTTTAAAATTTGTATAACCATGTTATTCTGCACCGTTGTGTGAAAAGTGTTGTTTGTTGCACTTATTGGAATAGTGATTGCTCCGATTCAAAGCAGTTCAGCGCCTCCCATGACTTGCACATTTGGATCTTGAAATTGCGAAGGCGATTTGTAGTCAATATAGAATTCACAATGCTTATATCATTCTTAGGTTTAATGCAACTGCTGATGATCTCATAGATGTAATTGAAGGCAATAAGGGATACATGATCTCATTAAACCTATCTTTCTCAAACTCTGAGTTGATGATATCAAGTCGAACAAACACATACCTTCATGGCTTCATCTCATCTTGGGAAACCTCCTATTTTAGGTCAAAAATGGATACACACTATGTTGTTCTGTCATAACAAGATCAGAAGAAGAAACCAGATGTACGTCTCAGTTATGTACTTTATATGTTGAGTTCATCCGAATATCCATATGGACACATAATTGTAAAGCCAGATCTAGCTGCTAAGAGTTGATAACCATACGGGGATTGGAAACCAATATATGAAATTTTGTGATTTTTATTCCTTTTATTTATTTTTATTTTCATTGAAAATCAAAAAGTTTACTAAGTTAGAAGTATTAATTAGGTTTAAGCTGATGATGTGGCAGATGCCACATCATTTGGTATAACATTTTTGTATAATTTTTTGATGTCTTTAGCATTTTCCTTATTGTTTTAGTTTTGCAAGTTTGTTTTTGTAATACTTTTGCCGGATGCATTTTAGGATTTTGAAAACTTGCAATTCAATCTCTCATTTTCATTTTGTAAAATTATATTGTAAAATCATTTTCTTAAAATGATACAGGGGACACCCTAATTTGGTGTCAATACTAACAAGTTCTACTTCTTTATCTAGCGAAAGAGAGCACAAAGCGACTAGTCCTAATCCCTCCTGTCCGGCGGTGAGCTCTTTCGCCATTGTCGGACGGGTCTATATTGTCCCAGTGTGGGCTGGGTCTACATAAACCAGCTTATCGATCAACATCTCGTCGTTGGATCAAGTATTGTGGTGGCGAGTTTGGAAACGAGGAAGAGAGAGACCAAAGTGATGGCTATGCTTTGGATCGATCCTTTCTAGATAGGCCGACAACGAGGGTTTAGGGTGCGGATGTGACTGAGAGGTTGCTTTGTCGTGGCGGCTTGGGTGGGTATGGTATCGTCGTCGAATTCATCCTGATCGGGTATGGGTTTGATATGTTGGGGTCGTGGTATGATTTGGGGTAGATCCGGGTTAGGCATCATCATGCTAGCTGACGACAGACGATGGTTTTCTAACGAAGTTGGTGGAGCGGGACAAGTAGTGGTCTGTTGGCGATGGCTGGAGCATGATTTTGCTCCATATATCCCCACCTCATTTGTATTCGACAATTGCATTAATAAATGTTTGAGGGCAGCCGTCTCAGCTTTTTATTTAAAAAGAAACCATAGTCTTCAAATAACAAAGAGTGCGGCTATTGAGACCTCTAAATTTGCTCAGTATACCTCTTATGCTTTTTACACCTCCTTTTTAATTTTAAATACAAACATTTGCTCACTAGACCTCATTTCAAATTCCTAAAGTAACGTTAGGTATGTTATTCACATATATCTTGATAATTATATATCTTATTTATTCTCTAGACCTCTCATTTATGTAATTTTTTTCAAGTGTCAATATTTAATTAAAATGTAGAACCACGTCATACTGCCATGTGATCATTCCGTAACGCTGAAAAATTTCTTTCGATTTTCCTTCAACCTATTCCCAATTAGATGTTCGTGTCTATCATTCTCTCGAATTAGTCATGGCTACTGAAACATGACTAAACCAATGACCCAACACCGGCCCTAATACATTTTGTATGTCGTTTGGCATCCATAACCCTCGTTCTATTTCATCTCGTGGTGACGCGTATTTCAAATTTTGCATGGTGGAAAAAATTTGAATTTGATTATTATTTACGAATCATTAAAATTTGATTAGTAATAAGCTGAGGAAACGATGACAGAGACGTGTGTAACAATAGAAGCAGCAAGTACAGTGATGATAACAATAAATGTCCGAACTTTCCAAGCTTAGAAGCCATCATTTCTTCTCTATGGAGCCTGAGAAAGCCACCGCTACATCCTCATCCTCCGCTGCAAGCAACATGAGGGCCAAGAACACCACCACCATCGCCGCCAACAACGACCAAACAATCATTCACTGCAATGCAGACGCTGGCCTTTTAAGTGAGTTTGAACAGTCCACTGTGTCTGGTAAGTCCTTCAACTACACGAGATCAACCATCAATGCACCGCACTCTGTCCCTGAAGAGCGCATAACCGCTTACTTCTCCAGAATCCAAAGAGGCGCTCTTGTGCAGTCTTTTGGCTGCATGCTTGCAATTGATGAAGCAACGTTCAAGGTCATTTGCTACAGTGAGAACTGCTTTGACCTTTTGGGTTTGAATGTTAGTTCTTCCGCGTTGAAACAGGTAAAGACTCTGATTGGAGTTGATGCTAGAGCCCTGTTTATACCCTCATCCGGGGATTCACTGGCTAGAGCGTCTACGGCCAGAGAGTTGTCCTTGTTGAACCCAGTTTGGGTGTATTCCAGGACTACGCAGAAGCCATTTTATGCTATATTGCATAGGATTGATGTTGGGATTGTGATTGATTTGGAGCCTGCGAAGTCCGGTGATCCTGCATTGTCCCTTGCAGGGGCTGTGCAGTCCCAAAAGCTTGCGGTGCGGGCAATTTCGAAGCTGCAGGCTATTCCTGGAGGAGATATTGGAGCTTTGTGTGATACTGTGGTGGAGAATGTTCAGAAGCTTACTGGATATGATAGAGTCATGGTGTACAAGTTCCATGAAGATGATCACGGGGAAGTTGTGTCTGAGATCAGAAGGGCGGATTTGGAGTCCTATTTGGGGTTGCATTATCCTGCCACGGATATCCCTCAAGCGGCACGGTTCTTGTTCAAGCAAAATCGGGTGCGGATAATTTGTGATTGCAATGCAGACCCTGTTAATCTTGTCCACAGTGAAGAGCTAAAGCAGCCTCTATTGTTGGTGAATTCAACTCTCCGGGCACCACATGGCTGTCACAGACAGTACATGGCCAACATGGACTCGATTGCATCTCTGGTTCTGGCGGTTACTGTGAATAGTGCTGAATCAATCAAGCTATGGGGGTTGGTGGTGTGCCATCACACTTCACCTCGCTACGTTCCTTTCCCTCTTCGCTATGCTTGTGAGTTTCTTATACAAGCATTTGGGCTGCAGCTCAATATGGAGTTTCAGTTGGCATTACAATTGGCCGAAAAGAAGATTTTCAAAACACAGACTTTGCTTTGTGACATGCTCCTCCGGGATGCCCCATCTGGTATTGTAACTCAATCTCCTAGTATAATGGATATTGTGAAATGTGATGGGGCTGCGTTGTACTACAATGGAACATGTTGGTTGATGGGTGTCACACCATCTGAATCACAGGTTAAAAGTATAGTTAAGTGGCTGCTAAAGAATCATGGGGACTCTACAGGCCTGAGTACTGACGGTTTGGCTGAAGCTGGTTACCCTGATGCAGCTTCACTAGGGAATGCGGTATGCGGTCTGGCTACTGCTAGAATCAGCTCAAATGATTTTCTGTTTTGGTTCAGATCTCACACTGCCAAGGAAGTCTTGTGGGGAGGAGCTAAGCATGATCCTCATGATAAGGATGATGGTGAAAGAATGCACCCAAGATCATCATTCAAGGCTTTTCTTGAAGTAGCTAAAAGTAGAAGCTTGCCTTGGGAGGTGTCTGAGATCAATGCCATCCACTCTTTACAGCTCATAATGAGAGACTCATTACAGGAAATGGAAGAAACTGGCCTTAAGGCAATAAAGCATGCTCGTCCTAGTGGTACTGGGAAGCAGTCCCAAGGCATGGATGGGATCAGTTCTGTAACATGTGAAATGGTTAAATTGATCGAGACAGCTCAAGTTCCAATTTTCGGGGTTGATTCAGAAGGTCTCATCAATGGATGGAATGCAAAGATAGCTGAATTGACAGGATTAGTAGATAGTGAAGCAATGGGGAAGTCCCTTGTTAATGATATTGTTCATGAGGACTCGCGTGGAGCTGTTGAAGGTATCTTATCCAGAGCGTTACAAGGTAAATCCATTCTTACACATATATACATGTCTGTTAAGATACATAGGATTAATTTGGACTTTTGGATATATATCCTTATTGTGAAACGTTTTACTCTTTCACATGTATTCTCAATCGTTGATTTTTAATTTTTTATACAATCCAGGTGATGAAGACAAAAATATCGAGCTGAAACTGAGGAATTTTGGACCTCCTCAGCAGAACTCAGAGGTATATATTGTGGCCAACAGTTGCACAAGCAGGAATCGTGCAAATAATGTTGTTGGCGTTTGCTTTGTGGGTCAAGACATTACTAGTGAAAAACTTGTTACGGATAAATTCATCTGCTTGCAAGGGGATTATAAGGCTATCATACAAAGCCTTAACCCATTGATTCCACCAATATTTGCATCTGATGAGAATGCCTGCTGCTCTGAATGGAATGCAGCAATGGGGAAGCTGACTGGTGTGACTAGAGATGAGGCTATTGGTAAAGTGCTCCCTGGGGAAATATTTGGAAACTACTGTCGGTTGAAAGGCCAAGATTCAATGACTAAATTTATGATTGTATTATATCAAGGAATCAGTGGGCAAGAAATTGAGAAGTTTCCGTTTGGTTTTTTTGATAGAGAAGGGAAGTATGTTGAAGTGCTCTTAACAGCAAACAAGAGGACTGATGCCAATGAGAATATAATTGGTTGCTTCTGCTTCTTGCAAATATTTCAGCCTGACATGCAGTCGGCCATGGAAGGACTCAGACAAGAGGATAGTAATTCTTCTTCAAAACTTAAGGAATTGATTTACATGCGCCAAGAGATGAAAAATCCTTTAAATGGTATCAGGTTTACTCACAAACTCCTTGAAAATACGATTATTTCTAGTTATCAGAAGCAATTTCTTGACACTAGTGAAGCATGTGAAAGACAAATCATGGCAATCCTTGAGAATATGGATACAAGGAGCATAGAGCAAGGGTGAGTCTTCTTAATCCGTAGCTCTCTGTGTCATTACTTTTAAGACGTTCTCTTTTGAAGTTAGCTGTCTCGTTATTATATAATGTCGATTTGCTTTTACCAAAATAGTTTGAAATAATTACACCATGAACATAACACATAAATGATATTGGTGTCCTTATGAATCTGTGAGAATAAGCCTGAGTTGTTATCTTGGTTATAACAGCAGTGTGGTGCTGAACATGGAAGAATTTCTCTTAGGAAGTGTTTTGGATGCAATTGTGAGTCAGTCAATGATCTCACTGAGGCAAAGAAATGTACAGCTTTTGTATGAGATTCCAAACGAAATTAAATCTCTATATTTGCATGGCGACCAAATCAAGCTTCAGTTGGTTCTGTCAGATTTCTTGCTTAATGTGGTGCTTCATGCATCTCCAAATGGCTGGGTTGAAATCAGAATTTCACCAGGTCTAAAACTAATAAAGGACGGCAACAGCTCTATCCGTTTACAGTTCAGGTACCTCAACCATATTTAGTCATATCATGATTATGCACAACTACTAAGCTCAAGTTTTTTTTTTTTTTTTTTGAGGTACTTCTTTGACATTATGCCTGCCAATATTCTTGTGCATGTAGAATGACTCTCTCTGGTCAAGGGCTTCCCACTGCACTAATCGAAGATATGTTTGATGATGAAAATCGATGGACTACGCAAGAAGGGCTTGGGCTAAACCTGTCCAGGAAACTTCTCTGCAGAATGAATGGTCGAGTGCAGTATGTTAGAGAGCATGATAAGTGTTACTTCCTCATTGACATTGAACTTAGAACAAGGAAAGAAAGGCAGATGATGTTACTGACACAAGCAGATACGAGCGCATCACCTTGAATTTTCATCTAAGTAAGATTACTGATATGGTATTAGGAAGGAGCGCATCATCTAGCTGTACTAGTAGTTGTACCAACTTATATGTATAATACTTTCTTTTTCTTTTGAAAAAAGGGCCGGTGCTGCTGTCTTTAAGCCTTGATTAATAAAACCTCAAAATACAGGGGGGGGGGGGGACAAAATACCTAAACCCTAGCTTACGAAGCATATAAAGAGGATCTCCTGAGATAATAACAATAACCTCAACTACAAACATGTATTCTAAAATGCACCGAATAGCGAAGAGTGTACAACTGACAACTCTATTCGCTTTACATTTGTGGTGACATAATGGAAAGATAACTCTAATCCAAAGAAGCATAAGGACAAATAACTCGGCTTTCCCACTATGTTGCCATTGGAAAATAGAGCCAATGACACTAAGTTTCACCCTGTCACTAGGAGGCAACGACCACTTGACTAAACAAGGAACTCGTCACCTAACTAGGACAAACACATTACTGTAACTAAAAGGTTGCAACCGTTTGCCAAAGCAAGGAACTTGCCACCAATTTAGAACAGACAAGACAGAGAGAGTGCCTGCACCGGATTTTATATGTATAATACTATAATATATGTATAATAACTACTGTAGGATTTTATATGTATAATACTATAATATAGCGTGTATAATGTATAATGAATAAATGGATACATTATTCATGTGATTATTAGAGTTGCAGGCAACACTATTTCTGTATAAAATAATAGATGCAATCTTTGTCTGATGATATAGAAATCCCTCTATCAAAGTAAAACAGGGAAGCAAACACAATTTAAAGGCAGCTGTGAATAATTTAACTTGGATAAAGATGATACAATAGTTTTGGTAAAATTTCTCATCTCACACATTTGGCTTTCCCATTTCAAGAACCCCCAATGCCAAAACATTAGCATGTTTATCCCCCACTATACAGTTCTGTACCTGATTGCTCAAAACACATGTACCCAAAACACCTAAAGTATCTGCAGACTAAATTATCCAATCCCCCATGACCAAAAACAAGGGACCTGCACAACTATGACAAATGCATCTGGCAGCTGGGAGAATTTAATCCGCCAATATGCTCTACCTTTACTGCACATGAAGCAAAACGCTGCCGTTTCTTCTAGAGCTCTATAGAACTACGACCAAAAGGAACTAGAATACAAAATCCTCATGTTATGTCCTTCGACTCCTGCTTTTGTACACGAAATATGAGTCTCATCCCCCATCAAACTTGGGCCGAGGGCACTCTTTTTGAATACACTCAACTCTTGTTCTCATCAGACCCGCAACACTCCAGGCTTGCTGATGAACCAATGTCTGACTCCTTTGGCTGAGAAACGTGGATGTTCAAATTATTGGAGGGAAGATGTTCCAGGATGATCTACATAGAATGAAAAGAAAAAATGAAAAAAAAAAATACGCATCAGATCATATCAAGCATGAGTGTATTGTAATGTATCCACTAGTACAGTACCTCTACGTTTAACTAGTTCAAGAAGCTATTGCCAAATAAAGAAACTAGTAAACATGATGAACGTTAGAAGTTCCAAAAGGCCAGTGCTTTATCATGTTACCTGATCACCAGCCTCTGAACTCTCTGAGATAAAGAGAATCGGGCGACAACGTTTGTCTTCATTCATTAGGCTTGAATTTTGAAAGTGGGTCACAAGAGCTGCCTTCCCTTGGATTCGCCCATAAGCCAACGAAGCAACTTTCTCACTATTAAACTTCTCCCATTTCTTTCCATTGAATGCCTGCATTATAATGAGATTGGTGTACATTGATAAGGACTCTGTTTCTTGTGTGCAACATACTGGTACACATCAGTGGCTCAGCTAAGTACCTCATAAAATGGGATGATGTGTGAGGGAGACAGCATATTGATAAATGCATAGCCCACGTTGCACTTATTCTGCATAACAGGAATGAATCGAGGCGGTATAAGGGAAACTGAAGTTTAAATAACGTATTGAAGAAAAATGTAAAGCCTGCCCTTGAAGTAACCAAATGTTACCTTAAAGTCAATTGGAAGATAGAGAAAATCATAGGTACCCTTGTGATTTTCATCTATTACAGCAAGTAGCATCTTTGAGGTGTACCTACAGAGCAACAGAGTACGAAAATCATAACAATCGGCCTTAAGAAATTTAGATATATGAGAGGATTATGAAAAGAGTCTTACTTATTTGGGATATTTTTTATCATTAATGTTGTTCTACTATCTTCCCCGCTGATAATCTTATCCAAATCAAGTTGAAACTGTTTCCTGCTATCAATTTGGTTCCCATTATTCTCAACTCGTCTGCTCCTCCCACGCTCAGTGAAACCATGAATGCTTGTAGGAGGCAGTCCCATGTATGGCCCATTACCTAAAAACACGGGATTAAGCTTTGGTGAGGACATCATTTTGAAACTGGAGGAACTACTTTCAGGCACACTTCCGGGTATTGAAAAGCCAACATTTGTAGCAGTATGAGTGCCCCTATTAATTCTCAAATTCACACCATTGGGGCCTATTCCCATGCTTCCATAGGAGGCAGGACTCAAAAATGAAGTTTCCGGTGACTCTGGGACATAACTGAGGTGCCTGTCAAATGGAATGCCAGATGGAGCAGATCCAACATGATGATGGTGAGGGGAGGAGCTGAGGAAAGAGCTATGAGGACTTGAGAATGGATGATTATGACCCTTGCCATTCGATGCAAGTTGATGTCCCACTGCTTTCTGAGGCCAAACAGAAGAATTTGTTTTTTCAAGAGTCGGACTTCCCCAAAGAAATTGTGGACCTGATAATGTTTCTACAGCTGATGATCCACTTGAAGTTGAAGGTCCAGAGGAGTGCAATGTTCCATGGAAATTGCTTAAGTTTGGGTCCGGAAATGAATGTGACTGTTGAAATGCAGATCCATGTGCTGAGTTTGTATTAGTAAACATATGATTTGAAATACCCCCCCTTCCTGGACTACCAATAGGTGCCACTTTCAGAGTGTTTGTTACTTGGGGCTGCAGAATTGATGCTAGTCCAGGCACATAATTGCCGTTTGTCGGACTCATGGTCCTGAAACCAGGGGATTTACCAATATTGTACATATGACTATGTTCAGTGGGGCTGTTGAACTGCACCCAGCTACCTGTTGCAAAGAAGTCATTTTGTAAGAAATTTGTAATACATCAAAACACTTTGCAAATCACACATTGATTAGGCATATATGTCCAAGTCTCGTAGCATCTAAATTTTTACCTGGTGGAGAGTTGGTTACAGGTGAACCCACGGGATGTAGATAATTCCGAGATTCATCTTGTTCAGGGTCTTGATTCAGTTGCAACATCAAGCTAAAAGGGTAGAGTACAATTAAACAAATTAGTCCCCAAGAAATCAAATAAACCAACATCCATAAGCAAGACTGAACAAGAAAAAAAAAACACAAAAATGGGGTTGATGGAACTATTTTTTGGGGGGAGGGGTGGTCCAAAGCTCAAAATTAGAAAACCAAGAAATAACGAACTAGAGAATAAACAAACAGAACTGCAGATTAATCAACCTTTATATAAGGTGGTGTTTGAAAACATAGAATTGATGTGCCAAACAATAGTTATGTGAAATATATGACTGGAAATAGTTCTCAGAAAGAAACAAGCTTCAGTACCCATTAAAGAAAAGCTAATAACCTATATTTCTCGGGTGGTAACTAATTAAATTAAAAAAATAGCTTTATTCATCACATACTAAGTACACATACGCACTTTTTACGAGCTCCTCCAGGGCGACTGGGTTCCAACTTTATGCGTTTTCCAGCTATGTCACTCCTATTTAATGACTTGAGTGCTGCTTCTGCAGCTCTGATATCAAAGTACTCAATAAACTTATGGTGTCTCTTGTGCGGCGTTTCCCTTATCTGCTTTGTAAAACAAAAACAGAAATAACATTAATTACCTTCTATCACTGATAACAAAAATGTAAAGAAGACGATAAGGTAAACATATCACCTCTTTGACCTCACCATAAGCCCCAAATATTTGAAGGAGGTCTTCATTTGAAACTGATGGATCCAAATTAAAAGCTACCAAGGTCCCTTGATTTACATCCTTTTCTGATGGGTTATCCTGGTATAGTACGAGACAAAGAAAATGCACAATTTAGAAAGTCATAGAAAGTGTGTCAGGAAATTACTAGTAAGAACTGGAAAGCTGTTTGACCTTCGGTATTGAAAAATGAATATCAAGTTTCCTCCGTCGCAGTGGCTTGTTCTGTAATATGCGCATAGCAGTTCGGGCAGCACGAATATCATAATAAGATATCATCACAAAGCCCCTGTGTTTACATGCAGTGTACAGAGTTCTAATATCGCCATATTGCTACAATATAGATAATATATAAGTCAGTAACATTACATCAAATTTGTTAAAGAAAAGAAAACAAATTGTCTGCTCAGTCAGTGAAATAAAATATATTAGCTAGACTCTTAGACCTGAGGTTTCAATACCTATAGCAAGGCATAATTTATAAATGGGATATGTTGATTATGTTCTTCTCAGTTCTTTGTAGACACTTTCAACTTTCAAGTTTCAACCAACAATTTTGTGTAAATGTGCGAAACATTTTTGCACAAACCCTGCTTGTATGAAATTCTCTAACTTTCATAAGAGGTGCTCTATGATCTAACAAAGACCATGATAATTCACTAAATTGTCAAGTTAAATTCAGGAAGCATATGCAACATATCAGCAGACTTACACAGTACTTATGCGAACCAAAGTCATACCAGATCAAATGAACATAAAATAAGAGTATGCAGTTAAATGAATTACCTCAAAAAGTGCTCTTAGTTCTGAATCCTCGACATTACTGTTGATGTTTCGCACAAATAGTGTTCTGGAGGGATGCTCGCCATATGGATGTTCTCCAGCAACAGTTCCCACACCATTTGAAACGGCAGAATAAACCATCCCATTCCCCATAGAACCATCAGATAAACTTACCCTTGAAATGCCAATTCTCAGAGTATCCTGTGGATCACTTTCCAATTCCATGCCACCTCCACTACCAAAGAGATCATAATCTTCCAAATCTTCCAGAGACCCAGGCAACCCACTGAGGTCAAGATCATCTGCTATGCCAGCTAAAAGCTCCTTCTCGTCCCCAGGAAGCAAGCTACCAATTGCATGATTTTCAATATCATCAATTGGATCATTACCCTCCATATTTTGATGGAATTTTTTTAAGTCAGACGAGAGATCATCAATAGATTGGCGGCCATTTTCCACATCATTCAAGTTCACTGCAATAACACATCTTTTAGCATTTATACTAAACTTGACAATGGAAATCTTAACAAAATGACTCAGACATACACTTTGGATGTGGAAGTACAGGTAATGAGCTAGAGAAAAGGGTAGCATCACTTGAGGCATGGTGGGCTGATCCAGATAAAATCCCCCATGCTCCTCCACCCACCAGCTGAGTTTTAGTAGAACCTACAAAGACAATTTAATAGACATGTCAATCAGAAAACAAACACAACATAGTCTGTTGGGAATATGATACAGAATATTGGGAGTTACCAGAAGATGAAAAGTTCCCAGGCTGACTCATTGCATCCAGTCTCTACCTGCAGTGAAACACCACATGAGGGTAAATAAGTTATGGCAACATAAGTGAAGAGAAATAGAAAAATGGCAATAGAGTACTAGAATCTCAGAGACTTAAACACAGAAAGTTATAGATATACACCCTGTGTGCATGTGTGTGTCTGTGTTTGTGTGTGTCATCACTAAAGAGACAAGGGAGTAGACAGATGCTTCTGAATAATGAAAAGACATGTTGCATACACAAAACCTCATTAGCTGCTTCAAACCAAATCCAGCTGAGAAATAGAATGTTGACATGAAGCATAAATGTCGAACCCTTATTTTAAGCTACATAGTGAGCGTTCTAAGGCTACAAAACCGCAAAGAATCAAACAGAATCAAACCTTTATTATAAGCTACTTACAGAAAAGGTATAAACTTGGCACCAGAAAGGACACAAGTAGAAGTAAGCACCCGGTCAAAGAAACCAAATTCTTAGATCTTATGACTGAAACAACAAAGAAAATCTTATTATTGAGACCTGAGCGATCTCGACATTAAAATGCATTGCATATGAAATTTACAGCAAATTGCTAAGAAGGTACCCTGTCCATTCTCAATATATTTGGAACAATTTACAGCCATGAGCTACACAACCAGCATAAACTCACAGATGGTAATCACACCTTTCCATGGGTCAACAATAAAAATAAAAACCATTTTTGCATTTAGTGCATTAAAACAGAGTCAAAAGGAAAGAAGAAAAATTTCATAGACGCATATTAGTGATTAGAGACGTTAGTTCTTTGTCAAGGAAGCATACATATGAAACCACTTAAGACAAAAAAGCTGGAAACTTTTCAATTCAATTTTCCAAATTTACACAACCTCAAGCAAATCAAATACTCAACATGAACAAAATAGCAAACAAAACAAGCAGCATCACAATCACCTTCAACAACCCAATTGATCAAACTTACAAAAGCTCAAAACTTTATATGCAATCAACCAAATCAAAGACTCAACTCAACTCACACAACTCAACTCTCAATACCCATTTGATCAAACTTGCAAAAAAAGACTACAAATTTAAGAACTAGGGGGGTTTGATTACCTCAGAGCTTGTTCACAGTGTCAGACGATCGCAGACAGATTGACAGAGATGGAAGAAGAAGCAGGGCTTGCATGCAACTCCTGACACTTTCTCTCTCTAGAAACCAATTTGGAGCTTTAGAGAGAGAGAGTGGAGATGATTGGACAGAGCAGAGAGAGAATAAAAACTAAAAAAGGGAGGGGAGAATGATTGATTGAGAAAGAGGGAGTTTTTGGGTTTGGGGTTATGATGGTGGTGGATTTAAGTGGGGGCTATTTAAATTGATAATCCTGCTTTATTTTGTTTGGATTAACTTAGGTTTTGTTTAATATTGCTTATTTTTGTTGAATTCTTATCCACAGTATATGCTTGTACCTATATGGTAAGGTACGTGGGACTGCACAATCCGCATATTATAGTATCTTGGGAATCTTACAGTGATTAATTGTTTATGATGTTGGATTATGAAGGTGAATTTTGACAAGTTCTGGATTAGGGGATTGCTAAAAGAGGATAATTTTTTTTAATAAGGCATACATTTACTCGAGCATCACGTCTCTAGGATCCCCAATTCAATATTTACGACGTATGGGTGTACTTTTCATTAATGTACTGGATAAAAATTAATCAGCATATCTGATGTCTATTTATCATATAGTAGATGATTCAGTTTGATCTTGTCGATTAATAAAAGTTTCGAATTCGATAAATTTTTAGATCTTACTAGATTTAGACGTAATTGTTGTTTTCTTTATCGTCGATATTTATCTTCAACATTGTACATTACATCAAATATTAAACTTTGCATGATCACTTAAAAGTTCATTTAATAGTTTGTTACAATATATCGTGAGTGGATTCGGTATTAATGACCTTATACGTATTCTTTTTCAGGACTAAACTTCATTTATATAACGTAACGTAAATAATGTTTGTGACAATTATATCGGTGTTCTTTTAATAATAAACAAATTTGATGGAATTGTTTGATTACAAAGAAACAAATAGAAATCATATTACCTTCCAGAGGTGAAGCCTTAATTTATTTGAAAGCAGAATTTGGTTTGCCATTGATAGCAACATAGCATGATACCAACTCGAGTTTTGAGAGCATACGTTTTGCTCGTTTAGAGAAATCTTTCCTTAAATGGACAGGCATATTGAAAAAGTTTGCTTTAAACTTTCTAATGTCGACTCATGATCACCCAAAGACACCCTTTGGTTATGAACAAAGAGAGGTGCAATGAATTCGAAGCATGCAATTGTTTCCATAGTTTATGTAATGATCGTTCACTGGAACAATCCATAATGTGTGTACAACTTGTTACTTAAATTTAGGCTATATGATTAGTAATCCAAACAAGCTTTAAAATTTGAAACACTATCTAAAAATCTTGACAGATCGTGAAACTATACAACAATTTTTTAAATAAATGATCATAATATCAACATAACACAAATGATTTCTGAAATTGATCAAACGTGATTATGCACTCATGTACAACAGTATGGAACAATACACAAAAAACGATGACTTTACTTGATGTGTTGTCTTGAGCATATTGTTGAAATTAACTATCGTTCGTTATAAGATATTTAAGTGTCATACATGTCCACAAATATATATATGTTTATCGTATCGTGTATCATGTATACATATTGTTTTTCTTTTATAAATGTATACATGTTGTTTGCTACACCAAAACCAATATGCGTTGTCCAACAACACCAATGATGTAAAACCGTCTAGTAATCAAAGAAATAAGTAAGGATGACTAAACAGTGAGTTAGAACTAGGCTGAATCGATATCTGATGAAGTGCTGATGATTAGTTCTAACGCATAAACTGTGAAAAAAGAAAAATATAAATTCTTGAAAATAAGTGTGTTATGTCCTTGAACCGTTATCCAAGTGTACAACTCAATCAGAAGCGTAGTTTGATTCAGTGAGAGCCAACACCCCCAAAATGCAAAGAGCTTCCGTTCTCTGTTCTTCAAGTCTACTCCTCCCCACTTTCCCACCCACCACTCATAACGTCGCTGCCGCTTCCCTTCAAACTCGGCACCTTCGTCTCGACTCAGTTTCCTCACCTCTCCGACTTCCCCTGAATCCTCTGCACAATTACCGCCTTGCCCTCCCTCCTCTACACTCCACTGGTAAGCTTCCCACTTCACTTTACTGTGTTTGTTTGGAGACATATTGTTGATGGGTTTTGTTTGTCTCAGTGTTTTGCATACTGGGTCTGCTTAAATTTTTGTTCTTGATAGCTTTAGAAGCTAAACAACGGAGGAGTTCAGTAAGTTCGAGTCCCCAAGTTCATATTTTTAATCGAAGTTTACAGACATATGTACGAGGTTACCCACCAAAGACATGTTTTTGACTCTGATGCTGATTGAAAGTTTGATACTTTAATTTCATGGACCATGGTATTGGTTTCCAATAGCTTAAAAAGCTGAAAATATGAATCAGTTCTCTAAATTTGAGCTGAAGTTCATATTTTCGGTTTAAATTCACGGATACATTTGTCCGTATAGAAATTTTGATGCTTGAATACATTAAAGCTTTTGTGTTTGATGCTGTGTGGAAGTTGAACTCTTTAGTTTCGATGATTGTGGTAAATGGGGATTTGTATCATGCATGGGCTTGTTCTATTGTTTCCTAATAAACTATATTGGTGGAGTTACTCTAGGAACCAGTATATATGATAAATGAATGATCAATTGTCTGTGCAATGTTTAGTAGTTGCCCAATAAAAGTTTGATTGTATATTTGCCACTTCAGCCACTGAAGAGATTGTTGAGACTGCTGAGGCGGAGTCAGGATTCGTCAGTGTTGGTTACGTGGCCAATGTCCATGGGCTTCAAGGAGAGATTCGTGTGAAACCTAGCACTGACTTTCCTGAACTGCGGTTTGCTGAGGTAAAATGAGCCAACTGATTTTCAAGGTTCCCTTGACTATTATGATTTACTTTGTTGCTAATTTGATGTTTTTGTATCAGCCTGGAAGAAGATGGTTGCGACAACAATCACTAGGCCAAGAAAGGGTGCAAGAAGTGGAGCTGGTGGAGGGAAGAGGACACCCTGGCCAGAAGAGTTGGATACTTAAATTGAGAGGAATTGACGATGTGGACCAGGTGAGCTTCTTGTGAGCTACAGTAAATAATGTTTTCTGTTGTTCATATATTTATTCAGTTGTTTCTAATTTTCGATTACAATCCCTATTAGTCCTGAAATGCATTAAAATAGGGGGATTAGCCACTTGGGTTTTAAAAGTTTGTGTTGTTCTCTCTCTCTGATACTTTCTATTTATTTTATCTACATGCATAAAACATTGGATTTAAACTAATTGTGATACATTGATATGTTAGATAAAAGAATTTCAAGGTTATGCTTCTCTCGATACTCTCCTCTGTCCTTGAGAACAATGAAAACTACTTTCCATTTAGAATCATAAATCTCATGTGTTTGTAACCATTGATGTTTCCAGGCTAGGCAGCTTATTGGTTCAACTTTACTTGTGAGGGAAGAAGATAGGCCACAGTTGGAAGATGGTGAAATCTATACTCGTGATCTTGTCGGAATGAGAGTTATTCTCAAGGTTTGAAAATGACTGTATCTTATAGATATGGGCATATGGCTTTGTGCACATATGTATGTGTTTCTTACAGCAATTTTCATTTGAATCCCTGAGGTCCACTTAAACCACTATGGTCTTATACTCATATTCTTCATTTGGGACCTGAATTTTTTGCATCTGCTTGTGTGTCTACTAAAATATGAACACAGTCAATTTACACGCACATATATATTTCGTCATCGTCTTTTCATTGAAAAGTCTGTCTGACTTTTGTCACCAGCCTATATTGTTTAACATAATAAATTCTGTTTTTGCTTTAGGAAACAGGTAAACCTGTGGGAAACGTGGTTAATGTTTTCAACAGCGGAGTGAGTGATCTTCTACAGGTCATGCTGGATTCATCGTTTAATATTCTTGACTCAACTGGCAAGCCAAAGCCAGCAGGAACAACATTATCTGGTCACCTTGTGTTGATACCGTTTGTCGAAGAAATTGTTCCAGATGTTGATATAAAGAGAAAAGAAATGCAGATTACACCTCCAAAGGGACTCCTTGAACTAAATTTACGCTTTGATGAGAGGTCAAAGAAAGAAAGGCGCCAGATTGTGAGGCTCAATCTCTTGTTCTACCTACTACACAATTATTTGTGGTTACAGAAGTCCAAATTTTTCGAAAATGGCAGAATCTAAATTGCATTGTGATTTTTTTTTTCTTCAAGCTTTTCATTTAAAGTACCAACTGAAAGTCATACATATTGGTGATTTTGTTAAAATAGATGTAGACGGTGATTTTGTTAAAATAGATGTAGATGAGCAATCAGTAGGATTTTGGTGAGCTAAAGTTTTTAAGAGAGCTACTAAGTGCTTACTAGTTCAAGTCATTGTATCTTTTAGAGGTTGACTAATGTCCTATTGATTTCTTAGATGTGGTGTTTTTGCCTTTACTGATTCATCTTTAGTAACATTTCAGGAATGGAAAGAGAGAAAAAAGTCTCAGAAGCGCCTCATAGCAGCAAAAAAGAAGCTGTGTGAAATGGATCAAAAACATGTGTTTGATGGGTTAAGATTTGGAGAGAAAGCACAACGGAGCTTACTTGCTGATCAGATTGTCAGTGTTAATTCAATGTTGCTTCAACAAGCTCTAGATAATGTAGAGATACATTCTAAAAGGTGAGTCTGATATCTTTATTATCTGAATCATAAAGGAGAAGCAATGTGTTTTCTGCTTCTTGCGGTTTAAACCAAAATGGATTTCACTATCAGTCAATAATATCTGATCATAGGAATCTGCCTCTCCTGGCTTGCAACATGCGAGTCAGTACTGGTAATGCTCCTGCTTGGGTAATATGCTCTTGCAACTGACCTTAGCAAACCAAAGAAGAGAACAAAATTTAGGTATGGCTGCGAATGAAGCTGCTGAAAACAGCACCAAAAGAAGTCTTGTTTAATTTAGTTTAATTTTGTTTAGTTTGAAAGTCTTTTAATTCGATAGTTCCCCCAGAAAACTTGGCAATTCTGATAGAAAAAAGCGGGTATTTGGAACGTAATCATATATGGACATAAATATATGATTTTGTTAAGACGAAAATATGGTAGAGTCATTTACATAAAAATATGTTTTCTTTAGCTGAAACTGTGCTCTCACTGTGTATGGTAGAGGTACTCTACCGCCAGATGTATTTTCATCTAACCTATTTCTGACTTCTTGATTCAGTTTGAATGTGACTGAGATGGTCAGTGCGCTTAAAGCAAAAGAAACGAGCAGTACTCTGGAAATATCAGAGAAATGTCTCATTTCTTCTGCAAGCGAAGATAAGCTGGGTACCCATTTCCATTATCAAGAGAAGGGAGTAGATCTTATATCTAAAGGCAAGGTTGCCATTGCTTTAGTTGTAAACAATTCCGACGACCCAGAGAACTTGATGGTTTCCTTTCAGACATTACTTTGTGACGATCAGAGATTCGTAAAGGTGATAGTAGTTCTTTATTTTTCTTGTAGGGTTTTCCTGATCATTTTAAACACACACACACAGATATTTTTATCTAATTTTGTTTGCCGTTTTTTACTCTAAATTGTAAGATGTGCAACAAATTTGAAATCACATCGAGCTCTGGTTGGAACCTTGTTGTTTGTTTCAGTTCCCACTTTAGTTTAAACTATGCGCACAATATGGACACTGTTTCTCAACTACAGTTGAGGGGTCAAAACTCAAAAGAATGTCACGCATTTTGAGATTTTCTTTTCCTTTGAAAATACACACTTGACCGCATGGATATTTTACTGATATTCATGCTCCCATTTCATTTTAAAACTGAGTTGACTACTTACAGGTTACTAATATTCGTGTTTCAGTACTGTTTGGATAGTTTTAAATGCATGGGCTAATGAACATCTCTTGTTGCAGATGGAAGATCGTGCCTCAGTTCCTTTGATTTTGGTTTGTTCAGCTCAGAAAATTGATTCTTTAAGGATGCATTTCTCAGAAAATGACTACTTTGGCTTTGACTCAGAAAAGGTTTGTAGTTACACATCATCCCATCAACAGTCGCTCTTTACAATTATGATATAGCATTGACATGGTATGGACTAAAGCAGTATTAATCACATAGTTCCACAAATTTGTATCGTGCCCATATTCAATGGAAACAGTACTGCCCACTGCACATGCATGAACTTCTTATGTGAATCCACCTTAAAGCAATTTCTTTCATTGTTAAATTCTGGTCATACTTGATTACACTGATGATATAGGGTACAATTTGTTTATTTATTTCACAGAAAAATCTCATTCTGTGTTGGATTTGAATTGAAATGTGGAACCTAGTTCTGATACGTAATCCAACCAAATAATCTGATCCCTGTTCGAATGGGTGTGTAACATAGAAGTTTAAACTGATCTCTTTATAGAACACATGCCAAGGTTGATCAAATACTTTTTGATCTTTATCAGATGCCAAGCTGTCTTGTCTTATTTCCAGCGGTTGATCTGTAATCGGTGTTTCTTACATTCTCTTTGACCTTCTCACAGGTCCAATTCTTCGAGGAAGAGAAACTTCCAGTTGTCAGCAGTTCAGTGGAAGATGAGAAGAAGCATAAGATTCTGATGAAATCACCTTGGGAAATTCTGCAGTCACCAGTTGGATCAGGAGGAGTTTTTAGCTTGCTTTCTTCAAACAATGTTCCAGAGAATCTAAGTGAAATGGGTGTCGAGTATATTGAGGTTAGTGAAATTCATTACATAGTGTAGAGGTTCAATTGCTCACATTGTAATACATACAGTTCAGAAATGCATATATGGTCATCCTTTGAGCGTAAATTTTTTTTTCTCGACTCATTGCTTCTGTGTATTCTGTCAGATATGCAGCAGCCATCCAAGATATATAGGTCCCAACTCACTACTTCTCGGGTTTGTTAATACGAGCAAAGCTGATGTTGGGATCCAAATCTTCAAAGATACAAACGACTATGAAGAGAGTTTCGACATTATATTCACAACAGACTATATGAAGAAGCTGACAAAGCAACTCGATAAACTCCAGTTCAGTGCGACTGCAAAGCAAAATGCGCATGTCGAGATAGTGGACAAGGAGTGGGTTGATGTTAACCCCAGTTCTCCCAACTCATATGAGTTTGATTGCACCATTTACAGCTCGTTGAAGGCCTGTTCTTTCGACAAGATTTGTATGATGGAGGTTACAAAGTGAACTTGCAAATGAAAATCAATAGGCAGTATTATGCTTTGTAATAGAAATAGGCCCAAAAGTACTCCGGGATTTTAAGAAAAAAGGAAGTTTAGAAAAAAGAAAATTTCCAGTGCCAGGATTTGAACCTGGAAGAAATATAACATTGTCCAAGTATGTGCTACATCGGATTTGTTGTTAGGTTATCTGGTTTAATAGTATTTATTACTTGCTACACGGGCTTAAAATCCAAGCTTTTAGCAAAAAGAAATTTCCGATGCCAGGATTCAAACCTAGAAGAAAGATAACATTTTCCAAGCATGTGTTACACCGGATTTGTTGTTAAGTTATCTATTTATTACTTACTACACGAGCTTAAAATCCAAGCTTTTAGCAAAAAGAAATTTTCGATGCCAGGATTCAAACCTAGAAGAAATATAACATTTTCCAAGCATGTGCTACACCGGATTTGTTGTTAAGTTATCTGGTTTAATAGTATTTATTACTTACGACACGGGCTTAAAATCCAAGCTTTTAACAAAAAGAAATTTCCGATGCCAGGATTCGAACCTGGAAGAAATATAACGTTTTCCAAGCATGTGCTACACCGGATTTGTTGTTAGGTTGTCTGGTTTAATAGTATTTATTACTTACTACACGGGCTTAAAATCCAAGCTTTTAACAAAAAGAAATTTCCGATGCCAGGATTCGAACCTGGAAGAAATATAACATTTTCCAAGCATGTGCTACACCGGATTTGTTGTTAGGTTATCTGGTTTAATAGTATTTATTACTTACTACACGGGCTTAAAATCCAAGCTTTTAACAAAAAGAAATTTCCGATGCCAGGATTAGAACCTGGAAGAAATATAACATTTTCCAAACATGTGCTACACCGAATTTGTTGTTAGGTTATCTGGTTTAATAGTATTTATTACTTACTACACGGGCTTAAAATCCAAGCTTTTAACAAAAAGAAATTTTCGATGCCAGGATTTGAACCTGGAAGAAACATAATATTTTCCAAGCATGTGCTACACCGGATTTGTTGTTTAGTCATCTACTTTAATAATATTTAATAGTTGTGGGGCTTAAAACTCGAAAGATTTGGGCTTTGAAGTTACCGGACATCATGACCCGACCCGAATCTATGATAAAATTTCAAAGAAACCCTAACACTACACTCTCCTGGCTTTATATAAAGCCCCACCAAGTCCCCAAACTCATACTCGAGCCAAGGCCGCCGACCTAAACCCTAAGGTCAGCCTCTCTCTCCTTCTCTCTCACTAGGGTTTTCAGATCTAGAATCTAACTGAGTTTGTTTGGATTTGCAGGAGGTGAGTTGAAAATGGCGGTTCCGTTGTTGAAGAAGTCGATCGTGAAGAAGAGGGTCAAGCAGTTCAAGCGGCCCCAGAGCGACCGCAAGATCTGCGTCAAGGTATTCGCCATTGTCACTATCAGCTCTTAGCTTCTGATTTGTAAAGTTTCGATTTTTTCTTGGAGTGAAAATGATGATAGTGATTGTCGCCCCAGTCTTATTTGCATCCAAGAGATGCAAGGTGGTGAATGACTTAATTATATCTGATTCCTTTTTCTTTCTTTTTTTTATGTGCAAATTTGCTTTCAATTTTTTTGTTCTAGTTTATAGTGAGGGGTATGCCACAAGAAGTGATGATTTGTACCCATCTTTTCTGCTGTTGAATGATGAATATTTACATGCACTACCATCTGATCTATGTTGCATACCCTGTTTTCATTTTATTTTTAGTTTTAGAAGTATTCTTGCAATCCATGATGCAAACTTTAACCCTAATGCCTGATATTCACATGATTATTCAGTTAAATATCACCATCTTTCGGCTGAGATTGCAATTATTTCAACTAGTTTTGAGTTGGTTGTATTTGTTTAGTAGTGTTATTGGATGGAAGGATTCAATTGCCTATGGTATCTAATGTCCAGACTTTATTAGTAGCTGGACATTTCGTTTACAGGGCATAGATAGAATCTATACAGGTCTTGCGACACAGTGAGCTTTGTTTCTCCACAGCTTGCTGTTACTTTAACCCTGCATACATTTGTTTTGTCTTGTTATCCAGCTTTTCTTACTTGGTATTTTACTATTAATTCTCTATGTGTAATTTCTGCTCATTTGCTGGGTTGTTAACATGTTGGACATACTGTTTCTTTTACAGACCAACTGGAGGAGGCCTAAGGGTATTGACTCTCGTGTACGAAGAAAGTTCAAGGGAGTTACTCTCATGCCCAACATTGGTTACGGTTCTGACAAGAAGACTCGCCATTACTTACCCAATCGTTTCAAGAAGTTTGTTGTCCACAATGTCAAGGAGCTGGAAGTTCTGATGATGCACAATAGGTGAGCTGCTGTGTCCTGTTTACTTGCTTAAGCCTTTTGAGTGATTTCATGTGTTTCGGTTCTGACTGTTTCTTTTGTAACTTTGTTAACCAGGACCTATTGTGCTGAGATTGCACACAATATCTCCACAAGGAAGAGGAAGGAAATAGTTGAGAGAGCTGCCCAGCTTGATGTTGTTGTCACCAACAAGCTTGCTAGGTTGCGAAGCCAAGAGGATGAATGAGCTTGTTCTAGACATGTGGTTCTTTTGTTTTTGACCTGAAAAAAAAATGAGCTGCAGACAAATATTTAATACTCATCTTGGAATATTTACTATTGATTGTTTCTATGATGTGTAATCAAACACCCATTTCCGGTCTTCAATTCAACATGCACGAGATGTCCGGTGGGCAATTTTAATCCTGTTGATTTAGGTTGCCTTTAGGGTTTGGAATTGATAGGCCTCCTTTAGTCCTTTTTGTACCAACCTTATCTCCATTCCAGTTTCCACTTCCAGAAGGCAGAATTGATCTGGTTAATTTTAGAGGAGTTGGTTCATCGTGTTGAAATATCCCTGGTGATTTGAAATTGTCATAACCTGAATAGCTTTTAAAAATTGTACCACAGAAAATTTACCTTCAATTTTCTTTTTCTTTTTTTGCCACAGAAACTTACGTCAAATTGTACGTAGTTGTAATTTTCTGCTCGTTTCAAGGTAGTAGTAATAGTTGTGGCCATCGATACATCTGGTGTCGAACATGTCATGTACTCAATGAAGAGTGTTGAACGCAAAAATCTCTTTAACTTCAGAATTTGTGTGCCTGTAGTATGTCCATGTCCTTGTGATCTAGAATTGGCTTTGAACAAATCAAAGAGGATTTCTAAATGCAGGTGTAATAGGATGGTTATGTTCATATGCCTCCAATCTTTCAGCAGAACTCAATGCAGATAGTCGAGAAGAAGGTGTGGCTCTATTACTTTGTTATAGATCAAGACTTCTTTTTTGTGGGTCTGATTTCCTTGCTGATTAAAATGGCCAAAGTGATTGTGTTTAACAGACTTAACAAGGTATCGATTGTGTAAAAGCGGTCGAAGAATGAATATTGACAGAAAATGATGGAAATGGTGTGATCTTGATTAGTAAAATGCTTTGTGGATGTGATGGTGGTTTCAGTGAAAGAACTAAAAGAGTGTTATCGTTGACGAGTTAGGCCTGAGATTTGATTGAGAGGTCTGGCATTTCTTAGTTTAGTCCTTATAATCTGCCCATTCTGATATGGATTCACTACAAGGAGAGGTCTTAGTAATTATTGAAGACTGACTCAGCTCACAACATTAGAGACTGGTTTACTTTCACGAGTCTTTAAACCCAGCTTCCACAAACCAACACATTGCTTTGAGTAAGAAAACTGAAAAAAAACCAGGGTTTGCGAATTTCAATCCATCAATAAAGTTCATCAGTAAAGAATCTCCCTTTCCTGATCTCTTCAAGGAATAACTAAAGCTTTGTGGCTGAGGGGAACAATATGCTCCTACTAAAAAGAAGACTTAAAAATGTGAAGCAAGTAAGAATCTGGCATTTTTTCTTGGCTTGCCTTGACCATGAAGCATCAGTTATCTCCTTTACAACCCCACACAGGCTTTGGAATTCCAAACAGTCTTAGCAAGAAAAGAACCAAAACCCTTCATGTAAAGGACCCCTCGTTGTATAAGACTGTCTCTTTCCCTAACATGTTACAGACAACAAGTACTACAAACCCTTTTCTTCAACAGCTTTTGATCGTACAGAAATGGCCGGTCAGCAGTTAAAATCTGTCGCTGGTTTGCTTTTGGTTCTGAATTTTTGCATGTATGTCATTGTGCTAGGCATCGGCGGCTGGGCCATGAATAGAGCAATCGACCATGGTTTCATTATCGGTACAGCTTCTCTCGATCCTCATCTTTTTCTCTTATTTGTTTCTCGTCTCTTAACAGTTAGCTAACGTGGAGTGATATATCAATTGCAGGGGCTGATTTTAATCTTCCTGCGCACTTCTCACCCATATACTTCCCAATGGGGAATGCTGCCACTGGATTCTTTGTAACATTTGCTTTGATCGCCGGAGTTGTTGGTGTTGCTTCAGCCATTTCTGGACTCAACCATCTTCGTTCTTGGACATATGATAGCTTGCCATCTGCAGCCGCAGCTGCTACAATTGCCTGGACTCTCACTCTCCTCGCTATGGGGTACCTTATGTCATTTCATTTGTTTTCCTTGCTTGTTTACATAAGAACTTCTTTTTATGTATACAATTTTGCATAATTTTTTTGCAGCTTTGCTTGGAAGGAGATAGAGCTTGAAATCAGGAATGCTCGTCTGGTAAGATAAAAAGAAACACGAGTGAGTATTCTAAAGAAAACGGTAGTGTGATAATATTTTCTTGATTGTATTCGACAATAGTTACAAGATTATATACAGCTAGTTTCCTAACTTGTAGGACTAAACATGGTAAAGCATATCTCCTAATAACAACAGCAAATCCCTCACAGCTAGAACTCCTCATCTAACGGGACCTGTTTCCTCAATACTCCCCCTCAAGATAGAGTGTATGTTAATTACACCTATCTTGTTCAAGAGGACAGAGAATTGTTTCGAGCTCAATGGCTTGGTAAATAAGTCAGCTGGCTGGTCTTGTGTTCTGACATGAATGGTCTTAACAAGTCCTCTCTGTACCTTTTCACGAACCACATGACAGTCGATTTCAATATGCTTTGTTCGTTCATGAAACACCGGATTCGATGCTATATGAATTGCTGCTTGATTATCACAAAAGAGCTGTACTGCATCAGCATGCTTAATATTTAAATCTCTCAATAAATTTCGAATCCATGTAATCTCACAACAAGTGGCTGCCATGGACCTGTATTCTGCTTCTGCACTAGAACGAGATACTGTTCCTTGCTTCTTTGATTTCCATGAAATAGGTGCATCTCCTAGAAAAATGCAATAACCAGTAGTTGATCTCCGAGTGTCTTTGCAACGCGCCCAATCTGCATCACAGTAGGCCTTGAGTTTCAGTTGTCCCGTAGAAGGCAGTAATATCCCTTGTCCTGGCGTTTGCTTCAAATACCTCAACACTTGGTGAGCAGCATCAAGGTGAGGCTGCCGAGGCTTGTCCATGAACTGGCTTAGAATGTGGACAACGTACACAAGGTCTGGTCTCGTTATTGTGAGATAAATAAGTCTCCCAATCAGCCTGCGATACTGAGATGCATCCTTGAGCTCAACACCTTCATCTTGTCGTAGTACTAGGTTTTGATCAATAGGGAACCGTGATGGCTTGGCTCCTAGAAAACCTGCATCCTCAAGGACTTCAAGTGCATATTTTCGTTGGCTTAACACAATACCTCGCTTAGACCGTGCTACCTCGATGCCAAGGAAGTACCTTAACTGCCCCATGTCTTTAAGTTTGAAGTGACTTGCAAGAAACTCTTTTGTTGCCAAGATATCTTGTAAATTGTTTCCTGCCACTATAACGTCATCAACGTATATCAAGAGAACTGTGAATCTGCAATGGAATGGGGAGTACCTGGAGGAGCAGTAGCTTCATTCGAGGAGGACAACGGAGCAGCAGAGCGTGAAGGCAAGGCTGCCTCAACGTGGAAGTCATGCAATGTGGTCGGGAGTTTGGTGGCACGAGTGGAGCGGCGTAGCTGCTGTGTAGCGACTGGTGCGGTGGGACTAGATGAGTCCGAAATGGAGTAGTCTGCGGAGGATGTAGGATGAGAGGAGTCGGAGGTGGTTAGAGGAGAGGAGTCCGAATTGTTTGGAAGAGGTGGTGAGATAAGGTCAGCGGAAGAAATGGGATCAGAATTAATTGGTGATGTGGGGAGATTTGAGGCGTGATCATCATCTATTTGAGGTGAGCCAAGAGAAGAAGGAAATAAAAGAATTGATGTTTGAGAATCAGTAGGAGTCAAAGTCGAGAGCTGAGTAGAAGTCTTATCTTGATAAGGAAACTCTGTTTCGAAAAAGATTACATCACGGGACACCAAGATTTTCTTATCCCGTAAGCTATAGACTTTGTAACCTTTTTGGCCATGAGGGTAACCAATAAAAACACATTCTACTGAGCGAGAATCGAACTTACTGGGACGCAGAGGATGAGTAGATACAAAACACCTACAACCGAAAACACGAAGTTGAGAATAACTTGGTTCCTTTTGAAACAATATTTCAAATGGTGTTTTCCCTTGCAAGAGAGGTGTTGGTGTCCTATTTATTAAATATGCAGCTGTAAGAATTGCATCTCCCCAAAATTCTTTAGGCAAGTGTGATTGGAAGAGTAGTGCACGAGCCATGTTTAACAAGTGCCGATGCTTACGCTCAACAATGCCATTCTGTTGTGGCGTATTGATGCAACTTGTTTGGTGTAAAATGCCTTTAGAAGAATAAAATTGAGCACATTTGAACTCTGGACCATTGTCACTCCTAACCACTTTGACTCTTGTCCCAAATTGATTTTCGACTAAATTAATGAAATGAATGAGTAGAGTTCTTGTTTCGGACTTATGATGCATGAGGTAGACCCAAGTACTCCTAGAATGATCATCAACAATGGTTAAGAAATATTGTGCCCCAGAAAGAGAAGGGACATGATAGCCACCCCATATGTCAACATGAATTAAATCAAAGCAAGAAATACTTGATGAAACACTTAAGGGAAACGGTTTTCTGGTTTGCTTAGCTAAAGGACAAACCGTACAATGACTTGTATCATGAGCTTTATTGTGCAGAAAGGGAAATAAAGATGATGCTTTGCTAGAGGGATGTCCAAGTCGCTGATGCCATAGGTCATGTGTTCTGTTTCTCACCACATTGCACGTTGCTTCCTTGGGCATATTGAGACAGTAAAGTCCTTCGCTTTCAGCTCCCGTCCCAATCATCCTCCCCGATTGAAGGTCCTGTATGAAACAAACTCGCTTTATAAATATGGTGATATAAAAGGAATCCAAGGCAAGTTTGCTGATTGAGATGAGGTTTAAATGAAACAATGGGACACAGAGCACGTTTTGAAGAACAAAATGTGAGGTGAATGAGACTGTGCCAATGTGGGAGACTTGTAAGATAGTACCATCAGGTAGCCTTACGGTACGGTTATGTACGGGTTTAAGGGTTGTGAGGTAAGTGGAATTACACACTATATGGTCGCTGGCTCCACTGTCTAATATCCATATCTCATTTTGGTTATTTCGAGGGGGGCAGAAGGTTTTACCTGAGAGTTCATCAAAATGAGGGACATTACCAACATGGTTAGCCGAAGTCTGATGTGTAGGATTCAACATCTCCAAGAGTTGTTGCCCATCACTGCTACTGTTGGCTGCTACTTTAATCTTGCTCAGCAACCCCATCATTTGTTGACACTCAGCTTGTGACAATGGGAAATTCGCAGCACCTTCCTTGGCTTCACTTGATGAGCCTACGTGATTGACTCTTGAGCTGCTGCCTTGTCCTTCTCCCATAATCCTCTTACGCCGGCGACAATAGTCATAGGTGTGACCTTTACCACCACAGTAGGTGCACTTGAGATGTGCCCTACAATTCTTGGTGTTGTGATTGTGCATATTGCACTTTTCACAGTATTTTGTCTCTCCATCTGCAGTAGGAAAGTCATGAGAGTTCTTCTTCACAGAAAAAGCCGAAGCCTCTGATGACGGGATCGTCTTTACCATGGAAGCTTCAGACTGCTTCTCATGGCGCAAGATTGCTGCATATGCCTTGTTCAAGGTTGGTAAGGGGTCCATGCCGATGATGTTACTTCGAGGCTGTGCAAAACTCTCATTAAGCCCCATTAGGAACTTCATCGTCTTCTGTGTTTCGATGAATGATTTGACCTCAGTTGCCGCCTCACAACTGCAAGGAGGAAAAGCACACAAAGAATCCTTTTCATCCCACAAGGTTTTGAGTTTTGTGAAAAACGCTGTGACTGAGGTGGTTCCTTGTTCACAGTCATGGATGGCGTTCTCAATTTGAAACAAAGAAACGGTGTTGGTTTGAGAAAACCTCTCTTTCAATTCTAGCCACATGCCCCTTGCGTCTTTGCAATGAATAACACTGCCAGAGATTTCTTTTGACATCGCTGCAATCAACCATGCTTTCACAAGGGTGTTACAACGATCCCATTGGTTCTGTTCATCAGGATTATGAGTTGGCCTTGTGAGAGTCCCATCTACGAACCCTTTCTTGTTCTTGATTGTGAGTGCCATTGTGATTGCTTGCACCCAATTGGTATAGTTGTCTTCCATCAGCATGTGCGCAACCAGAGAAGTTCCTGGTTGATCGGAGTGATGAATGTAGAGTGGATGATTTGCATTCTCCCATGGTGCAGAATGTTTCGAGGAGTCTGAGCCTTTCGGAGGCGGTGGTCCGTCGGACTTCTGTTCTTCGTCTCCAGCCATGAGGTATTATTTTTGGTGTGAAAATCTTAGGTCTCAAGAGCACTGCTCTGATACCATAAAGAAAACGGTAGTGTGATAATATTTTCTTGATTGTATTCGACAATAGTTACAAGATTATATACAGCTAGTTTCCTAACTTGTAGGACTAAACATGGTAAAGCATATCTCCTAATAACAACAGCAAATCCCTCACAGCTAGAACTCCTCATCTAACGGGACCTGTTTCCTCAATATATTCTCTTTCTTCCGGGGGTGTCATATACTGAATAGTACTTGCTCTAATTTTGTAGAGGACAATGGAGGCGTTCTTAATCATCCTTTCAGTTACTCAGCTTCTGTATATAGCAGCCATCCATGGCTCTGTATCAGCCATCCATGGCTCTGTATCAAGTTGAAATTGGAAAAGTTGAGTGACTTTGGTGCTGGGTGTGCTGTGTCCGCATTCTTTTGTTTAAGGTTTTTTCAAGTGTTGTGTGCATGGTGTGATTAGCATGTGAAGATTGTATTGCACAAAAATACAATTTACAAATTTCTTTCACATTTTTGTGAATATTCCTTTGCTTGATGTATTTGAAGCAGAAGCTAATAAAAGTATCAAGGAACGTTTGAGAGACATCAATGGCTTTAGTCTTATAGCTGTCCAATTGCCAAAGACAAACCTAATCACTACCGCAAGGCTCGCAGCAATGAGTATATTATTTCAAGGAATTCATACTAATAGAAGTGCTTGCAATTTTAGGTCACTCCATTTCCCTACAATGCCAAAATAAACTATTCTGCAAAATTAAATAAGATTCGAAGGTTGTAAAAGCTGTATATATTCAGCTGCCTACCATTCCTCAAAACTATAACCACAACTATAATGATTTACCAAAAGAGGCCTCTTGCCCATTATTCTTTGGGGAAAAACGAAACTTTAAGTTCTAATAACAAAATATCATAAAGTTGTAAACCAGGTTCTTCACTTCACATGCTCCTAAGAGTCGACTGAAACGCGTCATGCTTCGATCCTGCATCAGAGGAAACCTTGAAAAAGTTAGCCAACATTCAGTTTGAAAGGTCTTACAATCTTAAACTGTAAAATCATTGGCATAAAATTAAGGTAAGGCACATCTCCGAATGCTGACATGAAGTTGAGCAATCCAGCGTGTAGTTCGACTGAATCTACAGAGACATGTTGAAGTACAATCTAAGGAGAAACATAGAGGAACAAAATCGCAAAGCAGAAGACGTCGACAAATTAAAGGCCTATATGAACCCCCACAAGCACAATCAAAGTATGTGCCAACAAACTACAAATTGAACTCCTAACAAGCAAAACAGACACCCCTGTTCCAATGTCAATATGAGCACACTTGGGACTTCCATACCTAGTTCCCATTAACTCAGAGTTCGGAGCTGTTTTCAACTCACAGTTCTTGTGTGTGTTCTGCTGAAAGCACTGACTACTGTTTTAAATATGGATAAGCATCTGTAAGCACAATTATACTACTGCTCAAAGGGTTGCAATTCAACCCTGATGGGGACTTTTGTTTCATTTGCTAGGGAAATAGAAGAGGATCATTTATGTCATCAGGCAGCCTTTAGTGCCAAGTAGCAGAATTTTGAGTCCCACAAATAATTAGTGCCATGTAGCCTTAACAATCCAGCACTTGTAAGTCAAGGGAGCTTAATGGAACACACTTCCAAACTTTAAAAGGACTCTAGTACTCGGATAGGTCCGCACTTGGCATAAGGGATGGTGGGATGTAAAGTATGGCACCTTGAAATATTTCTATTTTGTTTTCATTTTTCTTCTGAGGGGCCAGCTTAAACTCATGCCCGAAAGTCCTCTTATGACGCCAACCTATTGTTTCTCTCTGCTTATCTTTGAAACCGTAATCCCTGTAATCCTCAGTTCCTCACCCAAACTTTCTCGTATCATCGTCTTCACTACTAGCCATTGCAATCCTCAAGCCAGAAATCAATTGAAACCCCTAATATTCCTATTCCAGAACTAAAGCCCCAAGGCTAAAACCGCATGAAATTCTAACCTTACTCACCCAAGGTAAACTCCATACCGCATCTTCAGCATGCTCATTACCAGTCACTGTGTCCACACTATGCAAGCATCATTGCTTTACTGCTCAGATCCTAAATGGGACAGCAACTAGATTGTAACTAAAATCCGTTGATATTTTGTTAAATTGAACACAATATACAACACATGGAAGCTGATATTCCATCAAAAATGTACATATCATGACCAGCAAATAACTTATATAAAAGCCTTCATAAGAAAGATTTAACCAAGTTATTTCATGACAATTAGTGTCTACAATTCCAGCACTTAACTACAAAGTTTCACTAGCACTGCACCTTGTGACTAGCTAGTAAATGAGCAGCTGACAACAGTGAGAAAGCACAAAAAGAAAGAGCATAAACTAAACACCATTATTTTCCAAGCACTTCGTAATAACTTGTCAAAGAGCTCCAATCTTATCTAACAGCAACAGGAACTCCAAACAAGTAGGTAAGGCATGAGACGTTATCCACTTATCCCAGATTTAACCTAAATACTGATACTTGGGAGTGGGAAATAATATAGGTAAAACAGAAATGGTTTATTGCTTGCAATACTTATTTATAAGGGTATGTTGATATTCTATTTACTACATCTACTCAACTAGGAATAACTAGTTTTTGTAGTTATGCACTGGAGATACTGATCAGACTAAATTTCTCTAAAGAGTAAAGAACCAAGAGTAAACTTAACACATAACTCCTATAAAACCTCAGATGGAAAAGTTCACAAATGCAACATACCTGAAGCATTATTAACCTAGAACTTGGACAACTACGGCATTTCTGAGACATCTTAACCCCTTTTCACTTCGTAGGTTTCCCCATATACACATAGACAGACAACAGAGCATCCGCAGATCTAAGTACTATAGAGAAATATTAAAAACAATAAATAAATAAATAACAGGTAGACAACTCTATTTAAAGTTGTGAAGTTGATACAAATTTCTAACCTGAAGTTATCTCCTAGAGCCTGTTATCACGTCCAGAATTCCGCAGCAACCAAACCAAGAAGTTTTTTCCACCACTCGTGGGGCAGGAGCTACTAGCGGCTGCATAAAGTTAAAGGAAGAAAGTTGCATTCAACTGTTGACGTAAAAGGTATAATATAATAAAGTGCAATCTGTACCTGGCTTTCAGAATACTCTGGAATTTCGGAATCTTTAATGGATCCAGCATCATTACTAGTTTGAGCAAGAGAAACACCTAATGATGGCAACACCTTACTCCCATTTTCTTTAGATACAGATTCCACCATACTCGGAGATGCCTTACCATTCTCAATTGGCATGGGAGTCACCATACTCTCAATTTTCTCTGGCAGAGAATCTGTCAAACTTTCTGGATCCCCAGTAGGCAACAATTTCTCTGTACCACTCTCCACAGCCGGTTTTACCACTGTACCAGAGATCACTAGACCGTCAACTTGAGTAGTTTCTGTAAGGTGCACAGTCATCCCAGGAACAGAAGCTACAGGCTTATCAGAATCAAGTGAATGGGTCTTTTCTGCATCTAAACTCATAGTCTTCTCAGCCGGTGCCTCTCCAGCAGAGTGAGTCACTTCTGCTAGTAAAGAATCAACTGACTTAACTAAATCACAAGCAGGTTTTTCCTCTGAAACACGAGCTGGATTTCCCTCTGACACACTAGCAGGTTTTTCCTTTGAAACATGAGCTGGTTTTCCCTCTGAAACACTAGCAGGTTTTTCCTCCAAAAGACTAGCAGGTTTTTCCTCCGAAACACTAGCAGGTTTTTCCTCTGAAACACGAGCAGATTTTCCCTCTGAAACACTAGCAGGTTTTTCCTCTGAAGCATCGCCCTTCTCCTTCCTTCTCCTGTCAACAACGCGAGACTCGCCATCTGAACTACTACTACTACTACTACCGCTACTGCTACTACTCGAACCTTTACTTGATTCCTTTCCAGACCCAGCACGCTTATTGCTCTTGGAACCCTCCTTCAAATCCCTCTCAAATTTAACACCGCCATCTTTCCGTGTAGCCTCTGCATCACTAGAATCTCCCTCTATGGACTTACCTTTAGCAAATGGTCTCCACTCTTTAGCTAGAGGTTTAGAGCCAACCTGACCACTATCACTTTCTTTCTCATCCCGGATTTTCCCTTCATCTCCTGTAAATGGTTTGGTCCAATCAAAAGTCTCAATCAAATCAAGCTCAGTTAGCTACTCTAACAACATTTACCCATCAAGCATATTCAAACCAACAAAAATCAAAATCAAATCTTTACATCATACTCAATTGCTTCAACCACAATTCAGCTAGACAAATATACCCAATTGCACATAAACCACCAAACCCAACATCATTGATTGGCATATGGGTTAACCAGATTCAATCACAACCAAAACCAAACCCAAAACAACAAAAACAACCACAAACCCAACACCCCAAATTGACAAAGCAACCAGAACAACAACCCCAAAACCTCAAAAAGCAATAAACTTTCACATGGGTAAGTGTAAGATCAGTCTAATATCCAAAAGGGCATGCATGAAAAGGCCAAAAGCACTTACCTTGAGGGTTGGCTTTGTTGGTTGTTGATGAATCCTCATTCTGGGTCTCCTTCTCCATCTTTTTCTTGGCGGCCTTTCTCTTCTTAGCACCTGACGGCATGATTGCTGCGACTTCTCAAACGACAGATGCGTAGGTCTGAGAGAAGAAGACCCAAAATTAACTATCTATCTGGGCCTCTGTGATAAACCGTGTTTTGTGGGACTGGTAAAGGATCTTCTTTTCTATTGGGATTTCCGTAGAAATTGGTGAATCATAGATTGATGGTGGGAAATCAGATTCGGTGGGTTTGGTTTTAAGGGCCTATTCTAGTATAATAGGGGATAGGAGATGCCCCAGTGTGCGAGGGTCTCAATTTAATTGCAAGTGGTGGCATTTTGTTGAGGCTATGTGTGGGATCTTGATGTGGATGTGTTGGGGTTTTGAATCCTTTTGAATTTTGGACTGTTAGTGAAGAGTGGGAAACATATTTAAGATTTTAGGTTTAGTGTGTGGTGTGGAATTATGCCTCATTTTTTAATTTGGTACTTTCATGTATGTCTTGTTTAGTTTTGGGTTGGAGTGTCCGGTTAAGCGGTCGGATTATTTAGTTTGTTTGATTGTCTAATTAGTAATATCATATATAATAAATTTTAAAAAATAAATAAATACATTTCAATACTTACAATTTTCTTTTCTCAAATAAATGCTTACATAGATGTGTAAGATGCTGCTGAGTGCTAAGTGAAAGCTTCTCCATAATTGGTTTTGGGATTAGTTGGTTTTGGGATATAATGGATGTTTGATTGGGGATTAGTTGGTTTTGGGATTTTGTTTACATAAATTCATCCATTTGGGGTCATGGGGGACATGTGATGTTCCTGACCACATCATTATTTCTGTGGTTGGATGTAAAGTGGCACTAATGAGTTAGCCAGCAGAGGAGGCAGAGCTGTTGAAACAAAAATGTATCTTTCTATTATATGCATTAGAAGTAAGACAAAAAATTGATTAGGTTCATCATCCATGGCTTCATGCAATGAGGGGAAAAGATTCATTGCAATCCAGGCCTGTATATGAGATTTGAAAGGCTCAAGCCCATAATCAATAAACAAACTCAAACAGTAGCATGCAGATCATCCCTTACACCAAAGACCTTATTCATAACTAATTTCATATTTCTGTTATTGACTAATGTTATAGAAATAATCCATTTCACATTAATTTTGAGATTCTTGATAGAGATACATGCATAAACTTTTCAATATAAGTATAATGAATATTCTTTCAAAAGCTAAAACTCTAAATTTAAAGGGAGAATTTTTTTCAATGCTCTTGAATGACCACGTAGCAGTTTGACGTGATCCTCCATTTCATTTAAATTTTGACATGTGAATTTTTATGATGAAAAAAAATTTTAGTTATCCGTAATAGAAACAACAATATGTGTGAGACTGTGTATATTTAAAGGGGCACTTCATTTTGTTGAAGTGGAACATTTATATGCATCATTTAGTTATCTAACAACTTCATTTGTATAAATTTCCATTGGTCACTCCTGCTGAGAACTCATAAAGTCCTTCGTCATTCTTATTGAATGACAGTAGGGTACACTCGCATCCCATGAGTGCATACAACAAGTTAGTTTAAAAATAATTACTGCAAGTAGTGTTTTCTGGTAGTCGAAATTACAAAACACTATAGCAACGTATTTAACCATGAAAAGCCTTGACCAAAAAGTAGCTACTTCTGCATGATCTGTATCCTTAGAGTAATGGATACAATTATACAACTTAATATACACAGAAACACACATATTTGAATTATTGCTCGCTCCTTGTGTTGCCTCCATAAAAATTTATACCTCAAATGTGAAAAATGGTAGAATGAATTCACGTACTTCATATGATGATAAGGTCGGCAGGGCTTTTTAGGAACAGTATCTGAAACCTTAGGTAGAGAGGAAAACTCGAGTTGACCCGTGTGCCGAGGTTGACTAGGATTACTTGACTAAGGAGAAACCCGACTTTGACTAGGGTTGGGAGATGTATGGAGAGACTATGTTTTGAAGGGGAAGACTGTTTCATGGAATGTGACATCATGCGAGACGAAAACTTGTTCTGTCTCTAAATTATAACCCGATAGCCCTTCTTTCCATTTGGATACCCAAGGAAGACACATTTGGTTGCTCTAGGCTCAAATTTAGGAGGTTTGTGAGGATGTGTAGATGGGATACATAAGCAACCAAATACTTTGAGATGAGTGTATGTGGGAGGTTTGTTGAATAATTTCTCAAAGGGAGTTTGTCCAGAAAGTAAAGGTGATGGTGTGCGGTTTATCAGGTAAGAAGAAGTGAGAATGGCATCACCCCAAAAGGATTTCGATAAGCTTGATTGAAAAAGAAGTGCACGAGCTACATTGAGTAGATGATGATGTTTGCGTTCAACAACACCATTTTATTGAGATGTGTTGACGCAACTCGTTTGATGCACAATACCCTTTGAAGAATAAAAATCATCCATTTGGAATTTTAACCCGTTATCACTACGCACAATTTTGACCTTCTTTTCAAACTGTGTTTCAGCTAGTTGAATGAAATTGTTAAGAAGTTGTCTGGCTTCAGACTTTTGTACCATCAAATAAACCCAAGTGCTTCGAGTAAAATCGTCAACAATTGTAAGAAAATATTTTGCTCTAGAAAGTGAGGGTTCATAATATCCTCCCCAAATGCCAACATGAATTAAAGAAAACGATAACTCACTTGAAATTGTACTTAAAGGAAAACGACTTCTTGTTTGCTTTGCTAGAGGACAAACTGGACACTTGCATCACAAGATTTATTGGACAAGAATGAAAATAAAGAAAAGACACGGCTAGAGGGGTGTCCTAAACGCTGGTGCCACACATTGGGTGATGAACTGCTGACTGCATGACATGTTCCTTGCACTGTATCGTTGAGGCAGTATTATCCTCCTCTCTCATATATGGCCCGTCTCAATCGTCTTCCCCGATCGTAGGTCCTGTACAAAGCAAACTTGTTTGAGAAATATGGTGATACAAAATGAATCATGGGCTAGTTTGCTGACAGAAATAAGATTCAGGTAAAACATTGGAACACATAGAACATTTTGGAGTTTAAACTGAGGAGAGAAGACCATTGTGCCTGTATGGGTTACTCTAGTATGACTACCATCAGGAAGTTTAACAAAATGTTTTTGGGCAGTTACTGCATGGGTGAGTAAGCAAGGATTACAAACCATGTGATCGGTTGCACCACTATCTAATATCCACACACTAGTCTTTGCATTATTACGAAAGCTAAACGATTTACCTGAGAATTCCTCATAAGATGAGGTATTACCAGCATGGTTTGCCGATGTATTGCTGTTTTTGTTGAGCATTTCATATATCTCGTTGCATTCTGACTTTTAGAAAGGGAAGTTACGTGGACCACCTTCTTTGTTGAACAATGAGGACACATGGTTTCCTCGAGCCTGTGATTGTAGCTCCTCAAGTGCTGCTTTTCTCTTTCTACAGTCTTCAGCTACATGCTTCCATCTCCCATAGAATGTGCATTTCAGGTGAGCTTTGCAATTCTTTGTGGAGTGAGTGTCTTGGTTACACTTAGCACACTTCCTCCTGCCTTCTTGAACATCTTGTTGTGTTGCATAGAGCTGTGCTGCACTCCCTACACCCTTAGCATGAGCAGGGGCTCGATGACCGATGTAGGCCGCATAAACCGCGCCCTCGGAGCTCATACAGGCTCGACTACTGCAGCTGCTTCCTGCAAATGCAGCGCCTTAAGGTTGCACAGGCCCTTTGCTGCCGATTACGGCCTCCGCTTGCTTCTCATTGCGAAGTGTTATGGCAAACACTTTGTTCACGGTCGGAAGAAGGTCAACAGCCACGATGCCTCCACGAATGACTGAAAAGCTATCATTCAAACCCATTAGGAACTGCATTGTCTTCTGGGTTTTTATGTAGTTTTGAACTTTGACACCTTCTGTGGACAAGTCACATAGGGCATCCCTTTCATCCCTAAGACCATACAACCTGTTGTAGAAGGTTGTGACAGTCTCGTTTCCCTGTTTACAATCATGAATTGCATTTTCAACATTGAATAATTGCACAGTATTGGTTTGGGAAAACCTCTCTTGGAGCTCAAGCCAAATGTCTCGAGCTGACTTGCAGTGTTTGACACTATTCAAGATCTCCTTTGTCATGGAACAGGTGAGCTAAGTTCTAACCAGCGTGTCCACACGATCCCATTGCATCTGCTCATTGTTCTCTTCAGTTGGTCTGGAACTGCTTCCATTCACGAGTCCAGCCTTGTTCTTGATTGTCAAGGCGTTTGTCATGGATTGGCTCCATTCCGAGTAGTTATCTTCAGCAAGTAACCCAGGTACGAGTATTGCACCTGGTTGGTTAGAGTAGTGAAGATATAGTTGATGGCTGGGAAGTTCCCAAGGTTCTGTTGTGCGAGAAAGACCGGACGTCAAAGCTTCTTTGAGGATGACATCCTTTAGAAATTATATGGCCAGCTTGTGTTCTTTCTCGGTGACGTCGCTCATGTTGAACGATGCTAGGGTTTAGCAAAGTTTGTGTTTGTGAGATTTAGGCCAAGGATCAATGCTCTGATACCAAGTAGAAATTGGTATTTGGAAGAAGCTTTTGTTCTTGTTATGTGCAATCAGTTTACATAGTATTTATACATACAGAAAGGTCTGTTAACACTAGCTATACTAGGTAACTTGATAATTACAATTAAGTTAGGATTCTATCTTTAAGGATGGAATAGCCAACTAATACTAACAGATATGATGTTGCTAAACAACCGAATCAGATCTCATGCTTTAACAGTGGCGTCGGTAGTGTTCTGGTATCTAACCACCGCATTGTGCACGAAGAAGTTCCAAACATGATCGCAGAAATTATAGGTATGCCGGTCTTCCTTGATGGAGACTTTGTTATTTCTCACTTAAGTTTTAAAAGCTTTAGCCGTAGACGCAAGGAATTGGAGCAAAACCTGAAAGGCAAGTTCGAGGGTGAGAGTTTTGTCCTCAATTATCTTTTCCAGACTCCAGAGTCTCAATCAGACACTCTCCGATCCCCGAGCTTCATTTGCGCGGTGAGGAAATGAAACTCAGCCAATCGACTTTCTCAGGTAAGATGAATGAATTCTAGAGAGATTGTGAGACAGAGAACATCAGATCATGAGCTAGAGATTAGTAGCTAGAAAGGGTGCCTGTTTATATAGGCAATGTAATAGCCGATCCTAAGTCCATTAGGGGAAGTCTTCTCCCATCCTGCCGCGATTAGGAAAAGGTAAGATTCTCATAGAATCCGAGATGAGAAGCCTTTCTACTTTTCCTTTTCCTTTTCCTTTTCCTTATTCAAGGAGTAAGGAATATTTTCAATTTAGAGAAAATTACATATAAGGAACAAACCAAATTTAAAAACACAAAAATCTCACCTTCAATATTTCTTATACAAATTAAGACATGATGAACCCAAACCCAACATTAATAACAGCAGGCACCTCGTTCTTTATCTTCTTCTATCACCCCATCACCACAGATTTGTTCATCTCTCTCTCTCTGTTGCTCTCTCTCTCTCATACTAACGCAAGAAGCGAAGCAGCCATCTTGACGACGACGCTCATATACGACGTACGACGCCTGACTCCTCAACGTCAACGATGAAAGAGGCTCGACAACAGCTCCGCCTCAACGACGATTGCTCTTCCTCAACAATGACGGCTCTGCCCCAACGACGACGGCTCCACCGATCCCTTTTGGTCTCACTGTACATATTCCTTAGTCCTCCATCGCCGTCGTGGAGGAAGATGAGTCGATTCTTGTTCAAAGAATATGAATTCAATTGTCGCTGAATTTTGGGGGTTCAGGTTTGCGTATATGATTGGGTTGAGAGTCTGAGTAGCAGTGGGAGGTTGAGGTCGGACGAAGACAATGCATTGAAAGTGGAGCTATATGATTGGGTTGAGGTAATGCATTAAAAATGGAAGAGATTGGTTGAGGCAGTAACAGTGGGTTGAGTAGCAGAAGTAAGCAGTAGCAAAATGAGTTGAGTAGTAGAAGTTGGCATTAGCAGATAGATTCGCGGTAGCAGTAGCCATTTCGTCGTTAGTGGCAGAAAGTTTCTAATAGCGACAATAGCAACTTTATGAAGGTCTCCTACGAGACAGTAGCCTCTTTGTTTGATTTCGGAGAATTGCCTGCAAAAAAATTGCAATATCACATTTTTATCGGGTGCTACTGTGCTACTTAGCAATGTGCTACTGTGTTGCACGTTGACAGTAGCAGTTGATATGTAGGGAAGGGTATTCTGATAAAATTGTAACGACAGATGACATGTGGATATTAGTTTGTCCTAATTTGTTAATATTTGTTCTTAAATGTGTAAGATATTGTGTAAATGATGTATTTGTAAACTGAAATTTGGTTAGTAAGTTTATAGTAATTTACTCTCTCTTCATTTTCAGACCAAATATATGTAAAAACAAAACAAATAAAATATGTATATATAGCTAAATACTAAACTGAAGAATATCTAGCCAGGTAGTAGCTAGCTAATTATTTGAAGGCGTGCATGGCATCTCCTGCCAAGTCTTACGTAAACTGAACATAAACTTGGGTGATTACTGATTTAAATTCTGGGAAGAACATGCATCATCGATCGATCATAGCTGCGCTAGCTAGCTAAGGGTTTCGTAGAATCTCTGCAATTGATATCGATCGATCCACGCCAAAACATTGATCATCTCCAATTTTACACTTAAACCTCGTCCATCATATCTTGGTATATCTAATCACTCTCACTCTAAGGAAAGAATAATTTTGCCGTATATGTACGTACTGCTGCTCTGTGATTCATAGGATGATAGGAACGCAGAATTTAGTATTTTGAGGAGGAGGAGGAGTGAGTAAATAACCTTTAAATAACTGACAATATACATGGATCCTATACATCCTTTGCCAGAAATGTTGATAATGATCGATCGAGAGATCGGAAGTGTGGGATGTGACGGTGTAAGTTAGTCTTGTAATTTTTTTTTTAAAAGAATATTTACTACTTTACAAAATAATTATGTGTTATTAAATTAAAGTTTACCAATACTATGAGAATAAGGAGAAAAATTTAAAACGTGACTTCTCCATGCATACATTAACACACATAAAGAACTATAATTAACTAAACTATATTAAATCATCTAGTATGGAAAGTTAGTCCAGCTGCATAGTATGAAACCCTTAGGTGACCTAAGTTTGATACCCAACTCCTATGCACCACTTTGTGGCCAACAAGTTTTAGGGTATTTGGGTTCGTGCTCATACGGGGTCAAATTAATCTGACTTTGTTAGGATAGTCTTGTGGACTTTGTTATGAATACTGATTGAATATGTGTGTTACTAACTCGCTAATGTAATTGAGGTGTCTTGTTACCTCACTCCCAATCGAAGAAAAGTACTATTAGTTTCTCTTATTCAATTAACAAATCGATCGACAGTTAATTGAATCCTAATACCTTTACGAGTTTGTCTCGCTCAACATTTCTTCATTCTCACTTATTACAGATTCGTCGCCCCCGTTACCATATACTCAATCACCAGGTGGCTAGCTAGTTAACTAGTTAACAATCTAAGTCTTCAAAGCAATAGAAATGTTGCTTAACTTAATTTAAATGGAGATGATATAGCACAAACAGAGAAAAACGAACCACATTGGAACTCTTAGAAGCATGGATAACGACTTTGAATATATCTTATACATCGATCCTAATTCGAGCATAGGTTTCTTGAATGATCCATCTGTATACGTATATATTTCCATTTGATGTGATTCTGATTCAGATACAAAACGGCATTGACTGAATATGGTAACTGATGACACTGATCAGTATCAATCACTGGCCTAAACTATAACGATTTGGCCTTAATAAACAGATGAGATTGAAGTCATATTCATCCATGACCTTCCAAAACCTAATATTCCAAATCATGTATTGGCTTTCCAAAACTTTATGCTCGAGTCGTTTTCATTAAAAAGAGTTATATACGTCTAACCAACTGCGGCAAATTTATCATCTCATTGCTAGCTGTGGGAGTCTTCTATTGGACCACCCTCTACCTTGCGAGTTTTGCTTGTTCTCTTTCTTTTTATGCAAGTTTTGATTTTGATAATTTCTATTACGTTAAATTGCAAGAAGGCTAGCAATTCTTTAACCTCACCTACCAATTCATGCAATCTAACGCCTCCTCTATCTTCATTCCTAACACATGAATTGCATCGCTAACGAGGAAACCGAAACAAATTAAACCATTGTCGGAGTTAGCAAACCAGATAACGTTTTTCTCTCAGTTTCTTTGTCATGAAATACTATATCGAACCAAATTGCAGCTCTAATCAAAGTGTTATTACTTCACCGATCAAGTCATGTTGTTTTGCTCCAACTCTTTAACATTTTGTTTTACTCGTTGAGGTAGATGACAACAAGTCAATAACTCATCAAACATCGATCATAAACACGCTCTCGACCAAAGAGAGAGCTGCCCTAATCAAACTCAAAGTCCACGAGAGGGGGCTTTAACTAGGGTTTCTGTGCGGTTCCACACCGATTGCTTCACCCGACTATTTACACGAAAACAACGGCCGGAGGGAACGTGGCGCTCAATCATTCTCTCTTTCCCTCCCACACTCGTGTCTGCGCGACACCCTGACGTCACCCCGGCCCAGGTGTCGTCCTTTCACTGGTCTGTCGTGTCGGAAATCGTTCTGTGTAGGTGTGGATAAAACTAGGCGGGTCACCCCCCCGAAGCGGAGCATAAGCCGTTGGATTCGCGGGGGAGGAGCGATCTGAGGGCGTTGAACCTACGCTTTGAAGCAAATGATTGATTGGATGTTACAGCGCGCGCAAGTCACACCACCGCAAGTTGGTTACTCCAAGCAACTCGGCTGATGAGTTTTCCGGCCTAACTTGTCAACCGGCCCGTACCATTTTTTACTCTTTCGATCATGATTTTATTTTACCGTGTCGTGTAATATGGAGTTTTAGGGTGTACTCGTTTCATGAATTGGCATTGCATATACTTCAATTATGAGATTCTTAAAGAAAATTTAAGAACTAATATGTTTGGTAATTAGGTTTAGTCTGTAATTAAATTAGTTAGTTTTCCTGTCAAATAGATCAAAATGAACCGACATATCAAGTCGAATAATGCATGGCATCCGTATGAAGTTGTCGGTTCGGTTCCAATAGCCGGCTTGATCTGGTTCAATGAGTTCCGGGAGGTAATGTATGGTTTATTTGTTTTACGGTTCACAAAAACCATTCGTTAGAGAAAATAGAAAATTTGAGAATGCATTAAACCAACTGTTTCGTCGGATACGATTTTTCTTTCTATTTGATTAATGGCGGTATTTTCTTTAACAAAATGCAATCTCGAGCGATCCTTACATCAACCTTCCTAATTCTTTCTAATCTGCAAATGTATTTTCTTTGTATTTTTATACTTATATTAACCATGTATTTAGATATGGTATTCAATGAGTAAATCTAGCTTAATTAGTAAATGAAATAATAATGTCCAAAAATCTAACAAAATTACAAATAAATTATGCCAGCACATTCGTGGGTTGTATCCAAATTGATTCAGACTCAGATAATTATAAGTATATTCCCCAAGAGCCCGATAATAATTTTCCATCCTCAAAAATCAACATGCCCATTGTTTCCCTTTTCAAAAACACCCATTTAAAATCTTTTTTACAATACCATTTTGTCAATTAACCATACGTGCACTGTTGCCCTACCCAAGCAATCCGTATTGTACAGAAAAAAGTTGTTAAATCCCATACCAAAACAAAAACTTCATTTTCTGACCAAACAAAAAGTAGAAACTAAACGGAAAGAATTAATATATCTAGCTACAAAGCTCCAAACCCCCCAGCCAAAGTAAATAAGTAACCAATTACACGAAGTCAATGTGTTATTAGCTAAAAACAAGCCCAGAAGTTGTGGCACCAGATCAGAGCCGTGAGCCTCAAGAAAAGCACGTAGCTCGTTTACAGGGTTTATTTTTAAAATTTGATGATGGAGCTAGAAGAAGAAGAAGAAGAAACCCTAGAATGAATTATTAATAAAAAAAAACACACAAAATGGAATAAAGAAATAAAAAACTGTGGCGGGGACCACACTCAACTCCTTAATAGATTATTGTGACGACATCTTGACACCACAAAACAATCAAAGTGTACCCACTACGATTCATCTTCTTCGTCTCCCTATTAATCCCAAACCCCATTCTCATTTTCCTCTCAAGCTTTCTTCTTCTTCATCGATTTTTCCTATATTGTTAACCTTTTCCTCTTTTAATCTTCCACACCAAAGTGTTTGTAGAGTTCTGTTGTTATGGCTATGACAGAAGAGTTTCAAGAAGCGGAGGTGATCTTCTCTGAGAACGGAGAGTCCTGCTTGGATTTCCGGCAACAACAGCAACAAAACGCTAAGAAGTCGTCGGTGACAAAGAAGAAGAAGAAAATGGGGAACTCGGTGCCGGTGAGGATTCCGAAGCAAGTGTTCGACCTCCGCGGCGGTGGTGGTGGTGTTGTTAATGACCTCGACGACGACGAGCGTTACTACAAGGACGAAGGCGAGATAGTGCCGCCGCATTTGATCGTACGGCGGCGCGTGGAAGGGAAGATGGAGTTTTCGGTGTGCACCGGAAACGGAAGAACTCTCAAGGGGAGGGATTTGAGTCAAGTCCGGAATTCCATTCTGAGGATGACTGGGTTCTTGGAAGCTTGATTAATCATCAGTTAGAGCTTTGATTATAATTCATTTGTTTTCTGCCATTATTAAGATGAAGAAAATACAAAAGATCATAATTTTTTTTTTTCTTTCCTTTTATGTAGTGGCTTTCCCTTCTCTTGGGGTAGTGATCGATCATCCGGCCAGCTGTAATCTGTAACGGAAAACGTACAATGATGCTAATTTCGATTTGATATATATATATATATATATATATATATATATATGTATTTCTTCATGGCAATCTTAGACGTTTCGTTTTTGATTCATTCATCAATGTGTTTCTGCATCCTACTTTAATTCTTAGTTAGCTTAGAGATAGGGCGGCGCGTGGAGTCGCGTAGATACAGTGTGCAGAGCGCTCACCGCTTTCGGGGCTTTAAAGTTGTCTTCTAGCCTCTTGGGCACAGCAGAACATGAACAGCCTGGTAGCCCTGGTTTGTTGTTCTGAGAGGGAGATAGAGTTCGGGGGTACATGGGAAGTGAGGTTTGGCCTTTTTTTGTCTCGTTCATAATCGGTGTGCAAATGTACGTAGTTAGATATTATATTCTACCTTCTAACTCTAGCAGCTAACGTTGCGTCAATTTCCGGCGTTTGAGAAGATTAAGATTCCGGCAGTTGTGAAATTGCTCTAACGAAAAGTGCCAAGTGATTGTGACGGACTTATTTAGACCATGATGACATGCAAAGACTTGGCACAAATTTTGTGTCCTCATTATTGTTTCATGATGTTGTATGCGACATGAAAATATGGCTACAAAACCATTATTACATAAACATCTAGATTCAGGTGGTGCTTTACGTGTTTAAACTATATAATTTTTTTAACATGACCACTTAGGATATTATTTTCGACACATTCACATTAAGTTTCGACAACTACTATCAACATTTTTCAATTTTATTGGGTTAAAATTTAAATTCACTCCACATATATACAATTTTATGGTAATTCAACTGTGGTACGGTGTACCAGAAACATGTTCATTTGATAAAAGTTATCTTGCTTCTTAGTTTATGAAGCATGCACAGTTTGAACTTGAATGATATACGAAGAATATGACATCTCTTTCAACATATATGTGATTTTTAGAATTATGTTGGTCGATATCAATATTGTTCTACATCGTAAACTCTAAATATCTAAAATCTGAAGTTGTTAACAACTAATTAGGCATTACCCGATACTCAGTTTCAAGAGTTAAGTTCTTAACAATTTGTACTAAATATAATAAAGCTCAAATTATAGTTGGATTTGGTGAAGAATATATTGGTTATGAGTCTTTCTTTCAATATGTATTAAGGATTATTCGGTATATAATATTCTATTTGGTATACATATATTTCAAAATCTAAATCTTAAATCTTAAGTTTTGAACACCAAAGAAAGGATAAATTAGCCTCTTCACTTGAATCCCCTCCTAACCGAAAGAATCACTTGAAAAGTTCAACTGAAAATTTTACAAAATTTTGAAATTTTACAGTATAAAACGAGTGTGATATTGTTATATATTGACTCACATTTTCCTTTGAAATTATACAAAATTGACTGATATATAGAAGTAATTTATAAACACACTACAAAGGTTGAAAATAACTTGAACACGTGTGATCTAGTCACTGAAGTTGAAAGAACAGAGGATAATTTTTGGTTTTTCTTTGCAGACAAAATATAATTCTTGACCAGTTTTTGCATGGTAATTGTATTTTCATGAACGGAGAACAGGTAAAAGCACCAGTTAAGTGTGAAACTCAATTCCTTTTTCCTATTCCATATTCTCAATTAACTAGCCGCGTTGTGAATCTTAATTATACAAGTTATCTAATTGACTGTAAAATTATATAGATCATGAAGAAAAGGTAAAAGAATTAGTTCCGTTAAGTCATCTTGTGAATCTAAATTATAAACAACATACCCAAACTTATTCCTAAGACCGGGAATGACTCAATTCAATTCAAACCCTTTCACATTGTTCATATTCAAATATATACTACATTTGTTTGATAACCCAGTTAATTTTTTTTTTTCTCAGAAGTTCTGAGGATGAGCATGTGGTGAGTCCAATTTCAAGAACCCAGTTGTTATACTTTTTCAATGAGGCAGCCAAAAGTGAGAATCAAGCACAAATGTAGGTTTATCCCACCAAGACCATCACAGCTTTGTTCTCAGATTGTTCCCTACCTATAGAACCCTGCAGACCTTACAGCAAAAAAAACTATAACTATTTAGCGACCAATGTAAAATAACCATGTATTGATTTATATAGCATTCGATTCCCTAGCTTAAGCTTATTGAGATCAATGTGCACCTTGAATAATTAATCAGTATGATGATGACCAAAGAAGATGAAGAATAATCAAACTCATTATGTTTATGTTTTTGAAACACAAATGTTTCTTGTATATGCACTATGAAACATCTGATCTTGAGAATATCTAACTAGTATTTCATGCATTAGGATTTAGGGACATCAAAACATATTATATCTCAATCGTATAGGAATATATTAGGACCGTAAGTACTGTATGCAGTAGCTGCAAGAACCATTCCGTTCATAAAATCGTGATCGAGAGCTTTCTCGAGACATAGTTTCTTCCAACCTAATGACGTTGCTTCGCACACTAACGATGATAGCCCCCTAATACGAGCAACTGAGGAAGAAGGCACACAATTAATAGAAAGAACCAAAGCAATGTCATTCTCAACGAAAAAAATACATCGCCGCTTATATGCTTATACAAGTGTTTACAATACGTTCTAATATTACATCAATATCGAGTTTCACTTCCCTACATTTGGGTTTTTGAAAACTGAAAATTCTTTTGCACATCAAGGTGCAAGTGAACCGAACAACTTATATGCAATATTTTGATCCGGTCATCTACATCGACGCATTATCATGCATATATACTAATACCGTTAACAAAATAGAAAAAAAAAATTCTTAGTGTTTCCATCACATGAGGTGAGGGGACCCGAGGTCGAAGAAGATTTATTACTCTTATTACGGACGCTTAATTTGATCGGATCAAAAATAAAAATGAAAGAAAGAAATTTAGGGTCTCTAGTATTTATTAGTATAAGGTTCCCCTCCTTGTTGATGAAATAATTGAGAAGGAAATTAATGATTGGATAATGTGAACAAAGTGAGGGGTTGTTGGGATGCATATGGATTTTTTTCCCCTCTCTTTGATCTTGTTTATGAGTTTGTCAAGGTTTGTGGTTAGGTAAGAACTCTAAAATTAACTGTATTATCACTATTATGTGAGATTGAGAGTTGAGAGTAGTATATTACAAACGTTGTTTTCCATGTGTTTTGTCCAGAGTGAATAATGGAGCAATGGATAATCTAGTGGCTAAAGGTCTAAAACTAACACTAATTGACCACACTTATGTTTGTTAATAAGCTTATTTAGTTACCCCACCATAGAGATTATCTCATATTTTAAAAATTCCAAACATGTTACGTTAGTTAAATGGTTTTCAGTTTAATCTACGTGTAAACTTTGTAAAATTTAAGTTATGGTTTGACGCGAACCAGAACATACTTTTATTTTTAAAATGTTTTAGATGATACTCCATCGTGGAACGTGGACATTAGTTTAGTAATAATGTATGTAGATCATTTAGATAAAACTTGTGTAGGAAAACAATGACACTTATTTAGATCCAACACAACAAAAAGTCTTTTTAGTTAAGCTACACCAATTCTAGCAGAAAACAATCACATTCTGATAGTTTCGATTTCCATAAATTGCATCAATGAAAATGAGGGAGAGGAAATGAACGAACCCGACTTCCGGAAACAACTAGGATTGTTCAATTATTTGGTGCTTCTTCAGTTGTGCAAGACTAATAACAGGGTTTCTGTTGCTGTCAACCAAAAGAAGAAATAATGAATCTAATGAAGGTCAACTAAATTGAGATAAGTGACACTGAAGATAGACTCAGAGAGAAGAGAGGGTTACGTGTTGTTAACAATCGAGTTCCCAGAGATTTAAGATCAGTCTAGGACTCTAGGGAATCATATAGTCCTCCATTTATGTAATTAGGACATGGATTATGACAGTCTCATTGCTATTCTATTTACGTAAAGTATAATTGTGATTACACTTTCAACCAGTAATGTCCCATAAGGCAATGCAACTTAAACTGGTGCAAACTGCTAGTAATTTATAAATTGTCTGACCTACCCACATAATCAGGGTGACTAACAATAGTAATCGTTTCATGTATGAGATAAAATATCACTGTGCTGACAGTCTGATACAACAGATGAACAATACACTTACAGAGGGAATCAAGTTCATTGAGCTCTTTGTGCAAAAGAAAAATGGAAGAACACAACAGTGATATTCAACTCATGATGGAGCTCTTAATCACCAAAAACCTCAAGAACCCCAAAAGTGACCTTCGAAGAATCTGCACAATTGATAGGATGTCACAACAAACTACCAGACCAAGTTACAGATCACCAATCACCGAGTAGAATTGCGTCTAGAAAAATTGATAGCTTGCTGTGAGTAAAATTGTTCTGCAGCAACCTAAATTCTCCGTTTTCGAGCTGTTGTTTTTGTCTTTTGATTATTTGGTACATATTCAAATTGGCTAAAGTCAGCATCAACAGTTGTCCTACAGTAAACATACACCAAGTCATTCATGGAGATTATGTAGCAGAGGGAAGGAGATGAATTTAAAGATTAGGTCCATATATATTACCTATTGGTACAAGTATTTCGAACATCTTTCAGAGGAGCACGGAGGCCGCTTGCTCGAGAACCAGATGAGCCAAATCTAAATGATGATATTACTGAAACAAAGTTTTCCATTGACTTCTCTGCTATGTCAGAATACCGACCTAAATGGGAAATGTTGGATCCAAATTTTCCTTCTTCAGTTTTGATGTCCGTAAATGTTGCTTCATTGCTGGAGGGACCTATGTAAAAGAAACAAACCAAATATCCTTTCAATTATAAAGGCCAATTCACTGACTTCTTAATATAAATTGCTTCATGTTATGGGCATCTAGATTAACAGTTTGATAATTAGGCGAAATTCAACAAGCACTCTATACAAGCTGGCATTATCATGGATATCATAAGTGAACAAGAAAATATAAGATAAAAGTGATCTCCAAGTTTTCTGAGTTCTAACTTACCATTATGGGGTAGATCAGCATTAGTACACAATTGTTTGGGTTTCACGTCGTCCTGAAACAGTTCAAACAATTAATTTGACAAGAAAAGTCATTAATGCAAATATTATTAGACCATAGAGTGAAAGCACATACCTCTTGAACGTTGTAATTTGGGGAGATTTTCCTTTTCACAAGTTTTCTTGAGAACTGGCTTTTTCCGAAAGGAACACTCTCAGGATCTACATTCTCATGCATATCACTGGCAAGAGAATCCTTCGACAAGAGGCTTTCTTGTTTATCTTCCTCAATATTTTCATTTCTTGATTTATCCTTAAAATAAGAACTTCTTACAATGACCTTTCTATTCTCTGTCCTTGTTTTACCCTCAAATGTGCCTTGAGCATTCTTACATTCACGCTCCATATGCAGTGTTAAACAGGGTTTATGAATTGAATGTCTAGATTGTGGTAACAATGTACTGTCTGGACTTATTGCCTTGCCCGCCATATCTGTCAATTTTAAAAACATAAAGTAAGATGAGTAGGTAGAAGTAAAACTGGATAGTGAAATTACTGAGGAAACTTATATTCTTACCATCATTTGGAGATTCTGATAAATCAGTGGGGAAACTGTCTTCTACCTAGAGAAAACAAGGACAACTTATTATATCAAAATATTTGTAAGGATGGTTGATCAATAAGGATCCATTCAAGAAACTCACTGAATCACTATGAGGCGTATTTCCATTGTTTTCAGGGTAAAGCAGAATAGACTTTGAGCAATTCGTAGTACAAACGGCATCATCAACAGAGACATGTTCATGCAGACTGAGAGAAGAACCTGGGAGGTTGGTTTTACCAAAAGCATCATCCAAAGAGGTTACTTCATCTGGGCTGAGACTAGAACTAGAAACTGGACTTGGATCATCAGGTGATGATCGTGGTGCCCTGAATTTTCTCTTTGCTTCAAGAGAGGCAAAGCCTTTCAAGTTGTCAAGGAAATGTTCCGTAGCTTGAACCAAACATATAGCTGTAAGAAATGCAAGATAGCAGCCAGAACTATAACAACTATTCAATATACTGCGATATTCTTATAAGACTGCATGAGACTATACCCTTTACACAATCACATTGCATGCAGCATGCTGCAATAAACTTTAAAGGCGCAGATCCTATATATCCATTGGCAGCCTTTGCTGGATGACACAGAACTATCACACCTTAACATGTATGAGAAGCATATCATGCAACAGTATACAGACATCATAATTGGAGATAAAGATAATGCACAATACAGGGTAAGAAGAACCTGTATTACCAAGGATGCTAAGAATTTCAAATTACTTGCTATTCTTTTGCAAGGGCAAATGGAATTCACCCTTGAGGAAATTGTCAACTTCAGTGAGTACAATGTATTGAAACTTAAACCTAAGTAGTCGACAAACTTGAGAAAAAAGTGGTCCAAAGGATACAAAAGTACTTTGTCAGAAGATTATTCTGCACAGGCAAATCTAGTTTTTTCTTTGTATTTCCAAAATTCACATTTTTGGGTCGGGAACTTGTGTTGGCAGTAATATTCTCTTCCTGTTGCTGCAAACAAAAGAGGATCAGTCACAAACTTCTTTTTTTCTTTCAAAGGACATCACAGATATGCTATTCACGATAGAGTTCTGTAAACAGGTAGCAGATTTATGAAACAATTCATCATGTCATACCATCTTAAGCAGATATGAGTTACCTGGAAAGGCATGTTGGTAAATGGATCAAGATCCCCTTCTGCTATGCCTTTAGCTATATGTTGTGGTATAGATGTATTCCAGGTTAAGGCGTAAACTCAGGTATCTAAAATAAGAGAATGGAAAGTAATGACAAGATTAAGTTAAATTATTTTCATATAAAGGATATGGTCCTAAGAAGTCCAAATTTTCTTCAACGTCATCAGACAAATCAGACAAATGCACAATATCTTGAGAAACGGGATCATAAACCCGTTGATGCTGGAAAGTCAGTATTGCTTTCTTGAATGATTCTTCATAAAGGGGAGGAACTGAAACCGCGCTGTACTTTAGGTGCTTAATAACCTGAAATTGGCCAGCCATCAGTCACGTTACAAAAGACATATTCAAGGAAAATGTCTTTTATCCATCAAGAAGAATGGATGAAATACATCTTCGAGAAATCAAAACACAATTGTTGGTCTGTAGCCCTAAAATGTATACAATCACTTGCATGCATGAATGATAACTTTACCTTGTCATAACTTGTGAACTTTTTATAAGTGCATGTGCCCTTTTAAGTCCCATTCCAGGTAATGATTGCAAGTAGTCACAACCACTAAGAATACACATCTCTAAAACCATCTGCTTTGTAAATCCTGCAAAGCTCAAGTCCTTGTTCCGAGGTAGCCTTGAATACTGAAACTCAACACCTTGCCCATATTTGTCCATTTTGTAGATAATCTGAATTTGAGAAAAGATTAAAGCATTACTCGCATTAAACATCTAGCAGTAAAAAAAATAGGCAATCTTTGCTAATTAGCTTACCCTAGGACATCCAAATGGTATTAAATCAGAGTCTTCTGTGATGACTGCCTCCACCTGTTTGCTGACTGCCAAGAAGGTCATTTGTGCGTCTGCCTCATATGGAGCCACAACATAAGACACATTCTCCCGCTTTAACACCTATAATAAGCACCAATGTCAGGAAAAGAGAAGCATCGTCTAGTACTAAGCAAAAAAATGGCTTTGCAGCTGTCGTTCTTTTAAAGAGATAGTCTGTTGCTAGGACGATTGTAATACAAGTTTCCTAACCTGGATTAAATCTACCGCAATTGAAGGTGAAATGTCAACAGCTTTCTGATAGCACTCATAAGCAGCAGAAGAAATTCCATTGGAATCATGCTCAATAGCACGTGCAAAATTTTCCTTTCTTGCCCTGCATTACAATGATTCAAAACAGTTCCTCAGTAGAGTTACTCATGAACTTTCCCCTACACCATTGAAAGGTGAGCACCAAACCAGTATGTTTTAAATCTATCAAAACAATAATAAGGATGGCACAGAAAGATCGGCAGCTTTACTTTGTGTGCAGAGACGATCAGACAAACCAATGAAGCACTAAAGTATTAGGAAGCTTACCAACAAATGTCATGGACACAGTGGTTTCGATGAAAGGATCGAGTTCAGAAACCCAATCCAGGACAAGAGAAAATGAAAAAAGTAACTACTGTAAGTTGAACTGTGTACATGGGCCCATCTGAGCCCTAGGATACACAAGATAATTCTTTATATGAATATGAAGCACGATGCATATGCATTAATCTACTTTCAGGATTAAGACACCATCTTACATAGTTTGTTGCGTAAAGATATTACTAATAAACAGAAACTAAAGCAGCCGAATCGATTATGAACCACCAACTGAAGTGGAACGTAAAGAAAAAGAAATACCAGCGTACCTTGCACGTTTGTTCTCTTGCTCGCCCTTCATCGGTAGAAGACCACCATCAAAGACAAGTATAGGGTTAACACCGTAATGCCGCAACAGATTCACTCTATACATACAGTAGTCGATGTGCCTAAAATTGGAAACGAAATACATACAAATCAAACTCATCTCTTTCTCACTAAAATCTCATCCTAATTCTATCCAACTGCAAAAAATGTAAATGAAGCTTTGTTATGAATCGTAAAAAGTTGTGATTTTTAGCAAACCATGCGAGTCTTCCTCACATACAAACTACAAAATGTAGGTTCTCTAAGCTCAGTTTTTCAATTTGGAAATCTAAACAAGCACAATTTCACCTAATCAGAACCAGAAATGACACAGAAACAAGACCCATCATGCCAAAACACATGAAAAGAATAAAATGAAGAAGACCCATTACCGCATTTCCATCAAAAGATCAAAACAACAAGAACCCATCATCCCATTTCACAAACCCACCAAACATTCCAGCCAAATTAGGGCACAGATGTCCCTAAAACCCTAAACCCATAATCTCAAATTCGACAAATTTGGTAAAAATTAAGAGAGACCTGGAAGTGGGTATGCCTTTACAGAGCTCTCTGCTGCAGGACAAGGCACCTTTGTGAAGCCAAGAGTAGGTATCGATCGCCACACTACAGCCCTTCAAGTCCTTAATGTGAATTGGCTCCATTATCGATTTCAATAAGGGCAGAAGCCCTTGAATACCCATCTTGTTCTTTCTGAAATCCCTGAACGAAGGCTATCAGCTGGGTTCGAATTTCTTAATCTAATTTGGGAGAGGAAAAGGATTTAGGGTTAGACCCAAAATGGGGGCAAACAAAAAGGTAAATAAAATGGCGGGAAATCTAATTTTACTGTTTTGTTTGGCGCGGAGAGAAGTAAATAATCCCGGTGAAGCCCAATACAATAGATAGAAATCATCGGGTCTAAACATTAGGATCAAAAGTCATTATTACCCCTGCTTATCCGACGTATTTACGGACATAGTTCTGGCCCTATCGGGACGCGTATCGAGGTATTTCAGGCAATATATCCTCAGTTTCGCCATACCAGCGCCTAAACGCATGAGAAATGGCCGGAAACTTGTCAGAAACGTCCGGGAAAGGCGACCATAAATACATTAAATTGTGGGGGCACTACTGACATTTCACCTTAGTGTATCAGTGTTGGCTCAAATCGCCGTGTTGCTCCGTCTTCTTCTATGTCCCTTCTCTTCTTTCGTTTTCAATCTCTCGAACCGATGCCGTGGAAACCATGATTTCGATTTATCAAGGAGTCTGAGTCTGGGTTTCATTTGGTTTTTCAGGTAAGGCAAACAAGCATTCTTCATTCTGTTATTACAGACATGTTCGTGCCTTGTAGCCAGTTCCTGTTCCAGTGTGTGAATGTGTCGTCGGAGGTGATTGCAGAGAGGCGAGAGGATTAGGGTCCTACATGTGTGATGTGTCCCAGAAAGCATCATAACTTTGAAGATTATGGTTCTACAGTTTTGGTCCTACAATTGAGCAAGAATTGCACAATTCCTTATATGAAACTAAGCGCATGGAATGCACTTTGGTGAGTACGTGACTATACTCTATCGGTCTTTAACTTGTTCGATGAATTTCATATGAGAAATCAAATTATGAGGTTGTAAGATAAAGGATCGGTGACCATGAAAGTGTTTTTTGTAGTGATTAAAGAGAAAAAATAAACTCTACAATGCTATGTTTAATAAGACGTTTTGGATCCTAAACTAGTATTAGCATCAACGTTGCAGTTAGGAAGCATTTATTTCTAACATTTTTAGAAAACTAGCTGAAAGATCCATTTGGTATTCTTCTTTTTTTTGGCAAAACAAGAATTTTATTCAATCAAAAAGAGGTAAAAACAACAAAAAGGAGAGGACGTAAGACCAATGCCCCTTAAAAATAATAAAAATGCAAAAAACATTAACAAACCATAAACATGGTAGAAGAGTAACTAAAGTCCAAAACAACTAAAGTAATAAAAATGCAAAAGTATTAACAAACCATAAACATGGTAGAAGAGTAACTAAAGTCCAAAACAACTAAAGGTCAAGACGCACGGGAGGTGTCCGATTACGTGCAGGGTATCTTGAACTCGATTGATATTGCTTTGCCTTGACTTTTTTGTGTTGAGGTTTCGGCAAAGCACAAAGAGTCTCTCATCTGATGTAGTTTCATTCTCATGATACCAAGTTTCATAATTGATCTCAGTAGATGAAACATAATGTGTATGACCAAGAAGTTCTTCATTTTCCAAATCACCCCAACAAACCCTCTTAACTAGATGTTCTCCTAGAGCAGAATCCTCATTGTCAACCAAAGTGATTGAGTGGAGTCCAACTAAACTTTCTTGTTGCACTTGAGCTAGGATCTCAAAACTGTTATTAGTTGAGACATTGTCATCATTTGCAGATCTTGTTGGAGCAATGATGTCCTCACACGTATCCTTCCTTAATCTTGTTTGTTGTGGACTTGAAACGCTAGGTGTTGCATGAGACACAATTCCAACTATTATAGAGTCAACAAGGGATTGGTCACTTGTTTCATTAATCACTCGGTCTGCAATTTCTACAATTAAGTCATTGGCAGCACCATCGATGACTTCTTGTTCCAAAAGAGCATATTGATTTTCTTGAACCTGCAAAGATTGGTTTTGAACTTGGTCCTCTTGAGGTGAACCCTCATCAACACCTGGAACAATAGGAGTAATCACATGATTATCTTCATTTGACAAAGCTACTGACTCAATTGCATGATTAGTGGTCATTGTTGGCTCAGCAAGCTCCTGGAACTTCGATGTCGTTTTCACCCTATACTCTTGACGAGACACATTTTGAGGAGCTTTAAGAAGCTTCTCCCCAATGTTCCTTGGCTCCTTGTCACTATTTAGCCGCCGACACCGATCTGATGTGTGCCCAACAATACGGCAACGGGTGCACATATTTTCATATACAACCTCAATGGGGAAGCAATGAGTCTCCCGCTCCACCATCAATGAAGAAGGCAAGTCACTAGCAACATCTACGTCAACCAATACTCGTGCATAATATCCAAATTCACGCTCTATTGTAGCTCGATCCAGTTGCAATGGAGTACCCACTCCCCTAGCAATCTCCATAAGGTGTTGGGGGTGCCAATAATCCTGGCTTAACCCTTAAAGTCTGACCCAAAGTTGAGCGTGTGTATATGGGAGGTCTTCCCCTGGCACAAAATCCGGTTTCCATTGAGCTAATCTGAAAAGGCCATCGGCAAGAGAGCAGGTTCCTCTACCCCAAACTCGTCGTAAATCATCAACGGTGGTAAAGTGAATATCAAAATAACCTTTCCCAAGTGGAACCAAATGCCATGGTGCCACGGGTTTCTAAAGATCATTGAGTAATTGTTTAAGAGCAGAAGTCTTCAATGGAGTTGAACCCTTACATAACAACAGCCTACCAATAAGATTAGTTTTGAAATTCTTCAATTGTTCTTGGTATAGGGCCTCATTGATTTTCACGTAGGTTTTATCCCCACGAACAACAGGAATCGGCAATTGAGTAATAGGAACAGAAGATTCAGTCGACGTAGAGAGAACAGAAGCGAACGTCTTAGCTTTAGGGATATGCGACTCTGGAGGAGAACTCTCATCCAAAGGGCACATGAATGCCCATGGGCAGGCAACCTTCGTAGCAGTGCCAGAGCTGGTTGCTGTCATCTCAGATCAGCGCCGCCGCTAGGGCGCGGCAACCCTAGAACGCACCCGTATTCTTTTTTAGTTGGAGAAAATCCCGGGACGTTAAAAGAGATGTCAATCCATTTGGTATTCATATACATAAGCTTCTACCTTTAAAACTTGGTATGATTTATCCTATTGGGGAAGAAGATTTTAGATTAAGACCTCTATGCTTGTATGTTCCACTTGGTTTTTTCTTTCAGCTGACCCAATTTATTCTGCAGATCCCATATTCGTTTTGAGCTATGACTGTGTATACATAAGACATGTGCATATAGATTTATAACCACTACAACTTATACATATGCAAAGATATGCATAATAAATTAATAATAAGTAGGAAGCACAAGTTTCTTAATTTATATGGCCCGAAAAGCTATAAAAGTCTCCACCAGTTGATGACTGATAGTGAAGGCTGAGTCCACTTGAAGTCTGTCTAAGCCACAAAGTGTGAAAGACATTTCCTTTTTTTAGTTTAAATTTCGTATAATCCCGTTTGTTATAAAAAGTCTTTGCTTGTGGGACATTTATCATAGAGTGTACAAATTTGCAAGAGAAGAACAAAGAGAGAGCTGTTGTCTGGTGTTGAGTAGTTGTGGAGTGAAAGTTGAATAGAAACTTATCATTTGCTTTGATTTGAGGGATCATGTTGCCAATGGAGTTGTCTTCTGTGTATTTAGGTTGCAGTGTTGCAGCTGGAATTGCTGGTAGTTTCTGATTCATTAATCATTATGCTTCTTCCATTATTGATATTTTGGGTGCTTGACTTATACATTTCTGGTTTCTGGGTACCAAAATCTCGAATCCTTTTGAATGAAATTGGAATTTATTCTTCTGGGTCATGAAATTCCCTTGGAATTGAGAGCTCTTGATTGCTTATTTGGGATGAAATTTCATGTCTTTGTCCATTTAAGATGCACAAGAATCAGCTTAGGTGTAGAATATTTGGTTATGGTCATGGCCGACATATTTTTCCAGCAACCCAAAATTCTTCTGTTGAATTTCACAAAAGTGTTTTCTTACATTATCTGAATTTCATAACCAATGATGCTTTATCAATCCACTTCTGACAGAAACCAGACTCAATGTTTCTTCTTTTTAATGGGAATCAACATCTGAAATTCAGTATATTGTCATGATACTGTAAATTTCATCATTTGATTTCATATTTTTATATGCATCTGTATTGTTCTGCTCTATACCAAGTTTTGTCCTCTTATCTTATCAATACTCCCTGAGAAACTGTGCCTATTTACGAATTCTGATACCCTTTTTCCCACTGCAGGTAATATTTTTGCATTTGTGTTGTTTGTGTCACCGATGTAAGTCCTTATGGAGTTTATGAGAAAAATGAACATTTCGGAAACATATCACTTCCCCATTGATTTGTGTATCTTTTTATATGTTTCACAGACCAACATTTAAGAGAATCATCAGAAACAAGTCAACGGAACAATTCTCAGGATTGCCTTACATATATGCCTTTCTGAATTGCTTGATATGCCTCTGGTATGGCATGCCTGTTGTTAAGACTGGGATCATATTGGTAGCTACAGTCAATTCATTTGGAGCAGTTTTCCAGTTGATCTACATAAGCATATACATCGCGCATGCTGAAAAAGAAATTAAGGTAGCCATTCCCACAAGCCTACTTTCATTTCTTATTGATATGCCTCTTAGAACTCTGCTTATAGTCTGCTCTTTAAAATGCCTATTGTAGGTGAGGATGCTGGGATTGTTACTGGTAGTTCTTGCTATTTTTGGATTGATAGTCTTTGTGAGCTTAAGAATTTTAGACTATGATGAAAGGCAAATATTCGTCGGATATTTGAGTGTTGTTTCACTTATCTCAATGTTTGCTTCGCCACTGTTTATCATAGTAAGTTCATGCGAACAAATCTCTTTTAAATTGTGTTCAGACACTGCAATTTTTGAGTTGCTTTGATTTCACATTCATCACACATGTGGTTTAACATACGTCCATTATTTCAGAAATTGGTGATCAAAACAAGGAGTGTCGAGTTCATGCCATTCTATCTTTCACTTGCAACCTTCTTGATGAGCTTCTCTTTCTCTGCATACGGAGTGTTCAAGGAAGATCCATTCCTATATGTAAGTATTGTGTTTCCTTCTAACAAAAGCAATTTTCTGTTCTAACATGCAAATTTCAGAAATTTAAAGCCAGCAAACACATCTCACTTTATGTTATTTCTTGTGCAGGTTCCAAATGGTATTGGAACAATTTTGGCTATTGTTCAGTTGGCTTTGTACTTATACTACAACAGTCTATCTAAAAAGGACTTGAGAGAACCCCTGATTACATATGTCTGAACAAACTCGAATGACGTGCTCATTTGCTAAAGGCGACAATTGTACCTGTCTAGGAAGAGGTTTCAATCGAGATCCCATATCTGGAAAGAGAAGCAACACTAAATAAGATGCTTCACCTTTAACAGAAAAAAAAAGTACATGGGAAAAAAATCATTTCCCACTCTGTTCTTGGCCAGTAAGAATTAGGTGAAAAGTAGTACCAGATTTTGGAAGTATTTTAGTTTGTTGAGTCTGAAATTCCTTTTTTTTTGTACAGAGTGGTTCAGGTTTGTTTGGTTGGTATATTTGTCATACAACACAAGCAACTCCATGAACAGCTTCTTAATCCTATTCCAGTTCTTTTTGTGGAGCTGAATTTGAGCATATAAGCTGTAGACCGTTTTGTTACTCAGAATAGACTTGAACTATCTGTATGAGCATGCATTATTCAGAAAACTTTACTTGACAAACTGCAAAGCCTCGACAAAACCTGAAAGTAGTGTTGCTGGTCACTATTGCTGCACCATGTTCCTATGACTGGAATCAGTCATTTCCTGACCTGAAAGTGAAATTGACAGACCACAGTCAAGCCACTTTGCCTACTTCAACCCCATCACCATCCGGCCCTAACAGAGCAAGAGCATAAAACTGCAATATACACAAGTTGCTAAAGTTGCAAAACATAAAGTTTCCCTGAAAAAATCATAGTCAAGATGGGAAAGAGGACTAGTTTTATGATAAATGGGGTAAAAGGAAGAAAATACATTCAAAGCTCCTTATCTGTGTGTGTGTATATATATATATATATATATATATATATATATATATATATATATTTACTATATATCTATTCTTTGAGATGACGTCATCTACAGTAAATAACAGTGTATTTCCATGTTTTACCCTCACTATTGGGTCGTGCATTCCCAGATGTGCCCTTCGCCTGATTTGCCCCAGATGCTTCTCGATCAGCCCCTCCGCTCCTTTCTCTATCCGTGTCGAAAGTTCACTTTGCTCTTCTGGGTTCTCTTCGCTCTCTCTCTTACACCTGATGTTTTGCACGACTGATCCCTCTCTTTGATTTTTGACGAAAATCTGTGTATTATTTAAGATTTTGATTCTTCTCTCCCCTGATAGGTAAGCATTTGAGATCGGTCACCGTTATTTGACTTCTTTTTGTGTTTGGGGTTCTTTTCTAATCGATCAATATGTGTATGCGTTATTGAGATGTTGGTTTTGTCCATTGGTTTTAAATTTAGGTGCATGCAATTTTGGTTGGTGCATATGTATGTAGGTTTTTGTGTTTGGTTAGGGATTTTAATTTGGTTTTGTGGGTGATTAAATAGCATTTATCTATCTATCTGGGTTTTGTCTGGGTTTGTATTTGAGTTGGGTTTCGGGGAAGCATATAAAAAGGTTGAGTTGGATATGAAAAGATGCAATTAGTTTTGTTTTGAATTGATTTATAGATAACTAATTCATAAATTGATTCATGGATGCAGTTTCTCCTCAAGATCGCCAACATCAGTTATTGGGTAAGACTATATATGTCCTAGGTGATACATTCTTTCGATTCACCTGTCAGATCCTACTCAATAAAAGACAGTACAAAGATGAAGAAGATTTGCCTCTGTAGATAAACATTAAATTTGGTGAGTGTCATGTGTAGGACACTCATATAGTCAAATCCAAATACAACATTGCAATTTTGTTTATCTGCAATATCTGTTTTGCTGCAGAATCAAAGATCAACTCAAAATTGGGAGAAACAGAAGCAAATGAAGTGCAAATTTCAGCTCTGGATTAGTATTGGTAAGAAGGCAGCACGTATCCTGTAATATGTCTTTATAATTGAGCTTCTAATCAATTGTTGTTAATCAGATGTCCCTGTAACGCAGGTTTTTTGCTGCAGTTATATTCTTTTATTTGTTGAACTGTTGATGGGTTCGTTGTTTCAGTATTTAGTTTTAATTGTAAATGTTCAATGTTACTGGGATAGACGTGCATAAGAACCAAAGTGCATTCTGAACAAAAAAAAAAGTCTAAAAACCCAGACAGAAGAGAAATAAGTGAGAGAGAAAAGAAGAGAGCAGCAGAAACAGAGCGGAAGAAGGAGACCGGAAGAGTGCGACAGAGAGAGAAAAGGTCTTAGAGAAAGTGAGAGAGAAAAGATCTTTTGCCAGAGTTGTCTTACCAATTCCCCCCATCCCCCAAATCCCTACAGCAAGCACATCACTCGACCTTAGATCCAGGTACCACTTCTGAGTTCTTTTCTCTTTTCTGAGTTTTTTTTTTACTGATGGAGAATGAGAGATGAAAATTGATTTTGGGTTTTAATGTTTTGATATTGGGGCAAAGATGAATATATTTCGCTCACTTCTCAGTTTGGTTTTGAATAGGGAGGAGATAGAGTTGTTGTCAACTGCCTCTACGTATCTGGTATGTCCTCTCTGCACCTTATTTCTTCTTTCTTTTGATCTAAATTGGTTTGGGTTTCATTTTGATGCTCACTTTTTGGCAAAGTCAAGTAAAATGAAGTAATTGATATTTGTTTAAGAACTTAGGAAAAAAATATAAGAAAATTCATGTTTCTGGATGCATCTATTGGCACTGGTTTCTCCTATGCAACTGATGCAAAATGATCCACCTATCATGTTATCAGAAGCTTGATTCAATTATTAGAGCTATTGTATATTATAATTTGATTATTTCTTTAACAAAATATGTCTCAGATTAATCTGGGAATCTATTGTATATTGTGATTACTACCCTTATAAACTATGATTGGTTTTCGTTTCAGGAAGTTATAAGATGGTTGAGACAGTAACTTTTGGATCTGCAAATAGCAGTTTAGAGAACTTTTTTCTGAGGTAAAGCTCTGTCCGTTATTGCTTAACTCAAGCAAATCAGATTTTGGGAACTGTAACCTGTTGTATACTACATGTGTATGATTACTGCAGTTTGTTTTGTCAATAAGCTTTCATGTTATATGTTTCAGTTCTTGAAGTTGAAATTCAGTAAATCTCTGAACCTTGAATTAATTTTTGTATTCCGTTGTTTGCTTCTATTAAATCTCATAATTACATGTAAAGTTGAGGTTTCTCAGATTTTTTGTGTTTTGTTTGATTTTATTTTCAATTTCAGCTATACATGTGTAGTTACTAACTTACGCATTTATCAATGTGGCATGTGTAGTTTCTGTTTTCACTTAATATTGTTCTGATGGAAAATATGAGATTTGGTTTATTAAAGCTAATGTTCAATTTTTTGTGCTGATTTCCTTTAAGCTGTTATTAAATCAGTAGTATTGAAGCTTTCCCTTAATATCTTCGTAGAAGCGCAATGCCTATTGGATTTTAAAGTGTGCAGATGTATATAACCTTTTCTGACTCTGAAAGTTCTCATTTCTTTTGCAGGCAAAACTAGAAGTTAAGATGCTCAGGAAGAAGCTGACCTTTAAAGCTACTTTAATGGCATGAGTTAACATAACCTTGCTCTCAATTTTGTTTTGTAACAGTGTATATTAACTTTAAGCTGAGTTCACATATGTTGTATATTACATTGCTGATCCATTCTTGGTTTAGAAAATCTAACAAGTCAAATTTGTTCTTAGACTTGATTCCGACCCGTCTTAGTTCTGTTGTGTATTACAAGTTGAGTTGATATCTTTTGCTTATATGGAAAAAGAAACATTTATTGCATACAGAATATAAGTGTATTGAGTTGGACAACAGCAACAAATACCGCGGCAAAGCGCGGGTAATATTGCTAGTATATATATATATATATATATATATATATTAAGCGAAGCGGGGGATTACTGTTCACGCAACAGTGACGAGACGCATTTGTCCCTTAAATTGTGCCAAAATAACAGCGGCGTACGCAAAAGAGAAAGACGACATCTGGCGTTTGATGATTTCGATATCAAAAGAAAAGAGAAGAGAGAAGACAGAAGAAGAGGGAGACGAGAGAAAAGAAAGGAAGAATGAAAATATTGAAGAGGAAGAGTTTTCGGATTGATATTCCATTGGAATTCCTACTACAGTCGTTCCTGCTTTGATCGAAACCCAAATTGAGATTTTCCAAATCTCTGATTCAAGCAGGTTAGTGATCATATATATCCCAATTTTGGTTTCTAGGGTTTCAGCTCCAGAGAGACAAATTTGGTGTTCATTCTTTCTGGGTTCTCTCTCTGATATAGGATAATGATTGCCTTTCAGTTTGTTTTGGAACGGGTGATTCAAAGCATCAGTTGCTAGGTAATGCTATATCTTTTGTCATATTCAATTTTGGTGATTCAGAGCATCATTTGCTGAGCATTTGCTGTAAATTCCTCATTATTATAGTCTTGGGATATTTTATTTTGTTTGGATATCAGTATCAATGCAGAGTATACTGTTGCATCAATATTATCTGACCATTTCAATAAATTTGTTCCATAGGTTTGAACTTTTTTGAAAAATCACTGATGCAGAGAGATAACGCCTAACCGGGATTTGGCTGAGTCTTGCAAATTTCATGTTCATGTATGTGCTGGATGGAAGTTATACCTACATTCTGAGTAGCCATCAAATTGCCTTATGTGAAAGGTCACTAATTTATGCTTTCACATAGACATTTAAGTTTCCTGAATATATATAATTAGGATAGGCATGCTCATGTATTTTATTTCAAGATACCCAGAATGATGTGAAGACAACCTACAGTGAACAATACAGTATACGACGTGATTAAGCTGCAAATTCTTGAAGTGCTCAGACAAAACTTTGTGCTAATATGTTTATTCCTCTTCTGATGGAATTACTATTACATTGCCTCATATACATAATACTCTTCAGCATTCTAATTGAAACAATATCTATTGTTTGTGGGGAATCAGTGAATGTCATCTGTGTTTGTGGTGTTGTTGTGGAATTGTAGTTTTACAATTGTATGTTGTAGCTGGAATTATTATTCCATGTTTCATAACAATTATGTTTAGCGTTTGATAATGTGAAGACTATTTAATGTTCGCAATCCATCTTTTGGTTGATAATAGTTATAGTGAAATGGAATGGCTCTTCGAGTTTTTTAATCAGTGTTTTAGTTAATACTGAGATTTACACCCAATCTACAAGGTCATTTTTTTCTTACCAATCTTCTGTTGAAGACGACGAAAAATGTTTTAAGAGAGAGCAATATTGAGAGGAGATTCTCCGACTTATCATCACTCGGTCATCAATATAGATATAGCTACCATAAAGGAATTCTCTTTGATGAATCAAATAAAATTTTGTCTGCATTGTATTGACAGATCCTCCAGGCTACTCTTTTAAATTGAGAATTCCTCTATTGACATATATAAATGTCAGTAATCTTACTTTACATACTTTAATTTGTTTAAAACCTCTGTGTTTGTGGGCTTTGTTAGGACCTGAGCTCCATTGTCAATAGTTGATTGTTTGATTTCTGATTTGAACGATAAGTCTTCAAATTTGATAAAATGTAATGAAATTCCTTCTGCACGCGCGGGCATGAAGGCTAGTACTTTGTACACTGATGATCTCATTGTTTGTGCGCTTGCATGTATGTGCTACCCAGTAAGGTTCGGGGACTCATGAATATATTCACTTTATAATATAATGTTATAAGCTTAAGAAACTAGATAAACATTTTGAAAATACACGCTCTAATAATTTCATCGTCTTCTAAAAAGTGAGGATAGAATATCAAAATTTACTATGGAATTTCACGCCGAACTAAAGCCGTAACAATGTACCATACGTAACACATTTATGGAGTTTAACGTAAAACGAAGCAAGAATAGATTGTTAGAGCATCTCCAATAGTATGGTCTTTTTGCCACAGAAGCTTAATAACTAGTTCTTGACAAAACCACAATGCTCCAACCCAGAGGTCAAATTTACATGGTTACCACCGTGGTTGACAGTTCTCAACCTCACTGTCAAATTTGACATCTTCAATTCAAGATGTCTTTGTTTGTTTATCATTGTGTCACGTTCTCTCTTCGTTCTCTCTTTAAATTTGACATACCCATTGGAATAGAGATTGTCAAAATAGACTATGACCACATCAGCCATGGTCAAATTTTGAATTTGACACAAACCTGCTCTTATCCCTGCTAGAGAAAATAGATGACGTGGATTTGCTGAGCCCAACTTCTATATTAGTCTTGAAAGCCCAACCCATTTTGAAAATAAGGACTATTAAGAACAGACCTAAAGCCCAGCCAATCAAGTATAAAAGCGGAAGGATAGCTCGAACACTCGTCTAGGGTTTCAGCTTCACCGTCTAGGCCGCTTTCGCTGCTCAACACATTTCTGTATCGAGCCGCTGCCTTCACCATGGTACCTCCCTCTTTCTCTTTCTACGTCATAGTCTCAGGGCATATCTTTTCTTCCTCGATTTGGTTTCTGGATCTGTTTACTTATAGTCCTCGCGTAGAAAATTCAAATCTTCAATTCGATGCTCTTCAAGTTTCATATTCTCCGTGGTTTAATCTAGCTTGAACTTCAACTAATTAGCTCTATATGATAGATTGAAGTTGATATAGAACTTAGGTTAGGTTTCTTAGGGAAAATAATTGATTCTGTTATAAAAACTCACACTGTTTAGTTTTCTATAGTGTTAAATGTACAGTGACGATGCATTGTGTTATAGGGTTTCTAATAGGTTGCGCAATTCGATTTTAGTGGGTTTTTGTTTTGATACGTTGGACTAGGATCAAAGAAGTGAACATCTTCTCTGTTGTTTTTAATTGCTGGTGTTTGAAATGGAGTAGAGGGGTGATTATAGAATTTGAAATGTTGTAGGTGAACGTTCCCAAGACAAAGAAGACCTACTGCAAGAGCAAGGAATGCAAGAAGCACACCTTGCACAAGGTGACGCAGTACAAGAAGGGCAAGGACAGTCTTGCGGCTCAGGGAAAGCGTCGTTATGATCGCAAGCAATCTGGATATGGAGGTCAGACCAAGCCAGTCTTTCACAAGAAGGTAATGATCATTCGTACTGCTTTCAACAGATTTGATTACACTATTTCTGTTTTAACTAATTTGGTAATGGGTTGTAATCATAGAGTTAACTGTAACGTTTCCACACAGGCCAAGACTACTAAGAAGATTGTTCTGAGGCTCCAATGCCAGGGATGCAAGCACGTTTCTCAGCATCCAATCAAGGTCAGTGTTTGAGTTTAGATAAGCTTCTGTTTGGTTGCACTCATGAATTGTGACAGTCCTCGTAACTTCTTTCTGCTTTTGTTATTGCAGAGGTGCAAGCACTTTGAGATCGGTGGAGACAAGAAGGGAAAGGGAACATCGCTTTTCTAAATGGAGTGTTTTTGGTTTTTGTGCTGCTGTACTTTTGTTCGAGATTTTAAGCTAATATGGAAGATTTGTTATAATATTTTGTTAGTTTTGATGTGGAATTTTAATGGTGTTATGACACACTTTTCTGGCTATCATTTCCAAATATGAAATCAGACTTCATATACAGCGTATGTCAAATTCATGTCCATCTGTTGTGGTGAGTGCTAGCACCATATCTTTGTAGATTCAACCGTTTTTAACATCATTTGGGTCTAACCCATATCTGAGTTTATGCTTCCTTTTCCTGATATCCTGTGGTTTGTGTACATTATCTGCATCCAAACTACGCATTGGTTTGAAAATCTTTTGGTGATAGATGAGTCTAGGAACCTGTGACCTAGTTATGCCATGGATCATCGAGTTTGGGTGTTGGTGACTTAAAATTCTTAACATTACGGTTCAATGGTTCATCCCTATCGACGTTCGAGGGTTAAAGCAAGCAAGCGTGTGGTATGGCAACCTATTTTGGTTTTTATTTGTTTAACGATCCGTTTGACGGCAACCTTGGAAGGCGAAAATTTAACCTTCCCGCGTTTTTTCACCTTGGTCAGAAGTGAAAAGTGAAATCGTTAAGCAAGCAAGGTAGTACAATTAAGTATGTAAAACAGGAATTATCCACTAAAAGAAGTATCTAAAATAGGAGGCGAAAAGCAATGATCTAGAACATTAAGGAATATTCCTTGCTGGCTTTTACGCCGTAAATAACTAATCACAAACCAACACTTGTTACCTTGGGAGACCAAAATATCTATTTTTCTCTTTTTAAAAAAAAAGACAAAAAAAAAAAAGGATTTTAGCGAAAAACCCTAGTGGTTCTCTAAAACCGACCCGACCTCGATAATAAGCTCTCCCACTCTTCTTCTTTTCCCATTCTCAGTCTCACTCTCTCTAAAACCCTTCTCTCTCCTCCGATACGATTCGACGACGCCGTGAGCGGCGTAGGGCGTAGCCCTCTCTCTCGCTGTCTGGTTCCGACCGCCGTATTCCTCCGTCGAGTCACCGACTTTCAGATCCGAGTTCGGTAAGCTCTCCAAGCCCTAATTCCGCTCAGATTCACATTACATTAGCTGTTTTTGATCCTAGGGCTTCGATTCGGGTTGATTTAAGCTAGGGTTTCGCGTTTCGGTTTTGGATTTCGGTGAATTTTGCAGTCGTAGTTGTCTTTTCTCGCCGATCTCGGATTCGGAACCCTAATTAGATCGCTTCTAGGGCACTATTTGGGTCAGCGATTTGGGTATTTTGGTTTTTGACGATTTGATAGATACTGATCTTCTGCAATTATACTGGCGTAGTTGAATTTGAAGTCTAGTCACTAGCTTCTGGGTTTCAATTATGTATTGGGTATCTGTTTCTATATATTTTGTACAATTGTACTGTAGAAGTATGAGTAGTACAGTAATTACGAATTCGTACAGTTATTCGGTTTTTTATTTTGCTATGAGGATTTGTGGTGAGGGTTAAATTTTGTGAATGGCTGTCTGATTTATAAGAATTTGGATTCAGGCCTTGTTCGTCTTCTGTTTGAAGTGTTTATCAGTATGATTGCCACAAAAACAACCATGTTATCGGGCAACAAGTTGAAGATCAAATTTTCCTGCAAAAGAGTAGAAGCTGAGCTTGGGAAAGTAGTAGAATCCGATGATGGGAAAGTGTCGCGTGACTTTGGGGATACAGTGTCTGCCAAGAGTTTGAGCTCTGTTGCACAATCTTCTCTCTCGGGTGGGAAGAAGAGAGGACCCCCAGGGGATATTGAGGCTCCGAGAGAGAAGAAGCTGAAGATGGATCGTAAATTGAAGAGTCAGTGTTCGACAATTCTGAATACACTGATTTCTCATAAGGACTCTTGGGCTTTCCGAACACCAGTTGATCCTGTTGAGCTACAAATTCCTGATTATTTTGATGTCATCTCTTCTCCCATGGATTTGGGAACGATTAAATCAAAGCTGGACAGGAATTTGTATTTTGGCGCTGGAGAGTTCGCATCTGATGTCAGGTTGACCTTTTCTAATGCCATGCTCTATAATCCTCCGGGCAATCCTTTTCATCAGATGGCAAAAGACTTAAATACAAGGTTTGAGATGAAATGGAGTCTTCTGGATGTGAAGTGGAGTCAGGGAAGCTCAAAGGTTGACAAAGGGGAAAATTCGTGTGGGCATATTAAGAAAATATCTGAAATAACTGATAGGAGACTGAGTTCCCATCAATCTACTCCGTTTCAGAATGTATCAGTGACCAAAAGCTCAGTCCCATGCAAAGAGAATGGTGGAACTCTTGGTGCAAGTGATAGTGTGGTAAGCTATAGTCAGTATATCTCTTATGCCTAAACATTGATGTAAATTCTTGTGCAGTTAATTGTTCATCTGCTTATTTTTCCATTCTAAAACTTTGCATCTTGCTACTCTGTCTAAGTTGTATTTACTTTGTTTATACAGGTAAAGCTTGCCAAAACAGTCAAGTTCTCCACTGCAAAAGTGATGGGAAAGAACATTGATAGAGGTATAGTATGCATAATTCTGCTTTGTGCCATTCATAGGAAAAACTTGAAAAACTAGTTGAGAGTGATTGAGATTGTGTCATGTAGGCTGCGATAGTGGTGGCAGACATTCTTCTGGCTCTAGAAGTGCAAAGCAGCTACCAAGCTTGGTTGGTAGCAAATGTAGAACATGTTGCAACATTACATGCCAATGCAGTCTAGGCACTGACAATCACTCCTCAAGTGGTTAGTCATTTGATCATTTCATTTGCTTGCCCATTTCATTCTTTAGAATCTGCTTGAAATTAATTCTCTCTATCTTTTGTTTCAGACATATCTCCTGAGAGGTCATTAGGCAAAGAACAAAATCATCAGTTGTCTACTGCCAATGTACCTGGACAGGTACGTGTGACAGTACTTATGTTTGACGTCCTCAAACTTTCTATTAATAGTATTATGCTCTGTAACCTTTTGTTCAATTTCAGGATTGTCAAGCAAAAAGCTCTTCCACATCCCATATGAGAAAGTCAGATCCAGAGTCTGATGGTGAGACGACATAACTTTACAAATATATGATTTAGTCAGTTTTGCATTAGTGATCTGAGTAGTAGAATGGTGTTGGAATTTGAAGGGGCAGTAAGTGCTCTGGATGAGGAAACCATATGTCCCAGTTCTCATCTCACAACCCCTGTCACTGATGCTACTTCTGGAGAAGGTCAGTTTCCTTTAGCAATGTCTGAATTAGGGTTTTATTTCCTGCAACCTTTGAACTTGGCCTTTTACCTCTTATTGAGTCGTTGTTATCAAATTTTCTCTAGAATGGAGCACTCCTATCTTTAGTGTTCCACTATCACCAAAAAAGGCTCTCCGTGCTGCCATGCTGAAGAGTCGCTTTGCGGATACTATTTTGAAAGCTCAACAGAAAAGTCTTCTTGATCAAGTAAGACTTCTCATTTGATAAAAGATCCTGCAAGTTTTGTTGGATGCATTGGTTTACAGCATTTTAGATTAACTGATGATGACAGTGTCTGCTCTTATACTGTTTGATTTGCTAAATACTTTTTGCTTCGTTTGCAGGGTAATAGAAGTGATCCACTAAAGATGCAACAAGAGAAGGCAAGATTAGAGCGTAAGCAACGTGAAGGTGATCTATACAGATCTTCTTACATTTTCCTTTTCTTTTCTTTTGTCTGTACATTGTAGGATGTCTCTTCTTTTACTTTTCTTATTGAAGTGTTACTCATCTGCAGAACAGCCGTATGCGCGCTAATATAATATTATTGATTAGACACTCACTTCATTCCATTCAGCTGCTTTAATGCCTCAATACTTCTATTACTGTGTTGAAATTATGGGTAAACATCATAATGAATACAAAGCTTCTCTATTTTTGGTTACAGAAGGAACTTATTTTTTATATATATTTTTCTGGATGAGTTTTTAGAATATGCCTTTGAACTTTGTCTATGTAACCATCTGTTTTAGAAGTCTGTATATTGTTAGCGAATCCCATATTACTAGTGTGCATGTTAGAAAAATTGGCATTTATGGAACGGCCATGTCTGTGAACATTCCGTTTTTGTCCTTATGATGTATGAGTATTTAGCGGCATTACTTGACAACTGGTTTGAATTTATCATGTCTGGTACTTGTTTCTTGATATATGATTGTTTCTATCAAGGGAATGAATCATTTGCTAATGAATCTCCCTCTCTTTCTCTCTCCCGCTGTATTTTGACTGATGATTATAATTTTGTTGTATTACAGAAAAGGCAAAGATTGAAGCTGAAATAAGAGCCGCGGAAGCTGCTGCACAAAGGCAGGCTGAGCTTGAATTGAAGGAGCGACAAGAAAGAGAAAGAGAAGAAGCTCGTCTTGCACTTGAAAAGGTTGACTTTTGTTCTATTCTATGTGTTAGTGGGTGCAATTATCTTTTGTACCTTTGTGGTCTAATATGATCTCTAATATCTTCCAGGTGGAGAGGACTGTCGTTTTTGAGCAGAACTGCTATATCCTTGAGGAACTTAAAAAGTTAGCCGGGTATCATGGTGGCTCTTGGGGATCACACTTCCGATCACCACTGGAGCGACTTGGTTTGTTTATCAAGGACGAGTATACTGTAGATGTTGATGAATTGGAGGAAGGGGAAGAAGGGGAGATTTTTTGACATACATGACCTAGCTTGGCTCCAGACTTATATTATGTATGATCTTATGCGTTTCTGTTCTACGTGGGGATGTTTTGGGAGGGAAAGAGACCATTGTAAATAAAAAACATTCTTGGGTAGTGGATTAGGTGAAATACACTAATGTATATATATGAAATATTAGGTAAAAAAGAATGAAAAGAGAGTTGGAGTATTACTCCACAGATTCATTCTCTTGTTCTCTAATGCGTACAAAATCCGGTATGAATTGAATTGGATTGATTATAACCATGTGGATGACCTAATTGAAAAAATAATTGCCGAATGTGTTTCGAAATGCAATGCAAAGGAAAGGTCAAAAGGAATGCCAATGAATTTTGGCCTTGCCTTACTAAGGGTTGTATTCTGTTTTTTGTCTAATATATTCCAAACAAACCAGAGGAATTCACATAGAGTCAAGGGACTACCTTCGCTCGCAAATTAGTGTGTGTGTATATATATGTACATGTAAAATCATAGAGCTGGGCCAGATGAGAACCAATTTATTAGAATCCATAAATTAGTTTTGGCAGTCCTGTAGTAGAGAGGCAAAATTAATGAACCTTCAACTGGCGTTGATGCCACATCTCATTACCGACGTGAATTACCAAGCAGAGTTTGTGACAAGTGAAGTAGCTTATTAGCGAGTTTATAAGGAGCGGAGTGAGAATGGCGTCAAAGCAGGAATGAACCTTCACCTGGCATAGATGTCCCAGCTCATCACTGATTCACTGATGTGAATCAGTGAATCAGTTAGATAGTAAGCAGCGTCTGTGAGAAGTGAGAGGTAGCTTATTAGCGAGTGAGAATGTCTTTGGAGGAGGAAATAAGTAATCCACAAGAGACAAGAGCAGAGCTGAACGCCAACGCAAGGCAGGAAGACTGGTGGAACTGGGGCCAAGAGCGTTGAAGCTCTCAAGAACATCTTAGGGCGCTACCGTGGAGGCGAGACTAGGTATGAGCAGATGGGCCACTGAGGGTACCAGAATGGGAAAGAGAGGACTGACCACCAAGTTCGGCAACCCGTGGACGAGTTCAAGTACAAACTAGGCTTTCTTCATTGGTGTGCACAAGACCTACAGACGTAGAAATGGTTTTGAACATTCATGCCTTCTATAGGAGGGATATGCTTGCTGTTCAAGTTTGTTTCTAGTTGTCTTGGAGTCTTAGAGGGGCACCTGTGTTTGTGACTTCGTGTGGTAACTAGTAACTTTTGGGGTTAATGAGTGAGGAGAGTGATTAATGTCGGTCAGCAGATTTACTACTAGGTTCTAATGTAACAGGTCATGATGCAAGAAAACAATAGGAAAAGAAGAACAGAAATATAAAGGAAACATCTATCATTTCAAAGAAAGTTTAACCATGCCATATGAGAGAAAGGGTAACCATTAGCAGGAACTTGGTTAGTCACTCCCGCAACTAAAGCATAAAATGCTCAGATTCAGAAACATTGAGTACTAGAAAGAGCACTATACTGATCACACAGTGTATTTATTCTTGGCACTTCTCTCCTGTCGTATTGCATCTTCCTGAACAGCCGATCCGACCAAAACATAAATTAGTACTTTTCTAACTTGACAACATGATTTCAGTAAATTAACAGATAAAATACATTAAAAGAAATACTTACATGAAATATGAAACCTATAGTTTCGTTGCTATCCAGAAAGCTCTTCCATTGTTTGCCAATGCTCACCTGTGCAATAAAGATGATATGAGACATCAGCCAAACTTCAGTGATGAAAATGCAACTAGTAATTGTAAATAAATGATAATTTATAATGTATGAATACTTATGGTGATCCGATATTAATTTTCTGAATATGAGCCTGGTTGACTAATCCCAGTAGAATGCAAATCTGCAATTACCATATTGCTGATTTAAAAGCAGTTTTTTGGGATATTCTATTTATACATTAGTTGATAAATACTTTGTTTATGCAACAAATGAAAGGGATTGTGTGTGATTAAATAGTTTTCACAAGGAAATAGTTTTCTATTCCAAGAAAAAAAAACAAGTAAATAGATGAAAGGCAAGCTAGTTGGTGATTAAATAGAGGAAATCACTTTGATTCTATATCTGTTGTCACTTTTTATGGTTAGGAAAGAATATGGAGATAATAGGCAATTGAAGTCCACTCTGGTTGGCAGTATGCTTTCATATAAGACCTCTGGAGTCCTTCAGAGGAAATATATATAGATTAAGAGCAGCCAACAAATACATAGAGTATGACATAGCAATTACCTGAGCTGCCTCATTTGCAGCATTCTTGGTCCAAAGAGCAATTTTCTCTTGCCTGTTTCTTACATTGACAACTGCTCCACATATTTCATCTCCATGATCAAACTGTTCCCCGATCAGTGCCAGCAACTGGTACCAGTAAATACAGACAAATCAGAGAACACATAAAACTACAACTTAACCTAGAATAACACTTGCAATTAGACCATACCGTATGCAGCCAGGAATTATCAGATTTCCCTTTAGAAAATGTCAGAGTCCATTTCCCTCCATTAGCACACACAGGATCCTCCCACTTTGGCTCAATTTTGTTTTTGAAACAATGGAAGTCTGTCCCCACAGTCAACTTGCTTGGATGGCGTATATTGTTGTAGATACTGAAAGCAGAACAGATCTTTAAGTTATTATCAAGACACTATGAACAGAAGGGCACAAGTATCACTGCCAGCTGATATGAGATATGCAGTTCCACGTACTCAGTGATTCAATCATCCACAAATTTCAGAACCAAATTCTGTTCTAATCGGCTATAAATCACTGAAATATGATTAACATAACATATTAGAAATCTACATATCATCGGATGGGAACACTTTCTGAATCCACATTTACAAGAAGCTAACACAACACCAAAGTATACATAATATTTTCAACATGTATTATTGTGAGAGAGATGTATATTCAAAATAATCCAAAAAATCTATCAAGCTGGTGAACTCTTATATCCTAAAGCTATGTTTAAACAACCGTGAACCCCATTTCAACTTCTATTAAACTCAATCTTTGGGCATTGCCTTCATCAATCCATCATCTTTTCATTCGTTAAATGAGTTAACAAAGGAGACTACGAAACAGAATCTTGAGTTTTTACTCTATTAGCATCAAATTTTCAAACCCACCTAGCAGTATCACCTAAACCCCCAAATTCAACTGAGAATTTCAATCTTTAAACATATTCATGTCCTTATCTTTAAACCCTAATCAATCACAACAATTTAAGAAAATTGCAAAACACAATAGAGCTAAAGATTCAAACTCTTGTCAATATAACAATCAAGAATAACAAAAGAAAAAGAGGATCAAAGAATCACAGACCCCCAGAACTCCTCAACAGTAGAGAAGGTGTAGATCGGGCGAATGGAGCTGCCCCAGTCCTCTAGCTTGGTCTTGGCGGACTTGGCCGACGGGCTATCGAACCAGAAGGTCCACGAGTGCTCCAGAGAGTGGTGCTGCGGCTTCGACATCTTCGACGACTCGTCGTCGCCGCCGACGATCTCTCCTTCTTCGGGCTCGTTCTCGTCTTGCATTGATTTTGGGTTGTTCGACTCCGTCTTGCTCTGATCCTCTGAAGCTGAACTAGTCTTGGCTGCCTCCTCCACCGCCATGGTTGAGATTTCTAGGGCTTCGCTTTCACTGCCGTTTCGTTCGTCTTTTCTCGCGTTTTGATTCTCTATATCTCTCTCTCCCCTTTTTCTATTTCTTGTTAGAGTTCATATGACACGTGGCGAAATATCAGATGTTGGATGGAACACTGATATCATAAATCTGCGGGATAGGCGGAGATGACGTGTGTCTAGGCGGAAGCCCAGTTGGCGTGGGCTTAAGCAGGCCGAGGGGTCCACCTTTAAAAGGAAAAAATAAATATGCGGGCTGGGCCTAGGCTGAAGCCCAATTTTCCTGGGCCTAACAGGCCGGTGGGGTCCACTTCAATATCTTCCACTTTTTTTTTTTTGACATAATACTCTGTCTCTTTTTCAACTCTAAGATTTGATTTGTTAAATCATTGAAAAAAATTGATTTGTTTAGCTTAGATTAATGTAGTTCTAATTGTATATATATAAGGAAATTCTGCTGAAATTCCATGACCAAATTTGAAACCAATCACCCCATGCTGGACCTTTGCTGAACGAGGTCTCCTTTAGTAATAAGTATGCTGTACGGAACGGTATAACGGTATAACAGACAAACCCATATATATATCCTTACTCATGGAGTCATGGAGCTGGTTTCTTCGATGCATAGATGGAGCTATCCATTAGTTACTTCTAATCCAGTTCAGATTGTATGTTAAGAGTGGTATATATATTTACTTAGTGGCCTAAATTACCAAGAACTAGGGACAAAGTCACAAAACCAGAAGAAAGTTAGCACCGGTGCGCTGCTTTTAATATAAGTCTGTCTGCGCCGGCCGGCCAGCTGCATGCATAAGTGTCATGATCGACTATATATTCTAAGTTAGCTAGCTACTACGTAAGTTAATGGCATATCTTATAGGACCTGCAGCCATGCATTGATTCTGTCAGCATATAGCAGCAGCTGCTGTGTGAACTCACCAAAAGAGAAGCTCTCCAAACTCAGACACGTAAGGGCTGCCCAGAATATATAGCCCTCGCCCTTGTGCTTCCACATAAACATAATCCACAGAACAAGCAAGAATGCATTGAGAGAAGTGCTTTTATTTAAAGAACTTTTGTATTGAAACAATGCAAGTTATGTAAATCACGTGTATTCTCCGATCTCTGCATTTCCAGCCTAAATCTGAAGCAATCTTTCCTCCTTTCAAAGCTCTAAGAAATGATCGGTGGAAATTTCCTCCGTAAGAAAACACAACCATTCTGTGCAATATATATTATGCAGTCAAAGTGCTTTGCATATACTTCAAAGGCTAATTTAATTAATAGTTAATTAGGGATAAAGTATGATCAGAACAGCTCGATATATATACACACACATCCATACATACTAACAAAATCCAATCAAAGCCCTAATTTGTGAAAGAACTACGATCACTAGTACCAAAGTACCGAATGTATTTCAAAGTACGTAGTGCACCTTTTGTTTCATATATTTACGTTTTAGATTTAAGTAAACTCTAATTCACTATGAACTGTAGCTTATATAATATGTGATTCAAAATTCGTTATATTAACCATTCACTATATTATATTATAGTTTTGGGAAAAGAAAAAAAACTAATACGAGATAGAGATCGTTCATTGAAATATCTTCAAATGGATATACCAAAATTAAGCTAACAAACAGAAAAAGAGAGGTGACTTATGGCCAGATATATGTACACAATTATGAAAATTTCTGCTATGCAGTATCGCATGCATCCGCTGTACAGTAAGCCGCGAACCGTTGGATCATCTTATTGAGTCACTGAAGCTACGAACCGTTGAATCGTCTTAATTTTTAAATCACTGAATGATCTGATAGCTCACACTTGCTACATAACATTGGGTATCGTATAACAGCCAAACCCTACAATAAATTACTAGTCTGGAGTACTTTGGATCCATCTTGCCGATATAAATTCTCCTGAATCCGTCTGCCTAGCCTACTACGGCTAAATCTTTATCCAGTCACTTGCTGAAAGCCACATACATAGTTATCAAGCAAAGCCATAGCTTTGAGAGTTGCCAACAGCTACGAGACAATTATTACTTCTGAAATTAGCTAATGCTTCGAAAGCATTTCCAGCTCATTCCCTTCTGTACGTATAGTTGTGACCTGGTGTGTGTTTGTTACTACACGCGTCACTTTTGCATCTATATCTGTCTCTTAGCTTTCTACAAATGCATTCTTCCATATATGTGACTGTGTGAGTGTCTCTGTCTGCGTATATACACACATCAAAATCGTCCATAAATACAATCTGTAATATTCGTCGAACCCTTTCTGTATTATGAATGGTTGCGCCCTACAATTGTGATAGAGTTGCCAAGATGTTGAAGATCGTCTTGTTCTTTCTGTCTGTCAGTTGTTCCTTCATGGCTGCAGCTTCAGCTGGTAATTTCTACCGGGACTTCGACCTAACCTGGGGTGATCATCGAGCTAAGATACTCGATGGTGGAAACCTCCTCACTCTTTCTCTCGACCAAATCTCTGGCTCTGGGTTTCAGTCCAAAAGAGAATATCTCTTCGGCAGAATCGACATGCAGCTCAAGCTTGTCGCCGGCAACTCCGCCGGCACCGTCACCGCTTACTATGTAAGTACTTCTATACAAAGTCGGTTCTGCCATCCAAACTTGGAGATTTATCTAGTGTACGTACGTGGATATCATATTGTTTTTAGTATATACACTCTCTAGTCATTGATTGTTCAACTATTGACTCGATCTGTCTTTTTTTGCTGGCAGTTATCTTCACAAGGGCCGAATCACGATGAGATTGATTTCGAGTTCTTGGGGAACTTGAGTGGAGATCCTTATATTGTGCATACAAATGTTTACACACAAGGGAAAGGGGATAGAGAGCAACAATTCCACCTATGGTTCGACCCAACAAAAAACTTTCATACATACTCAATCCTGTGGAATCCCCAACGTATCATGTAAGATATATGTACTTAGCTCCTCTTAGCTAGCAAGCTAGTAAGCTTTCAACCTTAGGAAGTTATGATCGTATAGTTTACTTTTCTCACATGCCGTAACTATAACACGCAATCCGAGCATACTGAAGCTACACAAGAACTAGGACTTTCTCGGATAAGGTTTATTTTCCAAGCAGTCAAAAGTTCCTAGAGTAACTTGCCCGATAGGACAAAATCATACTAGATCGATCGACAGTAAATTTTCCTCCACCCACATTACTCATTGTAGCACAATATTTTTTGCATTGTTTTATAGTTTCGCTCTTCTTATGAATTGTCGAAAGTGTTACAAGTTCACTACTCGTCTAGGCACGTTTTCCTATAAACAAACTCGATCCACTGGAACGATTCATAAGTTTCTGATGCAGAATAATATATTTCAGCTTCTGTTTCCTTTAGCTAGCTAGGATCACTTTCCACAAGTTCCTTAGCCAGCCTCTTTGTGTTATAATCATATTGTTCATTATATTCCACCCCATTTGGTAAAGTCCTTCCCTGAACTAAACGACCTGCATGTTTGATTTTGTTTCTCCACGTACAGATTTCTAGTGGACAACACACCCATAAGAGTGTTCAACAATGAGGAAGCAATTGGAGTTGGCTTCCCCAAGAAGCAACCCATGAAGCTCTACTCGAGTCTGTGGAACGCGGACCAATGGGCAACAAGAGGCGGGCTAATCAAAACCGACTGGTCCAAAGCTCCATTCACAGCATACTACAAAGGCTTCAATGCCAATGCTTGTGTTTGGTCTCGGGGTTCTTCGTCGTGTGTCAGTGGCCGAAGTACCCCTAGACCATATGGCTTGGGCATGAACTATAACAATGGATGGCAGACTCAAGGGCTTGATGCACCTGGCCGAAGAAGACTGAGATGGGTGCAAAGGTACCACATGATATATAACTACTGCACTGATCTGAAGCGATTCCCTCAGGGACGTCCAAGGGAGTGTAGGCGTTCTAGCTAGGGTTTAGACAAATGTACATGCATGATATGTATGTTGTATGTATTATCGGTATACTATTATGTATGTTTTGCTATTGGCCTTTCTTTTCTTTATTTTGTTTTCATAGTACATAGATCTTGGTATTTGATCTGTTTGGACCCTGGACCCGGAGCACGCAGATATTTAAGGTACTAATGAAACTTGTATGAGAATCCTTTAAAGCAAATTTATCTAGGGCACCAGATAGTGTTTTAATTAAACATTATTGTATTGTTTAATTATGTTTTCGAGTGCCGACTACGTACATCAAAATATCAAGGAATCAGAAGTACCTAACCTTCAAGGACCAACAATTATCTATCCGTTCTGAACGGTGGCCGATGCTTAACCAAACGAAATTCTCAACTACTTGTAAACTTGTTCTATTCACGTAGTAAACAGGTGGCACGTACTACATACTCACAATTGACTCAAATCCACGGATAGATATAATGCAAATGGCCCATTAATCATCAAGAAGAACTTTGTCTCCGAGTTTGGAGCAATGGAAGCACTAACAAAGCTAGGGAGCTCTCTTCCTGTGCCTTGTGTTCAGGAGCTAGCAAAACAGCCATTACCTACAGTCCCACAGCGATATGTTCGCCCTGATCAAGATCCTTCCTTCATTTCTGAGATGGCTACTTCTCTACCCCAAGTACCAGTGATCGACATGAACAAGTTACTTTCAGATGAAACCATGCCAGCAGAGCTGCAGAAGTTCCACCTTGCTTGCGGACAATGGGGTTTCTTCCAGGTACGTATAAATGAATTACATAATACATATACAGACGAGATATAGAGAAATCAGAGAGTTCCCTAGCCTTAAACAACATTTTCACAAACTTTTCATGCATTTCCTAATTCGATAACCGGAACCATAATGACACTTTAGTTTCCGTCAACTAGATTTTGCTAAAATGATCATTGCCTATGCAGGGAACCCCGGCCCGAGGTCCAAAAATCTCAATTTCAATAGCAATAAGCACTTTGCCGTGCCTTTAATAATTTCCAAGTGAAACCATGCATGCATGGTTATGTCTAATTGCAGTTGATAAACCATGGAGTTGGTGAACCTTTGTTGGAGAGTGTGAAGTCGGGGATCAAAGAGTTCTTCAGTCTCCCAATGGAAGAGAAAAAACAGTTTTGGCAGCAGACAGAAGATGTGGAGGGTTTTGGACAAGTATTTGTTGTGTCTGAGAACCAGAAACTTGATTGGTCAGACATGTTCTATTTGATCTCACTCCCAAAACATTTGAGGAAGCCACATTTATTCCCCAAGCTCCCTCAACAATTAAGGTCTTGGATCTGTTTTTCGTAGACATATGTTATATTGTCAAATTGTTAATAATTATTCTAGGCCCGACATTTTATATACTTCGGATCATTATAATTCTTAACGTTAAACTACACTGATGTAGAGATGACCTAGAAGTGTACTCAGCGGAACTAGAAGATCTTGCCAAGAAGATTCTTGACCTCATGGCAAAAGCACTGGGAGTGGAAGCTAACTATATGAGAGAGTTGTTTGACCAAGGGACTCAAATGTTTAGGATGAACTATTATCCACCATGTAAGCAACCAGAGCTTGTCATTGGCCTTAACCCTCACTCAGATCCTGTTGGACTGACCATCCTCCTCCAAGTGAACGAAATGGAAGGCCTTCAGGTTAGGAAAGATGGAAGATGGACTCCGATTAAACCCCTAAACAATGCTTTCATCGTCAATGTTGGAGATATTTTGGAGGTAAGGAACTAAACGCAACAGCTATTGCGTACGAAATATGATCATAATGTATATCTTCACGTCTCAACAGATTGTGACGAATGGAATTTACCGTAGCATTGAGCATCGGGCTACGGTGAACAAGGAGAAGGAGAGGCTGTCAATAGGTACATTTTACAGTCCAAACTTGGGAGGAGACCTGGGTCCTGCTCCGAGCCTCATTACTCCGAAGACACCAGCATTGTTCAAGAGAATAGGTGTTGCAGACTACTTCAGGGGAATTTTTGCCCGCAAACTCGATGGGAAGTCATACATAGATGTCATGAGGGTTCAACATGGTGATTAGGATGGCGATGGCACCCACGACTAGATGTGCTCTAAAGTTAGCTTACCTAAGTAAATTTAAAGCACTATAAAGTTTGGGAACAAATTACTTCAAAGCTCCTCTATTATGCTTTGATTTGATATGTTTTACCCCTTGAAAGGGAGAGAGCACCATCATGGTGCAGGAAAATAAAAGTTTCTGGAATTCGCTTATACTTCACTATCACAGTTTCTGTTATAATAAGCTTGTCGTTCTATGAATTCTTTTGCCGGATCGTCAACCTCAGGCTATGTTGTTTCACTCGGTAATTAGATATGGTGGGTGAAGTGTCAACAACATATGTATGCGAAAATCTTCATGCAATTTCTTTCTGGGTGAAGGAAAAGATACTTGAATTACAGGGATAGTGACTTGGGAACATTGTGAAGACAAGACGTGTACAATGTTCAAAACCTACCACAATGCCTCATTAGTCAGTCAAGTAGTTAAAATAGGAGCCGATGTAAATTGCTACTTTTAGGACCCAAATGCAAGAACCCAAATCTGAGGAAGTCTCCAGCAAGCAGAGCAAGTGTTTTCTTCATTGCACTAAGAACTACTTCCCTACCAAATACCTATCTCCCAAACGCTGAATGGAAAGATTAGGTCCATTGCGGAGCCTTTTTACCAAGAAACACAAGCACTAAACGAGTTGCTCTCACAGAGACCAGAAACTTGAAGTTGCAGCACAAAAGATATTATCCATAAAGAATATCAAATTAATAGTGATTTACAAAAATTGTCATTGCTGCTAATTTTTTTTCTAACTATGCTACACGGACCGATGGCTTCATTCCCCACCTCAAACCTTATGTATTCCAATTTCCAATACATAAACCCAACAGTACCTTAGAGAGATTCAATCATCTTTCCTGTACAGTGTTGGAAGGGAGCATTCCCTTGGAGCAGCATTACCTTCTCTGAACGTATAATTGATAAGGAGTCAAGAGAATGAGTGCAAGAACAACTAGAAAGAAATTTCCAAAAGTTAACAACATGGATAATATGTAAGTTATAAAAGGCTAAAGTCACAAATCATCTATGGGGTCGTTCTCAATATGTTGCCAAAAAGGAAAAAATGTTCTAATATTACCCTTTGGGACGAGTACGGTTGCTGATCTCTGTTAACATTTATGGTTCCATCCAATTTTAAATCAAAATCAGAAGGAATTATGGTGGAGTTAACATTGTGATTCAACCCCTGCCACACAGATGATTCATGACTTTTGGCATACTATAAATTTTTTTCATGCAGTAAGTATTTCTACATAGATTGAGAATGTATTCGGATGCTGGAATACAGATGTTCAACTAAAAGTCAGCTGCATATAATAACAAGGGAGAAAAGGAGATAGCATCACTCTTGCATTCAAGATTATTGGATTCAACCACTAGTTAAAAACATTAGAACATCAATCAATGGGCTCTCATACACCTCAACACTAGCTACAAAAGATGTAAATACCTAATTTGGAAATCATACATGTCAAATAGGCTTGGCCGTATATATGGTTAGAGTAGTTTTAGCAATGAAATCAGATTGTTCCTTTGGCCTGATAGACTAGTACATATGCATGTGCTTCCATACCCTTAAGCCCACTCCACCAACAAGGTACAGTGCATGTGCTTTGATGGATACATGTCTCAAGTTTCAACAGCCAAATTCCTAAGCTCACTCTGCCAGATTTGTAGAACTTGGAATTGAATGTAGAAACAAACTTAAGAATGCACTAAAATTCCTTTGGACCTTGTCCTTGAACTCTGAAACTGACCCCAAGACACAGACTAATCAAACTTTCTTCATCCAGACAATTGCAAGATATATCCATTCAAGTCAATCTCCATCTTAATACACAAAGGAACACTAGCATATGCTTGGCATCTGCACTGTATACCATACCAAAACCCATCTCCCATCTCTCCTCATCTTCATGATCTCATCCCCTACATTCTCCTCATGAGAAAATTTCAGTTCCAACTTTTCCTATGATCTGATTCACCTTAATCCCCAAAATCTCCACTTACTTTAGAATTGAAATTCTCCAATTCCAAGCTCTAAAACTCCTAAAGACACAAACTTTACAGGGAAAACAAGCCAAACTGAACACCCAAGTAGAGGGCCATAGCAAGTCAGCATAATCAATGAAGCTACTTATATAAAAATGTAATATTTATCTATCTGCACATAAGAAACCCCATATGCATATTGAACGAAATCCGATCAACAAAAAACTCAAATTGACAAAAGCATTACCACCCACTTGAGAAAACAAGTTAATCTAAACATTCAATCAAAGATCTTGAAAGAGCCTAGCACAGAGAAACAAGGACCAATGAATCTATCTGAAAACATCCAGCTGAAATCAAGTGAGAGAAATCAGAAAGGTACCTCCTTTGAGCAGAGCAAGGTTCAGAGGACTGCACAAGAAGATAGTGCAGGCCATGACCAAGGTGTGGTTGGGAGTGAGTTGGAAGGTTCATGAGGAAAACCCTAGTGTTGGGTAGAGCAAAGAGAAAGAGGGGAAATGTGAGTAAAGGTGGCGGTGTGGGTTTAAAGAAGAGAAAGAAAGAGAGAAAGAGTGAGAAAGAAAAGAGTGGGGTTTTGCTTCAAGAGCACGAGTTCAGAGGCAGACAGAGAAGAAAGAGACTTGGGGGGTTTGCCGGTTTTGTTTGTTCTAGAGGTACTACTTCTGCTTTAATTCGCGAATCCGAGGTATTTTGCTTGGTTTGAAAATCATAGTGTGAAACCCAACCCCCGCCCTTTACACTTGGACCGAGAGAGAGGCTCTTCACTATAAACCGGTTCGTTTTCTCTTTGTATTATTTTTCGGATTGAGAAGTTCCTTTTTCCTCAAAAAAGATTGAGAAGTTCCTTCTCAACATTTTCCATTGGGTGATTGAGTGAGGGCATGTGAAATAATATACTCATTGGAGGCTTAATAACAAGTTAAAAAATTCATGTTTTTGGCACAATTAGTTTCATTATTGGTAACTCGGTAAAAACTAAACATAACCCTATCAATTTACATAGGTATAACGTTTCATTTGGTGGTTTCTAAGTCCGAAGAAAATGACATAACCATGAAAAACATTTGCTAAGGCGTTGCCTTTGTGTAAAATGAGAGAAACGTAAAAGTTAATATGACCAAAGTATCCAGGTTGTATCAAGACACCAAGTTATGAAAATAAGACTACGTACTAGTAGTGTTCATTCGTAATCGAATATAGCACTAAGTACATAGCTAGGAACTCACGCAATGTGAATTTGCTTCAATGATCACCACGAGTGCTCAACAACATTTGGCAACAAATTTAAGGTAGCAAAAACAACCACGAAGATACCTTCTTGGCCATGAAAGGCCCCTACACAGATATTGAAAAGAACTGCATATGGATCCAGTGGCGTAGCCAGAAACTACAAGTAGAAGGGTCAAGAGTTTAAACAATAATGCCTCACAAAATAAAAATATAATTTTTATTGAATAATATAAAAACTTATAAATCATTATAATACTTTGAAAACAAAAGCTAAATAAAATAACAAATCTCCTTAAAGTAATTATAATTGTCCTCGACGATTGCTCATATTTTGAAATTTTGGAGGAGCTTCAGATGGAGTCGACTGTTCTGCTGCTTTTATCTTACGATACTTTTCAAATAAAACTAAAACATCCATAATTGCAAGTTTTTAATTATGAAGGTTGTCGACGACAGAGAAAAATTTATTGAAGGATAACAAAAAGAAACACGTAAAGAAGCGACTAAAACTGTTTATATAGAGGTGCACGAGAAATCAATCACAATAATTGATTGATTAGGAAAACATATTAATTAAAAAGACAAAAAAAAAGACTAGGAATATGTTTTAATTGTAATATTAAAGGGAGATGCAATCAATCATTGATTCGGATTAGAAACCTATATTAAAAAAAAATAAGAGACCACACGTAACAAACACACGTGAGGAGTTGAACACTCCTCTGTCCAAATTGATTGTTGTAATTAATATTTTATATGCCAAATTTTTCTTTAATTAGTTAGAAGGGTCAAAATAATGTCAACATCACATTTCAACTGACAAATTATATAACAATATGACTTAATAAAAAATGTGAGGGAGGTCAGCTGAACCCCTTGACCCCCCCTTCCCTACGCCCATGATGGATCACCTCACAGTGGTAAGAGTAATGAGAATGGACAAACCAGTTGCAGTTGAATTTGGTTTGAACATTGAAATACAATATCGTATAATTATTAGTTAAGTTTTAATTGAACGTATATACGTATTTCGCTCTCGATTTGGTAGAAAGTAGTCCACTTAATTAGCCGAAAGTAGATGGACCAAATGGACCAAAGCTGTTGCTGCAAAAACTACTTTGTGTGACTGTGATTAAGTAGCCACCCTTTGCTTCTAGACATCTAAAAAACTGTTCTTGGAAGCCAAGCGAGGGAATCTTCCTGTGAATTTAGAGATCTAGTACCAACAAAAGCATTACTAAAAAGCAACCTCAAGAAAGAAAAACATGAGAAAACTAGTTTTGATTCTTGTGACAGCATCGAAAGGTGTACATAATAGTGTTGGATTCACTCACAATCCTGTGAGAAATTACTTCAGCTACTCTTTACATGCATATAGCTAGGAAACAAGAATTTTTACACACAGCTAGGAAAAAAAAATCCATAGATTTGGAACTGAAAATTACTTGAGTAACGTGTACTTATGATTAGTTGAATATCCTTGCTTATTCTCCCAGACTACTGAGAGTAACTGACGCACACAAGGGCAAAAACAAAAGAGAAAAAGCTTGGTTTTGTTAAAACTTATTATTTATTTTAAAGTACAAGAAAATGTTAAGAAGTTGAGAATACAAGTGCAAGTAGAACACCTAATACCCGAAAGAATAGAGAAGATAATCAACGTAGCAGCTGAACTCAAGGACGACTGATTGGAACTCATCGCACCGGCCCTCATCAACACCAGGAAATTACTCCTTTGGTTCCGTTACAAATTTAGCTCCCCATTCACCTCTTCATATTTAAGGATGATCATCTGTATCTTCACAACCTGAACAATACAATCAATCGAGTCAGACCGACTCGCCATGAAAGGAGAAAAAGGAAAAGGAAAAGATGGAGATGGCCATGGAGATGGAAAAGCCAAAGCTAACGATGTAGAGAAGCAGAAGGTCCCGTTGTACAAGCTGTTTCAGTTTGCAGACCAATATGACGTTGCGTTGATGGTCGTAGGGAGTGTCTCTGCCATCGGAAACGGGCTGTCGCAGCCGTTCATGACGCTTATCTTCGGCAGTCTTATCAATACTTTCGGAGCTACCGACCGTGCACATATCGTGCCCATGATTTTTAAGGTACATACATGCAATATGGTTTTCTTTTCATTATCCAATAGGGGTTTTTGGAGGAAAAACCTAGGTTTCAATCTTTATTTACGAGTCAATTTTCCGAAAGAGAAAAAAACATCGTCAAGAGTTATGAGTCCAGTGGAGTTATGAGCCCTAGAACGATCATGTTATTTATGATAGTATAGCTAGGTTCTTTAGCTCCATGCATAACTGAAGAAATTGGGCAAACCCTTTAAATAACTATGTATGTGATGTTGCATTGTCTTTTATAATCAACTAATTTCTCCGTTCTTTGTTTTAGGTGGCCTTAAAGTTCGTATACTTGGGGATTGGCACTGGAATTGCTGCATTTCTACGTAAGTGTTTACTTTAATAAGCTAACCGTAACGTTGATTTTGATCCTGCTCTATATATCAGTTAAATGAAGCTGGTTGCTCTGAATACGCAGAGGTCTCATGTTGGATGGTAACTGGCGAAAGACAGGCCACTCGAATTCGGAGCATGTACTTGAAAGCAATTTTAAGACAGGACATTGGATTTTTTGACACCGAAACAAACACCGGAGAGATCATTGGCAGAATGTCAGGGGACACAATACTCATTCAAGATGCAATGGGAGAAAAGGTAGTTGCTTAAGCTACTTCACAAGGGTTCACTATTAGTATATATGGTTGCGGTTCTGGTTCTTCATATTTTGTGGGATTGTGGTACAGGTGGGGAAGTTCATTCAACTCCTTTCGACCTTTGTTGGTGGTTTTATAATTGCTTTCGTCAAAGGATGGCGTCTCACCCTAGTATTATTGGCATGTATTCCCGCTATTGTCTTTGCTGGTGGAATCATGGCCATAATTGTTTCTAAAATGTCAACTCGCGGTCAACAAGCTTATGCAGAAGCTGGCACTATAGTAGAACAGTCAGTTGGAGCCATTCGAACAGTAAGCTAGCCAGGCCTTGAAACAAAGCATCTTGATCTTGAATATCGAGGTCCATAACTAACTTCATTAATATTTTCTAGGTTGCATCTTTTACTGGAGAGAAGCAAGCGATAGAGAGATACAACAAGAAGCTAAAGATTGCCTACAATAGTACAGTTCATCAAGGACTAGCCACAGGGATTGGACTGGGTACATTCTTACTTATTATCTTTGGCACTTACGGACTTGCCATATGGTATGGGTCCAAAATGATCATCGAAAAAGGATACAACGGAGGCCAAGTTATCAACGTTATATTTGCAATAATGACTGGTGGAATGTAAGTTTACCAGTGATGTTATATTTACATCTTAGGGTTAACTTTTTGTGGTTCTTCTTGAATAATGTTGTTACTTGCTTCTTTTGTTGTACTAGGTGTCTGGGGCAGACATCACCGTCTTTGAATGCATTTGCAGCAGGAACAGCTGCTGCATACAAAATGTTCGAGACCATCAACCGAACACCGAAGATTGATCCTTATGATAATTCTGGTGTTGTATTGGACGATATTAAAGGAGAGGTGGAGCTCAAAGATGTGTATTTTAGGTACCCTGCTAGGCCAGATGTGCAAATATTTGCTGGATTCTCGTTGCATGTTCCGAGTGGCACAACGGCTGCTTTGGTTGGGCAGAGTGGAAGTGGAAAATCTACAGTCATAGGCTTGGTAGAGAGGTTTTATGATCCAGAAGCTGGTGAGGTGCTTATAGATGGTGTCAATTTAAAGAAGTTGCATCTTAGATCGATAAGAGAGAAGATTGGGCTTGTAAGTCAAGAGCCGAATCTTTTCACTACAACATTAAGGGAGAACATAGCATATGGTAAGGAAAATGCAACTCAAGAAGAGATTAGAAGAGCAATTGAACTCGCAAATGCAGCAAAGTTTATTGACAAGTTGCCTCAGGTAAGCCTAATTGTTTATACAATCTACCCCTTCTACTATTTTGTTTAGTCGAGGACTTGTCATTCAAAAAAAGTGTTTTGTTTTTTGTCAGGGGCTCGACACAATGGTAGGTGAGCATGGAACATCGTTATCGGGTGGACAAAAGCAAAGAATTGCGATTGCACGAGCAATTTTGAAGAACCCTAGAATTCTACTTCTAGATGAAGCAACAAGAGCCTTGGATGCTGAGTCTGAGCGAATTGTTCAAGATGCATTGGTGAGATTGATGTCAGATAGGACGACTATAGTTGTTGCACATCGCTTAACAACAATCAGGAATGCTGATGCAATAGCCGTGGTGCATAAAGGAAACATTGTTGAATTAGGTAAGAGCATTTCCACAAGTTCATCCTCATTCTCATTTCTACAATAAACTTGTTCCTTAAGTAAAATCATTGTCATTTTGATTTGTAGGAACTCATAATGAATTAACCAGAAATCCAGAAGGAGCTTACAGCCAGTTAATTCGCCTGCAAGAAGGAGCTAAAGAAAAAGATGCAGAGCCCTCTGATCCAGATAATGTTATGGATATAGATAAGCCAATGAGTAGGTCTGAAAGCCTAAGACTTTCAACAACAAGATCTTTAAGCAAAAGTTCATCAGGTAGTCGGCGCTCATTCACTATCACTAGCTTCGGTGTTCCTGCTCCAGTTAATTGTGAAGTGCAAGTAGAAGAAGAAGATGAGGAGAACATTGCAAAAACTAAGGTTGATCCGGAGCAACGCAAAAAAGTTTCTATCAAAACGTTGGCCTACTTGAATAAACCAGAGCTTCCAGTTTTGCTGCTTGGATCTATTGCTGCAGCAGGTCATGGAGTGATTTTTCCCATCTTTGGCTTACTGCTCTCAAAAGCCATTAAGATGTTTTATGAACCGCATGATAAGCTACAAAAAGACTCCAGTGTTTGGGCTGGAGTGTATGTTGGTATAGGTTTGTTTGGGTTTGCAATTATCCCAGGGCAAAACTTCTTCTTTGGAATTGCAGGTGGGAAATTGATAGAGCGAATTCGTGCCTTGACATTCCAAAAGGTTGTGCACCAACAAATTAGCTGGTTTGATGATCCTGCAAATTCAAGGTGCAATACAGAAAGACAATAATTTCTATTAGCATCAAATTCTTAAGTTATTTTTAATTGAAATCTTTTGTACTTGTAGTGGTGCTATTGGTGCAAGGTTGTGTTCTGATGCTTCAACCGTGAAGGCCCTTGTTGGCGATGCATTAGCCTTAATTGTGCAGAATATAGCAACAATCATAGCAGGGTTAACTATAGGTTTCACAGCTAACTGGAGACTAGCGCTTCTAATTATGGCTGCGTCGCCGGTGTTGATTGGACAAGGAATACTTCAAACAATGTTCCTTAAAGGGTTTAGTGCTGATGCCAAGGTCAGTATAAATGTATAATATTTCGAAATGAGTATTTTGCGAATTAAACACAACACTGATGATTTGAATATTACATTTAGCTTATGTATGAAGAAGCAAGTCAAGTGGCAAATGATGCAATTGGTAGCATCCGAACTGTTGCATCATTTGGTTCTGAAAAGAAGGTAATGGATACGTATGAGAAGAAGTGTGAAGGCCCAATGAAACAAGGAGTACGATTGGGAGTTGTAAGTGGTATAGGCTTTGGAGCTTCGTTTGTAGTAATGTTCTCCACAAATGCATTGATTTTCTATGTGGGAGCTCGTTTAGTGAAAAACGGGCATGCCACTTTTGAACAAGTTTTCAAGGTAAGCTTTCAGCTGCTATCTCACTTCCTTACTCTTATTTCCATCCATGAGTGTGTTTTCTAATTTTGGCAAATTCTTATTTGTAGGTTTTCTTTGCTCTAACAATTTCAGCGGTAGGGGTCTCACAATCTACTGGCATGGCTCCTGACTCCAACAAAGCTAAGGACTCAGCAGCTTCAATATTTCAAATTCTTGATAGCAAGCCTAAGATCGATTCAAGCAGCAATGCAGGCATAACACTACCGAGCATTATTGGAGAAATTGATGTTGAACATGTTAGTTTCAGATACCCCACAAGGCCAGATGTGCAGATATTTAGGGACATTTGTTTGAAATTCCCTCCTGGAAAGGTAAGTACAAACCACTACCACTTTGTTTATGTCTAAATTTATAAATTGTTCAGATCTCATTCTGATATTACTTTCTACAGACTGTTGCTTTGGTTGGAGAGAGTGGCAGTGGCAAATCAACAATAATAGGCCTTATAGAGCGATTCTATGATCCCGATACAGGTCGCATACTATTAGATGGTGTTGAAATCCACAATTTCAAAATAAACTGGTTGAGGCAACAAATTGGCTTGGTTGGTCAAGAACCTATTCTCTTTAATGAATCAATTCGTACCAACATTGCCTATGGAAAGCAAGGAGATGCAACCGAAGAAGAGATCATAGCAGCAACAACAGCATCAAATGCGCACAATTTCATATCTTCATTGCCTCAAGGATATGACACATCTGTAGGGGAACGAGGTATTCAATTGTCAGGTGGACAAAAGCAAAGGATAGCCATTGCAAGGGCTATACTAAAGGACCCAAAAATCCTTTTGCTTGACGAAGCTACCAGTGCACTAGACGCAGAGTCAGAACGCATAGTGCAACATGCTTTGGACAAAGTTATGGTGAACAGAACAACTATTGTTGTGGCTCACCGCCTGACCACGATCAAAGGGGCAGATGTCATCGCTGTGGTAAAGAATGGTGTGATTGCTGAGAAGGGAAGCCATGATATTCTAATGAAGATTACTGATGGGGCTTATGCATCATTGGTGGCACTTCATGCTAGCGCATCATGATGAGAGATAATTAGAAGATCACTTGATAACTAGGTTGCCGAAGAATATTGGCACGTAGGTAGTGTTTTATGATTTGAGACTAATTACAGGTGCTTCAGGTTTTGTTTGGTTATCTTTTATTAATTAGTTGTGGCACATAATTGGGTGCTGCTAGACACAGTTTTAGATAATTTTTGTGAAATCGTCACTTATGAGTAGGATGATTTTTAGAAAAGTACCAATAATCAAGAACTAATATCCCAGGAAGGCAGTTATATGAGATATTAATTGAGAGATCAATCTTTAATTTTATGTATTGGGCTAGCTACTGCACAACTAGGTGAAATTTTATCATCGGGAGAGGCATATACATCATTATATGAATGAATGATTCATATGATGATGGCTTTTGTTGTTTTAGCTAAATTCTCCGTGTCATGGCTTTGAAGTCATGTTAGTTTGCTCTCTACGTACTCCTTTGATCAACTCTCAGGGTTTGAACACAGCTGATAAATAGAGTCAAAGTCATTTGATTTCTCTGTGCATTTATAAATCGATGTTTCTGATCTATTTTGTGGCTTTAATGGTCGGTTCATGCATGATATAAGATTCTTGTATTCATATTCGTGTATTATCCTTGGTTCCTTACAAAGAAGAAAACGTAGGCAAACAAAGTTTCATCCATAAAATAAGTCTACATCATATAAGACTCTTAACTTTCTTATACATCACGGCACCCAAGTATGTCGCAATCCTCCTAAACTACACTAGATCGATGAAGCTACCCTATCGTATTCTTTATTATTCTTTAACTCGTTTATATTTTCCAGTTAAGTTAGACCTGCTGCTACGTCAATATGGGGAAGAACAAAGTGGTCGTGGATCACTATCAGGTTCTTGGTTTACCGTCTGGTGAAGAAGGCGCCAAGCTTGAGGAGAAAGAGATCACAAAGGCGTATAGAGCAAAGGCTTTGGAGTTGCACCCAGACAAGAGACCAAACGATCCCAATGCCAATGCCGAGTTCCAACTTCTCAACGCATCCTATGAGATACTCAACGATCCAAAAGCCCGGAAACAGTTGGACTCTTCTCTAAGACTAGACAACAACCCCTCTGAACCACCACCAGCCCCTGAACCATCACCGAGTAAGAATGAGGATCTTGCTGAGGGTTATTTGTTTGTGGTTGGTTTGTTGATCTTTGTTTTAGCCCCCATGGTTTCTCCGGAATCGAGCTCGAGAGGCCATACATGGAAGAGGTTGGGTTCTTATTTAGAATGTTTCTTTAAATTACGCAAACGTCACCGATTGTATCTCTGGTCCAGCATGGTTCGGCTAGTTCAGTATTTTAAACGCAGACCTCCTCCTCCTCCTCAGGCTACCACCAATCAAGAACCACAAGTAAAAGATAACGAAGATAATCGAGAATCACGAATAGACGATCATGAAGATATTGAGGTGAGCGTCGTGTTTATATTGTTACGATTCTACCATGTATGAGTTTTTCCTTCCGATCAAATTCTGTTTGCTTTTTTATCTACGTGGTAATGCTTAAGTTTTATCTTATGTTTGCTGCAGGACTGGGTTTTTGTTTAGTAGCAGATAGGTGGGGGATTTGAACCCCTTGTTTTCTATTATCTGATCTTCTGGATTCTCAGACTGAAAAAAGAAATATCTTCTGGGTTTAACGGTATATAGAAATTTGTTTCAGTAGTGGATTGACTATATATTTCGCTATTATCGGGTTATTATGCATCTTTAGTGCGAGCATGGCACAGCACAGAAGTTACATGGGCATATAGGAGGTTACATATATGTTCATGTGACCTGAATGAGTAACCTCATGACAAAACATTTTATCTTGTGAACTGATGCTCAAGTTATGCATCAATTAAAATCAATGTAATAGCTTTTTGAATAATTACACTTGAGAAATTGGAGAAAACTGAAAAATAGTAATAACGTCGGTACAAAATTATCAGAAGGATCAGCTTGGGCAGCTCGGCCGAGAGAGAAACCAAGAATTGTATAGGTAACGAGAGATAAGAGACTGAAAGTACAGGAGAGACACTGAAGAGATTGAGAGAAGAGAAGAGAGAGTCGAGCTAGTTTGTTAGTTTTCTAGTTATAGAAAGGGACTGTTATGGTATAGGAACCTGGAAAATGAATCAGTATATAGATGAAGATCAAACTCACCGATGAGACCCCCTGTATTCATAGTCACTCTTTCTATATACCAAATGTATATACCAAATGGTGTTGTAACTAGGAATTTAGCAACCAAATTTAACTACAGAAAAGCACCATGAATGGAACAATAACTTGTACGATTTCACATCCGATTATGACCATAGATATACTTCAGTTGCGAAATTGATCCAACCTTTCTCGCCCATTTCTCCAGTAAAAAGCAAAAGACAAGATTATAGAGCTAATTAATTAAACCGGCCAAGGATCGATAACTTACTAATAACCATGGCCAATCTTTGTTGAACTAATTAAGCACAATTAAGCATACACTAAAGAATGTAGAGCAAAGGTCTTAACAAACTTGCAATAAGTACGTCCTAGACATTAGTAGGAATTAGGAAACCTAGCTTTTATAATTATATGTGAATATATATATATATATATATATATATATATATATATATATATATATATATAAGGTAAAAGAATTAAGAACGTACTAGGATACATGAACTACGTACCATCAAAATGATCAAGACGACTCGTAGCACGTATACATACACATACATTAATTGGCAGTTTGGCACAAAATCATGCAGGAACATCACCATTTGGATATGGTGATAACAAAACAAACCATCAGGTGAAGACTTCATTCAGGCCTTAGTAAACATCAGAAGAAAGATCAGTGGACGGAATTCGTTGACGCTTCTCCACATATGCTGATGGAAACCACCCTCCTTTACCTTTGCACTCTCCTTCTGACCATCCTGATGGGCTCACCTGGTTTTTTGTTCACAACAGTGAAAAGCAAGATTAGGCAAGGTCAAATGAAATTTTAGAAGTTAGCTAATTTACTCTGTATTTGTTGCAGAGCATCCGACTAAAGCATAGCATATGCTTGCTTTATGTTTGAATATTTAAAATACTACTAGCCATAAGGCACAGGTCTCTCCTGAAACTTGCATGGTTGAAGCATCAAGAGAAGCCTCTATTTTTCAAAAAGAAAAAAAGAAAAAAAAGATAAGCCTCTAGCCAGGAGGGGCATCACTATTCACTAGTGCTAGATTGCTAGTTATTATTGGTACTCGTCTGACAACGTTTATATGCAATTATTATAAATTCACATTTCTCATTTCTATGGATTTGCTGAACCACTAAAATAAATCTCTGAATATGGTGGAAGAAATATCCTTTTGCACCTTATTAGTGCTGGCATGACAAAAGTCCATAATTGTCTATCAACATTATGTTTTGTTAATCAACAACTGAACAGTGATCTAAAGGAGATTACCTTTCGCACAACAACGTAGTCACCCACTGACAAGCTTAGTTCCTTCTCTGATGCAGCAGTGAAAGAATGAGTTGCCTGAATGAAGTGAAATAAAGAGATTTATATAAAGCTGACAGTCTGGGAGGTAGTTTAAACATATGGTATGTCAGGGGGTTGGTTCAAGAATGGTTACAACTTACACCATGCAAGAAATCTGTATATTTAATGGCCTACAAGAATGACTTTAAATAAGCTAATTTCTGCAGTACACAGAATCTCCCTTGCAACCGATACAGGTGTGTCCCTTTCTCATTTTCTGGCAAGGTATTTACAGAATTTATGTTCAAATAACTAGCCATAACCGAGCAAAGCTTCCTATCATAAATCCTTTACATTGATCTAAATTTTTTTTATCCTACGTTTAATTTATCTGTTAATGTTTTCCCTTCTTTCATTCTTAAGTTTCTCTATAACCATATGGCCCCTGCAATGTGCAGCATATTGCAAAACTTGTATGACATGTAAACGGTCTAAGGGATGGACAACTCTTGTTTCTATTAATAAAGCTACCAAGAAGACAGCTATGTGTTTAGTGAACAGTAGCATACTTCGGCCAAGAAGTACATTGTTTTCTCCGAGAAGCTCTCCTGGGGAATCACAGGCGGAGCAGACTCTTTACGCTGTTTCTCTGAGACCATCTGTCACAATATTCAGGTCTTGGCATGAGTTATTATTGTTTAGATGGAAAACAGTTTCTTCTGAAGATAATCAGTGGAACTAACCTCAGCTTCAACCTCGCCAAGAATGGCAGCCACTCTCAGATGATAATTCTTTTCTCCTTCAACCTTAACAAAACTAAGCTTAATATTTGTATCAAACTGCATAACCATTTTACTCTTTAACATAGAAAATTCATATCTCAAAAATCATATTTATACCAGTGCAACAAGCCTCTGAAAAGTTAGTCTTTGCTGCTGTGCTTCCACAGCAGCCAATGCAGCTGAAGCTTCTATACCCAAAACTGCCATATTTGCTTTTATTTCTTTCATCTTTGTTTCTGCTGCATGCAGCTTTCCAACATTTTCTGGATTTGGTATTTCTCTTACTTTTGCTTGCCTTCTGGAAACTTCAACCGCCTGTTTGCATTTTGGGGTGAGTAACCACAATACAAATATCTATAAAGCGATATAAGATTGAATGCCATTACCTGTGTTTCTGCTTCCTGCCGCATTCGACTATAACGTTGTGCAAGATGGCGAGCATCTTCTAAAGGAGCACCAAGTATCATTGCTCTTAACGGATCTAAAACCTTAAAAACACAATAAAATAAAATAAAAGGCTAGAATGATGAACTCCACAATAATGAACCGGGCTTACATAATATTCTACTTACAGTCCATCAAGGGGTGAAAACTATATTTATAAGCTTCCATTGTGAGTGCCTTTCAAGCAGAAATGTTACAGGCATCAACTAACTAAATCAATACCACCCTAGAAATCATGCCAAACCATGTACAAGTGAACTTTACAGAAAAAATTGCTTACAATGCTTTAATCGTTCATTACTTATGCATTAACTTTGATGGGAGACTGGCATGTTCACTTTTGTATGCTATTAGTTCAACCAATAATCACCAGACATAAAGAACTTTGGCATAGAATGATTAAAAAAACTAATATGAAAATGATATGTCTGAGTTCAGAACTACAGATGATTGTAATCTCAATTGTGGAATACATACTATAGTAAATATAATGGTAATTATATTAGCATAAGATATATACCTGTGAAGATAACAATTTATTCAAGTCTTCTTGTTCCTTTTCCACATGCTTACGAGCATCACCATATATAGATGCACCTTTAGCTAAAATTTTATCATGGACATTTTCAGCACCATATCTGCTACAATCCTCAGACAACTTGGTCCCTGACTACCACGAAAAGATTATAAACAGTAATGAGCGCAACTACCAAGCCTGGCATATTTTCTATTTGTAAACTTAATTCAGATAAGCCAATCTCATACGTTATTACTTCACCACACTTCCCATTACATCACGTAATGTCACTGAATATAATAAATTTATACCTGCTTCAATATGCTTATATCCTATTGCTGTTAACGCTTCTGCTGCTTTTACAATTTCTTTCTGAAAATCCTGAAAATAAGTAATATGAAGAATGAGTTTAGCAGACAGAACAAGTTTGGCACAAAAAAGGAAAGAAATTACACAATTTAGATTAGCATGACTTGGATATTCCAAACTTGTGAACCAAGATAGTAAAATAGTCACCTATAGAAACACATAGCAGTTTTCATTGTCATTGTGGATATGCAATTTCAATATGCAAACACTGAACTACTTTCCTCTTCAGTAATCGACATCATTGCTAACTTCTATCTCTAACAATTTTCCTATTCGCATCTCATATCATCCTAACATAGCACCATAGTATAATGGAGTTTATGCAATCTAAGAATCTCATTTGTCCAAGTGAGATCATTCCCAACCAATACAAAGACTGATATAATCATATAAATGATAGCGAATCCAAGAAAGATCAATTAGCACATACCTAATCACCACATTGACTACTACAAATTTTAAAGCTATAGTTTCGAAGTCCGAATCTACAATGTAAACAGATCATGCATGGTATACCTTTCCTGCACGAGTAGACCTATACAGTTTCTCAAGCTGTTGATGCCTCTGCATCTCAACCTCATCTATCACCATTACATCTGAGCTTTCATAACCAGTCCCACCAAACTGCTTTATCACAGCCTGAAATTTCAATAATCTAAAGCTTAACCCAACATTGAGAAATAAAAAAAGAAGAGATTTTGAATCAAATTGTGAACTGGGTAGCATTGAAATCACTTGTAAAATGCATGAATGTGGAAAATGGAGAAATGGGTAGTCATAGATATACCTGCTGCTGCTTTGCCACCTGCTCCCTGAGCTTACTGGCTTGTTTTCTTAAAGCATCCATCTTTCAAATTCAGATCAGTAGACCTCAAAACGACGACGGATTGGTAAAACAAGTGAGGGAGCCTCAAACTCTGGGGATCTGAAACTCTGTGAGAGTGTTTCAGCGTTTTGGTCTGTGTGCTGGGTTGGGGTGTTGAGTTGTGACAATTGTTGAGGAGCTTCTCTGTTTTTGGGGATGGATTGTGTGCTAACAGGTGTATGGTTACCTTGGCATTATGACCGTCGGATGGACTTTGATTGCAAGATCATGATTAATACGTTTTCTTTTTTTTTTAAATATTAGGCATAGTATATATTAACACACTCATTTTTACTATGAACATATTTTATTTATTTTTATATTTATATATTTTTATTTTATTTACAAACTTGTCATTTGAATTTAATAGATGACTCATTTTCAACTCAAACTCAAGCTTTAAACGAGGTATATATGAACTCCTCTTTTTTCTTTTTCTTTTTCAACCAAACAAGCCTCTGTAATTCATAAAAAGAAAAAAAAAAGTACAAAAAGAGAGAGGGACAGGAACCAAAACCTCTCCAAGAACCACATTAGGGAAAGTACTCAAAAAGAGCACTAAGGGTTGAAACAAAAGAGTAGAGAGTGAGTGAAAAGAGCAACAGCCTAAACATGACCTATATATATATATATATGTCTGTAGAAGCAAATGAAGTAACCAAACATACATATGTGAAGACAATGCAACAGCCAAAAAGATGGAACACACCTCCAAAACATCAACAACCATGAAGCATATACCATTAAAAACTAATCCCACATCTACTAAAGGTAACCACCAACCCAAAAGAGAATCAAGCATATCGAATTCAGGCAATGCGAAAATTAGGTAAACCCTGCAAATTATGAACAAAAGCAGCTGAAGCACATGAAGGGCAAGAGTCCCACCAATATTGTCCCTCATGATCCACCCCAAAATTAGCTAAACAATCAGCTACCTGATTCCCTTCACGAAGAATATGAGAAAAACGAACTTGCATGGAAGAGAGAATGGAACAACAATTGATCCAATCAGCTCTTAAGCGCCAAGGGACTGAGCCTTTGTTATTGGCAAGAAAATGAATTGCAATTGCTAAATCACACTCAATCCAAAGTGAACGCCATCCCTTTCTCGAAGCCATAGAAACTGCATGAATTATGGCTTGAAGCTCCGCTTCTAAGGCAGTAGCAATGCCCATGGAACCAGCAAAACAACCCATACAATTACCCTAGTGGTCCCGGAAAATACCACCATAGCCTGCCGGCCCCGGAGAACCACGAGCAGCACCATCAGTGTTGACCTTGAATTCAAAAGCATTAGGAGCGTGCCAATTTACTTCACGAATTTGATGAGGTTTTGAGGTTCTCCCGTTCATACCAAGAGCACGTAGAATACAAAGCTCATATACGAAGTTGCGCATTGTTCCCAAACCCCAAGAATCAACCTCACAAATTTGCAGCTTGATAGAATGAATCAAATAATCTGGTGTTAAGCAGTGCTCATCAAACCGAATAGAGTTTCTAGCATTCCAAAGAGAATAGAAGCCAGCTCCCATCATTCCCCACCAAAGCAGTTGCAATTGAGTACCAAAACCACATTGAAGAGGATAAGAGAAGAAAGTATAAATATCCAGACAATAAGTACCGACCTTAAACCAAGAAAATATTTCACTCCAGACCTTCCTAGAGAAAGAGCACTCAAAGAAAAGGTGGTGGGCTGTCTCAACAGATGCATGAAAAAGAGAGCACCTGGAGCAAAGTGAAAGCCTCGCTGAAGCAAAAGGTCATCTGTTAAAAGCTTACCATGAAGAAATTTCCATAAAGTAATAGAGTTTCGGGGGCGAAAATATTGACGCCAAACCCACCTATCCCATGGAACAATTGTTTGCTTACTTCTCTTAACCTCATATGCCATAGATAAAGATAATAATTCATTAGAAGAATCTAACCACACTAGCTTATCCTCCACATCTGAGTAAGGAAGTCTTATAGATAAGATTTCTGACCATAGAGTAGCAAGATTTGTGTTCAAATTAGAAGGGCAGTACCATGTGCCATCCTTAATGAAATCTGAAACTTAAGCATTCAAAAGTTTGGCAAGTTGCTGCTCAATACCCAAATTTTCAACAACCGAACCATGAAGCCAATTAGCATGCCAAAAGTCGATTGACTTGCCATTACCTACCAACCATTTAGAGCTGTAGAAAATATCCAAAAACAAGGGGTGGATACCAGGCCATATAGATGATCTTTTATAGTAAGAACATGGCTTACCTGAGCGCCCAAGAAACCTAGCAGAAAAAAACTCAGCTGCCAATGAAGACTTGGTTAAGCAGTCCCAAATTTTTTTAAGGAGGAAAGCTTTATTTAGAACCATAATATTACGAACTCCGAGCCCACCCTCATTCATAGGAGCACAACATTTCTTTCAAGCAACTGGATGATAGGCTCTAGAGGACACACTACCTGTCCAAATAAAGTTTCGCATCCAACTGAATGAGATTATGAACTCCTCAATAATCTCATTCATGGTTCAAATTTTTGATCAAATTAAACTGAACCCATGTTTCTACACCAGTTGATCAGCTTCGTCTTATAAGTTTGGTGTGTTATGGATGCAATTTTGAAAACCCAATTGGAGCATAATCTGTTAAACTATAAGGAACTATTTGAATGTTACTGTATGCTGAACCCTTCAGTGCCCAACAGAGCATCTGATTTGTAAAGATTGTATCTTTATGCAGAAACAGTAATTGGATTGGTTTGTTTGTTTGTTTTTCAATTCGTGCTAGATAATTTATGTGGGTGTTCTTTCTGTAACCCATTTCAATCTTGCCCAACTAATCTTCACTGGCTTTTATGAACTTCAAGTTTTCACTTTTATGCTTGATAGTTGATATGAGGTGCTTATGCTTTATGAAATATGAATCAAATGTTTGTGTGAATCTTGTTTCTCATTTTTGGCATTTATATGGTTTGATGCAGTTGGTATTCTGTTCCTGCAAATGGTCTAATTTTGTAGCACATTGTGATTTTCTGTCAGAGTGGGAATTGTACTGTGACCAAAGCACTCTTCAATATTGTTCTTTTGAACATTCCTGGTTTTTGTTAAGTATAATGTTTGCGAGTTCCAGAAGCTCTGTTTGTTGCCAGTCAGGAAGTAATCGGGTGAGTACTGAGTTATTCACCCTTTGCCAAACTGCCCACAGAGGCCACCTTACGATACTGCGTTTTTAAGCTGACTTCTTGGATTGCTTATTTGATCAAGCCAGCTGAAGCAGCTTTGTCACTCTTCTACTGGCATTTGATATGGATCATAGGCTAGATGAGGCTGAATCACTGTGGAACATGTTTCTGCATACACGTACACGCTCTATCCTCTTCCTGATAAATCAGGTATTCGCTGATATGGAGGAGTTGAGTGTAAGACCAGATGAAGATACTGTCAGGAGAGTGGCACGTGCATTTCAGGAGCTAGGCCAAGAAGACAAGAGCAAACTTGGAAGTACATTCACTTCAAGGGTGAAAGGGTTAAAGTGAGAACTAATGCATGGGATGAAGATGACATCCTAATCAAATGAAGTGGCAGCAAAGTCTGATCATGGTACCTGTTCTGTGTGTCAAAACAGACTCGTAAATGTTCTGGGATGACAAGCAATAATGTTTCTAAAGATAAATGACAAGTTTTCCTCCTTTATCCCATAGAACTATGAAGATACAGTATGTACAGACACGGAATAAGATCCACTCTTAAGTGAAACTATGAGGTGAAACTTCTTCTCTTCAGTTTTATTGTTTTAAACTTTTGATACTAAATAGGGTATGATACATCTAGACAAACCCTTCGATCAAGTGAGGGGCCAAGAGTCCCATATTCCTATTTTCTATCCTATAGATTTCAGTAAAGCAAATCCCAACGAGATATTGCAAGAGATGACTCATTTTAATTCTATGCTAAAGAGACTGCAATTGGACTCCTTACAATATGAGGTCCATCAGTCCATGTGTACCACCCAAATGCATACTCATCTTTCAACGGCTTCTCGTTAAGCATCTCTGTCCTTGCTTTGACAGTAATGGTGAAGCTCTTCCTCTGGCCAACATGATCAAAGAACAATATACTTGGAGAGGCCTTAACCGAGATTCCCAGAGGTGGTTTGGAGGTAAAGAAGTAGACGCTTTTAGCGTTACCAACATTTGTGACTGTCCTCTTAACCGTGATGGTGCCATTCAGTTTCGGGATTGCAATGGAAGGATAGTTCAGGTTGACTGCTGTTGGTGGTGATCTAGGACACTTGAAGTTTGGATCGAAATTCTTGACTCCGATACTGCAGAAGTAGAGAAGATAGTCTTTGTATGAAGCATCATACACAAGGCCAGGGTCTGCTGCCTTGGTGGGTCGGAAGTGGCCTGCACCATATGCAAAGGGAGTTGCAGCATTGCCCGATTCATCGTTCAATGGCATGTCTAGGTTGTTCTTTATCCCGGCTGCAGGGAAGACAAAAATTTCGATGTATCATAAGTGAAACATACTTGAGGAAAAATGAATACATGATTAGATGGACTCTTGTTTGAATCTGCGGCACAAAAATGAAAACTTTGACAACACGACATGCTAGACATGTTGTAGACCATAGAAGATTTGGTAATGTAATGTATTGCTATATGCATGCAGGATACAGAAGTCGATCAATTGTATGACTACTTGATCAAAGAAAGTGTTTAAAATGCAACCGTTTGAGTATTTACCTGTAGTCATTAGAGCAAATTTTATAGCAGCACTGCTCCAAGTAGGGTGAATGTCTTTGAGAAGTGCCGCCGTCGCGGCAATGTGAGGGCAAGACATTGAGGTTCCAGGTTCAATTGTATACTGAGCCACTCGGTGATCCATTGCCAACTTGGTAGGGGCTTCACCCCCAGTCCACGCTGCCAATATATTCAGTCCAGGAGCTGTGATATCAGGCTGCATAGAGACGAAACAAAAGAGGAAAGGTTTCAGCTCCAGTTAGTACATACCTAAATTTTCATACAAGTAAAACTCGTTGAATATGCATTTTCAAATTGACAGTCTTGACTGTCTTGCAATAAATAAATTGAGTTAAAACATGTACCTTAAGAAAATTAGGGTCAATAACACTTGGGCCTCTACTAGTGAAAGCAGTCATGTATGGAGCTGGCTTTGTATGCAACACTGTCCTTGCTGGTATAATAGTTGCCTCTGGATTTTTGGTAGCGTTGATGTATTCCATGATCCTATTGGCATTGCTATATGTCACTGCAGTGGCAGGAAGAACATGAGGATCAACCGAGATTTCACCGCCATTTGCTTTGCTGTTTCCTAAGATAAAACCAACACCGCCCGCTCTTTTCACTTCCATGCCTTTTGAAACTCTCATCCCAGCACCTCTCAAGCAGAACACTATCTTTCCCTTAACTTTGTCAGGTGAAAGAGAGCCTGCAAGGCATTGTCTGCGTGCCACATTGAGTTATTCAAGCCATTAATTATGGATATAACCAGTGATCAAACACTGGTGATCTTTAGAGAAATAGAGACTAAATCCCAAAGTGAACACATCTTACCCTGTAAGATTTTGGGCTACACCAGGGTTGACAACATCCCCTGCATATACTAAAGGGTACTTCTTATTCTCTTCCAGCTTGCTTGGGGTCACTGTTTCTCCCTGAAAATGTTGATTCATTCAAAAGAATTAGCAAGCAGTTTACAATTATCATTTTTGTTTTGTCACCCCATTTTAATTTCACCTTTAGTTTGTTAATTTGTTTATCACAGTGAATCCAAATTATTGGTATGATCACTAAAATGAAATTTTAGCTATCATCCAACTTATAATAATAATCAAACAGTTTGTAACATTGACAAAATGGTAATGTACCTCAATGCTCAATCCATTTCCAAGCACAACAGGTGACATAAATGTTCGGTCCAAGCTGCTGGCACCAACAGTGAAGATCCATGGAGCTGGGTTTGATAAAGTAGATGGGGAAGGCCCTGAGTTGCCTGCACTACAAGCCACCAGAATGTTCTTCTTGGCGGCATGCAATGCTCCAAGAGCAATACCGTCCTCCGTGAATTTCACAGGACGCGATGTTCCGATCGATAGGGTCATCACATCCACACCGTCCGCTATGGCATCATCCATGGCTGCAAACATGTCCTCCTCAAAGCATGTGTTCCCTTCAGCCTTGGATTGGCCTGGTATAGCCCAGCACACCTTGTACACAGCAATGTGTGCCAATGGGGCACCACCAGAGGCCGAGCCACGAGCAAACCCGCCTAAAGCCGAGGCATTGGGAACGACTCGGCCTGCCACGGTGGAGCTCGTATGTGTTCCATGGCCATCCATGTCACGGGGTGATCTGGAATCCTCTGAGACATTAAGAGGGCCGTAGTATTGCTCAAACCCTTTGAGGTAGTAACGAGCTCCTATCAGCTTCCTACAAGTTCAAAGAAATTAAACCATCATCAGTTCATCACAGACTCACAGTAAGAGAACAGCAAACCCTAATATAGAAACTTCATTATATAGAAATATATTCACGAAAATGTCCATTAGGTAAAACTCAGAATTCATTGAAGAAACGTTAACTTTTAGATAGTTCTTCAGAAATTCATCAAGTCAATCTACTGAGTTGCTCCATACATATTCACGGACAAGTGCTGTAATTAGGAACTCATTCATCCATTGTTATGAGTTTATCTTTGGGTAATACTGAATTTGTTCATAAATTTTCCTCAGTAGTCAGTACTAAATGACTTGATGATTTTGTTTTTAGGTTCTAATGAGTTTGTTCTTAGGTACTAATTAGTTCCCACAACAAGATACTAGTGATTTCGTGTTTACCTAACCACGGTTTATGTAGTAGTGAGTTTGCCCTTAGGCAGGTAATTAAAGTAACGTGGTACTAATGAGGTTGCAATTGAGTACAGACAAACGAGTTACCCTAGGGCACCAATGAGTTGGGCATATATTAACACTAATGGGTTTCACTTTCATTAGGTACTAAGCAGCCGCCCAATAAGATTATGGGGATCTCTGAAAAAAGAAAAATAATTGAGAAGTCTGCATCAGAGATACGTCTAAGGGCTCCATTTTGGGTCCACACTACCAGAAATTTCATTTTGGGCGACGAAAAAAAATCGTCGCTCTGTTAAAAAATTTCGTCGGTCAAGAACTTGGGCGACGACAGGTCGTCGGCCAAGACGTCGTCGCCAGAAGTGCGTCGGCCAAGAACTTGGGCGACGACAGTTCATACCGTCGTCGCCTAAGAGATACTAATTTCGTCGCCTAAAATATATTTCTCGTCGCCCAAAAATACTCGTCGCCCAAGATTTAACACCTTGGCCGACGAAAAATTGTTTCGTCGCTTAAGATGTTATAACTTGGGGCGACGAAATTTTTTTCGTCGGCCAAGACATCGTCGCCAGAAGTGCGTCGGCCAAGAACTTGGGCGACGATACTTTTTTTTCGTCGTCTTATACGGTAAGTCCTTGCCCGACGATTTAGCAATTTCGTCGCCTAAGATATATTTAAATTTTTTTACACTCAGGCTTAGATGATATTTTTCCTTTATTTTTTTTTTTTTTTTGATATTGAAATTACGTAGGTTGTAAAGAGAAGAAGAAACAAACAAATCAAATAATATTTTTCATTGATGAACACAGATCATTTTGAATTGAATCATACATTTCAAACCACAACACATCCTATTTACAAGTACCATATCCTTTGCGTTATACAATCTTGAATCATTACATAAACACATTACATAAACACATTACATAAAATAGAAACAAACTCTAGTACAAGAATTTCAGAAAGCGGAATGGATCTGGGAAATGGATTGGGTTGCAGACTTGCAGATGGACGTCGGATCTGGGAAGCGGAAGCGGAATCGATCGATTGAGAGTGAAACCCCTTCAGAAACAGAAAAGCAGAGAGAGAGAGAGAGAGAATGGTTAGGGTTCCGAATCTCTGTCTTTTATAATCGCGTTCTTGGGCGACGATTTTACAAAAATCGTCGCCCTGTTTTTTCAAAATCGTCGGCCAAGATAATCTTGGGCGACGAACTTCTAAAATCGTCGCCCAAGATACTATACTTGGGCGACGATTTTCTTTACTATAAATCTCGTCGCCCAAGATAAAGAAAATCGTCGGCCAAGAGTTATCTTGGCCGACGATTTTTGACGTCGTCACCTAAGATACTATACTTGGGCGACGATGTTCTTCACTATAAATCTCGTCGCCCAAGATAAAGAAAATCGTCGGGCAAGAGTTCTATCATAAAATTCAGAATATCGTGATTTTGGTGATCAGAGAAGAGGAACTGAAAACCGACCATCAAATATGACCAACATAACAAATTACGTGGGTGGGAAAAAATTCAGCTCAATCCGTCCGGTCAATCGACGCGGTCAAACCCCTAAACGAACGGAAACGGCTATTCGACCCTCCAAATCACGTAATCTGGCCAGACCTTCAACTGATAATAATTTCCAATCGACGTGACGCTTACGGGGCTATAAAAATTTGATAAGAAATAAATACCCGGGATAGGGCTACCACTAGGTATAAATAAGAGAAATTCGTTGACCGGAACAACTGGCACATAAATTTTACCGGAATATCTTCATTTTTCACGGGTTGACGTATTTCACCATTCCGGTCATATCTTATTTCACGACTTTTTTGCGTTTGAGGCTTCTACGTATACGTTGTCTTCAAAATGACACTTAAACTCAACACTTCTATAAAAAAGTTATACAACATTAGTACATACAACGTGAGTTTGGTGATCGGAGAAGAGGAACTGAAAACCTACCGTCAGATATGACCAGCATAACTAATTACGTAGGTGGGAAAAAATTTAGCTCCATCGGACAACGATAAGGGCTCGATCCGTCCGGTCAATCAGCGCGGTCAAACCCCTAAACGGACAGAAACGGCTATTCGACCCTCCAAATCACGTAATCTGGCCAGACCTTCAATTGATAATAGTTTCCAATCGACGAGACTCTTACGGGGCTATAAAAATTTGGTAAAAAATCTTGTACCCGGGATAGGGCTACCACTAGGTAGAAATAAGAGAAATTTGTTGACCGGAACAACCGGCACCGAAATTTTACCGGAATATCTTCATTTTTCATGGGTTGACGTATTTCACTGTTCCGGTCATATCTTATTTCACGACTTTTTTGCGTTTGAGGCCTCTACGTATACGTTGTCTTCAAAACGAAACTTAAACTCAACACTTGTATAAAAAAGTTATACAACATTAGTACATATAACATGAGTTTGGTGATCAGAGAAGAGGAACTGAAAACCGAAACGTCAGAAATGACCAGCATAACGAATTACGTGGGTGGGCAAAAATTCAGCTCCATCGGACAACGACAAGGACTCGATCCGTCCGGTCAATCGGCGCGGTCAAACCCCTAAACGGACGGAAACGGCTATTCGACCCTCCAAATCACGTAATCTGGCCGGACCTTCAACTAAGAATAGTTTCCAATCGACGAGACGCTGACGGGGCTATAAAAATAAAAAACATTACCTTATAATTTAAATGTGCTTTATTTATTTTAATTATTCGGATTACTCTTGGCCGACGAAAGTAGGGTAATTCGTCGGCCAAGATAATACTTGGGCGACGATATTTGTTAAATTCGTCGCCCAAGAGTAAAAATAAAAAATCCTGTACAATGAAATTTAAATGTGCTGTATTTATTTTAATTATTCGGATTACTCTTGGCCGACGAAAGTAGGGTAATTCGTCGGCCAAGATAATACATGGGCGACGATATTTGTTAAATTCGTCGCTCAAGAGCAAAATAAAAAATCCTGTACAATGAAATTTAAATGTGTTTTATTTTATTTTAATTATTCGGATTACTCTTGGCCGACAAAATTCTTTTATTTCGTCGGCCAAGTAAAAATAAAAAAATAAAATACTTAGGCGACGATATATTTGAGTTTCGTCGCCTAAGGATTAAAAAAACTTAGGCGACGATATAAATATCTTAGGCGACGAAATATTGTTTCGTCGCCCTAGTTTCTATATTAGGCGACGAAATTTAGCCTTAGGCGACGATTTTATTTTCGTCGCCTAAAGTTGAACTTTAGGCGACGATTTTTTTTTTCGTCGGCCAAGTTTTCTCTTAGGCGACGAAAAAAAAAATTGTCGCCCGGTTTTTTTCATTTCGTCGCCCAAGATCTATTTTCTGGTAGTGCCATGAAAGAAATAATAGGAAGCAGAAGATCAAGAAATGTTGCATTATTTCAGATGGCTCATGGCTGCTGCACTTACAGAAGGCACGAGAGAAAGACCATGCATATTGAAGTTCACAAGATCAGTTGCATTATTTCAAATGGCTGGTGTAGATCGAGAGGGCAGCAGTTCACAAGATGAAAAACCAGAAGAAGCCAAGCAACAAATAGTTTAATAGATGGATCACCTACTACTGTGTTTGTTACTTTGTTTGATTGAAATAGACGAGCTTCATCTTGGGATATCATCGATGGAGGGTCACAAATACTTTACGTTTCAGTCGACTCAATTATCACAAACAACCATGGCAGCCATCCATTAGCGGCCATTCATAACAGAACAAATTATGTAGCGCAATCATGCCAGTCAATCAGTATCAATCAATCAATTATTTTTTTTCTTTTGTGAATTTTGAACAGTATCAATCAATCAAACCCTAGCTCGTTTTCTTATCTAGATAAATAATTTAAACTAACCAATGTTGAATTGTTGATACATAAACTTCTCTAGGTCATCCATACTGAGTTCATTTAGGTTCCCCAGACTGACAGTTCTACTTTCGATAAGTTGTATACGCCAAGGTCCCAATCTCACATGGATGCGACCTAGATCTAGAAACTGTTATATATACTGATATGTTGAATCAATAAGCAGTTTTATGTTTGCATAGCTCACTGTACACTAGATTCTGATGTTCTATAAAAAAAATTCATCCCTCATTCTCACTTTCAATTTTCAATGCCGCTTATTTTGAACTATCAAGTATCTTTTACTTCTCAAAGCAGCTTTGTCAAGGTGGTGAGGATTTGAAGCAGACACTGCTTATTATCTATATGTATCTCTTAGCCAGTAAGGCATGCACTTGTAGAAAGCAGTTTTGGTGCTTATGAACTACAATAGGGGGATTGAGAGAAACTGATGAGGGAGTTATGTGAGATGCAATGCCATGTTGGAGAGGTTGCTATACTATTGGTGCTTTGATCTTGAGGTTGCTATAGTATTGGTGTTTTGATCTTGATGTTACCATCGGTTCCTCATGTCCTTATTGTCAGCCTATCTCATGTGACATGTCCTCTAGTTGGGGTTTTGCTAGCCCTATATATCTAGCGCAAGCATTGTTTAACACTAGAATCCTGAAGTCAGAAACTGGCAGGGAGATCAAGTATTTGCCCAAGAGAAGATCTAGCAAAATAGAAGAGAGACCATGGTCCCAAGAAATAATGTTGTATATACAGTTGAAGTTTATAAGAAACTGCATAATCTTCTAGTAATCTGTGTTAGAGAACCATATACTTAAATCAACTCACATGCATGTGTTTTCCCAAGCAGCAAAATGGCTACAGATTTATATAACTAAGTAAGGAAGGAGATTAAGAATAATTAAGATGTGGACCGAGATTTTATCTTTGATATAGAAAAGAAGGTAAATAGATAAAAGAAGACCAAGAATTGAAAAGATTTAAGGTTACCTATTGCAGTGGGATGAATTAAAGCCAACTCCAGTTTGGCAGATTCCCTTCCATGATTTTGGAATGGGCCCCATTCCTACATCACTGAAGCTCTTTGATTCTGGCCATACACCTGAAAGCATACATGTATAACACCAACCATATTAAGCTCACCTTTTCAAAAAGAAAAAAACATATCAAGCTCACAATATCACATGCATGCAGTGATACTTTTATACAGCCAACGTAACACATATGCATCAAGTTACATGTTGTTAGATTGTTGATATAAATTATTATTATATGAGGATTGTTTTGCTCAGAATTTAATTAAGTGTGACGAGAGTTTCTTTACCTTCTATTTGTTTTGTGTTAAGAAACAGAGGTTTATGTCATAAACCTCAGTTAGAATCCGTCCGAAACACTAAAAGCGAATCATCTCCTGTTGTTAAACGTACAATAGGATGCCTAAATAACAAGAAATATCACATATACATAAAATACGAAACTTATACATGAAATACAAAAACGAAAGGATGGCATCACATGTGAGTACTCATTTGGAGTGAAGTGATTATATGGAAGTATATGGTTTTGTTTTGTTTATTACGTACCACTATCAAGGACTCCAACAATGATGTTCTTCCCAAACCCGGCTTTGGATAAGAAGTCTCCTCCCATCTGGTTGTTCTTCCAGTAATTCCCCTCTTCCCCTTCTTCCAACCCCACAAATTCCCATGACCTTGTTGTGTGCATGGTGTACTTCTTTGGGTGGCTCGGCCACACTGATACTACTTCTTCCAGTTCTGTTCATATCAAACCACCATTCTGCAACTATTAGAAAAGCACAGATCGAGAAGGAGGAGAAGAAGAAGAACTGAAGAAGCAATCGATTACTTTACCAGATAACTTGGAAGCTTCATCCTCAGTGAGAACTGCAGCAAAGCCATTGATGCTGTGCTTGTAACTGTAAAGCAGTGAAGCTCGGGCATGTTCCTCACTATCTTTCACAGAGAGCAAATACGAGTGGTGGATGTCCTCTATTTCATGCAGTGCTTTCTCTCCACCGTGCTCTCCAAAATACACTATGTACACCTATAAATGATAAACCATACACACACACACACCGAGATAATCAGAGTCTACAGAAAAAGAAACAAACCCAGATTTCCATAACCAGAAGATTATGTATGTATCAACCTTTTGCTCTGAGCAGGAGGCCAAGAGAGGAAGGAGAAGGAGAGAGACGATGAAGAAGAAAACTGGCTTCATTGGTGTGTTTTGATATAGGATTACAGTACTACTGCATAAATTTGATCTTAAATGGGGCGTTTATATAAGTTCAGTGGATGATCTAAAACCAAACTCTTATCTCTGAGAATCAGATTCAGAACGGTCCCGAAAGATTCTTAGGGTAGGGACCTTCATACATGTATACAGTATATTCTTTATGGGAGAATACATATATGGTATGTATATTTATAGATAGGTTTCTTACTGTCATTGGAATAACGGAGTAAAATACATATATGGTATGTATATTTATAGATACGTTTATAGATATGTTTCCACGATCTAGATTGATTGACCTAATTTACTTTTATTTTCCTTTTCTATATTTTTTTACCAATAAGATTTAAGAAAGAAAAAGAATCATGGTTTGTTTGGATTTCTTCTTCTGTATAAATCCAGTCAATCTGTGTAACGGTGTTTGATTATTGGATGTTGCCGACTGATTTCTTATTTATTTCTTTACTATCCACAAATGAGTTTTAGGGGCAGCTCCACTTTGGTTATGGCATTTGTTCGTGGGCTTAAGAGGACCACCAATTTCATTACCAATTTCAATTTCAATTTCAAGGGCATGCACAATAGGATTTGGGCTCATGTCATGACATTGGCTACTTCCTACTTCCAATGCCCATTGACCCATGCCACATTGTGAATTTACAAACTAATTCTTCCCCGAATTACTCGTAGACCCTGCCCTATTCTATACACATGCGTGCACCCTTCTTCTTCCTCATACCCATCCCTCTATGGTTATTTGCCTACGTATATGGTATACCTAATAGGCAAGTTGGCATTCGTATAAGAGTTTATACAAATTCTGATAAGTTATGAGTTCAATCCTATTATGATGATACCAAGAATATAGTTTCTTAAATGTTCATGTCACAAGCTAACTTGCCACCACTCATTACTTGCTTTTCTTAATTTGTTTACACCTTTTCCAATCATACAGTTCTTTTCCGGCTATATATAGCATTTCTTCAACAGAATTGATCATAGCGTTCATGTCACGAACTAACTTTGCAACTTGAATGCATAACAGAGATTGAGTCTAACATTTGGTGATCCCCTTGCATCACATTTCTGCTTCCCACCACTCATTATTTTCTTCGTCTTTCTCACACCTTTTCCATGTTCAAACATCATATACAATGCTTTTCTGGCTATATATAGCATTTTAGTTTAAATATTTCTTCTGCATGACAATACCGTTCGATAATGGAGAGTGAAAAAGAATTGACAGTATGCAATGCAATCCGGAAACGTCGACACCGTACGTCCATTTCAAGAATATTGTGAAATGATGGGGCTACTCCTACTCCACTATGGAGTTGCTATCAAAATAGTTCTCACTGCTTTACTTTTGGTACTTGCTTGAAAACGACTTGAAACCTTTACCTTCTCCATAGTCAAAGAAGATGGGAAAAGTTTGAAAGAGATTGAGCCTAGAGGTTATGTTCATTGGTCTTTGAAGATCTCACCAAACAATGAGAATATTTGGCAAAATTTGAGCATTATGATTTGAAATTTTCTCTTTGTTTCTTCAGGTAAAATCGCTCAAATGTATGGAAGAATGTAATCTGAAGCTCTGAACATCTCATATGTGCAATTTCTTGTTTCCTTCTACCTACAAAGCACAGTCCCGCGGGTCTGAGATTGTTCAAGGAACTCATATGTACTTGTGAAAGAAACTCATATGCTATCTAGATATTCTCAGTGCTTTGTTCTCCAGCTTCCGAGTTGTGAGGCACTGCTCCACCTCCTGAGTCGAGAGGCACTGCTCCACCTTCTGTATCTAGAGGCATTGCTCCATCTACTGAGTCGACAGGCACTGGTTCTCCACCTTCAGCAAGCTCCTTTAAAAGAGTGACGACGTCGTCTGATGGTTTGAGGAGATATCTTGCACTGGATCGCTTTCTCCCAACAGCACAAGAGAAGTAGTTGTCACCCTTGAGGTCAAGCACAGAAGAACCTTCATGCAGAGACATTCTATCACGCATTAATGTTGGCCTCCAAGCATTCACAATTCCAATATTAGCTCTCTTTTCTAAAGTTGACAACGACCGTTGCTTCTTAAGGCGGGATCCCTTAGAACCACTTTTACCAGTTGAAATCTTGGGCAAAGATGGGTTGACAGGAGTTGGTACTGATGTGGGTCGAGGAATACTTTGCGCTGGTGCCTCGGAAGGAAGCTCTGGTTCAAAGAATGTATAGAGATCTTCGTCCTACAGCAATCAGTCCATGGCATTAGTGTGCATTACATCAGATATCCATCATCAAACTCAAGGACTAGATGTGTTGCCATGAGTATGCAAGCTATAACTCTGATATTATCTTCAAAAGCTAATTAAGATTTTAATGAACTGAGCAACTTTTAAATTAGGAACAAACATATGCAGGAATTCTTCCTTATATAGTAGCTTTTGGAGCAGACACATAGAGCATCATGAACAAACTCTCACCTTTAATTACTGTGTAACATGTTCTCAAAGAGTGTTAATGAGCTACTTTATAACTGACAGTATGAAGGAAAGTGTTCAAAAGATGCACAGGGAATATATATGCAAAATTCTTCCAATCAAAATGCTCACTGTTGAGAACTTATCTCTAATGATGATCTCGTTGACAGATCAAGAAGAAACACACCTTTGGTAGAAAGTGGCCAATACACAAAACATAGTCAATTGGCGCCTTCATGCCTTTGTTATGAACGATTTCTCCTAAGATACGGTCAATAGCTGCACCCTGCTCAAACATGGAAACAGCAAACAGAAGGTTATTCTGATACATCCAAAACATAGAATCTAAAACTTGCATGTAGTTAGAATAGCATACCTTTGTAACACCAACTGCTCGAACCTCCACAGACCGACCACCTTGGACAACATCGACTGATGCATTCGAGATTGGCCCTGTCCAAAGATGCTGTAGCAGATCCCTGGCTTGGAGTCTTCCGAATTCAACATCTAATAATATGAACATAGTGATTGCAGTTAATTTATATACTGTATGAATCAAAACTGCCGCAGTAATGCACTAGCTTTAATTAAAAGTAAGAAACACTACAAGAAGAAGAAAAACAATAACTTGTATTTTGTGTTACCTGCATATTTGTAGTTCCATACAAGTGAAGTTTCACGAAGCTCAAAATGAGATCGTGGGGTTCTCTCGGTGAAATACTCAAAGACATGCTGAAATCATGAACAGATGTCGGAAATTTGAATTTGGAAACAGAAGTTAACCAGAAGAAAATGAATTATAATACAAACCTTTACGCTGTCAACCCAATCCATATTTAAATTCTCTGGCATAGTTGTCATCCATTCTCCTGTTGTAAGACGCAAGAACATCCCATTTTCTGCTGCCAACCACATGTTGTAGTCGCCAAAGTTCTGTATAAGAAGTTATCAGTCCCAAAGCATAAAATGCAAGATGTTAGAAATAAAGCATCATTGAAGGATGGCTACCATACATAGTCCAAGACGCTTCTGTCACTTCCACTAACGACAACAATTGTTGTCTTTGAGTCATCACAAAGCTTTTTCAAGGGTTCCTTGAGATCTGGGTGCAACTTGAGTTCCATTTCTCTAATTTGACCACCCCTTCTCCCAAGGGTATCCTTTGGTTCAGTTAAAGTGGCATTAAATCCCTGTAATGGAGAAACAGAGACAATGAACATGATGAGATAAGTGAATAACTGTAAGTTGAAAGCAAGAAACTCCTTCCTCCGGTACCTCAAACTTCAATTGTTTCAGCAATTTCAAGTTGGAGTAACATTTTGAAAAATTAAAGTTGACATACATTTCTTAATCAATGAAAAAATATAACGCTCACATAGTATCAACCATCTGAACTCAAACATGTAGACACCAAATCTGCTCTAGGAATGCATCGCTTATACAGATGTCTCCGACATATATAGTACAATATACCCTCTCGCTCTCTCACTATATATACAAACATATATATATGGACATAGATATCAATTTATGCCAACATCATACTTTGACTCTTCAATCGCTTACCTAGATGTCTAGTGTGAAAAGAATAAAAAACATACCAGTATAAGTAATCGATTGTTTGATTGAAAATAGCGATCGACTGATCCTTTGATAGGAAGTAATGGAGGAACTTGTCTCGTCCTTAGTTGAGCTTCAACAATAGTATCATTGAGTTCACTACATAAAAGAAAAATTCACCATTGAGCATGACCCTGAACAAAAGGGGAAGGAAACAAAGTGAAAAAGCTATGAGATAGCAGAACAACTATATTTGAATTAGACATCTGTATTTCTTAAATCTTCATTTTTGTAGTGTGTAAATCTCCTCCTGATTAAATTTTTGAAAATTATTTTGGTGGATCCAATTACAAATCAACACTACAACTTGATCAGTATAAACAAAAGAACTGCCAATGTTAATTTTCACAAAGCAGTTATTTTGGTTAAACGAAAATAACTATGCACTCTCACCAGAGTTTAACCTTGGAAACAAGCATAGTGAATTTTTTCACAACGAGAGTCATGGTACAACAAACTAGATATTTCATAGGACCAAGTTATGATCAGTACCTTACAAAGGTTGCAGCCCACTCCTGAGATGTGTGAGTTGTTACATGCATGAAGTTATGATGGTGACGCTTTTCTCTTTCATCAGCTGGCATATTCAAAGCATAACCTATGGAAGCAGCAACTTCTGTGATATTCCATGGGTTCACCAATATAGCACCAGCACCAAGGGACTGTGCTGCACCTGCAAACTAGATATGAACACAATAATTAGAACAGATTTCACGACTAATGAATTAACATAATTAATAGTGACTGCAACTTGATATGTTTGATATGTTTAATGTCCAATCTCTATACTTGCAGATGACTTTGTGATGCCTAAACAAGAACTCTAAGACCATTTTCTCTTTTAAAATGTTCTATCATAACCTAAAGTGATTGATCATTTTCCTGATGAGTTTCCCAAATCCCACCTTCAGAATGTTGATTGACTGCTTCCAATTTCTTCCTAAACAGTACAGAAACTTCACTAAAATTTCAAGAAGTTGGAATATAATCAATTCTCTGTTCTCCATTCTTCTCTCAAGAAGGGATAGAAACAGCCATATGGATATCCCTCCCTCCCTTTCAGAATTTCTTCTTTGGTAAATTTTCACTCTGAATTGTTTTCTGTCTAATCATACAAGACATATAACCAGGTATCTCATATTATAACATTGTCCCTGTGCAGGAATCAAACAAAAATCTGGAGTTTGTTTTTACTCTTTTTCTTTCCTTAATAATAGCATTTTACATATTGGATGAGAAAAGTGTAGACACAAGTCAAGCTCAAAGCAACCAACTTCCTAGAGGCATTTTACATCATTGGATGAAAAAAGATATGATGTGTATTAGAACCGCACATGACAGTTTTAGTTACCTCGCTTAGAATGAGAACCCCTTTCTTGGAAGCTTGACAAGCAACAAACTCATAGCTCACTAGATTCATCCCATCCCTTAAAGAAGTAACAAGTGCTACATCTGAAAATAGTATTCAAATGAAAACTCTGGTTATACAAAGCTTCTTAATTATTATACCCAAAAAAAAAATCCTGGGCAAATTTTCCATACTGATTGCAAGATGGGGGTGCTTAAATATGTAGAAGAATAACATTTAATGCATGAGGACAGGAAGATTGTTCCCAACTTTCCATTTCCAGTTATTTAACCCTCTGTAACTGGCCCTCTCCATTTCAAGTTTGGTCCAGAAGAATATGCATGTAAATAAATCTTTTCTGAGGAAGTAATATGCTTATTTAACCATCAAAATTAACATTATTGTGTTTAATGATGATCGTCATATTGCTGCAGCATCTGATAAAATCTACTAGATAACCTTCTTCAGCTTCAATAAGAGTTGAATAATATTTTCTAACTTTATCGTGTATCGCTAGTCAAAGGCACAAAAAGTTAAAAAACTGATTTTGACATCAAAACACACAATGACTTCCCCATTTTTTGGTAATAATTCTGTGTTTTAAGTCAGAAAAATAAGTACCTGTAACAGCATATAGTGCACATAATGCGTGAAAGTCCAGAGATCGGTCCTGTAAATGAAGTTGTATTAGAAATCTTCACATATATGTATCACTTGCAATAAATCCAGAAGTCTAATCAAAGATACTATAGTACACAAATCCTACAAAGATAAACTTAAAAAAATAAAAAGATATGTAAACATATATAACTACAGAATTCAGATTACCCTGGATATGTAAGCATGCATGAGGCAAACATCGTATTTTATTATGTTAAGTATCCAAGTTATTGTCAAAGAAAAGACTGGATTTGGTCTTCAGCTCTAACTTATTTACAACTAAAGGGAAAATTGAAATTTAGTCCCAGTTTGTTGCAAGCAACCACCATATACTAAATGCACAAAGAAAGGAAAACGTTTAAGAGCCTCATCAGCAAGTGAGCAAGTTCAGAGAGGCTAATCCATGTCTTCAACCTTGATATCTAACTAGACGAAAGTACTCTTGTATTTCAATTTCTAGGAACACTATTTACTGTATTGAATTTCCAGATCTTGCATCCAGAATGCTTATTTACACATTTAATAGTTTAAATCCCATGTAGTCAATCAACAAAATTTTTTGTTCAGTTGTACATAGATATTCGTGAAAGAGCTTAATCTAACGGAATTAAAACAAAAGGCCAAGATGATAAAAACAAACCAGATGATGTATTGGAACAGCAGTAAGAGTCCCAAACCTCCCATTAATGCGTCCTACAATCTCATGAACCTGGCTAGTGAGCTTCTGGTCTGTGAGTGAAACCGCATTACATAAAAAGATATTAGACTCTGGAAGGACTTCAGGAGTACTATATGCCAAATGAAAAGACTTCTCAATTCTGATCATATGAACAAAATTATTATATGATCAGCCATAAACCTAACCGGCAAAAAATACGGGAACATAATTGGAAGGTACATTGTCCATCTTCTATGCCAAGCAACCAGAAAAGAAGAAAGATAGACCACCACTGATGAACACCATTCTAGTTTAGGGTATAGATGGAAAAGGAACCTACACTCAGGCATGTCGGTTCTTGTTGGTACAGCAATTTGCAGCAAGACTACTTTATCACGCCAACTCAGATTTTCCTCAAGGAATTTTTCAAATGCCAAAATCTTTTGAGGTATTCCCTTAATCATATCAAGGCGATCAACACCCAACATTACCTGTCCACAGTTGAATTGGAACATTTAAGTATTTGGAAATTTAAATAAAATAGTAAAAGGGAAAAAAAGGAAGAATACGGACTCAAAACTGGATCCACTGACATAAACAGATTCATCTGGACAATAGAACCATGAACCTGTGAAACAACTACCCAAATCCTAACAATGAAAAAAAAACATCTGGAGACAAATATTTCATGGTTGGAGACGCATTCTAATAAAAAGAAGCCATTAAGAGAGAGCAATTTAGTAATTACAAAGTGGCGTGTGTATACATATATATAGCCAAATTTACTTTTGATTAGCCTATCATTAGCAGTAATATGTTTTACATTGATTAAGGAGACGAAAGAACTGACCATAAGAAAACATGAAGTTAGTTTCCAATCATATATAATAATCTAGACATTATTAAGAAGCATGCTGACAACTATGGCACAGAACTTACTATAGAAGTTTAGATATAAAATAAATAAATAAAGTACCAAATGGTTCTTTCAGGTCTTAAAACGTAATCAGTTCTTACCTTCCTGCCAGCAAATCTTTCCTTCAGTTCTTTCATGTGTTCCTGGACTTGAGGGAGTTCTAGAGCTCGAATAAATCGGTCTGAGTCTATCCCAATTGGAAACTACGTTTCAAAGCGGAAAAAAAATGAGCATTGTGAGAATTGACCAAGTAAAGGAACTCTTGATTGAAAAATAATAGTAATAATTAAACATTATATGCTGATAAACAGATGAAAAAAATAAGGCGATTCAAAAAGTGATGGGCTTATTTTTCTGAATACACATACCGCAGCTACTCGAGTCAGCTTTCCTTGATCCTCTACTCCTTCAGGTGTACCCTCTAAACCCAGAATACGAGTACAAGCACTAACAAAATGCCTTGCATAATCATATGTATGGAATCTGGAAATGAAAAGTCCACCCATCAGAATCAATAAGCTCTCGAGATATAGCATAAGATGGCAACTTATAGAACATATTCCACAACAGAATATGGAGAACAATTGTCATGTAATCAAAGCTTACTGTATTCATAAGCAGGAAAAATAGGTTCCTTAACATTATCTGCCATGGTGTATAAGGGTTATTACTTTTCAGGATTGAACCAAGTGAGATTAGGATTCCTGACAAAAGCATCTCTCAGCTAGAGTTTACATCCACTTCTTTCATTTCATTAACTATGAACGCTTAGAAAGGGCGTCATTAACATGATCATAAGTTAAAGCTTCATTCAAGCTCCTTTAATGTCATCACTACAACAGTTTACCAGCAAACATTGATAACATTTCCAGGATCAAATCTGGAGAACTTTTGATATGAAAAACCTCAAGGGTCAAATAAGTACCTATTTAATCATATTATACTGTGCAACAGAAATAATAATAAAAAATTACAGGACATACCCAACCAAATCAGCAGCAAGAACGGATCTCAATAGTTCTGATCTAGATGGCAGTGTCCTATGTATTTCTGATGAAGGAAAAGGTGTATGGAGAAACCAACCAACTTTCATCCTGCTATTATGTTCTTTTAGACATTTAGGGAGAAACATTAGGTGGTAATCATGGCACCAAACAACATCGCCATCCTCGTAGTGTTTGTTTACAACATCAGCAAACATTTGGTTTGCCTTCTTATATGCATCAAACTGAGATTGGAAACTCCGGGTGGTTGCAAGGCGGTCTTCTTGTGGAAGTCCAAGATAGTGGAAAAGAGGCCACAAGATGTTGTTACAGTAACCATTGTAATATTGATGAACGATTTCTTCATCAAGAAACACAGGGATGCACCTCTGCAATTAATAATTAATAAATTTTCGTTTTTTTCTCCTTTAACAGTTTAATACATAATCAAACAGATCGTGCACAGCATGACAATGTGTCTGTTTCGAGGTATGGAGATAGGGGGTTATGAATGGGACTATATTATTATCAATATTTTGAGGTAATAAATGGCCAGCGTATTAGCTTAAGTTCTGTGAAAAATTCAAAATGAGACCAAGAGATTTGAACCTTTTCAGCTAAGGCTTTAGTCAGTGCGTTTTGTCCAACAGTATCAGGTACATTTACACCAGCCCAACCAATCCATCTGGCGTCAAACTCCTTCACACCTTCAAGAAAATAACACGGGGTTAATCGAGCATTTGATGGAGAAAATTTAACACATTTACCTTTTGTGATTTAGAGTGAAGAAAAACAAATGATGTCGACAACATAGATACCTTATCTGATACCAAAAGAATAAAACATACTCCTTATCATGTGCACAAAAAAAGGGCCACTAACCAAAAACACAGGATGTACTGAAAACAAAGGGATAAGGAAAGAGGAATTATCCTTGCCTAGAAGTGCACTCACTAGCCCTCCTACACTTATCTCAAGCTGCCATGAGTCTTCACCCTTCCTAACTGCAGAGACAGGTAACCTGTTGGCTACAACCAATAACCGTTGTTTAGATGGTCGCCCCTCTTGCCATTCACATCCATCAACAAAAGCTCTTGCTGCTGCAACCCCATCTGCACTGTCTTCATCACCAGAGAGAGCTGAGTTTTCACCATCAGTAAGAAAGAATGAACTCAGTTCTGCATGTCTGTTTCCGTCTTCATTCGTCTGTGAAGCAAGATTTGATCTCCTTAGCTCTCTTTCCCTGAGAAGCCTTTCCAATCTACTTCTGGGTGTGAGAGGATTGCAGTTATACTTGTTTCCTGGCATATGATTTGTCCTGCAGAATAGGCTGCAATTCGCAAAATGTACATCAACTCTCAAGCTACATATTGAGATAATTCAAACCACTTTCTAGCTAGCAGATTACTTACACTCAAACCACTCCAGCTTAAAAGATAATTCAAAGTGAAACCATTTCATACATCATACATGTCAAAAGTACATATTTCTAACCATTTCCAATCCAGACCTTGTTAACTTTTGTTTATGTAGGAAACATCATACATTAGGATATAGTTCTGAACCAAGTAGCAAAATTGCAGCAGAGGAAGATACTGCAGTAATTCAGATACTGTGAAAGTGACACTTCCAATGAATATCAGTCAACAGTAAAAATCAAGATTGTAAAAAAGTAAATGAAACAAGAAAGTTAAACTTTGCCCATTATCCAGAATTCAATAAACTGCATAGGTAAAAGCTTCATGATCCAAATCTAAAGCTTCAACATTCATACATCATGGTCATACTTCTCTAGAGTAAAGAAACAAACTTTAATATAATCATTCTTGAAGCAAAAAAGAAAACCCAAAAAAGAAAAACCCATGTCACGACAAGAACAATAGAATATAAACAACCCCATAAATCCCCAATGAAAAAAAATGAAAACAAACACAATGGTGCAAACAATACCAAGAAAGAACCCAAGAAAATCGATCAATGGGGACCCAAAAGAGGATTCATACGCAGAAATGGGCAGAATGCAGATCTCTGATGATGGGTTCTCCGAGAGTTTCACATGCAAGACCAAAGCTTTATCAAAGATGAAAACTTTACACTGTAAAGCAATACCCTTGTGTATAATTTGGTTCTTGTAGAAGAAGGAGTTTATAAATGGATAGGTGAGAGAGAGAAACAGAGAGGCAGAGGCAAGTTGGCCAAAACCGATATTTTGTGGGGTTGGCTGGCTGTGGTCACCAAAAAGATGCACAAAATTCTCAACACAAAAAATGTTGATGATGATCAGATTGTGATGAAGGTGATTGGATTTTGTGTGGGAAGATTTTATCCGAAAAAGAAAAAAAAATGAGGTGGTGTGTGTAGTCACCGAAACCAATAAGGGAGAAGGGGAAGAGGGAATTGCTCCAGACCAAAAAAAAAAAAACAGAAGAAGAGAGAATTGCTTGTTTCTTCTGGCCATGCAGATAACACTTCATAGTTTATATAGGGTACTCACAAGTCACAACACTGCTGCTATGCTCTGCTTAGACTTAGCAGCAAACTATGTATAGTATCCCTTTGTGTATTTTTATGACATATACCCCCACAATATATTTCCCTTACTATAGTTTTGGGTGTATTTTTCTTCAAAGAGTTCAAGTTTGGAAAAAAAACCATTTTGTTCCAACACACCCCTCTTGTTTTAAGGCAGGAAGTTAGGGTTTTGTTCATTTTGTTGAGTTTTTGATGATTGTTATATATAATTTGATATTAAGTGGGGGTTTGTACGTAGTTGACAAATTACCTCCACATATATATAAATGACGAAAAGTACATATTTGGTACTGTTTGTCGCTATCATCTTATTTTGTTTCTCATAAGAACAAGTAAAGGAAGTTAATGGTTGTCGATGTTCAATGTGGAATTTTGCTATCCTTATCCACATTATCAAGAACATCAAGCTATAAGTATAGAAAGTCATGTAATTTTGGACTCAAACTATGATATAATTTTGAAAATAGGTTTACGTTTCGTGAAAAATAGTATTTTTAGTATAGAAAGTCATGTAATTTTGGACTTAAACTATGATGATATAATTTTGAAAATAGGTTTACATTTCATGAAAAATAGTATTTTTATTGGGTAAACAACTCAAATGCTATCATTAGTTTTTCGTGAGTCGAACTCACAATCTCCCACTTATTAAGATGAGACTATATCACTAGACCAAATGGTACTAGGATAATATTAATTTATTATGAAAACATATTTATATTTTGTATTTTGATCTAAAAGAGGAAGGGCTTCATCATGGACCTATCTTGATGCTTCAGTCTGAAAGTGGGCTCCCTAATGGGTCGAGTGGATGAACACTGGGCTGCTAGGATACCGTATTTGGGATCCTAGAGATTGTGATCTGACAAAATATGGATAATTTGACATCAATGGAACTATTGAATCGTCTAGAGTAGTACTGATCGAAGGAGGTTTAATTTCAAATTATTATGCGGAGTGTGAAATATTGTCAAATGAGTGGACCACGAGACATCTACCACCGTGGGTACTACTACAACGTCTTGTTCTGTCTATAGATGACAACAGACGGGTATTTAATGACCACTCTGGCTTTAGGCTTTCACAATTTTCTCAAAATTCGATTACACTACTGAATGTGTTTCGACATGCTTGTTGTTAAGCTCTATTTGGTAATTCTGCTCGTTTGAGCACTTATTACTAAATATAAAATTGTCTTTTAGTTCAAAAAAAAGTAGGATATATTTCATTGGTTTGACATATTATTGATCCAAAACGCTACTTTTTCAAGTAAAACATCCGCTAGAACAGAAAGTCTAAAAAATATGAACCAAGTGTTTATTAATTGAGATATCATGCATTGGTGCTCTCACGACTTAAACATGTGAAAATGGAAGATTACCCTTATCTCAGGTCATTATCATCCACTTTTAGTTTATGAGATTTGAGCCATAAGCCTATAAATGACACTTGACAAAGATATTTTCTTGCTGTCGTTGTAAAAACGAAAGCTTTCCGGAAAGAAAACGTAAGAGCAGCTTCCTTGATCTTATTTCGTTAAAACAATATATGAGCATTCCTGCTCAACTCAATAGGGCTTAATTTCATCTATCATGCATTCAAGCTGGGTTCATATATAACATGAGGTTATGCTTCATATTGGACCACAAATCCACAATATAAACTCGTATCTATCATCATCGTCGTCCAGAAGTAAATATCAATTCTCAAACCACAGAAACTAAAACCAGTAAAGGACTAAAGGGTGGTAGGGAGATGAAGAATTGGAGATAACCTCATCGATATCTCTTTTCATCTTATTGGTTTGTTTAGAGCAACAATTGAAATGCATTGCATTATTTCATTCATCAAGGACACTACGTACGTACAATGTGAACCATATATATTCACGTACTATCAGCCAGAGTTCCTTGATCTCAGCCACACGAACAAGTACCAACCTCTCTTCAACGTATACGGAAACCCGGAAGATGCCGGAAAGTGTTGATGACTGAGAACAGACTGACATGCACGGCAATATGAATAGAAATTATGTTTTACGTGTTTTGGCACATTTGAAGATACCAGGACACCTCCATCAGTAGATCAAGAGCACTCTATAATTTTCGCTAAATTGGTGCATCATACACCTAACCAAACATCGAATTGATAAATTGAATTCAACGGTGTTAATTTAATTTAGTAGAAACATGTTAAGCCGCAAATAAGACGGACGCAGCAGGGTCAGGGCGAAAACTGAATTAGGAGCCCAAGACAACCCTTGAGCCCAATACAAGGTTAACTGGGTCTGCTGACGAGCCCACAACCGGCCCTTCAAATTGTACCCAAACAGCAAGTCTCCGTCCAACTCCAGCTTCAGCAAATCCTCAGAAAACGACGATCAAATGGCCAAAACGACGCCGTCGCCGGCAATTCTCCTCCTCACCCTCCTCCTCCTGATCACACCGCCGCCCTCCCAATCCCTCCCCTACTCCCAATACCGCACCCTCTTCTCCCTCGCCCACTCGCTCATGACGCGCGTGGCCAACCTCCGCGCCTCCCGCGGCGACCACGCCGGCTCGGACCGGGCCAGGAACATCGCCGCCAAAATGGAGAGCGGGCTGGGCCTCGGCGTCTGGGGATTCATGTGGTCGGCGGGGTGGGACTACCTCAAGAACTACTCCTGGAGGGAGCTGCCGTACGCGGAGATGTACGGCGCCGCGTCGGAGGCGAGCGAGTTGACGAGGTGGCTCGGTGAGTTGACTCGGAAGGAATCGGACTCCGAGCGAGCCGCTTGGACCGGTCAGAATTACCAAAACGTGTTCAGGGTCTCCACTTCGCTGCTGCGTAGGCTCCTCAGAGTGTTCAGTCACTTGGTACGCACCGTTTTGCTTTGCTTTTTTAACCCGTTAGTTACTCTAGGTAACAAAAAATTACTAGTAGGAAATGACATCTTACCCATACTCACATATTGGGCAGGGAGCTTTGAGAGAAGTGGTGAAGGCAGTTCAAAGAGAGGTGGTGGATGGCGAGCTATTGAAGGACTGTCTTGAATTGGGCAGCAATGACTTTCGAGGTGTGCTTCAGATCCTCAAGGATTTGGGATTACAGTACGGTTCCGCCTCTAGTTCTAAGCACCAAGAACTTTGACATCTCTCTATTCCAAGGTGCTAAGAAATTGCCCCATTTTGTAGTTTCTTGTACGAGAATGAATTCGGTACTTACATTTGTGTTGTAGCTTGGTCTTCATTATCCTTTTCTCTATTTTGTTTCTTAATCTTTGCCCGTGAAGATGGCTCAACTTTCTACATGAGCTCGACCATGAGACTATTAAAGATGCTAGGAACAAAGTCTTACCATATCATTCTGTAATCGTTTCAAGTTTACTCAAGAGAAAAGACAAGTCGCCCTCTTCCAACATAACTAATTAAAGAATAAAAATAAAAAGTCTATGTTCTTACAAATCATGTTCACGCGGTTTCAATTCCAGTGATTACAATACCATCAATCATGGCGTGGCATGATCAGACATTTGAGACCCAGATGCTCAAACAGCTTTTGCCATTGAAGCTCTGAATAAGACTTGGTTTAGGGTCACACGGACCCAGCTGGTCATCATCTTAAATAGGTCATGTGGTGGGTGATGAAATTGAAGAAGCCATACATATCATGGTGTCTGTATGTGCTACTGCTCTGTCATTTTCGTATATATATATATGACTATCGCTAGCTAAGTACCACCTCATCATCAGCTACCCTAACTCAAATATTCTCACTGATTTCGACCAAAAATACTTAATTGGGTATAGCGAGTGCTAAAAATCATGTGCTTATCAATGCTATCATTCCCTCATCTTATCCTTTTCTTATTAGATTGGCACCAGAATTCGACTGGAGGCGAGCTCTGAAAATTATGAAACGAGCAAGGATCTCGGTGCTGATAGTACGTGATGAACTCAATGCGTCAGGCACATTCAAGTCCCACCATGACATTTGCAAGCAAGATTCTACAATTTGTATTGAGCTTTAACTCATTACATGCTTGATAAGGTAAGCAGTATTTACCCCTCATGGTTTTGCTTACCTATTGAAAGAAAAAAACTTGGTACTTATAAGTGAAATTACTTCAAAATAAAATTAACAAATAGTTAAATTAGATTCAACTATTAAATGGCTCTATATCTTTGTGTACAAGCAATAAAACATGCATTGATCTAAATTCTATTCTGTGATCTCCCAAATTGGGTACTCATAAAAATGTGTACTTGACATATAGAACACAGAAACTCGAAAAGGGTTGAATTCCGAGCATGAATTTCTCTTTACCCAGTTCAAACATGATGAAGCACCCCAGTTAAGAAATGACTGTTATTTTCAGTCTCTCTTAAATCCAGAGTAAACTGAGATTGGTTGGGTCGATAATGGTTGAAGCTAGCCACCATTCTTAAATACTGTTTTGGAGTGGACTAGTGCAAAAGGGTCTCCACAGGAAACAGTAGATCATTGGAAAAACACCGACTCAAAATGAGTCAAATGACAACTTCCAGCTCTACAGAGAGACCTATTCTCCCTCTTCTTCCATTTCCATTTTTCTAGTCAATAATGTATGGTAGGGGAATGTGTGATATATGTTGGACTATTAGAGTTCAACTTGAACCTGTAGCTAGTTGGGTATACAATGACTTCCATGGCCTAGACATTGAAGTTGCTCACCTTCCCACAATAAATGGCATGTGTTGGTTGATATATTTTCTACCTCTGTAGCTACACCATGCATGTTCTTGCTAGACATGTTACTGTCGGAAACCTGATCCCCTTAATTTGATCTTTTTCCCATGACCCCTTTTCAAGATCATAGTATATAGTTCTCTTAGCTTTCTGCATTTCTTTTTTAAATTTACTTCATGGATCAGTTCTGCAACCGACTAAATTGAGAGCCAAAGTCAACACAAGATGGACAGAGATTGTATGAGCTAGTTGAGGACCACTGAGTAAGATCTACAAGAAGGTTGCCATGCCAATGCATACAGATCAAACCCTAGCCTGCTTGGTCTTGCCTAATCCGAAACTATGTGTAATCAACATGGTATTCCAAAAAGTGGCATTATTAACTAGCTAGGGGTTCATGTTTCATTTAGGAACAGGTTTTCATCTTTAAAATTAATCATGCTAACGTATTCAAAAGGATGACAGTGAAGATAACCGCCGGAAGTACTGTTTCTGTCGTGAACTCGCGATCGGTATGTATGTTTTGTTCATCATCTCAGTGCATATAAGTATTTAGACAAGGTGCCTCAAAGATGTTTCAGAAAAGATAAAATTGAGAGTAGAGCAAGTTAATGTGGGTACTACTGTTCTACATGCATCTTGTAAGTAGAACAAGAGTTATTTGATGTGCCATTGAGTTGAGGGCATTGAAAGGGTAACTGGTAAAACCAAATGCATGCCTTGCTGCAATATCGGTTGCCATTGAATTATTTATAAGCAGAACCGACAGGGCCAAGATGCTTATTGGTGTGCAGACAACATTTCGATCAAATGCAAAGACTTATGAGGTCTTGGGATGCAAAATCTTATAAACTTTACAAGCTAGAAATTTAGAGCAGAGAGGAGAGGCGTCAGGGAACGACCTTGGCTTCCCATACATTACAGTTTCTCACATTATATCCGCGTGATATTAATGCATTCGAACTAACTCCTCAACTGTAAAAGCTAGGCCATCAAATGCCATTGCTTTTCTCAGTATATATACTCATCAACGTCGCCCCTAAGCTCCTCACACTCACAGACCCAAAACCAGCACCATTCTCCTTTCTCTTCCACCATTTATACCTTTCCCTCTTTAGCTAGAAGAAGCTGCTTCTTCTAGCATCTGACAACTTGATCAGAATTCTCTTTGTTAGCTTGTTTTTAGTATCTTTTGATTTCTTATCATTCGGGCATTATGGTGGGAATGGTGAAGAGAATGTGGGCGGTGTGTGTGGTGGTATTGGTCTTGAACTTGGGGTGGTGCAATATTGGGGCAAGAGCTGAGCCACAAGTGCCTTGCTACTTCATATTTGGGGATTCTTTGGTTGATAATGGCAACAACAACCAGCTTCAGTCCTTGGCTAGAGCTGATTACTTGCCTTATGGGATCGACTTCGGCGGACCAACCGGAAGATTTTCCAATGGGAAAACTACTGTTGATGTTGTTGGTAAGCTAGCTACTCTCTCACTCTTCATTTCTTTGGTTGGTGGATGTACATGCAGCTAGCCTTTAAACCCTGGATGGGAATACATCTGAAATAAGAATAGAGTTAGGTTGGTATCAACTAATCTGTATTAATCATTTATGACAACATCAAAGAGTGAACCTATTCTGTGAGCTTTCCATCGGTTTCTTTCAAGGATCACCGCAAAAATTCACCCCACTCATTTCATTGGGGTAGATGAAAAAGATTACTGCATGTGTAAATAGTCTAGGGAATACTGAATTATGAGTGTATGACTTAATTACTAGAAGTCTAGAACTGTAGAATTCATTAATCATGATACTGACCATCAAGTGTCATTTATATTATGATCTGCAGCTGAGCTTTTGGGTTTTGATGATTACATTCCACCCTATGCAACTGCCAGAGACCAGCAGATACTCAAAGGAGTGAACTTTGCATCTGCAGCTGCTGGAATTAGAGAGGAAACCGGACGCCAACTGGTAATTACAACTCTTCATTGATTCACTACCGCACTATGTTATTTATGTTACGTTGTCATGTTGGAGACTCAATTTGCGACCACACTTATAAAACAAGAGTCAAAGGTGGTCGACATTTCTAACAACATAACATAATATCTGAACGTCCTGATGTATATAATGACTGTTACGAATATTGTAGGGAGGTCGGATCACGTTTAGTGGTCAGGTAAGGAATTACCAGAACACAGTTTCCCAAGTGGTTAACTTGCTAGGCGATGAGGACACAGCTGCTAATTATCTGGGCAAATGCATATACTCTATTGGATTAGGCAGCAATGACTACCTTAACAACTATTTCATGCCCCAATATTACAACACCGGAAATCAATATACCCCTGAGGAATATGCTACTTCTCTGATTCAGGACTACAGCAAGCAACTACAGGTTAGTCGATTTCCTCCCCCTTCCTTGATTCTTTTGTCCTTCATAGCATTGTGCAAAGTAGTAAGAGTCTGGTAACACTAAATGGAAAATATCTTTTGCTAGTTAGGTTGGAAATCTATGTGTATTCAAGTATTTTTTCATATAAGTATGGGTTAAAACTTGATGTATACGAACAGTTGCAGATACTTGATCGATGTTGGTGGTGTTGAATATGCAGATTTTGTACAATTATGGTGCAAGGAAGGTTGTGTTGTTTGGAATTGGTCAAGTAGGTTGCAGCCCAAGTGAATTGGCTCAAAATAGCTCAGATGGCAAAACATGTGTAGCAAAGATAAACTCTGCAAACCAAATCTTCAATGGCAAGCTCAAGGCCCTTGCCAATGAGTTCAACACTAACTTCCCAGATGGAAGATTTATCTTCATAGACTCCTACGCCATTTTTGCTGACATAGTAAACAGCCCTGCACAATATGGTAAATGCACATCCTCGTTTTTAATCTTGAAAACACATGGATTTAATTTGTGGGTGTAACTTCTGCGATGTTCTTATTTTGTTAGCCGATCGACTCTGTTAAATTCTTGACAGAAAGTGATCACATGACGAATTTATGTGATCGCTTGGTGTGTCACACACACCGAACAGACTAAAATCAAGTACATTTCTTGAAAATGTGTTACTAATTCTATCTTCCCTTTTGTATTTCAGGATTTACGAATGTAAATACAGGATGCTGTGGGGTGGGAAGGAACAATGGCCAAATCACATGTCTGCCTTACCAAACTCCTTGTGCAAATCGTGGCGAGTATCTGTTTTGGGATGCATTCCATCCCACTGAAGCTGGAAATGCTGTGGTTGCGAGGAGATCATACAATGCTGTTCGTGCATCTGATGCATACCCAGTTGATATAGCCAGCCTAGCCGCGCTATAGTATAAATCAAACTACGTTGTTTCAGGCTTCTAGCTACCGCTATATATATATATATATATCTTGCAGCTGAATCACGAAGCAGATTCATGTTTGGTTCTTAAGAGTTTTGTACCGTCCAAATTGTTATGTATGTTAATGATCATGTTTATTTGCATTAATCCAAAATGAGTATACCAAGAGATGAGACAAAGTATGCACCAACCTTATCTCAATTCCGTTCTCGTTTTATGACAAGTCTTGTCGTTCTATAGGGCTGATATAGGTAAGCTGAAAAAACCCGGGCTGGGTTTTGGATATCTTGTCGATCAGTTGCATATATATTATTGTTAGGAGTCAAAATCATCATATCGATCTTCTCCAGCTAGCTACCTGTTGATACTGAAAGTGACTGTTCATTGCTTGTTTTGTAATTTGTATGGTTTGTCTACAGATGCGTATGGTATACAAATTTTATTATATTTTTATAGTCACATATTTAGTTTAGTTTGTATGGTATGTAAATTTTTATATTAGAATTTTCTTTGTCAATTATTATAAATGATGAACAGTCATAATTCAAATGGGCCATCAGCCATGGGCCCCTACACGGCGGCTCGGCCTATGCCCGTCCTATAAATTAAGACAGACCCCCACCGAGTTTTCATTTCTTTGACGACGCTTGTTCCTACTCCAATTTGGGTTTTCTGTTACTGCAATGGCTTGTGGGATGAAGCCGTTGGTGGTGGCGATTGCTCTGTCTTGGTTTCTAAGCATGCAACAGCATTTTTCTTCTGCTAATGGAAAGCCACAAGTACCTTGTTTCTTCATCTTTGGAGACTCATTGGCTGACAATGGCAACAACAATGTTCTGGATACTTTGGCTAAAGTCAATTACCAGCCTTATGGTATCGACTTCCCCGGTGGCGCAGCAACCGGAAGATTCAGCAACGGTCGAACCACCGTCGATGTTCTCTGTATGTACCTCTTGTTTACCTCATGCATAATCCAACAAATAGTAGATACTGTAGGTTTCAGTTTGTGGTTTCAGAAGGCTAGGGGCGCTGGGTGGGTGGATATCTTCTTCACCTTTCTTTTTTCTACATTACTTAGACAAGTCACAATTAACTTCAGTCTTTTCGGGTAGAAGTGTAACTGTGTAAGCTCTCTAATATGGTATTAGACTATAAATCTTACAAGTGAATAACAATAATTTGTCGGTCTCAAATAATTGTAGCTGGTGCTTTCGTTAGTGTAGCTGGATATCCTCCATTTTGGGTCCTTATGTTAGATATATAGTTATTTAACTTATTTTAGCATTAATTCATCAATGTGAGATCTAACTCATCTAAGCTTTCTTGTCAAATATATATGTACTAACTAAGCTTGTCCAGTTTTAAGTGCAGGAGTCCAGCAAGACATATGTGGTTTGCATTTAGAAACCCCTCATGTATCCTATATTATACGTTGCTAAGCATTTGGGGTGTAGTAGTATGTGTATTTATAACACAGACTTGTCTAACACTAACTGATTGAACATTTCTTACTAGCTGGAGGGCTTTTACAGTTTGATCGATCCTGCATTACAGTTTGCTATTGGGGTCTCAAATGTTCTTAATTTGGTCTTAAGTAATTCTCTAACATATATGACATCCAAACTCTTATTCCAATAAGTCGCTAGCTATTTGCATGGTTTGCCAATTATCAAACTGCATGCATCACATACTTCTTTTCACATCTCTGTTGTCAATCTGTGTCGACCTAAATTTTTGAAGTTTCGTAGTTGCCGAACAAATACAAGTATTAGACTAGTATACGCTAATGGGAGATTTTCTTATCACAGCTGAGCTTTTAGGCTTCGACAACTAGATTCCACCATTTGCTTTTGCTAATGGCTCTGACATACTTAAAGGTGTGAACTATGCTTGCGGTGCGGCAGGAATTCCAAAAGAAACGGGCAAGCAATTGGTATCTAATTGTTTCTTCATCACTTGATTACTCACTAACTCTGTTTTTAGGTTTTCTGCAAACCTTCCTTTCTGATGTGTCCAAACATTTGAGCAAATATAAGACGTTGTTTTGCAGGGTGCAAGAATCAGCATGGGCAGACAGTTAAAGAACCACAAGATTATAATCTCGCGCATTGCCGACATACTTGGGAACAAGAGGTTATCACACAAACACTTGCACAAGTGCTTATATTCAGTTGGATTGGGCAGCAACGACTACATCAACAATTACTTCGTGCCTCAGTATTACCATACCAGCAAAAAATATACCACTGAGCAATATGCTGAAGTTCTTATCAACCAATATTCTTGGGAAATACTGGTAATTAATTAGTAGTTGCAATTTGATAAGTGAATTAACACGTTTTATATATTTCTTCAAATGTAATTGACAATTGAATTAGACAGCTTTGTTGGTTCTTAATTATATTGTGTTTGTAAAGAGGTTGTACAAGTATGGAGCAAGGAAGGTGGCTTTGGTTGGTGTGGGACTAATAGGCTGCACCCCAAGTGCAATTTCTTCTTTTGTCACAAATGGGTCAGCATGTGTAGACACATTGAACATTGCAGCGCAACAGTTTAACCAAAGGCTTGCATCACTTGTGGATAAGCTCAACAACAATTTGACAGATGCAAAATTCATCTACATTAACAGCTTTGAAATGGGTTCTGGAGATCCTGCAGCTGCTGGTACGTCTGTATGATATGTTATGTTATCAAATTATGAAAGCTCGAGTATTAACCTAATTGATCATGATTTGCGTTTAGAACTTAGAAGTACTGTGACGTAAAATTAAATATCTGCTTGGTTAATTTCAGGCTTCACAGTTTCGAATGTTGGATGTTGTGCGGTAAATGAAGTTGGTCAATGTAAAGTTGACCATACTCCATGCAAGAACAGGACAGAGTACGTGTTCTGGGATGGATTCCATCCTACTGAAGCCTTGAACCGAATCACTGCAGTCAGATCATACAATGCTTTTAACCCTGCAGACACTTATCCCATGGATATTAGTCACCTTGTTCAGCTACAAATAAATAACCCGGCAACCACAGCTACCTAGAATTCTTGCAAAACATTTTTCGATCTGGAATGAAAATAAGGCAGCCTTTGGTTGCTTCAGCTCTCAATTTTCCATTTTATATTTTACTGAAAGATCACAATGATCCAATGTTAACCTCGTCCTCTTAATAAGTTCTATCATATTTTATATTTTACTGAGAGATCACAATATGATCCAATGTTAACCTCGTCCTCTCAATTTTCGAAACAAAACATCTACATACTGTAAAGAATTAGATCAGTGAAAATTAATCTCCAGAAGTAAACCATACACCAGTAGGTCCCTCTGGTAGAAGATGTCGTCATCTTCGACACGTCAGTTATCATAATGCATATGGTTGAACAAGCCTGGCCAGACAATGATCGACAATATTTTTCTCTTGGTATATATATATATATATATATATATATATATATATATATATATATATATATATATATATATATATATACGAGGACAGAATTCATAAAAGCCCCAACCAATCATACATACTGCTAGGCCAAACTTGATGCAATAATATAGTAGAGTATCTACCTGTATCACTTGCCCGTCATAGATCGATGTGGCTCAAAATGAACTAGTTCTTCATTATTTGTTGAATAGTTGTTTACGTTTACGGTTCCAGTACGTTGTGGAATATGGCAAAGATGTGACAATATATCTTGCTATGAATTAACCCTACGGAAGTCAAATAGTTTCTGTCTCAGTCATCCTTTTCGTTTTTTTAGCCAACGATTTTATCGTTTTATAAACACAGCCACAATAGAGAACTTCCTCTGGAGAATGAAGATAGCTACCTTTCCTTTTCCACCAAACTTGTATGAAGATTAGGTTAGCCCTCAGTGCCTCGTGGGAAATTTCGTCCATAAGTACCAATACCCTGTCTGTTTAAGTCTTCTCCGATTAAGCCTAGCTCCCCTGAAACTTTATTTTATGCTTTTGAATCATTGGGATTCAAACCTGGGGGTTTTCTGTTATTCCAATGGCTTGTGCCATGAAGGTTTTGGTGGTGGTGATCTCTCTTTCTTGGGTACTAAGTATGCAACATTCCTGCTTTGTTCTTGGCAAGCCAGCAGTCCCTTGTTTCTTCATTTTTGGCGACTCTCTGGCTGATAGTGGCAACAACAATGTGCTTAATACTACTGCTAAGGTTAACTACGAGCCGTATGGCGTCGACTTTCCTTATGGACCAACCGGAAGGTTTTGCAACGGTCGCACCACCGTTGATATACTTAGTATGCTCCTCTAACTATTCTTTGCCTTCTTGACTTGTATCTGAGTTTGGTTACATTTCTGTTTAACGATTGCAGATTCTATCGCAAGGTTTGTGCTTTCATACAAATATTCCACATAATATTCCACCTGCTCCATTTTGGATGTTTGTGTTTTGTTCATTCCCAATCTGCCTAGCCATTTCAGTACCAACCACAAAGTGGCCGGCCGGTGATCATATTCCATTATATAATTGTCTCTTAATTGTCCTCCATTATATGTGTGGTGCTTTAGTTTGATGAACATGTTAACGTGATATAAATTGTTAACCATTACTTAATTACCACTTAAGCAGCTTTTCGGATCCAGTAAATATTTTGGACAATGTAGACTTCAACATCAGATAATCTAAGCCTTTGCATAACTACTAATGTGAGATCTTGGACTGAATGCCTAAATTTGTACATGTGATGACAATACAATATCACCCATCTTACTAGCTGAACAAGGAATTCCACATGTAATACGATGTCGATAGCAAGTGTGATATTGAATTCAAAAGTAAATTTATACATATATAAAGGGTTTGTCGACTGCTATACCGTTCGGTATAACATTTGACTAAAAGGAGACCTGTTCAGCAGGTGGTGGTTGGTTGAAAAGATTTTGTCATGAAATATTAGCATGTATGCTGTACCGAACGGTATAGCAGAATTTTCCTATACATATATAATACTTGTATGAAATGGTAAAATTAACACATCAAGTTTGTTAGCTTGGATGATTGTCTACGTCATATTTTGTACTGTTAATTGTCGGAGGTCAGGTGGCAGGGCCGGGCCTAGACAAAGTGAACATAATTTAGGGGCCGGGGCTTAATTATTTCATTTACTTTTCAAAGAGGCAGGTGAGATCCGTGAGAAAATTAAACCATCTCTGCTCGCTCTATTGCAAGCTAATTGATCATCTTCTTCTTACAGCTGAACTTCTGGGATTTGAAAACTACATTCCAGCATTTGCTTATGCTAATGGCTCCGCCATACTCAGCGGTGTAAACTACGCATCCGGTGCATCAGGCATTCGAAGAGAATCCGGGATGACATCGGTACGTATTTATTACATAATATACTTATCAGCTAAGTTGGTTTCGGCACATGAATTATTAGTGTGCTTTCTTGTGCTGCAGGGCACAGTACTCAGCATGGGTAAACAGTTAAAGAACCACAGGAAAACTATCTCGCGCATCATCGGCATGCTTGGAAAGAAAAGCTTGGCCAGAAACTACTTGAACAAGTGCTTATATTCAGTCGCAACAGGCAGCAATGACTACATTAACAATTACTTTTTACCTCAGTACTATAATACTAGTCAAGAATATACACTAGAGGAATATGCCGTAGTTCTTGTCGAACAATATTCTCGGCAAATACTGGTAACATATATTTACTTGGTAGATGTCTTGAACAACAAGATCTACGTCGATTATCGATTCGGCTCTTATATATTGTCATTTTTCTTTTCAGAGATTGTACGAGTATGGAGCAAAGAAGGTTGTTTTGGGTGGACTGGGACTAATAGGCTGCACTCCTGCTGCAATTGCTAGCTATGGCACCAACGGATCATGTTATGAAGAACTCAACTATGCAGCCCAACTTTTCAACCAACAGCTTGTATCTCTTGTTGATCAGCTCAACAGCAATTTGACTGATGCAAATTTCATCTACATTGACAACTACGGAATCGGTTCGGTCAATACTACAAGTCTTGGTATGTTCATAACTGTTAGATCTTCTTCCACTGCCATTACAAGAAGTACAGGATGAAATTAATGTTACACTTTCTTGGTATGTTATTGCAGGATTCACGGTGTCGGATGCTGGGTGCTGTACACTTAACAGCGGTGGCCTGTGTGTGGAAGACTGTAGAAAATGAGACTGATATGAAGAAGAAGGTTTTCTGTATATAATCTTAAGGAAACGATTACAAGCCTACCTCTATTTATATAAAGAGAGAAAACAAGCTAAGAACCAACTATACAGAGTAAGAACCATCAGTCCCTAATAACCTTCCATGAATTGTGGATCTGAACAACTCTAAACTGTAGAGATTGAACCAAAACTGTTTCACAGTTTTGACCAGAAGACATGGAAGAGAGAAGTAAGGGAAGAGACGTGTGACACACAAGTAAGCTATCTCAATACTCCCCCTCAAGCTGGATCGAGGGAATTCCTTGAGCCAAGCTTGGACAGCAGACGCTCAAACTGAGCGGAAGCAAGAATCTTAGTGAACACGTCTGCAAGTTGATCACAAGATCTTGTGTACATAGTCTCAATGAGCTTTGACTGCACTTGATTTCGAATGAAGTGGCAGTCAACTTCGATATGTTTTGTGCGCTCATGGAACACTGGATTTGCTGCAATGTGCATGGCAGCTTGGTTGTCACAATGCAGAGGAATTGGAGATGAATGCTTGATGCCTAAATCTTGGAGAAGAGCTTTAAGCCAAATAAGTTCACAAGCAATGGATGCCATTGCTCGATATTCTGCCTCAGCACTGCTTCTAGCCACCACTGACTGCTTCTTGCTCTTCCAAGTGACGAGATTGCCTCCTACAAATGTGCAGTAGCCTGTTATGGATTTCCTATCAAGGGCATTGCCTGCCCAATCGGAATCAGAGTAGCCTTCAATCTTGAAGTGATCATTTTTGCACATCAAAATTCCACGACTTATGGTTCCTTTCAAGTAGCGCAATATTCTCTTGACAATGCTCAGATGATAAACAGTTGGAGAGTGCATAAACTGACTAATCAAGCTGACTGAGTATGTAAGGTCTGGTCTGGTGATGGTAAGATAAATCAACTTACCAACCAGTTTCTGATAAGTGCTAGGATCAGTGAGAGTTGTACTTGGTGAGTCCAGCTTCAACTTGCTGTGCAATGGAGTTCGAGCAGGTTTACATGCAGTCATGTTTGATTCATCAAGAAGATCAAGGATGTATTTGCGTTGATTTAGAAACAGACCTTGAGTTGAGAGGTCCATCTCTATCCCCAAGAAATACTTTAGAGAACCAAGATCCTTGATGGCAAAAGCTTTATGTAGAGAAGCTTTTAGATTCTGAATTTCTTCTGTGTTGCTGCCAGCAATGATAAGATCATCTACATATACTAATACCACCAATTTTCCAACTTGACTGTTTCTAACAAACAATGAAGAGTCTGAATGGCTTCTTGTAAAACCTGATGCTACAAGAACTGAACTCAATTTAGAGTACCAAGCACGAGGAGATTGCTTCAATCCATATAAGGCCTTGTGAAGCTTACAAACCATGCCAGCTTCATGTTCACGAGGATGTCCTGGAGGCAGTTTCATGTACACATCCTCCTCTAAATCACCATGCAAAAACGCATTCTTTACATCCATTTGACACAAAGTCCAACCATGATTCATTGCAACTGAGAGTAGGACTCTAACTGTATTCATTTTAGCTACAGGGGCAAACGTTTCTTTATAATCAACACCAAACGTTTGAGTAAAGCCACGAGCAACTAACCTTGCTTTGTGTCGTTCGAGAGTGCCATCTGAATGATATTTGAGTTTATAAATCCATCTAGCTCCAACCAGTTTCTGTCCTTTAGGAAGAGGGACAATACTCCACGTCTTGTTCTCATCAAGAGCATTCAATTCATCTTTCATTGCTTGTTGCCATGCTACTGATCTGTTGGCTTCTGCATAGGTACGAGGCTCATATTCTGTGAGAATCTTGCTTACAAAGGCACTGTAAGCATGCTGAGTGTCACTCAATCCGAGCTCAATGGGATACCGTGAAGAGTAAGTAACATAATCTTGCAGCTTTGGAGGAGGATTCCGATCTCGTGGAGGATTCCTTCGAGGTAAAGATGGAACTTGTTGAACTGTCTCAGGATCTACTTCCTGGTCACTTGTTTCTGCACATGGCTGCTCAGTGTCACTACTGTGAATGACTTCATCATGAGTTGGAGTTGATGTGGTTGAAGTGGGGGTTGGAAGAACCTCAGTCATAGGAAACACTTCAGTTAAACACTCCCCCTGAAGATCACCAGCTGTGCACTGATAAAAGGACTCATTCTCATGAAACACAACATCTCTAGACACAAAAAATTTTCGTGTCAAGGGATTGTAACATTTATATCCCTTTTGTGTAGAGGAATAACCAAGGAACATGCACTTAATTGATCTGGGATCCAGCTTGTCTCGTTTATCAGATTGAACATGCACAAAACATGTGCATCCAAATGTTCGAAGATGAGAAATGTCAATTTTCCTACCCTTGAGCAGCTCAAATGGTGACTTAAAATCCAGAACACTACTTGGCAGCCTGTTGATCAGGTATGCTGCTGATTGAACACTTTGGGACCAAAATCTCTTTGGAACATGGGATTGCAGCATAAGAGCTCTTGCTTTTTCCAGTAAATCTCTATTTTTGCGCTCAGCTATCCCATTTTGTTGTGGAGTTCCCACACAGCTTGTTTGGTGTATGATGCCATGATCACTAAGATACTGTTTCATGATTTTAGAAGTGTACTCGGTCCCATTGTCAGACCTTAGAGTTCCCAATTTTGAAGAAAATTGATTCATGATCAAATTATGGAAGTCTTGAAAACATTTAAACACTTCACTTTTGAGTTTGAGCAGATAAACAAAAGTAGATCGAGAGAAATCATCAATGAAAGTAACATAAAATCGATAACCATCAAAAGAGTCAATAGAGGCTGGACCCCATACATCAGAATGCACTAGTTCAAAAGGCTTAGTTGATCTTGAGTGTGAGAGTTTAAAAGGAAGCCTAGTCTGCTTAGATAAATGGCAGATCTCACACTCATGAGCAACTTTACAAAAATTTGGAAATAGCCTAGACAAAACAGGAAAAGAAGGGTGTGCAAGTCGTCTGTGCCACAGCTTTTGTTGAGAAGCATTGGAGTTGAGCAGAAAACACTTTGAAAGACTTGAGTTGGTGGAAATGAAGTAAAGTCCATTTAGGAAGAAGCCTTCACCAATCTTCATCTTTGTGACTCGATCCTGAAAAATGATATTGTCAGCAGAGAAAATAGCAAGACAATGCAGGATTCGAGTCAATTTTCCAACAGACAACAATTTAAAAGGGAAAGAAGGCACAAACAATGCAGAAGACTCAATGACGTCTGAGAAAATTTTAATTTTGCCTTTTCCAGAGATGGGAACATTACTGCCATTAGCAATAGAGACATGAGAAGGTGTTTTTGATTTTTCAAAAAAAGAAAGATCTTTGAAATCATTTGTGATATGCTCGGAAGCACCAGAGTCTACAATCCAAAACTCTCCATTTTTACTCAAATCAATAGCTGTTGAGAGAGCGCAAATGATACCTGGGATGTCATCAGTAGAAGCAAAGCTTGTTTCTTCAAGGAAGCCTGCAAACTTCCCAAGTAGAGCAGTTGAGTTTCCTCCATTCCTTTCCAGACTTCCCTTTTTGCTTTGAAGAAAGTTTGCAAACTCATTTATGAGTGTGATAGGATTGGAGGTGAAATTGCTCATTTCTTCTGATGTGGTGCTCAACTTTGCTCTAGGATTGGATGGGTAAGAGTTTCTGCTAGTTCTTGGGTCATCATTCCACTTTGGCTTCAGATCAGGGTGAAGTATCCAGCAAGTTTCTTTCTTGTGTCCTACGCCAGTTCTTCCAATGCTCTCACAATGAGTGCATTTTAAGTCTGGCCTCTTCCCTCGATAAGGTCTGTTGCTGGAGAATGCTCTAGGCTCAAAGTTAGTTGCATCAGTCTCTCCAACTGCAACATTAGCATTCATGACCTTTCTTCTTACTTCTTCTCTATGAATAGTGCTACACACCATTTCAAGGCTGGGAAGCTCTGGTGTCATCAACAGGTAACCTTTGAGATCTTCATATTCAGATCCAAGACCAGCTAGGAGCTGAAAGACTTTATCCTCCTCAGCACGTTTGAGAAGAGTTACAGAATCAGTTGTATGAGGCCTGTACAGATTTAACTCGTTCCACTTTGTTTTCAAAGTTCCCAAATATTGAACAAAGTTCGAGTTACCTTGCTGAAGTTCTCCCAACTCCTTTTTTAGCTGAAAGATTCTAGCAGCATTGTTCAGATCTCCATACATATCTTTAACAGCTTTCCACAAGTGTAGAGAAGATTCGGAGAAGTTGAAAATTTCTGCAATCTTTGGCTCCATGGAATTAAGCAGCCAAGACATCACCAGCTGATCTTGAGATTGCCATGCTTCAAAGTCAGGTGATGAAGATGCAGGAACTTTACTCTTTTCACTAATAAAGCTAAGTTTGGATCTTCCTCCAAGTGCCAGAGTAATGGCTCTTGCCCAGGAGATGTAGTTGAACTCATTCAGAAGGGTTGAGCTGAGACGTTGATTTGGGTTAGTATCAACCATCTCAGGCCTGGAAGAGGATGAAGACGAAACTTTCTCACCGCCTTCAGACATGATGCAGGCCTTTTATGAACGAAGAGTCTATGAAATGAAACAGAAGCAGGTCCTATGAGGATCACTGCTCTGATACCATGTAGAAAATGAGACTGATATGAAGAAGAAGGTTTTCTGTATATAATCTTAAGGAAACGATTACAAGCCTACCTCTATTTATATAAAGAGAGAAAACAAGCTAAGAACCAACTATACAGAGTAAGAACCATCAGTCCCTAATAACCTTCCATGAATTGTGGATCTGAACAACTCTAAACTGTAGAGATTGAACCAAAACTGTTTCACAGTTTTGACCAGAAGACATGGAAGAGAGAAGTAAGGGAAGAGACGTGTGACACACAAGTAAGCTATCTCAATAAAGACTCAACTCCATGCGAAGATAGGAGTGAGTATGTGTTTTGGGACGGGTTCCATCCTACTGAGGCTTTTAATCGGATCAGTGCTAACAAAAGCTACAGTTCGTATGAGTCTGCGGACACTTATCCGATGGATGTTAGTCAACTAGTTGAGCTAGAGTTCAATCCTCTGGTGGCAGAGATGTAGATACCTCGAGGCTATGGAAATAAAATTTTAGTGGAAATAAAAGCTGTTTCTTTAACCAAATTATCAAGGGTTACATGAATTGCATCAAAAGTAAGATTGCATCATGAATCGCATCCAGACCCTACTCATCAACGTACGTTTCATATATCTGCAAATCATTCGAAATTTGATTCAATAGAAACATGTTTACATGATCACCTAACTAGCAGTGCATGATAAGGATTTTTCATACTTTATCAACGGTTTGGGATTAAAAGAATTAAGTGTTTTTAATCTCTGTCAATTATATAGCTAGTGCGACATCAAATTTTAGAATCCGACTTGAGAATCATGTAGGATCAAAGGAACCAAATGTTAAGATTGAAGCCATATGCATGCCATATATCATCGTATGGAAGAAGATTTCTGCGGGACTGGAAATGACTATTTAGCTGGGTGTGGATCATGGGCTTCAACAGAACCGCGCTTCATTTCTGTTCCTTATATAACTAGTACTTTCGTAATTACATTCTAGGAAGTTCGAGTCTAATTGAATTTATGTACATCTCAACGTGCTATGTAAAATTGATCACCCTCTTTCAGCATGATTGAAGTTTGTTGAAGGCTTAATGCTATCTACATCATCTTAGGCATGTAAGAGATTCATTAAGTAACAAAAAGTCATAATGAATTAGGGAAGATCCATACATTATAAGTTAGATATCAAATTGAGTACATATCGAAATAAGTATGTAATCTTAGAAACATTATGAATAAAAGTAGAAAATATTTGAACAACCGAACTATGACGATGACAGAAGAATTGATTCCTACAAGAGCCAGATCTACTCCAAAGTCCAAATTGATCGGCTAGCTAGCAGCATGGTAACCTCATCACATATATGGAAGATTAGGGAAGCTTATGGACAATATATATATATATATATATATATATATATATATATATATATATATATATATATATAGCCATCATACTTATTCTCACCACAAAAGATTATTCATTTTCCTTTCCAAAAGGATTTATAATTCCTTTGCAACTCCAAGTCAAGTCATGCACTGATGATGGGTGCCTGATGGGTAATCCTTAAAACCTGGAATCCCACACCCATTTTCAGTAACTTGCACGCCAAATCTTTCAGTTTAGTTCCCAATTATGACCATCTATTTCTTTGTTTGATTGCCCAGAAATTAAGGTCTCAAACAGCATTGAGAAGAATGGGGTTTTGAAATGAGCTCAATGATGGCTGGAGGATGGAGTGCAAATTAGATGGGTACGTACTCCTTATCTCAAACCCATTTTCAATATATATATATATATTTATATGTTTTTAATGGCCAAATAGGTATCAATCTTGAAGGCAATCAGTTGGCATTCCCCTACTTTGGCTTCATATATATGTAACAATATTTCGTTGCCATCTAAACTCCTCCACGACTCAATTTTCTTTGCATATTTGTTCTGATAATACATAGCTAGCTAGCTCCAGTCCCTCCGTTTCTTTCATTCTTTGTACACCAGCTAGCTTTCATTTTCCTAATTATATTCTAATGGCAAAAGATACACAGAAATGGTTAACGGTGATTACTGTTTTGGTGGTTTCATTATCACAATCTTGTGTTCTTGGAGAGTCACAAGTGCCTTGCTTCTTCATTTTCGGTGATTCATTGGCCGATAACGGCAATAACAACCTCCTCGAGACTTCGGCCAAAGTGAATTACGCGCCGTACGGAATTGATTATCCTGGTGGAGTACCAACAGGAAGATTTTCCAATGGCAAAACTACTGTTGATATACTAGGTTGTATTCCATATATATCATTCTCTTTTAAATTGCATCTGTATGTGAACTCTCAGTCAGTTTGTTCAGCTAAACATATGTACCTGATTTAACTAGTTAGTTTGCATCTGTTTGTACAGTAGATTTCTTTGCAAGGCATGCCAAATATGAGGCCAGCTACTAAATTAAAACTGACTTACGAACATATATTTGCAGCTGAATTTCTGGGATTTGAGACTCCCATCCCACCATTTGCTACTACTATAGGACAGGACACTGTTAAAGGTCTCAATTATGCATCTGGCGCCGCAGGGATTCGAGCAGAAACTGGCTCCAATCTGGTAATTATTCCCACAAGACTTGGTTACATATGCAGATATTCAACTAGCTAGTATCATGTGCCGACATTGCACTGAGTTATTCACAATATCTACCTGTGCTTGCAGGGTGGTCACATCAGCTTAGATCACCAGTTACAGAATCACCAAATCACAATCTTGCGCATTGCTTCGATTCTTAGAACAAATAAACAACAGACCTTTCAGTACTTTAACAAGTGCCTATACTCAGTCGGAATGGGTAACAACGATTACATTAACAATTACTTCATGCCTCAGTTCTTTCCCACCAGCAAGAGATATACCCCTGAACAATATGCTTCAGTTCTTATAGATCAATATACTCGCCAAATACTGGTTAGTATTTCAACTTTCCATGGTCTATATTTTTGAGATTTGAATGCTAGTACTTAAATTTGTCGATGTGAAACTGATTGGTGAGGTTGGTATTGTTTATTGAAGACCTTGTACAACCAGTATGGGGCAAGGAATGTTGTCTTGGTTGGACTGGGACTAATAGGTTGCACTCCTAATGCAATTTCGAAAGCGAATGGGACAGCATGTGTAGATGAATTGAACAGTGCAGCCCAGCTTTTTAACCAAAAGCTTGTATCTCTTGTTAATCAGCTCAACACCAATTTGACTAATGCAAAATTCATCTATGTCAACAGTACTGGAATGAGTTCAGAGGATCCTACTTCTGTTGGTAAGTACATATATCATCTTTCTATTAGGATTCAAGGCATTTTTGAAGCTCTGTTATGCTTTTAGAACTAGTACGTAGTACCTTTAGTTTTCCAAACCCTAGCTATTAAGTAACACTCTTGATCATCCACAAGTGCTTTAATATTGCCAATTAAACCCTAAACTGCATCTGGGGACTAATTGAGCTTTTTATTTTCATAATCACAGGACTCAAGGTTTTGAATGTTGGGTGTTGTCCAGTGGATAATGTTGGACAATGCATTCGTTCCGGAACTCCATGCCAGAATAGGAGTGAGTATGTGTTCTGGGACTCATTCCACCCTACTGAGGCAGTGAACCGAATCACTGCATTCAGAACATACACTAGTGTCCAGCCCACTGATAATTATCCTATGGATGTCAGTCACCTAGTTCATCTTAACCTATAATCCTGCAGCTTTAGAAAAATCAAAGAAAATGACTTTTCACGTTGAATTTCAACAAGTCATTAAACTGTAATCTTCGCAAGCTAGCAATAAACAATTTTTTTCTAATTAACAAATGTATGAATCAAAACGTAACCAATATTTACGAGTTGATCTACTACGTATATGCTTGAATATCAGATGTATTAAAAGATGCACACTAAATATTATAAAAGATCAATTACGAATTCAACTGTTAAAAGTGTATATCTCACAGAATCTTAGAACATAGTGCTGCAGAATTAAGTAATAATTATACAAGCAAGAGATCCCATTTTAGTACTTGGTGTAATTCCAATACTAACTAAGGGAGAGGTTTTTTTTCAATTAACCACAAAGCAAACCTGATTTCCGCTCAACTCATACTTAACAAAGTACTACTTGTAGCTAGCAAGCTATCATCTGGTGCCATAATACATATGCGCCCTCCATTGAATATGAAGTCAGTAGAAACCAGGCCAACATACGTATATATCAACTGTAAAGAGAAAAAAAAGTGCAGTTAAACTGTGACACATAGTACAAACAGGCAATTGCTATAGCTGTGTTTACTGTACTTACACCAACTGAAGGGAAACTTGGTCATGGTTCGAGTACTGATGAATATTGGGTTGCAAAGCATTCACTTGAAAATAGTTGCGAGCCTCATGAAAGGGCTGAGTCGGCTGCACGATCTCATAGCTTCCATGCCCTCCTGCAATTGCATTTATGCTCAGCTGTTGCCTCTCATTCTCAGCTATCTGCCCCTTCCACCACAATTCACATGAATCACTAATAGGTACTACAAGTGCTAACAGAACACAAGAACAAGAATATCGACACAATATAGAGTTGTATTTTCATAGAGAGAGAGAGACCTTTGCTCGGAGGAGCTGGTTATTGTTATGCAAGTCAAGTTCCTGCAATGCAGAAAAGTAAATAAAAAGTATTAATAGATTTTGATATGTTCAGTATGAGTGCAACTTCGTAAGGTAACACAGAATATTGGCAAGTAAATTAAGACTGCATTCTTAGAAAACTTAGAAGATGCATGAACCATAGAATTAGTCATTACATCTTTGACAACAGAATGGCCAAGTGAGGTGTCAGTTAAAACTCCAGAATAACTAAGCGAGTTAAATGCATATAAGTGTAAATTTATATGGTAATTAAGTACAGGGAAGGCATCCATAAGTTGCTAACAACAGGCTCAAAAATGTGTTCATAACCTATCTCATATGTCCAGGAAAACAATGTGCAGGAGGAAGTAATGATAAATGAGCCGCTCGAAGAGTGGACATACCCTTTTCTGCATGTACTCAATTTCGGCAAACAAGAGTTCATTCTGAGAGAGTTCAAATAAAAAAGGTAAAAAAAGTCAGTGGTAATTATGTCAAAATCCACCGCAAACAATATCAGATACTCAGATTGTAGCTATACCTTCTTGGATCTAATTCTGGTAATTGCTCTCTCAAGTTTACTCTCCATGCTCTTGAGCTCCTTGATAGTCATATTGCTTAAACCCTCAGCCATATAACCCCTGGATATCAACAGCTTGTCAATATTTGCCAAGCTGAAACTTTTTTTGTCATTTAGTTAATTAATTATAGGATTGACCTAGGCTCTCAGGGCCGCTCACGCAAGGTGGCGTTAAGAATAAAAAAATTATTTAATTTTAACTAGAACAACATATTATATTAAATTATTATGTATGATTTATATAATTTATTTGTTGTTATATAAATCATTTAACCGTAAACATTATATATGAAATGATATTTATTTGTTGATGACCAAAACCCATACTCATACCCAAATTATATAAAATGATTAAAATTTGGGTATGAGTATGAGTTTTGATATAATGGTTGGAGATGAAATATGAGTTTGAATAGTAATGGGTTTGAGTGAGTTAAAATATAAATATAGGTATAGAAAGAATTGTTAGAGATGCCCTCAGAGATTGATTACCTGTTACTGTTCTGCAAAGCATTTATCTGATTACGCAGCTTGGCAGCTTCTTGCTGATAGTACTGATTTATGATTCATATAGAAACATATACGTTTAGGAGCATTTCAATGTGAGAAAATGAAGATAATTCATTCAGTAAATAGTGAGTTACAATTCATTTAAATTAGAGTTCACAGAGAAACTATATATAACTACATATATTTTTTACAATTCTGAATGCAGATAAACATACATCAAGTTATAATAACCCTTAATAAGTTATGAAAAGGAAATTAACCTTGACACATATTCAAGTATTGCTAGTTCCCACTTCCCAAAAAATTGTCTTTGTTTACACAAAGCAGTTTCATTACTAGCAAAGTATATTAAGCTTCAATATCTTGAAGAATTTTATGTAAAATCTACTATTGTGAAGTATATACATATATACCTGAGTAGTAGCTTCTGAGGCAGATCCATTAGTTGCAGTATCTGCACATGCCTTCTTGTATCGTTCAATCGTTTCTCTAACACTGCTAAGCAATCAAAGCATGAAATAAGATACTATATATGAAGGGTACATATTACAACATCCGGAAGTGACTAATTAACATAAAGCATAATTCTTGACCCGGCCATGATCAAAGTTACAGTTACTCAACATGTTTTATTGAATTATTGTGTGGCATTACATTCATCATCTATTCACACATGCACAACACTGAACGTGAAAGAGAATTTCTGATATCCTCATATACCATTTTGAGATATGAGAAAAGACAGAACCCAAGAATAAAGAATTAGCAGTACTTTGATATAGAACAAGAAAATATATCTCTACTAAAACAAGCAAAAAAATGAAGAATAATCTAAATATGAATCTATGATCATGAATTTTAATAGAAAAGGAATATGCACGCTAATACTTTAGTTTACTGCATATCTACAATGAAAGAATTTGGTTTACACAAAATAGAACTAAATGAGGCACGCCTCAAGGAACCGGAGAAAGATTAAAAAATTTAGCCAAAAGGGTGAGCTAGAACATTATGATATATGTATAGAGGAAAAAGGTCATTGAAGTTTTCCATGGAGAAAAGGGAAATTGAAAATGTTTCTACAAACTAATGCTTGAAGTTGAAAGAATAAAACAGATGTTTGAATGCTCTATATCTGGTAAAGCAAAGACCTGCACTCTTCATTAGCTCAAAAAAAAAAAAAAAAATTTCTAAGCTAGCTACTTAACTGTTTCTAAATTCTAATGAAGAATCAAGAAAATCTCAATGTGGCAAGGAAGAAACCCAGTTGTGTGTTTTGGGTCAATTTCAAATGTGACAGATGTGATACACATCCAAGATTTCAGCTTTCTGCTCAGGAGATAACTAAACAAAACCCCAAATTGAGGATTAAGTAGAAATTATGATAAACCATAAACCTCACACTCGGGCCATTAGACTAGTAGACAAATGAACTCACTCTCTCACTCTCTCAGTTTAACTGAGCCTAATAAAGAAAGACATCTACCTCAGTCAAATTGATCCAACAGCACTCACACTCTTTTCTATGCACCTCTGATAATACCTTAAAACCGTCGAGCTTGTGATTGGCTACATGTTGCCACGATGGCACAGCTCCCCAATCTGATTGGCCGGAATTCACTCTGCCATGTTCTCTCTCCCACCAATTACCCAAGGGATATTACCCTAAACTTTACACTATTACCCACCTCGAAAGGATTTGAAAAACCTACTGACAGTAAATATATAATAAAGAACCTGTCTTTTCTATATGAAACTCCGACGACATTGACAACATCAAAGCCGTCTGTTTCACAAGCACTCATAATAAGCCAAAAGCTCGGAACTTCCCATTGGCTCGCAGATTTCATATCTTTGTTTCTGCACACTCCTCTCTCTCTCTCTCTCTCTCTCTCTCTCTCTCTCTCTCCACACCCTTCAAAACTTGCACAAATATATCTATGCAAGATTCTGAGGAAATTAAAAGTGTCCTCTCCAGAATGCCAACAGTGACTCATTGATGGCAAAGTCGAGAGCTGTGAGCTCATTGGCTGGGGTGACTGAGAGCTTTAAGAGCAAATCTGAAAGAAAACTATAAAGAAAGAGCTATTATTTTCTATGAGATCCAAGAAAGAAGTTGAAATTTAGGGTTCAAGAAGTGAAAAAAAGGAAAGAGAAGTAACCCCACTGTGAATCATGACATAGAACTCTTTTGTCAGAAGTGAGGAACCGAAAAATCTCGAGGTGACGTGACCAAAGATTCTGTGAACCAAAGACCAAAACTAACCCTAACCAGAACACACCCATTTCCCAGAAAAGGTCAGAAATTTAAGGGAAAATAAAACATTTTGGAACTGGGTTTTGATTGGATGGGTAAAAATATCTCATTTTTACTTGATTTAAGGGTGATCCAGTATAGATCTTGGGCCAAGTGATTACTAATTGCAGTTGCTAATAAACCCTAATTAGGTTAAAGCCTCCTGTGTTTGATTTTCCAGGTGAGGAAAGTCAGATTTGGGGAATACCTCATCTTGGTGTGACTAGATGTTGCCTGATTTGGTTGTTAGAACAAAGGTAAACTCCAACACAGTTCAAGGATAACCCATTTGGGTGTTTTGGAAGAAAACCCTAATCTTTTGTGCCCTTTCTTTTTTCCAGTCATGGTTTTATCCTTTTTTTTTATATAGAAAATAAAATGAAATTGTACTTTTACTTTCTTGGTGACCATAACTGATGTGCTATTGAGGAAGTGTCAAGGAGATCGGGGACTGGGCTAATAGGAGCGTGACAGCTTGTGTTGTAGACCATCTTAGCTTCATAGATGACATAAGAGAGTGTTGCACAGAGTGAATGAGAGAGAAAGAGAAACTAAAAAAGAGAAAAAGGAAACAGCATGGAGGAAGGCAAGGAGCTGATCTCAGAGGCCTGCATACATTCCAAAACCCGCTACTAGTTTCCATTTCCATCCCTTATATGCTATTTTTTTTTTATGTATTACACCAGATCTATGCTTCTACCAAACCAAGAGCTAAGAAATTGGTCATAAACAGAAATGAAAAAAAAAAATAACTAGAGCACATAGAAGGAAAAAAAAAAAAGAAGAAGAAAAAAGAAAAAGACAAGTACTGGTTCTTTGGTTCAAGAAAGAGAAAGACAGAATACTCCATCTCAGGCTCTCTCAGCTGAGTACAGAACAATGATTATGTTTCTGTGATTGAATCCACACCCAAAGATCTGTTGCAGAAGCAAGAATCTTCAACACCAGTCTCCAATTACTTTTAAAAACCAAAGTTTTTGCTGCAGTTTTGCCAAGAACACTTCCTTTTTTGCCAAGAACACTTGAAGAAATCACAAAACTTTGTGAAACTTGAACAAAATGAGATGCCATGACTTTGAGGAAATTGAGAAGAACCAATTTAGGATTATACCTGTTGTTGGAATACTCATAGAGGCGGCCACGGTTAGAGAAGACTATGAGGGCAACCTCAGCATCACAGAGCACAGAGAGCTCATAGGCCTTCTTGAGCAAACCATTGCGCCTTTTGCAGAAGGTAACTTGGCGATTGGTGGTGTTTTCGATCCGCTTGATTTCGATCTTTCCCCTTCCCAATCTTCTTTGGGCATCAGCGTCCAGGTCAGTGTTTGGATTGTTTTCATAGGCCATCGTTTCAGCTGAGAATCACAGTCAAGTAGAAAAAGGATGAAAGTTAATGTAGAAATGATAATTATCCATCAAGCAAAAAAGGATCATAATTTTTGTACAAATCAGAATCTCAAAACACAGCTTCTGAATAGTACTAATCTCTCCTATCTAGGGTGTGATCAAGAAAAGCTAGCTTGCTGTTACACTACAACTAACTAGCTCAAGAATTGTGAACTGGTTTTGAAGTTCATTGCTCTTTTGGTTCTTTGACAACAAACATCAGACTGTTGCTGATCTAGCTGTGAACACACAAAAACATGTTATGGACTAAAATAAATTGCCGACTGATGGACTAAAAGGTTTAAAGTTCATTTCTCTTTTGGTTCTTTGACAACAAACATCAAGCAGTAGCTGATCTATCTGTGGAGTGAAAAACATGAATTGGACTAAAACAAGTGAGGCACTGAAGGTTGGATTACCAGTGGTGTTTGAGTATTTTGATCAATACCCAGATAAGAAAACAAAGAAAAGATGGAGATGATGAAAGAAACAGAGAGGTTTCTACCTTTTGGGTTTTTTTCCTTAGACTTCTTTTCTTTCACAAATCTACACAAGGAGATATGCAGAAAATGGAAGCAAGGGGAACTCAGAGAAGGATATTTATAAAGGGAAAAATGATCTTTCCTCCATTATACTAATTTCCAAAACATGGCTTCAATTTTTGATGTGTATGACTAGTTATTATTACAAGGAAAGCTAAGTGGTAGAATACATTTTGTATTGGAGCTGAAGCAAAATTAAAGAGAAACCATGGGAGTCACTCATTTTGATTAAGGGTCCATCAACCGTCCATTTTTACTCATTTATTTATCAAAGGTATATATATTAATTCTTTTACCTGTGAATGATTGATGGGATATCATGTATAGAGGAGGAAGAGAGAAAAATAAAGTACTTTCCATTATTTAATAGGGTGACTGAAATGTTGAGCTAGGTCGAGTTCAACAGCTGCCTAGCCTGTGGATTAGAATCCTTGTTTGCAGAATCACAAAAATTAGGAACAACATTTATACGGAAGGGGGTTCACTCTTTTTTTCTTTGGTTACAACATATTTGAGTGAGCTACCATTCTCGGGTGGGAGAAGTTTAGGTATGACCCCTCATCAAATGATGATTTTCAAAGTGTGGTAGTAATTTGATATCGAGGTAAGAGCTAAGATTTAGGATCGAGTCTAACGAGTTATGCTATCTCTGGCTACGTAAATGTGTTAAATCTAACGAGTTATGCTGTCTCTAGCTACGTAAGTGCATGGTTAATTGATTTTGTACTCATTCCTACTTAATGGCAGTCGAATTTAGAATAAAATAATGAGCCAAATAAATTTACATTAGCTAACCACTATATGTGGTCGAGTTTGTAAGAGTCTAGGTGTAGAATTCTAGTACCCAAGTTCGAAACCTACCGACGCTGATGGAATTGAATCTCAATCTATTCTTGGTGGCTAGGAAGAGAAAGCATTCTGACATGATCCCCCTGCACATATATTAGTCTCTAGGCTTTGAAAGTTTTCGACGAAACCATGTGATTTCAATAAAAAATAATAATAAATTATCGTTAGTTTTTACTAGTAAATTCAATGACAATTCAAGGTTGCGGCGACTGGGTTAGAATGTGGATTGAAGGTTGCGGCGACTCCGAGTTTCTCGGAAGGAAAATCTAGTTTGAAACTGGCATTAGCAAGGCTGGGCTGTAAAATGGATCTAGCTTTGAGCTAGCTGATTTTATCGAGTCAGAGCGGAGGAGGATACCCTAACCCTCGGAGGGTTAGAGGTGATTTTTTATTTTTTATAATAATTGAGCTTCGCTCATTTTGCATTTGAGTATTATATTACATGTCGGGCTAGACCTTCTTGAGTCTTGCTGGTGTGTCGATTTCGTGATGTGTGGTAATTAATTGGAAATTCTTGTATGCACGACATGTATTTACACGACACAATCTTAACCGTTCATAACAATTCATATGTTTGACCACCATGTTTCTATATTATTTCTTTTAATCCTGACCATCCATGTATGTATGTGAAGATACACGCCGTGTACTAAAGATACTCTCGTAATTAATGAGTTCTTAGGGGGTTCAGAAGGCTTTCTGTTTGCCTAGTTCGACTTTCCTGACCTGTCTTGACTCGGGTCTGCATGCACGATATAGTTTTGATAATGGAAGTCACCCATCAACTTCTTTCGAAGGCTTGTACATTTGCATAGTTTATTTTTGGGTGTCAATATGGATTTTGTATGTGAAATCCAGTGAACCCAGTTGTCTGGTTTTCTTGCTGTCCAAAATAATCAGATTGTTCTTAATTGGTTCCAAATCCATTGTAATTTTTGTTTTTATTAATGATCAAAAATGCATATTCATACCTATATATGTTAGTAAACGCATGAATCAAATACACTGAAATCATTCTCATACCTACAAATACATGTTAGTCAACACACAAAACCTCATACACGAGAATATGATTTCCTTTATTTCTATTTTATTGTTCTGAACCAATATGAAAAAGGTGGACTGGTGGTTTTGATGCACAGCATTGCTCTTGCTCTGTTCATACATGTGAGACTTTACTGGTTTACCATACATTAATTTGAACCCTGACTTGGAGTTCCCCATTTGATGTACGTGAGACTCTAGGTACTGTTTAGAATGTGACCATATATAAAACCCTTAGTTGGAGTTACCCTAGGTTTTTGCTGCGGATTCGACCTAACAATGGTGGTTATTAACTAGTAGGTATAGCTATTCCTGATGTAGGACGGATGGCCGAAGAAATCGAGGAACAAATTGATCGTTGCAGGTCCAAACCCGGTGTGCTGCAGGTTTGGCGTTCGGTGTCCGAATGACTTTTATTATACCTGCGTTTTATTAGTTTTTGGGATTTTATGTTTCCTAGTTCTTTTCGGATTGTGTTTTGATTCAATCCTTGGGCTTTTAGGTTTGGTTGTTAGTCGCCCTAGGGTTTTGTTTTCCATATATAAGCACCCTTTTGGGTAGCTGTCATTCAGTTTTTATCGATTATAATTCAGAGCTAAGAGTCTTGGTCCTATAGAGTTCTTCGCTTGAAGACTCTCCACATATCAGGGTTTAACGCTGGTTAGCCCCCCATACTCCTGCTGCGTCAAGTGGTATCAGAGCCAGACGTTCCTATCTCTTTTATCCTTGATCATGGGTGACGCACCGATTACTAGAGCAGACCTAGAAGGTATCCTAGAAGGTGTTACTGTGACTTTTACCGCAGCCCTTGCTACGTTGACCAATCAGGTGAATGAATTGAAGACTGATAATAACAATAGGAAGCGTGGAGAAGGCAGAGCTACTCCTCAACATAAGGTTCCACGAGGGAGAGGAACCACAATTGCTAGCAGCTCTGAGTCTGATTCAGAAGATGAAGTTGTTGATCTGGCGCAATTAGGGCAAGATGATAAGGATTTCAGGATGAAGGTTGATATCCCTTTCTTTAATGGGATGATGAACGTGGAGGAATTTCTGGATTGGCAAATTAAAGTGGACAGATTCATAGAGCATATGAATGTCACGGAACATAAGCAAGTGAAGTTGGTGGCAGCTCGTCTCAAGAGCACTGCGGCAGTGTGGTGGGATAAGTTGGCATTGACAAGAATGAGACAGAGAAAAAAACCCGTCAAGAATTGGCGGAGGATGAAACAGTTGATGACAGAACGATTCCTGCCAGAGGACTATGAACATATTCTTTACAGGATGTACCTAGATTGTGTTCAAGGGGCGAAGACTGTAACATAGTATACCGCTGAGTTTGTGTGTCTTTCTGAGCGTAATGACTTAGGCGAATATGAAGGGCAGAAGGTTGCTCGGTACATCAGTGGGTTGAGACCTTCCATACAAGAGAAGATTGGCTTACAAACTATGTGGTCTGTGACTGAGGCTGCAAGTTTGGCGATAAAAGCGGAGCTGATGGAAATATCCTCTAGAGTTTCTTTTCAGTTCCCAAGATTCACTAGTCAGAGGAGTACTGAAGCCGGGAGCTCTGTGGGAGATAAAGAGAAAACGGTGACGCATAATACGGGTGGAATGACCACTAGGGCTTCTAGTGCTGTTAACAAAGAGGGTGGCGTTTCTGATTTTGGCAGTACTAGCAGGGCAACTCGGGCAGCACCTGTGCAGCGTCCTTTTAACCCTTATGCAAGGCCTTTCCCAGGAACTTGTTATAAGTGTCTACAACCTGGTCATAGATCCAACGAGTGTACTGCACCTCCAAAGGTGGTTAAGGCAGTTCAGGCTTTAGTCGAGGCCTGCGAGGTAGACGAGGCGGAGGAAGGAGGCGATGACTATGAAGGGGCTGAATTTGCAGTGGAAGATTCTCCAGAAAAGGTGAACATTGTATTGCAGAGAATTCTGTTGTCTCCCAGGAAGGAGGACGGTCAACGTAAGAATCTTTTCAGATCGCATTGTTCTGTCAACAACAAGGTGTGTAATTTGATTGTGGATAATGGGAGTTGCGAAAACTTTGTTGCTGAAAAGTTGGTAGAGTATTTACAGTTGCCAACAGAGGCCCATGTGATGCCCTATTCTCTGGGTTGGGTGAAGAAAGGTCCTCAAGTGCGTGTAACCAGAACCTGCAAAGTGCCTGTTTCGATTGGTAAGCATTATAGGGATGAAGTAGTTTGCGATGTTTTAGACATGGATGCTTGTCATATTCTGTTTGGGCGCCCTTGGCAGTATGATGTTGATGTTACTTACAGGGGTCGGGATAATGTGATGTTGTTCACGTGGGGTGAATTTAAGATTGCTATGGCTCCTATGGTGAACTTTGTCAAACCTGCAGAAAAGAAGAGGGAGAATTTTCTAATCTTGTCCAAGAATGAACGAGAGATAGAGGAAGACTTTAAGGAGTCCGAGTTGTGTTGTCCTGTGGTGATTAAAGGGTTGTTTAGTGCAGAAAAAGAACCTGTGGAGATCCCTGAAAAAGTACAACAGTTGCTTAAGGGATTTGAGGAGTTGATTTCTGATGAGCTACCAAATGAGTTACCACCCATGCGAGACATCCAACACCAAATTGATTTTATTCCTGGTGCCAGTTTACCGAATCTTCCCCATTACCGTATGAGTCCTAAGGAGAACGACATCTTGAGGGAGCAGATTGAGGACTTGCTGAAGAAAGGGTTTATTCGTGAGAGCATGAGCCCTTGTGCAGTTTCAGTCCTTCTTGTTCCAAAGAAGGGCAACCAATGGCGGATGTGTGTGGACAGTAGAGCCATCAACAAAATAACTATCAAGTATCGGTTCCATATTCCTCGTTTGGAAGATATGCTTGATGAGTTGGCAGGCTCTATGGTGTTTTCAAAATTAGATCTTCGCAGTGGTTACCATCAGATTCGAATTAAACCAGGAGATGAGTGGAAGACAGCGTTCAAGAGTAAGGATGGTCTTTTTGAGTGGATGGTGATGCCTTTCGGATTATCTAATGCACCTAGCACCTTCATGAGAACCATGACACAAGTTCTTCGTCATTTTCTAGGTGTTTTTGTGGTGGTCTATTTTGATGACATTCTAGTGTACAGCAAGACGAGAGAAGATCACTTGCAGCATTTACAACAGGTTTTGAGTGTCCTACAGGCGAATAAGCTGTACATTAACCTTAAAAAATGTACTTTCTGCACCGACAAACTTCTGTTTCTAGGGTTTGTGGTAGGAATGGATGGAATTCAGGTGGATGAGGAGAAGATTCGTGCCATACGAGACTGGCCAACCCCAAAGACAGTTTCTGAGGTACGTAGTTTTCATGGCTTGGCTACGTTCTACAGAAGGTTTGTTCGACATTTCAGCACCATTACTGCTCCCATTACTGAATGTTTGAAGAAAGGAAAGTTTCACTGGGGAGAGGAACAAGAACGGAGCTTTGCTCTGATAAAGGAGAGACTTTGCTCGGCCCCTGTCCTGGCACTGCCTAACTTTGATAAAATATTTGAGGTGGAGTGTGATGCTAGTGGAGTGGGAGTTGGTGCTGTGTTATCTCAAGAGAAGAGGCCAGTAGCCTTCTTCAGTGAAAAGCTTAGCGAAGCTCGCCAGAGATGGAGTACTTATGACCAGGAGTTCTATGCGGTCTTCCGAGCGTTAAAACAGTGGGAACATTACCTTGTTCAGCGGGAATTTGTCTTATATACAGACCATCAAGCCTTGAAGTTCCTTAACAGTCAGAAGAATGTAGGCAACATGCATGCTCGGTGGGTGAGTTACCTGCAAAGGTTCCCTTTTGTGATTCAACATAAATCTGGTGCCCAAAACCGGGTGGCAGACGCTTTGAGTAGGAGAGCATCCTTGTTGGTGACGTTATCACAAGAGATAGTGGGTTTCGACATGATCAAGAATCTGTATAAAGAGGATGTTGACTTCAAGGAGATTTGGGCCAAATGCAGTAGCAACCATCCAGTTGTGGACTATTACATTAGTGATGGCTATTTGTTCAAAGGTAACCACCCGTGTGCAGTGTGCTGTCTAATGGTGGTGTTGTTCATTGATTTTGCCAATTAAGTCATATATTATCATGATCGAATTGGTTTCTGGAGGTACATGATGCATGTCTCGTTTTCTTACCGACCTAATTGGCATATCATCTTAATCTCAATAGATCTAGATATTGGCACCCCAAATGTGTACGTAATATTGTTGGCATAAGCTACATATCTAGCTCCACATAATATCCAACTTCAACTTTGCTCGCAACTTCATCATCATCATGTACAGGTAATGTTTGGATTAGTTAATGTCAACACATAATGAAAAATACGTATGTCGGACGTACATGTTAAAGAGCCGTATGTACACGTACTATATTTGTTTATATACTTGAACAAACTAAACACCCTCTAATTCTATCTCTAATGAAAATTACAGATGAAATAGTGTACATGTTAAAGAGCTGTACGCATCTAGCTGCTAACTCTAAGCAAGAATGAGTTCTACTACGAGTCTCATACAAGTACATTGCTGATGGAGCACATCAATTATTGAACACACTCGATGACGGTGGAATATCCAATATAAAACAGTAGTAGTATATATGAATTCCATGTATTCACATGTTCTTGTATGATATACATGCAATGTACGTACGTCAATCTATTGTGTATACGATCTTATAGACTACTCTTATACAGTGTTTGATTATCGTGATGATGTACGTGTGGATCCAGGTCTACGTTTGCTTATATATGCAGGTCTAGACTTAAGGGGACCTCGTCGAGACTCTTCTCTTGGAGTCTTGGATGACTTTCACAAATAAGAAAATCTTCGATTCCCAAATCGATCTACTATGAGGACCACCTTGACGGCAACTGCGATCATATACTCCAAATTCCATCTTCCCATATTTTTCTGGTTTAGAAATAAAACCATTGCGTATGAGGTTTAGGTTTATTCTCTAGCTAGCTAGCACATAGCTAGAACTTTATAAAAGGTTTATTCACATACTTTGGAACCCACTTCAAGTTTTGAATAATGACTCTACATCTTAAAGAGTTAAAGAGGATAAAAACGCAATCGCATGCAACATGAAAGTTAAAAACTCATATTCAGTTTAGAAGTATATAAAGAAGATTTTGAAGCAAGCAGTTCAATAGTAAAAGTATTACCGAGTCTATGTAAATTCATGCTAATAATTACCACTTTATTTGTCCCACGGAAAGAACTTGTGGACATCTTCCGATGCATGTAAAAACAAAGTTCAACAGAAAGAAGAACGAAAACAAGTGATCGTGAGGTCTGGAGTTACTGTATACAACACTCACCCAATAAACTTGAATTGATATCACCCTGAGACTCTGTAGCTATGAATTCAGAACTTCTCAACACACATTCTTACTTTTGGATTTTGATCTATCAAGTAGCTATGTTTCACCAAAACTCTGTCATTTCATCGTAAACCCAGAAACCAGACAGGTTTGTATTGTTTAGCTCGGAAGGGAAATATGGGTTTTTTCTTTAGTTCATTTGGAGCTACATAACGTGTTGTTATAATAGAACCACTTTAGGCTTAAGTATCGACTAGCTAGTTAGCATATGAAAATAGCAGGTCTGTAATTAAACATTGAATTGCATTTCTTCAAACTGCTAGTTCGAGCCGAGTGAGATTAACCTGTAAAAACAAAGGGGACCAGAAAACAATTAACAAACGTATGTATGCTGAAAATATACCTTCTCGATCAGCTTGCTTTGAATTCAGTTCTTCAATTCAAATTCTTAGGGTTTTATAAAAACATGAAATGCTACTCAAAATGGTTTGAAATTGTACCGTTCCTACAGTCCTACTCCATATAATTTACATACTAATTACTTTTAGCTATTAATCTTTTGATCCGTGTTCGCTAACTAACTAATTAAGCTGCATATATATGGTGCATCTTCTGAGTTCTTGAGTTCGTGCTACTTACCTGCCTCCCTCGCTCCTTAATTTATATTCGAAGATCGACATGCCTGAACTATCGTGGTGGCTTTCGATCGGTTTCAGGTCAAAGGGTTACATCCCTCCCTCCTTTACACCCACACTTATGGGAAGATTGCCCTGACCTAAATCAGGGTTAGGTCAAAGGGAAGCGCAACACCACACCTCCATCATATCACCATTTTCACTAGGAACATCATATTGATTTCAGTATTTTCATGAATAGAACGTTTATTTTTCGGTAAGGGTTACATCCCTCCCTCCTTTACACCCACACTTATGGGAAGATTGCCCTGACCTAAATCAGGGTTAGGTCAAAGGGAAGCGCAACACCACACCTCCATCATATCACCATTTTCACTAGGAACATCATATTGATTTCAGTATTTTCATGAATAGAACGTTTATTTTTCGGTAAGGGTTACATCCCTCCCTCCTTTACACCCACACTTATGGGAAGATTGCCCTGACCTAAATCAGGGTTAGGTCAAAGGGAAGCGCAACACCACACCTCCATCATATCACCATTTTCACTAGGAACATCATATTGATTTCAGTATTTTCATGAATAGAACGTTTATTAATTTTTCGGTTATTTTTAACTTTGTATTTTTTTCGCATAAGCTTCATTTTGATAGAACTACTTCGTCAAGATTCATTAACGTTGACAGTGATCGTATCGGCCATATATAACATAACTTAATGTTTGCACAATTTATGAAGAGAGGTCGATCATGATATTCACACACTTTTTTGTGTTAGAAATTACATATTATCTATCATTTCGTGTGTTAATTAGAACATACAAAATCTATAAACTATAAAAGCCAGCTAGGAGCCTAATAAAAAGCAGTCATGATCGTCTTAAATTTCAATGAACCCTAATACGGGTAAAAAGAAAAAAGAAAAAAAGAAATTATTGGGATATATTGGGTCCAATAAATTTCCACCTAATTAATACGGTACCTTAATTTAGGCGATACATTTAGAATAAAATGGCTCACAATTTTTTCAATAGCCTACCAAATTTAGTTATGCCAAGTCTACGTAGATGTACGTTGGTAGCAATTATAAATTTATGTACGTGACTTGTACTAATTTCTTTGTTTGGTGATACAATTGATGTGACAATAGAGTCCATATCTTTATGTGATTCATAGTAGTGTTAATGTTTTTTTTTTTTGTATTAACCTTTGGTAGTCTTACTTTGGTGAAAAGAGATTTTCAAATTAGTAATATTGCTGTTAAGCTAGCATGAGTGAAAAAGTTTCTAATTAAGTGCAACAGCTAGCTTCTTTGAGTTTGAGATACTGCGCTCCTCCTGTAATTCTCAAAGGGCCTTAATTTCATCACTTGATTGAGATTCCAGACTACCACTGAAAGCAAACGAGTGTTTGAAGCTTATATCTATGTTTAGCTAAAATCTGTTAGTAGTCGTTTTCAAATGCCCCCACCTGCTGTTTAGGTGTTGCTCTCATAAGCAACCTATCACAACCACTCATATCTTCATCGATCTCGATCTAGTCTAGTTCAATCCCCCCTCCATATATCACACAGTGATCGAAGTGATTATGTAAAAGATTAAAACAAGTTATGCAAGGACCAATGTTCCATGTTTTGTTGCCTCAATTATGATGGCTGGTCTGTTCTGGATTAGCCTGGGGAACCCTGGATTATAGAACAGAAGCATGTTTGATTAGAATTACAGTCGGATGTTGGCACCTCTACTTCTAGCCGTCTATTCCTTCGTACTAGAGACGACTAGAAGGTCTTAGTTTTTCCCTATTCATTGATCTCATTGTGCCGTCGAGGAGCTTTAGATCTCCGGCCAACTTTATTCTTAATCAAAATGATTTCTTTAATTAATTACGAACGACAACACACAATAATCGGTTCTTAAGTGATGAACTCAGAATCTTCCACTAATAACGGATGAAAGATATATATGTCGATCACTAGAACAAATGATATTTAGTCGTCCTTTGTAGTCTTACATGAAACTTAAAGAATCTAGCTCCTTTTAGAGTCAAGGTTCTTACAAAACCAAATGAAAACATTCGTATAATTGGAGAGTTTATGAGTGTTAATTATTGGAGATTAATTTTTTTTTCGAACTATGTAATTTTTCTTGTTTTTATTTAATATAAAATCCGGGAGTGGAGTTGACCGGCTGAGCCTCCCAGCTAGACTGGGTTACAAACCCTTTTGGAAAAAAAAAAAAAAGTATTGGAGATTAATTTGCCAATGGCGGACCTAGGATTTTAGAGTGGGGTGGGCTAAATTTTTTTTATAGATCAATGTATGTGACACCTATATTTGTTGTTATTATGGTAAAATGGGTTCATTTTACGTACTTTTTTCCATGTAGCTAATTGATATCCCTTAAAAAAGCCACATTTAGTTCGATAACCAAAATTCTAAGACAAAATTGCACCTCGCTCTTGAATAAAAGCAAAACCTTCAATTACTAAAAAAAAAACCTAGAGAAAAAAGTAAGAAAAAAATAAAAACGTTAAGTTAATTTATTTTTTTTTTTAAAAACATGTGTAGTCGATAGTCGGTAAACTACCTCCACTGCCCATAGACCAGTCATGAAACTTGTAGACCGACGTCCAGGCTACCTCGCCATGGTGAAAGATCATCAATGCGACATCAGGAAGGTGCTTCTCCAAGCTCCACAAGAAGACACCATGAGAGTATAAATATGTATTAAGTCCCACGTACATCGGAAGTGTAATGGAAGAGGGAACCTTCCTTGTCTATAAAAGGAAGGCTCCCCCTCCAGATCTGATCATCTAACTGAAATGCAATAGAGATCGGGAAAGGTAGTAGGCGGGATAGGCTCAGCCGTCCTTCCCTTATTCCACCCCGCGCGGGATGGGTGCTCTTGTACCCCGCGCGGGATCATTGTATTTGTAACACCAGAGAATGATACATGATTCGAAGTGGACGTAGCCATGTCTCCCGAGGCATGGTGAACCACTATACGTCCTCGTGTTCACTGTTCATACCCCTTAGCTTCGGCATATCCCGTCCGGGATTAATGCAGAAACAACATGCATGCGTTTTAGACGACCGTGTCTAATGCCTTTAAGCAAAATGAAAAATAAATTAAAAAAATGTATCAAGGAAAATATATATCTAACGAAAACAAAAAAGATAACATGTGGACTAAAATTTAACAACATAAGGGATTATATAAATTTGGGGTGTGCTAGTTTTAAATAGGGTAAAATATTGTATAGTTCTTGTTGTTTGAAGTCGATATATGTCTAGTCCTTATGATTTCATTTTAATCTGAATAATCCGTAAAGTCACGATTTTTCATCCAAATAGTCCTTATGGTTTTATTTTAATTTAAATAGTCCTTAAAGTCATGATTTTTCATCCAAATAGTCTTTATGACCTTTAACTGAGAAAATTGTTGGAATGACTATTTGGATGAAAAATCATGACTTTAAGGACTATATAGATTAAAATAAAACCATAAGGACTATTTGGATGAAAAATCGTGACTTTAAAGACTATTCAGATTAAAATAAAACCATAAGGACTAAACAGATGTCGACTTCAAATCATAAGGACTAAACAAATTTCAATTCTTTCAAATAATTAATATTTTGAACTAAAATTAAGCCACAAAGTAAGGTTTCTTTAAAATCTAGGGTGGGCTACACCCATGTGGAGGTACACCTTTGTAATTTGCTTACTTCTTAATTAACTGTTTTCTTAATTAAACCATTAGTCTAACGATTAGTAACTATAATTCAAGACAATGGAACATGGAATATGTCAGCACGCTTTCGTTACTTTATCATATATCCCCCAATAACATGAAATATATATCTACCTCAATCTCTATCTTTTGCTTTCTATTCCAACTGCCTTTAGTAACCAAACACATTGGACAGGCTCAAGTCATTTGCAAATACCATCATTAGTTTACATGTTCTTCTTCCTCAACGTCATCATCGATGTTATTATTCACTGCTCAATATAATTAAGTGATGCCGTGATGGTATTTTGTGACATAAAACTTGGCTCTGGGGTCTCTTATTATGGACTTCTTCTCACTCAAAAAAATACATATAATTGTTCTTCTCCATTTTAGTTCTCCCAATAACACACTAACTAGTTTGAGTAAGATTATTTTGCCTGTCCTAATGTTTTATATAGGCTTATCCTTATAAATCATTACAGGAAATAGCGTCATAGCCGACGGAAACAACTCGTCGTCTAAGACAGACAATTCGTCGCCTAGGATTTTGGCAGACGAATTATCCGTCGACTAAGTTTTGTCGCCTAAGTGTCGTGAGGTAGACACTTAGGCGATGGAACTAAAGTTAGTCGTCGACTAAGAGGGATCCTATCCGACCGACCTTTTCCTGCCTTGTCGACAAACTTGTTCATCGATAAGAACCTTTGTCGACAGAATGTTTGTGTCGGAAAGATTCCTAGCCGACGCAAATTGTTCGTAGTCAATGAAATTGTCATCGGTATGTATGTTTACCGACGAATATTGCATCGTCCTTAAGCGACGAAATATTCGTCGACAAAGTTTTTAACCGACGGACCTTTTCCTACCTTGTTGACAAACTGGTTCGTCGATAAGAACCTTTGTCGACGAAATGTTTGTGTCGGAAAGATTTCTAGCCGACAAATATGATATTGTTTTTAGCCGGCGAAATTGTCGTGAGTATGTATGTTTACCGACAAATATTGCATCGTTTTTAAGCAACGGAATATTTGTTGGCAGAGTTTTAAACAGACAAATTCATAACAGTTCTTAGTCGACGATCGATCTTTGTATTCGTCGGATATGTGGTTTATCTTAAGCGACGAATGTTACTGTTTCCGTCGCCTAAGAGATTTTATTTAGGGTAAAAAAATTGTAATTTTTTTTTATCTTATTCACTGTTTCCAAAAATTACAAATCAGTAACAATAATCAAACACATACAGGCAGGAAGCATTGGATTTTGAAAACATATTCATATATTGATCATGATAACTAGATGGACAAATATTGTTCATATATACAAAATAATGAACTAGGTAGAAAATTGTTCATTCAATCTACCTAAACTATGAATGAAGTACTACAAAATCAATAATGCCAATTGTCATTCTCGTCCAATCCGATGTTATGACAAATTAATACAAGTAGATTAGATCGATCGAAATCCATAATAATGGTTATATTAATCGTACTAATCATAAACTGAGTCGTCCGAATCATCATCTTCCTCAATTTGGTCAGAATATTCATCATCCTCTATATATTCGTCATCTATGAAGCTGTCGTCATCATGATTGGGGTTGCGTTGTAGCGAGTTTACTTCAGATGGTGCAATTAGAATGTAACCTATGAGAGCCGGAACGTGTTGGTTGTTGATACAAATATCCTCAGTATCAAGGACTACATATGGAGATTCCTCTTGATATAGTTCATTCGGTTGATCAGTTGTTGGTTCACTGGGCCCACTCTCATCATCCCCTCCCAATGTAGCTGCACTCTAAATATTCCTATGTGACATCACCTACACCACTTTCCAACCCTCACCCATAGCCGAATCATCAAGATAAAACACTTGTTTCGCCATAGTGGCAAAAATAAACGGCTCATTCTCATATCATACACTATTTGAGTCCACTGATAACAAGCCACGATCCAGAATTGTACTTATTCGTCTGGTTGGGTCAGTATTGAACCATTTTCACTTGAACAACATGAATGACATATCCTTGCCATAGATTAGTTCAATGACACTGATAAGAACCCCGTAGTAGTTGAAATCCACATCCTCAACCCTGACTCCATTTTTTTGGGTGACATGGCCTTCATCTTGTTTTGACGTCACAAACTTAACACCGTTCACAAAAAATCTAACACGAACTCTATCACTTTGGGGTCCTCCAGCCAACAAGTGCAACTCCAGGTCGTAAGAAGCAGGAAAATGCTATTGAATGTGCCTTATCTGTAACAATTTTAATTGAAGCATGTTGTTACATTCTGTAACATAAAAAAACAACACATATTTAATTTATGTAACATCATAGAGAGATAGAAGGTACCCAAATAGGGAAGTAATCAGGAAAATCTCTCTTGTGAATGACTTCGTTACCATCCTGCCTTTCCAAATGGCCAGGACTTCAAGTACCGCTCGGGTTCGTCGCAATGTTAAAGGACAGACCAATGAGCCTCTTTGATCTCTGAATTACTTAATCTTTCAGAATTACTTAACCTGTCATACGATTGAACATCGTTGGAAATAATTGATAGATTGAATTGGCTACTACCCGCTCCAGATGATTCCCCCATTGTGTCTTTATCAGTGCCAGAACTTGTTCCTTTATTTTGGTATATTCTTTTGATCTTTCTGTCAGTTTCAGTTATCTTTGGTTGTTAGTTTCAGTTTTTTTTGTTACATGGTGGTTATTGGAGGTCAGTAAACTTTAGTTGCTTTGTTCAGGAAAATTACTGACCCCCAATAATTTTCCATACTTGAGAGTTTACTACCTCAATATGTCATTATATGATGCTTGTTGGTCTATTCCTTTGATCATTCTGTCAGTTTCAGTTATTTTTGCTGGTTGTCAGTTTTAGTTTTTTTTGTTACAGGGTGGTTATTGGGGGTCAGTAAACTTTGGTTGCTCTGTTCAGAAAAATTATTGACCCCCAATAATTTTTCATACTTGAGAGTTTACTACCTCATTATGTCATTAGAGGATGCTTGAAAGGTATCTAAGTAATAACAATCATCCAGAAACTTTGGTTGCTCTGGTAAGGAAAATTACTGAACCCCAATAATTTTCCACACTTGAACATATATGAGCATAACAAAAACCGGAAGCATTCCAGAGTAAAGAAAAGACTTGGAAAAAGAGTAAAACAAACATCCAAGTATCAAACTGGAAGAAAATCAAGGAAGGGATGTGTTGTATTAAGTAATACAGAAAATTAAAGAGAATCAAACCGAGAAGGAACTGAAGAGCAAACTAAAGCCCGATCTCTATCAATCGACTAAGAGATTCTGATCTAGATCTATTAATGTACGTTGTTCGTATCGCTTAATCTTCACCTTATACCACTGGTTAGAGCCCTAATCTCGTTTGAGAGCACATGACATTGTGATTTCATTTATTGTTGGGGCGTTTTGAATTCGCATATGTGAGAAAATTTCTGCAGCATCTCCTTACAGTTCCTCAAGTGCACGAATATCTATATCTAGTATGGACTCGAGGAACAATAAAGGAAGATCATGTCGAAATATATATACCCACAACCGAAAACGAAACGCACCAACAACAAACGGAATCGCAATGTCATATGCTCCAAAACTGTCCAAATATGGGACAATTCGAAAACCATTTTGTTAGACACAGTCATAACATAATGGTTCTCAAACGGGATTTCTAAGGGTAACAGTATATTGATGAATGTATAAGAAGGGAAACCTTCTAGTGAGGACCCTTAATTTGAGGATTTGTTGAGGACTTTTCGGCTTATCCCACATTTTGATCTTATATCCACATCTTGACCATTTAGTTTATATGTATTTATAAGTATATCATTTCTCTAAATTTTCAACTATATTGAAAATTGTTAAGGCATTCATAAGTGTGATTTATCAATTATAAACTTGAACGGTTCATATTTGACAGATTTGGTTCGTCCATTAATTTGATTTAGTTTGTTATCTTAACAAACATCAATTTGGCTGAAAATTTGTAGAAATAATCTACTCATATAAACCTAAAAACTGAACGGATGAGATGTCAAAATGTGATTGAAAATGAGTCTTTTAAACCGTAAACCGAAAAGTCCTCAACTAGTATTTCATTTAAGAGTTCTCACTAAAAGGGCTCCCTGTATAAGAATATTATAATTCTTAATTACATGATTCATCATTTTATTTTTTATCATACACATGCAAATGAATACACAAATGATTTGTATGAAAACGAAAATTTGATAAACATATTATTCACATAATTATTAATCATACATACAAAAGCTATACACACACAAACATAATATTATACACACATATATACAAACATATATATATATATATATATATATTATAAGTATACATACATATTATACAAGCATATTATACACACAAAAGCTAGATATATACACACACACACTGCAAAAATTTCACCCTTAATTTCAACATCTATATACACTATCAAAGTTACATATATCATACATGCATCAAACATATATATATATTATACGTATACACACAAAAGCTATATATATATACACATTGCAAAAATTTCACCCTTAATTTCAACATGTATATATATACATTATCAAAGTTACATATATCATGCACGCGTCAAGCAATCCAGTAATTATATTATCCTCACAAGTAAGCAACATTCCATCAAAATTGAACCGGCAAAATCACCGGAAAGTTCATCGGAAAATATGCCTAAATGAAGAAAGTAGATGAATTAAAGTAGTTACATACCAATTAGGAGGGAAACAGCTCTTCATGATCGATCAAATTCATGAAGAAAAGCTTCCAAAACTAAATTTGTTCGTTCTCTTCTGGAATCCAAAACTAGATTTAACAATGACCTATTTGTGTTCTCTACTTGGCAGAAGTTGTATAAATTAATTATGTGTTTACTTAGCAGACGAAATATTTCGTCACGTAAGACAAAAGACGTCGGCAAAGAAATATATTCGTTCTGTGTTGTGTCAGGCAATAATGTCATTTCTTAGTCAACAGAACAAAGCGTTGGTTAAGAAAGACATATTTGTCACCCAAGAATGACTTAGCCGACAGCACAGGGTTCGTCGCTCAGGACTCACTAAGCCGACGGAAAATTATTCGTCGCACAAGACCAACGGAAATGTGTCATCGCCTAGGAAGATCTTAGTTGACGGAGAGTGTCGACAGTCAGTTTCTGTCGCCTAAGATTTACTAAGCCGACGAAAAATTGCCGACGGAAAATATTCATCGCCTAGGATTTACTAAGTCGACTGAACTTAGATGACGGATTCTGTTTCGTCAGATAGGAATATCTCAGTCGACGGACATCCTTGACAGTCATTTTCCGTTGCCTAAATCGATCTTAGACGACGGTTATGGGGTCTTATACGATGGTTTTGTTTCTGTCGACGAAGACGAATTTAGTCGACGAAATTATTTTTTTCCGTCGGCTAAGACGATATTTCCTGTAGAGAATTAAGAAAATTTCACTTTAGTTGGTTAAAATCTACCTCCATATGCCGATTTTTCAAAACCCAAGAAGAGTATATATGTACTATGAACCAATTTATGGTTTCTCATGAATTCCAGTTAATTGGAATACTTGTAACAATGTTGATGCAATTGATGTGTGGAGATATATGGAGGAATGTCTATGATCTGCTTGTTACTTTTGACCCATGCCAAACAGAAAATAGAGAGGCACAATTTGAATCTTACAATTCTGGAATTCCCACATCGGGAAATTGAATAATAATACGTTTGAAATAGTATTGGTATTTACAACGGGTAAGATTTTGGACAATTACCTTATTTGAAAACGGGACATAAAACATATCAAAAATGGAAACGTTCCGATGAGGACTTATGATGGATACCAAGTGAGGACTTTCAAATTAGTGGTTTAAACATTAATTGACATTTACAAATTCCAATGTACATATGTCATCCAACCGTTCATTTAAAAGTCCTCACTTAATCTTCATTACAAGGTCCTCATTAGAAGCTCTCCGTCTCCCTCAAATATAGTTCAAAGTCTGAAAGTAAATTATATAAAAATGATACCTAAGTTGGTAGTCAGTCATTTTACTCTAGAGAAGATAAATTTACAATCCTCTCTCAACAATATGATCTTTATGATCTTTTCCAATGGAGGAGACATGTAATAATTACTCAGTATTGTCAATGACATAACCCGAAATGAAGAAATCATCAACAGACGATGAATAGGTAATGTTGAAAATGCAAAATAAGTCGTGTCAAATAATGCCATACATCCAAAGCTTTACTTCACAATTACAAACCTATCACAAAAGGCAATCTCATATTCGACGCGATGATGAGTAAATATTCTCGGATTTACACATGAGATGCATTTACATGCATAATGTGATATACAAAATATGGTTCTCAGCCCAGGTTATCAAAGGGAGAGTTAAAAAGAATCTTGAGAGAATTCACTTGTAATGACTATCAGAGGAGTTGCACAACTGTATCCTACTGTCTTGTGAACAAACTCTCCGCTATCAAGCTGGAAATGGTAATATCTGCTAGCTGTTTGGACATCCATACAAGATCCCCTTTTTATATGCTACGAGAGGAACATGATGAACGGCTTCTGCTGCTCGTACTGATATTATCTTTCCTCAACATGGCTTCTAGATTTGCAAAGCATTTCAATGGTCTAACCTGCAAATATTACATGGAAGCAAGAAAAGGACTTCTTCAGCAAGTATATGTAGGAATGTAAAAGTCAAACAAAGTCACAGCAGGAAACCACCATCGTGTTGTAACAATTCCCAAAACTGTTGAATAATACTTCATGAACTCGAACAGTATTTCAGGATTGGATTGCAGGCCATTTAATAACATCAAATACCACATGTAAAGTTTTGTCCAGTTATTTAGTTTCTCAAATTCATTTGCTAATACTTATTCCAGAGAAACAAATCCAGAGAGAGAGAGAGAAAGCAGACCTTCCAACGCCTTTTATGGCCAATGGTGTTATAAATAAATTCCAGCCTCAAGATTATTTGCCTAAACGATGGTCTTTTAGCTGGTTTCTCATTCCAGCACTCCTCAATTAACCTGTGAAAAGGTATTAGAACAAGATCAGATAACTTTCGACCATAATGCAAGAGGACACACAGAGTTATAGAAACAAAATTTAATCAACTTCTGGAAGTCAAATGCTACACTTGATGATACTATCAGGATGAGAAACTACACAAAACATGCTGGCAAAGAAGTAAGATGAAGGGGTTCGCATTGTCAGAAACACCAATAACACAATGGCCGTTAGTAGTGAGACCAGTGACCAAAATTCCAGAGAAAAACTAGAAAATGGACAATGACTAATCAATAAATGCAGAGAAAGTTATTTTAGCAATACACTTACTCTTTAAGGCCATGTGTATAACGCTTCACTGGAGCTCTGAAAGGTGGGCGGTCTTTTGCAACATATACTTTTGGAACTTCTTTATCTGGCTTGGCAGCGAATGGTGGGCAGCCTTCTATCATCTGATACAGCACACAAAGGTCAGTAATGAAGCTTGATTGATTCATTGATTCTCATGCTTAACAAATGGTCATCTTCTTCATGATAAACCAACATATATCTTTTATGAATTAATTTAAACTCTATGATAATAAACCCATGATGAAAGAGACAGTTGATGTATAACATGGGTATGCAACTATTCACTGGCATGTCAGTAATTTCATACATAGAAATAGTCTAGGATTCAGAAATGAGCCATCTACCTCCTGTAAGATTAAAGCAAAGGAGAATACATCCACTTTTGTATCATATTCTTCATTCTTGGAAACCTCAGGAGCTATGTATCGACCTGTCAATGGAAATCAACAACTGACCGAGTCACTCACAATCTACAACTTCAGCTAAAGGCATGTAAGTTTCCAGAATGGAGGGCTACTAAACTATAGATAAGTATATTTGTATGGGCAAAAACTCAACATAAATACTTTTTCCCCTTTCAGAAAGGTACTACCTAGGCGACATTGCACCTAAGCAACATACAGTATTAGTTTGGTAAGGATCCAGTCAATACAGTATTGCCCAGAAGCAAGCACTCACATGAAGTGTCTTGACAAATCAAAGGCTTATCTTCTTTAACTGTCAGCAACTTGCTAACTCCAAAATCAGCAACTTTTATGGTCCCAGAATCATCTCGCAAAATATTTCTGCCATGACACTAGTTAGCAACATAAAAAGAAAAGGCTGCTGCCACTATAAAGGCCATTAAGGGAAACAACAGAATCCATTTCTAAACTTTTAATGATAATATGAACACGAGTTATTCAGGTGAAAGACCTGTAAACAAAGAAAAGTACTTAACAAAAAAAGGGCCTCTTGCTCAATGATAAGGCCAAAATGGAGATAAGGAAGAAGAAGACGAAAGAGAAGAAACTTACGAAGGCTCAAGGTCACGATGAATAATTGGTGCTGGTTTATTTTCATGCAAATAACTCATTCCCCTGTCCAGAGAAAACGTGGTCAAGATATCTATTCAAGCAATAACAAATAATATTGCTCTCAGAACAAAGTAAGCAACCAAATCACAAGTTAGGTTTTATCGACCAAGCCTCAATGTGTACAGTCTTTACTTCTGAAGCATGTATTGTTGAATAAGTAAATTAGTTTTTAGTTTTTTCACTTCTAATGGCCTTTGATACAGGAATGAAGATAAGATCTTGCACATATAAATCCAACTATATTTCCGGAGCATCCAAGCATAAAAACTCTAACAACAAAGTTGTTAAGAAATTATATCTAGAAGATTTCAGGACTTGAAGCAAAGGACAAATTCAGGAGTTGGTTTGATTTAGGCAAGAATGCTTTTGAAAGTACAAAAACTGATGCAGTCATTCAGATCCAGGATGTGTATGCTTGATAAGATGCTTATTTCCACTAAACTAGGTAGCATATATATTTTTTCATTCCCTATTCTACTCTGTCACAAGAGGGAAAAGACATATCAACATGCAAATCAAGTGAAAAGAAAAAAAAAATTAAAGTAAAGAAAATGGTGTCTCATTTTTTTTTTCAGAGCCTCTGCTAAGGCCAAGACATTTTAAATCCAGTGTTAAATCTTGGGGGACAACAACAAACAGAACACATACTTTCGTTTGCGATGCCAAAAAAGGGAGAATAGAAGATGATAATAAAGGAAATGCTCATTAGCTTACTAATAGAAGCCATCACCACTTATTAATCAACTGGGATAAAGAACCACATTCTAATCAAGGAAGATATTACATTAAAATGGACTATAACTCTGAAATTCAATCTATATGTAAGATATATTAATGACATCTTTCCTCTTTGGATCACACTGTACTCCTGCATTTGAGTTTTTAACAAACGACCTCCTTTGTAAATGCAATGAATAGTTTATTCTAACCGGAAAATTATAATCCTTCTGATCTGTAATGTGTTTATATTCAGAAAACGATAATCAAGGCTAAATCAAAAGCATAACAGACCTTGCAATATCAAGTGCAAATCTTACAGCTGTCGATGGTTTCAATGCTCCTTTTCTTTTTAAAAATACACGAAGGTCTCCCTGCAATAAGGCCACAACAAAATAAAGATCACAAAATTCTAGATATGAAGCTTCAAGCTAGCTACTCTGTGTTCCGGTACACTTCCATACACCTCTATAGAGGAAAATCAACTCAGCAAAAGGCTCTATGTTACCCAGGACTCTAACCTGACAGGCCAAAAAGAAAACAAAAACAAGAAGAAAGAATATGATACAGAACATATAAACAAGGTTATGCCAATTTGATTCTGCAGAATGTATCTGTAGAGCCCTATTTTGAGCACTAATATAGACCAGAGAGCACAGCGATCAAAAGAATGAAGCACCTCAAGCATTTTACTTCAGACTACATACTAAAGCATGAGCTTTTGTTAAAACATTATAAAATATAACCATTTCTCCAACAATACGAAGGCACAAATATTGCAACCATTCCAAATATTGTAGAAAGAATGAAGTACCACATACAAGCACAGACAAGGAACAAACCTTAGGCAAGTATTCTGTTACAATCATCATAGGACTACTTTGAGTCACTGCACCCAGAAATTGCACCACATTTGGATGCCGTATCTTTTGAAGCAATGCAAGCTCATCCCGAAACGCCTTCCTGCAGAATGACCAAAATTGACCCATAACTTCAAAGACCATAAAAGAAAAAAAGAAAGAAAATGAATTGGAAAACTGATGAGTAGCTCACAAACAACGCACACTTTCTCCTCATCAACAATCAGTTCCTCCCCAAGCCTTTTCACAGCAACCTCTATTCCCCGCCAAGATGCCAAATGAAATGTTCCCTGGAACAAATGAACACAACTAATTAGACAGCTAATTCAAACACTTCTCATAACACATTCAACCCGTAGCAAATCGACACCTTAACATATCTCATTTTACCTTGGTTATTTCAACACTGTTAGTAAAATCAAGCTCCTTGGGATCAATTTCATATTCCGGAACTTCCCTCGCATACTTAACCTGCATTGGTGCCATCTGAAAATCAAACCAGCACAATAACATAAGCAAATCAAACAAAACCAGCTCAGTAAATCAAGAATCACTACCGTAAAAATAAAATAAAATAAATCACCAGAGGCTTTGCTCCACGCTTCTCCAGAAGCTTGATCACCTCCTGGTTCTTATAGTATATAGCATCTGCAAGAGGCTGTTCCAAATCAAATCCAGACCGTCAATCTCAAATCTTTCACAACATTTTCATCCACATTTTTCTAATCATAAACACATAATAACGGTTAAGCAACTAATTAAGCAAAGACTAAAGCTTAACGAGCACAGCGGACTTACGGTGCTCCCCCAGCGATCCTTAGTATCGACCTCAGCTCCGCGCTCGAGCAGCAGCGAAACGACGTCGGAGTAGCCCTGACACGCGGCGACATGCAGCGCCGTCCGATTATCGATGTCACGGAAATTGACGTCGATACCGGAATCCAGAAGCTCCTTAATCCCGTCCAGGTCGGCTTCATTGGCCAAGTACATAAGCCTCACACGTGGATCGATCACCTCCACCTCGTCCTCCTCCTCCGCGTCTCCGGCGTTGAGCTCATTCTCCGGCGCCAGAGACGACTGCTTGCCCAGTGTGAACCTCAACGGCGTCGTTTTCACATCCATTTGTGCGAAGTTCTCTCTCTCTGTTTTTGTTTTGCTATATACGCGACGCTTTTGTAGGGAGGAAGCCAAAAAGGCGTGTGTGTAGCTGTAAGTTCTTCTTTTCTGTTTTCTTTTTTCTTTTTCTTTTTCTTTTTCTTTTTTATATTCGTCCTTTTATACTTTAGCGCGTTGGCGATTGGGGGGAAATGGGAGCGCGTGGGGGGAAGGTTCGACGCGACGACGGCGCAGGGTAAGTGGTGTTTAGCTAATGTGCGCTGGGGTGGTGACTGCCCCATCAACGAACGGGTCGGTGAAGTGTAATGGGGGTTGAGGTGGTGGAATCGTCATCTGTGGATCTATCTTAGAATTGAAGAAATGTTTGGGTGTGGCTGCTCGTCCGCAAGTTCAAATACCACGTTGATTTGGAGTTTGTTATTGATGGTCAGAAATGATCAAGTGTCCTGACATAATCTCTCGACACAAATAGTCAGATAATAATCACGGATGCATACTTAGCTAAGTGATGTGACACCGTAAAGAGAAGGAGAACATGTTCAAGTTGCTCTAAACAAAATGAAAATAATTAGAATCATCGATGTTTCTAGCAGTGATTGACTAGATCCATGTGATTAACGGTGCGCAAACTATTTTCTCCCATATCCATTAAGCAAGTCTACAATATCGATCACATCATCAGCTGAAAAGTAGTTGCGATTTGAATTGTCTTTCCAGACCAAATGAAACAAGTGAACAACGACGTTTATTCACTTTATTCACTTTCCACATTGAATCTGTTGGCTTCTACCATTGGAACATTAAACGATTTTCGATTTGGTTGATCTTTTGAAAGAAAAATGGAGAAACCTGTCATCGTCTTGGAACTTATTCTGGGATTTCTTTTCAGCCAGAAATATCCATAGAACACTTGTAGCCGTTGTGTTTAAGTTTCAACACCAAACAAGTTTTATGGGAAAGAAAACGAAACCATGGGGAATATAGAGGTTGGTTGATGCTTGGCTGCTATTACTTCCTCTCAGTTTGTCTTACTCTCTCATTCAACAAGTGGATTCACAAACAATTCAGAAGCAAACTAACTGGAGTTGGCTTGTTCAATGTTTCACAATCAAAGTCTCATAAAACAATGATGGGAGAAATTAGTGTATTCGTTTTCTTGGTAAAGAAACTGTAATAGCTCTGGCCATGATGAAGTTTGGATCAGAATTGACTTTGAGGCTGCTCATGCTGTAGGATGTGTTAGCAACTCTTTGTTTAATGGGTTTCTTCTTTCTTTTTGTCATTCTATTCTTGTGATGTTGGTTTATGGGATAAGATCACATGAGATCAGCTTTAACTTATGATCCAAGCTACAATTTTTGACTCCCTTCCCTCTGTAACTTGTATTTCATAATTTTCATTGTAAGATCATTGACTCGCTCAAAGCAAGGCTGCAACCACCATTTCCTTGCTAGATTTTTTTCTTGTGTTTTCGGTTTGTTCATCGATTTTCGGAATAATTATTCTGTTCGTTTAAGAGCAAAGATTTGATCGTTCATGGCTGAAAACATTGATATACACAGAAGAAACAACACAATCAAACTGCAAAGAGAGGGTTAAAATGACTTGGGAAAACAATACAGTGCATCAACACATTGCGTGTGAGCTGACGCTAATAGGAGGAGAAGAAGGATTCATGTTTCCTTTTGGGCTATTCCGAAGGCAAAGTGGCATTACTGGCTTCATTTGTATCTGATAAGCATCAAGGGTCATTTTCATCTGGAAAAATCCATTGGCGGTCCATATGTATTAAGTGCTTAACAAGAAAGGTCAGTAGGCTTTCACTGCAGGATTGGTGAGTATGGCCAATCCAGTTTGAACACTAATTGCATTATATGCTCAGACATTTCTGTCATATCCATTATAACTCTTACCAAAAACTAGATCTACAGATTTGAGGAACAAATAGAGACATTATTATGGTGGAGAAAGGTGTTCCTTACAAATAGCAGAAATACAAAACAAGACTAGCTGGCAAACAAACCCAGCTGTTAGTGACAGCTTTGAGTCTTTGACAATACGTTAAAACTTCCACTTTACACATTAGAGTTGACAGGGCAATTCGAACAGAGTTTCATTACAAGTTAAAAACAAACATCAAGGCTTGAGAATCCTAATTGGGTTGGAGTGTGCACTCAGCAATCTTTTCCCAAGATTTGAGAGTTTTATCTTCAGTGTCGGTTTTGTATAATGCAAGGCGAGTAACTGGGAATCTCAGACTAGTGATGCTCTCATCCAGAATGCTGGCTTTCTCTTGAGCTTTTTTCTTGTCTTCATCACTCAGATCTGCGTAAAGGATGCTCAAATGTGGCATATAAGCTGCAGTAGATGCAATAATCAGTTGTTATAAAACAAGAACAATAGTTGTGCACATACCTGTATGAGTCAAAACATGCTACAATTGACAAAGCAAGCAGGCACCATATGCGGTCTAATCTAGTATACTCGGGAAAGCATAAAAGAGTTGATTCACATGAAATGGATAACCTACAAGTCCGCTTACATGAAATTGTGTAATAACTCCTAAAGATAGAAGTTAGTCAAGTTACACACTGCTGATAAAGTAGCACCATCAACAATCTAAACCTCACTGGCCAAATGCCAAGCCAAGCAACCACATTACAAGAATTGGGTTATCCAATGATATGGGCAAATCTACAAGTAGCTAAAACAGGTAACTTACCAACATATATACAGGGGAGTTCAATTTTGCATCAAGTAGCAGTATTGGCAATGTTTCTTCATTTTCTACATCCTTAACACAACCACAAGTCCATAACAAGAATGGACTCATATGCAATAGCCAACCTACTAGTTTTACCAATCTACAAACTCTGTGGATATATACAGAGTAGTCCAATTTGCAGACAAAGTTTGAGCGATCCCAATCTAATCTACATTGTCTATATGAGCAATCCACAAGTTTGCTAAAAGGAAATAACATTCCACAAAACCCTGTAATATTTACAGAGAGGTTCCTGTTGTGGTTTCATGGCATAAAAATGTAACCTTGACAAATGCCAACTGTTATAACTCAACTTTGCAGGCATAGTACCAACTCAGTAATTGCTACTCAATCCAAAGCTAAGACCTATCATCAACAGCAGTAACATTTACAGCATTAACCCCTTCCTTGTCTTTTTTCAGTTTTTACGAAACCAAACGAAACAGATAGAGACAAATATTTCCAAACATAACAAAGCACAAAACTTTATTCTACATTTATATAGACGAAGGAACTCACGAGTTGAGCTATTGTAACCAAAATGCCCACAGCAGCTTGCACTAGCTTCCACCACCTGTTAAAAAGACACAAACTTTCAATCTCATCCTTCCAAAACAAACCAAACTCGAAGCCCGTTACCAAAGCCTCACCTGAGGAGTGGGATTGATGAGGAGGAACACACACTGGTAAAAGAAAGTTCCAGTGGCGACCCTCTCAACTTTGGCCTCGTAAGCCTTCACGGCCTTCGAGGCAGTTTCAAACTTGTTGAGGGCGTCTTCGGGGGTCAAGGTGATGGCCCCCACGACGGTGATGTGGGGGTCGAAGTAGGGCCCGGTGAACTCGGTGCGGAGGCCCTCCATGAGCTTCTTCAGCCTAGGGACCACGTCGTCCGGTGGAAGCGCCCAGACAGAGTAGACGTGCTTTTCTGGGGTGGAGGAGGCCATGAGAGACGAGAAGGATTGGAGTAAGATGAAGAGGGAAAAGGCAAAGAGTCCGAGAACTGTGAGGATCGGAAGGAGTTCAGTTCTTATTTTCATTTCATTTTGAGGTGGTCGGGTATTATGAAATAAATAGCATATTCGGGGAATCATACAATATATTTTTGGATAGACTTTTGGTTCGGTGACTTACCAAAAACTTAAACAAATGACTTGCGAGAAACTTTTATTAAAGAAAAGATTGCCGGAACTTGCCGGAAAACATATCCCATTCTAAAGAAGAAGAAATAAAAGAAAACTTACACCGACGAGGGATGAACAAATCACTTGTTTGCTTGAGTGAAAGTTTTTAAGTTTGACGGTAAAGTCAATATAAAGTGTCAGTTTCTAACAGAGTTTGTACTTTGTAGAAATTCTCGATAATCTTTATGCTTATTGTAATCAAAGATTCAGGCTGTCGGTGAGCTGTGGTCTGGTTGGTTAAGGTGTTTAACTAACAGATTTGAGGTCATGAGTTCAAATCTCACTGACATATATAGGATGTGTGAGTTAATTAATTAATAAAAAAGTTTTTTAAAAAAAAAGTAATCAAAGATTCAGGCTTCACTATCTTTTTTGTATTCAACAATTACTGAAGGCTCGAATCTTTTATTCAAAAAGTAAAAAAAAGAAGAAGAAGAGTTTTGAGTATTCTTAAGATCCAACTGCGGATGCTTACTTACCTATAAACAAACTAGAGGACTTGTAATTTCAACTTATATAGTAAATAACTAGTCTGTCGGTGAGCCGTGACGTGGTTGGTTAAGGTGGTTAACTAACAACTTTGACGTCATGGGTTCAAATCTCATTGACATATGTAGGGTGTGTGAGTTATTTAATAAAAAGTTTTTTTATAAAAAAAAAAAACTAGTCAGAGAACTAAAAATGATTCAATCCCCTGAATACCCAACCTCTTCCTACTGAGGTCAATCCTTAAATCCCACTTCGCATTTGACTTCAGCCTGATTCATTCCTCTTATTCGAAACCCCAAATTTTCGATCGGAATCCCTAATAATATCACCTCCACCTCTTCCACCGCTCACAAAACCCAGCCACATCCTCCTCTCACTACCTAGATGCCACCGGCGCTCGGGAAAAGGAAAGTTCGGGAGGAGGCGGATGAGCGTTTGCGACTGGAGTGTGCGTAACAATACGGCTCCTCTTCTGTTGGATCCAACACAGCCACTCCGACGAAGGCGCTTCTAAGATCCCTTGCTGATTCAGCTCCCCCTCTAACCGACGATGACGAGTCAACAAACCAAGGAGCAGAAACACTAGTTGATGGTGCACCTAGGGTTTTCAGCGCTCTCCAGAAACCAAAGAAAAGCGGAAGACCTTCCCATAAAGGCAACCGGGGTGTGGTGAACAACGCAAAAGTGTCTGATATTGTGAAAAACATGGGGAAGAAGATCAACTTGGACTTTGATTGGGACCTTATTGATAGACCTCGTAATTCTGATGTATGCAACAGTATTGGAAGCATTATACGAAAAAAGTGGCAATGAAGAAGGAATCGTGGTATGATTTAGACAAGGAGGAGAGGAAGAAGCTTTTTGACGGTCTCACTGTAAGTTAAGATAAGTTTAAGTTTTTTTTGTTGGTATTTTGATTCCCTGCATTATTGCAACTTAATTATAACTTGTTTTTTTTATGTCTTGCAGTGTTTTCTTATTATTGATTTTAATGATATAAAAGCCATTAAATGGATCAATAAAAGGGCGGCAAGTGTATTCCGTGAATGGAAGCACGACTTGTAAGAGATTCATTCGGGGGGAGAGACGTGATTCCGGAAGAGCTTTTGCACAAGTAAGATGAGTGGGAGTGGCTTTGCACGCATTTTGATTCGGACATGTACAAGGTATAAATTTAGTTTTGGTTATGAGATAGAAGGACAAGTACAAGGTATAAATTGAGTTTTGGTATGATTATGTGGTATAAAGGTATGATTATGTGGTATATATGTATCTTAGTGGTATATGTGGTATGATTATGTGGTATTTGAGTATGTGGTATAATTTTGAGTGGATAAATCACCTGGAGACTAGAGTTAAGGTTGAGTTCTAATATGAATATGGAAACATAACTGAAACATAAAATTTACTTTGCTTGCACAATTCTTTCTGTCTTCTTTTTCTAATTTTCTGCTATAAGCTGATAATCTATTTTATGTATTAATGAGAAGTGAGAACTGCAAAGTGCATTGCATCTCATTATATTGTATCTACTATTCTTTGCTCAGTATGTTAGTAAAGGGAATATGGTAGAAGCCACTTGTTAAAAGATAATTGTTATTGCTCTAACATTGCATTATTGAAAACTGTTGTTGTATGTCTTGTATCTTACCTTGATTTGGTATACATTGTTTATTTGTTTGCAGCATAACATATACGCTATCTAGATTATCATATTCATTTTGGTCTAGATTGAATAACTCTTAGCACTTGGCCAAAACATTAATTGGAGTTGCTTATCAGTTATCACATGCTTCCTTGGGCTGCACTTGCCATTTTTTCTGTATATCATTACTTCTCAACTTCATTTCTAAAAAATTGGATATGATTGTTTAGTTTTGGCCTTGTGTTTGTGTCAGTGAAGTTGGTACTTTGACTACTAATTTAGTCTTAGTAGTATATAGATATATATAGGTAATTTCATAGTTCTATGACTGAACTTGGTTTGAGGGATTGAGGTACTAGTTTTTAGGGAGTTATTCGTACACCATGTTTTTATCATGTACTTGGTCTTATGCAGAGACGATCGGTTGCCAACTCCAGCAACCGTGGTAAGAAGGAGTTGGAGCACCACTCAGGGAGGAAACCTATCATTTACCGGGTGGCCGAGCTTAAGGATAAGGGTGCTGCATTATCAGTGATTGAGGTGTACCCGGTAACATACGACATCAACGAGCCTAAAGCTGCTGAGCATTATGTAAGTATTAGTATCTAATGTTTAGTGTTTAAGCATAATGGTTTAGTGTTTAAATATAAATGGTTTGGATTCAATGACAAATAATAATGGTTTGGGTTTTGGTGTAGCTATTTGCTATTCAAATTTATAAGCCTTGCATTTTCTGCTAAACCATATTCTAGTTGGGTGATAAGTAACAATCCTCTCAATGTGAATAGCTAAACAGATTTTACTGAATTAAGAATGCATATGCTAGTTTGTTGAGGCTCTCTGCCTTCTCCAGATACTGTTTTATCCGGTGATTGTGGAAGTTTGCACTTTAATAGCTTCCCTGAAATATAGTACAAATGGAAATATGCATTTATTGGTTTCAATTGTACACTTTTTACTGCTTATGTATTTTTTTTTCTTTGTCCGATCAGTGCACCTTAATGCATATTAAGGTATAAGGGTACTTCTTGCAGTAACGCTCTTGTTTTAGTTTTTCTGGGTTGTTTACATTTATGGGAATTATTGAATTTGAAATTGTTCTCATCTTATGTAATGATATTTGGTTTGGAAATCTGGATCATGGATGACTTTGTTAATGTTAGTTTATTTTAGGATTGATGTCTTCAATATATGTGAGAGACAGCAGTAGCCACCAAACCAATCTGCATTTCTGAAATTCTTGTACTTGTATTGTAGAGTGAAGAAAGATCTGAAACATTTTCTTTTCTTTTTAAATCGTTTGAGGATGTTGGTTCATAATTGGTTGGCACTAGTGTTACGTAGTGTCAAATTGATCTTCAGTCCACGTCTTGACAATAAGCTTTTAGATAGTTGATGTATTCTATGCCCATTATTTGAAGAAAAACAAGGCAGAAAATCTAAATAGTGTTTTTTCTTCTACTTGCAGTAGTTTTGTGTATTTGTGGATTCAATGACAAATAACAATGGTTTAGGTTTATTGCTTTCCAGTTGGCTGTTTTTGCATAAGTTATGTACTTCATTAATCTTACTGATTAGTGTACCTGTTGTATTTGCTTCTCTTGAGGGTTGGTTGTTTGCCATTTGCTATTCAAATTTATATGTCATATGCTACTGTGTGTGTTGTGAAAATTGAATTGATAGTTTTGGTTGCCTAAGGAAACCAGTGAGTTGAAGCAAATTAGTTGTAGCTTAGGAATATCAGATGCTTCCAAGGCATTGATTCATACTTACTCTTCCATAAGCAGTTAAAGACTGCCATATTTTGATTTAGTGCTTGTCTTCTCTTTTAGTGGCTTCGTCACTCTGCTGCTATCATCCCTCTTATCATCTCTTCCCTCTTAAAGCTGCATTGTCCCTTAATTGGATTTTAATTTATTCTAAGCAAACTTGCTTTCATTTTCAAGTTGCCTTTAGCTTCTGTTGAGTCTGCTTTGCTTTCAAACAGACTATCTTCTTCCTAATCTTACTGCTTTCGTTTTAAGCATGGATTATCTTCACTTGTTCTGCTAAAGTTTCTTAATGAGATTTGATGAATATTGGACTCTATTTTGCTATATTCTTTCTACTATTATATTGTCTATACATATGTATAATATTGAAAATAACAAGGTTGTTAGCATGCATTTGGTATCTCAGCATTATAATTTGAGTTGTGTATATTATTTTATAATTGTAGGAAAAGTTGAAGAAACAAGATGCTATTCCCAAGACTTTGCAGAGCACTCAACACCCGGACATCCCACCAAATCAGCTACCTCCTTTAGACTGGCCAACTCAACTAAGTGTTGTGAAAAACGCTATGGGAGAAACAAAATGGTCTTACCTTCGTGGTATTGGACGAGCAGGCGTCCCAGAGAAGAGCAGAAGGTCAACATCTTCCCCTTCACGCTCTCGACCGAATAATGAGGCGATGACAGAGATAGTGGCTGCTGGAAAGGAAGCGGCTGAGGCACAAGAGAGGGCCGAAAAAGCCCAGAAGATCGCTGAGCAGTCTGCTGCAGATTATCAAGTGTTGAAGTTGCAAATAGATCAAATCATGGCTCGAATAGGGCTACAACCTATATGTTCACCCTCGGTCTCAAACCAACAACCTCGAGACGACAATGATGATAGGGGCCTTGACACTTCTCCGATTTGTTTAGAAAATCAGTAGATTTTTCTAGTTTAAATAATTGTACAAACAATACTAGTTAGTATTTGGTTTGGTCGGTACGATAACTTTATTAGTAATACCCTATAAATATTTCGGTAAATTTATTTTGGTTTTACAGTAATTAATTATTTACTTACAATAATATATTTTTGAGTTATTATATCTCTTAATAATAAAAATAATATATTTTTTTTCAAAAAAACTAAAAACCTAAGCGAAGAAAATTTTGTCTCCTAATATGCTTATATTTGTCGCTTAAGGTTAAAAATTACACGCCAAAAGTTGACAGGCCAAAAAATGTTCTATCACATAAGGCTATAGCGACGGAAATTATTTGTCGCATTAAATCTAGTGATGAAAACAAACTCGTCGCTAAACTAAAATTTTTTGTCGCTTAACAGTAAAACGACAGAATAACGTACGTCGCTGAACAACTTAAGCGACGAATTGTTTTCATCGCTTAAGGTAAAGTTTCGTCGCTTAACAGTAAAACAACAGAATAATGTACGTTGTTGAACAACTTAAGCGGCAAATTGTTTTCATCGCTTAAAGTAATTATTTCATCACATTAAATATAGCGACAAAAACAAACTCCTAACCTAAAAAATTTCGTCGCTTAACAGTAAAACGACAGATCAAATAACATACAATTCGTCGCTAAATGTAATTATTCGTCATCTTAATCTGTGACGACATAAACAATCCCCGTAATTATTCATCAGCGACGACAACAATTCGTCGCTAAATGTAATTATTCGTCATCTTGATCTGTGACGACATAAACAATCCCCGTCGCCTATTCCGTTTTCTTAGGCGACTGATAATATGTTTTTGTCGCTTAAGTTCCTATGAGACGTGTTATATGCGACGAATCTTAAGCGACGCCAGTTTCGTCGCTTTAATCGTATGACGACAAAAATAGGCACTTAGACAACGATTTGTTCCATCGCTTAAGCCTTTATTTCTACCAGCGGAAAGAACTATAGATTAACATTATATTTATTTGCCTTTACAATAGTACTGCATGCGGTTCGAACCTTACATAAAACATACATGTATCCACTAATATATTGGTACCGCACACATGTTTCTTTCCAAGGTCTATCTTGAATTGTTACCCCAATCATGCAATGCATGCATGTTGCATTTAAGGAAAGGGTGCCCTCGTCAACATCTCGGTGCTCTTAATGTCGACGGCAAAACCCTTGCCGTGATTTTTCCAGTAGTCCGCCTGCGGATTGATCCACTCCGGCTCCCCGATCTCCAACCTCAAGTGGCTTATGGCCTCGGTGGCTATGTTGTACATGGCATCCCTCCTCGCCACCAGCTCCGGCTTCACATGGCCCAAGTTCACCGGCTGAGGTGACACCATCAGCGCAGGTGCTCCCGTTGGAAGCCTATCACCTAATCATACTCGACAGTTCAATCACTATTGTGTGCCAAAAGCAAAACCGATTTTGGTAGGAAAATAATTTGCCCCAACTATGATTTATGAATACAAAACAAAAGCCTACTATATACCTCTATCAACCTGCCATGTGCACCAGAATTTGCCATAAGTTTTGGCCAAATTTTCAAGCTCCGGCTTACCGACCATCTCGGGGATGCGGGGATTGACCCAAAGACCCGATTTGATCTCATAAGCATGAGAGTGCCAAAGCTTTTGCTCCTCCGGAGGCAAAGACTCGAGTATCCGATCAGATACTATGTATTCCACACCTGCGTGCATATTTACATCTACATAAACAACCAGAATCCTTTAACCAAAAAAAGGGTTATGATCACTACGTAGTGCGTACCGATGAGGCGGCCGTGTGAGCAGTCGGAGTCGTAGACGGCGCACTGGAGGAAGTCCTTGTTGAGGCGGTGGACGTAGTGGTGGGTCTCGATCTGACGCGTGGGATCGTGGCTGTAGAGAGCGAAGGTGCACGCGTGCTGGCTTATCTGGCTCACCGGCTTTAGGGACTGCATCATCTCCGCTCCTTTGTCCAGCACATGCTGCCCCATCGTCATCGGTTTCCCCGGAGTCATGGACCCCAAGGAGTCGTCGCTGCCGCCTTGGACTGGATTCGCAATCGGTCTCTGGTCACTCGAGGCCATCTCAAACAACGTCGAAAACTTGTTTTTGCTCTTGTTGTCGATGAGATCAGTGAGGAGTACTAGAAATGGTTTAGGTCAGAACTGGTTTTGAGGAAGTGGTGAGTGGGGAGGCGGTGGGGTCTGAGGCCTCCGCGTGGACATGCAGCTTTGCATCGGGGGAGTGAGGTGTCTGAGGCCTGTGAAGTGAGGAAGCCAAATGGGGAAGATGGAGGATACTTGGGCTGCTTTGGTGGATGTCGTGACACCTGGAAGGTAATTCGTTTGGTTTCCAGGAAATATATCTTTGATTTTTGTATATTGGTTTAATTAAATTAAATAATTTAAAGTCATCGAAAAAAAAAATTATATAAATTAATTAACATTAGTGGTAATCAGTTTAGGGTTTTGTTTAAGCAGATTCGCATTCTACAGAAGAGGGAGAAAGGCAGAGAGTGGAGGCCGATGTCAGCTCATGATCAGGTAGTTTCAGTTTATATAAGTTCATTGATCAACAGTCACCGGCCATACCAAAGGTTTTACTGTGGTGTCAATTTGTGTCTATACATGTTCTACTTAGAAAATTGACATTCTTAGGTTTTGAAAACGTACGTATTCGGTTTTCACACGAGCGTGAAAGTTAGAGCCCTATAGGCTAGGTGTGTTTTGGCGAACAAGCTTATATCTATATATAGAACCCTAAAGTTTTCAAATTGAAGGAGACATGGATTTTTAGTTTCAACTGCTTCGGTTTGAGGGTTTAGTTTGAGACTACTAATGTCAAGAATGGGTGAGTATCTTCAAAATCAACTGAATTGGATCTTCTATTGACATGCAAGTGCGTACTAGTATCCAATACGTTTTGGTAAGTTAATGTTCCAATAATGATCTCAACGCAAAAAATGTTATAATGATGATATGCTTGAAATGGTTAATTAGTTGAGGAAATCATATTCGATTTGATTAGTTGTTTTTTGAACATGTTCTAAACACTAGTATAGAAAGTGAGCTTCCAAATCATGAGAGTAGAAAGCAATCGAGAAGATAGAGCTTATAGATGTACACATGCAAGTACGTATATCTGAATTGTAACACAAAATGCATGTACAAGTATATATATGTATCTCCATCCATAACTCTATTTATAGTTTCGATTTTCTTAATAATTATCTGCCTAAAAAGAGCTTCATTGTTGTGGACTCTGTGATGTTATACTATTCCATTGGTATCTCTACTGTTTTCTTTGTCCCTCGTTCATACTTTTGTTGTTGAACATTGTTGAAAATGCTTGTGTTTATTGTTCAGAATTCAGCTCATGGCTACTCTTCTGTTGGGAGGAGCAACTATGGGAAATCGCTCAACACATCCGTGGCACGAAATGAATGCTTCAAGTGTGGTCTGCCAGGACATCGGGCCAAAGATTGTCGTTCAGCAAGTGATCAAATGATGTATGGTACGAAAATGGGAATGGAAGCGTACTCAGGGTGGAGCAACTATGGGGGAGGAGATAGATCATCAGTTGCGCGAAATGATCAATGCTTCAAGTGCGGTCTCCCTGGAGATTTGGCCCAAGGTTGCCCTTATGCAGCTAATCAGGAAATGCGTGGACGCGTAAACAATTCCCAACCGGAGGTGGGAAGGGAGGACTCGAGCAACGGCCACATTGTTTACTCATTTTTTTTTGATAAAGGGGTTTGGAACCCAGCCTACCTGGGAGGCTCAGCCCCACGCCCGTTATTAATATTAATAGAATTGAGTCCCACCGAGGGGGACGTAATACCTTTACCTCGGAGTGCACTAGAAGCATTACAGGAATCCTCATAGAGGACATCTTGTAAAAATATAGGAACTAAACCAACACTTAGCTCTACTACATTATTATAACTAGCAAAATGGGCTAACCTATGAGCACCACTATTTGCTTCGCGATAGATATGTCTGACCACACAATTATTTAATAAAGCCAAATAGTCACGACAATCATCAATAATCCGACTAACCTCCAATTCGTAACCGTTCTCACAGTTTAGAGCTGCCACCAGGACTTCACAATCACTCTCAACATCAATGTCGACCCAACCTTGTTCCACTGCTCTCCTCAATCCTTCTCTGCATGCCATAGCCTCGGCCTGTAGGGGAGAATTTAAATGGGTCAAGTGCATTGACCACGCTCCCTTAACAAAGCCCTTCTCATCTCTCACCAACATACCAGCTCCTCTCGCTCCGTCCTCTCTATAAGCTCCGTCGAGGTTGAGTTTCAGTCTACCTCTAGGAGGAAAAATCCACCTCACTTCATGTCTGCTTCTCTTTCCTTTCTTCACAACAGGATGAACTCTCTTGTACTCGTCCAGCAAATCCATTGCCCATCTCACCGTCTCCCTGGGATCCATTCTTGAACCATTCCAAACCACATTGTTACGTTCAACCCAAATTGACCAGAGAAGCATAAAAAATACCTCCACTTGTGGCGCTGGCAAGTTCTCCAGCATATCTTGAATCCAAACTTCAATGGTCTCCATTCCAGAGTGCCTTGCTCTCATACCCAACGGACTAAACAACCAGATACAAGCCACTACATTACAGTTCTTGAAAAGGTGCAACGCGGACTCGGTATCGTCATAGCAGAATGGACATAGAAGGTCTGGCAGTGGAACTCTCTTGCTTAAAACCTCTTTTGTAGGGACAATATTTTTAATCAATCTCCAAATAAAGTGTTTTACCTTTGGCAGCACCTTCACTTTCCATATCTTCTGCCATAAAGAGGAAGAATTACTATTTAACACTGAAGAAGTACCACCTATCTGTTCCAACCTCAGCCTCCTTGCAACATGATATCCACTCCTCACAGAATAGAGGCCGTGTCTATCAAAGTGCCAAACTAGCTTATCTTCTCTGTTGCGTAGGCTTAGGGGAATGCGCATGATCAACTCCACCTCATCTGCAAAGAACAACTCTTCCAACCAATCTCTCATCCATTCCCTGTTATCTGGGTCAATTAGGTCAGCAACCTTCAACTCTTCCAGCCCTTCCATCATCCCAGAGTAAGGTCTGAAAGTGTACGGTCTAGGAATCCAAGGATCTTGCCAAACAGACACATCCCTACCAGACCCTATTTGATAGTGAATACCTTTAGATAACAGCTCTATCCCTTTTACAAGACTCCTCCACGCATATGACGCACCCGAATTAGCTCTAGCTGACAGAATCGATCCATCAGGATAATATTTAGCACGTAGGACTCTTGAAGCTAACGAGTCTGGTTGCTGCATCAACCTCCACACCTGTTTTGCTAAGAGGGCCTGATTAAACAACTCCATATTTCGGAACCCTAGCCCTCCCTCCTCCTTCGAAGCACATAACCGTTCCCATGCAAGCCAATGGATCTTCTTACCCTTCTCAGAATCACCCCACCAGAACCCAGCCATACACCTGTGTAACTCATTGCAAATATGTTTCGGCAGCTCAAAGATACTCATAACATATGTAGGAATAGATTGTACCACTGTCTTAATCATGATCTCTTTCCCAGCGGCACTCAGAATCCGGTCTTTCCAACCCTTCATTTTCTCTTTCGTTTTATCCATAATATAAGCAAAAGCCTCTGTCTTGGAATAACTGACCTCAGTAGGGAGCCCCAGATATTTCTTGTGCTTGTTAACTCGCTCAACTCCAAACAACGCTGCCAACCTGTTCTGCAAATCCAGGTCCACATTTTTAGAGAAAGAGACCGCACTTTTCTGGAAGTGGACCTGCTGACCACTTGCTTCTTCATATGCCTGGAGGATATTCTTTAACCTAGTGCATTCTTCTTCCTCAGCTCGCATGAACACGAAAGAATCATCCGCGAAAAATAAGTGATTTATGGATGGAGCTCCGGACGCCAAAACCACCCCATGAATAAACCCCCGACTTTCAGCATAAGTCAACATTCTTGATAAACCTTCGGCACATAACAAGAAAAGATAGGGTGAGATTGAATCCCCCTGCCTCAAACCCCTCGAGGGAATCAATCTGCCCCTTGGTTCTCCGTTTAAGATAAAAGAATAGGATACCGTAGATACACAATCCATGATCCACTGATCGTGAAACCCCATATTCTGCATGACCCTTTCCAAAAAAACCCACTCCACTCTATCGTAAGCTTTACTCATGTCCAACTTCAAAGCCCCAAACCCATGAGCCGAGTTGTATAACCGTTTCAAATGATGGGAGACCTCGAAAGCCAGAAGAGAGTTATCAGCAATTTGCCTTCCCGGAACAAAGGCGCTTTGATTAGGAGCTATAATCAAATCCAGCAGAGGCTTTAGACGGTTTGAGAGAACTTTGGATCCGAGCTTATAAATTACATTACACAGGCTTATTGGCCTCAACTGTGTGATATACTCCAGTTCTTTCACCTTTGGGATTAGAATCACATGAGTCTCATTTACCTCCCTCATCAGATCTTTTGAATTCATGAAACACCAGACTGCCTTTGTTATGTCCTTCCCTACTAAGTGCCAAAACCGCTGATAAAAAATAGGAGAAAACCCATCAGGCCCCGGAGCTTTATATGGATGCATCTGCTTTAAGGCATGATGGACTTCTTCTTCTGTGAAAACTCTTGTAAGCTCCTCATTCATCGTCGAGGTGACCACAGGTTGAAAAAGACTAGCAAAAATATCCATATTTTTGGGAGAGCTCGTTGAGAAGAGACTCCCATAATATCCCAACACTATCTCCTCAAGCTCAGATTCCCTCGAGCACCAAACCCCCTCCTCATTAAACAGCCCCTTGATTGTATTCTTCCTCTTTCTATTGCATGCTTTTTGGTGGAAGTAGCTCGTATTTCGGTCTCCATCCACCAACCACATAACTTTCGCCCTCTGCTTCCAATAGTGATGTTCATGAAGGAGTAAGTCATTTAGTCTATCCTGTAAAGCCCTACATTCTTCCTCTCTATAACTCCCCCGAGCCTTTTCATAGAAAACTGCCAGTTTGGACCTCGTAAGCTCGATCTCCTTTTTCAGGAATCCGAACTTGAGTTTACTCCATTCCCCCAAAATCTTTCTTGTATTATTTATCTTCTGACAAACCTTCATGAAGTCATTAACACACTCCGAACTTTTCCACCCTCTACGAACCATCTCTCCACATTCCTCATCTTTTAGCCAATGCCCTTCAAACCTCCACCTTTTCTTCTTTCGTCTTCCCTCCACCTGAACCGACCGAATCTCCACGAGGATGGGAAGATGATCCGACTTCGAAGGTTTTAGGTGGGAGACCTTCGATGCTGGGAATAAGTCCTTCCAAGTCTTATTTTGAAGAAACCTATCCAACCTGCACTTAATTAGCTCTCCTGCTCGTTTCCCTTTCCACGTAAATTCCGGCCCTGTAAAGAACATGTCTTCTAATTCAACATCAAGTATACAATCACGAAATTCTTGCATCTGCCTAGCACATCGCAGAGGACCCCCCTCTTTCTCCGAAGCCCTGAGGATTTCATTTAGGTCACCCCCCACCATCCATGCATCATTCAAGGAACTCCCCAGCTCACGCAACAGAGCCCAAGTCTTGTGTCTATCCTCCACTTTTGAAAAACCATAAAGCCCTGTAAATCGCCACCGAGACGCCGAGTTCACCCCTCCCACCCACACATCAATATGGTTTTTTGAGAAAGATGACAAGGACACCTCCACATCCTCCCTCCAAAGTAAACATATACCGCCTGCCCTCGACATCCTGCCATGACGGTTTTGGTTTATATCACAATCCACCGCTATAAAATTCTTCAAACCCACTTCTCTCTTCAGTCTCTCAATGTCTCTCTGTAAACATCGAGTCTCACTTAGGAACACGATGTCGGGAATGGTTAGGGAAATAATCCCTTTCAGCCCATCTACTGTCGAAGGGTTCCCGATCCCTTGACAGTTCCAACACAAGACATTCATGGCTCGTGATGGGTCGAAACCGGACCCATCACGGAGAGACGATTCTGAGTACGCCCTGGACTCTTCTTCGGAGACAACTTGTTTACTACTACCTTCTTCGACATGCACACACCTTTTCCAGCTTTCGACTCTTTCTTCTGTGAAGCCTTATTGTCTGACTTTATTTTTAATTTCTGCTTCGACTCTTTAACTGGGCTGGTAGGGAAATTCTTGTTTAAATCCAATCCCAATACTACTCGGTCAATCTGGCTCAGCCCATTACCCTTCTCAGTCCCCCTTTGGAGCCCAACACCTTCCCCGCCAATCACATCTAATTGGGATCCTAATTCCCGCGCAAGGGATAAATTAGGAAGTTCCATTCCCTTTTGGGAGTTAGACTTTCTGCGAGGACTCTCCTTCAGACCCCTAACCTCACGCTCCCCCTCAATCAACTCCTCAATCCCCCCTAAAATCTCGGACTGAGAATAAATAGAATTTAAAGTCCCTCCACTTTCCAAAAGGAGGACCTTTGGAGAGACCGCTGCTCGTGAGCCGCACGCGGCGTTTTCCGGGGTTCCAGTTCTCCGGCGTTTTGAGTCCCGATCTTCTTGAACACTCCCCAGTTGAGCCCCTTCATCAACCTCCATATCTGTCTCCTCCCTTTCTCTCCTCCTAACCGGACCTTCATCACGCTCCGCTCTGCTTCGAATCAGCCCTGAAGTCGGAAGCTCCGGGGCCGTCATAATCCAACCGGGTTTCTTAGCTGGGAATAGCCCAAAACGCCTGCCCCCGGAACTGCATCCTTCCCTGGGCACCTGACTGTCCTTATGAAGCTGGGCGAGCAACCACTCTTCCTTCTTATCTGCATTCATTAAGGCATCATATGCCGGAACCGTTAACTCCCCAGACTCCTTTCTGGGGCACCGACCACCGGTATGGCTCAAAGAGCCGCAAAAGAAACAGAAGCCACATTGTTTACTCATATGGTGGAAGGAAAAGCTCTTACTGGGAAGATGACTGCTTCAAGTGTGGGCGCTCCGGGCATTGGCAGCGGGAGTGCCCTTTGAATGGTGGAGGTGGTACCGATGATGGCTGTGTTGGAAAGCGCAGAGAATTTGAGGTATCCTTGGGATGGCCGTTCTGAAAGGAGTAAAGTCATTCTTTGTTATATGGCCTTTTTCATGGTTTTTCGATTTAGACAAAAGAAATGTTTCAATCATTTGAATGCTAGTTTCAAGACTTTGGTGTCTGATAGTGTTTGATGAATGAGGAAAGATGTGTTTGCTTTGTGCTTCTGTATGATCGAGTCTAGAGACAACTATCAGCTCCCAGAAGTTGTTAAGCTAGTGAAGGAAGGCTCCCACATCAGAGAAAAGGGAATAACACAGGCGTTTAACTAAGGATGCACGTGCAGACAGTTCACGACCTTACTTGAACAGGATCTGTTCTATAGGATCGTACCTCTGTATCCTTGATTTCTATGGAGACAGGAATCTAAACTTGGTTGATGAAACAAAGCCAAGTGATCAGAGCGTGATTAACGGCAGGTGTTCCTCGGGCCACCATTGCTGTAGGTGATCGTTCTCAGCTTGGTTCATCCAAGTCTGGGGTGGTCGCTTGGTTGTCTGACAGGTTCCAATTTTTTTTGTACCAACCTGATTGTGTTGGCTAGATTCATGAAATGCTGAAACTATCTGCTTATGCTTTTGAACTGAAACTTTCTCATCATAGATTCATAATTTTACATTGGACACCAGAAATTAATTAGTTACAGTTACTAGCTTAAAGGAAACAAACTTATACTTGAATTATATAATTGAAAAGAATCTAATTTGCACCCATTACATATCAAACCACATATATGATAAAATTCCTCTTTCTTATAGCCTAAGCTCTTAGAGCTCATCCTCCTTGTCCTCTTTTGTGAGCAGCATGGGACTCCCTGGCCTATACTTGTACCTCTTTGAAACAAACAGATAGACGAAGAAGTTCAAGAAGCTCATCCCTGAAAGCAACCAATAGAAAAGGTTCAAGTGGTTCCTGTTGATGTTGTTCCCAGCCAACCATCCCCCATTGCTCCCATGTGTTGCTGCATTCACAATCTTAACCAACACTGTGCTGAAGAAGTACCCGAGTGCCATTGAGCTCCACAGGAAGCAAGTCGAGATCGACTTGAGCCCTTTTGGTGCTTCAGAGTAGAAAAACTCAAGTAGACCAACGTACGTGAACATGTCAGCAATGCCGAAAATGAAGTACTGGAATGACAGCCAGAATGTGCTGATGGGCAGTGGCTGCAGCACTGGGATTGCATCCAGCATGTTGTGGTCTCTCGCCACGTCTTTTCTCTTGACTTCCATGATTCCAGCCACCCCCATGGAGACACAGGAGAGGACTAGACCGACGCCTATGCGCTGTAGATGGGTGATTCCGGAAGGAATGCCTGTGAATTTGCTGGCCAAGGGAACAAAGATTCTGTCGTAGACTGGGATTATGATGACGAGGAACATAATGGGGATGATGGGGAGTGAGGCTGGTGGGATTTTGAAGTGTTTGGTGACACTGGTGTCCATGGTTAGGCCTTGTTGGATGGAAAAGGTTTGGAGTTGAGCTAAGCAAAGAGTCATTATAATTGTGCAGAGGAATATGGGCACCATGCCTAGTAATATCTTTGCATTTTCGACTTGAGTGACTCTGCAAAGCTTCCATGGGTTTACAGACTCGCGGTTATCATGTTGCCCTCGTTTAACTGCTGCCTTGTCCAAGAAGCCGAAAACGGGTCTGTGAGGTAGGAATTCTTCTTCAATTGATGCTTCCTTGTCTGTGTCTATCTCATAGAGATCTGAAGGGTCAGAAGGAAGGGTGAGATTTCTGTTGCGGATTGCGGCAACATACACCTGTAAAAGGACATGGAGAAGCAGTTAGTTACTTGTGATGTAAGTCATTGGTCTGAAGAAACATAGTACATGAGTGCTTCCAAATTTAAGCATATATCTTCTTGGAGCCGTCTTCTTCCTCTAAGATTCGCTCTAACTAACAACTAATTGAAAAGAAAAGAAACAAGTTTTGTATACCTAAGACAAACTAAACATATAGAAAAATATAGATATCATATGATCATATCACATATACGTACTCATCTTCCTAATTTTCGTTCTTGTTGTTGTTGTTGTCAAAAATGTTTGATTTAGTTCTCCCTCTCAGTACTTTAATTCTCCTATTTGAATAAATACTCCTTATTTCGTCGAGGTTCATGACATTGTTTATGTATAACTGTGTTTATTTATTTCATCACATAGTAGAAAAATTATTGTATGTGACATGAAAACAAACCTGTATGATTTCGATTAAGGCACTAGTTCCTTGAACAGCTTGTATCCGGTACATAGGCAATCCTGAAAAGAAGACGACGATACCCAAGAACATGGCGATTGTAGAAATCCCAAATCCCCAATCCCATCCTCTATTGTCTTGAATCCACACAATTAGTGTTAGGCTGACCACACCACCCAAACATACTGCTAGTAAGAGCATGTTGAAGAAACTAGACATCTGCTGCGCCTCTTTTGGATCTTTTTCTTCGAATTGATCAGCACCATGTGATGGCAAGGTAGCCTTGACTCCTGCAGCTCCGGCTGCCAACATGTAGAGAGCAATGAAAAGCAAAGCAGCATTGCCACCACTAACTTTCTCGCAAGAAGCAGTTGGATCAAACACATTACAGATTGGTGGCTGGAGCTTTGGGTAGTGAGCTTGCACAGTTAGTAATGCTAGCCCCTGAACAATGTTAGAAATAAATCATTTCAAGGAATATATCCAAAATTTTATTGCATAGAGCATGGACACATCATGGAGTGAAGTTTGAGTATTTTTTTTGCTTACCAAGAACTCGAAGGATGCTGAAATGAGAAGGGTTTTGAATCGGCCGAGAAAGCTGTCTGCAAGGATGGCCATAACAATGGAGAGAATATAACCTGTTCCGGCGAAGTTGGTAAGCTGGTTAGCGGCATCAGATATTTCAAAATGCATCACCCCATTGAAGTATGTAACCAAGTTCACCGCCAGAGCCAAAGTCGCCATGTTTTCAAAACCAAATGTTGCTGCATACATTGTTAGTGAAAATTAGCTATGTCGGCCATGCTAAACACAAACTTCACAATTTGAGTTTCATAACTTACCAAGTATGAGAACAGCAGTTCTCATTCCTCCATGTTTTTGTTTCACAGCTGCCCTTCCCTTCCAATCCACCTTGCCTTCAACAAACTCAATCTTCTTCTCCTGAGAAGGCAGTAAAGATTACTCATTAGTAAAATCGAAATTGAAAACATAACATAAAGCTTCATTTTAGTTAGACTTACCATCTCCATAGCTACAAGGAGATATCTTGAGCTTGGCTAAAGGTGCTTAAGCAGAAGGAGAGCGTATTCAGCGCACCCGGGTGCGCCGCGCACCCGTCCATCTCCGCCGTCCATTTTGAAAAAGTCAAAAGTCCGCGTCAAATGGACGGCGGAGATGGACGGGTGCGCTGTATAATTTTCGTTTTGGGAACTATGTAAGTTGATGACGAGAGACCATTATTTGTGTTGGCCAGAATGCCCTCGAGTTTTGTTGGAATACCGGTGCATGTTTTGCTATAACGTTGCCGACTTGAAATGAGAGAGATTCGAATGACATTGTCAAAGATTGGACAAGAGGAAACATGTACGACGACGGCAGATTGAGAGCTACTCCTTTAACCTTTACTAAGAAAAGAAACAATGATCGTATTGGCCATTGATGTTTAGCAAATTGTGTATGCCACTGTGTTTGTATAAAAGTTAGAATGTCTATTGTCTAGCTTTGTTCTTAGGTGAATAGACGTTAATGGCTTGGTTTACATCGTGTAGCCTCCAAGCTTCACGATGCACCTTCAGAAGATATATTTAAATTCGCGAAACTCATTTTGGTGTATTTATATACACAAGACGTTGAAGACGCCTAAACATATATGAAAGGTAAAATGATATTTTCGTTGCATTGATTACAACCGAGGTTATTTTTTGAACAATGAAGTGGAACATGACAAAGCACGCTATATTTGAATTACTGAAAATAAAATTGGATATTTGTTTGCTGAGTGTAGACTCATGGAATGGGGGAAGCTAGCTCCAGTAGTTGTACCTAATCATAGTGAATTGAAGAAATTTCAATCACCTGGTTAAGGTCTTTTGTGATAGGATTGCCAAATCAGTTTTTCACCATCTTGGCTGTGCAAGATTTGCCATTTCAGGGTTCATAGTTTCCAGCTGCAAGTTCATAGTTTTTCACCATCTAAAGATTTGCCGTTTTAGTTACCATCTGCAAGTTCACACTATCAAAATTGCAGCATTTCCTACATCTAGGGGCATAGGGTTCATATATAGTTTCCTGTCCACACAGGAAAAACAGAAGCTAGCTATATACAATCATGCAACAAAATTGAGCAGAAGAATGGACTAACTGATTCGAAGGGAAAGAAAATTAGACGGGGTAGGGATGAAGTAGTCAGAGTACCAGTTGAGCGTATTCCAAAACCACGAGTACCTTTCATGATCTAATTCTAGAAAATGTTACACCAGAAAAATTACAAGAAGAAGAGTCTCTGCATTCACCCAATTCCAAAAGCATCTGAACACCAAGCCTGTCTTTGCTCTTGGAGAACCTTTGCTTTTGGACACTAGCAACTTACCAGTCGCTTTTTGCAGCAATTGTTTACAGATCAGGAATACAGGATTACAGCAACATAGTTTTCACGTAGTCACATACCCTAGTTAGTTAATTCAAATGTCATGTCTGATAGAGCTTTGCGGTTTAGCGTGGGGATTATTAGCTCAACATGAAAAAGGACTTCTCTGTTGTTATTGTGGAAATGAGATTATTAAAACAGAAAGCTGACAAACTACCTCAAAATCCAACACAGTCATACTGAGATCAAAGTCATACTGTCATACGTAAGAGTGGATGAGTGAGTCTCAATCTGCCTTCCCCAGTTGCAACTGGAGCTATGAAGAACTTCCCAAATCCTAACGGTTAAGAAATATTTGTACATGACTGTATGATCTTGACTGTATGATCTTTCTGTAAAATCCCAGTTGTCAGTTTCAGCCAACTTTTTGAACTCGTAATCGATTGTGAAATGCATAGTTGCTGTGTAAGCATATATTCCATTACATTGGAACAAGTATATAGCATTCATCATGTAACACTGGATTGACATTGGTGTTGTGTACGCTGAGAGTTGGGAGCAAACAAAGAAGTTTCCAGACGGCTTAAAATATGTTTTAGCTTCTGGTGGAACTAATCCAACGTCCATTCCAGTCGAGTGAAAGTGACATTCTCTCTTCTCTCTGGGTTTGTTTAAGAGACAAGTGCATAGTACTCATCACTCAACTGTAGTGAAAATTATAGAACGCACCCGGCCAATCTCAACGTCCACTCACCCGTGTCCGGCCCCACCCGGTGATCTTACCCACGATCTCACCGTTAAATTTCCGGGCGTGCCGAATATGCTCTCCAACTGTAGTTACTATTGTCGCACTTCACAAGCAAAGAGCTTTACTATAGTTTTCATCACCAAGCTGAAATTACCTTCGTCTAATTGATCGCAAGTACTTCACACAAAAAAAGTTTACTTCTCAATCTGTATAATGGTTCATAACTTTGTTGAAGCTAATCAAAAAGTCAAGTTGGATTCTCTAACAAGTTGATAGGATTAATATAAGAGTAGCTGCAAAAATGTTCCTTCAGTATTTGTCCAAGTTGATAACTTGGTATGCATTCAAACCAATGAAACAGACATGAAAGAAGGAAGCAGTGCATCATCAAACAAAGTTTAGTTTATATGATTACTGAACATACATAAGCATTGATGTCACTGGGAAAGGGTTTATATATAATTGAAGAATATATAATTATTCAACAAACATCAAAATTGTCGTCTGATTTAAGAAAGAAAGAAATCTCAACCAATTCTAAAAGAAAAGCCCGCAGATAAATGATGAGGTGGCCATCAACTGAAGATGACAGAGACAAAATGTACAGGAAAGAACTCAGGGATTGCCTGTGCAAAGAATGATCGACTACTTTAAGTTTCAGTGTAAATAGCCCACAATTTACCTCTAAAAAGGGCCTGAGGATCAGTAGTTTAGCAAGGAGTATACATGCAAAACAATCTTTCCCTTGTCCACTCCAAGCTTAGCTCCTGTGACTAACCAATGTCCAGGAATATCTTGAGGCCCCTTTGACATTTCTGTCAAGTCTACTAACTTTGCTAGTTTGTCCTTTTTGCCCTCAGAGATTCTGTTATTTAAATGTGACGAAGAAGAACCATCAGGCCTCTGTGCAGAAGAAGGGGTGGCGGGACTGTGATCCCACACAGACCGTCGGATTGTGCAGCCTGGTACTTTTGAAAAGAGGAGTTTGAGGGGCAAAACATTTTTGGCGCCAAAATCCCAAACACCAAGCTGAGCGCCTGTGACACTGTGAACCCCAGAGAGGTCACCAATAGAAGTCTCTACGTGCTCTATTGGTGCAGTGCTTACGTGCATGAAGTTCTTCCACTTGATTGGCTTAAACCAACAACTGTCTTGCTCCTCTGCACCTTGCCACCTAGGTGCACCTATGGCCATATGTGCATCCCAGTGGGGTTGAAGAATCTTGGGAAGGGACACTAGGTGCTGCAAATATATAGCAAGTCAGTTCTGCTTGCAGCCTTCTAGGTTAAGCCTGAGCCCTGTGACATGGCTAGTGTGGTATTCTAGGCTTACGGCCCACTGTTACCTGCAGAATCAACTTTTCAACATGGCTAGAGTGGTATTACTGTTGGACAAAAATAAAGATATAGTGAATGTGAGTCACTATAGGCTAGGGAATACTAGAAATAGCATAATCCTAAATGAAATGTTGAAGGAATGAAACAGTCTTATGAAATAATTTGATAGGAACAGTTATTAAAGGACTAATAAGAACTGAGAAAAATACCTGACCTCCCCTTCTCCTGAAGATGACCGTAGCACAAATTACAGACCGCTTTAAGATCAAGTACCTCGCTATTTCTATGAGCATCTAATTTGACATCATCAAGCTCTTCAAATGTATATTATCACCTATTGATGAAAAGTTTGAAAAAAATATATGAAATGAGAAGTTGTTACAACAAGTGATCACTTAACGCACTACCAAATCATATTGTCTGTTAAAATTGGCTTATGTATATATGCTTAATTTATACAAGTGTTTTACGAAGAGGATTAGAACTTTGTTAAAAAAAAAAGACTAAAAACCTGTCAGGTCTGAAGTACAATGAATCTACCAAATATACATATACATATACAGTTGCTTACCTTGCCAAGGCAGCAGGGTCCCAAGAGTATGGAACAGCACGCTTGATTTCATCACGCAAAACCAAATTTTCTGTTTCTAAGTTAACTTTGTATAGGGGAATAAAGTATCCAACCATAGCAAGGGATTAGGTCGATGCTGCATCAACTTGCCAAGAACCGGTGAAATTAAACATGGCATTGAAGCTTTCCCAGGGGAATCCGGGTTGATAGCCTGATTTCTTATTAAAGTATTCTGCCATCTGCAATTCCAAAGGAAAGCATTTGAGGTCAGAATCCCAGAAGAGAAAGAATCAGTCTTTTTTAACTCTTATACGATGCATTGATATTAGACCGCATGAAGTACTCTTTCATCATTATTTTAAGAGTCAAAACCACCGCAAAGAAATATTGTACTTCACTATTACATTAGAAAACTTGAAAACAAACAGAGATGCCAACTTCTAGCACATAATCTTATATCCTAGCAAACCCAATACCGAACCAAAGCTTCATAACTGACATAAGCAGCCAGAAGAATCCTGGAAAAGCTCAATAGACCTATAAGTTGATGGAACACAGAAACAAATGAAACATAACAAGCATAATCATAATTCGGATGATAAACCAATGCCAAGACCAAAAATCCAAGCAAAGCAACAAGCCCACTTCAACATGAAACAAAACAAACTTCTAAAACAAACCAACATACAATCAATGAATCCAAACACACCTAGAACACTAATTGAGCACCAGACCAATCCAAAGTTCCAAACTTTATTCTACCAAAAATTAAAGTTCCAAACTTTACAACACAAAAGGCATAACCCATGAACAAAAACTGGATCAGCAATCACCTCATGGAAGCTACAGACAGGGACTCTCAATGGTTCTCTTCCCAGGTGAGCAGACAATAAGTGCAGGCACATTTGGCACCATCAGAAACAGCAAGATCTTAAGCCCCACTCTCGTCCAGATTCACAAGCCTTGACCCAGGTGCTCCTTTGTAATACAGAAGCCTAATATCCGAAGTCAAATCAAAGCCTCGACCCAGAGCTTGGATTGAGTTCGACAGAGTAGTCGTCAAAGCTTCTGAGCTCGAGCTTATTGCAGCCATTGGAACATAGGGTCTCTGTCTTTGATGCCCCAAAGAGAAAGTAAGAGAAGTAGAACGAAGACGAAAGTGCTATTAAGAGTAGGGAAGCTGCACTACGCATACGTACTGTACGCCATGGTGGATCCAGCCACGCTCACTAATGATCGCACAAATTTGAAATTAAGGGGTATACCAGTAAATGCATATTTAACCATCGTCAGCAGTAAAAATATACTGTTTAAAGTAAATTTTAAGGACATTGATGACATTCCCTCAATCTCAACTCAACCTTTTTTTTTTTCTCTATGACTCGATCTGCTTTTCTTCTCCGAAAATTATACAGCGCACCCGGGTGCGCCGCGCACCCGTCCATCTCCGCCGTCCATTTTGAAAAAGTCAAAAGTCCATGTCAAATGGACGGTGGAGATAGACGGGTGCGCGGCGCACCCGGGTGCGCTGAATACGCTCTCTTTCTTCTCTCGATTTCCTTGCTCTTCTCCAAGTTAATCTACACATCTCCACCGCACAAGCTCCCTCCCCTTTCATCTAATCCAACCAGCATCCGGAGAATCACAAGGAGTTTGGGTGGTGACGAAAGCGTGGAGGCCGGAGAAGGCTTCCGACATGCCACCGGGGTCGTTGTCCATGTCGACGACAACGAAGTCGCAACCGGAGACCCCCGCGATGGTAGGACATAAGCCTAGGAGGAAGAGGGTGTCGCCTTGGGTTTGGTTTTCAGTTTGCTGGTGATAGAGTGCCTGCAGCCCCATACATTGTGGCTTTGTGCAGACATTTTCTGGTCCTCCCAGAGATGAGGATGCAATCAGAGTCGGGGCAAAATGAGCATATGATGGAGAAGGTGTGAACCAATTGGGCAACCAGAAACTCTATTTGGGGACTCGGCACCCATTGGCACTACCACATAAGGTTGTTTCCACAACTGCAAAGGCTCATTGCAGCACTAAAGAGAACAAAAGAGATCTTTAAATAATCAAAAACAAGTTGCATAATCTTACAAAGTATAGACTGAGTCACATGCTGCAAAACTAGATTATATTTCACGATTGACATGCATTATGAGATATGTTATAACAACGTCAAACTTACATTTATCCCCTGGGATGCATTATAGGCACATGATCCATCTTTATCAACCCGTGTGCGTTTCTCTTGAAACCATTCCTTAAGATCAAACCTTTCTCTTTTGAGATTTCGGTGGCCGTGGCTTGATCCTGCTTCGTCATCAGAATAGTCATCATGAACAGAGTCATCCACATCAAGATCATTCCCAGTATCACTGTTGTCATCTTCATCGCAGTTTTCCTCATCATCTTCCTTCACATAGTCTTCACTAAGATACGGTCGAGACTCCCAATCTATTGGATATTCAAGCATTATCTTTTCCCATTCTACATTGACCCCTAATTTCTTCACCTCCAAAGGCTCGGGTCCCAAGGTTACAGATGCTACAACTATGTCACCCCCTTTCAAACTGACGATATTGTTTGACACATGCGCTAGCCAAAGATAATCTTCGTTAGCAGCTAAGATTACGTTGCCATTCAGCCGTATGCCAAACTGAGTGTGCTGGGTATGATTTATAACACGAATAAAGATTTTCACCAAATTTGGAGTCATTTGATGAAGAATAGACAATGCACACAGTTAGTGCTTTTACAGTACGGCCAAAAGTTATTGGCACTTGAAATTTGACCTCATCATCATCAACATCTAAAAGCCAGTTAGGAATGTCGTTTCCAGGTAGAAAAAGACCACCATTATCACTCGTACGCCATCCCTATAACGTATGGAACAAAATTTGTATAAGCAGTTTTACATAATATATATACTGTGTATATGTATGGGTCTGTGTGTCAGAGAGAGATAGAGAGAACCTTCAAAATATTCTGCTTAAAAGTATCTGTGAGGCTGGTGCACCCTTCCATATGAATCATTTCCATGGAGCTCAATGATTTATCCAGGCCTGGAATCTCAGTGAGCATATTGGAGTGTCTGAGATGCAATTCTCTCATATTCCCCATTTCTGAAAAGCTTGGCATTCTTTCTAATGCAGTGCAGTGGTTCACTACTAGACGCATCAAACTTGTTGGTAAATCTGGGAGTTCTTCAAGGTCCTTGCAATTGTCTAATGTTAGATATCTGAGATTGCTAAGGCGACTGAGGATAGGTAGCCTATGAAAATTGTTTTCTTGAAGATCCAAAGCTATTAAACAGGATAGACTTCCCAGACCCTGAGGAACTGCATCATCAGTTAGATTGCAGTTCCTAAGAGATAATGATATCAGAGAGGATAAGTTTTCTAATGGAGGAAGCGATAAAATTTATTCGGATGGTGAACCTTTCAGGCCATCTAAAGATAAATTTCTAAGGTTCTTCAATCCTCCTATGGAGTGGTCAAGCTCATACAAATTCTCACAGTTGTCGAGTTTCAGATCCTCAAGATTTGGGAGTTTCGAAAAGTCTAGTGATTTTGTTAGGTAACGGGAATGCCTGAGATCTAGAAGTTTCAATTTATCAAGTAACAGTTCAAACAAAAGGAATAACAGAAAATCAAATTCCGAATAGAAGTGATAAGATATAAGTTTGTTGATAACTAAAGTATAAGGCAAGCTGTATTATACCTCAGGGTTCTCCCACACTTGCTTGAGCTTGCTATATTGCAGGTCAATAGCCACTAGACTTCGTTGATCAAAGTTGTTTGGTATGCTCATTTCAGGGAATCCATGCCAGCAGAGCCAATGTAACTCTTGGGGAAGAAATTCGTAGCTTCCAGTGAGCTTTACATAGTTGAGCTGGAGCAACCGCAGACTCTGCATATTTCTAAATGCTTCTGTGCTATAACTATTTTCTTCAGAACCTGGCAAATCCAGAACTAGTCCTTCAATTTTCTTAGTTCCCTGTTAAATATTTTACAAAGGGCCCTGAACAAGGTGATTGCTTACAGTATAGGTAACCTTCTATTACTATATAAGTAGACATGTGTTGCTGCAGTAATGGTGTAATACTTGCCAGATGTGAATATGCATGTATCTCTGTATTAAACATTATCTAATTGCTAACGTACTTACAGATTTCAATCCCAATATGCGTTTTGCATCATGATCCCACAATCTACTACGTTCTGCAGGGTCCTTGGGGGATGTTGCCCGCACAATTTCTCTGCCCATGTCCCGAACCAAATCATGCATAATCAGGTTGTCTACTTCATCAATCTGTGCATTCCAATAAAGAAGCAAGATATATCAAGGAATATATTCTTAAAGTACTCACCAGTCCCACCATCACCTAGCCCATAGTAGCTAATTTCAAGCTTTTTTTTGGATATTGTCATTAGGAGTTCTTTTCAACAGATCCAATGCACTACCCCATTCTCCTGCTGTATGTTTTGTGGAGAGAAAAGAACCTAAGACTTCAAGAGCCAGCGGCAAACCCCCACAGTAATCAACAACCTTTCTGGCTAATTCAGAGATTTCTTCATTTGGACAACGATTTCCAAAGGCATGCAGACGAAAGAGCTCAAGTTCTTCCTCTTCATTCATCTTTCGAGCCTCGTATATATTATCTACTTGTAGTCGCCTTAGAACATGCTCATCTCTTGTTGTTATAATAATTCTACTCCCAGGACCAAATGAGTAAGGTGTTATAGCTAACGCATCTAGTTGGCTTTCAATATCAACATCATCAACCACGACCAGTACCTTTATACTTCTAAGTCTGTTTTCTATCACTAATCCCTTCAGCAACACTATCAATTACCTTTATATTGGTCAATTTCAAGATTTGAGAAAGAAGTTGGTTTTGCAAATCAAGCAGTGGTGTGGCCCTCACATTTTCAAGGAAACTTCTTCCGTCAAACCTATGATAAATGCTGTTATAAATGGCTCTCGCAAGAGTTGTTTTACCCATTCCGCCTATGCCACAAATTGCAACTATGCGATGATCAAGTAATCGAACACAAAGAGAATCACTGATTTCTTTCACACGAGAGTCGATTCCAACTTGGTATCTAGCTACATTTAAGCATGTCCCGTTGTTCAGTTTTCTAATGATCTCCTGAATAATTTCCTCAATGAACTTGGCTTCATGCCTGTCAATCAAATAAAAAAACAGAGCAACATAAGATTTTCAGTTGAAAAAGAAGACGTATATTACAGCTACAACGTAGAATATGACCTCATTTATTGTGACTGCACATATCATACATGAAAAAGAATTAATTCATTTGGTTCCACTTCCTTATTGATGAATCAATCTTCGGATACCATTACAATTCTATTCAACTTCTGGAAATATCATACAACAATTATAGAGGCACGACTACATAGATCGATGTCATCAATTTATTTAACCACACAAGCTAGGGTAAATTTAGTGAATATGTAAAATTGCATATTAGAGACTGTCCTGTTGTTAACAATATATAAAGCCAAAGAATCTAGGACCAAGAATTCTATTGGTTGTTATTGGCATATGGTAAATAGAGGCTTAAGAATAATAAGACCCAAAAATGGCAATTAAAGTTATGTCAAAGAGAAACTAAAGAATGAATGGTTGGTTGTGTGTAAAAATTGGAGGTTAGTAAGAAAATAAGTTAATGTGGTAAAGGAAAGCAAAATAGATCATTTATTTTAGGAAAGTAATTACCCATTAGCAGTGTTCTGAAGTTCCAAGCCAGTCAAATTTGCAGCTTTAGTTAGAGTACTTCTCCACCTCCTTACCTTTTCGGTATCTGTGGCGGAGCGCTCTTCATGTTTCTGAAAGGCTAGTGCAAAAACACCAGTCTGTTTCCTGACGACCGAAGGATCAACATCATAGAATATTGGCAAAACCAGGTGCTCTGATGTGCTTTTGTACTCCATGATCTTCACCAGCTCATCTAGACACTAAGTGGATTCGGCATAGTTGCTTGAAAAAAATAATCACAGAGATCATGGATAATTGAATTGCCTGCACCAGTTCAGCATCTATAATTTCCCCTCTTTTTAGCTGCTCATCAATAAAAACATTAATTCCCGCATTCCTTAATGCCGTGTGGAGGTGGTCTGTGAAGCCCTTGCATGTGTCTTCACCTCGGAAGCTCAAGAAGACTTCATACCTCCATTGTTCTGAGAAGGATGAGGACGATGATTTAAAGGCTTTTGGGTCTATGACGATACTAGCCATTGGTACCACTGACTGTATAAAGTGGTTTTGAGAACTGAGAAGCAGATGTCAACAGACCCCTCTTTGGAAGGAAGTCTAATTTGCTTGATCTTTGTGAACCATACAAATATGGTGTACAAAGGCTTTGCTTTGATGAAAGTGGTTTAGTGTCCACAAAGTCTGAATGTCCTAGCTACTTACTCTGAGAGTGACCTGCATCAAACTAGATATTTCTAATGTTAGCACCATCTAAAACCACATTTTTTAGCAAGAATGTAATGCGAAGGAGAGAAGGCGAAAGCTAGTAGGCTACCACAACAAAACAAAGGGAAATTCATTGCAATAACAATGAGATAAGGAGGAAGATGGTATATTCTGAGTACAGGTTTCATTAGTGTTCATTAGTGTGTCTGTAAATTTCAAAAAAGTATGCACAAAATCTTTTCATTCGAACATTTTCAATCAAGGAGATCACTATTAACAGAAATCGCCAAGGTCTGTGCATCTGTTTGCTTCAGGTGTACAGGCAACAGCTCTCAAATGGCTATAAAGTGCAAAAGAGGCTAGAAGGCTCAACTGGAGTCGCAGGAAAAAAAAAAAAAAAGATCACCAAGTGTTTGCATGTTAGAATTGTAGATTTGTCGACCATCATCATGCAGTGGCAGAGCCAGGATAGAAATGTCACCTGGGCTAATTGTATACACGAGAAAATTTGCTCGATGGTGCCTTTTGACACAATCAATTTATTCATCGAACATTCTGTGCAATACAATCAATTTCACTTAAATATTACATATAATAAGACCAAATCCACATCCATATCCAAGTTAAGACGTACAAGGAGCTTTCAAATTAAGACTATAAGATCAGTACAAATTAATATAGGATTATAAGATAACATATATGGACAACCATCAAAGATTTCTGGACTGAATTGCAGATTTCGATTGTGCTGATGTGTATTCATTCGTAAGGACGTAATAAATCCTAAACATATTTCATAACAACAAATCCTAATCGAGGTACTATTTTATATCAACAAATCCTAAATCGTCTAGTTATAGACGAAGCAAATCAACATTGAAGCATATGAATATGATGGCTTTTGAATTGAAGCCTGCTCTGTCCGCGATCACGATTAAGCCATACCTGGGGAAGTAGCCAAGTGGGGACTGACCGACTAGGGATGTGGGCTACGGGCGACGGCGCGGGCTATGGGAAACAGCGACCGCTCCGGCGACAACGATGGGCGACGGACGCAATGGTGTGAGTTGTGACTGAGACTGAGAAGTAAACGGAGAAATAAGCTGCACCCAAACGACGACGTTTCAGGTTTATATGTCATGGTAATATTTCGGGCTTCAAAATCTCACTGGGCTCCAGATTTAAAAGGAAACATATATCAGAAATTCCAAACAGTAGAACCAAACAACACCAACTCTCCCGCTAGATTGGCAAAAATCTTAAAAACCCTGAACTGATAGTATAGCATGCTGACCATTTTGATCAAAATCATAAAAGCTGAAGAATACAAACCTTCGGGTATGACTAATGTGATGGATTAAATCGAAAGGAAAATCATTGGATTTTTTTTTTCAAGAAACGTTTAGTGAAGAACCGAAATAGTCACAGAAACTTGGGATGAATAATCTATGAATGTAGAACAACAAAGAACAAGAACTGGGGAACTAAATGTCTCACAAAAATTCAAAATATGTTTTCTTTAAAAGACCCTTTCTGGAAAGAACCAAAAACGTACGTCTAAACGTTGGCTGAGCTTGGCTGAAGGAAACATGGACCATTCTATTAGCAACAAGAGGAAGTAACTTGCTAACTAACAACTCAGGTGATACAAATATAACTTCAATTGCAAAAAAGATAGAGTAAATCTGGACAGTAATCAGAAGATAATGTGAACTACTTTGAAACACCACTTTCTTTATTGGTTCAGTTACTTACAAATTTTGCTATAGAATCTGATAAGCAAAATTTGCTAAAGCAAAGCTTTGCATTTTGTACAATAAAGCAAAAAAGTTTCAAAACCATCCATCACGTATGGTATCGAAACACTACCAGGTTATTGTCTCAAAGCTAGATAATTGTTCCAACCCTTCAAGACGTCATAACAGAAACATAATGTAACAACGCAATCCGGCTCAATAGACACTACGTCAGAAAAGGCTTCACACGACAGGTTTCAGACCACAGAATTTTTCAGGCATGTCGTCTGATATGTTTCGATGAACTCAAACGACAGAAAAATGAACTTATGTAGTCTGGTATGGGTGAAAACTCATGAATTTGATTGTGTTCCAAATTTTGTACAAGTTTAAAAACTCAAACGATATTTAATTGTCGTCTGATAATAGGAAAATTTAAGTCGAAAATCATAGAAAGTCTTGTTAAATTTTTCGAGCTTAGACTACATTTTTATGTAGTTTGAATTCTCAAATTGACCTAATGTATATGGAGAGAAATATGCCGCGTGTTTAACACGGCGCCAAAATCTGAGAGGGCCGAAAAGAGCAGCGCGTTTAACACTTTGCAAAAAACTGAATACCAAAACAGCAAGAGTAGTGAAACTAATTCCGTTTACAACTGAAAATAGAAAGTTGAGACTCAGAGTAGCTAAACCAAGTCTCAGCCTAAACCCACTTCCCTCTTTGCTAAATCGAGTCTCACCCTCCCCCTCTCTGTATTTCGCTTATCCTAAACTCTGAAAGATGAGTCTCGATTTTGAGTTGCGTTAGCTTTCTTGATTTCGATTTCGTTGCAACTCCAAGTGATAATTTGGTAAGCTTTCGATTTGGGTTAGCTTTCTCTCTCACTTTATCACACGATGTGGGTTGTTTATGGGTCTAGGGTTTACGAATTGGGGGTAATAGGGTTTTCGATTTTGGGTTGTTTGCTTTACGAATTTTTCCTCTTTGTAATTTGGTTTTCGATTTTGGATTGTTCCTGTTAATGAGTCTGCTTGCACTTCAGTTTCTTGATTCTTGACTCACTTTCTTTGGCTGCAGAAATTGGAGGAAAGAAACCGAGTGTTCTATCGCAATTGGAGGAGTTTGCTGGTGATTAGGTAGTGATATTACTACTTCTTGATTTATCTAAATGGTTTTTTATGCAAGTGTTACAGTGTTTGATTATGTTTTGAGGTATTGGGTTCAAATATACATATTGGGAGTTGACTCTATTTGATGAGCGGATTGAGAGCTTGTTTCATTTTCTCAAAAAAGATATAATAACTGGTTTTAGGTCTAATTCAAGTTAGGTAGAATCTTATGTTTACTGATTCATGGTTACTCTCATATGTATTGTAGACCAAAATCATGTGTATGAAATGAATTGATGCTTCGTTAATTTTCTATGAATACTTTAAAAGATCTTTAGAATAAAACAAATTCAATTTGCTATCTTGAATATCATACTAAATTTCATATGTGAGGGTCTATTTTATTATCATACTGACAACAAAATTCAATGGTCAATTTGCTCCTAAGCTTTTCATATGTGAGGGTCCATGGTACGAAGTTGCAGCAAATAGTTTTTCTGATATGGTATGATAGTCAAGATTGCAGTTTGAAACCAATAATTTGTGTTGTCTTCGCTTGGATTGTATGATTATCCAGTTTGCAGGACAATGCATTTGCAGACATATTAGTGACTTCATGCTAGTTCTTGATGTTCTTATCCAAAACTTGTTCTGAAACCCTATATGGTTTTATCTTCAACTAGGCTTGAATTCATGTAATTATTGTTATCCCTCTTTATTAGGCTAGATTTCATGTTGTATCTGAATGGCAGGTTCTGTAAGCATTTATTGAATTGCCAGACCAAAATTCTTCAATTGAATGAGGCTCTTGATGTACCTGGTTTGTTAAATAGTTCACTAACTATCTATATGGTTTGTCAAATGTCTCTTCTGAGAAACCTTGTAGTTTCTACTGAACTTTCAGTTAGGTATATAAGCTTTTGATCCTGGACTTGCTCTTGTTTTTTTTTTCTTTTTCACCAAACTATGTATCTTCCTCTCTTCTCAAACTCCCATAATTAATCTCCCTTCTCGATGCAAGTCTCATCCCATTTTTGATGTTTCTTAGACCCTATTTATATATTTGTTTGAGACATATCAGATTAATTAAGTTAGCTCGACATATAGCTTAACTATTATCTACACGGTGAGTTGCATATATTCCAAATCTACATGAGAAAGCAGATCATAACGTGTTCTATGGTCCAAGCCATGGTTGGATTGACTATAATTAAAGAGGAGGATTTGTTTATATTAAATACAATTGTTTGCTATTTGGGTGTTTAAACTGAAATATTTTTGTTGTTGTTATTGCATGGTACTTTGTAAAGAGCAAGGACAAGCAGAGGCTGGTGCTAAAACAAGGAAAAGCTGTAAGGACTTTAGCAGAGGTAAGGTACAGATTCAATGTCTTCATATGTATATTGGCAATAAAGTTCATTTGAGCTGGGTTTTATGTGATCATAAGTATGTAGAGGTATTTAAACTAACCTTCCAAGTTATAAGTTATTCTTATGGCTTTCATTTACTCTTTTCTCATTGTAAACTAAGTCTATTTGGTGTAACATAGGAGGCGTTTGTGATCCCTAAAGAGTGTAGGAGGCTTGTGATTGCATCTGCTGCCAATAAATGGAGGGATTTCAAGTCCAAATTGACTGCCAAGTACATCATCCCTTTCTTGGGTGAGCCTGAAAAGCTAGAAAACCCCCCAGATGATTATCGATTTATTAAGAAACCTGTATGGGACATCTTTGTTGCAACTAGGATCACTGATACTTTTCAGGTATGAGAACGGTGTCCATATTTAATAACAGTTTTCTTTTTACTAAATAAGTAAATATATGCAATGTCTTACAATCCCACACTTGTTTTTGCTTGGTTCCATAGGAGTTGCGTCAGGCCCAAATAGAGAAGAGAAAGGAAAATAAGTACCCTCATCGTATGTCACGTAAGGGATACGCTAACTTAGAAGCAGAACTGGTTCGTTTTTGGAATTGCTTTCAATTCCCTAATTTCTCGGTTATGCCACAATCAGTTTTTTAAGTAAAACTTATTGTTTATATATTCTGATATTATTTTAATTTTGTATAGTTGAAGACAATCTCTGCCGACCAACTAGATCGTGCAGTTTTGTGAGTGAAGGCTCGACAAGATAAGAATGGCAATTTCAAATCACGTGAGGTGGAGGAGGCAGCCAACGAAATTGTAATAAGTCCTTATCTGCCAATGTATTGTTTATTTATTTATTTTATATTTTGAATTGGTATTAATATAACTCTTAAATTACATTGAGTTTATATACTTTATTTTGTATTAGAAAAAGTTAAAGGAAGAGCAGGCAAGTGGAAAACTAAAGGTATCAGGTTCAGACGATGTACTCACCAAGGCGTTGAAGAAGCCCGAGCATCCTGGCAGGGTACGTGGTGTTGGTGGTTTCACAAAATCATCGACATACTTTCACCTCCCAAAATGCACTATGAACCGTGTTGATGAAGGGGTTCTGAAGGAGACTCTTGAGGCACTATTGGCTGAGCAAAAAGCTAAATGGGAAGAGGAGAAGGCCAAACAGTTTGCTGAGGAAAGAGCATTATGGAAAGCTGAACTTGCATGGTTGGAAGCAAAGTTGAACAGGAAGGAGCTGCTAGTGGAGTCACCAAAAGCTGCTACACCACTTCATGAAAATGGCTCAGGCCAAGGGAGTTGTCCCCGTCCACACGATAATGTTGCAAACAATAATGTTGGGGAGGTAGAGCTCAATGGAGTCAAAAAGAAGCTGAGACTGAGCTATGAGGATAACAACCCCATTTTTCAAGAGGACTACTTGATGACATATTTCCTACGTAAGACTAAAATTTGGACCTCCAACGACATTAAAATGTAGTTGGAAATAGATCTAAAATGACATACTCGATGGCATATATGTTCTCCTACTTGTATTAAGACTACATGTATACTTCAAAGAATGTAGTGTGAAATGTATCTCAGACCACATATGCTCTACATCAAGGCTAAACTTGTTACTTTTCCAACAACATGAAAATGTAGTTAGAAATACATCTCAAACGACATATACGCTGACAATTATGTCATCCTACAAATTATAAGACTACAGATATACCTTAATGTCTGTAGTCTGAAATATATCTCAGACAACATATTATTTATGTGAAGGCTAACTTAGCAATTCTAACTACAGATTACTGTCAACTAAAACAATATATAACCACAGTTATTTTATCAAATCTATAGTTGATATGTTTTTCCAACGACGGTTTTATGCTGTAGGTTTGACATTCCAACTACATTATTCTGTAGTAAGACTTGTTGACGTATTACATGATATATGTAGTCTGATCTCCACACAAACGACAGAAGTTCTCCTTGGACTTCAATCTGAACTACATCAGACGACACGTTCTTAAGAATCTTATGTCGTATGAGTTAGTACTAGTCGAGGGTTTTTGTCCGTCGTCTGAGTTACCCACAGACGGCATCCACTTACGCTACAGATTTCTAAGCCATCAGACGACAGTTAATGTCTGTCGTATGTAGCTTTTTCTGACGTAGTGAGAACACAATATTCGAACACAAGTGAAGCACAACCAACACCATCACAGAACAATAACAAAACTTCAACTCAAGAAGCTCTTAAATATCACTAATGTGTCCTCTCATGGACTACCTGAAAGCAATAACATGAAAATAGGGAATGAGCTTCACAAGCTCAGTAGGTACAATAAAATAATCCTTATAGCTAAGACTCAAATCTATAATATGCAACTGAATGTGAGACTGGAAGTATGCTTTCAATATCAAGGTCTGTTGTCCATCCGACAAGAGAAGCGCCACTGTCGACGCCCTGAAGGTGGAGAAATCAGAGACGTCCGCATTTTAAGGACTATGCGGACGTCCGCACTTTAAGGACTATGCGGACGTCCGCACTTTAAGGACTATGCGGACGTCCGCCTCTGAACACCTCTGTGTGTGTGTACACACACACACATAGGCGTTCAGAGGCGCACATTCGCACCACCCTTAAAGTGCGAACGTCGCTAATTTCTCCATGATCACACAATTTCTTCTTATCGGACGGACACCAAACCTTGATATGGAGCTTCTTCTCGCCGGTGGACTCATCGGCTACAAATTTGCAGCCAACCTTGATCGATCTTGAAATTTTGGGTGAGGTTGTTGCCTAGACCTTCAATCCCGATCTACTTGGCTTTCTTCTTCATGGTAACGCCGGTTGGGTTGCCTATGATTTGGTGTTCATCCGGCAAGTGCAGCTCCGTCGTCGATGCCTGAAGGTGGAAAATCGGCGACGTCCGCCTCTGAAAGGGCCTGTATATGTGTATATATATATATATATATGTAATTAAAATTTGTTTAGTCCTTGTGGTTTTATTTTAATCTGAATAGTCCTTAAAGTCAGGATTTTTTATCCAAATAGTTCTTATGGTTTTATTTTAATCTAAATAGTCATTAAAGTCAGGATTTTTTTATCCAAATAGTTCTTATGGTTTTATTTTAATCTAAATAGTCATTAAAGTCATGATTTTTCATCCAAATAGTCATTCCGACAATTTTCTCATTTAAAGACCATAAAGACTATTTGGATAAAAAATCATGACTTTAAGGACTATTCAGATTAAAATAAAACCATAAGGACTATTTGGATGAAAAATCATGACTATAAGGATTATTCAGATTCAAATAAAACCATAAGGACTAAACAAATGTTGATTTCAATCCATAAAGACTAGACAATATATATATATATATATATATATATATATATATATATATCAAATTCGATGAAATTTTGCATAAGTGATTTATGTCTTGGGTTCTATCAATTGAATGGTAGAGATGTAAAAATGTCTGAAAAGTGAGTCAAATAAGGAACTTCACACGTTAATTTCAAAACGAAATTTCACTCTGAATAAGAACTATATATATATATATATATATATATATATATATATATATATATATGGCGTATGTCTGTTATAAACATGAACGGTTCATGTTTGACAGAATTCAGTCCGTCCATTGGTTTTTCGAGTTTGAGAGCTTTAACGATTACCAAATTGGCTGAAATTTTGCAAAGATGATCTACACAATATTATCTAGATACTAGACGGTGGAGATGAAGAAATTCAATCGAAAAGTGGTGCAAAAATGAAAATCCACACCAAAACCATTGGTACGGACGTCCGCAGCTGAGAAAAATCATATATATATATATATATATATATATATATATATATATATATATAGCCAAGAGTATATATAATGACCCAACAAGCTCATCAAGCTGGACTACTGATATGTACTAAAAGCAAAGCTTGACTACTTATATGTGCACTAGAAGCAAAGCTTGCTTGCATTTCTCCGATCTTCATCATTCTCTCTGCATTTACCCTTTTAACATTCATGGTTGATGCCATCCTTTTGGTGGGCATTCTTTGTCTACTTTGAATCAAATTGTTAGAAGGATCCCAAAAGGCTTAAATCAAGTTGTTATGCACAATGCACTTATGCTCATTATCTTTTGAAAAGTCGTTTGCTAAGAAATTTTTTTCTTTTTATTTCAATACGTTTATATCGTATTCCAATATACCTGAGGTTACGACGTTAATAGATATAATGTTTAGAAAATTATATCCATGTAATTTTTTTTTTGAAAATATTATATCGCCTTGACCCTCTTATGCCCTCCTAAGCTCGCCTAAGACCACTAAGGGGCCGCCATGACTCACCATGTGGTCGTCATGACCCACCTAGACCAGTGTAGGGCCGTTTTGACCTGCCTTAGGCCGCCTTGATCCTCCTAGGCCTTCCCAGGCTCGCCTAGAGTAGCCAAGGGGCCGCCTAGAGTAGCCAAGGGGCCACCTTGTCCTGCCTTGTGCTTCCAAGCGGCCGCCTTGACCCCCTTGGGCCATCTTGAACCGCCTTAACCTGCCTAGGCCCTCCTAAGCTCGCATAGGGTAGCCAAGGGGCCGCCTTGAACCATTTTGGACGCCTTGGTAAGTCTTGGACCGCCTTGGCCCTTCTAGGGCCACCAAAGGGCCTCCTACCTAGGGTCGTCTTGGGTAGCCAAAGGGCTACCTTGACCTACCAAAGGCTGCCAAGCGGTCGTCTTAACCCTCATAGGGCTGACAATAGGGTGCCTTGACCTACCTAGTGCTTCCAAGCAGCCGCCTGACCCGCCTTAACCCACCATGGGCCGCCTTGACTCTCCTATGCCCTCCTAGGCTCACCTAGGGTAGCAAATGGTTCACCTTAACCTGCCTAAGGCCGCCAAGGGACCACCTTGGGCCACCTTGGAACACGTTAGACCGCCTTAACCCGCATTGGTCCGACCTAGAACGCGTTGGACCGTTTTGACCTGCCTTGATCCTCCTGGGCCCGCCTAGGACAGCCAAAGAGTCACCATGACCCTCCTGGGCCGCCAAGAGGCCTCCTAGGGTAGCCAAGGGGCCGCCAAGCCGCCGCCATGACCCGTTTTGACCCTCATAGTGCCACCAATAGGGTGTCTTGACCCATCTAGGGCCACCAAAGGGCTGCCATGACCTTCCTAGTGCTGCCAATGGGCCGTCTTAACCTCCTAGGATCGCCAAGGAGCCGTCTTGACCTATTTTGGACCGCTTTGACCCACCTTGGGCCGCCTTAACACCCTTGGGCTTGCCTAGGGCAGCTAAGGAGCGGCATGACCCTCTTGGGGCCTCCTAGGCTCACCCATGACCCGCCTTGACCCTCATATGGCTGCCAGTAGAGTGCCTTGACCCATTTAGGGCCACCAAAGGGCTACCACGACCCTCCTAGTGCCACCAAGGGGCCGCCTTGACCTGCTTTAGATTGTTTTGACCCGCCTTGGGCCGCCTTAACCCCCCTGGGCTCGCCTAGGGCAGCCAAGGAGCGACATAACCTCCTGGTAGCCAAGGAGCCGCTATAACCCTCCTGGGGCCGCCAAGCTCGCCTAAGGTAGCCAAGGAGGCCTCCTAAGCTTGCCTAAGGTAGCCAAGGGGCCGCCTTGACCTACCTAGTGCCGCCTTGGACCGCCTTAACCCTCATAGGGCCGCCAATAAGGTGCCTTAACCCATCTAGGGCCGCCAATAGGTGCCTTGACCCATCTAGGGCCACAAAGGGGCTTCCATGACCCTCTTAGGGGCGCTAAGGGACCGCCTTGGACTGCCTCGGGCCGCCTTGACACGCCTTGGACCGCCTTGGCTTAGGCTGCCTTAACCCACCTTGGACCGCCTTAACCCTCCTGGGCTCGCCTAGGGCAGCCAAGGAGCCACCATGACCCTCTTAGGGCCACCAAGGGGCCTCCTAGGCTCGCTTTTGACCCGCCTTAATCCTCTTAGACCCTCCTAGGCTCGCCTAGAGTAGCCAAATGGCCGCCTTGTCCTGCCTAGTACTTCTAAGCGGTTGCCTTGACCCCCTTTGGGCAGCCTTAACCCTAAACCTAAACCTCCTAGGCCCTCCTAGGCTGGCATAAGGTAGCCAAGGGCCGCCTTAACTTGCCTAGGGCTTCTAAGGAGTCGCCTTAACCCGTTTTAACCCGCCATGGACTGCCTAAACCCTCCTGGGCCAACCTAGGGCAACCAAAGAGCAGTCATGACCCTGCTGGGGCCGCCAAGGGGCCGCCTTGACCTACTTAGGGCCCCTAAGCTGCCACCATGACCCGCCTTGACCGTCATAGGGCCGCTAATAGGGTACCTTAACCCATCTAGAGCCACCAAGGGACTGCCATGACGCTTCTAGGCCCTCCTAGGCTTGCCTAGGGTAGCAAAGGGACCGCCTTAACCTGCCTAGGGCCATAAAGGGACCACCTTAACCTGCCTTGAGCCACCTTGGCACGCCTTAGACCACTTTGACCCCCTTGGGCCGCTTTAACCCTCTTGGGCTCGCCTAGGGCAGCCAAGCAACCGTTATGACCCTCTTGGGGCCGCAAAGGGGCCTATAGGTTTGCCTAGGGCAGCTAGCAAAGGAGCAGCCATGACCCTCCTAAGGCCGCAAAAGGGACTCCTAGGCTCACCTACGGTATCCAAGGGGCCGCCTTCACCTACCTAAGGCAGCAAAGTGACCGCCATGACCCGCCTTGGGCCGCCTTGACCCTCATAAGGCTGCCAATAGGGTGCCTTGACCCGTCTAAAGCCACCAAGGGGCTGCAATGACCCTCCTAAGGCCTACAAGGGGCCGCCTTAACCACCTAGGGCCGCCAAGGGGCCGCCTTAGACCGCCTTGACCCGCTTTGAACCGCCTAGGCCAACCTAAGGTAGCCAAGGGGCCGCCTTGACCTATCTAGGGCCGCTAAGCGGCCGCCATAACCCTCCTTGGGTCGCCTTGACCATTATATTGCTACAATAGGGTGCCTTGACCCGTTTAAGGCCACTAAGAGGCTGCCATGACCCTCCTAGGGCCGCTTTAACCTTTTAGGGCCGCCAAGGGACCGTCTTAACCTCTTAGGGCCACCAAGGGGCCGCCTTGACCCGTCTTGGACCGCTTTGACCCATTTTGAACCGCCTTGACCCGCCTTGGGCCACCCGAGCCCGCCTAAGGCAGCTAAGGAGCCGTCATAAACCTCCTTGGGTCGCCAAGGGGCCTCCTAAGCCAGCCTAGGGTAGCCAAGTGGTCGCCTTGACCCGCCTCGTACCTCTTTTACCCTCATAGGGCCGGCAATAAGGTGCCTTGACCAATCTAGGGCAGCCAATAGAGCACGTTGACCCATCTAGGGCCTCCTTGACCCATTTAGGGCCACAAAGGGGCTGCCATGACCCTCCTAGGGCCGCAGAGGGACCGGCTTGACCCTTCTTGGGCCGCCTTGGCACGCCTTGGACTGCTTTGACCTGGTTTGGAGCTCCTTAACCCGCTTTACACCGCCTTGACCCGCTTTGAGCCGCCTTCACCCGCTTTACGCAGCCTTGGACTGGCTTAACCCTCATGGGCTCGCCTAGGGCAGCCAAGGAGCCACCATGACCCTCCTTGGGCCGCCAAGGGGCCTCCTAGGCTCGCTTAGGGTAGCTAAGGGGCCGCCTTAACCCGCCAAGGGCTGCCTTGACCCTTCAAGACCCACCTAGGGCCACCTTGACCTTCTTATGCCCTCCTAGGCTCGCCTAAGACCACTAAGGGGCCGCCATGACTCACCATGTGGTCGTCATGACCCACCTAGACCACTGTAGGGCCGTTTTGACCTGCCTTGTCCTGCCTTGTGCTTCCAAACGGCCGCCTTGACCCCCTTGGACAGTCTTGAACTGCCTTATCCCGCCTAGGCCCTCCTAAGCTCGCATAGGGTAGCCAAGGGGCCGCCTTGACCCATTTCGGACAACTTGGTAAGTCTTGGACTGCCTTGACCCTTCTAGGGCCGCCAAAGGGCCTCCTACCTAGGGTCGTCTTGGGTAGCCAAAGGGCTACCTTGACCTACCAAAGGCTGCCAAGCGGTCGTCTTAACCCTCATAGGGCCGACAATAGGGTGCCTTGACCTACCTAGTGCTTCCAAGCAGCCGCCTGACCCGCCTTAACCCACCATGTGCCGCCTTGACTCTCCTATGCCCTCCTAGGCTCGCCTAGGGTAGCAAATGGTTCGCCTTAACCTGCCTAAGGCCGCCAAGGGACCGCCTTCGGCCACCTTGGAACACGTTAGACCGCCTTGACTTGCATTGGACCGACCTAGAACGCGTTGGATAGTTTTGACCTGGCTTGACCCTCCTGGGCCCACCTAGGACAGCTAAAGAGTCGCCATGACCCTCCTGGGCCGCCAAGAGGCCTCCTAGGGTAGCCAAGGGGCCGCCAAGCGGCCGCCATGACCCATTTTGACCCTCATAGTGCCACCAATAGGGTGTCTTGACCCATCTAGGGCCACCAAAGGGCTGCCACGACCTTCCTAGTGCTGCCAATGAGCCGTCTTAACCTCCAAGGATCGCCAAGGGGCTGCCTTGACCTGTTTTGGACCGCCTTGACCCACCTTGGGCCGCCTTAACACCCTTGGGCTCGCCTAGGGCAGCTAAGGAGCGGTATGACCCTCTTGGGGCCTCCTAGGCTCGCCCATGACCCGCCTTGACCCTCATATGGCTGCCAGTAGAGTGCCTTGACCCATTTAGGGCCACCAAAGGGCTGCCACGACCCTCCTAGTGCCACCAAGGGGCCGCCTTGACCTGCTTTAGATTGTTTTGACCCGGCTTGGGCCGCCTTAACCCCCCTAGGCTCGCCTAGGGCAGCCAAGGAGCGACATGACCTCCTGGGGCCTCCTAGGCTTGCCTAGGGTAGCCAAGGGGCCGCCTTGACCCTCATAGGGCCGCCAATTGGGTGCCTTGACCCTCTTAGGCCATCCTAAGCTCGCATAGGGTAGCCAAGGGGCTGCCTTGACCTGCCTAGGGTTGCCAATGGCTACCTTACCACGCCTTGCACCGCCTTAGACCCTCTTGACCCGCCTTAACCCTCCTAGGCCCACCTAACACAGCCACAGAGCCGCCATAATCATCTTAGGGCTACCAAATGGCCTCCTAGGCTCGCCAAGGGTAGCCAAGGGGCCGCCTTGACCTACCTAAGGCCGCTAAGGAGTTGCCTTAACCCTCATAGGGTCGCCAATAGGGTGTCTTGACCTTCCTTGGCACGTGTAGGGGCCGTCTTGACGTGCCTTAGCTCGCCATGGGCCGCCTTAACCCTCATAGGCCCTCTTATGCTCGCCAAGGGTAGCAAATGGGCCGCCTTGACCTGTCTAAGGCCGCCAAGGGGTCGCCTTGACCCGCCTTGGCACGCGTTGGACCGCTGTGACCCGTGTTAGACCGTCTTGACCCTCCTTAACCCTCTAGGGCAGCCAAAGAGCCGCCATGACCCTCCTGGGGTCGTCAAGGGGCCTTCTAGGCTCTCCTAGGGTAGCCAAGGGGCCGCCATGACCTACCTAGGGCCACCAATCGGCCGACATGACCCGCCTTGACTCTCATAGGGTCGCCAATAAGGTGCCTTGACCCGTCTAGGGCCACCAAGGGACATCCTTAACCCCGCTAAGGCCTCTAAAGGGCCACGGTCACCCGTCTAAGGCCACCAAAGGGTTGCCTTAACATACCCACCTAGGGCTGCCTTGACCCTCCTAAACCGTCTTAGGATCGCCTAGGGCCACCAAGAGGCCGCCATGACTTGCCAAAGGGTCGACATGATCCTCCTAGGCCCGTGTAGGGCCGCCTTGACCCTTATAAGGTAGCCAATGGCCGCCTTGACCCTCCTAGGGCCACCAAGCGGCTGCCTTAACCCCGCTAGGGCTGCCAAGGGGCCGTGTTCACCCGTCTATGACCACCAATGGGCCGTCTTTACCCGCCATGGGGCTGCCTTTACCCTCTGGACCCGTCTAGGGCCGCCTTAACCCTCTTAGGCCCTCCTAGACGGCCCCTTGGCTACCCTAGGCGAGCCTAGGAGGCCCATTAGCGGCCCAAGGAGGGTTATGGCGGCTCCTTGCTGCCCTATGCGGGCCCAAGAGGGTTAAAGCGGCCTAAGGCGGGTCAAGGTGGCCCCTTCGCAGCCCTAGATGAGTCAAGGCACCCTATTAGCGGCCCTAGACGGGTCAAAGCACCTTATTGGCGCCCCTATGAGGGTTAAGGCGGCTTAAGGTGGTCCAAAGCGGGTCAAGGCTGTCTAAAGCGGTTCAAGAGGAGGACCAAGGCGGTTTAAGGCAGACCAAGGCGGCCCCTTGACAGCCCTAGGAGGTTGAGGCGGCCCTAGGAGGGTCATGGCAGCCTCTTGATGGCCCTAGACGGGTCAAGGCATCTTATTGGTGGCCCCATGAGGGTCAAGGCGGCCCCTTGGCTACCTTAGGCGAGCCTAAGAGGCCCATTGGCGTCCCTAGGAGGGTCATGGCGGCTCCTTGGCTGCCTTAGGTGAGCCTAGGAGGGTTAAGGCGGCCCAAGGTCAGTTAGGTCTGTCCAAACCAGATGAAGGCGGTCCAAGGTGAGTCAAGATGGCCCTTTAGCTGCCCTAGTAGGTTAAGGCGGCCGCTTGGCGGCCCTAAGAGGGTCATGGCAGCCCCTTGGTGGCCCTAGACCAGTCAAGGTACCCTATTGGTGGCCCTATGAGGGTCAAGGCGGCCCAAGGCAGGTCATGGCTGCCGCTTGGCGGCCCTAGGTAGGTCAAGGCGGCCCCTTAGCTACCCTAGGCGAACCTAGGAGGCCCCTTGGCGGCCCCAGGGGTTCATAGCGGTCCAAGAAGGGACAAGGCGGCCCTAGGCTGGTCAAAGCGGCCCCTTGGCTACCCTAGGAGGGCCTATGAGGGTCAAGGTTGTCTAAGGCGGGTCTAAGGAGCCCAATAGGGGGTCAAGGTGGCCGCTTGGAAGCATTAGGCAGGTCAAGGTGACCCTTTGGCTACTCTAGGCGAGCTTAGGAGGGCCTAGGAGGATCGAGGCTGCCTAAGACATGTTAAAGCGGCCCTACAAGGGCCTAGAAGGGTCATGGCGATCCCTTGGCAGGTCATGGCAGCCCCTTGGTGTCCCTAGGCGAGCCTAGGAGGGCCTAGGAGGGTCAAGGTGGCCTTAGGAGGGTTAAGGAGGCCCTTGGCTGCCTTAGACAGGTGAAAGTGGCCCCTTGGCGTAGTCAAGGAGGCCCTAGATGGGTCAAGTCGGCCTCTTGGCGGCCCTAGGCAGGACATGGCAGGTAAAAGCGTCCCAAGCCGGGTCAAGGCAACCCTACACGGACCTAGGAGGGTAATGGCGACCCCTAGGAGGGTTGTGACATCCCCTTGGCTGCCTCAGGCGGGCCCAAGGAGGCCCTATGAGGGTCAAGGTGGGTTAAGGCGGGTAAAGACAGCCCAAGGCAGGTTAAGACGGGACAAGACGACTCAAGGTGGCCAAAGGCAGCCGATTGGCGGCCCTAGGCAGGTCAAGGCAGCCCCTTGGCTACCTTAGGCGAGCCTAGGAGGGTCAAGGCGGCCCTACAAGGGCCTAGGAGGGTCATGGTGGCCCTTTAGTGGCAATTGGCGAGCCTAGGACAACCTAGGAGGGTCAAGGCGGCCCTAGGCAGGTTAAGCCACCCCTTGGTGGGTCAAGGCGGCCCTTTGGTGGACTTAGACAGGTGAATGCGGCCCCTTTGGCAGCCCTAGCGGTGTCAAGGCGGCCCCTTGATGGCCCTGGACGGGTCAAGGGGACCTCTTGGCGCCCTAGGAGGGTAATGGCGGCCCCTTGGCTGCTCTAGGCGAGCCTAGGAGGGTTAAGGCAGCCCCTTGGCTGTCCTAGGTGGGCCAAGGAGGATTCAAGCAGCCCCTTGGCTGCCCTAGCCGGGTCAAGGCAGCCCCTTGATGGCTCTAGCCGGGTTAAGGCGTCCCACTGGTAGACCTAGATGGGTCAAGGCGCCCTATTGGTGGCCTTAGACATGTGAAAGCGACATCTTGGCGGGTCAAGGCGGCCCTAGGAGGGTCATGGCGCGTCAAGGTGGCCCCTTGGTGAGTCATAACGGTCTCTTGGTAGCCCTAGGCGAGCCTAAGAGGGTCAAGGTGGCCCTAAACAGGTCTAGGAGGGTCAAGGCAACCCCTTGCTGGCCTTAAACAGGTGAACGCGACCCCTTGGCGGCCCTAGCATGGTCAAGGAGACCCCTTGGTATTGAGATTTTCATACCATCGGTATAATGCACCAACCTTGTATGTGTACTTATACAAAAATATATTCATATCTATGTAGGAAACGAGAATTAAACCTCTAACCTCTTACAAACAACCTTCGTTCCCAACCACTGAAGCACAAGACGCCTTCATTATGGTACATGCATATTTTATATTTATAACATCATATAGATATAAATATAATTAAAGTATAAAATGTTTAAATTTTGGCAAGAGGTATGTTTCGAAACCATGACTACTCTGATGGAAAATATGACCACATACCACCAGACCAAAGCTATCATTGCATTATATTTGTGTAGAAATTATATTTATCACTTTATTTTTTGGGTCATAATCTAAACTTGGTAGATGTCTATTACCAGCCATATCAACTAAGTTGATATACCAACTTTGACGGTTGGTTTTGGTAGAAGATTTTGTTTACCAATCATAAGTTTGTTGGTACGTGGTATTAGTAAACAAAGTTGGTATACCTATCAATGTCAGCTTTACTGGTGTGTGTGAATTTCACGTCCCTTGATTTTAGTTTATTTTATTTTATTTAAAAGGTGGGTCTTCCAGCCCGGCTGGGCCTACTAACATCAAAACCACCTAGCCAGCACCTGTCTCCGCCTAGCCCGAAAAAGGCCCAGTCTGCACTAATTTTTTTATTTAAAGGGTGGACCCCCAGCCCGTCTTGGCCCACTAAGCTAGCTTCCGCCTAGCCACACTTCATCTCCATCTAGCCCGCAAACGGCCCAAGTTCGTACTTTTTTGTTGTTGAGAAAAACAGAAATATATAAGATTGCTTCGTTTCATGTCCAGCAAGCAATCAATTCAGCAATATCAGCACCATGAAACAAAGCCATGGCTCGAAATAAGAACATCAAAGTATTTAACAATAACACATTCGAAGTAGAACAATTATTCATTCAAAGACTCTTAAAAATCCAGATATGTTAGATTCATATCATGCTGCTTCACTTCTTGATGGCCTTCCCTGCTATTTTCTTGGATTTGTTGTCCTCGATCTGCCCATATGTGGCTGTTGCATCCCTACTGCTTTTGATTGTGGAATAGGTAAATTCCGGCGAGAGCAACCTGGTGACCTCCGGCAACCCAACTCTGTCTTTGCCGTGCAATAGTATCTTCAAGTTCTGCTCCCAATTCCGGTCCTTGATTCCAGGACTCTAAATTACATAGAGAACATTACCCAATAAACTATAAATTGTAGCCACCTTGGTCTGTAATTACAAGAATCAAAGTAGTAAGAGCATTACCCGATTGCTGTAGAGTCTGATAAACTTGGAGACCAGGAGAGCAGTGGGAGATCGAGATCGGTCAGATGGGTCAGGGATGCCGAGAAATTTGCACACCTCCGGAGAGCAAGCCTTGACCTTCAGTTTTGATTCCGTGACAGAGAGAGCAGTGGTGGCCGCCGTCAGAGACCCTCCTCTTATCCTATGAGCGCTAGCAACCGCCATCTTTGAATAAACCCCGAGTAAAACCCTACAACATATATTTTCAGAGCGGAAATGATTTTGGTTTATTTCCCACTTCTTATTTAAGCACTACTGGACTGGGCTGCTAAACTGGACACTGTAAAAGCTTTTTTTTTTTGGTCTTCCTTTTACTTCGAAACAAAGTTTGTACTCAGAATCTTCAGATGAATAAGAATGCCGGTGTCTGCTCTGGTGTCTTCTCTTATCACTTGGAAGGTGCCTGTCAGGCTCAAAATCTTCGGATGAATTAGCAGAACTGTCTCGGCTCATCTCCCTTCTATAACGCCTACTAATCTCAGAATCTTTATATGAATGAGATTGATTCTGTCTATTCTTTGTACTTCTATGATGTCTTTGATTACCATCCGAATCTTCAGATGAGTAAGAATGCTTCTGTCTGGTACCTCTTTGGTTCTTATCAGGCTCAGAATCTCCAGATGAATTAGCGTCTCTGTCTCTGTTCTTGTCCATTCTGTACTGCCATCTATCCATGTCAGAATCATCATATGAATGTGAATGCCTCAGTTTGTTCTTTGTACTTCTGTGGTGTTTTTCATCATTCACATCCTTGGATGAATAAGATTCCTTGTGTTTATTTTTTGCTTTCTGTCTATCAATCTCTAGTGAGCTCGATTTAGAATGATTACGCTTCTTTTTCTTTTGCTTGGATACTTTCTTCTCTGACCTCCTCTTGTCATCCTCGCCAGAAGATAGACCGTCTTCTCCACTAATGGAAGGGGACTGCTTTGGTTTGCGCTTGGTCTTCTTTTTGGATTTCTTCTTAGGTTTGCTTGAGAAGTTGGCCAGCAACTCAGGGATGACATCCTCACCAAGAAATCCTAATAATGGATGGGGTTGGCAGTTATTTTGCATGAATGACAAAGACACAAGATATACATGTGTATTCCAGAATGAACTTAAATTCAAAAATAAATACCTCTATACTCATCAAATATATCCTCCTCGGCAACTATTTGTTGGTTGGGGTCATCTGGCCTAAACCCTCCACGAGGAGGACTAATTCCTGGTTTTTGCTTGAGTTCCCATTTCAGAGGCTGAAAAAGACGCAAAATAGGAGAAGAATTAGGTATAAGTTCCATAAGAGGGCACTATTTATAGTACATGGCACTATTTTTCAAAAAGTGCGCCTCAAACAGAGTAAACTGTAAAGAAGAAGGGTATTCAACTCCCAGACCACATGGGAGGAGGGTCAAGGCAGTCCCATAACGGGTAAAGGCGGCCCATTGGTGGCCATATATGGGTGAACGCGGCCCCTTGGCAGCCCTAGTCGGGTCAAGGCAGCCCCTTGGTGGCCCTAGATGGGTCAAGACGGCCTCTTGATGGCCCTAGGAGGGTCAAGGCAGCCCTAGGCGAGCCTAGGAGGGTCAAGGTAGCCCTACATGGGCCTTGGCTTAACCCTCCTAGGCCCGCCAAGGGCTGCCAAAGAGCCGCTATGACCCTCCTAGGTCCGTCAAGGGGCCTTCTAGGCCCACCTAGGATAGCTAAGGGGTCGCCTTGACCTACCTAGAGCCGCCAATAGCCGCCATGACTCGCCTTGGGCCGCCTTTACCCTCATAGGGCTGCCAATAGGGTGCCTTGACCTGTCTAGGCCACTAAGGGGCTGCATGACCCTCCTAGGGCAGCAAAGGGGCCGCCTTAACCCGCTTTGGACCGCCTTGACTCGCTTGGGCCAGCCTAGGGTAGCCAAGGAGCTGCCATAACCCTCCTGGGGCCGCCAAGGAGGCCTCATAAGCTCGCCTAAGGTAGCCAAGAGGCCGCCATGGCCTACCTAGGGCCGCTAAGCGGCCGCCTTTACCTGCCTTAACCCTCATAGGGCCGACAATAAGGTGCCTTGACCCTTCTAAGGTTGCCAATAGGGCGCCTTGACCCATTTTAGGCAGCCAAGGGGCCGCCTTGACCTAACTAAGGCCTCCAATAGTTGCCTTGACCCGTCTAGGGCCATAAAGGGGCTGCCATGACCCTCCTAGGGCCGCCAACGGACCGCCCTGACCTGCCTTGGGCCGTCTTGGACCGCCTTGACCCTTTTTGGACCGCCTTGACCCGCCTTAGGCTGCCTTAACCTACCTTGGACCACCTTAAACCTCCTGAGCTCGCCTAGGATAGCTAAGGAGCCACCATGACCCTCCTAGGGCCGCCAATGGGCCGCCTTGTCCTGCCTAGGGCCTCTAAGGAGTCGCCTTGACCTGCCTTGGACCGCCTTAACTTGCCATGGACTGGCTTAACCCTCCTAGGCCCGCTTAGGGCAAACAAATAGCCGCCATGACCCTACTAGGGCCGCCAAGGGGCCTTCTAGGCCTGCCTAGGGTAGCCTTGACCTACTTAGGGCCGCCAAACCCACGATGACCCGCCATAACTGTCATAGGGCCGCTAATAGGGTACCTTGACCCATGTAGGGCCACCAAGGGATTACCATGACCCTCTTAAGGCCGCCAAGGGGCCGCGTTAACCTCCTAGGGCAGCCAAGGGGCCGCCTTGACCAGTCTTGGCATGCCATAGACCGCCTTGACCCTCCTTAGGCTGCTTTAATCCGCCTTGGGCCGCCTTAACCCTCCTGGGCTTGCCTAGGGCAGCCAAGGAGCGGCATGACCCTCCAAGGGCCGCCAAGAAGCCTCACAGACACACCTAGGGTAGGCAAAGGGCCGCCTTGACCTACCTAGGTCCTCCAAGAGGCAGCCTTGTCCCTCTTTGGGCCGTCTTGACCGTCCTAGGGCCGCCAATAAGGTGCCTTGACCTGCCTAGTGCTTCCAAGCGACCGCGTTGACCCGTCTTAACCCGCCTTGACCCTCCTAGGCCCTCCTAGGCTCACCTAGGGTAGCAAAGGGGTCGTCTTAACCTGCCTAGGGTCGCCAAGGGGCCGCCTTGAGCCACCTTGGCACGCCTTAGACCGCTTTGACCCCCTTGGGCCGCCTTAACGCACCTAGGCTCGCCTAGGGTAGCCAAGGAGACGCCATGACCCTCCTAGGGCCGCAAAGAGGCCTCCTAGGCTTGCCTAGGGCAGCTGAGGAGCCGCCATGACCCTCTTGGGGCCGCAAAAAGGCCTTCTAAGACCGCCTAGGGTATGCAAAAGGGCCGCCTTGACCTACCTAAGGCAGCAAATCGGCCGCCATGACCTGCCTTGACCCTCATAGGGTTGCCAATAGGGTGCCTTAACCTGTCTAGGGCCACCAAATGGCTGTCTTGACCCTCCTAAGGCTGTCAATGGGCCGCCTTAACCACCTAGGGCCACCAAGGGGCAACCTTGAGCGGCCTTAGACCCCCTTGACCCGCTTTGGACCGCCTTAACCCGCTTGGGCCAGCTTAAGGTAGCTAAGGGGCCTCTTAGGCTCGTCTAAGGTAGCCAAGGGGTCGCCTTAACGTACCTAGGACCACTAAACAACCACCATGACCCGCCTTGGGTCGCCTTGACCATCATAGGGCTGCCAATACGGTGCCTTAACCCGTTTAGGGCCACTAAGGGGCTGCCATGACCTTCCTTGGGCTGCCTTAACCTCTTAGAGCCGTCTAAACCCTCCTTGGACTGTTTTGACCCCATTTTGAACCGCCTTGACCCGCTTTAGGCCATCTGGGCCTGCCTATGGTATCCAAGGAGCCGCCATAACCTTCTTTGGGCCGCAAAGGGGCATCGTAAACTCGCTTAAGGTAGCCAAGAGGCCGCCTTGACCTACCTAGGATCGCGAAACAGTCACCTTGACCCGCCTCGTGCCTCCTTAACCCTCATAATAAGGTGCCTTGACCAATCTAGGCCCGCCAAAGGGCCTTCTAGGCATGCTTAGGGTAGCCAAAGGGCTGCCTTGACCTACTTAGGGCAGCCAAGCGGCCACCATGACCTGCTTTGGGTCGCCTTGACCCTTATAGGGCCGCTAATAGGGTGCCTTGACCTGTCTAGGGCCACCAAAGGGCTGCCATGACCCTCCTAGGGACTCCAAGGGGCCGCCTTATCCTCCTAGGGTCGTTAAGGGGCCGCTATGACTCGCCTTGGGATGCCTTGACCCTGTTTGGACCGCCTTGGGCCTCCAAGGAGCCATCATGACCCTCCTGGAGACGCCAAGGGGTAGCAAAGGGGCCACCATGACCTACCTTAGGCCGTGAAGCAGCCGCCTTGACCCGCCTTGGGCCCCCTTAACCCTCATAGAGCCGCTAATAAGGTGCCTTGACCCATCTAGGGCCGTCAAGGAGCCGCCTTAACCCTCTTGGGCCCGTATAGAGCAGCCAAGGAACCGTCATAACCTTCTTGGGGCCGTCAAGGGGCCTCCTAGACTCGCCTTAACGCTCCTAGGCTCACATAGGGTAGCCAAAGGGCCGCCTTGACCCGCCTTAACCATCATAGGGCTGCAATAATGTGCCTTGACCAGTCTTGGGCCGCCAAGGGGCTGTCATGACCCACCTTGGGCCGCCAATGGGCCGCCTTAACCTCTTAGGGCTGCCATGACCCTCCTAGGGCCTCGAAGGGGCCGCCTTAACCTCCTAGGGCCGCTAAGGGGCCGTCATGACTCGCCTTGGACCACCTTAACCCTCTTTGGACAGCCTTAACCTGCCTTGGGCCACCAAGGAGCCGTCATGACCCTCCTGGAGCCACCAAGGGGTAGTAAAGGGGCCGCCATGACCTACCTTGGGCCGTCAAGCGGGCACCTTGACCCGCCTTGAGCCCACTTAACCCTCATAGGGACGCCGATAAGGTGCCTTGACTCGTATAGGGCCGCCAATAGGGCGCCTTGACCCATCTAGGGCCGCCTTGACCCGGCTAAGGTCGCCAAGGGGCCTCTTAGGCTCGCCTAAGGTAGCCAAGGGGCTGCATTGACCTACCTAGGGCCGCCACGCGGCCGCTTTGATCCACCATGACTATCATAGGGCCGCCAATAATGTGCCTTGACCTGCCTAGTGCTTCCGAGCGGCCGCCTTAACCCGCCTTGGGCCGTCTTGACCCACCATAACCCGCTTTGGGCCGCCTTGACCCTCTTAGGCTCGCATAAGGTAGCCAAGGGGCCGCCTTGACCTGCCTAGGGCCCCCAAGGGCTCGCCTTGACCTGCCTAGGGTCGCCAAGGGATCTCCTTGACCCGCCTTGGGACGCCTTAATCCGTCTTGGACCGCCTTGACCGGCTTAAGTCCGCCTTAGCCCTCCTGAGCCCCTCGAGGGCAGCCAAAGAGCCGCCATGATCCTCCTGGGGCCGCCAAGGGGCTCCTTGGGTAGCCAAGCGGCCGCCATGACCCGCCTTGACCATCATAGGGGTGCCAATAGGGTGCCTTGACCTGTCTAGGGCCACTAAGGGGCTGCATGACCCTCCTAAGGAAGCAAAGGGGCCGCCTTAACCCGCTTTGGACCGCCTTGACTCGCCTGGGCCAGCCTAGGGTAGCCAAGGAGTTGCCATAACCCACTTGGGGCCGCCAAGAAGGCCTCATAAGCTCGCCTAAGGTAGCCAAGGGGCCGCCTTGACCTACCTAGGGCCGCTAAGTGGCCGCCTTTACCCGCTTTGGGCCGCCTTAACCCTCATAGGGCCGACAATAAGGTGCCTTGACCCTTCTAGGGTTGCCAATAGGGCGCCTTGACCCATTTTAGGCCGCCAAGGGGCCGCCTTGACCTATCTAAGGCCGCGAATAGTTGCCTTGACCCGTCTAGGGCCGTAAAGGGGCTGCCATGACCCTCCTAGGGCCGCCAAGGGACCGCCTTGACCTGCCTTGGGCTGCCTTGGACCGCCTTGACCCTTTTTGGACCGCCTTGACCCGCCTTAGGGTGCCTTAACCAGCCTTGGACCACCTTAAGCCTCCTGAGCTCGCCTAGGACAGTTAAGGAGCCACCATGACCCACCTAGGGCCGCCAATGGGCCGCCTTGTCCTACCTAGGGCCTCCAAGGAGTCGCCTTGACCCGCCTTGGACCGCCTTAACTTGCCATGGACTGGCTTAACCCTCCTAGGCCCGCCTAGGGCAGACAAATAGCTGCCATGACCCTACTAGGGCCGCCAAGGGGCCTTCTAGGCTTGCCTAGGGTAGCCTTGACCTACTTAGGGCCGCCAAACCCACGATGACCCGCCATAACCGTCATAGGGCCGCTAATAGGGTACCTTGACCCATGTAGGGCCACCAAGGGATTACCATGACCCTCTTAGGGCCGCCAAGAGGCCGCGTTAACCTCCTAGGGCAGCCAAGGGGCCGCCTTGACCAGTCTTGGCATGCCTTAGACCGCCTTGACCCGCCTTGGATAGTTTTGACCCGCCTTAGGCTGCTTTAATCCGCCTTGGGCCGCCATAACCCTCCTGGGCTTGCCTAGGACAGCCAAGGAGCAGCATGACCCTACAGGGGCTGATAGGAGCACAAAGTGTGACGTTTTTAATATGTTTATACCCTTTATTTACCCTTTGTTAACTCCTATTTAGTTGTTTTAGCTTTATATTTGTGTTTAGTGTAGAATAATTGCTTAATTTAGAAATATGTAGTTTTTAGTGTTAAAATACATAGTAATTTCGGAATTGAAGAATTTGGTGTTGAAATTGTGCTTAGTGTTGGAAACCCTTGTTTACTCAGGATTCCTGTCTGGATCAAGATTCAATCTTTCCTTGAAGCCTAGTCCATGAAGGAGAGGTCCAAACCAAGTCCAATATGGAGAAGAAGATCTAAATTCGGGAGAATTTGAAGAATATCCAAGCCTTGCAAATCCGGATGAAATCGGGAGAATTCCTGTGCACGTCTGTCAACTTCAATGGACTCTCTAGGACAGCTCACAATGAATCAGAAAACGTGCCAGATATGGATAGAAAGCTACGGGAATCTAGTTTCCAAATCAATTGGAATCACCTCAATATCTATTTTCTAGAAGAAGTTATGACGAAATCATCAGACGGAGGTCATTCTGCCGAAATTGAGAAGAACTAGGAATCCTAAACCAACTTGGTTTAGGCTTTGTGGCCGACTCTTCTAGGGTTTTTCCTCTATATAAAGCACGACTCCAAGGACAGAAGATCATCAACCCGTGCAAATAACACCAAAGCCTTTGCCGAAACTCCATCAACATCCAAACACTACAATCCGATCCCACCTTCAGCACTCGTCCAAAGCACGTAGCCTAGGACTCCGCGCACTCAAAGAGTAGAACACGTAGGGACATTCTGAGAGTGTATTCATCTTCTACTTTCATATTAGTATGTGTTTGTTCTTGTTTAATGTTGTTTTAGGTTTTTGCTTAAGTATGTTTCGATTCTTGTCTATGAGATAGAACAACTTTTGAACCATGTTTTGAATTTAAGTTTTCAGTTTTTAATCTATGATTTTAGGTTTTATGCCGTGAGTATTATGTTCATTATACTTTAAGATTTTCGGTGCATTCTTCCATTATCATGTGTAGTTGATACAAGTAGTTGATATTGCATGTGTTAATCATCCAAAGTTCGACTTTGATACACGTAGTTGATAAGTTGCATTGTCTTTGTTATTTCACCGATTTTCTACCTATGTTTGATTTAGGACTAGTACTTAAACACATCAATTCTTTATGTGATACGTAATTGCATGATTAGTTTATGTGTGTGACCTATAAGTAGAGCACGTAGCCGAGCTTGTTGTGTCGCGATGTTGAATGAAACCCGTAGTCTAATTCTAAGTTGGTCTATGTCATAGGAACCCCGTAGGAACTTATGTGCATATCAAATTTAGGTTGTATATTTGCTCACGGTGTAGACTTAAATGAGATTAGGAATTGTCTTCTTTATTCTTACATGGTTGTTTGGTTAAGTTTGCATGATTGTTGGTTGATCACATGTATATATGTATAGAAGTAATTTAGGATTTATTTTCATTGTCTATTTCAAAATCATAAAACCTTTAAACCTATATGCTTATTTTGACATTTACTTTAGATTAGATGGATCTACCCTGTAGTTGGATCCCCGGTTTAGAACGATCCCTGCTTGCTTTATACTATAACTGATTTGTTGACAGGGTTAATTGATGCGTGTGCAAATACGTCTTATCAAATGGCGCCGTTGCCGGGGATCCTTCGGGATCCTCGATCTTTTTAATTGTCGAAATTTGCATTGTATATATGTCTATATGTTTATATTTGTAAAGTTAAAACCATAAACTTATATATGATGTAATTGTGTTTTATTTTTGTTTTTCTACTTTAATACTTGTATGAATAATGTTGTAGGTTGTACTGCACAGGAATAGGTAGGATCCCTTTTGTTAATTCTAGCCTTAACCCTTCTTGTTTACCCTCGGGTTTGCATGAGGTTGTGGGCGGCTTTTATTAACACTTGGAGTCGTGTTTGGTTCATAAGTTTGTTGCTAGCTGAGTACATTGGTACGCTCCTTCTATTACTCTGGTGCATGGGACCAAAATTGGATCTCAAGAGCCTTGAAAACATACATCTCGGTGATGGAGTTCTCATTGCTCACTAAACGAGTCCTACCATGTTCACTATCTCTGGATTGAGCTATTGGCCTTTAGAAACAACGCTTCAAGCTTGTGATCGAAACATCAATATCCAGGCCGCACGTCCACCGTGTCTTACCATCTAGAATCATTATTTGTTTAAGTGTTTTAGTAGCAACTCGAAAATAACCTTATATGACTTTGTAATCTTAAAGATTGGTGCCATGTATGATGTTGTATTGAAATTTAACTCTTGATTTTTGAATTTCTTTTGTTTTCCTTTGTTTTGTTTTTCTTAGCTTAATCTAGTTTATTGCTTTTGATTTCATTTTATACTCATGCATGCTAGTTCTTCTACTCCTAATTATGATGAAATCTTGAAGTCCCTTGCTCAAGGGCAACAGAACTTAACATCTGCAACTCAAGCTTTAGTGACAGGTTAACCGGCTAATTCTAAAGAGATCACGGAGCTCAAGAAGCAGATGGGGCTAGTTATCGATTTCATGGGTAAAATCCATGAAAGTGGTAAGTTGCCGGGCCAAACCTTGCCAAACCCGAATGCCGGACAATTCAAGATTGTTGCAACTAGGAGTGGTCGAGTTTTTGAGGAGCCTATGTTGCAGAAGTCGGAGCCTTCTAAGGAAGGTGAGGCCGAGAGCATATTGCTGCAAGATGACGAAGCTATTGAAGAGGTTTATGCCGAGACGCAGCCGGACAAAGAGGCCGTGCCTCAGTCCGAGAGAGAAGCAGTTCCAGCCGAGAAGAAGAAGGTGCAAGAGGCCGTGCCTCTTGCAGTCCCTGCTGATCCGAAATCCACTCAAGCCGTGCTTGAGAAAGGTAAGTCTTCTAGCTCTAATGGTTTAGTTTCTACTAATGTCCATACTCGTGCCCCTTTCCCCAACAGGTTTGCTAAATCAAAGCATGATGAAGCTGATCATGCAATGATTGAGTTATTCAAGAAGGTGGAAGTAAACATGCCATTACTTGAGTGCATTCAACAAAATCCAAAGTATGCGAAATTCTTGAAAGAGTTGTGCACCAACAAGAGGCTACCACGAGAGAAGGATGTAGCGGTAATGAATGAAACCATCTCTGCGGTTTTTCAAAGGAAACTACCACCTAAGCTCAAGGATCCAGGGAGTTTTTCGATTCCATGCACCATTGGTACTCATAGTTTCGATAAAATCATGTTAGATTTAGGTGCTTCAATAAATGTTATGCCTTCTTATCTTTATGCGGATTTAGGTCTAGGTGAATTGAAAAAGGATAACATTATCATTAGATTGGCTGACCGCTCCAACAAGATCCCTTTGGGATATGTGGAGGATGTTTTAGTGCAGGTTGCGAGTTTAACATTTCCTGCAGATTTCTATGTCATTGACATGGAACCGGCGGATGCAGATGACAAAGAAATTCCCATTCTGTTGGGAAGACCATTCATGAGAACCGCCAGGACCAAAATTGATGTCTATTCAGGGGAACTAACTTTCGAAATAGATGGAGACATCATTAGTTACAATATTTTTGATGCAATGAGGTATCCACTTCCTGAACTTTTTCGAGATTCCTTTTCTATTGATGTTGTGGATGCTCTTGCAGATGAATATGTGGAGACAATAGCTCAAGACACCTTGGCAATCACCTTGGAAAGAGGAATCGGATTTGATGCCATGGGGAACAAAATCACATTGTCTCAAGATGCCGTGCCTTTGCCCTTGCTTGAAACCGTGCAGTCACTTGAGGTGGCTGCCGAGGTATGCTACTCCTCTCCTAGTCCAATTCTCTTTCCATCTAACAAGTTTCTTCCTTCCATTGTCCAAGCCCCAAAATTAGATCTCAAAGTTCTTCCGGAACATTTGAAGTATGTGTACTTGGGAGAGAATGAAACATTGCCGGTTATCATATCATCATCATTAGAGAAGGAGCAAGAGGAGAGATTGATCGAAGTTTTGAAGAGACACAAGACGGCCATAGGTTGGACCTTAGCTGACATCAAGGGAATTAGCCCTACAATGTGTGTTCACCGAATTTTGCTTGAAGATGGAGCAAAACCGACCAAGGAGGGTCAACGACGTCTTCATCCACCTATGATGCAAGTTGTGAAGGATGAGGTGACAAAGTTGCTCGATTGTGGAGTCATCTACCCAATTTCGGATTCAAGGTGGATTTCACCGGTTCAAGTTGTGCCAAAGAAGAGCGGAATCACGGTGGTGAAGAACGATGAAAACGAGCTTGTGCCGCAAAGGACCGTAACCGGCCACCGAGTGTGTATCGATTATAGGAGGCTCAATGCAACAACAAGGAAGGATCACATGCCATTGCCATTCATTGATCAAATGCTTGAGAGGTTAGCCGGTCATTCCTTCTATTGTTTTCTTGACGGTTATAGTGGTTACAATCAAATAAGTGTTGCGGAAGAGGATCAAGAGAAGACAACGTTCACATGTCCCTTTGGCACTTTTGCCTACCGCCGCATGCCTTTTGGCTTGTGCAATGCTCCAGGTACGTTTCAAAGATGCATGTACCACATATTTTCTGAGTTCATAGGTTCTAAGATTGAAGTCTTTATGGATGATTTTTCTGTTTATGGTGAAGATTTCGATGCATGTTTAGAAAATGTAGAATTTGTGCTTAGGAGATGTGAGGAAACTAATCTTGTGCTTAATTGGGAAAAATGTCACTTCATGGTTAATCAGGGTATAGTGCTCGGTCATATTGTTAGTTCTAGGGGTATTGAAGTTGATAAATCTAAGATAGATCTTGTGCGTCACTTACCCATCCCCACAAGTGTGAGGGATGTTCGAAGCTTTCTTGGACGGAAAATTATTCAGCGCACCCGTGTACATATGCACCCGGAATCTCCACCGTCCAAATTGACGCGTGGATCAATTTTTTATTAAGGCCGTTAGTTGGCGTTTGAAGGACGTTTAGTAGGCGAGTGAGGGGAGAAAAGGGAAGAGAAAGGGTATGCAACTCTGCATCAATCATCAATATTGTACCCTGCTTTGATTCCAGAAGATGCTTAAGAGTTTTCCACCATTGGAGCCACCATTGTACCCTGCTTTGGTTCGTCCAGTTTCTAGGCGGAGCAGAGGACGCCGTTGAGGTCTTCAGCTATGTCCGGCGGTTGAGACTTGAGGTGAGGCCATCTGAGATTTGGGTTTGAGGGTGAGGGTTTTGAGGGTGAGGGTTTTGAGGGTGAGGGTTTTGCGAGAGTGAAAGGAAGAACTAAATCGGAGTTGTTTTTCTCCGATCAACTGCTGTCCTCTCTCCCTTTGCCTCTGAGCAATAATCCCATCCTCAAGCTCCCCTCTCTCTGCTGACCCCTCTTAGACTGGTGGATCTGAGGTGAGATTTTCTGGCAGTGGGCTGGACGATTTGGTGGATCTGAGGCGAGATTTTCCGGGCTCGGCGGCGTGGGTTTCTGCATGGCGGTGACGGGTTGTTTTGGGATTGGAGCGGCATGGCTTGTGGTGCTCAGCAACGGCGGGAGAGGTTGAGGCTTGTGGTGACAAGCTTGGCAGCGACGACAACTGGGAGAGGGAGAGGACATGGTTTGGTCAGGTGTAGGCTGGAATACACCGGGAGTAATCGAGCCGACCGTCACCGTTCACGCCGACCGTCAAGCCGGATAAAAAATCGAAAAAGTGACTGAGGGGCAGGGTAGTCAATTTCGTGGTAGAAGGACGCAAAAACGAGGGGAAATAAGGAGATGAAAGTGAGGGTTTAGAGGCACAAAATGAGATCGAATGAGAGGTGAGGCGAGAGAAACCCGGCAACATAGCTTCGTAAGCTTGGGTTTTCCCCTCGATTTCGTTGCGGTCTTCTTCAGATCTCATTCTCCGATCTGCGACTCATCTTGTTGGTCGCCGATCTGGTATCGTCATCTCTGCTCTCTTTTGTAGTGATATATGAATTGCTCTTAGAAATTTTGGAAGTATGAGGAATTACGAGAGGCAGTGGGAGTAGGAACAGGTGATGGTGAATGAGTGATGATGGTTAATTCAATTTTGAAGGGTTCTGGGATTTGTTCCATTTGGAATAGGAATTGTGGTCGTGTTTCTTAGTTGTTGATGGGCGATTTGTCCAGTGTTGATCTGCTTGATTGTTTTACTTGATGTAGAGGGGAAATGAAATTTGGGGGTTTTTTTTTTCTTTCTTTTCGATGCATTTTGTTATATGTTTGATGAGGGATTGCTTCTCTTAATTAGGTTTTGGTTTTGGTGCAGGTTGCGGAGCGGGACTGCCCCCATTTGCTGTTCTACGGGCCTCCTGGCTCTGGCAAGAAAACCCTAATCATCGCCCTTATTCGTCAGATTTTTGGACCCAGCGCGGACAAGGTCTCCCCAATCTTTCTCTTTTACCTCTTGTCTTTAAAACAATTCAATTTTGTACATGGTCATGTTTTTGAGTTACTGTTATGATTCTGGTTACTGCAGGTGAAGGTGGAAAACAAGACATGGAAAGTTGATGTAAGTTTTTTCAACCTCTTTCGTAATTGACATTGTTTATTCTTCATGTTGCTTGATTCTATCAACAAAAACAATTGTTCATTTGTCATTTACAACCCATCTTTACCAATTTATGGAACATAACAAAGGATTACATTATTTTATTAGCTGGATGCAAATTTATTTTGCAATTAGTCTAGTGGTATTTTCTCTTCACTGTTTGGCAAGGTCCTAGTTTGAACTTCATTTCCCGTAATATTATTCAAAAATTACAAATTTTGGATCTCTAAAAGTATTTATTCATATATCGAATGTCATCGGTTATGGTTTATAAAAGATCTCTGATTTTTGTAATATCCTCCTTGTTCACCTTAAACCCATTGACACGCAGTGTTGCATCTTCTAGCACCTTTTGATTGGTATTTGGTGCATCATGCAGTTGCGTATTCATATACTCGTATTTAGTTACATTTTTTCTCTGAATATTTTAGGCTGGGAGTAGAACTATTGACATCGAGCTGACTACATTATCAAGCAACAATCACTTTGAACTAAACCCCAGTGATGCAGGCTTTCAGGACAGATACATTGTTCAAGAGATCATTAAGGAAATTGCTAAAAATAGACCCTTTGACACAAAAGGAAAAAAGGGATATCAAAGTAAGTTTGAATCCTTTTACTTGTTGTGAATGAAGTTGTCTAATGTGTTCTAGAGGATTATGGTTTGTATGTCCTTCAACAGTACGCAGCTGGGTTTCTGTTTCTTTTCGTTGAATGAATTGCTTGTTTCCTTATGTTGTTTTCTCATCCTTTTCAAGTTCTTTGAAATTGGGTTTCTTTTATTCATCACCACAAAATGAATAGGAACTTATCGCAACTACATGAGCAAGTTGTATTTGCTTAACAAGACATGTAAATTACTGACAAATGATCTTCTGGCAGGTCGCCATGTTTATTGTTCAAAAGATTTTGTTGGATGATGTGGGCATGGATTATATTTGCAATACAGCATGGTAGTTTTTTGCAGTAGGTCGCATCACTTGCTGAACAACATTCATCGCGTTTATTGAAACATATTATCCGCTGTTACCGTCGATTATCCGAAAACCCAAGGTTGCTTTATTGAAAGACTTTTACTTTTTTGTTTCCTGGAATCTCTCTTGCTAATGATCTTAATAAAGTTTTTCACGATTTGATATCATGCAGAACATGTGATGCTTTAAAAGTTGTCTTCCAGACATGTTAAGAGATGCTACCTTCAGTGTTTGCCTTCGTGTAAGCACTTCTTCCATAAGATGGCAAATTGATGAGACGTAAATTTTTCGTATTCATAAGAACTTAACATTGTTTTTTGTTGCACAATTGCAGGATACGTCTCTCTTGGACTTCGCTCTCTGAATTTTAACCAAACTGAACATGTCACGATTTCTTAAAGCTTATATCAGATCCTAAGCAAACATTATGAGAGCGGACTCCGATTTCATTAATTAGATGCCATCATGTTTTATTGTTGTTGATACAGAGGAAGTTTGGATTCACACAACGGATTGAGAAACAAACATTTATAACTTGAGCTCAAGTGCATGTACATATTAGAAATTTCCTTACACATTCATAGTTGCTCAACATTCATGTTTCTTAGTGATACAAGTTCGTGTTAATCTATTTTTTAGAGTTTTGATGTGTTATTAGATGTGTAAAATTGTATGAACCATTTGAAAAGCTTTTTTTCTTTTCTTTTGTTAAGAATGATAAGTTAAAATTGCCCCTCAATTTATATTTTTTTTAGAACCGGATTTGGGGAAGAATGGGGTTTGAGGAAACTTGAAGTAAAAGGATAAGTTAAAATTGCCCCTCAAATTTTCATGGAAAATTTTGAAAAATTTGGTTTGAAAATGCTCCAAATATTTTGGCGGAAAGATTGCTGCCAAATACATTAAAAAAAGTTTACAACATTATATTAAAAATACAGTTAATACAAATTCTATAAAAAGTTGCATAATTTCATTTCATTGGTTATCATAATTATTGACATTATACATCATTTTGATTCTTGTCAATTTATAGAATATGTTTCAAAATAAAAACAACTTAACACAAATCGAACACAATTCAGTTTGATTTATTATGCAATCGATCATATAGTAATTTATCAGGACCCAAACGTTACTTGAAATACATGATTTTTCAATCATAGCCGTATTTCACTATTCCGATCACGTCTTATTTCACGAGATTTTTGCAAATTTTTCTTCCTCTCTATATTTGGTTCACAAAGTGGTACACTTGTATATAACCTACTAAACAAGTTACACCACATTAGTAGGCATGTTGTGATTCCGATGACTAAAATTCACAAAATGAAAACTCGTCCGTCTGATATGATCGTTATAGTAAAACAGGGCTATGTTATAAAACTCATCTGGATTCGGCAAAGTTCGGGGCTTGATCGAAGCGGTCAACCTAATCCATTGTCACTTATCACACGGAAACGCTCTTACCTACCTCTTTGTGACCTAGTTTGGTCGATTCTTCCACATGTTAAACTCTCACATAGATGAGACGTAACCACACATGTAAAAATTTGAAAACGTTTACCTCCCGAAGATAGGGCTCCCGTAGGTAAGATTAAGCGTAAAAAGGATTGACCGCTTTTATCGGCACCCAAACTTTACCCGAAATACGTGATTTTTCAACCATAGCTGTATTTCACTGTTACGATCACATTTTATTTCACGAGATTTTTGTAAATTTTGCTTCCTCTCTATATTTGGTTCACAAAGTGGTACACTTGCATATAACCTGCTAAACAAGTTATACCACATTAGTAGGCACGTTGTGATTCCGATGACTAAAATTCACAAAATGAAAATTCGTCCGTCTGATATGATCATTATAGTAAAACAAGGCTATGCAATAAAATTCATTTCGATTCGGCAAAGTTCGGGGCTCGATCGAAGCGGTCAACCCTAATCCATCGTCTCTTATCACACGGAAACGCTCTTTCCTACCTCTTCGTGACCTAGTTTGGTCGATTCTTCTATATGTTAAACTCTCACATAGATGAGACGTAACCACACATGTAAAAATTTAAAGACGTTTACCTCCTGAATATAGGGCTCCTCATAGGGAAGATTAAGCGTAAAAAAGGTTGACCGCTTTTATCGGCACCCAAACATTACCCGAAATACGTGATTTTTCAACCATAGCCGTATTTCACTATTCCGGTCACATCTTATTTCACAAGATTTTTAAAAATTTTACTTCCTTGCTATAGTTGGTTCACAAAGTTGTTACATCTCGTCTACATGAGAATATGCGCGCGAAAAAATTGATCGACTACATCTAAGACGCAACACTTTTTTAGAGTGACCTAAAAATGTGACTGATATAGTGTAATACTGCTAGAAAAGAAAGATCACATTTTTTGATTCACATATTTGTGAGATAATATTTGTGAGCACTGGTTGTTAGGTGCTTTAATTAATAGGAAAATGATAGGTTCAGCACGAATACCAGCTTACTGGTGTCTACCTTTTTTTTTTTTTTTTTTAGATACAACTGGTGTCTATACTTTGAGGCTTTAAACCATGCCCATATAAGATATTTTTCAGTAGGTATATATGGATTCCAAGTACACAAAATTTCAAGTGATAAATCCTCTAAGGAAATGCAAACCGGAAACAACTGCAATTCTCATTACAAAACTCTGAACTTCAGAAAATCACTTTAACTCAACCGCCCTATCAAATAACACAAGATTTTCCATATTAACATACTCGAAGTATAACGCCACAAAATTTCAGATCAATAGGAGTTACCAACTTCGGCTGAAATTCAAATACAACACAGCTGCCCCGTGCTACATAGAAATTACATCAACCACCCATAATTTACAGAATCTTACGGTAAGTAAAGGTTCATGTCTCTTTAGCCAAATCACAAAGCCTAGGAAGACTAAATAAAATTCACACCAATCCTTTCGCCCAAAAGAACAGTAGTGTATTACACTGTAAATGTTTATGGTGCAGTGCTTCTTCTGTGGTCAAGATTGCATAAAAACTATATCAATCGGTGTTCAATGTCCTAATCTCATGATCTAGCTCAATGATCATAAGCTTGGGAAAATGAAAATGCCAACTACAACAGATGAAAGCCAAAATTTGATCATTGCCAAGTACGCGTAAGGATTCCATTCTAACTCAACACACACTTCCAGTAAAAAATCACAAAAGCATTGCTCCAAAATTCTTTTCTCATAGAAGCATTAACAAGCAATACTAAATATCCTCTAACCTAAACAACATATTAAAACCTCTTGCGCTGAACCTCCAGCATTACTTTACTACTCAATTTAGAAGGAAAAAAAGCAATAATAATAAATAAGAACTCAACCAGAGACTTAGAATCCAAAAACCAGTGGAAAGTCCAGTAGTATCTTACAAAAACAAAAGCTTGAGCTATCAAATAAACACAAATTTGATATGTTGAACTTCTCACCAGTTTGATAGAGTTTAATTGGAAAAGAATCAGCTATGAAGTTGAACTTCTCACCAGTTCTTTCTAGTTGGTTTTAAGGCCATCACCAAAAAAAAGACTGATTATTTTGTGATTCCTCAGTCTTACAAGGCTTCCCACTACTCGATGAATAACCAATATATGCACTTTCCTTGCTTTCAAGGCATCACCCCTTCCCACAACAGAAGCTCATCTGGTAGATACTCTCTTGACCTGAAATGTACAAATGGTCTTAAATCATCATGTAAATATGTCTCTATACTATGATATATAGAAACATAACATATATGCTTGTCAAGATACGAACTCATTTGTTGTTCCTGATCCGGATGTTGACACATAAGACAAAAGAACAGTAATCAAATTGTTAAAACTTTCACATCGTACATAGCAAGCAATGCAACCTCATTCCACAAAAGCAAGAAATGAAGCAAAGCTCCGCTCTAGTCAATTCTGCAAGCGTCTTGCTAACTGTAGTTCTTAGCTGCGCAACAGTCATCTTACTTCAAGTATAACAAAAACGTACTTTGATCAAATAGTGTAATTCACAGTCCAGATCACAACACCAAATTGAGTTTGATCACTAAAAGGAAAAAAACAGTCCTCTTTGGCATCTATCTAATGGAATCGGTCTTTATAGAACATAAAATGACTGAATATAGGGAATAAAAACAGATAAATACCTTTTGGCATCTAACCATTATGAAATAAAGAGATGAAGATGATCTTTGAAATAAAATATTGAACGTATAATAATGTTGAGGACTATTACAGTATTAATAACAAAAAATTATGGAACTGTATGAGAACAGTAATCACCTTGGATGTTTTGCATGACAAACTCACATAATAAGTTCACCCAAAACTTATTATATAGTAAGATTCAGGCTTAAACAGTCGGTAACTAATTCCAGTACTTCTTTCCATAGCATTTTACATGACTGATCATATAAACCAAATGCAGCATATAAGGCCACAGTATATAAGACCACATGTATCCTGCAAAGCAAATGCAAAATATAAGGCAACAGTTGCAATATATCGATCACTGTAACAGCAACCAGAATTTCAATTTATAGATTAGTACAATAGTCTTTTATTACTTCTTACCAATGAATCAGCAAAATCAGCAAAGAAGAACTTCAATGAATCCAATATCATCAATCAAATGTTTATATCAAAGCACACCACATCAGTAAGTGAAGTGGATTTTAGTATGCAATTAGTCTGATATGCTTTCCTCGATACAAATTTATTTTACATACATTCATCCTCTTGTAATAGCATAATAGCATACAAGAGATATCAGAATTTTTTTCTCTTACTCAAGTGAATATATATAGATACCATATAGCATAAAAACATGAATGTCACTCCCCCTATAGTTTCTTGTTAGTTCTACTTATACCCTTGTAATTCTAGTTTCAATGAAGTGGTCGTTATAGTTAGCTCTCATTTTCAGTGCGCTGCAAACATACTCTTCCAATTGATTTTTCTGCCAGGGGGACGGAAAGATTAAAGTTTTCAGTAAATTAAACCATTATGGCAGATATGTGACGTGTAAATTTTCATCTGTTACAAATCACATTACTGTATTACTAGTTTATAAGAATCAATAAGTTGCAATCTCATTAATGTTTGGAGATCAATTCATCGTCTTGTTGCTGGTTTAATGAAAATAAGTTGAAAGATTGAAGCACAGACGCAGACCTCAAGCTTTTCAAAATCACACTAGTTAATGCAACAATATATCCAAAACCACACACAAGATGAGCATATACAAATATGAATTTGTCTAACCTCAAATGCAACCTCGCTAACCCACATGCAGACAACACCCACAAACACATCAAACATATATGAGGTCTAACCATGAAGAAACATCACCAAAAATGGAGATTGGAAAACCCCAATACGGCCATAGATTCCTACAAGTCTAACTAGTGCAAAACGATCAACGTCGACCCATATTACTACCGTTCACAACAACTGTTAACACAACAAAGAAAGTAACTTAAATTATCCGAACCTCGATGCCGGCGATTCAGGGGCAAAGTTGTGAATAAGAAGGAGCAACCATACACTGTTGAACCATTGAACTCGATCTGAGTTTCTTCTCGATGCCCAGAATACTCGCTTGCTTCGATCTCCTCACTTCCTTTCGGTCACCCCGCTCAATCAACCATTTCACTCAATCTGGTTTACTTCTTCACTGTTCAACCCTCATTGCTCAGCCTACTACAAATCGTAATCCAACCCTTCCAAAACCACCTAAATAAGGGGGATGCCAACCTAATTTAGGGGGTGTGATCTATGCAAATACCCTCCTACCCTTTTCACTCCGGCTTCTGCGTTTTTTTTTCACTTTTGTTTGCATTTCACGGTCAACAGACGGAAAAGATTGACTGCTCCGACATGTGGTTTACAGTCTCCCACGTCGGCAGCGCGCTGTCTAAGCCGCTTCGGCTCGATTACTCCCAGTGTATTCCAGACAGATCCTTTGAGGGACTTGTTATGGTGTAGGAAACCGGAGGAGCAACAGAATTGGCCGACCCATGAATTAGGCACCACCGCTATGGCTTCCAAGCCTCACCATCTTGAGCCCCAGCCGCTCCACCTCCAAGCACAGCCTCTCCTTCATGTCCTGATTTTGAACTTGTTTACGGATTCAGAATGAGGTCTCAGCCACAAGGACGACGAGAGAGAGGAAGATGAGTATCATGAGATCATGATTCATGACAGAGAGAGAGAGAGAGGAGAAAGGATGAGAAACAACTACAACGAGGACCAGCCGACTTAACATCCGTTGTTTGCACGCGCTGTTTGGCATCCGGGTGCGCCGCGCACCCGGGTGCGCTGAATAGGTTCCCTTCTTGGACATGCAGGTTTTTACCGTCGATTTATCAAAGATTTTCTCCAAGATAGCTCGACCCTTGAGTTCTTTGTTGCAAAAGGATGTGCCCTTCCACTTTGATGCCGAGTGCAAGGAAGCTTTTGAGCGGTTGAAGACCATGTTGACATCGGCACCGATCATGGCGCCACCGGATTGGTCCTTGCCATTCGAGTTGATGTGTGACGCCTCCGACTATGCCGTGGGGGCAGTGCTAGGACAGAGAAGAGACAAGCAGCCGTATGCCATCTATTATGCCTCTCGGACGCTCAATGATGCGCAACAAAACTACACCACCACCGATAAAGAACTTCTTGCCGTGATCTTTGCTTTGGATAAGTTTCGTTCTTACTTACTTCAATCTAAAGTTATTGTTTACACTGACCATGCGGCTTTGAAGTATTTGTTGACAAAGAAGGATGCCAAGCCGAGATTGATAAGGTGGATATTGCTTCTCCAAGAGTTCGATTTGGAAATCAAAGACAAGAAGGGGTCGGACAACGTTGTTGCCGACCACCTTAGCCGGTTGGTGCGTGACACGGATCCCGTGGCCATCCAAGAATGTTTCCCGGACGAGCAACTCTTCAAGGTAAGCAAGGTAAGTGAGGTAAGTGAGCCTTGGTATGCCGATATTGTGAATTACCTTGTTACAAAGCAATTTCCGAATTCTATGTCCTACCATGCTAGAAATAGACTTAAGGCTTTAGCTAGACATTATGTGTGGGATGAACCTTATTTATGGAAGCATTGTTTTGATCAAGTTATTAGGAGGTGTGTCCCGGAGAATGAGCATAGGTCTATTCTTAGTTTTTGCCATGATCAAATTTGTGGAGGTCACTTTGGTTCTCGTAGGACTGCTTTGAAAGTTTTAGAATGTGGATTCTTTTGGCCTACTATTTTTCGAGATGCCTACATGTATTGTGCTTCATGTGATAGATGTCAAAGGACATGGAATTTAGGACCTAGGGATGAGATGCCTATGCAACCTATTATACCTGTTGAAATATTTGATTGTTGGGGTATTGATTTCATGGGGCATTTTCCGAATTCTCAGGGATATTTGTACATTCTCGTATGTGTGGATTATGTTTCTAAATGGGTGGAAGCAAAAGCCACCTGGACTAATGATTCTCGAGTTGTTGCAGATTTCCTACGCTCTAATATTTTCTCCAGGTTTGGAATGCCGAAATTTGTCATAAGTGATGGAGGTTCCCACTTTTGCAATCGGACAATTGAAGCTCTAATGAAGAAGTATGGAATCAAGCATAAGGTTGCTACACCTTATCACCCCCAGACAAGTGGACAAGTGGAGCTTAGTAATCGTGAAATCAAGCGGATATTGGAGAAGAGTGTAAAGCCGTCACGCAAGGATTGGAGCCAACGACTTGATGATGCACTATGGGCATATCGAACAGCATTCAAAAATCCCTTGGGGATGTCACCGTTTCGTATGGTGTACGGCAAAGCTTGTCACTTGCCTGTGGAGTTGGAACACCGAGCTTGGTGGGCGGTCCGAACTTTTAATATGGATATTGATGAGGCCGGATTACACAGGAAATTGCAGTTGTGTGAACTTGAAGAAATCAGGAATGAGGCATATGAGTCTGCCGTGATCTATAAAGAAAAGACCAAGGCGTTCCATGACAGGATGATTCGAAAGAAAGATTTCGTTATTGGCCAGAAAGTTCTCTTATTTAATTCTAGACTTAGGTTGTTTCCAGGCAAGCTATGTTCTAGGTGGATAGGACCTTTTGTTATCACTAATATCTTTCCTTCTGGTGCAGTCATGATTAGGAGCTTGGTCAAAGGAGCTGAATTTCAGGTTAATGGTCATCGATTAAAGCCTTACTTGGAGAACATGGTGAACCGCATGGTGGAGGAAGTCTCACTCCTAGATGCTACGGCATGAGTCATGAGGAGATGATAGTCTAGGCTAAAGGACTATAAACACTTAAGCGCTGCATGGGAGGCAACCCATAGAAGGAGCCATCAACGAGAGTTTGCATATTTCTTTATCCCTCCTCTTTTATTTTCGATTTGCTCTTAGTTTTCTTACATTGAGGACAATGTTGATTTTAAGTGTGGGGTGGGATGTCATTACTCGTTGATTTGCTATGCTTTGATATGATTTGAGTTGTTTTTCATTTTTAGGATTAATTTTGAATTTTTGCTTATGTTTTTCCGATTTTAGATGCACTTTTAAACTTTTTGAGTCTTAGGTGCCTTCTAACGTGTCTAGGATGAATATATGATCTTTGATTGATTAGTTATTAAGATGAGCATAATTTCGAATATTTGAGCTTATATGTTATTTGATGGTTAATAGATATGTTGAAATTGTACGAACTTGTAGTAGATGAGGACCATTGAAACTTAGGTACAGAATGAGCATGTTCCTTACTTGTTTGATTTCATGTTACCTTTGTGAGATTTTCGAGCCATATATATGTGCCTATTCTTTGGAGAGTTTACTCTATCTATTCTTTGATATATATGACCTCATTATACATTACTTGATCGATTTATATGCCATAGATTTAATGAACTAGAGATTGCTAGAACTTACTTGTGAAACTTTCAAAACTTTTATCATAACTTGCTTTGATTTTGAAAAGGATTGTGGATCTTTCTTAGGACTATCACCACTTTATCTAAATAGCCATATATCCCTATTTTGAGCCCTGTTTGGGACCCCTTAGTCTGAACCCCCTAGAGCCTACGTTATGCCTTTCTTGTTCACCTAAATTATCCCTTGCCTAGTATAGAATTCCTCTACCTTGTCTCGAGTTTGGCAGAGCTATCTTTTTGTGGTGATTTGAGGTGATGATTCAATACAAGTGTGGGGTTGTTCTAAAGAGTTTGTTGTCGAGATACACATGAGAAAAGAAAAAAAAATTGCTCTCGAACTAAAAAAAAAGAAAAAAAAAAGAAGAAGCATGAACCGAGAGAAAAAGAAGAGAAAAAGAAAGAAAAAAAAAGAGTTTCAAATTGTTGAAGGTATCTCGGCCTAGATGAAGTTTTTGTGAATTTGAAGTTGTGATTTGTTTGTTGAAGGCTCAATATGTTATACTTTTAGCCTTTGTTCGTTTTCACAATGTTTAAAGTGAAGGATGGGTCCAACATGATGTTATTTGGCCCTTGATGGTATTTGGTGACATAAGGTGGATGTTCTTGCTCTGCTAAGTCTTGAGGATGACCTTTGTGATTCCTATACTTTGAAAATATTTCCATGCCGAACCTAGCCAACCTATTTTCTAAAAGATCCGCATGATTCTTAAGATAAGTAAACTTTGATCTGTGGAGTCTGTTTCATGAGTAAGCATATGGTTGTGGTTCATTCGTGCATATGATTGGTATCTTTCATGAGGTTTTTCAAAATCACTATTTTTCTTTATAACTCTTGTGTGTGAAAAGCTTTTAAGTATATGCCATGTTCTTGAGAGAAAAAAAATTCGGAGTGTATATCCTTTGTGAGTTGAATTTGAACTTGTTGGAACGTGTCGAGCTTAATTTCACCTATGTTTCTGCCATGTCTTACTTGTTACATCGAAATCTCATGTTTATTAACCATTGAATTCATCTTTCAATTTCGATTCTTGTGCTATTCTTGATGCTATGATGTTGAAGATCTCTGAGACAATTTTCGTTGAAGGCATTAGATTGAGTCATTGTAGTATTTTTGATATTTGTTTTGTTATTTTTGTTCTAGTAGTTTGCTAAGGGACTAGCAAAGGTTAAGTGTGGGGTTGTTGATAGGAGCACAAAGTGTGACGTTTTTAATATGTTTATACCCTTTATTTACCATTTGTTAACTCCTATTTAGTTGTTTTAGCTTTATATTTGTGTTTAGTGTAGAATAATTGCTTAATTTAGAAATATGTAGTTTTTAGTGTTAAAATACATAGTAATTTCGGAATTGAAGAATTTGGTGTTGAAATTGTGCTAAGTGTTGGAAACCCTTGTTTACTCAGGATTCCTGTCTGGATCAAGATTCAATCTTTCCTTGAAGCCTAGTCCATGAAGGAGAGGTCCAAACCAAGTCCAATATGGAGAAGAAGATCTAAATTCGGGAGAATTTGAAGAATATCCAAGCCTTGCAAATCCGGATGAAATCGGGAGAATTCCTGTGCACGTCTGTCAACTTCAATGGACTCTCCAGGACAGCTCACAATGAATCAGAAAACGTGCCAGATATGGATAGAAATATACGGGAATCTAGTTTCCAAATCAATTGGAATCACCTCAATATCTATTTTCTAGAAGAAGTTATGACGAAATCATCAGACGGAGGTCATTCTGCCGAAATTGAGAAGAACTAGGAATCCTAAACCAACTTGGTTTAGGCTTTGTGGCCGACTCTTCTAGGGTTTTTCCTCTATATAAAGCACGACTCCAAGGACAGAAGATCATCAACCCGTGCAAATAACACCAAAGCCTTTGCCGAAACTCCATCAACATCCAAACACTACAATCCGATCCCACCTTCAGCACTCGTCCAAAGCACGTAGCCTAGGACTCCGCGCACTCAAAGAGTAGAACACGTAGGGACATTCTGAGAGTGTATTCATCTTCTACTTTCGGATTAGTATGTGTTTGTTCTTGTTTAATGTTGTTTTAGGTTTTTGCTTAAGTATGTTTCGATTCTTGTCTATGAGATAGAACAACTTTTGAACCATGTTTTGAATTTAAGTTTTCAGTTTTTAATCTATGATTTTAGGTTTTATGCCGTGAGTATTATGTTCATTATACTTTAAGATTTTCGGTGCATTCTTCCATTATCATGTGTAGTTGATACAAGTAGTTGATATTGCATGTGTTAATCATCCAAAGTTCGACTTTGATACACGTAGTTGATAAGTTGCATTGTCTTTGTTATTTCACCGATTTTCTACCTATGTTTGATTTAGGATTAGTACTTAAACACATCAATTCTTTATGTGATACGTAATTGCATGATTAGTTTATGTGTGTGACCTATAAGTAGAGCACGTAGCCGAGCTTGTTGTGTCGCGATGTTGAATGAAACCCGTAGTCTAATTCTAAGTTGGTCTATGTCATAGGAACCCCGTAGGAACTTATGTGCATATCAAATTTAGGTTGTATATTTGCTCACGGTGTAGACTTAAATGAGATTAGGAATTGTCTTCTTTATTCTTACATGGTTGTTTGGTTAAGTTTGCATGATTGTTGGTTGATCACATGTATATATGTATAGAAGTAATTTAGGATTTATTTTCATTGTCTATTTCAAAATCATAAAACCTTTAAACCTATATGCTTATTTTGACATTTACTTTAGATTAGATGGATCTACCCTGTAGTTGGATCCCCGGTTTAGAACGATCCCTGCTTGCTTTATACTATAACTGATTTGTTGACAGGGTTAATTGATGCGTGTGCAAATACGTCTTATCAGGGGCCGCCAAGAAGCCTTATAAGCACACCTAGGGTAGGCAAGGGGCCGCCTTGACCTACCTAGGGCCTCCAAGCGGCAGCCTTGACCCTCTCATGGCCGTCTTGACCGTCTTAGGGGGTCCAATAAGGTGCCTTGACCTGCCTAGTGCTTCTAACCGACCGCGTTGACCCGTCTTAACCCGCCTTGACCTACTTAGGCCCTCCTAGGCTCACCTAGGGTAGCAAAGGGGTCGTATTAACCTGCCTAGGGCCGCCAAGGGGCCGCCTTGAGCCACCTTGGCATGCCTTAGACCGTTTTGGCCCCCTTGGGCCGCCTTAACGCACCTAGGCTTGCCTAGGGTAGCCAAGGAGACGCCATGACCCCCCTAGGACCACAAAGAGGCCTCCTAGGCTTGCCTAGGGCAGCTAAGGAGCCGCCATGACCCTCATGGGGCCGCAAAAAGGCCTCCTAAGACCGCCTAGGGTATGCAAAAGGGCCGCCTTGACCTACCTAAGGCAGCAAAGCGGCCGCCATGACCTGCCTTGACACTCATAGGGTTGCCAATAGGGTGCCTTAACCTGTCTAGGGCCACCAAAGGGCTGTCTTGACCCTCGTAGGGCTGTCAATGGGCCGCCTTTACCACCTAGGGCCGCCAAGGGGCCACCTTGAGCCGCTTTAGACCCCCTTGACCCGCTTTGGACCGTCTTAACCCGCTTGGGCCGGCATAAGGTAGCTAAGGGGCCTCTTAGGCTCGTCTAAGGTAGCCAAGGGGTCGCCTTAACGTACCTAGGACCACTAAACAACCGCCATGACCCGCCTTGGGACGCCTTGACCATCATAGGGCTGCCAATTGGGTGCCTTAACCCGTTTAGGGCCACTAAGGGGCTGCCATGACCCTCCTTGGGCTGCCAAGGGGCTGCCTTAACCTCTTAGAGCCGTCTAAACCCACCTTGGACCGTTTTGACCCCGTTTTGAACTGCCTTGACCCGCTTTAGGCCATCTGGGCCGCCTAGGGTAACCAAGGAGCCGCCATAACCTTCTTTGGGCCGCAAAGGGGCATCCTAAGCTCGCCTAGGGTAGCCAAGAGGCCGCCTTGACCTACCTAGGGCCGCGAAACAGTCGCCTTGACCCGCCTCGTGCCTCCTTAACCCTCATAGGGCTGGTAATAAGGTGCCTTGACCAATCTAGGGCCGCCAAAGGGCCTCCTAGGCACGCTTAGTGTAGCCAAAGGGATGCCTTGACCTACTTAGGACAGCCAAGCGGTCACCATGACCTGCTTTGGGTCGCCTTGACCCTTATAGGGCCGCTGATCTACGCATTTTATGCTTGATTATTAATGTCTTTCTCTCTACATTTTGCTTTGTTATGAGCTTAGTAAATATGTTTCTAACTTGTTTTATGTTTTTAGGTAGAAAATAAAGGAGAAATAATAAAGGAGGCGATTTGGACCAAAATATGTGCAATTACATGGTATTCTCGGCCAAAGAAGAATTGGAGTCAAAAAGGAAGGTTGTGTTGACTAGGAAACAATTTCCTATGTTGACTAGGATATGGAGCAAGCAGTGATGCATGGACATTGATGAAGTTTAGATGGGGAGCTAATATGCATGGCAGTTTTCGAAAAGGAGCTTAATTGACATGCAAATGGATGTAACGGTGGTGAGTAAATTGGGTGAAACGGATGTATAATTGAAACAGTTTTGAACGGCTACTTAAATAGCTTAATTGACAATTGCATGGCTGGATTTGAAACTGTTTTGCATGGCTGTTTTTCATGGCTTAATGGCATGGTTGAAACGGATTTTCAAGCTTAATTGCATGATGTAGTGGTGGGAGCTTAATAGCTAATGGCTGGAACGGTTTTGTATTAATTGCATGGAGCATAATTGTGCATGGTTGTATTTGAAATGAGGTGAACGGCACCATCATCATCCCCTATATAAAGAGCTTTGGAGGAGGAAGAAAGGATCACACACTCATGGAGTTGAAGCCTTGTCTAAACACTAACCCCTCTCATACTTAGCCAAAATCAGCCTCTCTTAGTCGAAATACCATCTCCACCACCTCATAGACACCCTTCCTCCATCCGTGAGTGTTCTCTCGCTAGATTTGGCTTTGAACACTTGCGTAGCCATCATCCACCAAAGGGACGTGCGCTCGGAGCTTGCATAGAGACGAATTCCTCGGAGTAAAAAGTGTAACATGGCCTCTTTGTATTTATTTCGACTTTGTATTGGTTTTTTCAAGGCTTTGTATAGAAAGACTAATGTTTTGGTGTAAAGATGATTATTTCTAATTTGTTTTGAATTCTTCCATGTGTTTATAGGTTGATTGTGACGTGTATGTATGCTTGCCATGTTCTTAATGCTCTGGTATTTGCTTAGGATGACACTAGATGATTTGGTTCACCCTATGCATGTTCCACCGATCTAATCAAGATAAAATTGGGTTAGGGAGTTTGCAAGATGATTTGGTTGCCCTCTAATTCGATGCAAGTGTGTGTATATGTTCTAATTAACATGTGAATTTCGTAGGATTCAGCCAAGGAGGGAGTAATCGGCCTAAGCAACATGATGTGATGATCACTTGTAAATAATAGACTTAGGAACTTATTTTCGGCTAGATGCATGTTAGGATTATGTGCTCTTGATTGTTTGCTTGTCTATGAGTTTAAACATGTTAGAACTTGTGATTTCTTGATATGTATCTACCCATCTTCTTGTTTTATTTCGTAGGAACTTAGAACAAACAATCTTGCACCCCCCTAAACAACCGTAGCATAGTTATGCAAGCACCCTCAATCCCCGGTTAAGAACGATCCCTACTTACCAATGCTACATCTACAAAGAAGGGTTTTGATTGTATTTGTGTTTGATTGAGTGTTTAATTTAACGCTTGAAAACATGCGAATCAGCCGTTAATAGGGTGCCTTGACCTGTCTAGGGCCACCAAAGGGCTGCCATGACCCTCCTAGGGACTCCAAGGGGCCGCCTTATTCTCCTAGGGTCGTTAAGGGGCCGCTATGACTCGCCTTGGGATGCCTTGACCCTCGTTAGACCGCCTTGGGTCATGACCCTCTTGGAGACGCCAAGGGGTAGCAAATGGGCCACCATGACCTACCTTAGGCCGTGAAGCGGCCGCCTTGACCCGCCTTGGGCCCCCTTAACCCTCATAGAGCCGCTAATAAGGTGCCTTGACCCATCTAGGGCCATCAAGGAGCCGCCTTAACCCTCTTGGGCCCGTATAGAGCAGCCAAGGAGCCACCATAACCTTCTTGGGGCCATCAAGGGGCCTCCTAGACTCGCCTAAGGTAGCTAAGGGGGCTCATTAACCTACATTGGGCCGCTAAGCGGTCGCTTTGACCCGCCTTGACCTTTATAGGGCCGCCAATAATGTGCCTTGACCTGCCTAGTGCTTCCGAGCGGCCGCCTTGACCCCCTTTATGCCGCTTTGACCCTTCGAGCGGGCACCTTGACCCGCCTTGAGCCCCTTAACCCTCATAGGGACGCCGATAAGGTGCCTTGACTCGTATAGGGCCGCCAATAGGGCGCCTTGACCCATCTAGGGCCGCCTTGACCCAGCTAAGGTCGCTAAGGGGCCTCTTAGGCTCGCCTAAGGTAGCCAAGGGGCCGCATTGACCTACCTAGGGCCGCCACGCGGCCGCTTTGATCCACCTTGACTGTCATAGGGCCGCCAATAATGTGCCTTGACCTGCCTATGGCTTCCTAGCGGCCGCCTTGACCCGCCTTGGGCCGTCTTGACCCACCATAACCCACTTTGGGCCTCCTTGACCCTCTTAGGCTCGCATAAGGTAGCCAAGGGGCCGCCTTGACCTGCCTAGGGTCGCCAAGGGCTCGCCTTAACCCGCCTTGGGCCGCCTTTATCCGTCTTGGACCACCTTGACCCGGCTAAGTCCGCCTTAGCCCTCCTGAGCCCCTCGAGGGCAGCCAAAGAGCTGCCATGATCATCTTGGGGCCGCCAAGGGGCCTCCTAGGGTAGCCAAGCGGCCGCCATGACCCGCCTTGACCATCATAGGGCTGCCAATAGGGTGCTATGACCTGTCTAGGGCCACTAAGGGGCTGCATGACCCTCCTAGGGCAGCAAAGGGGCCGCCTTAACCCGCTTTGGACCGCCTTGACTCGCCTGGGCCAGCCTAGGGTAGCCAATGAGCTGCCATAACCCTCCTGGGGCCGCCAAAGAGTCCTCATAAGCTCGCCTAAGGTAGCCAAGGGGCCGCCTTGACCTACCTAGGGCCGCTAAGCGGCCACCTTTACCCGCCTTGGGCCGCCTCAACCCTCATAGGGCCGACAATAATGTGCCTTGACCCTTCTATGGTTGCCAATAGGGCGCCTTGACCCATTTTAGGCAGCCAAGGGGCCGCCTTGACCTATCTAAGGCCGCCAATAGTTGCCTTGACCCGTCTAGGGCCATAAAGGGGCTGCCATGACCCTCCTAGGGCCGCCAAGGACCGCCCTGACCTGCCTTAGGCCGCCTTGGACCGCCTTGACCCTTTTTGGACCGCCTTGACCCGCCTTAACCTGCCTTGGACCACCTTAACCCTCCTGAGCTCGCCTAGGACAGCTAAGGAGCCACCATGACCCTCCTAGGGCCTCCAATGGGCCGCCTTGTGCTGCCTAGGGCCTCCAAGGAGTCGCCTTGACCCGCCTTGGACTGCCTTAACTTGCCATGGACTGGCTTAACCCTCCTAGGCCTGCCTGGGGCAGACAAATAGCCGCCATGACCCTACTAGGGCCGCCAAGGGGCCTTCTAGGCTTGCCTAGGGTAGCCTTGACCTACTTAGGGCCGCCAAACCCACGATGACCCGCCTTAACCGTCATAGGGCCGCTAATAGGGTACCTTGACCCATGTAGGGCCACCAAGGGGCCGCGTTAACCTCCTAGGGCAGCCAAGGGGCCGCCTTGACCAGTCTTGGCATGCCTTATACCGCCTTGACCCGCCTTGGATCGTTTTGACCCGCCTTAGGCAGCTTTAATCCGCCTTGGGCCGCCTTAACCCTCCTGGGCTTGCCTAGGGCAGCCAAGGAGGGGCATGACCCTCCAGGGGCCGCCAAGAAGCCTCATAGGCACACCTAGGGTAGGCAAGGGGCCGCCTTGACCTTCCTAGGGCCTCCAAGAGGCAGCCTTGACCCTCTCTGGGCCGCCAAGCGGCAGCCTTGACCCTCTTTGGACCGCCTTAACCTGCTTGGGCCAGCTTAAGGTAGCTAAGGGGCCTCTTAGGCTCGTCTAAGGTAGCCAAGGGGTCGCCTTAACGTACCTAGGACCAATAAACAGCCGCCATGACCCGCCTTGGGTCGTCTTGACCATCATAGGGTTGCCAATAGGGTGCCTTAACCCGTTTAGGGCCACTAAGGGCTGCCATGACCCTCCTTGGGCTGCCAAGGGGCTGCCTTAACCTCTTAGAGCTGTCTAAACCCACCTTGGACTGTTTTGACCCTGTTTTGAACCTCCTTGACCCGCTTTAAGTCATCTGGGCCTGCCTAGGTTAACCAAGGAGTCGCCATAACCTTCTTTGGGCCGCAAAGGGGCATCTTAAGCTCGCCTAGGGTAGCCAAGAGGCCTCCATGACCTACCTAGGGCCGCGAAACAGTCGCCTTGACCCGCCTCGTGCCTCCTTAACCCTCATAGGGCAGGTAATAAGGTGCCTTGACCAATCTAGGGCCGCCAAAGGGCCTCCTAGGCACGCTTAGGGTAGCCAAAGGGCTGCCTTGACCTACTTGGGGCAGCCAAGTGGCCACCATGACCTGTTTTGGGCCTCCGAGGCACCCTTAAGGTAGCCAAAGGGCTGCCTTGACCTACTTGGGGCCGCTAATAGGGTGCCTTGACCTGTCTAGGGCCACCAAAGGGCTGCCATGATCTACCTTAGGCCGTGAAGCGGTCGCCTTGACAGGCCTTGGGCCCCCTTAACCCTCATAGAGCCGCTAATAAGGTGCCTTGACCCATCTAGGGCCGTCAAGGAGCCGCCTTAACCCTCTTGGGCCCGTATAGAGCAGCCACGGATCCGCCATAACCTTCTTGGGGCCATCAAGGTGCCTCCTAGACTCGCCTAAGGTAGCTAAGGGGGCACATTAACCTACATAGGGCAGCCAATAATGTGCCTTGACCTGCCTAGTGCTTCCGAGCGGCCGCCTTGACCCCCTTTAGGCCGCTTTAACCCTTCGAGGCCCTCCTAGGCTTGCCTAGGGTAACCAAGGGGCCGCCTTGATCTGCCTAGGGCCACCAACGGGCCGCCTTGGCACGCCTTGGACCGCTTTGACCCGCTTTCGGCCGCCTTAACGCCCGTGGGGCCGCCTAGTGCAGCCAAGAGCCGCCATGACCCTCTTAGGGTAGCCTAGGTTAGCCAAGGGGCCGTCTTGACCTACCTAGGGCCGCCAAGCGGCTCCCTTGAACCTCTTTGGGCTGCCTTGACCGTCATAGGGTCGCCAATAAGGTGCCTTTACCTTCCTAGTGCTTCTAAGCGTTCGCCTTGACCCACCTTAACCCGCTTTGAACCTCTTGGCTCGTCTAGGGCCACCAAAGGGCTGCCATGACCCTCTTAGGGCTGCCAAGGGGCCGTCTTGACCCGTCTTGGGCCGCCTTGGACAGCCTTGACCAGCTTTGGACCGCCTTGACCCGCCTTAGCCTCATTCACCCGCTTGGGCCCGCCTAGGGCAGCCAAGGAGCCGTTATTATGACTTATCTCGGGGTGTTAAGAAGTCGGCTTGACCCACCATGGGCCACCTTAACACTCATAGGGCAGCCAAAAAGGTACCTTGACCCATCTAGGGCCGCCAATAAAGCGCCTTGACCCATCTAGAGAAGCCAAGGGGCCGCCTTGACCCGCCTTGGACCTCCTTGACCCCCCTTGGGCCGCCTTGACCTCTTAGGCTCGCCTAAGGTAGCCAAGGGGCCGCCTTAACCTACCTAGGGACGCCAAGGGGCTGCTTTTACCCGCCTTTACCGTCATAGGGCCGCTAATCTGGTGCCTTGACCTGTCTAGTGCTTCCAAGCGGCCGCCTTGACCCCCTTAGGCCGCCTTGACCCGTCTTAACGCGCCTTGACCCTTCTAGGCTCGCCTAGGGTAGCCAAGGGCCGCCTTAGACCGCCTTGACCACCCTTGGGCCGTCTTATCCTGACTTGGGCCGCCTTAACGCTCCTAGGCTCACATAGGGTAGACAAAGGGCCGCCTTGACCCGCCTTAACCATCATAGGGCTGCAATAATGTGCCTTGACCAGTCTTGGGCCGCCAAGGGGCTGTCATGACCCTCCTAGGGCCGCCAATGGGCCACCTTAACCTCTTAGGGCTGCCATAACCCTCCTAGGACCTCGAAGGGGCCGCCTTAACCACCTAGGGCAGCTAAGGGGCCGTCATGACTCGCCTTGGACCACCTTAACCCTCTTTGGACAGCCTTAACCTGCCTTGGGCCACCAAGGAGCCGTCATGACCCTCCTCGAGCCACCAAGGGGTAGTAAAGGGGCCGTCATGACCTACCTTGGGCCGTCAAGCGGGCACCTTGACCCGCCTTGAGCCCCCTTAACCCTCATAGGGACGCCGATAAGGTGCCTTGACGAGTATAGGGCCGCCAATAGGGCGCCTTGACCTATCTAGGGCCGCCTTGACCCGGCTAAGGTCGCCAAGGGGCAGCATTGACCTCCCTAGGGCCGCCACGCGGCCTCTTTGATCCACCTTGACTGTCATAGGGCCGCCAATAATGTGCCTTGACCTGCCTAGTGCTTCCGAGCGGCCGCCTTCACCCGCCTTGGGCCGTCTTGACCCACCATAACCCGCTTAGGGCCGCCTTGACCCTCTTAGGCTCGCATAAGGTAGCCAAGGGCCGCCTTGACCTGCCTAGGGCCCCCAAGGGCTCGCCTTGACCTGCCTAGGGTCGCCAAGGGCTCGCCTTGACCCGCCTTGGGCCGCCTTAATCCGTCTTGGGCCGCCTTGACCCGCCTAAGTCCACCTTAGCCCTCCTGAGCCCCTCGAGGGCAGCCAAAGAGCCGCCATGATCCTACTGTGGCCGCCAAGGGGCCTCCTAGTGTAGCCAAGCGGCCGCCATGACCCGCCTTGACAATCATAGGGGTGCCAATAGGGTGCCTTGACCTGTCTAGGGTCACTAAGGGGCTGCATGACCCTCCTAGGGCAGCAAAGGGGTCGCCTTAACCCGCTTTGGACCGCCTTGACTCGCCTGGGCCAGCCTAGGGTAGCCAAGGAGCTGCCATAACCCTCTTGGGGCCGCCAAGGAGGCCTCATAAGCTCGCCTAAGGTAGCCAAGGGGCCGCCTTGACCTTCCTAGGGCCGCTAAGCGGCCGCCTTTACCCACCTTAACCCTCATAGGGCCGACAATAAGGTGCCTTGACCCTTCTAGGGTTGCCAATAGGGCGCCTTGACCCATTTTAGGCTGCCAAGGGGCCGCCTTGACCTATCTAAGGCCGCCAATAGTTGCCTTGACCTGTCTAGGCCCATAAAGGGGCTGCCATGACCTTCCTAGGGCCGCCAAGGGACCGCCCTGACCTGCCTTGGGCCGCCTTGGACCGGCTTGACCCTTTTTAGACCGCCTTGACCCGCCTTAGGCTGCCTTAACCTGCCTTGGACCACCTTAACCCTCCTGAGCTCGCCTAGGACAGCTAAGGAGCCACCATGACCCTCCTAGGGCCGCCAATGGGCTGCCTTGTCTTGCCTAGAGCCTCTAAGGAGACGCCTTGACCCGCCTTGGACCGCCTTAACTTGTCATGGACTGGCTTAACCCTCCTAGGCCAGCCTAGGGCAGACAAATAGCCGCCATGACCCTACTAGGGCTGCCAAGGGGCCTTCTAGGCTTGCCTAGGGTAGCCTTGACCTACTTAGGGCCGCCAAACCCACGATGACCCGCCTTGGACCGCCTTAACTTGCCATGGACTGGCTTAACCCTCCTAGGCCAGCCTAGGGCAGACAAATAGCCGCCATGACCCTTCCGGGGCCGCCAAGGGGCCTCCTAGGCTCGCTTAGGGTAGCCAAGGGGCCGCTTTGACCCCGCCAAGGGACCCCCTTGACCCGTCTTGACCCGCTTTGGACCACAGGTCAACTTTTGGCCTCGTCAGTTTTTGGCGCCGTTGCCGGGGATGCTAAAAATGATATATTTTGTATATTTGTGACTAACTATTCTTCAAAAACTGACGAGGCCAAAAGTTGACATGTGCAATTAAAAACCCTATCGTGTAGTATTAGTAAGTAGGGTATCGTTTTAGCCGGGGACACTAGGGAAGGATTATATCTACATTAAAATAAGTTAGTAATATTCACAAATATAAAATAAGCATACAAGTACAATTTTGTCACAACTATACAAGTAGAACACACATATATAATTATAAACATATATACATATTTACGATTTTAAATGGGGGATGTATAAGGTGGTTCGAAACATAAAGAAAAGAAGTAAAATATTTACATACATCGGTCAATCAATACTCAAGCACAAAATATAGCAAACACCGATTAGAAAACACATAAGTTTTATGAAAGATCAAGTTATTACGTTTATGTTATCATAGATGCAAATTAATTCCAACTTTTTACGACTTCTCATGTAACTTAGAACTTACGACGCGCATCATCCTAAGTTTATGTGTCATCTTGTTTAATGCTTACGACGCGCATCACATTAACACAAAATACACTTACCGTTCACGAGTCGTTGGAGACATGATCCTAGGTATGTTGTCACTCATCCTATTAGCATGTAAATCACTTACCCTACCACCCTATGCAGCAACTAAAATCGAGAGCCCGACGCGGTGAACTCAACCCTAGATTACTACGGCATATTAAACTCCCCCCTTAGAAACATCCGTGCACAAGTCTATCTTTAGGTTCGATTATGTGATCAGGTAAGCAATTAATCAATTTGACATCTACTAAACACACAAACATAAACAACTTAAACTAAATCATAATCCTAACATGCAATCTAAATCGTTACATAACAAACATATTCATATGTAAATCACAAAGAAGAGTTCATAAACATGCTTATTATGCAAAACCGAAAACCAATACATATATATATCAATAAGAACTGTCTTTACACAGAAAATACATACACAAACCATGAAAGTATTCATCCTTAACCAACCTATGCAGTTCGGCAAGGATGAAGGATGAAATTGGTGGAAGAGTGCGGTCGGCAGTGGATGGAAACGGGGGCGGCAGCAGCTTGTGTTTTCTGTGTTTGAGAGGATTTTGGGTAGAGTTTGGCTATACTATGTTTTGAGCAATTGAAAGACACGAAATTAAGAGCTATACATGTCTATTTATACAGAAAAATCGAAGAGAAACCCTAGAGAATTCGGGAGCTTCAAGGAGACACAACCCTTGTTGGACGTGAAATCCTTCTTGGACTTGGTTTCTTCTTTCTTCTTTGACAAAGATTTCGACTTGGACCTTGGATTTCTGATTTCTTGGACTCCTCTACATGTTATTAGATCCATGTAGGCCTTATACACACGTTCTTGGGCTCATAGGCAGCCGAAATCATGGACAAACTCGGCAAGGACAGACTTTCCTGGTTTGACCGGAAAAGCTCCATACTTGGTTGTTTCGGCTTCCATAACTCCTTCATCAGAACTCGAATTGCTGCGATTCCAAAAGATTTAGAAACTAGACATCCACAGATTTTCATCCATATATGGCACATTCCCTGGATCGTCCTAGGGAAATCTTTGACGTTGAGTTATGGTTTCTGGAAATTTCTGCTTGGATCAAAACTTGTGTTTCGGAGTTTCTTCTTTTCCATGGCCTCTCTTGTTGTCCTCCGTGAATCCAATCTTCATGATTCTTGTTCTCATATGCTCATTTACATGTCATCTACACATTAAACCAAATTCCTCAAAAATGACAATGTAAAGGTACGATGAATCATGATAAAATTACTAAGTGTTATCCAAAATCGGTTTTACAATACTTAAGCTCAAATTTCTGTATAAATACATGTTTTAGCCATTGCTCTACAGAAAAACCCTTTTGACTTAAAATAAGTAAAATAACATTACTAAGGAATAAACAAGGTACAAATGAGGGTAAAAACACATTAAAAACATAGCGTAAAACGCACTTATCACCATGACACTCTTAGGGCCGCCAAGGGGCCTCCTAGGCTCGTTTTTGACCCGCCTTGAACCTCCTAGACCCTCCTAGGGTCCCCTAAAGTAGCCAAGGGGCCACCTTGTCCTGCCTAGTCCTTCCAAGCGGCCAACTTGACCCCCTTGGGCTGCCTTAACCCTAAACCTAAAACCTAAACCCTAAACCTCCTAGGCCCTGCTAGGCTCGCATAGGGTAGCCAAGGGGCAGCTTTGACTTGCCTAGGGCCTCCAAGGGGTCACCTTGACCCGCCATGGGCCACCTTGGACCGTTATGTCTCCCGCCTTGGACCGCTTTGGACCGCCTTAACCCTCATGGGCTTGCCTAGGGCAGCCAAAGAGCCGCCATGACCCTCCTAGGGCCCCCAAGGGGCCTCCTAGGCTCGCTTCGGGTAGCCAAGGAGCTGCCATAACCCTCCTGGGGCCGCCAAGCTCGCCTAAGGTAGCCAAGGAGGCCTCCTATGCTTGCCTAAGGTAGCCAAGGGGCCGCCTTGACCTACCTAGTGCCGCCTTGGACCGCCTTAACCCTCATAGGGCCGCCAATAAGGTGCCTTGACCCATCTAGGGCCGCCAATAGGTGCCTTGACCCATCTAGGGCCGCCAATATGTGCCTTGACCCATCTAGGGCCACAAAGGGGCTTCCATGACCCTCTTAGGGCCGCTAAGGGACCGCCTTGGACTACCTTGGGCCGCCTTGACACGTCTTGGACCGCCTTGGCTTAGGCTGCCTTAACCCACCTTGGACCGCCTTAACCCTCTTGGGCTCGCCTAGGGCAGCCAAGGAGCCACCATGACCCTCCTAGGGCCACCAAGGGGCCTCCTAGGCTCGCTTTTGACCCGCCTTAATCCTCTTAGACCCTCCTAGGCTCGTCTAGAGTAGCCAAATGGCCATCTTGTCCTGCCTAGTACTTCTAAGCGGTTGCCTTGACCCCCTTTGGGCAGCCTTAACCCTAAACCTAAACCTCATAGGCCCTCCTAGGCTGGCATAAGGTAGCCAAGGGGCCGCCTTAACCTGCCTAGGGCCTCTAAGGAGTCGCCTTAACCCGTTTTAACCCGCCATGGACCGCCTAAACCCTCCTGGGCCCACCTAGGGCAACCAAAGAGCAGTCATGACCCTGTTGAGGCAACCAAGGGGCCGCCTTGACCTACTTAGGGCCCCCAAACTGCCACCATGACCCGCCTTGACCGTCATAGGGCCGCTAATTGGGTACCTTAACCCGTCTAGAGCCACCAAGGGACTGCCATGACGCTTCTAGGACCTCCTAGGCTTGCCTAGGGTAGCAAAGGGACCGCCTTAACCTGCCTAGGGCCGCAAAGGGACCGCCTTAACCTGTCTTGAGCCACCTTGGCACGCCTTAGACCACTTTGACCCCCTTGGGCCGCTTTAACCCTCCTAGGCTTGCCTAGGGCAGCCAAGCAGCCGCTATGACCCTCTTGGGGCCGCAAAGGGGCCTATAGGTTTGCCTAGGGCAGCTAGCTAAGGAGCAGCCATGACCCTCCTAAGGCCGAAAAGGGCCTCCTAGGCTCGCCTACAGTATCCAAGGGGCCGCCTTCACCTACCTAAGGCAGCAAAGTGACCGCCATGACCCGCCTTGGGCCGCCTTGACCCTCATAAGGCTGCCAATAGGGTGCCTTGACCTGTCTAAAGCCACCAAGGGGCTGCAATGACCCTCCTAAGGCCTACAAGGGGCCGCCTTAACCACCTAGGGCCGCCAAGGGGCCGCCTTAGACCGCCTTGACCCGCTTTGAACCTCCTAGGCCAACCTAAGGTAGCCAAGGGGCCGCCTTGACCTATTTAGGGCCGCTAAGCGGCCGCCATAACCCGCCTTGGGTCGCCTTGACCATTATATTGCTGCAATAGGGTGCCTTGACCTGTTTAGGCCACTAAGAGGCTGCCATGACCCTCCTAGGGCCGCTTTAACCTGTTAGGGCCGCCAAGGGACCACCTTAACCTCTTAGGGCCACCAAGGGGCCGCCTTGACCCGTCTTGGACAGCTTTGACCCATTTTGAACCGCCTTGACCCGCCTTGGGCCACCCGAGCCCGCCTAAGGCAGCTAAGGAGCCGTCATAAACCTCCTTGGGTCGCCAAGGGGCCTCCTAAGCCAGCCTAGGGTAGCCAAGTGGTCGCCTTGACCCGCCTCGTACCTCTTTTACCCTCATAGGGCCGGCAATAAGGTGCCTTGACTAATCTAGGGCCGCCAATAGAGCACCTTGACCCATCTATACATGTCTATTTATACAGAAAAATCGAAGAGAAACCCTAGAGAATTCGGGAGCTTCAAGGAGACACAACCCTTGTTGGACTTGAAATCCTTCTTGGACTTGGTTTCTTCTTTCTTCTTTGACAAGGATTTTGACTTGGACCTTGGATTTCTGATTTCTTGGACTCCTCTACATGTTATTAGATCCATGTAGGCCTTATACACACGTTCTTGGGCTCATAGGCAGCCGAATTCATGGACAAACTCAGCAAGGACAGACTTTCCCGGTTTGACCGGAAAAGCTCTATACTTGGTTGTTTCGGCTGCCATGATGCATTCTTCGAATCTTCTTCTTCAATGCAGCTTCCCATGACTTCATTAAGTTTCTCTTAAGTCCTTTGACATGCTTGGGAAGAATTTTGGTGAAGAAACATCCTCCCAAACTCGTGTGACAACTTAGGCAGAAACTGCCCAGTTTTGCAGCTTGACCTCCGTCATTTGTTTTGATCATAACTCCTTCATCAGAACTCGGATTGCTGCGATTCCAAAAGATTTAGAAACTAGACATCCACAGATTTTCATCCATATATGGCACGTTCCCTGGATCGTCCTAGGGAAATCTTTGACGTTGAGTTATGGTTTCTGGAAATTTCTGCTCGGATCAAAACTTGTGTTTCAGAGTTTCTTCTTTTCCATGGCCTCTCTTGTTGTCCTCCGTGAATCCAATCTTCATGATTCTTGTTCTCATATGCTCATTTACATGTCATCTACACATTAAACCAAATTCCTCAAAAATGACAATGTAAAGGTACGATGAATCATGATAAAATTACTAAGTGTTATCCAAAATCGGTTTTACAATACTTAAGCTCAAATTTCTGTATAAATACATGTTTTAGCCATTGCTCTACAGAAAAACCCTTTTGACTTAAAATAAGTAAAACAACATTACTTAAGGAATAAACAAGGTACAAATGAGGGTAAAAACACATTAAAAACATAGCATAAAACGCACTTATCACCTTGACCAGTCTTGGCATGCCTTAGACCGCCTTGACCCGCCTTGGATCGTTTTGACCCGCCTTAGGCTGCTTTAATCCGCCTTGGGCCGCCTTAACCCTCTTGGGCTTGCCTAGGGCATCCAAGGAGCGGCATGACCCTCCAGGGGCCGCCAAGAAGCCTCATAGGCACACCTAGGGTAGGCAAGGGGCCGCCTTGACCTACCTAGGGCCTCCAAGCGGCAGCCTTGACCCTCTCTGTTCCGTGTTGACCGTCCTAGTGCCGCCAATAAGGTGCCTTGACCTGCCTAGTGCTTCCAAGCGACCGCGTTGACCCGTCTTAACCCGCCTTAACCCTCCTAGGCCCTCCTAGGCTCACCTAGGGTAGCAAAGGGGTCGTATTAACCTTCCTAAGGCCGCCAAGCGGCCGCCTTGAGCCACCTTGGCACGCCTTAGACCGCTTTGGCCCCCTTGGGCCGCCTTAACGCTCCAGGGCTCGCCTAGGGTAGCCAAGGAGACGCCATGACCCTCCTAGGGCGGCAAAGAGGCCTCCTAGGCTTGCCTAGGGCAGCTAAGGAGCCGCCATGACCCTCTTGGGGCTTCAAAAAGGCTTCCTAAGACCGCCTAGGGTATGCAAAAGGGCCGCCTTGACCTACCTAAGGCAGCAAAGCGGCCGCCATGACCTGCCTTGACCCTCATAGGGTTGCCAATAGGGTGCCTTAACCTGTCTAGGGCCACCAAAGGGTTGTCTTGACCCTCCTAGGGCTGTCAATGGGCCGCCTTAACCACCTAGGACCGCCAAGGGGCCACCTTGAGCCGCCTTAGACCCCCTTGACCCGTTTTGTACCGCCTTAACCCTCTTGGGCCAGCTTAAGGTAGCTAAGGGGCCTCTTAGGCTCGTCTAAGGTAGCTAAGGGGTCTCCTTAACTTACCTAGGACCACTAAACAGCCGCCATGACCAACCTTGGGTCGCCTTGACCATCATAGGGCTGCCAATAGGGTGCCTTAACCCGTTTTGGGCCACTAAGGGGCTGCCATGACCCTCCTTGGGCTGCCTTAACCTCTTAGAGCCGTCTAAACCCACCTTGGACCGTTTTGACCCCGTTTTGAACCGCCTTGACCCGCTTTAGGCCATCTGGGCTTGCCTAGGGTAACTAAGGAGCCACCATAACCTTTTTTGGGCCGCAAAGGGGCATCCTAAGCTCGCCTAGGGTAGCCAAGAGGGCGCCTTGACCTACCTAGGGCCGCGAAACAGTCGCCTTGACCCGCCTCGTGCCTCCTTAACCCTCATAGGGCCGGTAATAAGGTGCCTTGACCAATCTAGGGCTGCCAAAGGGCCTCCTAGGCACGCTTAGGGTAGCCAAAGGGCTGCCTTGACCTACTTAGGGCAGCCAAGCGGCCACCATGACCTGCTTTGGGTCGCCTTGACCCTTATCGGGCTGCTAATAGGGTGCCTTGACATGTCTAGGGCCACCAAAGGGCTGCCATGACCCTCCTAGGGACTCCAAGGGGCCGCCTTATCACCCTAGGGTCGTTAAGGGGCCGCTATGACTCGCCTTGGGACGCCTTGACCCTCTTTGGACCGCCTTGGGCATCCAAGGAGCCCTCATGACCCTCCTGGAGACGCCAAGGTGTAGCAAAGGGGCCACCATGACCTACCTTAGGCCATGAAGCGGCCGCCTTGACCCGCCTTGGGCCCCCTTAACCCTTATAGAGCCGCTAATAAGGTGCCTTGACCCATCTAGGGCCGTCAAGGAGCCGCCTTAACCCTCTTGGGCCCATATAGAGCAGCCAAGGAGCCGCCATAACCTTCTTGGGGCTGTCAAGGGGCCTCCTAGACTCGCCTAAGGTAGCTAAGGGGGCTCATTAACCTATATAGGGCCGCTAAGCGGTCGCTTTGACCCGCCTTGACCGTTATAGGGCCGCCAATAATGTGCCTTGACCTGCCTAGTGCTTCCGAGCGGCCACCTTGACCCCCTTTAGGCCGTTTTGACCCTTCGAGGCCCTCCTAGGCTTGCCTAGGGTAACCAAGGGGCCGCCTTGATATGCCTAGGGCCACCAAGGGGCCGCCTTGGCATGCCTTGGACCGCTTTGACTGGATTTCGGATGCCTTAACGCTCGTGGGGCCGCCTAGTGCAGCCAAGAGCCATCATGACCCTCTTAGGGCCGCGAAGGGGCCTCCTAGGGTCGCCTAGGGTAGCCAAGGGGCCGTCTTGACCTACCTAGGGCCGCCAAGCGGCTGCTTTGAACCTCTTTGGGCTGCCTTGACCGTCATAGGGCCGCCAATAAGGTGCCTTGACCATCCTAGTGCTTCTAAGCGTTCGCCTTGACCCGCCTTAACCCGCTTTGACCCTCTTAGCTCGTCTTGGGCCACCAAAGGGCTGCCATGACCCTCTTAGTGTTGCCAAGGGGCAGTCTTGACCCGTCTTGGGCCGCCTTGGATAGCCTTGACCAGCTTTGGACTGCCTTGACCCGCCTTGGCCTAGGGTAACCAAGGGGCCGCCTTGATCTGCCTAGGGCCACCAAGGGGCCGCATTGGCACGCCTGGACCCGCTTTCTGCCACCTTAACGCTCGTGGGGCCGCCTAGTGCAGCCAAGAGCCGCCATGACCCTCTTAGGGCCGCGAATGGGCCTCCTAGGGTCACCTAGGGTAGCCAAGGGGCCGTCTTGACCTGTCTAGGGCCGCCAACCGGCCGCCTTGAACCTCTTTGGGCTTCCTTGACCGTCATAGGGCTGCCAATAAGGTGCCTTGACCTTCCTAGTTCTTCCAAGCGTTCGTCTTGACCCGCCTTAACCCGCTTTGACCCTCCTGGCTCGTCTAGGGCCGCCAAAGGGCTGCCATGACCCTCTTAGGGCTGCCAAGGGGCCGTCTTGACCCGTCTTGGGCCGCCTTGGACAGCCTTGACCTGCTTTGGACTGCCTTAACCCGCCTTGGCTGCCTTGACCCGCTTGGGCCCGCCTAGGGCAGCCAAGGAGCCGTTATTATGACTTATCTCGGGGTGTTAAGAAGTCGCCTTGACCCACCATGGGCCACCTTAATACTCATAGGGCAACCAATAAGGTACCTTAACCCATCTAGGGCCGCCAAAAAGGCGCCTTGACCCATCAAGTGATGCCAAGGGGCCGCCTTGACCCGCCTTGGACCTCCTTGACCCCCCTTGGGGCACCTTGGGCCACCTTGCCCCTCCTAGGCTCGCCTAGGGTAGCCAAGGGGCTGCCTTATCTTACCTAGGGCAGCCAAAGGGTCGTCTTAACCCGTATTTGGCCACCTTGGCACGCTTTGGACCGCCTTGACCCGCCTTGACCAGCCTTAGGCCACCTTAACCCTCCAAGGCCCACCTAGGGCAGCCGAAGAGCTGCCACGACCCTCCTGGGGCCGCCAAGGGGCCGCCTTAACCTACATAGGGACGCCAAGGGGCCGCCTTGACCCACTTTGGGCCGCCTTCGCACGCCTTGGACCGCCTTGACTCGCCTTAACCAGCTTTAAACCTCCTGGGCCCGCATATGGCAGGCAAAGAGCCGCCATGACCCTCTTGGGGCCGCCAAGGGGCCTCATAGGCTCTTCTAAGGTAGCCAAGGGGCCGCCTTAACCTACCTAGGGACGCCAAGCGGCCGCTTTTACCCGCCTTTACCGTCATAGCCCCGCTAATCTGGTGCCTTGACCTGTCTAGTGCTTCCAAGCGGCCGCCTTGACCCGGCTTAACGCGCCTTGACCCTTCTAGGCTCGCCTAGGGTAGCCAAGGGGCCGCATTGACCTACATAGGGCCACCACGCGGCCTCTTTGATCCACCTTGACTATCATAGGGCCGCCAATAATGTGCCTTGACCTGCCTATGGCTTCCGAGGGGCCGTCTTGACCCGCCTTGGGCCGTCTTGACCCACCATAATCCGCATTGGGCCGCCTTGACCCTCTTAGGCTCGCATAAGGTAGCCAAGGGCCGCCTTGACCTGCCTAGGGCCCCCAAGGGCTCACCTTGACCTGCCTAGGGTCGCCAAGGGCTCGCCTTGACTCGCCTTGGGCCGCCTTAATCCGTCTTGGACCGCCTTGACCCTCCAAAGTCCGCCTTAGCCCTCCTGAGCCCCTCGATGGCAGCTAAAGAGCCGCCATGATCCTCCTGGGGCCGCCAAGGGGCCTCCTAGGGTAGCTAAGCGGCCTCCATGACCCGCCTTGACCATCATTGGGCTACCAATAGGGTGCCTTGACCTGTCTAGGGCCACTAAGGGGCTGCATAACCCTCCTAAGGCAGCAAAGGGGCCGCCTTAACCCGCTTTGGACCGCCTTGACTCGCCTGGGCCAGCCTAGGGTAGCCAAGGAGGCCTCATAAGCTCGCCTAAGGTAGCCAAGGAAGCCTCATAAGCTCGCTTAAGGGAGTCCTGGGGCCGCCAAGGAGGCCTCATAAGCTCGCCTAAGGTAGCCAAGGGGCCGCCTTGACCTACCTAGGGTCGCTAAGCGGCCACTTTTACCCGCCTTGGGCCGCCTCAACCCTCATAGGGCCACTAATAGGGTACCTTGACCCATGTAGGGCCACCAAGGGATTACCATGACCCTCTTAGGGCCGCCAAGGGGCCGCGTTAACCTCCTAGGGCAGCCAAGGGGCCGCCTTGACCAGTCTTGGCATGCCTTAGACCGCCTTGACCCGCCTTGGATAGTTTTGACCCGCCTTAGGCTACTTTAATCCGCCTTGGGCCGCCTTAACCCTCCTAGGCTTGCCTAGGGCATCCAAGGAGCGGCATGACCCTCCAGGGGCCGCCAAGAAGCCTCATAGGCACACCTAGGATAGGCAAGGGGCCGCCTTGACCTACCTAGGGCCTCCAAGCGGCATTCTTGACCCTCTCTGGGCCGTCTTGACCGTCCTAGGGCTGCCAATAAGGTGCCTTGACCTGCCTAGTGCTTCCAAGCGACCGCGTTGACCCGTCTTAACCCGCCTTGACCCTCCTAGGCCCTCCTAGGCTCACCTAGGGTAGCAAAGGGGTCGTCTTAACCTGCCTAGGGCCGCCAAGGGGCTGCCTTGAGCCACCTTGGCACGCCTTAGACCGCTTTGACCCCCTTGGGCCGCCTTAAAGCTCCTGGGCTCGCCTAGGTTAGCCAAGGAGACGCCATGACCCTCCTAGGGCCGCAAAGAGGCCTCCTAGGCTTGCCTAGGGAAGCTAAGGAGCCTCCATGACCCTCCTGGGGCCGCAAGAAGGTCTCCTACGACCGCCTAGGGTATGCAAGAGGGCCGCCTTGACCTACCTAAGGCAGCAAAGCGGCCGCCATGACCTGCTTTGACCCTCATAGGGTTGCCAATAGGGTGCCTTAACTTGTCTAGGGCCACCAAAGGGCTGTCTTGACCCTCCTAGGGCTGTCAGTGGGATGCCTTAACCACCTAGGGTCGCCAAGAGGCCACCTTGAGCCGCCTTAGACCCCCTTGACCCGCTTTGGACCGCCTTAACCCGCTTGGGACAGCTTAAGGTAGCTAAGGGGCCTCTTAGGCTCGTCTAAGGTAGCCAAGGGGTCGCCTTAACGTACCTAGGAGCACTAAACAACTGCCATGACCCGCCTTGGGTCGCCTTGACCATCATAGGGCTGCTAATAGGGTGTCTTAACCCGTTTAGGGCCACTAAGGGGCTGCCATGACCCTCCTTGGGCTGCCAAGGGGCTGCCTTAACCTCTTAGAGCAGTCTAAACCAACCTTGGACCATTTTGACCCCGTTTTGAACCGCCTTGACCCGCTTTAAGCCATCTGGGCCTGCCTAGGGTAACCAAGGAGCCGCCATAACCTTCTTTGGGCCGCAAAGGGGCATCTTAAGCTCGCCTAGGGTAGCCAAGAGGCCTCCTTGACCAACCTAGGGCCGCGAAACAGTCGCCTTGACCCGCCTCGTGCCTCCTTAACCCTTATAGGGCCGGTAATAAGGTGCCTTGACCAATCTAGGGCCACCAAAAGGCCTCCTAGGCACGCTTTGGGTAGCCAAAGGGCTGCCTTGACCTACTTAGGGCAGCCAAGCGGCCACCATGACCTGCTTTGGGTCTCCTTGACCCTTATAGGGCCGCTAATAGGGTGCCTTGACCTGTCTAGGGCCACCAAAGGGCTGCCATGACCCTCCTAGGGACTCCATGGGGCCGCCGTATCCTCCTAGGGTCGTTAAGGGGCCGCTATGACTCGCTTTGGGACGCCTTGACCCTCTTTGGACCGCCTTGGGCCTCCAAGGAGCCGTCAAGACCCTCCTAGAGACGCCAAGGGGTAGCAAAGGGACCACCATGACCTACCTTAGGCCGTGAAGCGGCCACCTTGACCCGCCTTGGGCCCCCTTAACCCTTATAGAGCAGCTAATAAGGTGCCTTGACCCATCTAGGCCCGTCAAGGAGCCGCCTTAACCCTCTTGGGCCCGTATAGAGCAGCCAAGGAGTCGCCATAACCTTCTTGGGGTCGTCAAGGGGCCTCCTAGACTCGCCTAAGGTTGCTAAGGGGGCTCATTAACCTACATAGGGCCGCCAATAATGTGCCTTGACCTTCCTAGTGCTTCCGAGCGGCCGCCTTGACCCCCTTTAGGCCGCTTTGACCCTTTGAGGCCCTCCTAGGCTTGCCTAGGGTAACTAAGGGGCCGCCTTGATCTGCCTAGGGCCTTGGACCGCTTTGAACCGCTTTCGGCCGCCTTAATGCTCGTGGGGCCGCTGAGGGCAGCCAAGAGCCGCCATGACCCTCTTAGGGCCGTGAAGGGGCCTCCTAGGGTCGCCTAGGCTAGCCAAGGGGCCGTCTTGACCTACCTAAGGCCGCCAAGCGGCTGCCTTGAACCTCTTTGGGCTGCCTTGACCGTCATAGGGCCGCCAATAAGGTGCCTTTACCTTCCTAGTGCTTCTAAGCGTTCGCCTTGACCCACCTTAACCCGCTTTAACCCTCTTCGCTCGTCTAGGCCACCAAAGGGCTGCCATGACCCTCTTAGGGCTGCCAAGGGGCCGTCTTGACCCGTCTTGGGCCGCCTTGGACAGCCTTGACCAGCTTTGGACTGCCTTGACCCGCCTTAGCCGCCTTAACCTGCTTGGGCCCACCTAGGGCAGCCAACGAGCCGTTATTATGACTTATCTCGGGGTGTTAAGAAGTCGCATTGACCCACCATGGGCCACCTTAACACTCATAGGGCAGCCAAGGGGCCGCCTTGACCTGCCTTGGACCGCCTTGACCCCCCTTGGGCCGCCTTGACCTCCTAGGCTCGCCTAGGGTAGCCAAGGGGCCGCCTTAACCTACATAGGGACGCCAAGGGGCCGCCTTAACCTACATAGGGACGCCAAGGGGCCGTCTTGACTCGCCTTAACCAGCCTTAACCCTACTGGGCCCGCATATGGCAGGCAAAGAGCTGCCATGACCCTCTTGGGGCCGCCAAGGGGCCTCATAGGCTCACCTAAGATAGCCAAGGGGCCGCCTTAACCAACCTAGGGACGCCAAGCGGCCGCTTTTACACGCCTTTACCGTCATAGGGCCGCTAATCTGGTGCCTTGACCTGTTTAGTGCTTCCAAGCGGCCGCCTTGACCCCCATAGGCTGCCTTGACCCGCCTTAACGCGCCTTGACCCTTCTAGGCTCTCCCAGGGAAGCCAAGGGCTGCCTTAGACCGCTTTGACCACCCTTGGGCCGTCTTAATCTGACTTGGGCCGCCTTAACGCTCGTAGGCTCACATAGGGTAGCCAAAGGGGTGCAATAATGTGCCTTGACCAGTCTTGGGCCGCGAAGGGGCTGTCATGACCCTATAAGGGCCGCCAATGGGCCGTCTTAACCTCTTAAGGCTGCCATGACCGTCGTAGGGCCTCGATGGGGCCGCCTTAACCTCCTAGGGCCGCTAAGGGGCCGTCATGACTCACCTTGGACCACCTTAACCCTCTTTGGACAGCCTTAACCTGCCTTGGGCCACCAAGGAGCCGTCATGACCCTCCTGGAGCCACCAAGGGGTAGTAAAGGGGCCGCCATGACTTACCTTGGGCCGTCAAGCGGGCACCTTGACCCGCCTTGAGCCCCTTTAACCCTCATAGGGACGCCGATAAGGTGCCTTGACTCGTATAGGGGCGCCAATAGGGCGCCTTGACCCATCTAGGGCCGCCTTGACCCGGATAAGGTCGCCAAGGGGCCTCTTAGGCTCGCCTAAGGTAGCAAAGGGGCCGCATTGACCTACGTAGGGCCGCCACGCGGCTGCTTTGATCCACCTTGACTGTCATAGGGCCGCCAATAATGTGCCTTGACCTGCCTAGTGCTTCCGAGCGGCCGCCTTGACCCGCCTTGGGCCGTCTTGACCCACCATAACCAACTTTGGGTCGCCTAGACCCTCTAAGGATCGCATAAGGTAGCCAGGGGGCCAAGGGGCCGCCTTGACCTGTCTAGGGCACCCAAGGGCTCGCCTTGACCTTCCTAGGGTCGCCAAGGGCTCGCCTTGACCCGCCTTGGGCAGCCTTAATCCGTCTTGGACCGCCTTGACCCGCCTAAGTCCGCCTTAGCCCTCCTGAGCCCCTCGAGGGCAGCCAAAGAGCCGCCATGATCCTCCTGGGGCCGCCAAGGGGCCTCCTAGGGTAGCTAAGCGGCCGCCATGACCCACCTTGACCATCATAGGGCTGCCAATAGGGTGCGTTGACCAGTCTAGGGACACTAAGGGGCTGCGTGACCCTCCTAGGGCAGCAAAGGGACCGCCTTAACCCGTTTTGGACCGCCTTGACTCGCCTGGGCCAGCCTAGGGTAGCCAAGGAGCTGGCATAACCCTCCAAGGGCCGCCAAGGAGGCCTCATAAGCTCGCCTAAGGTAGCCAAGGTGCCGCCTTGACCTACCTAGGGTCGCTAAGGGGCCGCCTTTACCCGCCTTGGGCCGCCTTAACCCTCATAGGGTCGACAATAATATGCCTTGACCCTTCTAGGGTTGCGAATAGGGCGCCTTGACCCATTTTAGGCCACCAAGGGGCCGCCTTGACCTATCTAAGGCCTCCAATAGTTGCCTTGACCCGTCTAGGGCCATAAAGGGGCTGCCATGACCCTCCTAGGGATGCCAAGGGACCGCCCTGACCTGCCTTGGGCCGCCTTGGACCGCCTTGACCCGCCTTAGGCTGCCTTAACCTGCCTTGGACCACCTTAACCCTCCTGAGCTCGCCTAGGACAGCTAAAGAGCCACCATGACCCTCCTAGGGCCGCCAATGGGCCGCCTTGTCCTGCCTAGGGCCTCTAAGGAGTCGCCTTGACCCGCCTTGGACCGCCTTAACTTGCCATGGACTAGCTTAACCTTCCTAGGCCTGCCTAGGGCAGACAAATAGCCGCCATGACCCTACTTGGGCCGCTAAGGGGCCTTCTAGGCTTGCCTAGGGTAGCCTTGAACTACTTAGGGCCGCCAAACCCACGATGACCCGCCTTAACCGTCATAGGGCCTCTAATAGGGTACCTTAACCCATGTAGGGCCACCAAGGGATTACCATGACCCTCTTAGGGCCGCCAAGGGGCCGCGTTAACCTCCTAGGGCAGCCAAGGGGCCGCCTTGACCAGTCTTGGCATGCCTTAGACCGCCTTGACCCGCCTTGGATCGTTTTGACCCGCCTTAGGCTGCTTTAATCCGCCTTGGGCCGCCTTAACCCTCCTGGGCTTGCCTAGGGCAGCCAAGGAGCGGCATGACCCTCCAGGGGCCGCCAAGAAGCCTCATAAGCACACCTAGGGTAGGCAAGGGGCCGCCTTGACCTACCTAGGGCCTCTTTGGGCCGTCTTGACCCTCTTTGGGCCGTCTTGACCGTCCTAGGGCCGCCAATAAGGTGCCTTGACCTGCCTAGTGCTTCCAAGCGACCGCGTTGACCCGTCTTAACCCGCCTTGACCCTCCTAGGCCCTCCTAGGCTCACCTAGGGTAGCAAAGGGGTCGTCTTAACCAGCCTAGGGCCGCCAAGGGGCCGCCTTGAGCCACCTTGACACGCCTTAGACCGTTTTGACCCCCTTGGGCCGCCTTAACGCTCCTGGGCTCTCCTAGGGTAGCCAAGGGGACGCCATGACCCTTCTAGGGCCGCAAAGAGGCCTCCTAGGCTTGCCTAGGGCAGCTAAGGAGCCGCCATGACCCTCCTGGGGCCACAAAAGGCCTCCTAAGACCGCCTAGGGTATGCAAAAGGGCCGCCTTGACCTACCTAAGGCAGCAAAGCGGCCGCCATGACCTGCCTTGACCCTCATAGGGTTGCCAATAGGGTGCCTTAACCTGTCTAGGGCCACTAAAGGGCTGTCTTGACCCTCCTAGGGTTGTCAATGGGCCGCCTTAACCACCTAGGGCCGCCAAGGGGCCACCATGAGCCGCCTTAGACCCCCTTGACCCGCTTTGGACCGCCTTAACCCTCTTAGGCCAGCTTAAGGTAGCTAAGGGGCCTCTTAGGCTCGTCTAAGGTAGCCAAGGGGCCGCCTTAACGTACCTAGGACCACTAAATAGCCGCCATGACCCGCCTTGGGTCGCCTTGACCATCATAGGGCCGCCTTGACCTTCCTAGGGCCGCTAAGCGGCCACCTTTACCCGCCTTGGGCCACCTTAACCCTTATAGGACCGACAATAAGGTGCCTTGACCCTTCTAGGGTTGCCAATAGGGCGCCTTGACCCATTTTAGGCATCCTTGACCTATCTAAGGCCGCCAATAGTTGCCTTGACCTGTCTAGGGCCATAAAGGGGCTGCCATGACCCTCCTAGGGCCGCCAAGGGACCGCCCTGACCTGCCTTGGGGCCGACTTGGACCGCCTAGACCCTTTTTGGACCGCCTTGACCCGCCTTAGGCTTCCTTAACCTGCCTTGGACCACCTTAACCCTCCTGATCTTGCCTAGGATAGCTAAGGAGCCACCATGACCCACCTAGGGCTGCCTTGTCCTTCCTAGGGCCTCCAAGGAGTTGCCTTGACCCGCCTTGGACCGCCTTAACTTTCCATGGACTAGCTTAACCCTCCTAGGCCCGCCTAGGGCAGACAAATAGCCGTCATGACCCTACGAGGGCCGCCAAGGGGCCTTCTAGGCTTGCCTAGGGTAGCCTTGACCTACTTAGGGCCGCCAAACCCACGATGACCCGCCTTAATCGTCATAGGGCCGCTAATATGGTACCTCGACCCATGTAGGGCCACCAAGGGATTACCATGACCCTCTTAGGGCCGCCAAGGGGCCGCGTTAACCTCCTAGGGCAGCCAAGGGGCCGCCTTGACCAGTCTTGGCATGTCTTAGACCGCCTTGACCCGCCTTGGATCGTTTTGACCCGCCTTAGGCTGCTTTAATCCGCCTTGGGCCGCCTTAACCCTCCTAGGCTTGCCTAGGGCATCCAAGGAGCGGCATGACCCTCCAGGGGCCGCCAAGAAGCCTCATAGGCACACCTAGGGTAGGCAAGGGGCCGCCTTGACCTACCTAGGGCCTCCAAGCGGCAGTCTTGACCCTCTCTGGGCCGTCTTGACCGTCCTAGGGCCGCCAATAAGGTGCCTTGACCTGCCTAGTGCTTCCAAGCGACCACGTTGACCCGTCTTAACCCGCCTTGACCCTCCTAGGCCCTCCTAGGCTCACCTAGGGTAGCAAAGGGGTCGTCTTAACCTGCCTAGGGCCGCCAAGGGGCTGCCTTGAGCCACCTTGGCACGCGTTAGACCGCTTTGACCCCCTTGGGCCGCCTTAACACTCCTGGGCTCGCCTAGGGTAACCAAGGAGACACCATGACCCTCCTAGGGCCGCAAAGAGGCCTCCTAAGCTTGCCTAGAGCAGCTAAGGAGCCGCCATGACCCTCCTAGGGCCGCAAAAGGCCTCCTAAGACCGCCTAGGGTATGCAAAAGGGCCGCCTTGACCTACCTAAGGCAGCAAAGCGGCAGCCATGACCTGCCTTGACCCTCATAGGGTTGCCAATAGGGTGCCTTAACCTGTCTAGGGCCACTAAAGGGCTGTCTTGACCCTCCTAGGGTTGTCAATGGGCCGCCTTAACCAACTAGGGCCGCCAAGGGGCCACCATGAGCCGCCTTAGACCCCCTTGACCCGCTTTGGACCGCCTTAACCCTCTTGGGCCAGCTTAAGGTAGCTAAGGGGCCTCTTAGGCTCGTCTAAGGTAGCCAAGGGGCCGCCTTAACGTACCTAGGACCACTAAATAGGCGCAATGACCCGCCTTGGGTCGCCTTGACCATCATAGGGCTGCCAATAGGGTGCCTTAACCCGTTTAGGGCCACTAAGGGGCCGCCATGACCCTCCTTGGGCTGCCAAGGGGTTGCCTTAACCTCTTAGAGCCGTCTAAACCCACCTTGGACCGTTTTGACCTCGTTTTGAACCGCCTTGACCCGCTTTAGGCCATCTGGGCCTGCCTAGGTAACCAAGGAGCCGCCATAACCTTCTTTGGTCCGCAAAGGGGCATCCTAAGCTCGCCTAGGGTAGCCAAGAGGCCGCCTTGACCTACCTAGGGCCGCGAAACAGTCGCCTTGACCCGCCTCGTGCGTCCTTATCCCTCATAGGGCCGGTAATAAGGTGCCTTGACCAATCTAGGGCCGCCAAAGGGCCTCCTAGGCACGCTTAGGGTAGCCAAAGGGCGGCCTTGACCTACTTAGGCAGCCAAGCGGCCGCCATGACCTGCTTTGGGTCGCCTTGACCCTTATAGGGCCGCTAATAGGGTGCCTTGACCTGTCTAGGGCCACCAAAGGGCTGCCATGACCCTCCTAGGGACTCCAAGGGGCCGCCTTATCCTCCTAGGGTCGTTAAGGGACCGTTATGACTCGACTTGGGACGCCTTGACCCTCTTTGGACCGCCTTAGGCCTCCAAGGAGCCGTCATGACCCTCTTGGAGACGCCAAGGGGTAGCAAAGGGGCCACCATGACCTACCTTAGGCCGTAAAGCGGCCGCCTTGACTAGCCTTGGGGCCCCTTAACCCTCATAGAGCCGCTAATAAGGTGCCTTGACCCATCTAGGGCCGTCAAGGAGCCGCCTTAACCCTTTTGGGCCCGTATAGAGCAGCCAAGGAGCCGCCATAACCTTCTTAGGGCCGTCAAGGGGCCTCCTAGACTCGCCTAAGGTAGCTAAGGGGGCTCATTAACCTACATAGGGCCGCTAAGCGGTCGCTTTGACCCACCTTGACCGTTATAGGGCCGCCAATAATGTGCCTTTACCTGCCTAGTGCTTCTGTGCGGCCGCCTTGACCCCCTTTAGGCCGCTTCGACCCTTCGAGGCCCTCCTAGGCTTGCCTAGGGTAACCAAGGGGCCGCCTTGGCACGGCTTGGACCGCTTTGACCCACTTTTGGCCGCCTTAACGCTCGTGGGGCTGCCTAGTGCAGCCAAGAGCCGCCATGACCCTCTTAGGGCCGCGAAGGGGTCTCCTAGGGTCGGCTAGGGTAGCCAAGGGGTCGTCTTGACCTACCTAGGGCCGCCAAGCGGCTGCCTTGAACCTCTTTGGGCTGCCTTGACCGTCATAGGGCCGCCAATAAGGTGCCCTGACCTTCCTAGTTCTTCTAAGCGTTCGTCTTGTCCGCCTTAACCCACTTTGACCCTCTTGGCTCGTCTAGGGCCACCAAAGAGCTACCATGACCCTCTTAGGGCTGCCAAGGGGTCGTGTTGACCCGTCTTGGGCCGCCTTGGATAGCCTTGACCAGCTTTGGACTGCCCTGACCCGCCTTGGCCGCCTTAACCCGCTTGGGCCCGCCTAGGGCAGCCAAGGAGCTGTTATTATGACTTATCTCGAGGTGTTAAGAAGTTGCCTTGACCCACCATGGGCCACCTTAACACTCATAGGGCAGCCAATATGGTACCTTGACCCATCTAGGGCCGCCAATGAGGCGCCTTGACCCATCTAGAGATGCCAAGGGGCCGCCTTGACCCGCCTTGGACCTCCTTGACCCCCCTTGGGCCACCTTGCCCCTCCTAGGTTCGCCTAAGGTAGCCAAGGGGCCGCCTTAACTTACCTAGGGCAGCCAAAGGGTCGCCTTAACCCGCATTTGGCCACCATGGCACGCTTTGGACCGCCTTGACCCGCCTTGGACCGCCTTGACCGGCCTTAGGCCACCTTAACCCACCAAGGCCCACCTAGGGCAGCCAAAGAGCTGCCACGACCCTCTTGGGGCCACCAAGGGGCCTCCAAGGCTCGCCTAGGGTAGCCAAGGGGCCGCCTTGACCCACTTTGTGCCGCCTTGGCACGCCTTGGACCGCCTTGACTCGCCTTAACCAGCCTTAACCCTCCTGGGCCCGCATATGACAGGCAAAGAGCCGCCATGACCCTCTTGGGGCCGCCAAGGGGCCTCATAGGCTCGCCTAAGGTAGCCAAGGGATGCCAAGCGGCCGCTTTTACCCGCCTTTACTGTCATAGGGCCGCTAATCTGGTGCCTTGATCTGTCTAGTGCTTCCAAGCGGCCGCCTTGACCCCCTTAGGCCGCCTTGACCCATCTTAACGCGCCTTGACCCTTCCAGGCTCGCCTAGGGTAGCCAAGGGCCGCCTTAGACCGCTTTGACCACCCTTGGGCTGTCTTAACCTGACTTGGGCAGCCTTAACGCTCCTAGGCTCACATAGGGTAGCCAAAGGGCCGCCTTGACCCGCCTTAACCATCATAGGGCTGCAATAATGTGCCTTGACCAGTCTTGGGCCGCCAAGGGGCTGTCATGACCCTCCTAGGGCCGCCAATGGGCCGCCTTAACCTCTTAGGGCTGCCATGACCCTCCTAGGGCCTCGAAGGGGCCGCCTTAACCTCCTAGGGCCGCTAAGGGGACGTCATGACTCGCCTTGGACCACCTTAACCCTCTTTGGACAGCCTTAACCTGCCTTGGGCCACCAAGGAGCCGTCATGACCCTCCTGGAGCCAACAAGGGGTAGTAAAGGGGCCGCCATGACCTACCTTGGGCCGTGAAGCGGGCACCTTGACCCGCCTTGAGCCCCCTTAACCCTCATAGGGACGCCGATAAGGTGCCTTGACTCGTATAGGGCTGCCAATAGGGCGCCTTAACCCATCTAGGGCCGCCTTGACCAAGCTAAGGTCGCCAAGGGGCCTCTTAGGCTCGCCTAATGTGCCTTGACCTGCCTAGTGCTTCCGAGTGGCCGCCTTGACCCGTCTTGGGAGGTCTTGACCCACCATAACCTGCTTTGGGCCGCCTTGACCCTCTTAGGCTCGCATAAGGTAGCCAAGGGGCCGCCTTGACCTGCCTAGGGCCCCCAAGGGCTCGCCTTGACCTGCCTAGGGTCGCTAAGGGCTCGCCTTGACCCGCCTTGGGCCGCCGTAATCAGTCTTGGACTGCTTTGACCCGCCTAAGTCCGCCTTAGCCCTCCTGAGCCCCTCGAGGGCAGCCAAAGAGCCGCCATGAACCTCCTGGGGCCGCCAAGGGGCCTCCTAGGGTAGCCAAGCAGCCGCCATGACCCGCCTTGACCATCATAAGGCTGCCAATAGGGTACCTTGACCTGTCTAGGGCCACTAAGGGGCTGCATGACCCTCCTAGGGCAGCAAAGTGGCTGCCTTAACCCGCTTTGGACCGCCTTCACTCGCCTGGGCCAGCCTAGGGTAGCCAAGGAGCTGCCATAACCCTCCTGGGGTCGCCTAGGAGGCCTCATAAGCTCGCCTAAGGTAGCCAAGGGGCCGCTTGACCTACCGAGGGCCGCTAAGCGGCCGTGTTTACCCGCCTTGGGCCACCTTAACCCTCATAGGGTCGACAATAAGGTGCCTTGACCCTTCTAGGGTTGCCAATAGGGCGCCTTGACCCATTTTAGGCCGCCAAGGGGCCGCCATGACCTATCTAAGGCCGGCAATAGTTGCCTTGACCCGTCTAGGGCTATAAAGGGGCTATCATGACCCTCCTAGGGCCGCCAAGGGACCGCTCGGACCTGCCTTGGGCCGCCTTGGACCGCCTTGACCCTTTTTGGACCGCCTTGACCCGCCTTAGGCTGCCTTAACCTGCCTTGGACCACCTTAACCCTCCTGAGCTCGCCTAGGACAGTTAAGGAGCCACCATGACCCTCCTACGGCCGCAAATGGGCCGCCTTGTCATGCGTAGGGCCTCCAAGGAGTCGCCTTGACCCGCCTTGGACCGCCTTAACTTGCCATGGACTGGCTTAACCCTCCTAGGCCCGCCTAGGGCAGACAAATAGCCGCCATGATCCTACTAGGGCCGCCAAGGGGCCTTCTAGGCTTGCCTAGGGTAGCCTTGACCTACTCAGGGCCGCCAAACCCACCATGGGCCACCTTAACACTCATAGGGCAGCCAATAAGGTACCTTGACCCATCTAGGGCCGCCAATAAGGCGCCTTGACCCATCTAGAGATGCCAAGGGGTCGCCTTGACCCATCTAGAGATGACAAGGAGTCGCCTAGGGTAGTCAAGGGGCCGTCTTGACCTACCTAGGGCCGCCAAGCGGCTGCCTTGATCCTCTTTAGGCTGCATTGACCATCATAGGGCCGCCAATAAGGTGCCTTTACCTTCCTAGTGCTTCTAAGCGTTCGCCTTAACCCACCTTAACCCGCTTTGACCCTCTTGGCTCGTCTAGGGCCACCAATGGGCTGCCATGACCGTCTTAGGGTTGCCAAGGGGCCGTCTTGACCCGTCTTGGGCCGCCTTAGACAGCCTTGACCAGCTTTGGACTGCCTTGACCCGCCTTGGCCTTGGGTAACCAAGGGGCCTCCTTGATATGCCTAGGGCCACCAAGGGGCCGCCTTGGCACGGCTTGGACCGCTTTGACCCGCTTTCGGCCGCCTTAATGCTCGTGGTGCCGCCTAGTGCAGCCAAGAGCCGCCATGACCCTCTTAAGGCCGCGTAGGGGCCTCCTAGGGTCGCCAAGGGTAGCTAAGGGGCCGTCTTGACCTACCAAGGGCCGCCAAGCGGCCGCCTTGAACCTCTTTGCCCTGCCATGACCGTCATAGGGCCGCCAATAAGGTGCCTTGACCTTCCTAGTGCTTTCAAGCGTTCGCCTTGACCCGCCTTAACCCGCTTTGACCCTATTGGCTCGTCTAGGGCCACCAAAGGGTTGCCATGACCCTCTTAGGGCTGCCAAGGGGCCGTCTTGACCCTTCTTGGGCTGCCTTCGACAACCTTGACTAGCTTTGGACTGCCTTGACCCGCCTTGGCCTAGGGTAACCAAGGGGCCGCCTTGATCTGCCTAGGGCCACAAAAGGGCCGCCTTGGAACGCCTTGGACCGCTTTGACCCGCTTTCGGTCGCCTTAACGCTCGTGGGGCCGCCTAGTGCAGCCAAGAGCCTCCATGACCCTCTTAGGGCCGCGAAGGGGCCTCCTAGGGTCGCCTAGGGTAGCCAAGGGCCCGTCTTGACCTACCTAGGGCCGCCAAGCGGTCGCCTTGAACCTCTTTGCGCTGCCTTGACCTTCATTGGGCCACCAATAAGGTGCCTTGACCTTCCTAGTGCTTCCAAGCGTTCGCCTTGACCCGCCTTAACCCGCTTTGACCCTCTTGGCTCGTCTTGACCAACAAAGGGAAACTAGGAGGCCCCTCGGTGGCCCCAGGGGGTCATAGCGGTGCAAGGAGGGACAAGGCAGCCCTAGGCTGGTCAAAGCGGCCCCTTGGCGAGCCTAGGAGGGCCTATGAGGGTCAAGGTGGCCTAAGGCGGGTCTAAGCAACCCAATGGGGGGTCAAGGTGGCCGCTTGGAAGTATTAGGCAGGTCAAGGCGACCTCTTGGCTACTCTAGGCGAGCTTAGGAGGGCCTAGGAGGATCAAGGCTGCCTAAGGCATGTTAAAGCGGCTCTACAAGGGCCTAGAAGGGTCATAGCGATCCCTTGGCAGGTCATGGCAGCCCCTTGGTGTCCCTAGGCGAGCCTAAGAGCGCCTAGGAGGGTCAAGGTGGCCTTAGGAGGGCTAAGGAGGCCCTTGGCTGCCTTAGACAGGTGAAAGTGGCCCTTTGGCGTAGTCAAGGAGGCCCTAGATGGGTCAAGTCGGCCTCTTGGCGGCCTTAGGCAGGTCAAGGAAGGACATGGCAGGTAAAAGCGTCCCAAGCCGGGTCAAGGCAACCCTACACGGACCTAGGAGGGTAATGGCGACCCCTAGGAGGGTCGTGACATCCCCTTGGCTGCCTTAGGCAGGCCCAAGGAGGCCCTATGAGGGTCAAGGTGGGTTAAGGCGGGTAAAGACAGCCTAAGGCAGGTTAAGACGGGACAAGACGGCTCAAGGTGGCCAAAGGCAGCCGCTTGGCGGCCCTAGGCAGGTCAAGGCAGCCCCTTGGCTACCTTAGGCGAGCCTAGGAGGGTCAAGGCGGCCCTACAAGGGCCTAGGAGGGTCATGGTGGCCCCTTAGTGGCAATAGGCGAGCCTAGGATGACCAAGGGTCAACGCGGCCCTAGGCAGGTTAAGCCACCACTTGGTGGGTCAAGGCGGCCCTTTGGTGACCTTAGATAGGTGAATGCGACCCCTTTGGCAGCCCTAGCGGGGTCAAGGCGGCCCCTTGATGGCCCTAGACGGGTCAAGGGGACCTCTTGGCTCCCTAGGAGGGTAATGGCGGCCCCTTGGCTGCTCTAGGCGAGCCTAGGAGGGTCAAGGCAGCCCCTTGGCTGCCCTAGGTGGGCCAAGGAGGATCCAAGCGGCCTCTTGGCTGCCCTAGCCGGGTCAAGGCAGCCCCTTGATGGCTCTAGCCGGGTTAAGGCGTCCCACTAGTGGACCTAGATGGGTCAAGGCGCCCTATTGGTGGCCTTAGACATGTGAAAGCAACATCTTGGCGGGTCAAGGTGGCCCCTTGGTGAGTCATAGCGGTCTCTTGGTAGCCCTAGGCGAGCCTAAGAGGGTCAAGGTGGCCCTAAACAGGTCTAGGAGGGTCAAGGCAACCCCTTGCTGGCCTTAAACAGGTGAACGCGACCCCTTGGCGGCCCTAGCATGGTCAAGGAAACCCCTTGGTATTGAGATTTTCATACCATCGGTATAATGCACCAACCTTGTATGTGTACTTATACAAAAATATATTCATATCTATGTAGGAAACGAGAATTAAACCTCTAACCTCTTACAAACAACCTTCGTTCCCAACCACTGAAGCACAAGACGCCATCATTATGGTACATGCATATTTTATATTTATAACATCATATAGATATAAATATAATTAAAGTATAAAATGTTTAAATTTTGGCAAGAGGTATGTTTCGAAACCATGACTACTCTGATGGAAAATATGACCACATACCACCAGACCAAAGCTATCATTGCATTATATTTGTGTAGAAATTATATTTATCACTTTATTTTTTGGGTCATAATCTAAACTTGGTAGATGTCTATTACCAACCATATCAACTAAGTTGATATAAAAATTTTGACGGTTGGTTTTGGTAGAGGATTTTGTTTACCAATCATAAGTTTGTTGGTACGTGGTATTGGTAAACAAAGTTGGTATACCTATCAATGTCAGCCTTACTGGTGTGTGTGAATTGCACGTCCCTTGATTTTAGTTTATTTTATTTTATTTAAAAGGTGGGTCTTCCAGGCCGGCTGGGCCCACTAACATCAAAACCACCTAGCCAACACCTGTCTCCGCCTAGCCCGAAAAAGGCCCAGTCTGCAATAATTTTTTTATTTAAAGGGTGGACCCCCAGCCCGCCTTGGCCCACTAAGCTAGATTCCGCCTAGCCACACTTCATCTCCACCTAGCCCACAAACGGCCCAAGTTCGTACTTTTTTTTTTTGAGAAAAACAGAAATATATAAGATTGCTTTGTTTCATGTCTAGCAAGCAATCAATTCAGCAATATCAGCACCATGAAACAAAGCCATGGCTCAAAATAAGAACATCAATGTATTTAACAATGACACATTCGAAGTAGAACAATTATTCATTCAAAGACTCTTAAAAATCCAGATATGTTAGATTCATATCATGCTCCTTCACTTAGGGCTGCTAAGCGGCCGCCTTTACCCGCCTTAACCCTCATAGGGCCAACAATAAGGTGCCTTGACCCTTCTAGGGTTGCCAATAGGGCGCCTTGACCCATTTTAGGCCACCAAGGGGCCGCCTTGACCTATCTAAGGCCGCTAGGGCCATATAGGGGCTGCCATGACCCTTCTAGCGCCATATAGGGGCTGCCATGACCCTCCTAGGGCCGCCAAGGGACCACCCTGACCTGCCTTGGGCCGTCTTGGACCGCCTTGACCCTTTTTGGACTGCCTTGACACGCCTTAGGCTGCCTTAACCTGCCTTGGACCACCTTAACCCTCCTGAGCTCGCCTAGGACAGTTAAGGAGCCACCATGACCCTCCTAGGGCCGCCAATGGGCCGCCTTGTATTGCCTAGGGCCTCCAAGGAGTCGCCTTGACCCGCCTTGGACCGCCTTAACTTGCCATGGACTGGCTTAACCCTCCTAGGCCCGCCTAGGGCAGACAAATAGCCGCCATTACCCTACTAGGGCCGCCAAGGGGCCTTCTAGGCCTGCCTAGGGTTGCCTTGACCTACTTAGGGCCGCCAAACCCACGATGACCTGCCTTAACCGTCATAGGGCCGCTAATAGGGTACCTTGACCCATGTAGGGCCACCAAGGGATTACCCTGACCCTCTTAAGGCCGCCAAGGGGCCGCGTTAACCTCCTAGGGCAGCCAAGGGGCCGCCTTGACCAGTCTTGGCATGCCTTAGACCGCCTTGACCCGCCTTGGATCGTTTTGACCCGCCTTAGGCTGCTTTAATCCGCCTTGGGCCGCCTTAACCATCCTGGGCTTGCCTAGGGCAGCCAAGGAGCGGCATGACCCTCCAAGGGCCGCCAAGAAGCCTCATAGGCACACCTAGGGTAGGCAAGGGGCCGCCTTGACCTACCTAGGGCCTCCAAGCGGCAGCCTTGACCCTCTCTGGGCCGTCTTGACTGTCCTAGGGCCGCCAATAAGGTGCCTTGACCTGCCTAGTGCTTCCAAGCGACCGCGTTGACCCGTCTTAACCCGCCTTGACCCTCCTAGGCCCTCCTAGGCTCACCTAGGGTAGCAAAGGGGCCACCTTGGCACGCCTTAGACCGCTTTGACCCCCTTGGGCCGCCTTAACGCTCCAGGGCTCGCTTTGGGTAGCCAAGGAGACGCCATGACCCTCCTAGGGCCGCAAAGAGGCCTCCTAGGCTTGCCTAGGGCAGCTGAGGAGCCGCCATGACCCTCCTGGGGTCGCAAAAAGGCCTCCTAAGACCGCCTAGGGTATGCAAAAGGGCTGGGTTGACCTACCTAAGGCAGCAAAGCGGCCGCCATGACCTGCCTTGACCCTCATAGAGTTGCCAATAGGGTGCCTTAACCTGTCTAGGGCCACCAAAGGGCTGTCTTGACCCTCTTAGGGCTGTCAATGGGCCACCTTAACACTCATAGGGCAGCCAATAAGGTACCTTGACCCACCATGGGCCGCCAATAAGGCGCCTTGACCCGCCTTGGACCTCCTTGACCCCCCTTGGGCCGCCTTGGGCCACCTTGCCCCTCCTAGGCTCGCCTAGGGTAGCCAAGGGGCTGCCTTAATTTACCTAGGGCAGCCAAAGGGTCGCCTTAACCCGTATTTGGCCACCTTGGCACGCTTTGGACCGCCTAGACCCGCCTTGACCAGCCTTAGGCCACCTTAACCCTCCAAGGCCCACCTAGGGTAGCCAAAGAGCTGCCACGACCCTCCTGGGGCCGCCAAGGGGCCGCCTTAAGCTACATAGGGACGCCAAGGGGCTGCCTTGACCCACTTTGGGTCGCCTTGGCACGCCTTGGACCGCCTTGACTTGCCCTAACTAGCCTTAACCCTCCTGGGCCCGCATATGGTAGGTAAAGAGCCGCCATGACCCTCTTGGGCCTGCCAAGGGGCCTCATAGGCTCGCCTAAGGTAGCCAAGGGGCCGCCTTAACCTACCTAGGGATGCCAAGCGGCCGCTTTTACCCGCCTTTACTGTCATAGGGTCGCTAATTGGGTGCCTTAACCTGTCTAATGCTTCCAAGCGGCCACCTTGACCCCCTTAGGCCGCCATGACCCGCCTTAATGAGCCTTCACCCTTCTAGGCTCGCCTAGGGTAGCCAAGGGCCGCCTTAGACCGCTTTGACCACCCTTGGGCCGTCTTAACCTGACTTGGGCCGCCTTAACGCTCCTAGGCTCACATAGGGTAGCCAAAGGGCCGCCTTGACCCTCCTTAACCCTCATAGGGCTGCAATAATGTGCCTTGACCAGTCTTGGGCCGCCAAGGGGCTGTCATGACCCTCATAGGGCTGCCAATGGGCCGCCTTAACCTCTTAGGGCTGCCATGACCCTCCTAGGGCCTCGAAGGGGCCGCCTTAACCTCCTAGGGCCGCTAAGGGGCCGTCATGACTCGCCTTGGACCACCTTAACCCTCTTTGGACAGCCTTAACCTGCCTTGGGCCACCAAGGAGCCATCATGACCCTCCTGGAGCCACCAAGGGGTAGTAAAGGGGCCGCCATGACCTACCTTGGGCCGTCAAGCGGGCACCTTGACCCGCCTTGAGCCCCCTTAACCCTCATAGGGACGCCGATAAGGTGCCTTGACTCGTATAGGGCCGCCAATAAAGCGCCTTGACCCATCTAGGGCCGCCTTGACCCGGCTAAGGTCGGCAAGGGGCGTCTTAGGCTCGCCTAAGGTAGCCAAGGGGCCGCATTGACCTACCTAGGGCCGCCACGCGGCCGCTCTGATCCACCTTGACTGTCATAGGGCCGCCAATAATGTGCCTTGACCTGCCTAGTGCTTCCGATTGGCCGCCTTGACCCGCCATGGGTCGTCTTGACCCACCATAACCCGCTTTGGGCCGCCTTGACCCTCTTAGGCTCGCATAAGGTAGCCAAGGGGCCACCTTGACCTGCCTAGGGCCCCCAAGGGCTCGCCTTGACCTGCCTAGGGTCGCCAAGGGCTCTCCTTGACCCGCCTTGGGCCGCCTTAATCCGTCTTGGACTGCCTTGACCCGCCTAAGTCTGCCTTAGCCCTCCTGAGCCCCTCGAGGGCAGCCAAAGAGCCACCATGATCCTCCTGGGGCAGCCAAGGGGCCTCCTAGGGTAGCCAAGCGGCCGCCATGACCCGCCTTGACCATCATAGGGGTGCCAATAGGGTGCCTTGACCTGTCTAGGGCCACTAAGGGGCTGCATGACCCTCCTAGGGCAGCAAAGGGGCCGCCTTAACCCGCTTTGGACCGCCTTGACTCGCTTGGGCCAGTCTAGGGTAGCCAAGGAGTTACCATAACCCTCCTGGGGCCGCCAAGGAGGCCTCATAAGCTCGCCTAAGGTAGCCAAGGGGCCGCCTTGACCCGCCTTGGGCCGCCTTAACCCTCATAGGGCCGACAATAAGGCGCCTTGACCCTTCTAGGGTTGCCAATAGGGCGCCTTGACCCATTTTAGGCCACCAAGGGGCCGCCTTGACCTATCTAAGGCCGCTAGGGCCATATAGGGGCTGCCATGACCCTTCTAGGGCCATATAGGGGCTGCCATGACCCTTCTAGGGCCATATAGGGGCTGCCATGACCCTCCTAGGGCCGCCAAGGGACCGCCCTGACCTGCCTTGGGCCGTCTTGGACCGCCTTGACCCTTTTTGGACCGCCTTGACCCGCCTTAGGCTGCCTTAACCTGCCTTGGACCACCTTAACCCTCCTGAGCTCGCCTAGGATAGCTAAGGAGCCACCATGACCCTTCTAGGGCTGCCAATGGGCTGCCTTGTCCTGCCTAGGGCCTCCAAAGAGTCGCCTTGACCTGCCTTGGACTGGCTTAACCCTCCTAGGCCCGCCTAGGGCAGACAAATAGCCGCCATGACCCTACTAGGGCCGCCAAGGGGCCTTCTAGGCTTGCCTAGGGTAGCCTTGACCTACTTAGGGCCGCCAAACCCACGATGACCCGCCTTAACTGTCACACCCCAACTCGAGTAAAGGTATAATCTCGAGTTGAGATGTGAAACACACTCTAATTACAGACAGTTTAATATCCATAATTAAAATGAGACTGATATCATTACATGACGTAAGAAAAGAAACGATCGCACCTTTATTTATATTACAAACCTTTAAAAAGGATGCTAAAAACACACAGGTTTAAAGTATTTACAAACAAACAGCAAACAAACCAAAACAAGAATAGCGTTACTCCTCATAACGTCTATTCTTTATTCAATCTCTATTTACAAACAAAAGCAAGAAGGTTCTAATTTGCATTATAAGATTTCCAAAACACTTTTAGAAAACACCTGCAATGGGTTTGAATGGGGTGAGCTACACTTAACAATACCAGATAAATAAATATAGCACATCGTAACAATGGCAACGAAACAAATAAACATATTAAGAATGCAAGTATGCAATGTTCGACTCAACTCTTCCCACTTCACATCACCCTCATAAAACTCTTCTCATTTGTTAGTCATCTTGTTATACTCATGGTCTCCAAACCCGAAACCCGATTAGATAGTTTTATCGACTCCGGCGTCAATGGGGCTTCACTCCCCTCTTCGTGCACATGTGGGCTACCGTAGGTCTTGGATGCCCCATGAGGAAACTCAACTATACAAACGATTTCCTAAAAGCAATATCCCATACAATCCCAAGAACTCATTCCTTTTTCAACTTCCATCATGTACTCACTTTTCCCACAATGTCATGTAATAATAAATCAAATAGAACATGCTTTCATATATGAGCATATCATAATCAAATCAATAAGCATAATCTCCAATGATCATATATCTAAGTCAAAAGAACAGTTCAATATCAAAGAATGCCAACAATATCGCACACATCAATGTTAAACAACTCCAACAATAGCCAAACAATTCAAGCATAATCATAACATAAAACAAACACCCCATCAAACCCTACCTTGAATTGCGCAGTGGAAACCCGAGCTCTAGCTCCGTTGCCTACTCTTGTGGATAACCAACGACCTCCTCGGAACCTTACCAAATGGTAAAGTACACACAAAGTTAGTAACTACCTTAAAGCAACTCAACACAAGGAACTTTCAATTGCCAAAAAAAAAATATAACTTAATGTCGTAACATTAAGCAATTTACTGTCTGGACACTTTCACAAACAAAGGATTCGAAGTAAACCACAATTAATCCATCTTAACACAACTAGTACCAAAACAGTTTCCTGACCCAGTCCCTTTCACAATGGAATCTAGGTAAAACCATAAAGAATTTAACTTCGTGGTCTTCTAAGGAAATAAACTACACATCCTAATGAAGATCTTAGAAGTTGAATCACCTGAAAATGATTTTTCTAGAAATAGTTATGAATTTCGAAATTCTACTGATATGCACCAGTAAAAACAGATATAGCTGTGTAAGTGACAGATTTGGGCAAGGATTTTCACATACCAAAAGTAACCCAAACTAACGAAATTTGGTACATATATAGATGGATATATGAAGTTTACAATACCACTTTTGGAATCGAAAACAAAGAACGGAGCTAAAAGTTATGATGTTGTAAAGTTGGTCCGAAATCATGGTTTTTTTTTTTGCACTTTTCTGGAAAATTTCCAGCAACATGAAATTTCGAATTTGAAGACTTTGATTCGATTTATGGAGTAGTAAAAGAGATTATAAAGATTCAAAACAGTTAGACAACATTTCCAGAGTTCTAAGATGTTCCTAAACACAACAAACAATGAATCAAAAAAATCCAAAATCTGATTTGGACACCCAACTCAAGAACATCTCAAGAACTGAATTCGAAAATACCAAAGGGGATGAGAATCCTACCTTACACCGAGACAAGATCAAACTAAGTTTCCCTCTCACACCCACTAAGTTTCTATCTATTTTTCAAAACTCTCTCTTTGCTCCTCCCATCTGTTTTTGATCGAAATCCACTCTCCTCTTCTCCCAATCCATCCTAATCTGCTAGCCCAACTCTCTAGGCTCTCCTATGTATGCCATCTCTCACTTTGCATGCGTGCTGAGAGAGAGCACGACAAAAAGGGAATGATTGCTGCGTTCTTACTGAACGTAGTAATAATTTATTTTTTTTTGACAAAAGTAAAAATACCTAAAATCTCAATAAAACTAAAAAATAACCTAATAAAACAAACAAAATAGTTTAGGATATTACATTAAATAGCCAAGAGGCCGCCTTGACCTACCTAGGGCCGCGAAACAGTCGCCTTGACCCGCCTCGTGCCCCCTTAACCCTCATAGGGCTGGTAATACGGTGCCTTGACCAATATAGGGCCGCCAAAGGGCCTCCTAGGCACGCTTAGGGTAGCCAAAGGGCTGCCTTGACCTACTTAGGGCAGCCAAGCAGCCACCATGACCTGCTTTGGGTCACCTTGACCCTTATAGGGCCGCTAATAGGGTGTCTTGACCTGTCTAGGGCCACCAAAGGGCTGCCATGATCCACCTAGGGACTCCAAGGGGCCGCCTTATCCTCCTAGGGTCGTTAAGGGGCCGCTATGACTCGCCTTGGGACGCATTGACCCTCTTTGGACCGCCTTGGGCCCCCTAGGAGCCGTCAAGACCCTCCTAGAGACTCCAAGGGGTAGCAAAGGGGCCACCATGACCTACCTTAGGCCGTGAAGCGGCCGCCTTGACCCGCCTTGGGCCCCCTTAACCCTCATAGAGCCGCTAATAAGGTGCCTTCACCCATCTAGGGCCGTCAAGGAGCCGCCTTAACCCTCTTGGGCCTTTATAGAGCAGCCAAGGAGCCGCCATAACCTTCTTGGGGCCGTCAAGGGGCCTCCTAGACTCGCCTAAGGTAGCTAAGGGGGCTCATTAACCTACATAGGGCTGCTAAGCGGTCGCTTTGACCCGCCTTGACCGTTATAGGGCCGCCAATAATGTGCCTTGACCTGCCTAGTGCTTCCGAGCAGCCGCCTTGACCCCTTTAGGCCGCTTTGACCCTTCGAGGCCCTCCTAGGCTTGCCTAGGGTAACCAAGGGGCCGCCTTGATCTGCCTAGGGCCACTAAGGGGCCGCCTTGCCACGCCTTGGACCGCTTTGACCCGCTTTCGGCCGCCTTAACGCTCGTGGGGCCGCCGAGTGCAGCCAAGAGCCGCCATGATCCTCTTAGGGCCGTGAAGGGGCCTCCTAGGGTCGCCTAGGGTAGCCAAGGGGCCGTCTTCACCTACCTAGGGCCGCCAAGCGGCTGCCTTGAACCTCGTTGGGCTGCCTTGACCGTCATAGTGCCGCCAATAAGGTGCCTTTACCTTCCTAGTGCTTCTAAGCGTTCGCCTTGACCCACCTTAACCCGCTTTGACCCTCTTGGCACGCCTTGGACCGCCTTAACTCGCCTTAACCAGCCTTAACCCTCCTGGGCCCGCATATGGCAGGCAAAGAGCCACCATGACCCTCTTGGAGTCGCCAAGGGGCCTCATAGGCTCGCCTAAGGTAGCCAAGGTTCCGCCTTAACCTACCTAGGGATGCCAAGCGGCCGCTTTTACCCGCCTTTACCGTCATAGGACCGCTAATCTGGTGCCTTGACCTGTCTAGTGCTTCCAAGCGGCCGCCTTGACCCCCTTAGGCCGCCTTGACCCGCCTTAACGCGCCTTGACCCTTCTAGGCTCTCCTAGGGTAGCCAAGGGCCGCCTTAGACCGCTTTGACCACCCTTGGGCCGTCTTAACTTGACTTGGGCCGCCTTAACCTCCTAGGGCCGCTAAGGGGCCGTCATGACTCACCTTGGACCACCTTAACCCTCTTTGGACAGCCTTAACCTGCCTTGGGCCACCAAGGAGCCGTCATGACCCTCCTGGATCCACCAAGGGGTAGTAAAAGGGCCGCCATGACCTACCTTGGGCCGTCAAGCGGGCACCTTGACCCGCCTTGAGCCCCCTTAACCCTCATAGGGAGGCCGATAAGGTGCCTTGACTCGTATAGGGCCGCCAATAGGGTGTCTTGACCCATCTAGGGCCGCCTTGACCCGGCTATGGTCGCCAAGGGGCCACTTAGGCTCGCCTAAGGTAGCCAAGGGGCCGCATTGACCTACCTAGGTGGCGGCCTCTTTGATCCACCTTGACTGTCATAGGGCCGCCAATAATGTGCCTTGACCTGCCTAGTGCTTCCGAGCGGCCGCCTTGACCCGCCTTGGGCCGTCTTGACCCACCATAACCCGCTTAGGGCCGCCTTGACCCTCGGCTCGCATAAGGTAGCCAAGGAGCCGCCTTGACCTGCCTAGGGCCCCCAAGGGCTCGCCTTGACCTGCCTAGGGTCGCCAAGGGCTCGCCTTGACCCTCCTTAATCCATCTTGGACCGCCTTGACCCGCCTAAGTCTGCCTTAGCCCTCCTGAGCCACTCGAGGGCAGCCAAAGAGTCGTCATGATCCTCCTGGGGCCGCCAAGGGGCCTCATAGGGTAGCCAAGCGGCCGGCATGACCCGCCTTGACAATCATAGGGGTGCCAATAGGGTGCCTTGACCTGTCTAGGGCCACTAAGGGGCTGCATGATCCTCCTAGGGCAGCAAAGGGGCCGCCTTAACCCGATTTGGACTGCCTTGACTCGCCTGGGCCAGCCTTGGGTAGCCAAGGAGCTGCCATAACCCTCCTGGGGCCGCCAAGGAGGCCTCATAAGCTCGCCTAAGGTAGCCAAGGGGCCGCCTTGACCTTCCTAGGGCCGCTAAGCGGCCCCCTTTACCCGCCTTAACCCTCAAAGGGCCGACAATAAGGTGCCTTGACCCTTCTAGGGTTGCCAATAGGGCGCCTTGACCCATTTTAGGCCTCCAAGGGGCCGCCTTGACCTATCTAAGGCCGCCAATAGTTGCCTTGACCCGTCTAGGGCCATAAAGGGGCTGCCATGACCCTCCTTGGGCCGCTAAGGGACCGCCCTGACCTGCCTTGGGCCGCCTTGGACCGCCTTGACCCTTTTTAGACCGCCTTGACCCGCCTTAGGCTGCCTTAACCTGCCTTGGACCACCTTAACCCTCCTGAGCTCGCCTAGGACAGCTAAGGAGCCACCATGACCCTCCTAGGGCCGCCAATGGGCTGCCTTGTCCTGCCTAGGGCCTCCAAGGAGTCGCCTTGACCCGCCTCGGACCGCCTTAACTTGCCATGGACTGGCTTAACCCTCCTAGGCTCGCCTAGGACAGAAAAATAGCCGCCATGACCCAACTTAGGGCCGCCAAACCCACGATAACCCGCCTTAACCGTCAGAGGGCCGCTAATAGGGTACCATGACCCATGTAGGGCCACCAAGGGATTACCATGACCATCTTAAGGCCCCCAAGGGGCCGCGTTAACCTCCTAGGGTAGCAACGGGGCCGCCTTGACCAGTCTTGGCATGCCTTAGACCGCCTTGACTCGCCTTGGATCGTTTTGACCCGCCTTAGGCTGCTTTAATCCGCCTTAGGCCGCCTTAACCCCCATGGGCTTGCCTAGGGCAGCCAAGGAGCGGCATGACCCTACAAGGGCGGCCAAGAAGCCTCATAGGCACACCTAGGGTAGGCAAGGGGCCGCCTTGACCTACCTAGGGCCTCTAAGCGGCAGCCTTGACCCTCTTTGGGCCGTCTTGACCGTCCTAGGGCCGCCAATAAGGTGCCTTGACCTGCCTAGTGCTTCCAAGCGACCGCGTTGACCCGTCTTAACCCGCCTTGACCCTCCTAGGCCCTCCTAGGCTCACCTAGGGTAGCAAATGGGTCGTATTAACCTTCCTAGGGCCGCCAAGGGGCCGCCTTGAGCCACCTTGGCACGCCTTAGACCGCTTTGGCCCCCTTGGGCCGCCTTAACGCTCCTGGGCTCGCCTAGGGTAGCCAAGGAGACGCCATGACCCTCCTAGGGCCGCAAAGAGGCCTCCTAGGCTTGCCTAGGGCAGCTAAGGAGCCGCCATGACCCTCCTGGGGCCGCAAAAAGGCCTCCTCAGACCGCCTAGGGTAGGCAAAAGGGCCGCCTTGACCTACCTAAGGCAGCAAAGCGGCCGCCATGACCTGCCTTGACCCTCATAGGGTTGCTAATAGGGTGCCTTAACCTGTCTAGGGCCACCAAAGGGCTGTCTTGACCCTCCTAGGGCTGTCAATGGGGCTACCTTGAGCCGCCTTAGAACTCCTTGACCCGTTTTGGACCGCCTTAACCCGCTTGGGCCAGCTTAAGGTAGCTAAGGGGCCTCTTAGGCTCGTCTAAGGTAGCCAAGGGGTCGCCTTAACGTACCTAGGACCACTAAACAGCCGCCATGACCCGCCTTGGGTCATCTTGACCATCATAGGGCTGCCAATAGGGTGCCTTAAACCGTTTAGGGCCACTAAGGACCGTTTTGACCCCGTTTTGAACTGCCTTGACCCGCTTTAGTCCATCTGGGCTTGCCTAGGGTAACCAAGGAGCCGCCATAACCTTTTTTGGGCCGTAAAGGGGCATCCTAAGCTCGCCTAGGGTAGCTAAGAGGCCGCCTTGACCTACCTAGGGCCGCGAAACAGTCACCTTGACCCGCCTCGTGCCTCCTTAACCCTCATAAGGCCGGTAATAAGGTGCCTTGACCGATCTAGGGCTGCCAAAGGGCCTCTAGGAACGCTTAGGGTAGCCAAAGGGCTGCCTTAACCTACTTAGGGCAGCCAAGCGGCCACCATGACCTGCTTTGGGTTGCCTTGACCCTTATAGGGTCGCTAATAGGGTGCCTTGACCTGTCTAGGGCCACCAAAGGGCTGCCATGACCCTCCTAGGGACTCCAAGGGGCCGCCTTATACTCCTAGGGTGGTTAAGGGGCCGCTATGACTCGCCTTGGGACGCCTTGACCCTCTTTGGACCGCCTTGGGCCTCCAAGGAGCCGTCATGACCCTCCTAGAAACGCCAGGGGGTAGGAAAGGGGCCACCATGACCTACATTAAGCCGTGAAGCAGCCGCCTTGACCCGCCTTGGGCCCCCTTAACCCTTATAGAGCCGCTAATAAGGTGCCTTGACCCATCTAGGGCCGTCAAGGAGCCGCCTTAACCCTCTTGGGCCCGTATAGAGCAGCCAAGGAGCCGCCATAACCTTCTTGGGGCCATCAAGGGGCCTCCTAGACTCGCCTAAGGTAGCTAAGGGGGCCCATTAACCTATATAGGGGCCGCTAAGCGGTCGCTTTGACCCGCCTTGACCGTTATAGGGCCGCCAATAATGTGCCTTAACCTGCCTAGTGCTTTCGAGCGGCCGCCTTGACCCCCTTTAGGCTGCTTTGACCCTTCGAGGCCCTCCTAGGCTTGCCTAGGGTAACCAAGGGCCGCCTTGATCTGCCTAGGGCTACCAAGGGGTCGCCTTGGCACGCCTTGGACCGCTTTGACCCTCCTTGGGCCACTTTTACCCGCCTTGGGCCGCCTCAACCCTCATAGGGCCGACAATAAGGTGCCTTGACCCTTCTAGGGTTGCCAATAGGGCGCCTTGACCCATTTTAGGCCGCCAAGGGGCCACCTTGACCCGTCTAGGGCCATAAAGGGGCTGCCATGACCCTCCTAAGGCCGCCAAGGGACCGCCTTGACCTGCCTTGGTCCGCCTTGGACCGCCTTGACCCTTTTTGGACCGCCTTGACCCACCATAGGCTGCCTTAACCTGCCTTGGACCACCTTAACCCTTCTGAGCTCGCATAGGACAGCTAAGGAGCCACCATGACCCTCCTAGGGCCTCCAATGGGCCGCCTTGTCTTGCCTAGGGCCTCCAAGGAGTCGCCTTGACCCGCCTTGGACCGCCTTAACTTGCCATGGACTGGCTTAACCCTCCTAGGCCCGCCAAGGGGCCGCGTTAACCTCCTAGGGCAACCAAGGGGCCGCCTTGACCAGTCTTGGCATGCCTTAGACCTCCTTGACCCGCCTTGGATCGTTTTGACCTGTCTTAGGCTGCTTTAATCCGCCTTGGACCGCATTAACCCTCCTGAGCTTGCCTAGGGCAGCCAAGGAGCGGCATGACCCCCCAGGGGCCGCCAAAAAGCCTCATAGGCACACCTAGGGTAGGCAAGGGGCCGCCTTGACCTACCTAGGGCCTCCAAGCGGCAGCCTTGACCCTCTCTGGGTCGTCTTGACCGTTCTAGGGCCGCCAATAAGGTGCCTTGACCTGCCTAGTGCTTCCAAGCGACTGCGTTGACCCGTCTTAACCCACCTTGACCCTCCTAGGCCCTTCTAGGCTCACCTAGGGTAGCAAAGGGGTCGTCTTAACCTGCCTAGGGCCGCCAAGGGGCTGCCTTGAGCCACCTTGGCACGCCTTAGACCGCTTTGACCCCCTTGGGCCGCCTTAACGCTCTTGGGCTCGCCTAGAGTAGCCAAGGAGACGCCATGACCCTCCTAGGGCCGCAAAGAGGCCTCCTAGGCTTGCCTAGGGCAGCTAAGGTGCCGCCATGACCCTCATGGGGCCGCAAAAAGTTCTCCTACGACCGCCTAGGGTATGCAAGAGGGCCGCCTTGACCTACCTAAGGTAGCAAAGCGGCCGCCATGACCTGCCTTGACCCTCATAGGGTTGCCAATAGGGTGCCTTAACCTGTCTAGGGCCACCAAAGGGCTGTCTTGACCCTCCTAGGGCTGTTAGTGGGCCGCCTTAACCACCTAGGGCCGCCAAGGGGCCACCTTGAGCCGCCATAGACCCCCTTGACCCGCTTTGGACCGCCTTAACCCACTTGGGCCAGCTTAAGGTAGCTAAGGGGCCTCTTAGGCTCGTCTAAGATAGCCAAGGGGTCGCCTTAACGTACCTAGGACCACTATACAGCCGCGATGACCCGCCTTGGGTCGCCTTGACCATCATAGGGCTGCCAATAGGGTGCCTTAACCCGTTTAGGGCCACTAAGGGGCTGCCATGACCCTCCTTGGGCTGCCAAGGGGCTGCCTTAACCTCTTAGAGCCGTCTAAACCCACCTTGGACCGTTTTGACCCCGTTTTGAACAGCCTTGACCCGGTTTAAGCCATATGGGCCTGCCTAGGTAACCAAGGAGCCGCCATAACCTTCTTTGGGCCGCAAAGGGGCATCTTAAGCTAGCCTAGGGTAGCCAAGAGGCCTCCTTGACCTACCTAGGGCTGCGAAACAGTCGCCTTGACCCGCCTCGTGCCACTTTAACCCTCATAGGGCCGGTAATAAGGTGCTTTGACCAATCTAGGGCCGCCAAAGGGCCTCCTAGGCACGCTTAGGGTAGCCAAAGGGCTGCCTTGACCTACTTAGGGCAGCCAAGCGGCCACCATGACCTGCTTTGCGTCGTCTTGACCCTTATAGGGCCGCTAATTGGGTGCCTTGACCTGTCTAGGGCCACCAAATGGCTGCCATGACCCTCCTAGGGACTCCAAGGGGCCGCCTTATCCTCCTAGGGTTGTTAAGGGGCCGCTATGACTAGCCTTGGGACGCCTTGACCCTCTTTGGACTGCCTTGGGCCTCCAAGGAGCCGTCAAGACCCTCCTGGAGATGCCAAGGGGTAGCAAAGGGGCCACCATGACCTACCTTAGGTCGTTAAGCGGCCGCCTTAACCCGCCTTGGGACCCCTTAACCCTTATAGAGCCGCTAATAAGGAGCCGCCTTAACCCTCTTGGGCCCGTATAGAGCAGCCAAGGAGCCGCCATAACCTTCTTGGGGCCGTCAAGGGGCTTCCTAGACTCGCCTAAGGTAGCTAAGGGGGCTCATTAACCTACATAGGGCCGCTAAGCCGTCGCTTTGACCCGCCTTGACCGTTATAGGGCCGCCAATAATGTGCCTTGACCTTCCAAGTGCTTCCGAACGGCCGCCTTGACCCCCTTTAGGCCGCTTTGACCCTTCGAGGCCCTCCTACGCTTGCCTAGGGTAACCAAGGGGCCGCCTTGATCTGCCTAGGGCCACCAAGGGGCCGCCTTGGCACACCTTGGACCGCTTTGACCCGCTTACGGCCGCCTTAATGCTCGTGGGGCCGTCGAGTGCAGCCAAGAGCCGCCATGACCCTCTTAGGGCCGTGAAGGGGCCTCCTGGGGTCGCCTAGGGTAGCCAAGGGGCCGTCTTGACCTACCTAGGGCTGCCAAGCGGCTGCCTTGAACCTCTTTGGGCTGCCTTGACCGTCATAGGGCCGCCAATAAGGTGCCTTTACCTTCCTAGTGCTTCTAAGCGTTCACCTTGACCCACCTTAACCCGCTTTGACCCTCTTGGCTCGTCTAGGGCCACCAAAGGGCTGCCATGACCCTCTTAGGGCTGCCAAGGTTCCGTCTTGACCCGTCTTGGGCCGCCTTGGACAGCCTTGACCAGCTTTGGACTGCCTTGACCCGCCTTGGCCTAGGGTAACCAAGGGGCCGCCTTGATCTGCCTAGGGCCACCAATAATGTGCCTTGACCTGCCTAGTGCTTCCGAGCGGCCGCCTTGACCCGCCTTGACCCGCCTTGGGCCGTCTTGACCCACCATAACCCACTTTGGGCCGCCTAGACCCTCTAAGGCTCGCATAAGGTAGCCAAGGGGCCGCCTTGACCTGCCTAGGGCACCCAAGGGCTCGCCTTGACCTGCCTAGGGTCGCCTAGGGCTCGCCTTGACCCGCCTTGGGCCGCCTTAATCCGTCTTGGACCGCCTTGACCCGCCTAAGTTCGCCTTAGCCCTCCTAAGCCCCTCGAGGACAGCTAAAGAGCCGCCATGATCCTCCTGGGGCCGCCAAGGGGCCTCCTAGGGTAGCTAAGCGGACGCCATGACCCGCCTTGACCATCATAGGGCTGCCAATAGGGTGCCTTGACCTGTCTAGGGCCACTAAGGGGCTGCATGACCCTCCTAGGGCAGCAAAGGGGCCGCCTTAACCCGTTTTGGACCGCCTTGACTCGCCTGGGCCAGCCTAGGGTAGCCAAGGAGCTGCCATAAACCTCCTGGGGCCGCCAAGGAGGCCTCATAAGCTCGCCTAAGGTAGCCAAGGGGCCGCCTTGACCTACCTAGGGCCGCTAAGCGGCCGGCTTTACCCGCCTTGGGCCGCCTTAACCCTAATAGTGTCGACAATAAGAAGCCTTGACCCTTCTAGGGTTGCCAATAGGGCGCCTTGACCCATTTTAGGCCGCCAAGGGGCCGCCTTGACCTATCTAAGGCCACCAATAGTTGCCTTGACCCGTCTAGGGCCATAAAGGGGCTGCCATGACCCTCCTAGGGCTGCCAAGGGACCGCCCTGACCTGCCTTGGGCCGCCTTGGACCGCCTTGACCCTTTTTGGACCGCCTTGACCTGCCTTAGGCTACCTTAACCTACCTTGGACCACCTTAACCCTCCTGAGCTCGCCTAGGACAGCTAAGGAGCCAGCATGACCCTCCTAGGGCCGCCAATGGGCCGCCTTGTCCTGCCTAGCGCCTCCAAGGAGTCGCCTTGACCCGCCTTGGACCGCCTTAACTTGCCATGGACTGGCTTAACCCTCCTAGGCCCGCCTAGGGCAGACAAATAGCCGCCATGACCCTACTAGGGCAGCCAAGGGGCCTTCTAGGCTTGCCTAGGGTAGCCTTGACCTACTTAGGGCCGCCAAACCCACGATGACCCGCCTTAGCCGTCATAGGGCCGCTAATAGGGTACCTTAACCAATGTAGGGCCACCAAGGGATTACCATGACCCTCTTAGGGCTGCCAAGGGGCCGCATTAACCTCTTAGGGCAGCCAAGGGGCCGTCTTGACCAGTCTTGGCATGCCTTAGACCGCCTTGACCCGCCTTGGATCGTTTTGACCCGCCTTAGGCTGCTTTAATCCACTTTGGGCCGCCTTAACCCTCCTGGGCTTGCCTAGGGCAGCCAAGGAGCGGCATGACCCTCCAGGGGCCGCCAAGAAGCCTCATAGGCACACCTAGGATAGGCAAGGGGCTGCCTTGACCTACCTAGGGCCTCCAAGCGGCAGCCTTGACCCTCTATGGGCCGTCTTGACCATCCAAGGGCCGCCAATAAGGTGCCTTGACCTGCCTAGTGCTTCCAAGCGACCGCGTTGACCCGCCTTAACCTGCCTTGACCCTCCTAGGCCCTCCTAGGCTCACCTAGGGTAGCAAAGGGGTCGTCTTAACCAGCCTAGTGCCGCCAAGGGGCCGCCTTGAGCCATTTTGGCACGCCTTAGACCGTTTTGACCCCCTTGGGCCGCCTTAACGCTCCTGGGCTCGCCTAGGGTAGCCAAGGAGACGTCATGACCCTCCTAGGGCCGCAAAGAGGCCTCCTAGGCTTGCCTAGGGCAGCTAAGGAGCCACCATTACCCTCCTGGGGCAACCTAGGGTATGCAAGAGGGCCGCCTTGACCTACCTAAGGTAGCAAAGCGGCCGCCATGATAGGGTTGCCAATAGGGTGCCTTAACTTGTCTAGGGCCACCTAAGGGCTGTCTTGACCCTCCTAGAGCTGTTAATGGGCCGCCTGAACCACCTAGGGCCGCCAAGGGGCCACCTTGAGCCGCCTTAGACCCCCTTGACCCGCTTTGGACCGCCTTAACCCACTTGGGCCAGCTTAAGGTAGCTAAGGGGCCTCTTAGGCTCGTCTAAGGTAGCCAAGGGGTCGCCTTAACGTACCTAGGACCACTAAACAGCTGCCATGACCCGCCTTGACCATCATAGGGCTGCCAATAGGGTGCCTTAACCCGTTTAGGGCCACTAAGGGGCTGCCATGACCCTCCTTGGGCTGCCAAGGGGCTGCCTTAACCTCTTAGAGACGTCTAAACCCACCTTGGACCATTTTGACCCCGTTTTGAACCGCCTTGACTCACTTTAGGCCACTTGGCCTACCTAGGGTAACCAAGGAGCTGCCATAACCTTCTTTGGGCCGTAAAGGGGCATCCCAAGCTCGCCTAGGGTAGCCAAGAGGCCACCATAACCTACCTAGGGTCGCGAAACAGTCGCCTTGACCCGCCTCGTGCCTCCTTAACCCTCATAGGGCCGGTAATAAGGTGCCTTGACCAATCTTGGGCCACCAAAGGGCCTCCTAGGCACGCTTAGGGTAGCCAAAGGGCTGCCTTGACCTACTTAGGGCAGCCAAGCGGCCACCATGACCTGCTTTGGGTCGCCTTGACCCTTATAGGGCCGCTAATAGGGTGCCTTGACCTGTCTAGGGCCACCAAAGGGCTGCCATGACCCTCCTAGGTACTCCAAGGGGCCGCCTTATCCTCCTAGGGTCGTTAAGGGGCCGCTATGACTCGACTTGGGACACCTTGACCCTCTTTTGGACCACCTTGGGCCTCCAAGGAGCCGTCATGACCCTCCTGGAGACGCCAAGGGGTAGCAAAGGGGCCACCATGACCTACCTTACGCCGTGAAGCGGCCGCCTTGACCCGCCTTGGACCCCCTTAACCCTCATAGAGCTGCTAATAAGGTGCCTTGACCCATCTAGGGCCGTCAAGGAGCCGCCTTAACCCTCTTGGGCCCGTATAGACAGCCAAGGAGTCGCCATAACCTTCTTGGGGCCGTCAAGGGGCCTCCTAGACTCTCCTAAGGTAGCTAAGGGGGCTCATTAACCTACATAGGGCCACTAAGCGGTCGCTTTGACCCGCCTTGACCGTTATAGGGCCGCCAATAATGTGCCTTGACGTGCCTAGTGCTTCCGAGCGGCCGCCTTGACACCCTTTAGGCCGCTTTGACCCTTCGAGGCCCTCCTAGGCTTGCCTAGGTTAACCAAGGGGCCGCCTTGATCTGCCTAGGGCCATCAAGGGGCCGCCTTGGTCTGCCTAGGGCCATCAAGGGGCCGCGTTAACGCTCGTGGGGCCGCCTAGTGCAGCCAAGGGCCGCGAAGGGGGCTCCTAGGGTAGCCAAGGGGCCGTCTTGGCCTACCTAGGGCCGCCAAGCGGCCGCCTTGAACCTCTTTGGGCTGCCTTGACCGTCATAGGGCCGCCAATAAGGTGTCTTGACTTTCCTAGTGCTTCCAAGCATTTGTCTTGACCCGCCTTAACCCGCTTTGACCCTCTTGGCTCGTCTAGGGCCACCAAAGGGCTGCCATGACCCTCTTAGGGCTGTCATGACCCTCTTAGGGCTGCCTTGACCCGTCTTGGCCGCCTTAACCCGCTTGGGCCCGCCTAGGGCAGCCAAGGAACCGTTATTATGACTTATCTCGGGGTCTTAAGAAGTCGCCTTGACCCACCATGGGCCACCTTAACACTCATAGGGCAGCCAATAAGGTACCTTGACCCATCTAGGGCCTCCTATAAGGCGCCTTGACCCATCTAGATATGCCAAGGGGCCGCCTTGACCCACCTTGGACCTCCTTGACCCCCTTTGGGCCGCCTTGGGCCACCTTGCCCCTCCTAGGCTCGCCAAGGGTAGCCAAGGGGCCGCCTTAACTTACCTAGGGCAGCCAAAGGGTCGCCTTAACTCGCATTTGGCCACCTTGGCATGCTTTGGACCGCCTTAACCCGCCTTGGACCGCCAAGACAAGCCTTAGGCAACCTTAACCCTCCAAGGCCCACCTAGGGCAGCCAAAGAGCTGCCACGACCCTCCTGGGGCCGTCAAGGGGCCTCCTAGGGTAGCCAAGGGGCCGCCTTAACCTACATAGGGACGCCAAGGGGCCGTCTTGACCCACTTTGGGCCGCCTTGGCACGCCTTGGACCGCCTTAACTCGCCTTAACTAGCCTTAACCCTCATGGGCCCGCATATGGCAGGCAAAGAGCCGCCATGACCCTCTTGGGGCCGCCAAGGGGCCTTATAGGCTCGCCTAAGGTAGCCAAGGGGCCGCCTTAACCTACCTAGGGACGCCAAGCGGCCGCTTTTACCCGCCTTTACCGTCATAAGGCCGCTAATCTGGTACCTTGACATGTCTAGTGCTTCCAAGCGGCCGCCTTGACCCCCTTAGGCCGCCTTGACCCGCCTTAATGTGCCTTGACCCTTCTAGGCTCGCCTAGGGTAGCCAAGGGCCGCCTTAGACCGCTTTGACCACCCTTGGGCAGTCTTAACCTGACTTGGGCCGCCTTAACGCTCCTAGGCTCACATAGGGTAGCCAAAGGACCGCCTTGACCCGCCTTAACCATCATAGGGCTGCAATAATGTGCCTTGCCCAGTCTTGGGCCGCCAAGGGGCTGTCATGACCCTCCTAGGGCCGCCAATGGGCCGCCTTAACCTCTTAGGGCTGCCATGACCCTCCTGGGGCCTCGAAGGGGCCGCCTTAACCTCCTAGGGCCGCTAAGGGGCCGTCATGACTCGCCTTCGACCACCTTAACCCTCTTTGGACAGCCTTAACCTGCCTTGGACCCCCAAGGAGCTGTCATGACCCTCCTGGAGCCACCAAGGGGTAGTAAAGGGCCGCCATGACCTACCTTGGGCCGTCAAGCGGGCACCTTGACCCGCCTTGAGCCCCTTTAATGATAAGTGCGTTTTACGCCATGTTCTTAATGTATTTTCACCCCCATTTATACTTTGTTTGTGCCTTAGTATAGTCGTTTTTACTTATTTTAGAGTCAAGAGGGTTTTTCTATAGAGTTGTGGCTACTAGTCGTTTTTATACAGAAAATTGCACTTAAATGATGAAAATCATTTTTGGACTATCACTTGGACGTTTTACCGTGATTCTTTATTGTGTTACCTTGTCAGTTTTGATGTATCTTGTTTAAATGTGCAGAAGACATATACATGAACGTTACGTATCATGAATCATGGTGAATAGACTCATGAATGACAACAAGTGAGGCCACGGAAAAGGAAGGAACACCTCTAGACATTGTTTTTGGTCTCGGACAGAATATGCCAGAAAACGTACATCTACTTCAGAAAATCATATCTCGAGATCTAGGAGGAGTTAGAAGGCGTGTCACATCTGGAATCAAAGCTGTGTGTGTCTACTTTTCAACCCCATTTGGATCGCAGCAATCGGAGTTGACACGAAGGAGTTATGAGCAAAAAAGTGGACAGAGGTCAGGCTGCAAAACTGGGCAGAAACTGCCTAAGTTGTCTAACGAGTTTTGGGAGATGATTCTTCAAAAAAAGGCTTCCCAAATTTGTCAGGAGATGTATCAAGACCTTAATGAAGTGTTAGGAAGCTGGACAAAAGAAGAAAATACGAAGAAGCATCAAGGCAGCCATATTTTGGTTAAGTGTAAGGTTTCCCGGTCAAACCTGGAAAGTCTGTCCTTGCCGAGTTTGTCCATGATTTCGGCTGCCTATGAGCCCAAGAACGTGTGTATAAGGCCTACATGGATCTAATAACATGTAGAGGAGTCCAAGAAATCAGAAATCCAAGGTCCAAGTCGAAATCCTTGTCAAAGAAGAAAGAAGAAACCAAGTCCAAGAAGGATTTCAAGTCCAACAAGGGTTGTGTCTCCTTGAAGCTCCCGAATTCTCTAGGGTTTCTCTTTGATTTTTCTGTATAAATAGACATGTATAGCTCTTAATTTCGTGTCTTTCAATTGCTCAAAACATAGTATAGCCAAACTCTACCCAAAAACCTCTCAAACACAGAAAACACAAGCTGCTGCCGCCCCCGTTTCCATCCACTGCCGACCGCACTCTTCCATCAATTTCATCCTTTATCCTTGCCGAACTGCATAGGTTGGTTAAGGATGAATACTTTCATGGTTTGTGTATGTATTTTCTGTGTAAAGACAGTTCTTATTGATATATATATGTATTGGTTTTCGGTTTTGCATAATAAGCATGTTTATAAACTCTTCTTTGTGATTTGCATATGAATATGTTTGTTATGTAACAATTTAGATTGCACGTTAGGATTATGATTTAGTTTAAGTTGTTTATGTTTATGTGTTTAGTAGATGTCAAATTGATTAGTTGCTTACCTGATCACATAATCGAACCTAAAGATAGTCTTGTGCACGGATGTTTCTAAGGGGGAGTTTAATATGCCGTAGTAATCTAGGGTTGAGTTAACCGCGTTGGGCTCTCGATTTTAGTTGCTGCATAGGGTGGTAGGGTAAGTGATTTACATGCTAATAGGATGAGTGACGACATACCTAGGATCATGTCTCCAACGACTCGTGAACGGTAAGTGTATTTTGTGTTAATGTGATGCGCGTCGTAAGCATTAAACAAGATGACACATAAACTTAGGATGATGCGCGTCGTAAGTTCTAAGTTACATGAGAAGTCGTAAAAAGTTGGAATTAATTTGCATCTATGATAACATAAACGTAATAACTTGATCTTTCATAAAACTTATGTGTTTTCTAATCGGTGTTTGCTATATTTTGTGCTTGAGTATTGATTGACCGATGTATGTAACTATTTTACTTCTTTTCTTTATGTTTCAAACCACCTTATACATCCCCCATTTAAAATCGTAAATATGTATATATGTTTATAATTATATATGTGTGTTATACTTGTATAGTTGTGACAGAATTGTACTTGTATGCTTATTTTACATTTGTGAATATTACTAACTTATTTTAATGCAGATATAATCCTTCCCTAGTGTCCCCGGCTAGAACGATACCCTACTTACTAATACTACACGATAGGGTTTTAAATTGCATTAACGTCATCTTTTGACAGGTCAATTTTTGGCGCCGTTGCCGGGGATGCTAAAAATGATTTATTCATGTATTTAGGTCTATTTAACTAACATTTTTTCTGTTTTGTAGGATGTGTTGCCGAGCTTGGCATTTCCAAGCATGGCATTGCCAAGCATGGCATTGCCGAACCTTAATGTCTTACATTGCCGAATGTTTATTTATGTGCCTATGTGTTATTTGAAAATTGTTTTTGTAAAATTTTGTATAAGTAGGTCGACATTGTTAGTAAAGTTTAGAATTTTTATATGGCTTCTTGTTTTGGAATTTCTAAAGTGATCCATGTCAGGTGGAGCCACCTATTTTAATCATAACCTAAACCCCTCATACGAGCGACGCTTGTCGGATCCGTTTTTATGAGGTTGAGTGCGGTTTTGATTAACATAGGGTGACTAGTCTAAGGATCCGAGTTTGTTCCATATGGAATCCGCTCGACTTAGCCAAAAGCTCGGCTCGTAGCATAACTTCACTTTAGACGTTTGAAAACGAGTTGGCATATCTAAATTCTCTACTTGAATGCATGTCAATGGCCAAAGATTTTCTTTTTTGTATAAGTGCCGAACCTAGTAATGGACTAGGCTAAAAACCGATTGTATGATTTTTATATATTAAAGTTGTTTTATAATTTATAAAGTAAAACGTGTTAGGTGGGGTCACTTGTGTTAATCTTAGCCTAAACCCCTCTTTTGAGCGATGCTTCTTCGAGTCTTAGACTCTTAAAGGCAACTTAGCTTGTTTGAGGTTGAGGGCGGCTTTGATTAACACAAGTGCCTGGTCTAGGGATCCAAGTTTGTTCCAAGCTGAGTAAGGGTCGCATGTCATTGATAAGGAACACAGGTTTGTCTAACTGGATCTCAAGGTCATTGACTGTCATCTCTTCTCTGTGAAGGGGACGATAGGGGGTTCGCCCTCCGTGACCACAAACGAGTCTTGCCTGATTCCTGTAGGGGGTTCGCCCTCCGTGACATTCGTCTTCTGAAACCACGGAATCCGCTCGACCTAGCCAAATACTCGGGCCGTAGCATAAACCTTACTTTAGATTATGGTTCGAAAATTTACCCTCTTAACTTATCATGGTATATAGGACGAAGCAAAACACTACCTTGAGCTGTTCAAGCTCATTGCACAGTGGTCTTCCCTGCTCCACGTACCGTGAAAGTTAAGAGTAATAAAATTAACTAGCAACTTTATTAGGTTGCCGACATTTTGTGCTTAAATGTTAAAAATTTCGAAACTTGGCCACTCTTTGCCGAGCTCTTCATACATGCCTTGTTTCGAAATTCCTTACGACTTACTAACTTGGTCTTGGCCAATTGGGCCATCCTGTTTTGCAGGTGAATGAGTAGTTCTGACACTTGGACACTAGACATCAACAACCGACTTATACGTGTCCGAGAGGAGCTTGCCATCAACATACCATCAACATCTCATCACTCAACACCGAATTCATCACCACCACACTCGCCGTTTGAATTGAGAATGACTTCACTCAGGGAAGAAAACGGCCAAGTTAATGGAACAGGGGTCAGGCCAGCAAATGTCACTTATCCTGCTGTGGAAACAGGGAAAACGGCTGACTTCGAACTCAGAGGTGGTTTCTTCCACCAAGTGCCGAAATTTCATGGACTGAGTGGAGAGGATCCAAACCGACACTTGCAACAGTTTGAATATTGTTGTGACATTATGTGCCCTAGAGGAGCTGATATGCAACTTGTCAAAATGAAAGCATTTCCGTTTTCATTAGAGGATAAAGCTAGGGAATGGTTCTTTGCAGTGCCAGCTGGACGAATTGTGTCATGGGCCACTATGATGAAAGAGTTTCTCCTCAAGTACTTTCCTTCGTCGAGGGTGATGCAAATTAGAAAGGAGATAACTTCTATCAAGCAAGACATTGATGAGTCTTTCGAAGTGTATTATGAGAGGTATAAGGCATTGGTTGCTTCGTGTCCAAACCATGGGATACGTGAGGGACTTTTGCTACAGTACTTTTATGAGGGACTTCGCCCTATGGAAAGATAGTTTCTAGATTCAGCAGCTGGAGGTTCTTTGATGGAGAAAAGTAGAGAAGAGGCTAGTAACTTGTTGGAAATGCGAGCTACAAACAATCAGCAATTTGGTTCATTTTCATCAAGGCGTGTGAATGAGACAAACATTCATGGGGAGTCTAGTACCATTGCCGAGCTAAAAGATGACTTGAGTAAGTTGACTCTCATGGTTTCGAACCTAGCCAAGAATAGAGGAATACAAGTCTGTGGAGTGTGTAGCATGGAAGGACATACGTCGGATCAGTGCACTCAAGTAAATCCGAGCTTTGAGGATGTCAATGCCGTCGGTTTTCAAGGACAATTCGGCAACTTCCAAGGTCAAGGGGCTCAAACACGTTTTCAGAATTTCAATCCAAGGGCCAACGATCCAAACTTTCGTTGGAACAACAATAGTAACGTGCTGAATCCACAACCAAATGCACAAGGGCAGCAACCAAGTACTTACATGGCACGGCCTCAAGGCAATTTCATGCCAAGGCCATACCAACAAGGAGGACAGCCGAGTGGGCAGCAAAATTATGATGAAATTTTCAAGAACATCGCCACTTCGACACAATCTTTGTTGGCCACAACTCAAACCAACACCAAGGACATTGCCTTGATGTCGAAAGACATTATGGAATTAAAGAATCAAATGGGGCAAGTTGTGGACTTCATGGGAAAATTTAATGAACAAGGAAGGTTGCCAGGAGGTGTCATCAAGAATCCCAAGAATGAACAAGCACAAATAGTTGTTACAAGAAGTGGGAAAACCTTGTTGTCGCCACCTTCAAAGCCTAAAACCACAAAAGGACTTGGAGTGTTGGACATGAGTGATGAAGAAGGAGATGCCGAGCTACACATGAATGATGCCGAGCATGGGATGAATGCCGAGCACAATGCCAATACCGAGACACATGGACAAGATCAAGGAAAAACCATGCAAAACAAAGAAGCTGAGCCAAGCAAGGCAGACTTGGAAGCAATGAAAAAGAGGGATCTTGAAAAAGATCCGGCAACTTCAACGAAGGAAGGTATGATTTCGAACCCTAGTGATTTAGTTAATACTAATCAATCTTCTTCTCTACCTTTTCCTTCTAGGTTCACTAAGAGCAAAAAGGATAAATCCGACGAAGAAGTGTTGGATGTTTTTCGAAAAGTGAACATCAATCTACCCTTGTTGGAGTGCATTCGACAAATCCCAAAGTATGCTAAGTTCTTGAAGGAGCTTTGCACAACAAGAAGGCACACAAGGGAGAAACAAGTTGTCAAGATGAGTGAGACAGTTTCTGCCGTTCTCCAAAGGAAAATGCTTCCCAAAATGAAGGATCCAGGGAGTTTTTCTATCCCTTGTGTTATTGGTTCTACTCGTTGTGAGAATGTCATGCTAGATCTAGGAGCTTCAATTAATGTTATGTCACTTAATCTTTATAAGTCCCTAGACCTAGGACCTCTCAAAACTGATAATGTTGTGATCCAATTGGCGGATCATTCTAACAAGTACCCTGAGGGGTATGTTAAAGATGTTCTTGTGCAGGTTAATCAACTGATATTTCCTGCGGACTTTTATATGCTAGAAATGGAGGAGTCATCTACAAATTCGATACAGTTGTTGTTGGGACGACCCTTCATGAGAACTGCAAGAACGACTATCGACGTTGCTGGAGGTAATCTGACAATGGAGTTCGATGGTGAGATCATCAAATTCAATATTTTCGATGCCATGAAGCACCCTAGTGCCGAACTCAACAATGGAGAAAGCAACAATGCCGAAGCATATGGGGAAGGATTAGGCAGTAAATGGAGGTATGGTGGTGTTGCACCATGTGCAATGACCACCCATCAAGCATAGCAATTAGCCATCGAGCGAGGGGTCGGATTTGACAAGTTTGGAGAACGGGATGAGGAGGCTTTGAAAGATTTGGAGTCGTCCATACTTGAAGTTGTGAAGGAACTTGATTCACAACCACTCTATGATAAGTATTCTCCTTTGTCAATTCCAATTTCCACTAATAAGTTGTTACCATCTGTGGAACATGCCCCTGAGTTAGAGCTAAAAGCTCTCCCAAAACACTTGAAGTATGTATTTCTCGGAGAAGATGACACTCTACCAGTTATTGTGTCATCAACGTTGACAAAGCAACAAGAGGACGTAACGGAGCACATTCAAGGAGCACGTAACGGAGGAGATGAACGTAATGGAGCCACCATCAAATGATGCATGACGCTACTTTTCAAGGAGAAGGAAGAAGAGTCTAGGCTGACAGACTATAAACATTAAGCGCTGCATGAGAGGCAACTCATTTCAACCGTAGCTGTGGAGGAGCCATCACCGAGAGTTTGAATTTCTTAATCCCTTCACTATTATTGTTGATATTTTTATATATATATTTATTATGTGTTTTCGATCCCTACTTAGAGAATTATACATAATTTTGAGCTTACATTGAGGACAATGTAATTTTCTAAGTGTGGGGTAGAGATTACATAATAAATGTATATTTTATTTTTTGTGTTAAACTCTAATTTTAAAATTCCGTTTTTTTTTTTGTTTTTATTTTGAGTTTGTTTTATTTTTTTTAAATATTTTTAATTGTTTTGAGTCTTATACCCTTAGAATGTCTATGATGAAAATTATCTTTTAAAATGCATAATGGATGGTTGAACATTTATCTTAAGAAAATTGCAACTTTTCATGAATTTTGTAAAGTATGAACACTTGAGATTTTTGAAAGAAAAGTTTGCATGTTTTGTTATTTTGTTTCCATAACAACCTTTGTGAGATTTTGAGCCTAATATACTTTCTTTTTGAGTGATTAAATTCCATATCCTTTGAAAATTCACGTAAAGCCTCATTATTTTCATTATTCAATAACTATGTGCTATAGCTGTTTAATGGACTCTAGAATTTACTAGAACTTATTTATGTGATTATCAAAGCTTTATAATCATAACTTGTTCTGATTTTGAATAGGATTGAAATTAATCTCAATTAGGATCACCACCAAAGCCAAAATAAGCCTGTGCCCATTTTTGTGCCCGTCGTGGGACTCCTTAGTTAAACCCCTTTGAGCCTACATTATGCCTTTTCTTTCATCACCCTTAAACAGAATTCCTGAGCTTAGTATAGATTATCTTTACCTTGTTGTCAAGACTTGACAAAGAATTTTCGATGAAGCTGTGCTGTGATGTTAAAGAACAAGTGTGGGGTGGAGTTGAAGTGTGGGGTGAACACCATTCTTTTCCATAGATAATATGCCGGAAAAAAAAATGTGTTTTTGTCCGAAATATTTTCAAAAGAAAAGAATTTCCGAAACAAAAAAAAAAAAAGGAAAATCGGAAAAAGATGAAAAAAAAAGAAAGAAATTTCAGACAAGACAAAGAAAAAAATTCTAAGGCATTATTTAGATGGTGTTTTGTGGATTTGGAGTTGAAATTATTTGAGGGTCCAAAGTTGTATATTTGACCCTTGTCCAATTCATGGAGTGGAGACATAAGGAGGGTGAAGCTTAAATTTGCTAAGTCTTGATATCTTACTATCACCACTTATATCCAAAAAAAAATTCCTACCTTATGAAACCAAGCCCCATTACAACCCTTGAGATTATTTCATGATTCTTAAGATGACTAACTTTGATTTGTGGAGATTTTCATATAAGTAAGCATATGGTTTTGGTCCATTATTGCACTTGGTTATTAAATGAGGTTTTTCCATGAAAAACGTTATTCTCAAAAGAGCTTTTATTTCTTGAAATATGCAAGTTATTCGTTATTGATCATCTTTTCTCTTGCATAAACTTATGAGTGAAAACCATTTTTCGAGTGAAAAAAAAAGAGAGTGTACCTTGGAAAGGAGGATCAAAATTTCATTCATGTTTTACTTATAAATTTCGAAAATCTTGATTTTTCATGCTATAATATAAGTTTATGAACTTTTGCAATTGTGCTTTCACTCGAATGTTAAAACTTGAGATTATGCGTACTTCAGAATCTGAGACTAAAATTTCTTAAGGGTATTAGAGTTACTGTTATTTTCGTTTTTGTTTTTGTTTTTACTTTCAGTTAGAGTCGGTTTGCTAAGGGACTAGCAAAGCTTAAGTGTGGGGTAGTTTGATAAGTGCGTTTTACGCCATGTTCTTAATGTATTTTCACCCCCATTTATACTTTGTTTGTGCCTTAGTATAGTCATTTTTACTTATTTTAGAGTCAAGAGGGTTTTTCTATAGAGTTGTGGCTACTAGTCGTTTTTATACAGAAAATTGCACTTAAATGATGAAAATCGTTTTTGGACTATCACTTGGACGTTTTACCGTGATTCTTTATTGTGTTACCTTGTCAGTTTTGATGTATCTTGTTTAAATGTGCAGAAGACAGGTACATGAACGTTATGTATCATGAATCATGGTGAATAGACTCATGAATGACAACAAGTGAGGCCACGGAAAAGGAAGGAACACCTCTAGACATTGTTTTTGGTCTCGGACAGAATATGCCAGAAAACGTACATCTACTTCGGAAAATCATATCTCGAGATCTAGGAGGAGTTAGAAGGCGTGCCACATATGGAATCAAAGCTGTGTGTGTCTACTTTTCAACCCCATTTGGATCGCAGCAATCGGAGTTGAGAAGAAGGATTTATGAGCAAAAGAGTGGACAGAGGTCAGGCTGCAAAACTGGGCAGAAACTGCCTAAGTTGTCTAACGAGTTTTGGGAGATGATTCTTCAAAAAAAGGCTTCCCAAATTTGTCAAGAGATGTATCAAGACCTTAATGAAGTGTTAGGAAGCTGGACAAAAGAAGAAAATACGAAGAAGCATCAAGGCAGCCATATTTTGGTTAAGTGTAAGGTTTCCCGGTCAAACCTGGAAAGTCTGTCCTTGCCGAGTTTGTCCATGATTTCGGCTTCCTATGAGCCCAAGAACGTGTGTATAAGGCCTACATGGATCTAATAACATGTAGAGGAGTCCAAGAAATCAGAAATCCAAGGTCCAAGTCGAAATCCTTGTCAAAGAAGAAAGAAGAAACCAAGTCCAAGAAGGATTTCAAGTCCAACAAGGGTTGTGTCTCCTTGAAGCTCCCGAATTCTCTAGGGTTTCTCTTTGATTTTTCTGTATAAATAGACATGTATAGCTCTTAATTTTGTGTCTTTCAATTGCTCAAAACATAGTATAGCCAAACTCTACCCAAAAACCTCTCAAACACAGAAAACACAAGCTGCTGCCGCCCCCGTTTCCATCCACTGCCGACCGCACTCTTCCATCAATTTCATCCTTTATCCTTGCCGAACTGTGTAAAGACAGGTTGGTTAAGGATGAATACTTTCATGGTTTGTGTATGTATTTTCTGTGTAAAGACAGTTCTTATTGATATATATATGTATTGGTTTTCGGTTTTGCATAATAAGCATGTTTATGAACTCTTCTTTGTGATTTGCATATGAATATGTTTGTTATGTAACAATTTAGATTGCATGTTAGGATTATGATTTAGTTTAAGTTGTTTATGTTTGTGTGTTTAGTTGATGTCAAATTGATTAGTTGCTTACCTGATCACATAATCGAACCTAAAGATAGTCTTGTGCACGGATGTTTCTAAGGGGGGAGTTTAATATGCCGTAGTAATCTAGGGTTGAGTTCACCGCGTCGGGCTCTCGATTTTAGTTGCTGCATAGGGTGGTAGGGTAAGTGATTTACATGCTAATAGGATGAGTGACGACATACCTAGGATCATGTCTCCAACGACTCGTGAACGGTAAGTGTATTTTGTGTTAATGTGATGCGCGTCGTAAGCATTAAACAAGATGACACATAAACTTAGGATGATGCGCGTCGTAAGTTCTAAGTTACATGAGAAGTCGTAAAAAGTTAGAATTAATTTGCATCTATGATAACATAAATGTAATAACTTGATCTTTCATAAAACTTATGTGTTTTCTAATCGGTGTTTGCTATATTTTGTGCTTGAGTATTGATTGACCGATGTATGTAACTATTTTACTTCTTTTCTTTATGTTTCGAACCACCTTATACATCCCCCATTTAAAATCGTAAATATGTATATATGTTTATAATTATATATGTGTGTTATACTTGTATAGTTGTGACAGAATTGTACTTGTATGCTTATTTTACATTTGTGAATATTACTAACTTATTTTAATGCAGATATAATCCTTCCCTAGTGTCCCCGGCTAGAACGATACCCTACTTACTAATACTACACGATAGGGTTTTAAATTGCACTAACGTCATCTTTTGACAGGTCATTTAACCATCATAGGGACGGTGATAAGGTGCCTTGACTCGTATAGGGCCGCCAATAGGGCGCCTAGAGCCATCTAGGGCCGCCTTGACCTGGCTAAGGTCGCCAAGGGGCCTCTTAGGCTCGCCTAAGGTAGCTAAGGGGCCTCATTGACCTACCTAGGGCCGCCACGCTGCTGCTTTGATCCACCTTGACTGTCATAGGGCCGCCAATAATGTGCCTTGACCTGCCTAGTGCTTCCGAGCGGCCGCCTTGACCCGCCTTGGGCCGTCTTAACCCACCATAACCCGCTTTGGGCCGCCTTGACCCTCTTAGGCTCGCATAAGGTAGCCAGGGGGCCGCCTTGACCTGCCTAGGGCCCCCAAGGGCTCGCCTTGACCTGACTAGGGTCGCCAAGGGCTCACCTTGACCTGCCTTGGGCCGCCAAGGGCTCACCTTGACCTGCCTTGGGCCACCTTAATCCGTCTTGGACCGCCTTGACCCGCCTAAGTCCGCCTTAGCCCTCCTGAGCCCCTCGAGGGCAGCCAAAGAGCCACCATGATCCTCCGGGGGCCACCAAGGGGCCTCCTAAGGTAGCCAAGCGGCCGCCATGACCCGTCTTGACCATCATAGGGCTACCAATAGGGTGCCTTGACCTGTCTAGGGCCACTAAGGGGTTGCATGACCCTCCTAGGGCAGCAAAGGGGCCGCCTTAACCCGCTTTGGACCGCCTTGACTCGCCTGGGCCAGCCTAGGGTAGCCAAGGAGCTGCCATAACCCTCCTGGGGCTGCCAAGGAGGCCTCATAATCTCACGTAAGGTAGCCAAGGGGCCGGCTTGACCTACCTAGGGCCGCCTTTACCCGCCTTGGGCCGCCTTAACCCTTATAGGGCCGACAATAAGGTGCCTTGACCCTTCTAGGGTTGCCAATAGGGCGCCTTGACCCATTTTAGGCCGCCAAGGGGCCGCCTTGACCTATCTAAGGCCGCCAATAGTTGCCTTGACCCGTCTAGGGCCATAAAGGGGCTGCCACGACCCTCCTAGGGCCGCCAAGGGACCGCCCTGACCTGCCTTGTTCCGCCTTGGACCACCTTGACCCTTTTTGGACCGCCTTGACCCGCCTTAGGCTGCCTTAACCTGCTTTGGACCACCTTAACCCTCCTGAGCTCGCCTAGGACAGCTAAGGAGCCACCATGACCCTTCTAGGGCCGACAATGGGCCGCCTTGTCCTGCCTAGGGCCTCCAATGAGTCGCCTTGACCCGCCTTGGACCGCCTTAACTTGCCATAGACTGGCTTAACCCTCCTAGGCCCGCCTAGGGCAGACAAATAGCCGCCATGACCCTACTAGGGCCGCCAAGGGGCCTTCTAGGCTTGCCTAGGGTAGCCTTGACCTACTTAGGGTCGCCAAACCCACGATGACCCGCCTTAACCGTCATAGGGCCACTAATAGGGTACCTTGACCCATGTAGGGCGACCAAGGGATTACCATGACCCTCTTAGGGCCGCCAAGGGGCCGCTTTAACCTCCTAGGGCAGCCAAGGGGCCGCCTTGACCAGTCTTGGCATGCCTAAGACCGCCTTGACCCGCCTTGGAACATTTTGACCCTCCTTAGGCTGCATTAATCCGCCTTGGGCCGCCTTAACCCTCCTGGGCTTGCCTAGGGCAGCCAAGGAGCGGCATGACCCTCCAGGGGCCGCCAAGAAGCCTCATAGGCACACCTAGGGTAGGCAAGGGACCGCCTTGACCTACCTAGGGCCTCCAAGCGGTAGCCTTGACCCTCTCTGGGCCTTCTTGACCGTCTTAGGGCCGCCAATTAGGTGCCTTGACCTGCCTAGTGCTTCCAAGCGACCGCGTTGACCCGTCTTAACCCGCCTTGACCCTCCTAGGCCCTCCTAGGCTCACCTAGGGTAGCAAAGGCGTCGTCTTAACCTGCCTAGGGCCGCCAAGGGGCCGCCTTGAGCCACCTTGGCACGCCTTAGACCGCTTTGACCCCCTTGGGCCACCTTAACGCTCCTGGGCTCGCCTAGGGTAGCCAAGGAGAGGCCATGACCCTCCTAGGGCCGCAAAGAGGCCTCCTAGGCTTGCCTAGGGCAGCTAAGGAGCCCCCATGACCCTCCTGGGTCCGCAAAAAGGCCTCCTAAGACCGCCTAGGGTATGCAAAAGGGCCGCCTTGACCTACCTAAGGCAGCAAAGTGGCCGCCATGATAGGGTTGTCAATAGGGTGCCTTAACCTGTTTAGGGTCACCAAAGGGCTCTCTTGACCCTCTTAGGGCTGTCAATGGGCCGCCTTAACCACCTAGGGCCTCCAAGGGGCCAACTTGAGCCGCCTTAGACCCCCTTGACCCGCTTTGGACCGCCTTAACCCGCTTGGGCCAGCTTAAGGTAGCTAAGGGGCCTCTTAGGCTTGTCTAAGGTAGCCAAGGGGTCGCCTTAACGTACCAAGGACCACTAAACAGCCGCCATGACCCGCCTTGACCATCATAGGGCTGCCAATAGGGTGCCTTAACCCGTTTAGGGCCACTAAGGGGCTGCCATGACCCTCCTTGGGCTGCCAAGGAGCTGCCTTAACCTCTTAGAGCCGTCTAAACCCACCTTGGACCATTTTGACCCCGTTTTGAACCGCCTTAACCTGCTTTAGGCCATCTGGGCCTGCCTAAGGTAACCAAGGAGCTGCCATAACCTTCTTTGGGCTGCAAAGGGGCATCCTAAGCTCGCCTAGGGTAGCCAAGAGGCCGCCTTGACCTACCTAGGGTCGCGAAACAATCGCCTTGACCCGCCTCGTGCCTCCTTAACCCTCATAGGGCCATTAATAAGGTGCCTTGACCAATCTAGGGCCGCCAAAGGGCCTCCTAGGCACGCTTAGGGTAGCCAAAGGGTTGCCTTGACCTACTTAGGGCAGCCAAGCGTCCACCATGACATGCTTTGGGTCGCTTTGACCCTTATAGGGCCACTAATAGGGTGCCTTGACCTGTCTAGGGCCACCAAAGGGCTGCCATGACCCTCCTAGGGACTCTATGGGGCCACCTTATCCTCCTAGGGTCGTTAAGGGGCCGCTATGACTCACCTTGGGACGCCTTGACCCTCTTTGGACCGCCTTGGGCCTCCAAGGAGCCGTCATGACCCTCCTGGAGACCCCAAGGGGTAGCAAAGGGGCCACCATGACCTACCTTAGGCCGTGAAGCGGCCGCCTTGATCTGCCTTGGGCCCCCTTAACCCTCATAGAGCCGTTAATAAGGTGCCTTGACCCATCTAGGGCCGTCAAGGAGCCGCCTTAACCCTCTTGGGCCCGTATAGAGCAGCCAAGGGGCCGGCATAACCTTCTTGGGGCCGTCAAGGGGCCTCCTAGACTCGCCTAAGGTAGCTAAGGGGGCTCATTAACCTACATAGGGCCGCTAAGCGGTCGCTTTGACCCGCTTTGACCCTTATAGTGCCGCCAATAATGTGCCTTGACCTGCCTAGTGCTTCCGAGCAGCCGCCTTGACCCCCTTTAGGCCGTTTTGACCCTTCGAGGCCCTCCTAGGCCTGCCTAGGGTAACCAAGGGGCCGCCTTGATTTGCCTAGGGCCACCAAGGGGCCACCAAGGGGCTGCCTTGGACCGCTTTGACCCGCTTTCGGCTGCCTTAACACTAGTGGGGCCGCCTAGTGCAGCCAAGAGCCGCCATGACCCTCTTAGGGCCATGAAGGGGCCTCCTAGGGTAGCCAAGGGGCCGTCTTGACCTACCTAGTGCCACCAAGCGGCTGCCTTGAACCTCTTTGGGCTGCCTTGACCGTCATAGGGCCGCCAATAAGGTGCCTTGACCTTCCTAGTGCTTCTAAGAGTTCGCCTTGACCTGTCTTAACCCGCTTTGACCCTCTTGGCTTGTCTAGGGCCACCAAAGGGCTGCCATAACCCTCTTAGGGCTGCCAAGGGGCTGTCTTGACCTGTCTTGGGCCGCCTTGGACAGCCTTGACCAGCTTTGGACTGCCTTGACCCGCCTTGGCCTAGGGTAACCAAGGGGCCATTTTGATCTTCATAGGGCCACCAAGGGGCCGCCTTGGCATGCCTTGGACCGCTTTGACCCGCTTTCGGCCGCCTTAACGCTCGTGGGGCCGCCTAGTGCAGCCAAGAGCCGCCATGACCCTCTTAGGGCCGCGAAGGGGCCGTCTTGACCTACCTAGGGCTGCCAAGCGGCTGCCTTGAACCTCTCTGGGCTGCCAAGGGGCCTTCTAGGCTTGCCTAGGGTAGCCTTGACCTACTTAGGGCCGCCAAACCCACGATGACCCGCCTTAACCGTCATAGGGCCGCTAATAGGGTATCTTGACCCATGTAGGGCCACCAAGGGTTTACCATGACCCTCTTAGGGCCACCAAGGGGCCGCATTAACCTCCTAGGGCAGCCAAAGGGCCGCCTTGACCAGTCTTGGCATGCCTTAGACCGCCTTGACCCGCCTTAGATCGTTTTGACCCGCCTTAGGCTGCTTTAATCTGCCTTGGGCTGCCTTAACCCTCCTGGGCTTGCCTGGGGCAGCCAAGGAGCGGCATGACCCTCCAAGGGCCTCCAAGAAGCCTCATAGGCACACCTAGGGTAGGCAAGGGGCCGCCTTGACCTACCTAGGTCCTCCAAGTGGCAGCCTTGACCCTCTATGGGCCGTCTTGACCGTCCTAGGGCCGCCAATAAGGTGCCTTGACCTGCCTAGTGCTTCCAAGCGACCGCGTTGACCCGTCTTAACCCACCTTGACCCTCCTAGGTCCTCCTAGGCTCACCTAGGGTAGCAAAGGGGTCGTCTTAACCTGCCTAGGGCCGCCAAGGGGCTGCCTTGAGCCACCTTGGCGTGCTTTGACCCCCATGGGCCTCCTTAACGCTCCTATACGGCCGTTTTGACCCATGTATGGTTGCCTTGACTCGTGTAGGGCTACCTTGACCCGCCTAGGCCCTCCTAGGCTCGCCTAGGGTAGCCAAGGGGCCGTCTTAGGCTGTTATGACCCGCCTTGGGCCGCCTTTGCACGCCTTGACCCACCATGACCCTCCTAGAGTAGCCAAAGGGCCGCCTTAACCTCGTAGGGCCGCCAAGTGACAGCCTTGACCCTCCTTAACCAGCCTCAAGTCGCCTTGACCCTCCTAGGGTCGTCAAGTTAACCCGCCATGACCCGTCTAGGGCCAGCAAGAGGCAGCCTTGACCCCGCTAGGGCCGCTAAGGGGCCGCGTTCACCGTTATAAGGCCGCCTTGATCTGCCAAGGGGATGCCTTGACCCTCTTAGACTCGCCTAGCACCACATTGACCCTCCTATGCCCTACCAAGCTCCCCTAGGCCACCAAGGGTGTAACATCATGGAATTTTGGATTTCTATTTCTAAAAGGAAAATTATTTTTTGAGATATTTTTATTTCGATTTCTATTATTATTTCAAATTCTTTGTGGCTTTCAAATTTTTAGTTCGTCAAATTTTGTCTTTTGAGCCTATAGGATTAAACTAGACGTCGTTACGAGTTTGTGGAATTTTTTTAGAGCATCGTTTGGACATCTCGGATCTATTTTTAATGATTTTTGTAAGTTGGTATTATCCAAAAATTTAATTAAAAATTGAATTTTTGCTGACATCTTCTGGGCCGTCTGATCTACTAAACCGTTTAATCATAGTCGTTGGATGGTGTATATACATAGTGGAAGAGAGAAGGAGATCAAATCAGTTCAGACCCAGACCGGGTCTCTGCCGACCCGAATAGCAGCGACAGGCGACCTGGTTGCCGCTCTGTCCTTCGGCAACGGCGAGGAGAAAGAAAGGCGGCGACAGCTTTGTCTCGACGTCCTGGTCTTCTCCATGGTATTTATTTTTAGAGATGAAGTCCGGTGAAGAAGAAGAAGAAGAAAGGCTGGGTTTGCCGGCCAACTTTAGATTCTGGCCACAGCGGTGGGCATGGATGGTGTTGGTAGCTTTGTCTCGGTCTCGTCGACGTCCGGATGCCTTCAGCTTGCAGAGATGAGGTCCGGTGAGTGGGAATCGATGCAGAGGAGTGGTTTGAGTTTTCCGACGAGTTTCCATGGTTTCTGGCGACGTTTGGTTTTGATCAAGGTATGAAACTTGGTCCATTTGTCGATCTCTACCTCTGTATATACTTTAAATTGAGCTTGGTAGTGTTTGGAAGAAGTTGGAATTTTGGCGGAGAGGACTGCCGTGAGTGCTGCTGTGCACGGCGGGTCGACGGCGGCAGTGATGGTGCTTTTGTCTGTGTTTACTGATTTGCAGTGGTTATGAATCTCTACGCATGCTTTTGATTGTTATATGTATTAGAAATTTAGAGGCATGGGAAGTGGATGATCGAAGGATTGTGTTGTGTTGATTGGAATGAAGAACAATGGTGTTCTTGTGTTCATTTTTGGATTCAAACTTGAGATTGAATTGATTTGAGTGCTTGGATACCAGAAATTGAAAAGTTGAGTGCTTTTTGTGTTTTGTTAGTATGAATGAGCAATAGCAGTATGCAAGTTGTTGTTAATACATACGTATTATGTATTCATCTTGTGTAGTTGTTATGAAGAATAGCAAGATCGATGGATTTTGTAATGATGTAAACATGCTTGCCGAATTTGAGTTGTGGATTGTGTGAAAATGGTAAAAAGACATTTTGTTGTGAATTTGGGATTTAATTGAGGATGCATGGTAATTGGAAGGTGTTCAAGACTCAAAGGCTTAGAGGGAAGGATGCATTATGGGTGTATGGTATTTTGGGTGTCCAAAGTAATTCTGGAGGAGTTTAGATGAGTGTTTGGAGCATAGTTGGGATACGCCGACAAAGTTAACTACAAATGTAGATTTAAAAGGTGGGGATAATGCGAAATGAGTACATATGGTATATGGTTCGGAATTTATAAAAAATGCGAGAGGAATTGGAAATAAGGATTTGAGTGTCCTTATCAATTGCAAGGACTTGATTTCATTGACTTGAAATGATTCGTCGGCTACTTCAAAAAATAAAGATTTAGTACGAGGATCCAATGCAAGTCGTAGAATTCCAAAAGCAGAAGGATAAAGATTTCAGAGAGCGTGTCAAAGTCAAAGCTCGAATTCCAAGTAGGGTCTCTCTATCGAGGAATCTTTCTTTAATTTGATAACTAGAGTAATAATTGAAATGTGTGATTTGTGTGCCATTGAGTGATTAACTCTTGGTTGTTATTGTTTTTGTTAAAGCATGTGTAATCGTTGAGTTATATTATCGATGTTACTGTTTTCTGTAAAAAGCATGTGTTGAATGTTATATTACGCGCATCGATATTTAATTGCATACATAATGCATTGTGAGGAATCGTGAGGATAATGAGATTGGTGATTATGGAGAGGTGTGAATGAGATTATAAGAATAGATACATTTTGTGTAGTTGAGTTTCCTCATGGGGACTTTCAGTAGCTATGATCAACCCACCTGCGCAAATGAGTAGGGAAAGTATGCCCTTTCGACGTATGAGTCGATAAAATGATCTTTCGGGTTTCGGGACTGGGGACCATGAGGTTAACAAAAGACTAACAAAAGAGGTGCTGGAGATATATATATTACTGATTTGTTAGGTCGTATATTCAAGACATCTACATGGTATGAGACATGTAGATACATATGTCTTGGGTGTATGGACTAATTAGCCAGTAATAGAGTGGAGGGAGTGCATTGGCATTTATGCATCGATTTGTCGTTATTTATTTAAAGTATTGTTCAATATGTGGTAACGTGATTCTGGGGCGTAGTTAAGTATAACCTAAAAAGGTTTGGCCCTACTGAGCGTAAACTCACCCTTACAAACTTTTGTTCTGGTACGTACAAAGAACGTATTTCGAGAAGTCTAACTGTGAAGTTTAGGAGACGTGTACAAGAGTAGAAAAGAGCTATGGAAGATTAGAAGTGAGATAGATCGCAAGGGCTCATCATTTTGTCTTTGTAATTGTTTTTGTTATTGTAAACGTTTTATTTTCTTTTATTTTTTTACAATTTCTGAAAAAGCATTTGAAATTGTTTTAGTTTCTTTTATTTTTCGCGCTCACGCCTTGGGTTCGGCGTCAGGTGCTTGGAAATCACCGACACCGGGTCCGGGGTGTGACAAAGGGTCTGCATGACTCGCCAAGGGGTCGCCATGACCCGTGTATGGCCGCCTTGATCTGTGTAGGGCTGCCTTGACCCGCCATGGGCAACCTTGACCCGCCTTGGGCCACCTTGACCCACCTAGGCTCGCCAAGGGTTGCCAAGATGCCACCTTGACCTGCTTAGGATCGCCGAGCGGCCGTCTTGACCCGCCTTAGGCTGCCATGACCCTCATAGGGCCGCCGATAGGGCTCCTTAACCCATATAGGGCCACCAAGTTGCCGTCATGACCCTCCTAGTCCCGTGTAGGGCTGTCTTGACCCGTGTAGGGCCGCCATGACCCGCCTTGATCCTCCTAGGCTCGCCAGGGGAAACCAAAGAGCCGCCTTGACCAGCTTGGCAGCCGCCTTTACCCGCCTTTACCTGCCTAGGGCCGCTAAAAGGCCGCCTTGACCTGCACTGGCCTACCTTTACCGCATTGACCCACCTTGACCCGCCTAGAGCCATCTTGACCCACCTTGGGCCGCCTTGACCCGTCTAGGGCCACAAGGGCCCATCTTCACCCTGTAAGGGCTGCCAAGAAGCTGCGTTCACCCGTCTAGGGCCACCAAGGGGCCGCCTTAACCTTCTTAGGCCGTCCTAAGATTGCCTAGGGCCACCAAGGGGTAGCCATGACTCGCCAAAGGGTCGCCATGACCCTCCTAGGCCCGTGTAGGGCCGCCTTAACCCGCCTTGGGTCGCCATGACCCTCCTAGGGTAGTCAAGGGGCGGTCTTAATCCTCCTAGAGCCGCCAAGAGGCCGCCTTGACCCGTCTAGGGCCATCATAGGGCGGCCTTGACCTTGCTAGGGCTGCCAAAGGGCCGCGTTCACTCATCTATGGCTACCTTGACCCGCCATGGGCCACCTTGGACCATTATGTCCCGCCTTGGACCGCTTTGGACCGCCTTAACCCTCATGGGCTTGCCTAGGGCAGCCAAGGAGCCGCCATAACCCTCCTGGGGCCCCCAAGGGGCCTCCTAGGCTCGCTTAGGGTAGCCAAGGAGCCGCCATAACCCTCCTGGGGCCGCCAAGCTCGCCTAAGGTAGCCAAGGAGGCCTCCTAAGCTTGCCTAAGGTAGCCAAGGGGCCGCCTTGACCTACCTAGTGCCGCCTTGGACCGCCTTAACCCTTATAGGGCCGCCAATAAGGTGCCTTGACCCATCTAGGACCGCCAATAGGTGCCTTGACCCGTCAAGGGCCACAAAGGGGCTTCCATGACCTTCTTAGGGCCGCTAAGGGACCGCCTTGGACTGCCTTGGGCCGCCTTGACACGCCTTGGACCGCCTTGGCTTAGGCTGCCTTAACCCACCTTGGACTGCCTTAACCCTCCTGGGCTCGCCTAGGGCAGCCAAGGAGCCACCATGACCCTCCTAGGGCCACCAAGGGGCCTCTTAGGCTCGCTTTTGACCCGCCTTAATCCTCTTAGACCCTCCTAGGCTCGTCTAGAGTAGCCAAATGGTCGTCTTGTCCTGCCTAGTACTTCTAAGCGGTTGCCTTGACCCCCTTTGGGCAGCCTTAACCCTAAACCTAAACCTCCTAGGCCCTCCTAGGCTGGCATAAGGTAGCCAAGGGGCCGCCTTAACCTGCCTAGGGCCTCTAAGGAGTCGCCTTAACCCGTTTTAACCCGCCATGGACCGCCTAAACCCTCCTGGGCCCACCTAGGGCAACCAAAGAGCAGTCATGACCCTGCTGGGGCCGCCAAGGGGCCGCCTTGACCTACTTAGGGCCCCAAGCTGCCACCATGACCCGCCTTGACCGTTATAGGGCCGCTAATAGGGTACCTTAACCCGTCTAGAGCCACCAAGGGACTGCCATGACGCTTCTAGGCCCTCCTAGGCTTGCCTAGGGTAGCAAAGGGACCGTCTTAACCTGCCTAGGGCCGCAAAGGGACCGCCTTAACGTGCCTTGAGCCACCTTGGCACGCCTTAGACCACTTTCACCCCTTTGGGCCGCTTTAACCCTCCTGGGCTCGCCTAGGGCAGCCAAGCAGCCGCTATGACCCTCTTAGGGCCGCAAAGGGGCCTACAGGTTTGCCTAGGGCAGCTAGCTAAGGAGCAGCCATGACCCTCCTAAGGCCGCAAAAGGGCCTCCTAGACTCGCCTACGGTATCCAAGGAGCCGCCTTCACCTACCTAAGGCAGCAAAGTGACCGCCATGACCCGCCTTGACCCTCATAAGGCTGCCAGTAGGGTGCCTTGACCCGTCTAAAGCCACCAAGGGGCTGCAATGACCCTTCTAAGGCCTACAAGGGCCCGCCTTAACCACCTAGGGCCGCCAAGGGGCCGCCTTGACCCGCTTTGAACCGCCTAGGCCAACCTAAGGTAGCCAAGGGGCCGCCTTGACCTATCTAGGGCCGCTAAGCGGCCGCCATAACCCGCCTTGGGTCACCTTGACCATTATATTGTTGCAATAGGGTGCCTTGACCCATTTAGGGCCACTAAGAGGCTGCCATGACCCTCTTAGGGCCGCCTTAACCTCTTAGGGCCGCCAAGGGACCACCTTAACCTCTTAGGGCCACGAAGGGGCCGCCTTGACCCGTCTTGGACCGCTTTGACCCATTTTGAACCGCCTTGACCCGCCTTAGGCCACCCGAGCCCGCCTAAGGCAGCTAAGGAGCCATCATAAACCTCCTTGGGTCGCCAAGGGGCCTCCTAAGCCAGCCTAGGGTAGCCAAGTGGTCGCCTTGACCCGCCTCCTACCTCTTTTACCCTCATAGGGCCAGCAATAAGGTGCCTTGACCAATCTAGGGCCGCCAATAGAGCACCTTGACCCATCTAGGGCCGCCTTGACCCATTTAGGGCCACAAAGGGGATGCCATGACCCTTCTTGGGCCGCCTTGGACCGCTTTGACCTGCTTTGGAGCTCCTTAACCCGCTTTACGCCACCTTGACCCGCTTTGAGCCTCCTTCACCCACCTTGGACTGGCTTAACCCTCATGGGCTCGCCTAGGGCAGCCAAGGAGCCACCATGACCCTCCTTGGGCCACCAAGGGGCCTCCTAGGCTCGCTTAGGGTAGCCAAGGGGCCACCTTAACCCGCCAAGGGCTGCCTTGACCCTTCAAGACCCACCTAGGGCTGCCTTGACCCTCTTATGCCCTCCTAGGCTCGCCAAAGACCACTAAGGGGCCGCCGTGACTCACCATGTGGTCGTCATGACCCACCTAGACCAGTGTAGGGCCGTTTTGACCTGCCTTGAGCCGCCTTGATCCTCCTAGGCCTTCCCAGGCTCGCCTAGAGTAGCCAAGGGGTCGCCTTGTCCTGCCTTGTGCTTCCAAGCGGCAGCCTTGACCCCCTTGGGCCGTCTTGAACCGCCTTAACCCGCCTAGGCCCTCCTAAGCTCGCATAGGGTAGCCAAGGGGCCGCCTTGACCCATTTCGGACACCTTGGTAAGTCTTGGACCGCCTTGACCCATCTAGGGCCGCCAAAGGGCCTCCTACCTAGGCTCGTCTTGGGTAGCCAAAGGGCTACCTTGACCTACCAAAGGCTGCCAACCAAGCGTCTTAACCCTCATAGGGCCGACAATAGGGTGCCTTGACCTACCTAGTTCTTCCAAGCAGCCGCCTCACCCGCCTTAACCCACCATGGGCCGCCTTGACTCTCCTATGCCCTCCTAGGCTCGCCTAGGGTAGCAAATGGTTCGCCTTAACCTGCCTAAGGCCGCCAAGGGACCGCCTTGGGCCACCTTGGAACACGTTAGACCGCCTTGACCCACATTGGACCGACCTAGAACGCGTTGGACCGTTTTGACCTGCCTTGACCCTCCTGGGCCCGCCTAGGACAGCCAAAGAGTCACCATGACCCACCTGGGCCGCCAAGAGGCCTCCTAGGGTAGCCAAGGGGCCGCCAAGCGGCCGCCATGACCCGTTTTGACCCTCATAGTGCCACCAATAGGGTGTCTTGACCCATCTAGGGCCACCAAAGGGCTGCCACGACCTTCCTAGTGCTGCCAATGGGCTGTCTTAACCTCCTAGGGTCGCCAAGAGGCCGCCTTGACTTGTTTTGGACCACCTTGACCCACCTTGGGCCGCCTTAACACCCTTGGGCTCGCCTAGAGCAGCCAAGGAGCGGCATGACCCTCTTGGGGCCTCCTAGGCTCACCCATGACCCGCCATGACCCTCATATGGCTGCCAGTAGAGTGCCTTGACCCATTTAGGGCCACCAAAGGGCTGCCACGACCCTCCTAGTGCCACCAAAGGGCCGCCTTGACCTGCCTTGGGCCGCCTTAACCCCCCTGGGCTCGCCTAGGGCAGCCAAGGAGCGACATGACCTCCTGGGGCCTCCTAGGCTTGCCTAGGGTAGCCAAGGGGCCGCCTTGACCCTCATAGGGCCGCCAATAGGGTGCCTTGACCCTCTTAGGCCATTCTAAGCTCGCATAGGGTAGCCAAGGGGCCGCCTTGACCTGCCTAGGGTTGCCAATGGCTACCTTGGCATGCCTTGCACCGCCTTAGACCGTCTTGACCCGCCTTAACCCTCCTAGGCCCACCTAAGGCAGCCACATAGCCGCCATAACCATCTTGGGGCTACCAAATGGCCTCCTAGGCTCTCCAAGGGTAGCCAAGGGGCCGCTTTGACCTACCTAAGGCAGCCAAGGAGTTGTCTTAACCCTCATAGGGTCGCCAATTGGGTGCCTTGACCTGCCTTGGCACGTGTAGGGGCTGCCTTGACCCGCCTTAGCTCTCCATGGGCCGCCTTAACCCTCATAGGCCCTCTTATGCTCGCCAAGGGTAGCAAATGGGCCGCCTTGACCTGCCTAAGGCCGCCAAGGGGTCGCCTTGACCCGCCTTGGCACACGTTGGACTGCTGTGACCTGTGTTAGACCGTCTTGACCCGCCTTGGGCCACCTTAGCCCTCTTAGGCCCGCCTAGGGCAGCCAAAGAGCCGCTATGACCCTCCTGGGGTCGCCAAGGGGCCGCCATGACCTACCTAGGGCCACCAAACGGCCGACATGACCCGCCTTGACTCTCATAGGGTCGCCAATAAGGTGTCTTGACCCGTCTAAGGCCACCAAGGGACATCCTTAACCCCGCTAGGGCCTCTAAAGGGCCACGGTCACCCGTCTAAGGCCACCAAAGGGTTACCTTAACATTCCTTGACCCTCCTAAACCGTCCTAGGATCGCCTAGGGCCACCAAGGGGCCGCCATGACTTGCCAAAGGGTCGCCATGATCCTCCTAGGTCCGTGTAGGGCCGCCGTGACCCTCCTAAGGTTGCCAATGGCCGCCTTGACCCTCCTAGGGCCACCAAGTGGCTGCCTTGACCCCGCTAGGGCTGTCAAGGGGCCGTGTTCACCCGTCTACGACCACCAATGGGCCGTGGGAGATCGAGATCGGTCAAATGGGTCAGGGATGCCGAGAAATTTGCACACCTCCGGAGAGCAAGCCTTGACCTTCAGTTTTGATTCTGTGACGGAGAGAGCGGCGGTGGCCGCCATCAGAGACCCTCCTCTTATCCTATGAGCGCTAGCAACCGCCATCTTTGAATAAACCCCGAGTAAAACCCTACAACATATAATTTCAGAGCGGAAATGATTTTGGTTTATTTCCCACTTCTTATTTAAGCACTACTGGACTGGGCTGCTGAACTAGACACTGTAAAAGCTTTTTTTTTTTTTTGGTCTTCCTTTTACTTCGAAACAAAGTTTATACTGATACCGAGAAATTTTGAAACTTCTACCATGAACTGACTTCCACTAAATCAATATCATGTGTGCAAAAGGCAACCGGCAATAACATTTCTTCTCTCTTCTTCAAATGGACACAAATAAATCCTTTCCCATCTCGAAGTTGTATTAATGGACAATCAGTTTCAGTTTCATGAATACCAGGTTTATAACAAACAGGTGACAGACAACTTGGTGTCAGTTATGAGTAAAGCTCATTTCAACCGGAGCACTTTCCAAGCCAGCTGTTCTAAAGTACAAAATTTGTTCTGATGGCCAAAAGATTGATGAACCGATGATCACAATGCAGTGCAATAGTGTCTACATCTATATCCTCAGGAGTCGAATCCTACATCTAGTGCTTGTGTCTACTGTTTCTACTTCTATGATGCCTTTTCACATTGGTCTCATTATACGAGTAGGAAAGCTCATCCCTACTTCTTCTACTTCTATTTTGCCTCTCTGTCTCAGAATCTTCAGACGAATAAGAATGCCGGTGTCTGCTCCGCTGTCTTCTCTTGTCACTTGTACGGCGCCTGTCAGACTCAGAATCTTCAGATGAATAGGAATGCCGGTGTCTTCTCTGGTGTCTTCTCTTGTCACTTGGAAGGTGCCTGTCAGGCTCAGAATCTTCGGATGAATTAGCAGAACTGCCTCGGCTCATCTCCCTTCTATAACGCCTACTAATCTCAGAATCTTTATATGAATGAGATTGATTCTGTCTATTCTTTGTACTTCTATGATGTCTTTGATCACCATCCGAATCTTCAGATGAGTAAGAATGCTTCTGTCTGGTACCTCTTTGGTTCTTATCAGGCTCAGAATCACCAGATGAATTAGCGTCTCTGTCTCTGTTCTTGTCCATTCTGTACTGCCATCTATCCATGTCAGAATCATCATATGAATGTGAATGCCTCAGTCTGTTCTTTGTACTTCTGTGGTGTTTTTCATCATTCACATCCTTGGATGAATAAGATTCCCTGTGTTTATTTTTTGCTTTCTGTCTATCAATCTCTGGTGAGCTCGATTCAGAATGATTACGCTTCTTTTTCTTTTGCTTGGATACTTTCTTCTTTGACCTCCTCTTGTCATCCTCGCCAGAAGATAGACCGTCTTCTCCACTAATGGAAGGGGACTGCTTTGGTTTGTGCTTGGTCTTCTTTTTGGAATTCTTCTTGGGTTTGCTTGAGAAGTTGGCTAGCAACTCAGGGATGACATCCTCACCAAGAAATCCTAATAATGGATGGGGTTGGCAGTTATTTTGCATGAACGACAAAGACACAAGATATACATGTGTATTCCAGAATGAACTTAAATTCAAAAATAAATACCTCCATACTCATCAAATATATCCTCCTCGGCAACTATTTGTTGGTTGGGGTCATCTGGCCTAAACCCTCCACGAGGAGGACTAATTCCTGGTTTTTGCTTGAGTTCCCATTTCAGAGGCTGAAAAAGACGCAAAATAGGAGAAGAATTAGGTATAAGTTCCATAAGAGGGCACTATTTATAGTACATGGCACTATTTTTCAGAAAGTGCGCCTCAAACAGAGTAAACTGTAAAGAAGAAGGGTATTCAACTCCCAGACCACATGGGAGGAGGGTCAAGGTAGTCCCATAACGGGTAAAGGCGGCCCATTGGTGGCTATATATGGGTGAACGCGGCCCCTTGGTAGCCCTAGTCGGGTCAAGGCAGCCCTAGGCGAGCCTAGGAGGGTCAAGGTAGCCCTACACGGGCCTTGGCTTAACCCTCCTAGGCCCGCCAAGGGCAGCCAAAGAGCCGCTATGACCCTCCTGGGTCCATCAAGGGGCCTTCTAGGCTCACCTAGGGTAGCTAAGGGGTCGCCTTGACTCGCCTTGGGCCGCCTTTACCCTCATAGGGCTGCCAATAGGGTGCCTTGGCCCCTCTAGGGCCACTAAGGGGCTTCCATGACCCTCTAAGGAGCCGTCTTAACCTCCTAGGGCCGCCTTGACCCGTCCAAGGCAGCCTTGGCACGCCATGGGCTGCTTTTACGTGCCTAGGGCCGCCAAGAGGCTGACTTGACCTATCTAGGGCCACCTTGACCACGCCAAGGGGCCACGTTCACCCGTCTAAGGCCGCTAAGGGGCCATCTTAACCCACCAAGGGCTGCCCTGACCCTCTTAAGTCTTCCTAAGCTCGCCTAAGGCCACCAAGGGGCCGCCATGACTCGCCAAGGGGCTGTCATGACCCTCCTAGGCCAGTGTAGGGCCGCTTTGAACCTCCTTGGGCCGCCTTGATCCTCCTAGGCCCTCCTAGACTCATCTAGAGTATCCAACAAGCTGCCATGACCCGCCTTGACCCCCCTTGGGCCACCTTGCGCCTCCTAGGCTCGCCTAGGGTAGCCAAGGGGCCGCCTTAACTTACCTAAGGCAGCCAAAGGGTCGCCTTAACCCGCATTTGGCCACCTTGGCACGCTTTGGACTGACTTGACCCGCCTTGGACCGCCTTGACCAGCCTTAGGCCACCTTAACCCTCCAAGGCCCACCTAGGGCAGCTAAAGAGCTGCCACGACCCTCATGGGGCCGCCAAGGGGCCTCCTAGGCTCGCCTAGGGTAGCCAAGGGGCCGCCTTAACCTACATAGGGACGCCAAGGGGCCGCCTTGACCCACTTTGGGCCGCCTTGGACCGCCTTGACTCACCTTAACCAGCCTTAACCCTCCTGGGCCCGCATATGGCAGGCAAAGAGCCGCCATGACCCTCTTGGGGCCGCCAAAGGGCCTTATAGGCTCGCCTAAGGTAGCCAAGGGGATGCCTTAACCTACCTAGGGACGCCAAGCGACCGCTTTTACCCGCCTTTACCGTCATAGGGCCGCTAATCTGGTGCCTTGACCTGTCTAGTGCTTCCAAGCGGCCGCCTTGACCCCCTTAGGCCGCCTTAACCCGCCTTAACGCGCCTTGAACCTTCTAGGCTTGCCTAGGGTACCCAAGGGCTGCCTTAGACCGCTTTGACCACCCTTGGGCCGTCTTAACCTGACTTGGGCCGCCTTAACGCTCCTAGGCTCACATAGGGTAGCCAAAGGGACGCCTTGACCCGCCTTAACCATCATTGGGCTATAATAATGTGCCTTGACCAGTCTTGGGCTGCCAAGGGGCGGTCATGACCCTCCTAGGGCCGCCAATGGGCCGCCTTAACCTCTTAGGGCTGCCATGACCCTCCTAGGGCCTCGAATGGGCCGCCTTAACCTCCTAGGGCCGCTAAGGGGCCGTCATGACTCGCCTTGGACCACCTTAACGCTCTTTGGATAGCCTTAACCTGCCTTGGGCCACCAAGGAGCCGCCATGACCTACCTTGGGCCGTCAAGCAGGCACCTTGAGCCCCCTTAACCCTCATAGGGACGCCGATAAGGTGCCTTGACTCGTATAGGGACGCCAATAGGGCGCCTTGACCCGGCTAAGGTCGCCAAGGGGCCTCTTAGGCTCGCCTAAGGTAGCAAAGGGGCCGCATTGACCTACCTAGGGCTGCCACGCGGCCGCTTTGATCCACCTTGACTGTCATAGGGCCGCCAATAATGTGCCTTGACCTGCCTAGTGCTTCCGAGCGGCCGCCTTGACCCGCCTTGGGCCGTCTTGACCCACCATAACCCGCTTTGGGCCGCCTTGACCCTCTTAGGATTGCATAAGGTAGCCAAGGGGCCGCCTTGACCTGTCGAGGGCCCCCAAGGGCTCGCCTTGACCTGCCTAGGGTAGCCAAGGGCTCGCCTTGACCCACCTTAGGCCGCCTTAATCCGTCTTAGACCGCCTTGACCCGCCTAAGTCCGCCTTAGCCCTCCTGAGCCCCTCGAGGGCAGCCAAAGAGCCGCCATGATCCTCCTGGGGCCTCCTAGGGTAGCCAAGCGGCCGCTATGACCCGTCTTGACCATCATAGGGCTGCCAATATGGTGCCTTGACCTGTTTAGGGCCACTAAGGGGCTGCATGACCCTCCTAGGGCAGCAAAGGGGCCGCCTTAACTCGCTTTAGACCGCCTTGACTCGCCAGGGCCAGCCTAGGGTAGCCAAGGAGCTGCCATATCCCTCCTGGGGCCGCAAAGGAGGCCTCACAAGCTCGCCTAAGGTAGCCAAGCGGCCGCCTTGGCCTACCTAGGGCCGCCACGCGGCCGCTTTGATCCACCTTGATTGTCATAGGGCCGCCAATAATGTGCCTTGACCTGCCTAGTGCTTCTGAGAGGCCGCATTGACCCGCCTTGGGCCGTCTTGACCCACCATAACCCGCTTTGGGCTGCCTTGACCCTCTTAGGCTTGCATAAGGTAGCCATGGGGCCGCCTTGACCTGCCTAGGGCCCCCAAGGGCTCGCCTTGACCTGCCTAGGATCACCAAGGGCTCGCCTTGACCCGCCTTGGGCCGCCTTAATCCATCTTAGACCGCCTTGACCGGCCTAAGTTCGCCTTAGACCTCCTGAGCCACTCGAGGGCAGCCAAAGAACCGCCATGATCCTCCTGGGGCCGCCAAGGGGCCTCCTAGGGTAGCCAAGAGGCCGTCATGACCCGCCTTGACCATCATAGGGCTGCCAATAGGGTGCCTTGACCTGTCTAGGGCCACTAAGGGGCTGCATGACCCTCCTAGGGCAGCAAAGGGGCCACCTTAACCCGCTTTGGACCGCCTTGACTCGCCTGGGCCAGCCTAGGGTAGCCAAGGAGCTGCCATAACCCTCCTGGGGCCGCCAAGGAGGCCTCATAAGCTCGCCTAAGGTAGCCAAGGTGCCGCCTTGACCTACCTAGGGCCGCCTTTACCCGCCTTGGGCCGCTTTAACCCTCATAGGGCCGACAATAAGGTGCCTTGACCCTTCTAGGGTTGCCAATAGGGCGCCTTGACCCATTTTAGGCCGCCAAGGGGCCACCTTGACCTATCTAAGGCCGCCAATAGTTGCCTTGACCCGTCTAGGGCCATAAAAGGGCTGCCATGACCCTCCTAGGGCCGCCAAGGGACCGCCCTGACCTGCCTTGGGCCGCCTTGGACCGCCTTGACCCTTTTTGGACCACCTTGACCCGCCTTAGGCTGCCTTAACCTGCCTTAGACCACCTTAACCCTCCTGAGCTCGCCTAAGACAGCTAAGGAGCCATCATGACCCTCCTAGGGCCGCCAATGGGCCGCCTTGTCCTGCCTAGGACCTCCAAGGAGTCGCCTTGACCCGCCTTGGACCGCCTTAACTTGCCATGGACTGGCTTAACCCTCCTACACCCGCCTAGGGCAGATAAATAGCCGCCATGACCCTACTAGGGTCGCCAAGGGGCCTTCTAGGCTTGCCTAGGTTAGCCATGACCTACTTAGGGCCGCCAAACCCACGATGACCCGCCTTAACCGTCATAGGGCCGCTAATAGGGTACCTTGACCCATCTAGGGCCACCAAGGGATTACCATGACCCTCTTAGGGCCGCCAAGGGGCCACGTTAACCTCCTAGGGCAGCCAAGGGGCCGCCTTGACCAGTCTTGGCATGCCTTAGACCGCCTTGACCCGCCTTGGATCGTTTGGACCCGCCTTAGGCTGCTTTAATCCGCCTTGGGCCGCCTTAACCCTCCTGGGCTTGCCTAGGGCAGCCAAGGAGCGGCATGACCCTCCAGGGGCCACCATGAAGCCTCATAGGCACACCTAGGGTAGGCAAGGGGCCACCTTGACCTACCTAGGGCCTCCAAGTGGCAGCCTTGACCCTCTCTGGGCCGTCTTGACCGTCCTAGGGCCGCCAATAAGGTGCCTTGACCTGCCTAGTGCTTCCAAGCGACCGCGTTGACCCGTCTTAACCAGCCTTGACCCTCCTAGGCCCTCCTAGGCTCACCTAGGGTAGCAAAGCGGTCATCTTAACCTGCCTAGGGCCGCCAAGGGGCCGCCTTGAGCCACCTTGGCACGTCTTAGACCGCTTTGGCCCCCTTGGGCCGCCTTAATGCTCCTGGGCTCGCCTAGGGTAGCCAAGGAGACGCCATGACCCTCCTAGGGCCGCAAAGAGGCCTCCTAGGCTTGCCTAGGGCAGCTAAGGAGCCGCCATGACCCTCCTGGTGATAAGACGTATTTGCACACGCATCAATTAACCCTGTCAACAAATCAATCGTAGTATAAAGCAAGCAGGGATCATTCTAAACCGGGGATCCAACTACAGGGTAGATCCATCTAATCTAATATAAGTGCCGAAATAAGCATATAGGTTTAAAAGTTTGATGATTTTGGAATAAACATTGAAAATAAATCCTAAATTACTTCTATACATATATACATGTGATCAACCAACAATCATGCAAACTCAACCAAACAACCATGCAAGAATAAAGAAGACGATTTCTAATCTCATTTAAGTCTACACCGTGAGCAAATATACAACCTAAATTTGATATGCACATAAGTTCCTACGTGGTTCCTATGACATAGACCAACTTAGAATTAGACTACGGGTTTCATTCAACATTGCGACACAACAAGCTCGGCTACGTGCTCTACTTATAGGTCACACACATAAACTAATCATGCAATTACGTATCACATAAAGAATCGATGTGTTTAAGTACTAGTCCTAAATCAAACATAGGCAGAAAATCGGTGAAATAACAAAGACAATGCAACTTATCAACTACGTGTATCAAAGTCGAACTTTGGATGATTAACACATGCAATATCAACTACTTGTATCAACTACACATGATAATGGAAGAATGCACCGAAAATCTTAAAGTATAAAGACATAAAACTCACGGCATAAAACCTAAAATCAAGGATTAAAAATTGAAAACTTTGAATTCAAAACATAGTTCAAAAGTGTTTCTATCTCATAGACAAGAATCAAAACATACTTAAGCAAAAACCTAAAACAACATAAACAAGAACAAACACATAGCAATCCGAAAATAGAAGATGGAATACACTCTCAAAATATCTCTACGTGTTCTATTCTTTGAGTGCGCGGAGTCCTAGGCTACGTGCTTTGGATGAGTGCTGAAGGTGGGATCGGATTGTGGTGTTTGGAGGTTGATGGAGTTTTGGCAAAGGCTTTGGTGTTATTTGCACGGGTTGATGATGATTATTGCTGCCATGTTGTGCCCTATTTATAGAGTAACTTCAAGAATTCCTCAAGCACAAGGAATCCTAATGAATCGGCAAAACCAAGTCCAAGTTGGATTTAATTTCTTCTCTTGTTCTTCAAGTAATCCTCATGCATTAAGGAATGACAAAACCATCTTGAACTTGGAAAAATCTTCTCTATTGGCCGCACGGTTTCTCTCCTTGGTGACTTGGGAAATCTTCACGGCATCTCCATACATATCTCGGATTGTACTTCTCCTAGCTCAAGCAGGAATTCCTAGCTACCGGCCACCTTTCCCTCATGAGTCAGGAAAACATTTTCCTAGTCAACACGGGTTTAGACTTTCCTGAAATAGAAATCAGAAAATTAGAAACTAGGAAAGAGGAAAGATGGAATCCTGATCACGAAAGGAATCCTGAGTAAATAAGGATTTCCAACACTTAGCACAATTTCAACACCAAATTCTTCAATTCCGAAAATACTATGTAATTTAACACTAAAACCTACATATTTCAACATTAAGCAATTATTCTACACTAAACACAAATATAAAGCTAAAACAACTAAATAGGAGTTAACAAAGAGTAAATAAAGGGTATAAACATATTAAGAACGTCACACTTTATGCTCCTATCAACAACCCCACACTTAACCTTTGCTAGTCCCTTAGCAAACCACTAAAACAAAAACAACAAAACTAATATCGAAAATACGAAAATGACTCAATCTAATGCCTTCAACGAAAATTGTCATCCTTCTTTGTCAACAAATACTTCAAAGCCACATGGTCAGTGTAAACAATAACTTTAGATTGAAGTAAGTAAGAACAAAACTTATCTAAAGCAAAGATCACGGCAAGAAGTTCTTTCTTGGTGGTGGTGTAGTTCTGTTGCGCATCATTGAGCGTCCGAGAGGCATAATAGATGGCATACGGCTGCTTGTCTCTTCTCTGTCCGAGCACAGCCCCCACGGCAAAGTCTGAGGCGTCACACATCAACTCGAATGGCAAGGTCCAATCTGGTGGCGCCATGATCGGTGCCGATGTCAACATGGTCTTCAACCGCTCAAAAGCTTCCTTGCATTCGGCATCAAAGTGGAAGGACACATCTTTTTGCAACAAAGAACTCAAGGGTCGAACTATCTTAGAGAAATCTTTGATAAATCGACGATAAAAACCTGCATGTCCAAGAAAGCTTCGAACATCCCTCACACTTGTGGGGATGGGTAAGTGACGCACAAGATCTATCTTAGATTTATCAACTTTAATACCCCTAGAACTAACAATGTGGCCGAGCACTATACCCTGATTAACCATGAAGTGACATTTTTCCCAATTAAGCACAAGATTAGTTTCCTCACATCTCCTAAGCACAAATTCTACATTTTCTAAACATGCATCGAAATCCTCACCATAAACAGAAAAATCATCCATAAAGACTTCAATCTTAGAACCTATGAATTCAGAAAATATGTGGTACATGCATCTTTGAAACGTACCTGGAGCATTGCACAAGCCAAAAGGCATGCGGCGGTAGGCAAAAGTGCCAAAGGGACATGTGAACGTTGTCTTCTCTTGATCCTCTTCCGCAACACTTATTTGATTGTAACCACTATAACCGTCAAGAAAACAATAGAAGGAATGACCGGCTAACCTCTCAAGCATTTGATCAATGAATGGCAATGGCATGTGATCCTTCCTTGTTGTTGCATTGAGCCTCCTATAATCGATACACACTCGGTGGCCGGTTACGGTCCTTTGCGGCACAAGCTCGTTTTCATCATTCTTCACCACCGTGATTCCGCTCTTCTTTGGCACAACTTGAACCGGTGAAATCCACCTTGAATCCGAAATTGGGTAGATGACTCCACAATCGAGCAACGTTGTCACCTCATCCTTCACAACTTGCATCATAGGTGGATGAAGACGTCGTTGACCCTCCTTGGTCGGTTTTGCTCCATCTTCAAGCAAAATGTGGTGAACACACATTGTAGGGCTAATTCCCTTGATGTCGGCTAAGGTCCAACCTATGGCCGTCTTGTGTCTCTTCAAAACTTTGATCAATCTCTCCTCTTGCGCCTTCTCTAGTGATGATGATATGATAACTGGCAACGTTTCATTCTCTCCCAAGGATACATACTTCAAATGTTCCGGAAGAACTTTGAGATCTAATTTTGGGGCTTGGACAATGGAAGGAAGCTTGGACAATGGAAGGAAGAAACTTGTTAGATGGAAAGAGAATTGGACTAGGGGAGGAGTAGCATACCTCGGCAGCCACCTCAAGGGACTGCACGGTTTCAAGCAAGGGTAGAGGTACGGCATCTTGAGCTAAGGTGATTTTGTTCCCCATGGCATCAAATCTGATTCCTTTTTCCAAGGTGATTGCCAAGGTGTCTTGAGCTATTGTCTCCACATATTCATCTGCAAGAGCATCCACAACATCAATAGAAAAGGAATCTCGAAAAAGTTCAGGAAGTGGATACCTCATTGCATCAAAAATATTGTAACTAATGATGTCTCCATCTATTTTGAAAGTTAGTTCCCCTGAGTAGACATCAATTTTGGTCCTTGCGGTTCTCATGAATGGCCTTCCCAACAAAATGGGAATTTCTTTGTCATCTGCATTCGCCGGTTCCATGTCAATGACATAGAAATCTGCAGGAAATGTTAAACTTGCAACCTGCACTAAAACATCCTCAACATATCCCAAAGGGATCTTGTTGGAGCGGTCAGCCAATCTAATGATAATGTTATCCTTTTTCAATTCACCTAGACCTAAGTCCGCATAAAGATAAGAAGGCATAACATTTATCGAAGCACCTAAATCTAACATGATCTTATCAAAACTATGAGTACCAATGGTGCATGGAATCGAAAAACTCCCTGGATCCTTGAGCTTAGGTGGTAGTTTCCTTTGGAAAACCGCAGAGATGGTTTCATTCATTACCGCTACATCCTTCTCTCATGGCAGCCTCTTGTTGGTGCACAACTCTTTCAAGAATTTCGCATACTTTGGATTTTGTTGAATGCACTCAAGCAATGGCATGTTTACTTCCACCTTCTTGAATAATTCAATCATTGCATGATCAGCTTCATCATGCTTTGATTTAGCAAACATGTTGGGAAAAGGGGCACGAGTATGGACATTAGTAGAAACTAAACCATTAGAGCTAGAAGACTTACCTTTCTCAAGCACGGCTTGAGTGGATTTCGGATCAGCAGGGACTGCAAGAGGCACGGCCTCTTGCACCTTCTTCTTCTCGGCTGGAACTGCCACTTCTCTCTCGGACCGAGGCACGGCCTCCTTGTTCGGCTGCTTCTCGGCATAAACCTCTTCAATATCTTCATCATCTTGCAGCAATATGCTCTCGGCCCCACCTTCCTTAGAAGGCTCCGACTTCTTCAACAAAGGCTCCTCAAAAACTCGACCACTCCTAGTTGCAACGATCTTGAATTGTCCGGCATTCGGGTTTGGCAAGGTTTGGCCCGGCAACTTACCACTTTCATGGATTTTACCCATGAAATCGATAACTTGCCCCATCTGCTTCTTGAGCTCTGCGATCTCTTTAGAATTAGCATGTTGACCTGTCACTAAAGCTTGAGTTGCAGATGTTAACTTATGTTGCCCTTGAGCAAGGGACTTCAAGATTTCATCATAATTAGGAGTAGAAGAACTAGCATTATTATTTGAACCTTGAACATTGGCATTATTAGGCATAAAATTAGAAGAGTTAGGGACAAAACCTTGAGGTACCTGAGGCCTCATAAACAAACCTGAAGGACGAGGTCCTTGACCTTGAGTATTGGCCGGTTGAGCATTGTTGTTACTCCACCGAAAATTCGGATGATCTCTAATTCCAGGATTGTAGGTGTTCGAATATGGATCATAACGTTGCCTCTGTTGTCCCATAAAGTTCAACTCCTCCTCACTCATAGCACCATTGGGACATGAATCTGTAGAGTGATCTGAAAGTGAGCATATTCCACAAGCTTGGTTGCCAAGGTTCGAACCATTGAAAGCCTTGACCAAGACATCGAGCTTCCTATCCAACGTGATCATTTGATTTCGAGCTTCCATGTCATAGACACCACCACGGCCCCCTGCCGACTTCCTTGAGGTCTTGGTGCTGAATTGACGATTGTTATCCGCCAAGTCCTCAATCAAGTTATATGCTTGCCGTCCGGTTTTGTTCATAAACGTGCATCCACATGCAGAGTCTACCATACCCTTGTTGGTGTTGTCAAGTCCCTCATAAAAAGCTTGAACTAACTCGTCTAAAGAAATTCCATGATGAAGGCACTTTCTCTGAAGTTCCTGAAACTCTTCCCATGCCTCATAGAGAGTGTCACCATCCTTTTGAGTGAAGTTCTGAATCTCCCTCCTTAGCTTCTTCGTGAGTTGCGCAGGGAAGTACTGTTTCAAGAACTTCGAGGTCATCTCATTCCAATTGGTGATGATTCCTGCAGGTAAAGAATACAACCAACGTTTAGCATCATCCTTAAGAGTAAAAGGAAATAAAAGCAACTTTAGGCCTTCGGGAGTAAGATGATTGATTGATTGCAATCTGCAGATATCGAGAAACTCTCTAAGGTGAACATTATGGTCCTCCATTGGAGAACCTGAGTACTTAGACAATTGCCCAAGTAACTGGACCGGTATGGAGAAGTTGGCTTCATTAAGCACAGTGAAAGCAATGCATGAAGGTGATTCCGGGGCTGTGGGAATAAAAGCATATTTGAGTGATGAGTCATTCATGTTGATGGCGGACTTGTCCTCCTCACAATCAGATTCGGATGAAGATGAAGTCTCGGAATGGATCCGAAATGGAGGAGGATCTAGCTCTTCAAATTCCAAAGGTCCAACTGTGCTACTTGATACTTCTTTTGCTTCTTTCTTTGTTGTTTCCAAGCACGGTCAATCTCCGGATTCAATGGAACAAGAGCTCCTTGTGAAAATGATCGAGTGAGTTGAGGCTGCATGCACGTCTAGCACCTGAAAAACCAATCGGCCAAGATCAAGTTAGAATGCATGAGAATAAAATGAAATCAAAAGCAATAAACTAAATTAAGCAAAGAAAAACAAAACAAAGGAAAACAAAAGAAATTCAAAAATCAAGAGATAAATTTCAAAACAAATGAAATACAAAATCATACATGGCACCAATCTTTAAGATTACAAAGTCATACAAGCTTATTTTCGAGTTGCTACTAAAACACTTAAATAAATAATGATTCTAGATGGTAAGACACGGTGGACATGCGGCCTGGATATTGATGTTTCGATCACAAGCTTGAAACATTGTTTCTAAAGGTCAATAGCTCAATCCAGAGATAGTGAACATGGTAGGACTCGTTTAGTGAGCAATGAGAACTCTATCACCGAGATGTATGTTTTCAAGGCTCTTGAGATCCAATGTTGGTCCCATGCACCAGAGTAATAGAAGGAGCGTACCAATGTACTCAGCTAGCAACAAACTTATGAACCAAACATGACTCCAAGTGTTAATAAAAGCCGCCCACAACCTCATGCAAACCCGAGGGTAAACAAGAAGGGTTAAGGCTAGAATTAACAAAAGGGATCCTACCTATTCCTGTGCAATACAACCTACAACATTTTTCATACAAGTATTAAAGTAGAAAGACAAAAATAAAACACAATTACATAATATACAAATTTATGGTTTTAAATTTACAAATATAAACATATAGACATATATACAATGCAAATTTTGACAATTAAAAAGATCGAGGATCCCGAAGGATCCCCAGCAACGGCGCCATTTGATAAGACGTATTTGCACACGCATCAATTAACCCTGTCAACAAATCAATCGTAGTATAAAGCAAGCAGGGATCGTTCTAAACCGGGGATCCAACTACAGGGTAGATCCATCTAATCTAATATAAGTGACGAAATAAGCATATAGGTTTAAAAGTTTGATGATTTTGGAATAAACATTGAAAATAAATCCTAAATTACTTCTATACATATATACATGTGATCAACCAACAATCATGCAAACTCAACCAAACAACCATGTAAGAATAAAGAAGACGATTTCTAATGATCTCATTTAAGTCTACACCGTGAGCAAATATACAACCTAAATTTGATATGCATATAAGTTCCTACGTGGTTCCTATGACATAGACCAACTTAGAATTAGACTACGAGTTTCATTCAACATCGCGACATAACAAGCTCGGCTATGTGCTCTACTTATAGGTCACACACATAAACTAATCATGCAATTACGTATCACATAAAGAATCGATGTGTTTAAGTACTAGTCCTAAATCAAACATAGGCAAAAAATCAGTGAAATAACAAAGACAATACAACTTATCAACTACGTGTATCAAAGTCGAACTTTGGATGATTAACACATGCAATATCAACTACTTGTATCAACTACACATGATAATGGAAGAATGCACCGAAAATCTTAAAGTATAAAGACATAAAACTCACGGCATAAAACCTAAAATCATGGACTAAAAATTGAAAACTTTGAATTCAAAACATAGTTCAAAAGTGTTTATATCTCATAGACAAGAATCAAAACATACTTAAGCAAAAACCAAAAACAAAATAAACAAGAACAAACACCTAGCAATCCGAAAATAGAAGATAGAATACACTCTCAAAATATCCCTACATGTTCTATTCTTTGAGTGCGCGGAGTCCTAGGCTACGTGCTTTGGACGAGTGCTGAAGGTGGGATCGGATTGTGGTGTTTGGAGGTTGATGGAGTTTTGGCAAAGGCTTTGGTGTTATTTGCACGGGTTTATGATGATTATTGTTGCCATGCCGTGCCCTATTTATAGAGTAACTTCAAGAATTCCTCAAGCACAAGGAATCCTAATGAATCGGCAAAACCAAGTCCAAGTTGGATTTAATTTCTTCTCTTGTTCTTCAAGTAATCCTCATGCATTAAGGAATGACAAAACCATCTTGAACTTGGAAAAATCTTCTCTCTTGGCCGCACGGTTTCTCTCCTTGGTGACTTGGGAAATCTTCACGGCATCTCCACACATATCTCGGATTGTACTTCTCCTAGCTCAAGCAGGAATTCCTAGCTGCCGGCCACCTTTCCCTCATGAGTCAGGAAAACATTTTCCTAGTCAACACGGGTTTAGACTTTCCTGAAATTGAAATAAGAAAATTAGAAACTAGGAAAGAGGAAAGATGGAATCCTGATCAAGAAAGGAATCCTGAGTAAACAAGGATTTCCAACACTTAGCACAATTTCAACACCAAATTCTTCAATTCCGAAAATACTATGTAATTTAACACTAAAACCTACATATTTCTACATTAAGCAATTATTCTACACTAAACACAAATATAAAGCTAAAACAACTAAATAGAAGTTAACAAAGGGTAAATAAAGGGTATAAACATATTAAGAACGTCACACTTTGTGCTCCTATCACCTAGGGCCGCAAAAAGGCCTCCTAAGACCGCCTAGGGTAAGCAAAGGGGCCGCCTTGACCTACCTAAGGCAACAAAGCGGCCGCCATGACCTGCCTTGACCCTCATAGGGTTGCCAATAGGGTGCCTTAACCTGTCTAGGGCCACCAAAGGGCTGTCTTGACCCTCCTAGGGCTGTCAATGGGCCGCCTTAACCACCTAGGGCCGCCATGGGGCCACCTTGAACCGCCTTTGACCCCCTTGACCCGCTTTGGACCGCTATAACCCGCTTGGGCCAGCTTAAGGTAGCTAAGGGGCCTCTTAGGCTCGTATAAGGTAGCCAACGGGCCGCCTTAACGTACCTAGGACCACTAAACAGCCGCCATGACCCGCCTTGGGTCGCCTTGACCATCATAGGGCTGCCAATAGGGTGCCTTAACCCGTTTAGGGCCACTAAGGGGCTGCCATGACCCTCCTTGGGCTGCCAAGGGGCTGCCTTAACCTGTCTAAACCCACCTTGGACCGTTTTGACCCCGTTTTGAACCGCCTTGACCCGCTTTAGGCCATCTGGGCCTTCCTAGGGTAACTAAGGAGCCACCATAACCTTCTTTGGGCCGTAAAGGGGCATCCTAAGCTCGCCTAGGGTAGCCAAGAGGCCGCCTTGACCTACCTAGGGCCGTGAAACAGTCGCCTTGACCCGTCTCGTGCCTCCTTAACCCTCATAGGGCCGGTAATAAGGTGCCTTGACCAATCTTGGGCCGCCAAAGGGCGTCCTAGGCACGCTTAGGGTAGCCAAAGGGTTGCCTTGACCTACTTAGGGCAGCCAAGCGGCCACCATGACCTGCTTTGGGTCGCCTTGACCCTTATAGGGTCGCTAATAGGGTGCCTTGACCTGTCTAGGGCCACCAAAGGGCTGCCATGACCCTCCTAGGGACTCCAAGGGGCCGCCTTATCCTCCTAGGGTCGTTAAAGGGCCGCTATGACTCGCCTTGGGACGTCTTGACCCTCTTTGGACCGCCTTGGGCCTCCAAGGAGCCATCATGACCCTCTTGGAGACGCCAAGGGGTAGCAAAGGGGCCACCATGACCTACCTTAGGCCGTGAAGCGGCCGCCTTAACCCGCCTTGGGCCCCCTTGACCCTCATAGAGCCGCTAATAAGGTGCCTCGACCTATCTAGGGCCGTCAAGGAGCCGGCTTAACCCTCTTGGGCCGGTATAGAACAGCGAAGGAGCCGTCATAACCTTCTTGGGGCCGTCAAGGGGCTTCCTAGACTCGCCTAAGGTAGCTAAGGGGGCTCATTAACCTACATAGGGCCGCTAAGCGGTCGCTTTGACCCGCCTTGACCGTTATAGGGCCGCCAATAATGTGCCTTGACCTGCCTAGTGCTTCCGAGCGGCCGCCTTGACCCCATTTAGGCCGCTTTGACCCTTCGAGGCCCTCCTAGGCTTGCCTAGGGTAACCCAGGGGCCGCCTTGATCTGCCTAGGGCCATCAAGGGGCCGCCTTGGCACGCCTTGGATCGCTTTGACCCGCTTTCGGCCGCCTTAACGCTCGTGGGGCCGCCTAGTGCAGCCAAGAGCCGCCATGACCCTCTTAGGGCCGCGAAGGGGCCTCTTAGGGTCGCCTAGGGTAGCCAAGGGGCCGTCTTGACCTACCTTGGGCCGCCAAGCGGCCGCCTTGAACCTCTTTGGGCTGCCTTGACCGTCATAGGGCCGCCAATAAGGTGCCTTGACCTTCCTAGTGCTTCAAAGCGTTCGCCTTGACCCGCCTTAACCCGCTTTGACCCTCTTGGCTAGTCTAGGGCCACCAAAGGGCTTCCATGACCCTCTTAGGGCTGCCAAGGGGCCGTCTTGGGCCGCCTTGGACAGCCTTGACCAGCTTTGGACTGCCTTGACCCGCCTTGGCCTAGGGTAACCAAGGGGCCGCCTTGATCTGCCTAGGGCCACCATGGGGCCACCTTGGCACGGCTTGGACCGCTTTGACCCACTTTCGGCCGCCTTAACGCTCGTAGGGCCGCCTAGTGCAGCCAAGAGCCGACATGACCCTCTTAGGGCTGCAAAGGGGCCTCCTAGGGTCGCCTTCTTGACCTACCTAGGGCCGCCAAGCGGCCGCCTTGAACCTCTTTGCGCTGCCTTGACCGTCATAGGGCCGCCAATAAGGTGCCTTGACCTTCCTGGTGCTTCCAAGCGTTCGCCTTGACCCGCCTTAACCCGTTTTGACCCTCTTGGCTCGTCTAGGGCCACCAAAGGGCTACCATGACCCTCTTAGGGCTGCAAGGGGCCGCCTTGACCCGTCTTGGGCCGCCTTGGACAGCCTTGACCAGCTTTGGACTGCCTTGACCCACCTTGGCCGCCTTAACCCACTTGGGCCCGCCTAGGGCAGCCAAGGAGCCGTTATTATGACTTATCTCGGCGTGTTAAGAAGTCGCCTTGACCCACCATGGGCCACCTTAACACTCATAGGACAGCCAATAAGGTACCTTGACCCATCTTGGGCCGCCAAAAAGGCGCCTTGACCCATCTAGAGATGCCAAGGGGCCGCCTTGACCCGCCTTGGACCTCCTTGACCCCCTTTGGGCCGCCTTGGGCCACCTTGCCCCTCCTAGGCTCGCCTAGGGTAGCCAAGGGGCCGCCTTAACTTACTTAGGGCAGCCAAAGGGTCGCCTTAACCCGTATTTGGCCACCTTGGCATGCTTTGGACCGCCTTGGCCCGCCTTTGACCGCCTTGACCAGCCTTAGGCCACCTTAACCCTCCAAGGCCCACCAGAGCAGCCAAAGAGCTGCCACAACCCTCCTGGGGCTACCAATGGGCCTTCTAGGCTCGCCTAGGGTACCCAAGGGGCCGCCTTAACCTACATAGGGACGCCAAAGGGCCGGCTTGACCCACTTTGGGCGGCCTTGGCACGCCTTGGACCGCCTTGACTCGCCTTAACCAGCCTTAACCCTCCTGGGCCCGCATATGGCAGGCAAAGAGCCGCCATGACCCACTTGGGGCCACCAAGGGGCCTCATAGGCTTGCCTAAGGTAGCCAAGGGGCCGCGTTAACCTACCTAGGGACGCCAAGCGGCCGCTTTTACCCTCCTTTACCGTCATAGGGCCGCTAATCTGGTGCCTTGACCTGTCTAGTACTTCCAAGCGGCCGCCTTGACCCGCCTTAACGCGCCTTGACCCTTCTAGGCTTGCCTAGGGTAGCCAAGGGCCACCTTAGACCGCTTTGACCACCCTTGGGCCGCCTTAACGCTCCTAGGCTCACATAGGGTAGCCAAAGGGCCGCCTTAACCCGCCTTAACCATCATAGGGCTGCAATAATGTGCCTTGACCAGTCTTGGGCCGCCAAGGGGCTGTCATGACCCTCCTAGGGCCGCCAAAGGGCCGCCTTAACCTCTTAGGGCTGCCATGACCCTCCTAGGGCCTCGAAGGGGCCGCCTTAACCTCCTAGGGCCGCTAATGGGCCGTCATGACTCGCCTTTGACCACCTTAACCCTCTTTGGACAGCCTTAACCTGCCTTGGGCCACCAAGGAGCCTTCATGACCCTCCTGGAGCCACCAAGGGGTAGTAAAGGGGCCGTCATGACCTACCTTGGGCCGTCAAGCGGGCACCTTGACCTGCCTTGAGCCCCTTTAACCCACATAGGGACGCCGATAAGGTGCCTTGACTCGTATAGGGCCGCCAATAGGGCGCCTTGACCCATCTAGGGCCGCCTTGACCCGGCTAAGGTCGCCAAGGGGCCTCTTAGGCTCGCCTAAGGTAGCCAAGGGGCCGCATTGACCTACCTAGGGCCGCCACGCAGCCGCTTTGATCCACCTTGACTGTCATAGGGCCACCAATAATGTGCCTTGACCTGCCTAGTTCTTCCGAGCGGCCGCCTTGACCCGCCTTGGGCCGTCTTGACCCACCATAACCCGCTTTGGGCCGCCTTGAGCCTCTTAGGCTCGTATAAGGTAGCCAAGGGGTCGCCTTGACCTGCCTAGGGCCCCTAAGGGCTCGTCTTGACCTGCCTAGGGTCGCCAAGGGCTCGCCTTGACCTGCCTTGGGCCGCCTTAATCCGTCTTGGACCGCCTTGACCCGCCTAAGTCCGCCTTAGCCCTCCTGAGCCCCTCGAGGGCAGCCAAAGAGCCACCATGATCCTCCTAGGGCCGCCAATGGGCCTCCTAGGGTAGCCAAGCGGCCGCCATGACCCGCCTTGACCATCATAGGGCTGCCAATAGGGTGCCTTGACCTGTCTAGGGCCACTAAGGGGCTGCATGACCCTCCTAGGGCAGCAAAGGGGCCGCCTTAACCCGCTTTGGACCGCCTTGACTCGCCTGGGCCAGCCTAGGGTAGCCAAGGAGCTGCCATAGCCCTCATGGGGCCGCCAAGGAGGCCTCATAAGCTCACCTAAGGTAGCCAAGGGGCCGCCTTGACGTACCTAGGGCCGCTAAGCGACCGCCTTTACCCGCCTTGGGCCGCCTTAACCCTCATAAGGCCGACAATAAGGTGCCTTGACCCTTCTAGGGTTGCCAATAGTTGCCTTGACCCGTCTAGGGCCATAAAGGGGCAGCCATGACCCTCCTAGGGCCGCCAAGGGACCGCCCTGACCTGCCTTGGGCCGCCTTGGACCGCCTTGACCCTTTTTGGACTGCCTTGACCCGCCTTAACCTGCCTTGGACCACCTTAACTTGCCTTGGATCGTTTTGACCCGCCTTATGCTACTTTAATCCGCCTTGGGCCGCCTTAACCCTCCTGGGCTTGCCTAGGGCAGCCAAGGAGCGGCATGACCCTCCAGGGGCCGCCAAGAAGCCTCATAGGCACACCTAGGGTCGGCAAGGGGCTGCCTTGACCTACCTAGGGCCTCCAAGCGGCAGCCTTGACCCTCTCTGGGCCGTCTTGACCGTCCTAGGGCCGCCAATAAGGTGCCTTGACCTGCCTAGTGCTTCCAAGCGACCGCATTAACCGGTCTTAACCCGCCTTGACCCTCCTAGGCTCACCTAGGGTAGCAAAGGGGTCGTCTTAACCTGCCTAGGGCCGCCAAGGGGCCGCCTTGAGCCACCTTGGCACGCCTTAGACCGCTTTGACCCCCTTGGGCCGCCTTAACGCTCCTGGGCTCACCTAGGGTAGCCAAGGAGATGCCATGACCCTCCTAGGGCCGCAAAGAGGCCTCCTAGGCTTGCCTAGGGCAGCTAAGGATCCGCCATGACCCACCTGGGGCCGCAAAAAGGCCTCCTAAGACCGCCTAGGGTATGCAAAAGGGCCGCCATGACCTGCCTTGACCCTCATAGGGTTGCCAATTGGGTGCCTTAACCTGTCTAGGGCCACCAAAGGGCTGTCTTGACCCTCCTAGGGCTATCAATGGGCCGCCTGAACCACCTAGGGCCGCCAAGAGGCCACCTTGAGCTGCCTTAGACCCCTTTGACCCGCTTTAGACCGCCTTAACCCGCTTGGGCCAGCTTAAGGTAGCTAAGGGGCCTCTTAGGCTCGTCTAAGGTAGCCAAGGGGCTGCCTTAACGTGCCTAGGACCACTAAACGGCAGCCATGACCCGCCTTGGGTCGCCTTGACCATCATAGGGCTGCCAATAGGGTGCCTTAACCTGTTTAGGGCCACTAAGGGGCTGCCATGACCCTCCTTGGGCTGCCAAGGGGTTGCCTTAACCAGTCTAAACCCACCTTGGACCGTTTTGACCCCGTTTTGAACCGCCTTGACCCGCTTTAGGCCATCTGGGTCTGCCTAGGGTAACTAAGGAGCCGCCATAACCTTCTTTGGGCCGCAAAGGGGCATCCTAAGCTCGCCTAGGGTAGCCAAGAGGCCGCCTTGACCTACCTAGGGCCGTGAAACAGTCGCCTTGACCCGTCTCGTGCCTCCTTAACCCTCATAGGGCCGGTAATAAGGTGCCTTGACCAATCTTGGGCCGCCAAAGGGCCTCCTAGGCACGCTTAGGGTAGCCAAAGGGTTGCCTTGACCTACTTAGGGCAGCCAAGCGGCCACCATGACCTGCTTTGGGTTGCCTTGACCCTTATAGTGCCGCTAATAGGGTGCCTTGACCTGTCTAGGGCCACCAAAGGGCTGCCATGACCCTCCTAGGGACTCCAAGGGGCCGCCTTATCCTCCTAGGGTCGTTAAAGTGCCGCTATGACTCGCCTTGGGACGCCTTGACCCTCTTTGGACCGCCTTGGGCCTCCAAGGAGCCGTCATGACCCTCTTGGAGACGCCAAGGGGTAGCAAAGGGGCCACCATGACCTACCTTAGGCCGTGAAACAGCTGCCTTGACTCGCCTTGGGCCCCCTTAACCCTCATAGAGCCGCTAATAAGGTGCCTTGACCCATCTAGGGCCATCAAGGAGCCGCCTTAACCCTCTTGGGCCCGTATAGAGCAGCCAAGGAGCCGCCATAACCTTCTTGAAGCCGTCAAGGGGCCTCCTAGACTCGCCTAAGGTAGCTAAGGGGGCTCATTAACCTACATAGGGCCGCTAAGCGGTCGCTTTGACCCGCCTTGACCGTTATAGGGCCACCAATAATGTGCCTTGACCTGCCTAGTGCTTCCGAGCGGCCGCCTTGACCCCCTTTAGGCCGCTTTGACCCTTCGAGTCCCTCCTAGACTTGCCTAGGGTAACCAAGGGACCGCCTTGATCTACCTAGGGCTACCAAGGGGCCGCCTTGGCACGCCTTGGACCGCTTTGACCCGCTTTCGGCCGCCTTAACGCTCATGGGGCAGCCTAGTGCAGCCAAGAGCCGCCATGACCCTCTTAGGGCCACGAAGGGGCCTCCTAGGGTCGCCTTGGGTAGCAAAGGGGCCGTCTTGACCTACCTAGGGCCTCCAAGCGGCCGCCTTGAACCTCTTTGGGCTGCCTTGACCGTCATAGGGCCGCCAATAAGGTGCCTTGACCTTCCTTGTGCTTCCAAGCGTTCGCCTTGACCCGCCTTAACCCGCTTTGACCCTCTTGGCTCGTCTAGGGCCACCAAAGGGCTGCCATGACCCTCTTAGGGCTGCCAAGGGGCCGTCTTGACCCGTCTTGGGCCGCCTTGGACAGCCTTGACCAGCTTTGGACTGTCTTGACCCGCCTTGGCCGCCTTAACCCGCTTGGGCCCGCCTAGGGCAGCCAAGAAACCGTTATTATGACTTATCTTGGGGTGTTAAGTAGTCGCCTTGACCCACCATGGGCCACCTTAACACTCATAGGGCAGCCAATAAATTACCTTGACCCATCTAGGGCCGCCAATAAGGTGCCTTGACTCATCTAGAGATGCCAAGGTTCCGCCTTGACCCGCCTTGGACCTCCTTGACCCCCTTGGGCTGCCTTAACCTGTTTTGGGCTGCCTTAACCCTTTTGGGCCCGCATGGGGTAGCCAAGGAGCCGCCATGAACCTCTTGGGGTTGCCAAGGGACCTTGACCGTCATAGGGCCGCCAATAAGATGCTTGACCTGCCTAGTGTTTCCAAGCGGCCGCCTTGACCCTCCTAGGCTCGCCTAGGGTAGCAAAGGGGCCGCCTTGACTTGCCTAAAGCAGCCAAGCTGCCGTCTTCACTCGCCTTGACCCTCATGGGCCCTCCTAGGGACCCACAAGGCCGCTAAGACGCCGCCTAGGGTCACCGAGCGGTCGCCTTGACGTATGAGTCGATAAAATGATCTTTCGGGTTTCGGGACTGGGGACTATGAGGTTAACAAAAGATTAACAAAAGAGGTGCTGGAGTTTATATATTACTGATTTGTTAGGTCGTATATTCAAGACATCTACATGGTATGAGACATGTAAATACATATGTCTTGGGTGTATGGACTAATTAGCCAGTAATAGAGTAGAGGGAGTGCATTGGCATTTATGCATCGATTTGTCGTTATTTATTTAAAGTACTGTTCAATATGTGGTAACGTGATTATGCGGCGTAGTTAAGTATAACCTAAAAAGGTTTGGCCCTACTGAGCGTAAACTCACCCTTATAAACTTTTGTTCAGGTACGTACAAAGAACGTATTTCGAGAAGTCTAACTATGAAGTTTAGGAGACGTGTGCAAGAGTAGAAAAGAGCTATGGAAGATTAGAAGTGAGATAGATCGCAAGGGCTCATCATTTTTTCTTTGTAATTGTTTTTGTTATTGTAAACGTTTTATTTTCTTTTATTTTTTACAATTTCTGAAAAAGTATTTGAAATTGTTTTAGTTTCTTTTATTTTTCGCGCTCACGCCTTGGGTTCGGCGTCAGGTGCTTGTAAATCACCGACACCGGGTCCGGGGTGTGACAAAGGGTCTGCATGACTCGCCAAGGGGTCGCCATGACACGTGTAGGGCCACCTTGATCCGTGAAGGGCCGCCTTGACCCGCCTTGGGCCACCTTGACCCACCTAGGCTCGCCAAGGGTTGCCAAGATGCCACCTTGACCTGCTTAGGATGGCCAAGAGGCCGTCTTGACCCGCCTTAGGCTGCCATGACCCTCATAGGGCCGCCAATAGGGCTCCTTAACCCATATAGGGCCACCAAGTTGCCGCCATGACCCTCCTAGTCTCGTGTAGGGCTGTCTTGACCCGTGTAGGGCCGCCATGACCCGCCTTGATCCTCCTAGGCTCGCCAGGGGAAACCAAAGAGCCCCCTTGACCAGCTTCGCAGCCGCCTTTACCCGCCTTTACCTGTTTAGGGCCGCTAAACGGCCGCCTTGACCCGCACTGGCCTACCTTGACCGCATTGACCCACCTTGACCCGCCTAGAGCCTTCTTGACCCACCTTGGGCCGCCTTGACCTATCTAGGGCCACCAAGGGCCCATCTTGACCCTGTAAGGGCTGCCAAGAAGCTGCGTTCACCCGTCTATGGCCACCAAGGGGCCGCCTTAACCTTCTTAGGCCGTCCTAAGATTGCCTAGGGCCACCAAGGGGTAGCCATGACTCACCAAAGGGTCGCCATGACCCTCCTAAGCCCGTGTAGGGCCGCCTTGACCCGCCTTGGGTCGCCTTGACCCTCCTAGGATAGTCAAGGGGCGGCCTTGATCCTCCTAGAGCCGCCAAGAGGCCACCTTGACCCGTCTAGGGCCATTATAGGGCTGTCTTGACCTCGCTAGGGCTGCCAAAGGGCCGCGTTCACTCATCTATGGCTACCAATAGGCCACCTAAGCCGGCCATGGGGCTGCCTTGGCCCTCCTAGACCCGCCTAGGGCCGTCTTGACCCTCTTAGGCTCGCCTACCATGACTCGCCAAGGGGTACCCTCTTAGGCCTGTGTAAGGCCGCCTTGACCCTCTTAGGCCCTCCTAGGCTCGCCTAGGGTAGCCAAGGGGCCGCCAAGCGACCACCTTGACCCGCCTTGGACCTTCTTGACCCGCCTTGGGCCGCCTTCACCCGCCTTGGACTGCCTTAACCCTCATGGGCTTGCATAGGGCAGCCAAGGAGCCGCCATGACCCTCCTAAGGCAGCCAAGGGGCCTCCTAGGCTCGCTTAGGGTAGCTAAGGGACTGGCTTGACCCTGCCAAGGGCCGTCAAGGGACCGCCTTGACCCTCCTTGGACCGCCTTAACCCACTTTGGACCGCCTTGACCCGCCTTGGGCAGCCTTCACTCACCTTGGACTGCCTTAACCCTCATGGGCTCGCCTAGGGCAGCCAAGGAGCCACCAAGGGGCCTCCTAGGCTCGCTTAGGGTAGCCAAGGGGTTGCCTTAACCTGCCAAGGGATGCCTTGACACTCCTAAATCCACCTAGGGCCGTCTTGACCCTCTTAAGCCCTCCTAGGGTAGCCAAGGGGCCGCCAAGCGGCTGCCTTGACCCGCCTTAGATCGTCTTGACCCGCCTTGGGCCGTCTTGACCAGCCTTAACCCTCATGGGCTCGCCTAGGGCAGCCAAGGAGCCGCCATGACCCTCCTAGACTCGCCTACTGCCACCAAGAGGCCACCATGACTCGCCAAGGGGTACCCTTTTAGACCTGTGTAGGGCCCCCTTGACCCTCTTAGGCCCTCTTAGGCTCGCGCCTAGGGTAGCCAAGGGGCGGCCTTGAGCTGACTAGGGCCGCCAAGCGACCGCTTTGACCCGCTTTGGGCCGCCTTCACCCGCCTTGGACTGTCTTAACCCTTATGGGCTTGCCTAGGGCAGCCAACGAGCCGTCATGACCCTCCTGGGGCAGCCAAGGGGCCTCCTAGGCTCACTTAGGGTAGCCAAGGGGCCTCCTTGACCCCGCCAAGGGACCGCCTTGACCCTCCTTGGACCGCCTTAACCCGCTTTGGACCGTCTTGACCCGCCTTGTGCCGCCTCCACTAGCCTTGGACTGCCTTAACCCTCATAGGCTCGCCTAGGGCAACCAAGGAGCCGCCAAGGGGCCTCCTAGGCTCGCTTAGGGTAGCCAAGGGGCCGCCTTAACCTGCCAAGGGATGCCTTGACACTCCTAGACCCACCTAGGGCGCCTTGACCCTCTTAGGCCCGCCTAGGGTAGCCAAGGGGCCGCCTTGAGCTGCCTAGGGCCGCCAAGCGGCCGCCTTGGACAGTCTTAACCCACCTTAACCCTCATGGGCTCGCCTAGGGCAGCCAGGGAGCCGCCATAACCCTCCTAGGCTCGCCTACTGCCACCAAGGGGCCACCATGACTCGCCAAGGGGTACCCTCTTAGGCCTGTGTAGGGTCGTCTTGACCCTCTTAGGCCCTCCTAGGCTCGCCTAGGGTAGCCAAGGGGCCGCCTTAAGCTACCTAGGGCCGCCAAGCAACAGCCTTGGACTTTCTTGACCTGCCTTAGGCCGCCATCATCCGCCTTGGACTGCCTTAACCCTCATGCGCTTGCCTAGGGCAGCCAAGGAGCCGCCATGACCCTTCTGGGGCCGCCAAGGGGCCTCCTAGGCTCGCTTAGGGTAGCCAAGGGGCCGCTTTGACCCCGCCAAGGGACCCCCTTGACCTGCCTTGACCCGCTTTGGACCACAGGTCAACTTTTGGCCTCGTCAGTTTTTGGCGCCGTTGCCAGGGATGCTAAAAAGGATTTATTTTGTATATTTGTGACTAACTATTCTTCAAAAACTGAGAGGCCAAAAGTTGACCTGTGCAATTAAAAACCCTATCGTGTAGTATTAGTAAGTAGGGTATCGTTCTAGCCGGGGACACTAGGGAAAGATTATATCTGCATTAAAATAAGTTGGTAATATTCACAAATGTAAAATAAGCATACAAGTATAATTCTGTCACAACTATACAAGTATAACACACATATATAATTATAAACATATATACATATTTACGATTTTAAATGGGGGATGTATAAGGTGGTTCGAAACATAAAGAAAAGAAGTAAAATATTTACATACATCGGTCAATCAATACTCAAGCACAAAATATAGCAAAGGGGCCTCCTAAGCCAGCCTAGGGTAGCCAAGTGGTCGCCTTGACCCGCCTCATACCTCTTTTACCCTCATAGGGCCGGCAATAAGGTGCCTTGACCAATCTAGGGCCGCCAATAGAGCACCTTGACCCATCTAGGGCCGCCTTGACCTATTTAGGGCCACAAAGGGGCTACCATGACCCTCCTAGGGCCGCCGAGGGACCGGCTTGACCCTTCTTGGGCCGCCTTGGACCGCTTTGACCCGCTTTGGAGCTCCTTAACCCGCTTTACGCCGCCTTGACCCGCTTTGAGCCGCCTTCACCCGCCTTGGACTGGCTTAACCCTCATGGGCTCACCTAGGGCAGCCAAGGAGCCACCATGACCCTCCTTGGGCCGCCAAGGGGCCTCCTAGGCTCGCTTAGGGTAGCCAAGGGGCCGCCTTAACCCGCCAAGGGCTGCCTTGACCCGTCAAGACCCACCTAGGGCCGCCTTGACCCTCTTATGCCCTCCTAGGCTCGCCTAAGACCACTAAGGGGCTGCCATGACTCACCATGTGGTCGTCATGACCCACCTAGACCAGTGTAGGGCCGTTTTGACCTGCCTTGGGCCGCCTTGATCCTCCTAGGCCTTCCCAGGCTCGCCTAGAGTAGCCAAGGGGCCGCCTTGTCCTGCCTTGTGCTTCCAAACGGCCGCCTTGACCCCCTAAGGCCGCCAAGGGACCGCCTTGGGCTACCTTGGAACACGTTAGTCCGCCTTGACCCGCATTGGACCGACCTAGAACACGTTGGACCGTTTGACCTGCCTTGACCCTCCTGGGCTCGCCTAGGACAGCCAAAGAGTCGTCATGACCCTCCTGGGCCGCCAAGAGGCCTCCTAGGGTAGCCAAGCGGCCGCCAAGCGGCCGCCATGACCCGTTTTGACCCTCATAGTGCCACCAATAGGGTGTCTTGACCCATCTAGGGCCACCAAAGGGCTGCCACGACCTTCCTAGTGCTGCCAATGGGCCGTCTTAACCTCCTAGGATCGCCAAGAGGCCGCCTTGACCTGTTTTGGACCGCCTTGACCCACCTTGGACCGCCTTAACACCCTTGGGCTCGCCTAGGGCAGCCAAGGAGCGGCATGACCCTCTTGGGGCCTCCTAGGCTCGCCCATGACCCGCCTTGACCCTCATATGGCTGCCAGTAGAGTGCCTTGACCCATTTAGGGCCACCAAAGGGCTGCCATGACCCTCCTAGTGCCACCAAGGGGCCGCCTTGACCTGCTTTAGATTGTTTTGACCCGCCTTGGGCCGCCTTAACCCCCCTGGGCTCGCCTAGGGCAGCCAAGGAGCGACATGACCTTCTGGGGCCTCCTAGGCTTGCCTAGGGTAGCCAAGGGGCCGCCTTGACCCTCATAGGGCCGCCAATAGGGTGTCTTGACCCTCTTAGGCCATCCTAAGCTCGCATAGGGTAGCCAAGGCGCCGCCTTGACCTGCCTAGGGTTGCCAATGGCTACCTTGGCACGCCTTGCACCGCCTTAGACCGTCTTGACCCGCCTTAACCCTCCTAGGCCCACCTAAGGCAGCCACAGAGCCGCCATAACCATCTTGGGGCTACCAAATGGCCTCCTAGGCTCGCCAAGGGTAGCCAAGGGGCCGCCTTGACCTACCTAAGGCCGCTAAGGAGTTGCCTTAACCCTCACAAGGTCGCCAATAGGGTGCCTTGACCTGCCTTGGCACGTGTAGGGGCCGCCTTGACCCGCCTTAGCTCACCATGGGCCGCCTTAACCCTCATAGGCCCTCTTATGCTCGCCAAGGGTAGCAAATGGGCCGCCTTGACCTTCCTAAGGCCGCCAAGGGGTCGCCTTGACCCGCCTTGGCACGCATTGGACCGCTGTGACCCGTGTTGGACCGTCTTGACCTGCCTTGGGCAGCCTTAACCCTCTAGGGCCCGCCTAGGGCAGCCAAAGAGCGGCCATGACCCTCCAGGGGTCGCCAAGGGGCCTTCTAGCCTCGCCTAGGGTAGCCAAGGGGCCGCCATGACCTACCTAGGGCCACCAAGCGGCCGACATGACCCACCTTGACTCTCATAGGGTCGCCAATAAGGTGCATTGACCCGTCTAGGGCCACCAAGGGACATCCTTAACCCCGCTATGGCCTCTAATGGGCCACGGTCACCCGTCTAAGGCCACTAAAGGGTTGCCTTAACATTCCTTGACCCGCCTAGGGCTGCCTTGACCCTCCTAAACCGTCCTAGGATCGCCTAGGGCCACCAAGGGGCCGCCATGACTTGCCAAAGGGTCGCCATGATCCTCCTAGTCCCGTGTAAGGCCGCCTTGACCCTCCTAAGGTAGTCAATGGCCGCCTTGACCCTCCTAGGGCCACCATGGGGCTGCTTTTACCCTCTGGACCCGCCTAGGGCCGCCTTAACCCTCTTAGGCCCTCCTAGACGGCCCCTTGGCTACCCTAGGTGAGCCTAGGAGGCCCATTGGCGGCCCAAGGAGGGTCATGGCGGCTCCTTGCTGCCCTATGCGGGCCCAAGAGGGTTAAGGTGGCCCTAGATGAGTCAAGGCGCCCTATTAGCGGCCCTAGACAGGTCAAAGCACCTTATTGGCATCCCTATGAGGGTTAAGGCAGCTTAAGGCGGTCCAAAGCGGGTCAAGGCGGCCTAAAGCGGTTCAAGGAGGACCAAGGCGGTTTAAGGCAGACCAAGGCGGCCCCTTGACACCCCTAGGAGGTTGAGGCGGCCCTAGGAGGGTCATGGCAGCCTCTTGATGGCCCTAGACGGGTCAAGGCATCCTATTGGCGGCCCTATGAGGGTCAAGGTGGGCCCTTGACTACCTTAGACGAGCCTAAGAGGCCCATTGGCGTCCTTAGGAGGGTCATGGCGGCTCCTTGGCTGCCCTAGGTGAGCCTAGGAGGGTTAAGGCGGCCCAAGGTCAGTTAGGTCGGTCCAAACCAGATCAAGGCGGTCCAAAGTGAGTCAAGACGGCCCCTTGGCTGCCCTATGAGGTTAAGGTGGCCGCTTGGCGGCCCTAAGAGGGTCATGGCAGCCCCTTGGTGGCCCTAGACCGGTCAAGGCACCCTATTGGTGGCCCTATGAGGGTCAAGGCAGCCCAAGGCAGGTCATGGCGGCCGCTTGGCGGCCCTAGGTAGGTCAAGGCGGCCCCTTAGCTACCCTAGGCGAACCTAGGAGGCCCCTTGGCGGCCCCAGGGGGTCATAGCGGTCCAAGGAGGGACAAGGCGGCCCTAGGCTGGTCAAAGCGGCCCCTTGGCTACCCTAGGCGAGCCTAGGAGGGCCTATGAGGGTCAAGGTGGCCTAAGGCGGGTCTAAGCAGCCTAATGGGGGGTCAAGGTGGCCGCTTGGAAGCATTAGGCAGGTCAAGGCGACCCATTGGCTACTCTAGGCGAGCTTAGGAGGGCCTAGGAGGATCAAGGCTGCCTAAGGCATGTTAAAGCGGCCCTACAAGGGCCTAGAAGGGTCATGGCGATCCCTTGGCAGGTCATGGCAGCCCCTTGGTGTCCCTAGGTGAGCCTACGAGGGTCAAGGTGGCCTTAGGAGGGTTAAGGAGGCCCTTGGCTGCCTTAGACATGTGAAAGTGGCCCCTTGGCGTAGTTAAGGAGGCCCTAGATGGGTCAAGTCGGCCTCTTGGCGGCCCTAGGCAGGTCAAGGAAGGACATGGCAGGTAAAAGCGTCCCAAGTCGGGTCAAGGCAACCCTACACGGACCTAGGAGGGTAATGGCGACCCCTAGGAGGGTCGTGACATCCCCTTGGCTACCTTAGGCGGGCCCAAGGAGGCCCTATGAGGGTCAAGGTGGGTTAAGGCGGGTAAAGACAGCCCAAGGCAGGTTAAGACGGGACAAGACGGCTCAAGGTGGCCAAAGGCAGCCACTTGGCGGCCCTAGGCAGGTCAAGGCAGCCCCTTGGCTACCTTAGGCGAGCCTAGGAGGGTCAAAGCGGCCCTACAAGGGCCTAGGAGGGTCATGGTGGCCCCTTAGTGGCAATAGGCGAGCCTAGGACGACCTAGGAGGGTCAAGGCGGCCCTAGGCAGGTCAAGCCACCCCTTGGTGGGTCAAGGCGGCCCTTTGGTGGCCTTAGACAGGTGAATGCGGCCCCTTTGGCAGCCCAAGCGGGGTTAAGGCGGCCCCTTGATGGCCCTAGACGGGTCAAGGGGACCTCTTGGCGCCCTAGGAGGGTAATGGCGGCCCCTTGGCTGCTCTAGGCGAGCCTAGGAGGGTCAAGGCAGCCCCTTGGCTGCCCTAGGTGGGCCAAGGAGGATCCAAGCGGCCCCTTGGCTGCCCTAGCCGGGTCAAGGCAGCCCCTTGATGGCTCTAGCCGGGTTAAGGCGTCCCACTGGTGGACCTAGATGGGTCAAGGCGCCCTATTGGTGGCCTTAGACATGTGAAAGCGACATCTTGGCGGGTCAAGGCGGCCCTAGGAGGGTCATGGCGCGTCAAGGTGGCCCCTTGGTGAGTCATAGCGGTCTCTTGGTAGCCCTAGGCGAGCCTAAGAGGGTCAAGGTGGCCCTAAACAGGTCTAGGAGGGTCAAGGCAACCCCTTGTTGGCCTTAAACAGGTGAACGCGACCCCTTGGCGGCCCTAGCATGGTCAAGGAGACCCCTTGGTATTGAGATTTTCATACCATCGGTATAATGCACCAACCTTGTATGTGTACTTATACAAAAATATATTCATATCTATATAGGAAACGAGAATTAAACCTCTAACCTCTTACAAACAACCTTCGTTCCCAACCACTGAAGCACAAGACGCCTTCATTATGGTACATGCATTTATATTTATAACGTCATATAGATATAAATATAATTAAAGTATAAATTGTTTAAATTTTGGCAAGAGGTATGTTTCGAAACCATGACTACTCTGATGGAAAATATGACCACATACCACCAGACCAAACCTATCATTGTATTATATTTGTGTAGAAATTATATTTATCACTTTATTTTTTGGGTCATAATCTAAACTTGGTAGATGTCTATTACCAACCATATCAACTAAGTTGATATACCAACTTTGACGGTTGGTTTTGGTAGAGGATTTTGTTTACCAATCATAAGTTTGTTAGTGCGTGGTATTGGTAAACAAAGTTGGTGTACCTATCAATGTCAGCTTTACTGGTGTGTGTGAATTTCACGTCCCTTGATTTTAGTTTATTTTATTTTATTTAAAAGGTGGGTCTTCTAGCCCGGCTGGGCCCACTAACATCAAAACCACCTAGCCAGCACATGTCTCAGCCTAGCCCGAAAAAGGCCCAGTCTGCACTAATTTTTTTATTTAAAGGGTGGACCCCCAGCCCGCCTTGGCCCACTAAGCTAGCTTCCGCCTAGCCACACTTCATCTCCACCTAGCCCGCAAACGGCTCAAGTTCGTACTTTTTTTTTTTGAGAAAAACATAAATATATAAGATTGCTTCGTTTCATGTCCAGCAAGCAATCAATTCAGCAATATCAGCACCATGAAACAAAGCCATGGCTCGAAATAAGAACATCAAAGTATTTAACAATAACACATTCGAAGTAGAACAATTATTCATTCAAAGACTCTTAAAAATCCAGATATGTTAGATTCATATCATGCTCCTTCACTACTTGATGGCCTTCCCTGCTATTTTCTTGGATTTGTTGTCCTCGATCTGCCCATATGTGGTTGTTGCATCCCTGCTGCTTTTGATTGTGGAATAGGTAAATTCCGGCGAGAGCAACCTGGTGACCTCCGGCAACCCAACTCTGTCTTTGCCGTGCAGTAGTATCTTCAAGTTCTGCTCCCAATTCCGGTCCTTGATTCCAGGACTCTAAATTACATAGAGAACATTACCCAATAAACTAGAAATTGCAGCCACCTTGGTCTGTAATTACAAGAATCAAAGTAGTAAGAGCATTACCCGATTGCTGTGGAGTCTGATAAACTTGGAGACCAGGAGAGCAGTGGGAGATCGAGATCGGTCAGATGGGTCAGGGATGCCGAGAAATTTGCACACCTCCGGAGAGCAAGCCTTGACCTTCAGTTTTGATTACGTGACGGAGAGAGCGGCGGTGGCCGCCGTCAGAGACCCTCCTCTTATCCTATGAGCGCTAGCAACCGCCATCTTTGAATAAACCCCGAGTAAAACCCTACAGCATATATTTTCAGAGCGAAAATGATTTTGGTTTATTTCCCACTTCTTATTTAAGCACTACTGGACTGGGCTGCTGAACTGGACACTGTAAAAGCTTTTTTTTTTTTTTTTTTTTTTTTGGTCTTCCTTTTACTTCGAAACAAAGTTCGTACTGATACCGAGATTGAAACTTGTACCATGAACTGACTTCAACTAAATCAAAATCATGTGTGCGAAAGGCAACCGGCAATAACATTTCTTCTCTCTTCTTCAAATGGACACAAATAAATCCTTTCCCATCTCGAAGTTGTATTAATGGACAATCAGTTTCAGTTTCATGAATACCAGGTTTATAACAAACAGGTAACAGACAACTTGATGTCAGTTATGAGTAAAGCTCATTTCAACCGGAGCACTTTCCAAGCCAGCTGTTCCAAAGTACAAAATTTGTTCTGATGGCCAAAAGATTGATGAACCGATGATCACAATGCAGTGCAATAGTGTCTACATCTATATCCTCAGGAGTCGAATCCTACATCTAGTGCTTGTGTCTACTGTTTCTACTTCTATGATGCCTTTTCACATTGGTCTCATTATACGAGTAGGAAAGCTCATCCCTGCTTCTTCTACTTCTATTTTGCCTCTCTGTCTCAGAATCTTCAGACGAATAAGAATGTCGGTGTCTGCTCCGCTGTCTTCTCTTGTCACTTGTACGGCGCCTGTCGGACTCAGAATCTTCAGATGAATAAGAATGCCGGTGTCTGCTCTGGTGTCTTCTCTTATCACTTGGAAGGTGCCTGTCAGGCTCAAAATCTTCGGATGAATTAGCAGAACTGTCTCGGCTCATCTCCCTTCTATAACGCCTACTAATCTCAGAATCTTTATATGAATGAGATTGATTCTGTCTATTCTTTGTACTTCTATGATGTCTTTGATCACCATCCGAATCTTCAGATGAGTAAGAATGCTTCTGTCTGGTACCTCTTTGGTTCTTATCAGGCTCAGAATCTCCAAATGAATTAGCGTCTCTGTCTCTGTTCTTGTCCATTCTGTACTGCCATCTATCCATGTCAGAATCATCATATGAATGTGAATGCCTCAGTCTGTTCTTTGTACTTCTGTGGTGTTTTTCATCATTCACATCCTTGGATGAATAAGATTCCTTGTGTTTATTTTTTGCTTTCTGTCTATCAATCTCTGGTGAGCTCGATTCAGAATGATTACGCTTCTTTTTCTTTTGCTTGGATACTTTCTTCTTTGACCTCCTCTTGTCATCCTCGCCAGAAGATAGACCGTCTTCTCCACTAATGGAAGGGGACTGCTTTGGTTTGCGCTTGGTCTTCTTTTTGGATTTCTTCTTGGGTTTGCTTGAGAAGTTGGCCAGCAACTCAGGGATGACATCCTCACCAAGAAATCCTAATAATGGATGGGGTTGGCAGTTATTTTGCATGAACGACAAAGACACAAGATATACATGTGTATTCCAGAATGAACTTAAATTCAAAAATAAATACCTCCATACTCATCAAATATATCCTCCTCGGCAACTATTTGTTGGTTGGGGTCATCTGGCCTAAACCCTCCACGAGGAGGACTAATTCCTGGTTTTTGCTTGAGTTCCCATTTCAGAGGCTGAAAAAGACGCAAAATAGGAGAAGAATTAGGTATAAGTTCCATAAGAGGGCACTATTTATAGTACATGGCACTATTTTTCAGAAAGTGCGCCTCAAACAGAGTAAACTGTAAAGAAGAAGGGTATTCAACTCCCAGACCACATGGGTCTAACCACATTGGTCCCTCAGAGTAGTATCAACCCAACTTATGCTGGACATTCTCGTTATCAAACCCCACGCATCCCAAACAAAGAACGAAGACTCTGAATCAGCCGACGAGGCAAAGATATTGGAAATATTAAACAGATCAAAAACAAAATTTTGATTGTCATAATTCACATTCAAATAAGAGAAGGAAAAAAAAAAAAGGAAAAAAACAAATACGGTCACACTATGATCCATGCCCTGTGATTTGAGGCTCATGCAACCCTAATCATTTACCATTTAAATGAGCAAAAACTAACCTCACTAGGATCTGTATGTGCAAGAATGGCAGTCAAGGGGTCGTCCCTTTTCAGTCGGCTTTCTTCATTAGGCATTATAGCATCCTTTAATGGACATTCTCGATCACCACTTTGGTGACCAAATGTCCCACACCTAACACACTTTACATTGCGCACTTCAACTCCAAATGGTTTCGCCCTCATAGGGACACCAGTCTCCAGCCTTTAAAAACAAAACAAAAGGTATATCCTCAATGCCTCATGCTTCTTATCATCATAAAAACAACATGGTGTCAACTAAAATGTTCCAATGCAGTTCAATTATGGACAATGATAGCAAATAACAAAGAATAACTTTTACGTTGAAAGGCACCTTTCCATGTAAATCAAATATCAATATCACAATTACTCTATGAGGAAAGGGAAAGGAAAATCTCAGCAAGATGTTTAAACTCCATTTTGTATGCATGATTCAATATCATATAATTGTACTTTATGCATCAAACAAACAAACGCAGCCTAAAACAAATCAATCAAAGATAACAATTACCCCACCTTCTTACTTATCCCCTGCTGCCGCATTCATTTCAATATAGGCACTATAACATAATAAGTAAATTGCATGCTATAACAGCAACTCAAGACACACCTGGGAGCATTTTTCAACACCTCAAACTCTTGTTCAGTAGGCAAACTGCGTCCAAACACATCCTTAGGCCTTGGTTTCTTCTTAGCTTCTTCGCCACTAGGAGGCCTGATGAGCAAGACTCCATTAGCATACACAAAAATCACAAACATAACCAATTGCCAAAAAGAAACCGAAAAGAATGCATTATACATTGAAGTAGAAGGACCATCCGTTTGTGCTTGTTGTTGACCATCTTTCATACTCTCATCCGCCAGCCCTGCAGCCTTGGCACTTTCGGCATTGTAACCCGGCGGACGAACATACATGAAGCTAACAGCTTTCATCGTCTCAATCTACACATCACACAATATATTGATCAAAATTAACTAAATGTAGCTTAATTAGGTCAAATTTCAAAGCGAAAGTTTAAGATTAACAACCTTTTCTTTATCTTTCTTGGAGATTAGGGCTGCCTGGCGAAAGAACTCCTGCTCTTGCGCGAACTGCAAAAATTGATAGAAAATTGAAATTAGAAACAATAAAATTAAAAATTGAAAATGAAATTGGATGGGAGTGAGAGAAAGGGAGGTGCCTCGCGGGAGACTTCTTCGGAGCGACGCTGGTGCTGGGCCTGGATCTGCTCGGCGATCCACTTGCGGCGTTGGTTGGGGTAAGAGAGAGGGTGCCATGGCTTCTGGTTCAGGAACGAGTGGCTCCACGCTGTGCCTGACTTGGTTTTGTTGTCGACTTCGCCTCCTTTGTCTGAGAATCTCTTGCTCAGCCTTATCCCTCCTCCTTCTTCGCCCTCCATCGCTTCTTCTTCTTTTTCTTTTTTTTCTTTTTTTTTTCCTGGGGAAGATGAAAGTAAACTCTCCGCCGCTGCTCGCTTCTGCTGGGTTCTACTTGGTGCCCGGTGCCGGTGGGTTTTAGAGGATTGGGCTTCACTGCTACTTGGCCCAATTCCTGTCCTTTTTTTTTTTTTTTTTGGGCCTTCCGGCTTCAGCTCATCTAGGCTGCATAGATTCAGTTTGGAACACCCTCTCCTAACTGCTCCAAAAAGAACGTCGAGACACTATCTGCATGTTTGTTTCACAGGATTATCAATGCTCACCTTAATTTCTTTGACAGCCTTGGACTAGTCTAGCTTACAACAATATGTTTTAAGTAACGGGGAGGTTGCATATACGTATATGCTGACAGTTTTGGCATTTAGTATTTGAAAATGTTGGTTTTTCTTGAGGTTGACGATAAAGATGTATCGAGACTTCTAGATTAGGTTAGGTTACTGTTAAATCATTTTTGGTTTTTGTCCATTGTAATCGCTATCTTTGGTAAAGAGGAGGGTGAGAACTTTATGTTCACCACCAAAATCTCATGGTTGTAGCATTGAATTATTTAATATAGTTATATTTTCCCAAACAAAAAAAAGGGTTCTTAAGTAGCTACATTTTTGCATTTCACTATTAGTAGCATTAGCCTGGTTTAGGTCAAGTAAGCTTATCACATAGGGACTGGGATCCGGAGCAATTTAAGTATGGTCTCTGATGTTTCCATGAACTAGAGTTCTAACCAAGAACCTCCTATTATCAAGAGTCTTGCAATGTCTATCTCATTTACAGCATAACATGATTTCATTAGATTAAAATTTTATTTGGTGAAAATCTATATAGACTCAATCAATTAAAGAAATTTTTTTTTCAAGAAGAATGTTTTTTTTTCTTTTCAAGTTGTGGTTTTAACCAACCGGGAATGACTCTAATGATCAGGACCATTAAGTTGAGGACTAGTTGAAGATTTTTTTCGTTTCTTCCTCATTTTCGATCACATATTCACATCTCGACCTTCTAGTTTGTAGATATATATGAGTAGATCATCTCTACAAATTTTCATCCAAATTGAAAATCGTTAAGGAATTCATAAATGTGATTTACCAATTAAAAACTTAGACGACTCTTGTTTGATAGATTTGAGTCGTTCATTAATTTAATTTAGTTCAATTTGACTAAAAATTTGTATTAATAGTATACTTATATAAACATAAAAACTAAACGGTTAAGATAGAAAAATGTGATTGAAAAATGGGTGTAATAAACCATTAATGTAAAAGTCTTCAACGAAATGATTCTCATTAGAACCCCTTCCTTAACCAACCTTCTATTACCAACCTGCTATTACCAAGGGCACTAGCAAGATCCAACTAAGGTAAAGTAACTTCGTATCGTAACTGCTCCACTCCATCGCAGTCTCATGGTCTAAACTTCATACGTTGCCTTCTTGCGCATGAAGCGAATGGGCAATGGGCTGCACGTCAATTTCGGGGCGATCTTTGCATCTTCCTTCTTAATAATAGTCTAACATTTTTCCACTAGACCAAGTTTGTAGTTTCTCCCCATCACATATGTAGTTACTATGTACCGTAAATATTCTTAAGAAAAATAAAGATGTGGAATATTCAATATTCTAAAGAGCAAAACACCTGGAAGCAACACGTAGGATATAAAAGCAAACGGACCAACGGCTCATAGTTAGCGAGGATCCATCTCACGTCACGTGGATCATGAAACTATGTTTCCGCTCCGAAGCAATCCCTTTCTACAGAACAAGAAGCAGTACGAGCAAATGCAATCATACCAGCCAGCAAACACGTTCATCATTTTAGTGAATGCGGGTCCAGATGCAGCACCAACCGTCCAGATTTTTCAGGCCGCCTTCTTATTCTGAGAAGACAGAGTTGCTCATGGAAAAGTTGAGAGTGAGTGTAAGACTCACAGTGAGGCTCAGTGATCGCTGAACAAGATGCTGGGCTCTTTGGGTCGTCTTCATCTCACTTATTCTTCTTCTTCTTCTGGGTCTTTCTCGTCTTCCAAGGACTACCCGAGTCCGAGGCTATCTCATCCCAAACTACCCTCTTTTCCGCTGCTTCGACATAGAGTACTGTGCCCTCCAACTAATTTAAGATGCGGGAAGGTAGGTCTGATCCACATTTCTAAATGGATATAGTCATACGAGCCTTTGTTTCTGTTAAACTAGAGTTATTTATTGTGAACTTCAATTCTTGGTTTGTTAGTTGGAGCGTGATTGCAAAGTTAGAGCAGTTTTGACAGACGACAGCTCGATAATGACGGTGAATGAAGGAGAGATGGAAGATATTGGTGTTTTGAAAACAGACTCAAACTTGGAGCCGTACAAAGATCACTTCAAGTATAGAATAAAAAGATATTTGGAGCAGAAACGTCTCTTTGAGAAATATGAAGGAGGTCTAGAGGAATTCGCTCGAGGTGATTTGTGTTTCCTTTGTTGTCTTTAATGGTCAAGATGATTTGTATATATGTATGTGAGGATGATAAGTTCATAACAACATATATATATATATATATATATATATATATAGGTCCGATTCAAAAGACATAATTTTTTATACTATTTTTTACATCAATTTTTGTGTTTTAGATTTAAATTGATTAAATGGTTGTTATTAATTGAGAGTATGATTTGACGAGTGACATGAAAATAAGATTAATTATTAATTAAATATATATATACATTAAATTATTTTTATGAGAAAAAAACGAAAGAAAAAGTTTTATTACATTATTGAAAGAAGAACATGGGTGTTCTTCAACGAAACTGCATAACTAAGTCCAAGTTCATGCAAACAGCAAAATAGTTCCCCCGTCAAAAAAATTAAAACACCACTTCTTCAAATAAAAATACCAAATTTGAGGTCCTATTAAACTAGTTCGTTATGAATCATAGTATTCGATTTCTTCTTGCATATTCTAAAAGTAGAGAATTAGGGTAAATTTGCTCAAGTCCCTAATCTCATTGCAGATTGCAGAGGCATTAAACAAGATATTCCCTTTTTTTTATCAATTGGTTAAAGGAATTCATTTAAGAAAATTGATGTGGATGTGTTTCTACCTGTTACGTCCCGAGCCGGGAAGTGGTCGCGGGGCGGAACGAAGCAGAATTCTTGAGAGGCTTTCACTCGGTATCTGCACAAATGACAGCGTCACGGGGTCGGGACTGGGGTGGCCCAATCTTCGACTCTCTGATGCTTAAGTGAGCTATGAGCACTTATACGGGTAGAGGAATGAAAGTAGGAGAGAATATATATATTTGAGTATATGTGTGTATAGATGTGTGTACCTTGAGCTTGTTTTATAGGCTAAACTTGTGTACCTTGAGCTTGTTTCCAATGTGGGACTATTTGCCCTCCTTTAGAGTGTCTCCTCTTTTGGGGGTGTTTTGCCGCTAGAGTGACTTTGGTAAATGGTTTGCTACCGGCCCTTCCTTCTTTGGATGTCTGTGAAAGGCCCACCAGGCACTACCAGAAAATAGATCTTGGGCGACGAAATGAAAAAAACCGGGCGACGATTTTTTTTTTCGTCGCCTAAGAGAAAACTTGGCCGACGAAAAAAAAAATCGTCGCCCAAGGAAAAAAAAATTGTCGCCTAAAGTTGAACTTTAGGCGACGAAAATAAAATCGTCGCCTAAGGCTAAATTTCGTCGCCTAATATAGAAACTAGGGCGACGAAACAATTTTTCGTCGCCTAAGATATTTATAACGTCGCCTAAGTTTTTTTAATCCTTAGGCGACGAAACTCAAATATATCGTCACCTAAGTATTTTATTTTTTTATTTTTACTTGGCCGACGAATTACCCTACTTTCGTCGGCCAAGAGTAATCCGAATAATTAAAATAAATAAAACACATTTAAATTTCATTGTACAGGATTTTTTATTTTTACTCTTGGGCGACGAATTTAACAAATATCGTCGCCCAAGTATTATCTTGGCCGACGAATTACCCTACTTTCGTCGGGCAAGAGTAATCCGAATAATTAAAATAAATAAAGCACATTTAAATTGTAAGGTAATGTTTTTTAATTTTATAGCCCCGTAAGCGTCTCGTGGATTGGAAACTATTCTCAGTTGAAGGTCCGGCCAGATTACGTGATTTGGAGGGTCGAATAGCCGTTTCCGTCCGTTTAGGGGTTTGACCGCGCCGATTGACCGGACGGATCGAGCCCTTGTCGTTGTCCGATGGAGCTGAATTTTTGCCCACCCACGTAATTCGTTATGCCGGTCATTTCTGGCATTTCGGTTTTTAGTTCCTCTTCTCCGATCACCAAACTCATGTTATATGTACTAATGTTGTATAACTTTTTTATACAAGTGTTGAGTTTAAGTTTCGTTTTGAAGACAACGTATATGTAGAGGCCTCAAACGCAAAAAAGTCGTGAAATAAGATATGACCGGAACAGTGAAATACGTCAACCCGTGAAAAATGAAGATATTCCGGTAAAATTTTGGTGCCGGTTGTTCCGGTCAACGAATTTCTCTTATTTCTACCTAGTGGTAGCCCTATCCCGGGTACAAGATTTTTTACCAAATTTTTATAGCCCCGTAAGCGTCACGTCGATTGGAAATTATTATCAGTTGAAGGTCTGGCCAGATTACGTGATTTGGAGGGTCGAATAGCCGTTTCCGTCTGTTTAGGGGTTTGACCGCGCCGATTGACCGGACGGATTGAGCCCTTGTCGTTGTCCGATGGAGCTGAATTTTTTCCCACCCACGTAATTTGTTATGTTGGTCATATCTAACGGTCGGTTTTCAGTTCCTCTTCTCCGATCACCAAAATCACTATATTCTGAATTTTATGATAGAACTCTTGCCCGACGATTTTCTTTATCTTGGGCGACGAGATTTATAGTGAAGAACATCGTCGCCCAAGTATAGTATCTTAGGCGACGACGTCAAAAATCGTCGGCCAAGATAACTCTTGGGCGACGATTTTCTTTATCTTGGGCGACGAGATTTATAGTAAAGAAAATTGTCGCCCAAGTATAGTATCTTGGGCGACGATTTTAGAAGTTCGTCGCCCAAGATTATCTTGGCCGACGATTTTGAAAAAACAGGGCGACGATTTTTGTAAAATCGTCGCCCAAGAACGCGATTATAAAAGGCAGAGATTCGGAACCCTAAGCATTCTCTCTCTCTCTCTGCTTTTTTGTTTCTGAAGGGGTTTCGCTCTCAATCGATTGATTCCGCTTCCGCTTCCCAGATCCGACGTCCATCTGCAAGTCTGCAACCCAATCCATTTCCCAGATCCATTCCGCTTTCTGAAATTCTTGTACTAGAATTTGTTTCTATTTTATGTAATGTGTTTATGTAATGATTTAAGATTGTATAACGCAAAGGATATGGTACTTGTAAATAGGATGTGTTGTGGTTTGAAATGTATGATTCAATTCAAAATGATCTGTGTTCATCAATGAAAAATATAGGAAAAATATTGAATCTAAGCCTAAGTATTTCAATATCAAAAAAAATAAAAAAAATAAAGGAAAAATATATCTTAGGTGACGAAATTGCTAAATCGTCGGGCAAGGACTTACCGTATAAGACGACGAAAAAAAAGTATCGTCGCCCAAGTTCTTGGCCGACGCACTTCTGGCGACGATCTCTTGGCTGACGAAAAAAATTTCGTCGCCCCAGGTTATAACATCTTAAGCGACGAAACAATTTTTCGTCGGCCAAGGTGTTAAATCTTGGGCGACGAATATTTTTGGGTGACGAGAAATATATTTTAGGCGACGAAATTAGTATCGTCGCCTAAGAATTACTCTTAGGCGACGACGGTATGAACTGTCGTCGCCCAAGTTCTTGGCCGACGCACTTCTGGCGACGACGTCTTGGCCGATGACCTGTCGTCGCCCAAGTTCTTGGCCGACGAAATTTTTTAACAGGGCGACGATTTTTTTTCGTCGCCCAAAATGAAATTTCTGGTAGTGAGGGCTATCTCGACAGGGTAATTGTACCGTATTCTCGGCTTAGCCAAGTATTTTGGCTATGTACTAACAAATCCCCAAGTCCCCAGTCCGAGAGAGTTCTTGGGTGGGGAGTTATTCTAGAGATGCCGAGGATAGGTTTTACCCGGGAGTAGGAGGCATGGTGCCGAGTCCCCAAGTCCCCACGCGAGAGTCGCGAGGTGACGGGGGTGCATGATGTTCCGGAAACCTGTTGGCAAGAAGAAAAGTTTAATGTTGCTCTAGCGAGTCAGTCCGCGCTTGATTGGGGACTGTCGCGAGGTGGCCAGTCAGTCCGCGCTTGGTTGGGGACTGTGGCTATGTGGCGAGTCAGTCCGCGCTTGATTGGGGACTGTCGCGAGGTGGCCAGTCAGTCCGCGCTTGATTGGGGACTGTGGCTATGTGACGAGCGAGTCCGTAATTCTGTTGTAATGATATATTTAACTTGACCTGGTCATGAGTTAATAACCACCGAATGCAAATTTAGACAAGAAGTTCCAAAAACTGATTGCCTAAATTTAGGGAGGCTGTAAAAAACGATGAACCAAACAGGGGTGTGTGGTGCTTCGTCTCTCAAACCCAGAATAGCATACTCTGAGTTTGGAAATAGTACAGAGAAATTCAGTCATAACAGTTTCAAACATTCCCAACCAGTCATGCAATCCCCCTCAATATAACCCCTCCTTCATTTCTCCTCTCTCACCCTCACCTATAAGCAGCCTCTTGGGTCTAACCGAGGAGGCGGTGCAGACCCAAAAGCTAGAAATTAAATAAAAATGAAAGCCTCAGGCTGCACACTATCTTTCCTTTTTGTCTTCTCTTCTATCTCATCCATCTCTTTAGCTCTTACAGATGCCGAAGCGTCCTTTCTTACCCGTCGCCAGCTGCTAACGCTCCCGGAAGGCGGTGACCTACCTGAAAACTTCGAAAATGGGGTCCAGCTTAACATGGAGTTCCCTAACCCTAGGCTTCGACGTGCATACATTGCACTCCAGGCCTGGAAGAAGGCAATCTACTCTGACCCCCTAAAGACAACTGCCAACTGGGTTGGTGCTGATGTATGCCATTACAAGGGAGTCTTCTGTGAGAAGGCGCTCGATGACCCGAAACTCGACGTGGTGGCGTCCATTGATCTCAATGGGGCTGACATTGCAGGATACCTTCCTGCCGAGTTAGGCCTGTTGCAGGAGCTTGCCGTGTTCCACATTAACTCTAACAGGTTCTGTGGTATTGTGCCCCCAAGCTTTTGCAAGATGAAACTCCTCTACGAGTTTGACATCAGCAACAACCGCTTCGTGGGTGAATTCCCTAGTGTCTATGCATGCCTTCCGAGCCTCACGTACTTGGACATCAGGTACAACGAGTTTGAGGGGTGTCTGCCAGCTTAGCTCTTCAATAAGAATCTGGATGCCATATTCGTCAACAACAACAGGTTCGGATGCACCATTCCTGAAACCGTCGGTAACTCGAACGTCTCGGTTCTTGTCATCGCCAACAACAACTTCGAGGGTTGCATTCCTAGCAGCATCGGGAATATGAGGAACTTGAACGAGCTCCTCTTCTCTAACAACAAGCTAGGCGGGTGTGTGCCTCCCGAGCTCTTCCAGATCTCCAACATCACGGTGTTGGACATCAGTTCGAACTCGTTCAGCGGCATCATCTCTAAATCGTTCAAGATCGATAACGTGGAGGAGTTTAGCCTTGCAAACAACCAACTCACCGGGTTTGTTCCTGAGAGCATCTGCAAGCTACCCGGGTTGAAGAACTTCACATACTCCAACAACTTCTTCAACGGCGCAGCCAAAGAATGTGTGCCAACCTCAAGGAATGACATTGTGATGGATGACTCGAGCAACTGCTTACCGGACAGGCCTAAACAGAAGTCATCAAAAGAATGCCAAGCTGTGGTGAGCAAGCCAGTGGATTGCAGCAAGGCCAAGTGTGGAGGTGGCGGAGTGCCCTCAAAGCCGCCAGCAGTGCCTCAACAACCTCCCAAGGTGGAGACACCAAAGCCGCCACAGACTCCTCATGTCCAACCACCTCCAGTGCACTCTCCCCCACCAGCCCCGGTCCACTCTCCACCACCTCCGGTGAAATCTCCACCACCACCAGCACCGGTTCACTCCCCACCACCCCCAGTGCACTCTCCTCCACCACCGGTTCACTCTCCTCCTCCACCAGTCCACTCTCCACCCCCACCAGTGCACTCCCCACCACCACCAGTCCACTCCCCACCGCCACCAGTGCACTCTCCTCCACCACCAGTGCACTCTCCTCCACCACCAGTGAAGTCTCCCCCACCACCGGCACCGGTCTCCTCTCCACCACCTCCTGTGAAGTCTCCACCACCACCGGCACCGGTCTCCTCTCCCCCACCTCCGGTGAAGTCTCCGCCACCACCGGCACCGGTATCCTCTCCACCACCTCCAGTGAAGTCTCCACCACCACCGGTTCACTCTCCTCCTCCACCAGTCCACTCTCCACCCCCACCAGTGCACTCCCCACCACCACCAGTCCACTCCCCACCCCCACCAGTGTACTCTCCTCCACCACCGGTGAAGTCTCCCCCACCACCGGCACCGGTCTCCTCTCCACCACCTCCGGTGAAGTCTCCACCACCACCGGCACCGGTCTCCTCTCCCCCACCACCGGCACCGGTCTCCTCTCCACCACCTCCGGTGAAGTCTCCCCCACCACCGGCACCGGTCTCCTCTCCACCACCTCCGGTGAAGTCTCCCCCACCACCGGCACCGGTCTCCTCTCCACCACCACCAGTGAAGTCTCCCCCACCACCGGCACCGGTCTTCTCTCCACCACCTCCAGTGAAGTCTCCCCCACCACCAGCACCTGTCCACCCTCCACCACCCCCGGTGCAATCTCCACCTCCTGCCTCACCACCACAGGCACCGGTCCACTCTCCACCACCTCCAGCGCAGTCTCCACCACCAGCCTCTCCTCCACCGGTCGAAGCACCACCACCAGACGACTTCGTGCTACCACCAAACCTGGGATTCCAATACCAATCACCTCCTCCACCTATGTTCCCAGGCTACTAAGCAGTAGCAGCTGCTGCACTATATCAACCGCTCTGCCCTACATCGCGACTACTCTCTTTATAAGGTTTAAAACGGCGTCACAACATACACACCACTTTTGTTAGTTGATCATAGCTTGTATAGTCATTTCGAGACATGAAAACTATAAACCTTCTCGATCGATTGTACGCCTACATAATGCAATAAAGGACGTTATCGGCATAATGTATAATCATTTTTCCTTCTTTCTTTATTATACATCATTTGTCTCCACGTTTATTTATCAATGCATGCATGCATATACGTGTCCTATGAGAATCAATTATAGCAAATTAACCGCTAGCTTTTTACTATGAAATTTTTAGGGAAAATGCCCTAATGCTCAAATATTTAAAAACTAAAGCCCATTCCAATGATAATAAGATTCTTGACCCTAATTAAATGAAAAAGAGATTTATTTGTGCCCAAATACACAAATCTTTATTAAATTCATAATAAAATAATATTTTTAAGACATTTTTACCCTTGGTCCTTATATATATGCTTAGAGAGAGAAAGTGTAAGAGAGAGAGAAAAGACTTTGCCGGCAGCTCATCGGATCTCCGGCAACCGGACTCCAGTCACCGGACACCGGCCGCCGGACTCCGGTCACCGGTCGCCGGACTCCGGAATCCGGCCGGTCACCGGACACCGGCCGCCGAACTCCGGTCGCCGGACTCAGTTACTGACCCCCAGTAACTCGGTTTCTCCGGCGACCTATCGCCGGAACTCGGTTACTGACCCCCAGTAATTCGGTTACTCCGGCGACTGATCGCCGGAACTCGGTTACTGACCCCAGAAATCCAGTTACTGACCCAATAAACTCAGTTACTGACCCCCAGTAACTCGGTTACTGACTCCAGAAATTAAGTTACTGACCAAATAAACTCAGTTACTGACCCCCAGTAATTCGGTTACTCCGGCGACTGATCGCCGGAACTCGGTTACTGACCCCCAGTAACTCGGTTACTGACCCCAGAAATCCAGTTACTGACCCAATAAACTCAGTTACTGACCCAATAAACTCAGTTACTGACCCCCAGTAACTCGGTTTCTCTGGCGACCTATCGCCGGAACTCGGTTACTGACCCCCAGTAACTCGGTTACTGACCCCAGAAATTCAGTTACTTACCCAATAAACTCAGTTACTGACCCCCAGTAACTCAGTTACTGACCCTAGAAATTCAGTTACTGACCCAATAAACTCAGTTACTGACCCCCAGTAACTCGGTTTAGGGTTTACCAGTAAAACCTAGCAAGCACAGTTGAAGTTCGTTTATACCATTCTATATTAATCTAATATCCAGTAGAACGTGATATGTTCACTGCTCTGTGCATTTCAGGTGTGATCTTCCTCTAAAGACTAGTTAGTTGTTTGCAATGAAACAGCTTATGCTATTGTTGTCCAGCATAAAGATCTCACCTAATTCAAACCTTACAAGCAGATACCTCATCTAATTTCTCCAACAAAAGATTTGAATGCCATAATATCGACTAAAGAACAATGCAGCTCCGGATCTACTTTAAGCATACTCATATTCAGCTAACACTACAACTACTCAATGCAAGAATAGAAATGCCAAAAAATACAACCACATTATCAATGTAATGTAGTGTACCTGAAGCTTGAAGCTCATCTGGAGACAGGCTTTTGCAGAAGAGCAGTCAAGTAAACCTCCCCATTCTTCTCATTCTTACTCGCCGTCGCCCACTTCACTCTCCGGTACCCCAACTTCCCAATCAACGGCCCGAAAACCTTCTCAAGATCCACCCCCTTGCTAAAGAAATGATCCAACCACAAGTACCCTCCTCCCCTCAACACCCTATCCGCATCATACAACAAAAACTCCAACGCCGTCACCGGAATCCACCTGTTCACCGCGTGCCCGCACCGCACCAGATCCAACACCCCGTCAAACACGGGGAACCGCTGCTGCAGCGGCACCAGCCCCCTCAGCGGCACCGCCTCGTTATTCGGGCTGCCGAAATTCATGGTGGTAGTGACAACCGTCACATTGTAGAGCTTCATCCTGGCGGCGAAGGTCCCGGTCCCGCCGCCGACGTCCAGCCCGAGGCGGAGGACGGCTCCGGCGGCCTTGGCGATCTGGAAGAACTGCGGGATGGGGAGGTCCAGCTCGGACTTGTAGGTCATGAAGCTGGAGAGCTCGTGGCTGAAGTCGAAGCCGGAGCTGAGGCCACGGCGGTTGAGGCAGCTGAAGCTTTTGCAGGCGTACTTGTCCCATATCACATTCTGATCCGGGAGAGAAGGAGGGAAAGCGTCGTGGGAGAGCGATGACGTGGGCTTCTGCGGCGTTCTGGAGAAGCATCTCCGGCGGGGGAGGGGGTGGCAGCCGCGGAGGATGAGGCTCTCCGCGACGTCGGCGTCGGCGGGGCAGAGGGAGAAGGGAGTGTAGGCGAACTCTGTGGCCGGATCGGAGAAGAAGCAAAACGGCCGAGCTTGAGAGAGAGAGAGAGAAGCAGAGAAATAGATATAGATTTGATCGGGGAGAGGGTTACTGATAAGGTTAGGGATATTTTAGTCTTTTTTTTTAAATTTGTGTAATTGGGCACAGTAAACAGATTTTCATTGGAATGGGCAATAAGTCCCTACAATTAGTATTAAATGGGCATTTTCCCAAATTTTTACTTGACGGATTCCTAAATGTATTGGATTTGGACCAACAACGTTATCAATGAAGTGAATTCTATAACATGTCAATTTTGTTATCATCAAAATGAACCTAACATGACTATCATCCATATGTGCCTAAGTGTCCTCGTACTCCACATCAAGGTTTTGTGCATGCACAAACGCTTTCCATGACGATCATTCATTTCAGATGTAATAATTGATGATGCTACACTAGCTTCAAACTAAGATGAAAGTATATATGAAGCTAATTAACTTCATCAGATGCAAATGTCCCAGCTGATTCTGCTTAATTGGGATTTGATTAATTGCTCCAATGCACTTATATGCACATAAATGAGTAGTAAATTTTGCTCCGAGATTGTGCTTGCGATATAGCTAAACAATTTGATCAGTTTGTGAATTTGGCGCGCTCCAGTTTTCTGCATACACAACTCCACCCTCCATCTGCCAACCTCTTTATACTCTATCTCTCTCTGTAATTAATTAATGGATTATTGAAACGAGAAATGAACGCTTTTGGTTAGGAGGAAAGCAATAAGAACCTGAACAAGATCGAAAAATCAAAGAAAAGATTCCTTGTTAGTCATATGAGTCTTTTAGTCATTACTCGGGTAAAATATGCACTTCCTCAGGAATATGAAAAAACAAATTCGATCTAATTTCGTTTGGTATTTTGGCTTAAATTCTTTGACTCCTCGGTACTCAAAATTAATCCTCTTTTTTGAGGATTGAATGCATCAATATTGGACCTTCCATTCTCATAGATTGGTAATGTGGTTCAATTGCAGCAATATTGGACTTTCAATGATGTTTGTAAGTTGGCACATAAGGTGAAAAAACAATAGAAGGGAGCACGGGGAGGAAGCTTTCAGTACTCTGGACGTGATGCCTCAACCAACAAAGGAAGTGAGTCTTATTCCAAGGAGTCCAAGGTGTCACCCACTGTCAAGCCTTCAACTAAGGCCCCCTCCAAAAATGAAAGTGGATCCAACCAGAAGCAGCAACCTAGTTCTTCAAGTATTAGCTCACGGCGGTGTTTCAACTGCCAAGGTTTGAGACATATTGCCTCAGAATGTTCTAACCGCAGGATTGTGTCTCTTGTGGAAGAAGTTGAGCAGGATTTTGAAGAAGAAGGATTCACCGGAGACGGAAAACCTATTTTTGATGAAGAAGTTACATATGGGGATCAAGGTGAAAGCTTGGTAGTACGTTGTAGCTTAAATACTTCCCTTGCTGAAGAAGAAAACTCGCGAAACAATCTTTTTCATACAAAATGCACTGTTTGTGGGAAAATCTGTGAAGTTATTATAGATGGAGGAAGCTGCGAAAACGTGGTTGCTACCACCATGGTAGGGAAGTTGAATCTAAGCACTGAGAAACACCTGCGGCCTTACAAGCTTTCCTGGTTGCAAAAGGGTAATGAGGTAAGAGTTGATCAAAAATATATACAATTTGGTGAAGGAGTTCCTCCCAATTGTTTTCACTACCAGAAGAAAGCCTTTAGCCGACGAAAAAAAAAAATCAGGCCGACGAATTTTTTTTTCGTCGGCTAAAGTGGACTTTAGCCGACGAAATTTTCCTTCGTCGGCTAATTAAAAATATTCGTCGGCTATGATCAACTTTAGCCGACGAAATTTTTATTTCGTCGGCTAAATAATTTTTTTTGTCGGCTATAGTCTGTGAACTTTAACCGACGAAATTTTCAAAAGTTTAGCCGACGAAATTTTCAAAACTTTAGCCGACGAAATTTTTAGAGTTTAGCCGACGAAATTTTTAAAAGTTTAGCCGACGAAAATATAATTTCGTCAGCTAAACTGTCTTATATTTACAAATTTTGATGCAATATGGTCCTACGCAAAAGGGGGTGTAACTTTTGATCCGTCCGTCAGAAATTGCTGAAATTTTGACAACAGCTCCGCAGGCCCAAATCCAAGCTAACTTACTTTCGGGGCCTATCTGACCGTCGGATCTAGCGATCCAAGGCTTTTTATGTAATTTTCTGTTTTTAGGGTTTGGTCTTTTTCTTTTAAAACTGCGGTCAACCCTATTTACCGTTATTATTTCTTAAGGGGAGCCCTATCGTCGAAAGGTAAATGTTTTAAAAATTTTATATAGGTGGTTGCGTCTCATCTACGTGAGAGTTTTTCGTGTGGAAGATTTGACCAAACTACGTAACATAGGGGGAGATATTAGTGTTTTCGTGAATTTATAGACTTTACACTACCAGAACAGGCATTTTAGCCGACGAAAAATTTTCGTCGGTGACACATCCCGGTTCTTAAGCTATTTTACGGTTATTTACCGTTGGTATTACTTCGGATTTTTACCATGATGAGTAACTATTTATCCTTAAGGACCATAGGGTTGACTTTTTGTAGGAAAATTTCCATGAGAAAACTTTCTTCATGAAAGTTGTAGAGGATGTGGTTACGAGTTCGTAGACATGCTACGCGCTAAAATCGGAGTTAGCATGATAAAGTTATGAATTAAATGGTAAAGTTTTTGAATGGGTAAAAATGGATGTTATTTAAGTGGGTATTTTTGTTGTTGGGTTAAATAATGGACCGTGTAGGGGGGGAGAAGGGCAGAGCCCACTCCCTTCTCTTCTTTCTTTTCTTTTCTTCCTCTTCCTCCCCTCTTCCTCCCGAGCCTTTATCGTCAGAAAGATTGGCCGCCAGCTGCCGCCGTCTGGCCAGCCACCGGCCGCCTCTCCACCCCAGTTCGGACCCCCATCTCCTCCTCTCCCTCCCCGGCCTAGCCCCCAAGCCTCTAACCCGCCGGAAGAGGAGAAAAGCCGCCGGAAGCCGCCGATCGACACTTCGCCGGAGCTCCGTCATCCGGCCACCATAGGCCGTGATTCTTGGCTCATTTTGTAGCCCTCATCAAGGTGAGTAATTCCTCCAAAGGAATCGGTCTAATTCGATTTCGTTAGGGTGATTTGTATAATTGAAAGTTTTAGGGATTTATGGATGTTTTAGTCGATTGCCCTAGTTAGCCTCGGATTTGGACTAAGTGTTAGTTATGAAAGTTGTTGGGTTTGATGAGAGGATTATTCTGTCAAAATTTGAGAAGCATTGGAGGTCGCCGGAAAACGGCTGCCGGCCGCCGCCGGAAAAATATTTTTTTGTAGAGATTTTGATGAGGAGTTTGATGGAATAAGTTTTAGAATTTTTGGAGGAGTTTTGGATAAGTTTAAGAATTTTTGAAGTTAAATATTTTTGGCGGATTATTAATTAATAATCCGGCCATTGGATTTTTATGTGAGGAATTAAGGTTATGGTGGAGTTTGGTGAAAATCCGGTGAGCTTAACCCTAATTAGAGTAGTGGGTTAAGCAGAAGAGATTTGGGTGTTTATTTTCAAATGTTTAATTTTCCAAAATTTAAGTTTGGTCCTAAGCATATTTATTGTGTCAGGATACGAAGGGAACCTCGCTTGAGTGGTGATTCGGAATTCGTCAGGCTTAGGCCTAAATCTGTGAGTGGACACTTTATTTTTAAAGGAATATGCATGCATGATTTTATAAGTTGTCAATTATATTTTCTGAGCTTAAATTATGATTTCACCTTTTGAATTGGTTATGGAATTTATTTGAGATTGACCGATTGGTTATGTTTTTGATAATGAACTTATGGATTTGAGCTTGGGTAAGTTTTGGTATTTGAATTATGATATCCTTTTGATCTTTGGATTTGAGATTTCTTTAAAGATTTGAGTTATTTATTTCATTGAGCATTTTAACGTGTGGGACACGTCATTGAATTTAATTATTTTCTTTGCTCTTTGAATTCTTTAAGTACGGTTGAGAATCGTACTTGTATTTATTTATGAGTTTCGGGGAAACTCATATGATTTATATTTTTCCTTATGCCATATTCTTGGAATATATATGATGTCAATACTAGTATGTCGTTCCGCCTTTCGAGGTGATGTGACACCCATGTTTCAAGTGGGGTCACGCAAGCCCTTTCCGCCTTCGGGTGATGTGATGTTGTCGACGACATCACGCAAGCCCTGTACCCTATCCGTCAACTCGACGTGAAGGTACAGGGAGTATGGGAGTACTATGCCTGGGAGGCAATAGAGTCTGGGAGACTCACTTATATGGCCATATAGGATATTTTACTTGAGTTATCGATTTGACTAGCGGGGCTAGTCCTTTGTTTTGGTACCTTCTTCTATGAAGGTTATTATTTATCTTTGTCATTAATTCGACTAGCGGGGCTAGTCCATCTTCTTGGGATTTTCTTTATGAAAGATTTTTGTTAACAATTGCATGCAACGAATTTATGGCATATTGGAAAGTGGGAAAGTATTTAAATTTCGGTTTCTTATCTTATGTTTATTTTCGTCCACTCACTCTAACGTTTTTTAAATTACTTTCCCCTGGGCCCTTTGGTTTTAAATGCCCAGATTGCAGGCTCAGTCTAGGTGAGGTCGAGCGTACATGGAGTCGAGGCATAGTCAGAGGTTGCTCCCGCTTATTCTTTATTTATTGTTTTTCATTTAACTCTAGATATGCTCTGATAATCAGTTAGGGAATTAATGTTGGTTATCTGTTGGTTGTGGGATTAGTTTAAGTGAGAAATTGTTATATTGGGAGACGTGTTGAACTTGGGGAGCAGGAAGGCTCCAGGTGTCGTAGATGGATGTTTGGTTATAGAAGTGTTAAGTTGAATTTTTCAGGTAAGGGTCGTCCATTTTTAAGGAAAGTTATGCCGAATTTTCGGTAAATTTTCCTTGGAGGTGGACCCCGCAGGATTTACCTTGGGTTTCAGGGTGAAATTCGGGGTGGGTCCTGTCAGTCGGCCTGTTAAAAAAATTCGTCGGTTACAACCTTAGCCGACGAAGGTTCGTCGGCTATAGTGTCGTCGGGAAAGGGTCGTCTGTAATGACTTTAGCCGACGAGACAAAAAATTTCGTCGGCTATAGTCATACTATAGCCGACGAAATAATATCGTCTGCTATAGTCCAACCTTTAGCCGACGACATTATTTCGTCTGCTAAAGTATGAACATTAGCCGACGAAATTTTGTGTCGTCGGTTATCTTCCAAACTTTAGCCGACGAATAATTTAAAATATTCGTCGGCTAAAGTTTGTAATAAAAAAATATAAAACATCTATGGCCGACGAAATATTGTGTTTTTCGTCGGCTTTAGAGGCATTTAGCCGACGAATTCAAGCTTATTTCGTCGGCTAAACTTTTTTGTTTTTTTTAAAAAAACTTTAGCCGACGAATTATGGCTTTTTTCGTCGGCTATAAGTGTATTCCAGTAAAAAAAAAAACCTGAAATTTCTGAATTACCATTCCATGCAAGCTGCAAAAGACATTTTTAACAATTTCATATAACCAACAACAAACACATAAAAGAATATATGAACTACATAAAAGTATCAATTTACATAAAAGTATATATCAACTACGTAAAGTCTATATCGTCTAAATTAAAGTCATCTTCTGGGGGCTGCTGCGGAGGTTGCGGCGGCTGGGGTAGCGGAATGGGCGGAGGCATGGGCGGAGGCGGAAGTCCCTGAATCTGGGCAGCTGCAAAGTCCTGCATGTACTGGATCATCTGCTGCTGCTGGGCCTGCTGGATGGCATGTAACTCGGCAACATAGGCTGCCTGCGCAACATTAAAGGCTGTCTGTGAGGCAATATAGGCTGCCTGCGAGGCTGCCTGAGCAGCTTGAGCAGCTTGCTGTTCTCGTAGTCTCTGAACTTCCGACTCTAGCTGAGTCGTCCTGTTGATCGTGGACGTGGTGCAGCTACTAGTCGAGGTTGCCTTTCGTTGAAATCCTGGAGTGGTCTTCAGGACCCCCTCGCCTCTCTTTCCTAGACCTCGGCAGTAGAAGTTGTTTTCTCTCGGTGGGAAGGCTATGCCCATGATCCTCGCCCCAATCGTCGGATCCGAATTGTCGATCCGGGACATGGCTTCGGACATCTCGGAATCCTGCGTGTCCGGCCATGCCTCCCTCACTAAGGTACTCAGGACCTCGTCACTAGCCTCCCTCACCCTCGCCTATATGGATAGGAAAAAAATTATTAATTAAAATTTTTACATAAATTTAAAAATTTAAAAACGTAAAGTGACTTACAATATCCTCATGGGAGTCAGGATATGCCTTCTCGTACGTATAGACGTAGGGGTTGACTTATGGATGTTCCTTGGCCGCCTCGTCCATGAAGACACCGAACGGTCTAGAACCGGCATGATGGTTCCTTGTGTTGCGTTGCCGGTTCTGAGCGTTCACCCGGGAAACCGCCTTCAAAGAAAAAAGTAAACTATTAGTAGAATATTTTAAAACGCACGTACTTATTTTTAAATTAACTAACTAATTTATTTAAATACCTGTTTACGAGGGTTGTTGAATTCTGATGTCAGAAGCCAACGCCACTCGTACTCCCTGTACTGGAACTCAGTAGGGGTACCAGAACGTGCGTTCCCGTGCTTAGTCCAATGGGTTCGCAGCTCGTTCTTCCACTCCTTGTACCTACAGATACAACAAAAATATTAGAAATATTATTAATATCACATACAAAATTGTTTTTCATTAACTTCCCAACGTACCTTCCCCCATGCACAACGTCGGCCCAGCTGTCCCTCAGGTGCTCGGGAACCTCAAACCACACCTGCATTTAACCGATTATTATTAGTTTAACTTTTCGAGAAATCAACAATTTAATACATAATATTATTTTGTAAACTCACCGACATCGCGTTGTGGACCATGTCCTTAACCTCCTGCGGGACCTCGCCCCAGTCGGACCACAACATAGGGACTCTATCCCTAATGAGAGCACCCACGCGGCCGGAGTACATCCTCGACTTCCCGCCCGATACTGCGTGGTCATCCCCGTCAGTATCGATGGGGATCCTCCCCATGGTACTCACCATCTTCTCGAGAGCTTTCCCTGTGACGGGGCCTCTCTTCTTCTTTGTGCCTATGACATGATTCGGCCAAATTGATTATTCAAATATATATGACCCTTTAAAAGTAATCATGCATGACTGATTACCTGAGGAGCTCGCGACGGATTCCGGTTCTGTCGCCGATGATGATACCCTCGTAGAAATAAGAGGCGTATCAAAAGGCAGGAACCGGTACGCCGCTGATGGAGCCACTGGCGGGGGCAGTGGATAAATCGGCGTCCCTGAGCCATCGACTACAGGTATCGCCGGTATCATCCGCGGAAGGAACAGATGAGGCGGCGGCATCTGTACCCCAGATGACCCACTATCCGAAGAAGTAGGACCCGGAGTGGGCGCCCGGTGTATCTCGGGCATACGAGGTGCAGACACCTCCGTCAAGGGCCTCGGGGAACGAGGGACGGCCGCCTGCCTCGATGAAAGGGGCACCTCCGGCGCCGTCTCCAGAAGGCTCGCACGTCTGGCTGTCATGTGGCCCTGAAACGTCGTTTGAGGGTTGCTAGAGGTTCCCTCAGACGATTCGGACCTTTGGCCCTTCGAACTCTTCTTCGATCGAAAAAAGCCGCTCATCCTATTTAAAATATTAATCAAAGGCTTTAGATTATTTTGTCATTGTTTTATAAAAAATTATACATTTTTAAAATTATACTTATTCAATAATATTAAGTACACATACCAATATATATATAGATATATATATATATATATTTTACTTACATAACAATATTATATATATTATGCTCATCATAAATTAACACATATATTCAAAAATAAACACATATATTCAAAAATAAACACATAAACTAACATAATTAAATTAACACAAATTAAATTAACACAAATTAAATTACAAGTTTTATTCCTTTCTTCAACTTCGTGTTTTCATCCCGATTCTCTAGTTAATCTAGTGTTAAATTTTTAATGGGCTTGTAGTGCTTCAGGTTGTCCATTTTTGGGCTCGGTCAACTTTTTTTATTATCCTTGAAAAGATGAGGCAAAGGTCCTCTTGAAGGAGGAGGATACAAGATTAGTTTGGTAAATACAAGTGGATTGAGTAATGTTCATAACGTTATTAATTGCATTTATTCAAATATTGTCCACAACAAAGCATCCATGTTCTTCCACGGATCAAAAGTTCGAAACATAATTAATATTCATATAGGAAACAAATCCATTGCCAAATGCAATGATCGATTAAAATTATTAGTCTAATAGGTGGTCAATAAATTTGAGAAGATCAACAAATGCATGCATGATGAATGAGATTATCTACACGATTAAACCATATGCTGATCCAGCAGCTTCTTAATTATTATTACGCTAGTTATTCGGCCTAATTAATCCTCTAGTAGGACTAATATGCAGAATAGTCCATCAACAGCAAATCAAAAACCTAGATCAATTTCCAAATCAAAATCCACACTTATGTTCAATTTCATCTATATGAACAAATTAAGATCTAGTATAACAATGTATAAACAAAAATTAAATTAATATGGGAACCAAATATAAAGTTATAAACCCAAAACATTAATCAAAGTAGAAGGAGTAGATGTTACCTGCAATCGTTGAGAGTTGAGAAACGGCAGAGCTTTACAGAGAGAGAAGGGAGGGAGGAGACCGGGAGGCAGGGAGGAGGGAGGAGGCGGCGACGGGAGAGGGAGGGAGGAGGGAGGAGACCGGGAGGGAGGACGGAGGAGACCGGGAGGGAGGAGGCGAAATTTGAAAAACTGCAGAAATGAGGGAGGAGGCTAGGGTTCGCAATTAAAACCCGAGGACTTTAACCGACGAAATAATTTGTTCGTCGGCTAAAGATTAAAATTTCGTCGGCTATACATATATTCGTCGGCTAAACCTTTGAAATTCGTCGGCTAAACCTTTGAAATTCGTCGGCTAAACCTTTGAAATTCGTCGGCTTAACCTTTATACATTTGGCATGTTGTGATCGTGATGATCAAACTTGAGAAACACAAATCCAGCCGTCAGATCTGACCATCATGATAAAATACATGTATGGGAAAAAATTCAACTTGATCCGAAATGAATAAGAGCTCGATCCGGACGGTCAATCTCGTAAGTCAAACCCCTAAACGCACGGAAAAGGTCGTTCGACCGTCTAAATTACGTATTTTGGCCGGACCTCCAACTGAAAATAGTTTTAAACCGATGACACGCAACAAGTCGTATAAAAATTTTACTCAAAATAACCACCGAACCCGGGGCTACCCATAGGGAGAAAGAATGGAAAATTGCATTGACCGCAACTATCGGCACCGAGACATGACCGGAATACCGTGATTTTTCAACCGTAGACGTATTTCACCATTCTAGTCATGTCTTATTTCACGACTTTTTTACGTTTGAAGGATCTACGTATAGTTTGTTTTTGAAACGGAACATTTACATAACACTTGGTAAACAAGTTATACAACATTAGTACACATGTTGTGATCGTGATGATCAAACTTGAGAAACACAAATCCAGCCGTCAGATCTCACCATCATGATAAAATACATGTATGAGAAAAAAATCAACTTGATCCGAAAAGAATAAGGGCTCGATCCGGACAGTCAATCTCGTAAGTCAAACCCCTAAACGCACGGAAAAGGTCGTTCGACCGTCTAAATTACGTATTTTGGCCGGACCTCCAACTGAAAATAGTTTTAAACCGATGACACGCAACAAGTCGTATAAAAATTTTACTCAAAATAACCACCGAACATAGCTATAGTAGGTAATAGAAATATTTTAGGGTTTAGCCGACGAATCCCCTAACATATTCGTCGGCTATAGTATGTAATTAAAAAATTAAAAAAATAACTATAGCCGACGAATTATTAGGTTATTCGTCGGCAAAAACTATATTAGCCGACAAATTACAGTGTATTTCGTCGGCTAAAGTGAGTAATTAAAAAAATAAAAAAACAAGTTTAGCCGACGAAATTAAGGCTTTTTTCGTCGGCTAAGAAAGGTTAGCCGACGAATCACAGTTTATTTCGTCGGCTAAAGTGTGTAATAAAAATAAATAAAAAACATCTATGGCTGACGAATTAAGGCTTTTTTCGTCGGCAAAAAACATCTTAGCCGACGAATTATAGTATATTTCGTCGGCTAAAGTAAAAAAACAGGGAAAAAAAATAGACGATATTCATAAACCATACATTAAAAAAACCCTGTTCATCATGTATCACCAAAATTCATATAAAATAACTGAAATATGAATTCAACATGTGTAAAATATAAAGGAAAAAGTCTTTGAAAAATTATACAAATTAATCGGAATCATACATTAAAACTAAGGCTCGTAATCGGAATCATCCGATGAGTCTTCTTCAGTGTCAGAATTAATTTCTGGTAATATATGTATTTCCTCATCGCCAGAGTCTTCGTCTGACTCTTGATTTGGATCAACATCAACAAGCCTTGGCTCTTCATCACGAATTCGCACCGAACGACCCGCTTTAAAATTATTAAGGCGAATGGTAGAGGAGTTAGGAATACCTATTGCGTTGGGCTCTTGATACGCAACATCTTCTTCCTCGTCTTCGGCCTCTCCAAGTGTAGCCGCCCGATAAATGTTTCGAGGGTGCACAAGGTTGACTACTTTCCACGCGTCACCCTTAGCAAGGTCATCAAGATAAAACACTTGTTTTACCAATGTGGCAAAAACGAAGGGGTCATCCTCGTAAGAACTTGTAACAGTGTTCACCGATAATATTCCGTACTGATCAGTCTTCATGCTCTGCGGCCTAGTATCAAACCATCTACACTTGAAGAGGTGCACTGTCATGCCTTCACCGTAAACGAGTTCCACCACTGAATCAAGAACACCGTAATAGTCAACTCCATTCCGCCCACCATGTGCCATGACCCCAGAATTCTGTGTTCTCTTTCTGCTGTCTCTTTGTTCGCATATAAATTGCACGCCATTCACCTTGCACATCGGATAAACTCTTGAGACTATCGGCTTCATGGCTAGAAGTCTTAGTTCGTGCGACCATCAGATTGAATATGGTTCATCTGCAACCAACCATCTCAACTGTAAATACGGATAATTATGCAATAAACATAAACCCGTAGAGAAAAATTAAATTACGTACCCAACCGCCAAAATAATCTGCGAACTCCCTGTTGTGGTACTCGAAATCACCTTGAATGTTGGGATGATTGAGATGGATGTCTTTCCAGTATTCAACTTCTGGACAGTTAATCAATACCCACCAGTGGGCAATGACTAGCTCATGTGGTTGCAACTTGTAGGAGTTTGGCAAAATTCCATACACTTCAACATCACTAGAGACTATGGAAAGATTGAACTTCGGTACATCTACCGGCATGGTTTGCTGAGTTTCCTTCAACGCTCCTAAATACAACTTCATGTAGGTGACGCACTCGTGCGCAATATATGCTTCAGCTATACATCCTTCAGGAGCGGATTTATTAGCCACATAATCTTTGTAGTCTCCAAGTTGCCTGTAAATCAAGTTGCAAAATGTTACGATTATTGAACATGTATATGTATTGAGGAATTCATGAAAGTAAAAAACGTACCTTTCCATGGGATACATCCAAGTGTAGTGTACTGGACCGGTAAGCAACAATTGCTCGGGAAGATGGATCATCAGGTGAGGCATGATGTCAAAAAAATTTGGAGGAAATATCCTCTCAAATTTACACATGATATAAATGATGTCCATTTGCATTTCCCGGAGGTCACATCGAGACACTTCCCGTGTGCATAACTTCTGGAAAAACCTTCCCAACGCTACTAACGGCTCCACCACCTGACGGGGAAGGAACGGTCGAATGAAAACAGGGAAGAGACGTTGTAGCAGGATATGACAGTCATGACTCTTCAACCCGTACATCTTATTGTCCCGGAAGTTCACACACCGGGCAATATTTCCTGCATAGCCTGAAGGATACTTCACACAACTCATCCACCTGAAAATTAGGTTCTTCTGGTCAGGCTTCACGGTGTAAGGAGCTTGAGGCATTTTTTTCTTCCCTTCTTTCAACCACAAATGTCTTCTTATTCCGCATTTTTTTAGATCAATGCGTGCCTTAGGACCGTCTTTCGTCTTCCCCTCCAAGTTCAGCACTGTGCCCACCACACTGTCGCACACATTCTTTTCTATGTGCATCACATCCAGGTAGTGCCTGATCAACAACTTACTCCAGTATGGGAGTTCCCAGAATATGCTCTTATGTGTCCAGAATTTGTACATGTCGGGTCTTTCAGGTATTGCCGCCACAATGTTGGGATGATTGCTGAGCTGCCCAAAATCGTACTCATTAAGCACCGCTAAAATGTCTTCCCCCGTCCATCTTCTGGGAGGCACGCCGTGTTCTACGGTCCCATCAAATGCCTTTTCATCGAACCGCCATTCGTGATCATATGGAAGGAAAGCACGGTGACCCAATCTGCATATCTTGTTGCAATGACTGCTGCTCCCCTCATCGCTAAGGCACTCTGGACAAGCCTTGTATCCCCTAACAACGTTGCCCGACAACATCCCACGGGCAGGAAAATCACTGATGGTGCCAACAACCATGACATGCATCTGGAACATCTCGTGCGTGTACTTGTCATAAGTGGGATGACCAACGTCCCACAAAAATTTAAGCTCTTCAATCAAAGGTCTCAAGTACACATCGAGACACTTCCCCGGATAACCGGGCCCCGGAATCAACAAACTCAACATATTGTATTCCTTCTTCATGCACATCCATGGGGGAAGGTTGTACGGTACCAAAATCACCGGCCATATACTGTATTGCAGACTCATGTTCCCAAAAGGGTTGAACCCGTCGGATGAGAGCCCGAGCCTCACATTTCGGACCTCTGACGCAAATTGAGGAAACTCCCTGTCTATATGCTTCCAAGCCTGACCGTCAGCAGGGTGTATAAGGGTATCTTCGTCATGCAATTCCCTATCAGCGTGCCATCTCATCGCTTCGGCCGTGTGTGAAGACATGTACAACCGCTCCAACCTATCCGTCAAAGGGAAATACCGAAGTACCTTTACAGGTTTCCTGTTGCCTGCAGGAGTCAGCTTATATCTGTCAGTGTGACATACCGGACATGGGTCAAGGCCACCAAGGTCATTCCCTTATGGATCTTTACCCCAAAAGAGAACGCAGTCATATCTGCATGCATGGATCTTGATGTAGGAAAGCCCAAGATCTTTCAGGATACATCGGACCTTCCGATGAGTGGTAGGAAGACGATGACCGTTGGGCAGCATCGAAGCAGTGTACTGTAGATACTCATCAACAGCCTTCACGGTCGATTTTGTCTCAACTTTAATCCTCATTACGTCCATCACACTTTCAAGAACGGTCTTCTGACAACCGGGGTACACAGGGGTCCGTTGGAAAGCAAGCAGTTTGTTGTACTTTTCAATACCAGCAGTGTTCACAGCTCTAGGGAAGGGCTGCACCGGGTCAGACATATACTGTCCTTGAGCGCATACACCGCTCTCATAAGGAAACATGTCGTTGATGAATGTCGTTGTTGGATCGTTGGATGTACTAGCACTGCCCGTCTCGGAAAATTGGCCATGATCATGCGGACCCCCTGATGATGTTTCACCGTGATATAACCAACATGTGTACTTCTCCCAAAACCCGTTACTCCTCAGGTGCTGCCATACTTTGTCAATGGGAAATCGATACATATCGCTGCGACACTGACATTTCGTGCACGGGCAATAGAAAATTGTATTCCCGTTAGCATTATCCATCGCATATTCTAGAAAACTCATAACTCCTGCACCGTATCTTTTGTCCCATTTTGGAAGCGAAATCCAACTCTTATCCATATCCTGAAAATATAACAAAATATATATATATATTTATAACGCTGCTAGCTAATTATTAATAAAATTTCATGCCATATATAAAATCTCAATTCATTTAGTATATATATATTCTACGTACGTATTACAACTAATTAATTACAAAATTATCATTATGAACTCATATATATCATCAACAACTTCATACCATATCAACACAATAATATTATAAATTAATATTAACATATATATATATCTACTATTTATTAACAACAAATTAATTCATATATATTATCAATTCAAATCATCAACCAAATCGATCAACACATATATATATATACATCCAACGTACTCAAAATTAATCAACTCAATCACAATCAAAATCAATAAACTCAATTAATCACACTAATTAAAATCGATCAACTCAAATAAAACTCAATTAATCAACATATATATACATATACGTACCTATATATGGCTCCACAAACTGATTATGGACAGATTTCGAAAACACCCAAACTTTTTCTCCCCTTTTCTCTTCTCCCGTTTTTTTTCCCGTTTTTTTTTTAAATGAGCTGCTGCTGCCCAGATCTGCAAATATAAAGAACTTTAGCCGACGACTATGAATTTCGTCGGCTAAACTTTTAAATATTTCGTCGGCCATGGTTTGTGAACTTTAGCTGACGACATAAATTCTTTAGCCGACGAAATTTTTTGTCGTCGGCTAAAGTTTGTCATAGCCGACGAAAATTTAAAATAGCCGGCGAAAGAAAATTTCGTCGGCTAAAGTTGACATCATAGCCGACGAAAATTTATCTTAGCCGACGAAATTTTTTTTCGTCGGCTAAAGCCCACTATAGCCGACGAAAAAATACTTCGTCGGCCTGGTTTTTTTTTTTCGTCGGCTATAACCTTTCTTCTGGTAGTGTTAGCCGACGAAAATATATGAAAAGTCGTCGGCTAAGGTCAAAAAATTTCAAAATTTTTTAGGCGGTAAACCAAAGTTGGAGGAAAATTTTCAAAGGACTTTAGCCGACGAAAATATATGAAAAGTCGTCGGGTAAGATGGTTTTTGCCGACGAATAACCTAATATTTCGTCGGCTATAGTTATTTTTTAATTTTTTAATTACATACTATAGCCGACGAATACGTTAGGGTATTCGTCGGCTAAACCCTAAAATTTCTCTATTACCTACTATAGCCCTATATTCGGTGGTTATTTTGCGTAAAATTTTTATACGACTTGTTGCGTGTCATCGGTTTAAAAATATTTTCAGTTGGAGGTCCGGCCAAAATACGTAATTTAGACGGTCTAACGACCTTTTCCGTGCGTTTAGAGGTTTGACTTACGAGATTGACCGTCCGGATCGAGCCCTTATTCTTTTTGGATCAAGTTGAATTTTTTCCCATACATGTATTTTATCATGATGGTCAGATCTGACGGTCGGAATTCTGTTTCTCAAGTTTGATCATCACAATCACAACATGCATACTAATGTTGTATAACTTGTTTACCAAGTGTTATGTAAATGTTCCGTTTCAAAAACAAACTATACGTAAAACCTTCAAACTCTAAAAAGTCATGAAATAAGATATGACGAGAATGTTGAAATACATCCACGGTTGAAAAATCACACTATTCCGGTTTATATTCGGTGCCGATAGTTGTGGTCAATGCAATCACAACATGCCAAATGTATAAAAATACTTTTAGCCGACGAATTTCAAAGGTTTAGCCGACGAAATTTTCAAAGGACTTTAGCCGACGAAAATATATGAAAATTCGTCGGCTAAAGTCGGAAAATTTTCGAAATTTTCAATCAAAATTTTTTGGCGGGCAACCAAAATTTTCAAAGGACTTTAGCCGACGAAATTTTATGAAAAGTCGTCGGCTAAAGTCGAAAAATTTTCAAAATTTTCAACCAAAATTTTTTGGCGGTCAACCAAAGAGTTTAGCCGACGAAAATAAATAATTTCGTCGGCTAAAGTTCTTTATATAGCCGCAAATAAACCCAACACTAGACATATTGCGGCCCCTCCTCCTCTTCCTCCTCCTCCTCCTCCTCCTCCTCCACACAACCACCACAAATAAACCCAACACTAGAAATATTGCGTCCCCTCCTCCTCTTCCTCCTCCTTCTCCTCCTCCACCTCCGCCACTCTCTCTCCTCACCCCACCGTCTACTCTCCACCCCCACGCGCCCAATGGCCACCTACCGCGCCCTCCTCTCCCTCAAGTCTTCCCTCGACGACCCCGACTCCCGCCTCTCCGCTCTCCGCCTCCTCAACGTCTTCAACCGCACGTTCCCGCCGGAGCTCTCCAACCTCACTAACCTCCGTGTTCTCGACCTCTACAACAACAACCTCACCGGCGTGTTGTCAGTTTCGGTGGCAACTTTTCACTGTATCTGTCAAGATTCTCCACACACACAAAAAAAATAAAAATAAAAATTCTGAAGTTTTTTTTTTCAAAACCCAGCAACTTTAGCCGACGATATTCAAACATAATATTCGTCGGCTATAGTATTTTTAATTTTTTTTAATAAGGTTTAGCCGACGAAATAACCTAATATTTCGTCGGCTATAATTATTTTTAAATTTTTTTTATAAGGTTTAGCCGACGAATAACCTAATATTTCGTCGGCTATAGTTATTTTTTTAATTTTTTTTATAAGGTTTAGCCGACGAATAACCTAATATTTCGTCGGCTATAGTTATTTTTTTAATTTTTTTATAAGGTTTAGCCGACGAATAACCTACTATTTCGTCGGCTATAGTTATTTTTTTAATTTTTTTACAACGTTTTGCCGACGAAAAAAAAAATTTCGTCGGCTAAAGTCATTACAGACAGCCTTTTCCCGACGACACTATAGCCGACGAAGGCTCGTCGGCTAAGGTCTTAGCCGACGAATTTTTTTAACAGGCCGACGAAAATTTTTCGTCGGCTAAAGTGCCTGTTCTGGTAGTGTTTAGAAACTCTTATCTCTTAAGTGGATTCCTAGAGTGGCGAGTTTTGCTCTTATCTTCTTGGTGAATTCTTTGAAGTGGCGAGCGTGCTCTTATCTCCTTGGTGGATTCTTGGAGTGGCGAGTCAATCTATCCTAGAGACGTGCTCCCTGCAACAGTCTCTATTTTAGTCTCTCACCGCAGTGATTTTCTCGGTATCAGTTTTGGTATCAGAGCATCGGATGGCTGGGCGTCGTGGTGCAGGACGTGGCCGTGGTGGTCTGCGCGCAAAATGATGATCTTGATTGTGACTTTGAGATTGAAGAACTCAAGTGTCAAGTGCGGGAACTACAGGAGCAACTGGATCAACGTAATCTTCGTGGTTCAGAAGATAAAAGGTCTAGTGGAAGTGCAGAAGGAGAAAATCCTTTCCACCAAGATCCAAGTCGGAGTTCCGGCAGTGAAGATGCTCCCCCTCGTCATTCTCGAAGAATTCAGAATCGCCGACCAGATTTTGACATCAAGGTTGACATTCCAGATTTCGAGGGTCGTTCACAACCTGATGAATTCATTGATTGGCTCCACACTGTAGAAAGAATTTTTGATCTGAAGGATGTTGCAGAGCACAGCAGGGTGAAAATTGCTGCTGTGAAATTGAGAAAACGAGCCTCCTCATGGTGGGTGAAACTCTTGAGACAGAGAGAACGAAAAGGAAGAGGCAAGATTGTGACTTGGGAGGAGATGAAGAGGGAGTTGAAGAGAAAGTATTTGCCAAAAGACTATCGACAAGATAACTTCCTCAGTATTTGGAAGAAAATTCAATTCCTTTGAACTCAGCTTCTTCAAGCAGTACAATAAATTCTCTCTTACGTCTAGGTTCCATGTTTAAGTTCCAAATTCCCCGTTTCAAACCATACGGTTCCATATTTAGTAATTCCGGAACTCTTTTTTCAGTATTGAGGAGTTTCAGCGACTGTTGTTCAACTTCAAACATATTAAGTAGGATTGTGTCCAAACGTTCAAACACGGGTGCGATCGCCCCGAATGATCAAGAGGAATCACATTCCATACATCGATCAGTTCAGATTTCGACTTAAAAAAAAAAAAAATTAACATCATCTCTGAAATAAGCATCGATCCACATGTGTCAAAGCTTTGCTCTTATTACCAGTTAGTCAGTCACCAACTTATGTAGAAAGCTAACTGCTATTCTGTTAAATGCTATGGGGAATCAAGATTAAGTGTATAGTTATCGTGGATGGTCCTTGAGGAAGAGGCCTCTGGTCCTTTGGCATCTGATAAGTATATGAGGCTCCGAGTATCACTTGGGCTCTGCTGAATATTCAGATCATTAGAGTCATCTCTTGAGGCCATAGATCCTAGTTCATCACCATACATACTCAGGTTTCTACTTGATTCATGAATAACAGCTCGACCTTCAAGCATGCTTAGTGCTGCAGACATTGTAGGTCTTAATGCTGGAGATGGGTTGGTGCATAGTAGAGCTACTTTGATCATTCTCATTGCCTGTTCCTTGTTGAACTTGAATCCCAACTTCGGATCCACTAGCTCCATCAGGTTTTCTTTTTGTTGTAAAATAAGAGCCTGCAGGATTGCAAACAGTGAAGGATCAATTGAATTCCATTCCCACAAATAAAGCAACATGGTACGTGAAGGAGATCTTACCCAATCTAGAAGGCATACATAATTCTCATTGGACCGAAATTTGATGTTTTGGCCAGATACCAACTCCAAGGCAACAACTCCAAAACTGTAAACATCTACTTTATCAGTTAAGTAACCCCATAGTGCATATTCTGGCGCCATGTATCCTCTGCACAACAAATAGCTAGGAACTATAAGCATATTGTGACTTTTAACGCCCAATGCATCATGAAAGGGTAAAATGAGCCATCATTTTCTGACTGTAGTGTATGAGTGTAAACATAATCCCCTATTATATTCATGTTTCGCGAAATATAATTAAGAAGCAGTTAGATTCTATTGTGAAGGAAAAAGAAAGGGAGCTGAAAAGAATTGAAAGGTTCCTTACATAGTTCCAGCTATTCTGGTGCTAATATGCGTCTTCTCCTCTTCGTCCAGCTTGGCCAAACCAAAGTCTGAGATTTTAGGATTAAGGTCCTTGTCTAGCAATATATTAGTCATTTTGATGTCTCTATGAACAATTTTCAGCGTCGACTCCTCATGTAGGAAAGCTAACCCTCTTGCAATGCCAATACATATTTTTTGCCTTTTATGCCAGTCCAGTTTCAGTTTACCTTCTTGTGGACCTGTAATTAAGAAAAATGATCAAAAAACTTACATTCATTTATCAGTTATAAGCTCATATCATAAGTAGCATCCACTTATACATTTTCCAGCTTACCGAACAAGGAATGTGCAAGACTATTGTTCTCCATATATTCATATACCAACAATAACTGATTTCCTTCGATGCAACACCCATACAATCTAACAAGGTTTGGATGTTGCAAACCAGAAATCATCCCTATTTCATTCACAAACTCACGATTTCCTTGTTTTGATTTTGATGAAAGCTGCTTGACAGCAATAGTTGTACCATCTGATAATTCCCCCTATAAACAACAAGAAATTAAAACATTTGCATGTACATCATTCACAGAACTTCATGTTGACATATAATTAACGAAGCATATAAAAACAAAAAAAGAAAGGTACTTAAGCAAAAAGGAGTCACTGAATACCTTATAAACAATTCCAAAGCCACCTTCCCCAAGCTTGTTTGCAGCATCAAAGTTGTTAGTGGCAGCTTTGATTTGTTTGAATCTAAAAAGACCAGTTTGCAGGTCTAATCCTTTCAGCTCTGTCCATGTGACAAGATTCATTAGCATATTGAAATGATTTTTGGTTAACAAGGCTAAATATTCTATTTAAAATACATTAGATTACCTTGTTCCCTTGAGGTCTTGCCTCCAAAGAAGCTTCTCAACCAAAGAATGCCAAAAACCATGAAGATAAGGCACAAGACTAAAGCAACTCCAATCACTATGAACATTTTCCTGTTGCTATCACCAGGCGGCTTGAAATCTAGAAGTGGAACAGAGCACAGAGCACTGATCAATGGTCAATGAGACTACTCTAAAGTAGAGATAAAAACTGAATGTTTCAATTACTTACCAGACTCAACTGAGATAGCTGATATAAGAGAACCAAATGTCCCTCTCCTTGGGGAATTAGTTGTCCCTTTCCCAGCCCAATAAAAACGAATCTCTAAAGTGCTAGCATTGACAACTGCTTTAAATACTTTAATTACTTCCTTATCAACCCCTTGTGCTTCCTTTTCAATATTAAAATCCTTCAATACCAGTTTTTCCTGTAAGAGATTATCATAATTATTCATTCAAGTTGAAAAAGAAAGGCAGTGACTAAGATTTTTAATCAGAAAAGTTAGAAGAAGAAAGTCTGTAGATACGTTCTTAATGACTACCTGGATATAGACATCAAAAAATCGTGTTCCAACACCATAATAAGACCTGTTGTCTCTGAGAACTATTTCTGCAAAGTGTAGTTTCACAGTGTAATTTCCATTCGCTAAGCAACGGGCATAATATGTGAGTGAAAGAAAAGAAAGACGGGCAGTTCTGTACAATTCGGGGTTGTTCATTTTGAGTATGGAAATATTGTTTGCTTGTTCATTTTGAGTATGGAAATATTGTTTGCTATGTAGGCTTGGTCAACATTCATAACCCCATAATCACCAGTGCTACTAAATCCCCAATTAACTGTGTCTTGAAAAAACTTTGCTGCACCTCCTGAAGCTTCATCCCCCTCATACTTGATGCTTCCAATGGTGATTGGTTTTCCACCACAATTTATATGCAATGAATACTGTTCTACACAGAATGAAACAGATGACAAAAAGGAGGACATAAGTGATTTCAAGTCAATATTTGATGGTACACAGACCTGTAAAACTTAATTTATTGTACCACAGATCAAGTTACCTTTTGAACATGGATTGAGGCAATTGCAGAGAATTCTACATAGATATATACCAAAACAGAAGCATTAGCTTATTAACAATTACTGATGAAAGAAGAACGTAACTCATTGAGGTTGAAGCTTACGAGTTGTTTGGTCTGGAGAAACTTCTGAACACATTACTGATGAAACAACAAACTAGTCACTTTCACATTGAGGTAACCAAAGAATCAAATCTGGTACAATTTAATGAAATGAAGAAATGGATGCACTCTTACAAGGTTTCTCGACATGTAGTTGGTACAGAGTCCCTTGAAAAGTTGTTGTAAGAAAGATCTATTATGCTGCAGAGAAACACGAAGTTATCCATTAAGCTAGTGTCTAAAATGCCAAGAAAATATATATCAGTATATTTGGGAGAAATCTTTTAACATAAAATACGAAGCTTGCACGGAACAAAGAGGAATGGTGTTCAACATTTCAAGGATACAAAGGTAGGTTTGGACCTAATTAAAAACTCATGAAAACAATATAATCTAACCTAGCAATACTTCTCAGATATAAGGAACTACTTTTATCGATAATTTTATCCATCCATACAGAGAAAAGTTTTGAAGTTGGTTTTATCGCTTTCACTTTATAATTTTTGTATCAAGTCGATGTTCTGATAATCTCATAATCATACACATTGGCGAGGCCTCAGAAGCACAAAAACTAAAATGAAACTGGAAAAGTTGCGATGATATTGTGGTGTATGAAGTGTGTAGCAACCATAGATGCGAGGTTATGAACATAAGGTTATGGGATGAAGAGACATACTAACGGCTATCTCTACTTTTGATCCACTCCGGAAGCCCAGTAAGCCAGTTACTTGTCAGATATCTGATCATTCAGCAGTATGAATCACGTGAACAAAAACAAGTTCAAATATTACATTCGGGATGAAGTCACACTGCTTACATTGTGGCCAATCTTATTAAGTTGTCAAGATTTGGGATGCTCCCTTCCAATCTGTTGAAGCTAAGATCTCTGCAAAATCGAAAAAAAGGAGCTGGTTATGAGATGCATATTGGTAGAAAAAACATTCAGCAAAGCAAAGCTGCACATCAGAAAAAAGAAAAAAAGAAAAAAAAAAAGACATGAAAAACGATCAAGTTATATTCAGGGAATTACAAAACTTGGAGGCTTGTCATGTTAGAGATATATTCTGGAATTGATCCTGTTATATTGCAGCTCCTTAACATCCTGGAATATGGAACAAACTACATAAGAAAATTGATTGTTATGAAATTTCTGCATTATTCTAATCAGAAGATACTAAAACTATATAAAAAAAAAGTCTCACAATTTCTGCATGTTTTTCATGTTTGACAAGTTCGGAAAAACTGAGCTCTCTCCGTTCAAGTCACTGATAACTCTGCCTCACGGAAATGATAAGATAAACAAAAGCTTAATTCAGTATTAAATTATTGATGTTTTAAAGTGAAAAAGGGAAAGAATGTGAAACTAAGATATCTACTAAGTTATAAGCCAGGACTCACAGGTATGTCATATTACTTAAGGCAGAAAGACTAGAAGGAATTGGCCCTTCAAAGCCACTGGCTTGCATTTCTCTGGCAAAAACATTTTAGAGCAATTACATTTTACACATGAAGTATTTGTACAAAATTAAAAAGCATAGCAGAAATTAAAGATGTCTTACAACATCTGAAGTTCTTTCCAACTAAGAAAATAGTTCGGTATTTTTCCAGTGAAGTTGTTACTGCCAATCCAACTGTATCCAAGTAAAAAAAATCAAAATGTCATTAACCTGTTTTCTTTTCTTCTTGTTTTTATTTGGATGCTGGAAACACTTTGATTATTTAAAATACAGTAAACTCACTTACAGTGTATTTAATTTGGTCATATTTGTGAGAGTCACAGGCAACTGTCCAATGAGAATGTTAGCTCGAAGATAGCTGCAGTTAATCATCCATGGGAAAACCAAATAACATTTAGATAAAAAAAAACTTAAATTTAACATGAAAATCAAAGAATGGAAGGCAGAAAATAGGCACACTCACAGGACTTCCATGTTAACCAATCTTCCCAACTCCGGTGGAATATTTCCAGAAAATTGATTACTTTCCAAGGCCCTGAAACCATAGTATACTCAATGTCACAACCAAACCAACTCAACTGGTACATGCATAAAATTCATTCTAATTGTCATAAAACTGGGTAAGAAAGATTGAAATCGTACAAAGATCGGAGAGTAGTTATGTTCCCCAAAAAGGCAGGGATAGGTCCTGATAAGTTGTTCACACTGAGAACCCTGCATTGTGTACATTGCAGTGCTGATCAATAATTAAATCTGGCCAGTACTTGCAACATCAAACACAAGCCTAGAGATCAATCACTTACAGAAATTCCAACTTGGTAGAACCCCATTCTGGTGGAATCGTGCCACTAAGGTAATTCTGACCCAAATTACTGTGAGCAGGAACAAAGAAAACTTAAAATTAAAGTGAAACAAATAGTGGAAATTAAAGCTCTGAAGTCTGAAACATACAGTTCCTTAAGGTAAGGTAGCTTCACCAGTGATGGTGGAAGCACACCATCCAGGTCCTGACCCACAAGATAACTGCAATATAATGACCCAAAACAATCATATGGGTTCAGAATGGTTTCGTAAAAAACACAGAATTGCAACATTTTCACACTGATTCTTAATATTACAAATGCAAATGGAGCAACAGAATTAGGGAAGACATACATGGTTTGGACATGGCACACATTGACGGAGAAGGAACAGTTGCAGAAGAGGGTATTGTAGTACTGATCCGCATGTGGGATTGAGAAACTTGGAACATTTCTACATGGGTCGCTCAAATTCCAATCCTTTTTGTTCAGTTGCTCAGCAATTTCTTGAAGGGCTTGCACTGCCACACCCCACATAATAAACAAAGTCTCAAAGTTTTTCCTTTCTGAATTTCTTTAAAGTTATACTGTACAAGGAAACAAAACAAAAAGAAACTTAAAAGGCCCAATACCCTCATCAGCTGGAAGAGACATGGCCTCTGCTTCAAATGTGATTTGTGCCATGCATATGACCACCATGAAAAAGATGACCATCTCCACTGGACTGTTCCTATACATTCTTACCATTTATCTTCACCACCCACTTCACATTCATTGAGCTATTCATGAACTATGCCAAGCTTTTTATAGGGTATGATCATCCATGGAATTTTCATGGAAGATTGAACCACTTCTTAGTTGTCAAGCAAGCCCTTGTGTATAATTTATGAGTAGATTGATTAGTTAATGTACTCCAACTACAGAATTGTCCATATTCCAATGATAAAACATGCATGTGCTTTCATATTTTCATCCCCTTTTTGCTCCTGTGTATTATAGATCTGGTTCAAGCAAGGCATTGTGAAGGTCCTAGGGGGGGTGAATAGGCCCTGACAACTTTTTTGCTCTATCCCGCGCACAAGGATAGCAAAGATTGTGCTATCCTGTTTGCTGTGAGACTAAGTTGTGTAAATAAAAAGGCAAGTACTGAAAGTAAAAGATATAACACCAGTACGTTTTTTATACGCAGAAACCCTGCACCCAGGGAGAAAAACTGCGTGCCTCTAACTCTTGAGAGACAAACGATTCCACTATTGTAAAGACACTTCTTACAAGACTCACAACTCAGAGGATGGCACAACACCTAGCCATCCTGCCTAGTCTAACTACTAGCACACAACTGAACTTGCTCTCTTGTCACTCAAGTGTTTTACACATAGCACGAATCTAAGCTTCTATGCAGAATTCAACTAACCCCTTTAGCTAATTCTCAAAGACAGCTTACACCTTGCTTCACACGAACTTAGCTAACACCTTTGCTAATTCTTTATGAAGACTTCACCGGGTTGCATCACCTAGACACCTTCAAGGTATGCATGAACAATGAAATGGGTTTTGAAAATGTTTTGATGCTCAGCTCTAAGATTTATAATCAACAAGGAAGACTTAGAGCAAAAGAGCAAGGAAGCAATAAAGCTAAGACTCAAAGGGAGAAAATGCAAATGACAATTTTCAACAACCAAAGAGCAAGAGAGGTCTTGCTCTCTATTTATAGGCAAAGTGCACAGCTATGAGGAAGCAAGCACGTTTGCCACATCAACAAGATTCTTTTGGACTTTAAGCTGCTTTTTTGGAGACTAGGACGGATAGTACCCTAGGGATCCCTCCATTCACAAGACAAAAGCTGAGAATAGACTTTCCTAGGAAAGACTAAAGCCAAAAGGATAAGACAAAAGGTTTTGGGAAAACTAGGCTAGATTTAGTCAAACATAAAGACTCTACAAAACCACTTTTCCTAAAAGGACACTTAGGACAGCTGATAGCTTGGGCGGTGCAACATATAGGCAGCTGTCAACTTGGTTTTTTGAATCACCAAAATCCAGCTGGTTCCCAAAGGCTCAAGTTATGTGGTCACGGGTTGGGTTGCCACACCACCCTAGACTAACTTGGAGCTCAAGAAAGAAAGACTAATGTTTTGCTAAAAGGTATTTGAAATTCAAACACTTAGAAAACTGAAGCAAGCACATTTGAATATGCACATGGTCAGACCCAGAAGATAGAACAGATACAGCAGGGGTATCCGTGTAATCGGGATGGCAAGCACGGCTGCCATCCTTAGTGAATGAATGTGATGCACATGCATGGACTAACTGATGCACATGAAATCTGTCGGGTTCTTCATTCTTCACTTGAGTAGTCCTTGCTACCAAGCTACAACATGTAGCATGTATCCTTGTGTTTTGATCATAAAGGGATAGCCAACAATTCTTGTACCAACAATCTCCCCCTTTGGCATTCCTGATCAAAACACACCTTCAAAAGTTGTGCTGGTTCTAAACACAAGAATAACTAAACACCTGCACAAACATCTCAAGAACAAGTGAAGGTATGGAGGGCCAAAAACTCTTATGAAACACAAGCTGTGCGATACCAAGACAATCATGCATCATAACCAACAGAATAGCATAACCAGCAAACAACATAAGTCAAGAAAATAACCACACAACATTCATAAATAATTCAGAGTTTTGACAACATAAGCCCTACAATTAGTTCTCCCCCTTTTTGGCCGTGAATGCCAAAGGGAAACAGAGAAACCGATGTTCAACATAAAATAACCTACATCCGAGAATGGATAAAAACAACATTAATGCAGAAAATCACAACAGAAAACCTAAATAGAAGCATCCTCATCATCACTGGACTCCCTGCGGATCACATCATCATCACTTTCACTCTCCTTATCATCAGGATCAGAGGAGGCATGCGGATCCTGAGAAGAAGCAGTGGAAGAACCAGAGGCATCCTCATCTCTGCTGCGCTCAAACTCCCTTAAGATCGCAGGCATCTCCTGCTTGAAGGTGTAGAACTGATGTCCAACATAATCCCTAAAACCAATGACTGCCTCCTGCATTGCCTTGTCCACAATGAGCTTGATCTCCTTTTTCAGCAAGGTCTGCTCCAAAGACTCAACATATAACCCGGACTGAGCAGCGGATTTGGCAATTGTGACACGGTCAACAGGGTTGACAGGCAGAGCAAGAGCATCATCTCCATGGAATGGAACATTGCTCTTGATGCAGAGAAGAGTAATCACAGCCGGAAAAACAATAGAGCTGGAGACAGAGAGACGCTGAGGGATAGCAGCGCGTCGGATAGCCTGAAAGATATAGTACTCGGCTGGAATGAGAGGTTTGGTTTTGTCACATAAGTAGGCAATCAAAACAGCTTGCAGGTGAGTGATCTTGCTGGTTTGGGTTGTGGGAGTGAGAAGAGACCTAGCTACAAATGTCATAAACTTGTACCACTCAGGCATGAGGCTACTAGAGAGAAAAGGATCTGAGAGAGACTCAGTAGGAGGAGGGTAGTACATGAGAGAGGCAAGGTGATCTATGGTTGTTGAATCCCTGTATTGAAAAACCTTAGTCATGGTATGCTTCTCAGTAATCGGGAGGGATAAGACCTCACGTATCCTAGCTGGCCGGATATCAACTTCCACTCCCCTCACCCAAACCATAATGGGATCAGTGGACCTAAGCTTAATCTCAGCAGGGACATTCTCAGGGAAGTTAGCATAGAATTCCTGAACTAAAGAGATGTTGACCCTAGGAAAAGACTCCAAAGCTTTGACCCACCCTAGCCTATCAACAAAAAGCTTAACTGCTGGAGGAATGTTTGCAAAATCAAATGGCTTCTCATAGATAATGGGTCTACTGATAGTGACAGAAGAGAAGACGGACATGGCTTTATTGGAACGGAAATGGGATCTAGAGGGGATATCAGTTACCTCAAACATCCTTTTCTTAAGAGGCAACGAGGGTCTCCCATCCTGGGCTCCAATAGGCTTGGCTTTGGAAGGTTTGGAAGGTCCAGAGGAATCCTTCGATCCAGACTTAGAAGAACCGGCGATTGGCTTGCCAGAGTTCCTGGTGATACGACGGCGAGGAGCGCGAAATTCCGGATCAGAACTGGAGGAACCAGAGAGCTCCATAGGCTCTTCTTCTTCATCATCATCATCAAGAATTGGAAATTTGGGCTGTTTTCCATCCTTGGGAAGTGGATCCTTGGCAGATTTGGGGGCGGCGCCGGTGGAGGAAGGTCCGGACTTGGCAAATCCCTGGGAGCGGGATGCAGGGGCATCGAGTATCCCTTGAGTGCGACCCATGCCAGAAGGCTTGATCTTCTTGGCCCGAGCAGACCCAGCATGAATGGTGCCCTTTCTCTTCCTAATTTCATTCAAAGTTGCAGCAATGGAGGCTTCAACCTCTTTGGTGGATGGATGAGGTGCAACGATAGTGGAATCCACTTGTACAGGGACAAGAGAAGGAGTAGCGACAGCGGAGGAGATGGGAGTAGAACTCGGAGAGGAGGAGAAGGCTCTCAACACTTGAGAAGCAGTAAGCAAGGGATCAGAATTCGCTCGGAGTGAAGAAGAAGAAACCATTGGAGAGGTCACTGACCCGGTTTCTTTTGCAGCAGAGTTTTGGTTTGGTTCAGCCATGGAAATGGAGGAGAGGAATGAGGATGAAGAAACAGAGATGAGAATTGGTGAGAGAGAGATGAGGAAGCGAAGTGACTGGTGAAGAAGATGAAAGAGTGGAAGGAGAAATAAGTTTTTAATAGGCATGCAAAAAGCAACCCTGATTAGACGTAGCTGTCTTGAGAATTGCAAACCCCCAACGGCTGTGGGAAGTCTCCCCCTCTTTTTCTCAAAAGCTGACCCTCACAAGAGTCCATGGGAGAATAGGCCTAGCCCATCTCAGAACCGAAAGCAAAGCCCTCTTATAAGCCTAGAAGTCCTCAAAGAAACTCAAAAAATCCTAGGACTACAAACAACATAAGAGATACAAAAGGCAACTGCCATCCTAGCAAAAGCAAGGTTCACATACCAACACAAGCAACAAAAGGCTTAAACATGTGTAAACCCGTGAGTGTCCCAATTTTTGAATTTACTCCCCCTTAGAAAGTGCATAAATTTGAAAAAGAAACTAACAAATTTAACACCTTGAGCAAAAATAAATAGAGAAAGAACGAATCCCAATGTTTTAGGATATGTGGTGCATAAACACACAAAGCATGGACACTAGGGTTTCTATTAACCTCACATACTCACACAATACTACACATGACCATATGACTAACAAAATTACATGGTCCATATATCATGACATATATCAGAAGGAGTGTGTGTGTGAAAAGCAATCTCAATGGAGCATATGATTACATCAACTGAGATAAGCAGTGAGATATCACAAAGAACCTGAGACCAGAGGTCTCTTCCCTCCTTATATCTCCAGAGAACATTTTCAGCACTGTTATTTATTTTTATTTTGAAAACCTAGCTGAAAGGTCGTCCTCATAGGTTTATATAACGAGAAAACATTGTCGTTGACTCCCAAACCAGTTGATTTTAGGGCAACACGTGTAACAAGGACACGTCAAGGACAGTTTTCCAAACCCATAGAAGGATAGATCATAACTCAGCAATCCTCACAGATGTGAGAACTGGCTAGCTTACACAGTTTGTTATATTTGTGAAGTTCCAACCTTTCTTCAAAGACGTCAAACCAACCTCATTTCTGCCCACCCTTATATCGTTCGTCACGACCAAGGAATGTATACTCTGAGATTAGTTTGGTAAATAATATTTTTATCAACCAACTTCATCCTCAAACTAGTCTCGTTTCTTCCCACCCTTATATCGTTTGTCACGACCAAGGAATGTATACTTTGAGACTAGCTTGGAACAACTTCACTGCACTTACTTATCTCAAGTATATAGCTCACCATATTGCACACCACTTAGAGAAGCTTAAAGTTAGACATATAGTTCTTCTATTTGTCAATATAACCAGACCACAGAAGAGTGTGTAGATACACATAGTCATGCAAAGATTTGAGTAAGGGAAGCTAATGAAAACCCTAGATACATCCTTAGGTTAAGATCAACCAAAACATATCCTGGGATATCAACAAACTTAGGCATCCTAAACTCGAGGAGACCATAAGAACCATAACAACAAATAAATTTTTTTTTGATTTTCCATGGAACAATAAGCCCTACACTACATACTTAGGTACAGGGGAGAAAAATCAATCATTGTTACCCACACCAATGGCCTGACGAAGGCTGGTGAAACGAGCATTGTCAAGTGGTTTTGTGAACAAATCGGCTAGTTGTTGCTCAGTTGGAATAAAAGACAATTCAAGCAGTTTCTCTTCAACTAGGTTCCTTATGAAATGATACCTTATTTCTATATGCTTTGTCCTAGAATGCAACACAGGATTCTTAGAGATATTGATGGCAGAGGTATTATCACAAAATAAGGATAGCATACCTTGCTTGAATCCGTAGTCATAGAGCATTTGCTTCATCCAAAGCAGCTGAGTGCAACAACTGTCGGCTGCAATGTATTCGGCCTGAGCGGTGGACAGCGAAACACAGTTCTGTTTCTTGCTGTGCCATGATACCAAGTTGTTCCCAACAAAGAAACAGCCCCCGGAAGTGCTTTTCCGGTCATTAGCATCTCTGGCCCAATCGGAGTCCGAGTATCCTGCAATCTCAACGTTAGTATCAAAAGTATACTTGATGCCATAATCAGAAGTATACTTGATATATTTAATGATACGTTTTACCGCCTTAACATGAGACTCCTTGGGGTTGGCTTTATACCTAGCGCACACCCCAACGCTGAAAGCAATATCTGGCCTGCTGGCCGTGAGATATAGCAGACTACCAATCATACTCCTGTAGAGAGTTGGATCAGCATCTATCCCTTCAAGATCAGCACTGATTTTGCAACTTGTCCCCATTGGATTTTGAACAGCAGTGGAGGTTTCCATCCCGAACTTCTTGATAAGTTCCTTGGCATACTTCGATTGAGAGATGAATAATCCATCCTTACCTTGAGACACTTGCAAACCTAGGAAATAACTAAGCTTACCACACAAACTCATTTCAAACTCCTTAGTCATGAGAGTGGTAAATTCTTTCACTAGGGTCTCGGATGTGGATCCAAACACAATGTCATCCACATACACTTGGGCAATGATAATGTCCTTAGAGGTACACTTGACAAACATAGTCTTGTCAATAGAACCTCTCACATACCCGTTCTCAGTCAAATGTGTAGAGAGTCTCTCATACCAAGCCCTAGGGGCTTGCTTAAGACCATAGAGGGCCTTATCTAACCTATACACATGGTTGGGATGGCTGACACTTTGAAATCCTGGGGGTTGTGCCACATAGACTTCCTCCTTGAGGATACCATTCAGAAAGGCACTCTTCACATCCATTTGATATAGAGTGAATTTCAAATGACATGCTATGGCTAGAAGGAGACGCACAGATTCTAATCTAGCAACAGGGGCAAAGGTTTCATCAAAATCTAACCCCTCAATTTGGGAATAACCCTGCACAACCAATCGGGCTTTGTTACGGGTTATCACTCCCTTCTCATCAGACTTATTCTTGAACACCCATTTGGTTCCTATGACATTCTTATCACTTGGCCTAGGAACTAAATGCCACACTCTACTTCTCTCAAATTGATTAAGCTCTTCTTGCATAGCACCTATCCACTCAACATCTAACAAGGCCTCTTTCACATTCTTCGGCTCAATAGTGGACACAAAACCATAACAAGTGATCTCATTGATCTCACTTTTGAAAAGAGCTAGAAAACTTCTAAGCATAGTAAAGTTGCTTACCAACTGAGCAGACTTACCCCTTGTCTTTCTTGGCTCATCAAGCTTACCAATGATGTCGGAGGAATTGTGATCTTTCTGAACTTGGCGCTTACCAGTTCTGTGAGGCTTCTGGATAGCTAAGGTTGCATCTATCCCATCAGTGAGGATCTCAGCCGGAAGATCAGGGTCACTTACCTCTTCTTCCACTTCAGATGTGGAAGGTTTGTCTTTGAGAGCTAGACTCTGAGTTGGCTCTTGTTCCTGCATAGGAACATGAGGAGAACCGTGACAGCAAACAAGGGAATCATCAATAGCAACATTTATGGTTTCCATAATTTTGCAAGATATTTTGTTGTACACACGATAAGCACGACTGTTCAAGGCATAACCAAGAAAAATACCTTTATCACATTTAGCATCAAATTTGGTCAGATATTCTCTATCCTTATAAATGTAACAAGGACTCCCAAACACCTTGAGATGTGATATATTAGGTATCCTTCCCTTCCATAACTCGTAAGGAGTCTTGAAGGTTCCAGGCCTAAAGATAACCCTATTCAAAGTGTAACAAGCATTGTTAACAGCCTCAGCCCAAAAAGAGTGAGCGAGTTCAGCTGAGTTTAGCATTACTCTACCCATTTCAACCAATGCTCTATTCTTCCTTTCAACTATCCCATTGTGTTGGGGAGTGATAGGAGCAGAGAACTCATGGTGCACACCATATTCATCACAATAATCAGCAAAATTTGCATTTTCAAATTCAGTGCCATGATCGGATCTGATCCTAACAATATGCAACCTCTCATGTGACTTCTCATTTGTGACTTGTTTTGCAAAGCTAAAATATTTCTCAAAAGTTTCATCTTTACTTGCCAAAAATTTTACCCAAGTAAACCTAGAGAAATCATCAACAATAACAAGCACATACTTCCTACCACCAACACTTTCGGTGTCAATGGGACCTACTAAATCAAGATGCACTAATTGTAAAACTTTGGAAGTAGGTTTAGCAGAAAGTGAAGGATGAGAGGTACGGGTTAGCTTACCCATTTTGCAATCCCCACACATACCTGGGGACTTACCTGTGAGCTTAGGTAGTCCTCTTACCCCGGATTTTGCAGAGAGCTTGACAATGTCTTGATGGTTGAGATGACACATACGTCTATGCCATAGATCAAGAAGGTCCTCGGCAACTTGAGATCGAAAACAGATTTGGGGAGTGAACTTCTCATGGGCAGAGATACAATAACATTGATCTCTAGTCCTATCACCTCTCATGATACTCCTACCTTTCCCATCTAAGATGAGACATCTTGACTTGTCAAAAGTGACAGAGTCATGTTCATCCACAATCTGACTGACACTCAACAGACTGACTTCTAGACCTCTGACAAGAAGAAAATTCTTCAGACATGGGAGACCAGGAGTACTAACTGTCCCTTTGCCTATGATCTTAGTCTTGGCACCATCCCCAAACACAACACTGCCTGATGGATATGTCTCATCCATGGATGAGAACCACTTTCGGTCTCCAGTCATGTGCCTAGAACAACCACTATCAACATACCAAGAGTCGGGCTTCCTAGTTGAAAGAGCAGTAAGGGCGACATTGCAGATGGCTACTATCCTATCCTGAGGTTTAGGATGGAAGCTGACCCTTGTAACAAAACATGACAGATCGTCATCATCAAAATCATGGTCTCGAACATGTTTATCAAGAGAATTTGTCTCAAAAGTTCTCCTAGCCTTTCCTACCTTAGGGTTGGCTCTTCTCCTAGCAGGAGGATTCCTAGCTGGGATTTTTGGCTTTGGGATGGCAAGACTCTGTGCTATCCTAGATAGCTCCTTAAGGGAGTCCTCAAGAGTTGACTGAAAAGTAGTGATACTCTCCTTCTTCTGTGACTTCCTAGAGTTTTGCTGACTGAATCTAAGCTTCCTACAACGAGGACGGATGTGTCCAGTTACTCCACAATAATGACAAGTGGGAACAAAACGTTGTGACCTAGTAGGCTCTAAGGAAGTTGGATTCAAGGGCTCTTTGCTCTTAACAAACACGGTCTTGTTACCCTGACTAGAGCAACTTCCAAATACAAACCCTAGACCAGACTTGTCCCTATCGGACTTACCCAAACCACAAATCTTAGTCAGCTTTTCGGACCCAAAAGAGAACTTCTCAAATTGTTGACGTGAATCAATTAGGGCTTTCTCAAGGTCTGACTTTTCAGAGGTTAGAGTAGAAACTAGTTTGGTCTGAGAATCTAGACTAGTTTGCAGAGACAATACTTGGTCCTCTAGACAAACCTTTTCTGTCTTCCATTTTGACTTGAGGGATAGCAACTTCTCATGCATCCCTTCATTGGTCTCCTTGCATTCCGAAAGCTCATTAGAGAGAGCTTCAATTTTTGCAAGCATGGACTTAGAGGCAGACACTAACCTAGAACACTTATTGTGCATGGAGATATCACAGTCATCATCCTCAAGGAACTCATCTAACTCAATAGAGGCAACAAGAGCTATATCCTCATCATCATGATCGGAGAATTGCTCGGAATCACTATCACTCCAAGACACCTTAAAAGCTCTGTGGGATTTATTCTTCCTACTTGGACATTCAACAGATCTATGTCCGACACCACCACACTCATAGCACTTATCACTTTTCTGAAAGGTTTTAGGCTTGGGAGTCCTATCGCCTGTGGTATCACTAGGTTTGGGATTCCTAGAAGCTGATCCTCGGGAGGGATAACGACCAACAGGGAAAGACCTTCTCTTCCTAAGAAACTTATCAAACTGTTTAGTTAGGTAGGCAATCTCATCCAGACTATCCTCAAGAACCTCCGGTTCCTTTTCTTTCTCATCTACCTCATTGACAGTGGATAAGGCCATGGTCTTTTCCTTTCTAGACTTCTTTCTCTTAGACTCGAACACCTTCAAGTTTCCTACCAACTCATCTAAGGAATAGGTGTCTAGATTCTGGGCTTCCTCTATGGCAATTTGCTTAGCCTCATAACTAGACGGAAGAGCACGAAGGAATTTTTTGACAATCCTATGGGAGGGAATGGGGTCTTCCAATCCTTGACACTGGTTCGTGATACTAAGAAGGCAACCATGAAACTCATCTATACTCTCATCCTCACGCATAGACATTTCCTCAAACTCAAGGAACAGGCTCTGAAGTTTCTGAGCCTTTACCCTAGTGTTACCCTCATAGGTAGTGGATAAAGTATCCCAAGCATTCTTAGCGGTAGGACAAGTGATGATCCTTCTCCGCTCTTTTTCAGATAGTGCAGAAAACAAGCTGTTGAGAGCTTTGGTGTTCATCCTAAAATCACCTTTTTCAATATCATCCCATTCAGATTTGGGTTTCTGCATTAATACGGCAGAACCCTCATTCATGGGTTTCATAGGGTGTTTCCAACCCTCTTCGACCATAGTTCATTGTCTCCCATCATCTTGGGAGATAAGGAAAGCGGTCATCATTACCTTCCACTGGGAATAATCTGTTCCATCAAAGAATGGTGGAGTATTCACAGGGGTAGGGCCTCTACCACGGTCCATTCTCGGGACACAGAGGGATCTCACTAGCTAGGCTAGCGACCCGCTCTGATACCACTTGAAGGTCCTAGAGGGGGGGTGAATAGGCCTTGACAACTTTTTTGCTCTATCCCGCGCACAAGGATAGCAAAGATTGTGCTATCCTGTTTGCTGTGAGACTAAGTTGTGTAAATAAAAAGGCAAGTACTGAAAGTAAAAGATATAACACCAGTACGTTTTTTATACGCAGAAACCCTGCACCCAGGGAGAAAAACTGCGTGCCTCTAACTCTTGAGAGACAAACGATTCCACTATTGTAAAGACACTTCTTACAAGACTCACAACTCAGAGGATGGCACAACACCTAGCCATCCTGCCTAGTCTAACTACTAGCACACAACTGAACTTGCTCTCTTGTCACTCAAGTGTTTTACACATAGCACGAATCTAAGCTTCTATGCAGAATTCAACTAACACCTTTAGCTAATTCTCAAAGACAGCTTACACCTTGCTTCACACGAACTTAGCTAACACCTTTGCTAATTCTTTATGAAGACTTCACCGGGTTGCATCACCTAGACACCTTCAAGGTATGCATGAACAATGAAATGGGTTTTGAAAATGTTTTGATGCTCAGCTCTAAGATTTATAATCAACAAGGAAGACTTAGAGCAAAGGAGCAAGGAAGCAATAAAGCTAAGACTCAAAGGGAGAAAATGCAAATGACAATTTTCAACAACCAAAGAGCAAGAGAGGTCTTGCTCTCTATTTATAGGCAAAGTGCACAGCTATGAGGAAGCAAACACGTTTGCCACATCAACAAGATTCTTTTGGACTTTAAGCTGCTTTTCTGGAGACTAGGACGGATAGTACCCTAGGGATCCCTCCATTCACAAGACAAAAGCTGAGAATAGACTTTCCTAGGAAAGACTAAAGCCAAAAGGATAAGACAAAAGGTTTTGGGAAAACTAGGCTAGATTTAGTCAAACATAAAGACTCTACAAAACCACTTTTCCTAAAAGGACACTTAGGACAGCTGATAGCTTGGGCGGTGCAACATATAGGCAGCTGTCAACTTGGTTTTTTGAATCACCAAAATCCAGCTGGTTCCCAAAGGCTCAAGTTATGTGGTCACGGGTTGGGTTGCCACACCACCCTAGACTAACTTGGAGCTCAAGAAAGAAAGACTAATGTTTTGCTAAAAGGTATTTGAAATTCAAACACTTAGAAAACTGAAGCAAGCACATTTGAATATGCACATGGTCAGACCCAGAAGATAGAACAGATACAGCAGGGGTATCCGTGTAATCGGGATGGCAAGCACGGCTGCCATCCTTAGTGAATGAATGTGATGCACATGCATGAATTAACTGATGCACATGAAATCTGTCGGGTTCTTCATTCTTCACTTGAGTAGTCCTTGCTACCAAGCTACAACATGTAGCATGTATCCTTGTGTTTTGATTATAAAGGGATAGCCAACAATTCTTGTACCAACACATTGGAAAATGTATAACAGACCAAGATCAAGTAAACTACAGGAAGCTAGTTGATCAAGTTGTGATTAAGTACTTAGGTCAAACTAGTTATATTTGACAACAAATAACCTAAATTCTTTAATCATTGTCTGGAGTCCCAACTTGCCTAGGAAATTTGTTTATAATATGTTTAACCAGCTTTACCTAGAGAAGACTTATATCTCCCTCCATCATGTGCACCATATATGATATATCAGTTGGCGGGTAAGCAAAGGTTTTTTTCCTTCTTTTTTTTTTTTCGGAGTCTTCTGTCTTTAGAATTTGAGCTGAAAATGCACCAGAGAAAAAGAGGGGGGGAATATGACTAATACTAATGTTATATATTGTAAAACCAAACTAGTGAAATGGGGGAAGGAAAGGAAAGCCAGAATCTTAAAACAATGAAAGCTGACATGCAAATCCAATATGCAGATGAAAATCATTGGACTTGAAAATGTACCACAAGGTAGGACTCGCCGGGGTGGTTGGTTGGTCGTCGGTGAGCCCTTGATGTCTACGTCGTCCAAAGTCTCCGATGTTTACTTCTCGGAAGTCGGAACCCAACAAGTTCTGATTTCTATGAGAAAAACGACATGTCACTCCTTAATACAAAAAACGACAATCCTCCGGCCTAGGTGGAGACGAGATTGGGCTAGGAGGTGACAGATGGCGTGGGTTACACGGGCTAATGGGTCCACTCTTTAAAACGGGGAAAAAAAACCAATAACTAAACGAGAATCCTGCGGGCTAGACGGAACCGCGTAGGGCTAGGCGGCCCAGCTAGTGTGGGCCTAGACGGCCTGCAGGGCCCAACCTTTAAAAGAGATGAAACACTTTTTTTTTTTGTTGGAGTGGAAAAAGCGTTCACTGAAATCTTAAAAAGAGTGATGCTCCGACTCACTGAACCACCAAGTCTTAGAAACTCTTGGATTTAAGACGTACATATTTTAACGGGGGACCAATATATACATGAATCAAATCAAATGAATGTGGTCGAGAATTCCTGGTAATATACAAACATGAACATAGATGAAGTCAATAATCAGGTATCCTTTAGCAGTCTCTAGTGCATGTCCTGGTTTCACTTTGCTTGTATACTGATGTCAATATTATCAAGTCACAAATTTAACTGTGTCAATATTCAGGACAGACGATGAGGAAGAGGCTGTCCATTTTGAATCCGAGTGAATGAAGCTTCGAGTCTCCTCAAAGCTCTCTTGCATATTCGGATCAGAGTCCTCTGTAAAGGCCTCAAACCTCAGTTCATCACCATAAATACTTGGATTTATAGTCACTTCATGAACATCAGTTCGGCCTTCAAGCATCCTCACCACTTGAGACATTGTTGGTCTTAGTGCCGGTGATGAATTGGCGCAGAGTAGAGCCACCTTTATCATTCTAAGTGCCTCTTCCTTGTTGAACCCAGAACCTAACTTTGGATCCACCAGCTCCATTAGATTGCCTTTCTGTTGTAAAACAAGGGCCTGCATTGGGGAAGAAATGGAAGTGAAATTTGTAATAAGCAAAACAATACCAGCAAGCAAATAAGAAGCCATTCTAATTTGATACAAGGAAGATCTTACCCAATCTAGAAGGCATACAAAATTTTCGTTCGGCCGATATTTGATGTTGTTTTTCCCTGATACCAGTTCCAATGCTACAACCCCAAAACTGTAGACATCTGCCTTATCGGTTAAATATCCCCATAATGCATACTCAGGTGCCATGTATCCTCTGCACAGTAACAACCATTCCATCACTCCTTGAATTCATAAAGATATTATCCAAAATATGTAGTCACATTAATCCCAATGATACTTGGGATGCAAGGTTGCTAATAATGAAGTTATATTATGAAATAAATAAACTCAGCGACCTAAAAAAAGACCTTATGATATCTAAAAGAGAAATGGAAAGAACAAAATCAGTGAATGAAAGGGTGCTTACATAGTTCCAGCAACTCTGGTGCTGATATGGGTATGCTCTTCTTCGTCCAGCTTCGCCAAACCAAAGTCAGATATCTTCGCATTAAAGTCTCTATCCAGCAATATGTTGGTTGTTTTGATATCTCTATGAACGATTTTCAAGATTCCATCGTGCAGGAAAGCAAGACCCCTTGCAATACCAACACATATTTTCTGCCTTGTTGGCCAGTTCAATTTCCTTAGCCCTTCCTCTGAACCTGAATTTAACAAAGATAACTTCAGAAATGTAAATTCATCAAGCAAGTCATCATTTATGTACCCATCACTTATAAATTTTCCAACTTACCAAATAAAGTATGTGAAAGGCTATTGTTCTCCATGTATTCGTATACCAACAATAATTGATTTCCTTCCGTGCAACATCCATACAGTTTAACAAGATTTGGGTGTTGCAATGAAGACATCATGCCTATTTCATTCACGAATTCACGATTTCCTTGCTTCGATTTTGAAGAAAGTTGCTTAACAGCAATAAAACTACCGTCCAATAATTCTCCCTGTGAAGATAATAAAGCATTAACAAACGAAATGAAAATACAATTATGAGGAAACTCAAAAGAGTTATAGGATACCTTGTAAACAGCTCCGAAGCCACCTTCCCCAAGCTTGTTTGCAGGATTAAAGTTATCGGTGGCAGCTTTAATTTGTTTGAATCTAAAGAAACCAGTTTGCAGATCCAATCCTCTTAGTTCTGTAACGTAACAAGGTAAGAGTTACTTAACAGTTAACTTGAAGCTAAAATGGTAAACATCAAACTCTAAACTCATGGATAGAGATATGCAATCAGCCGACCATTTAAAAAATTCTTTTTGTGTGAGGAATATGCATGAATATTATCCTTTCACAATCGACATTTATTTGCACAGTTATCTACTGTACCTTCTTCCCTGGTTGTCTTGTGTCCGAAACAGCCTCTTAACCAAAGAATGCCAAAAGTCAAGAACATAATGCATAAAGCTGAAACAACTCCAACCACAATGTAAATCTTCCTTATGCTGTCATCAGGGGGCTTGAAATCTAGAAATAAAATAAGAGTCAAGATCAGTGATCATAATTGTAGTTTACAAGGTAGTATCATATAGCTCAACATAAGTTTTTTTTTTTGTTCATCGAAAGGATCTCAAACAATTTTTTTAATATTTTTTTTGAAACATAGCTTAAAATTATTTCTTATATAGTGGGATAACCAAGGAAAACAATCTGCTCTAGTGGATAACCAGTGAATCTGAAAGAATTGATCAGGAATGTATATCAAGCCTATCCTACCTTTTCACCATTACTTCTTTTTAGTGTACATGTAATTATGATCACATGGCCATGATTAATTGAAAGGCTTCTCTCAGGAATCAGGATTAACACAACGCAGTATAAATAAACTAGTAACTGATTACTTACCAGACTGCACTGAAATGGCCGATATAAGAGAACCATATTTTCCTCTTCGCGGAACATTAGTTGTTCCTCTCCCAGCCCACTGAAAGCGGATCTGTAGAGTCTTAACATTCACAACAGCTTTAAATACCATGATCACTTCCTTATCTACCCCTAGTGCTTCCTTTCTAATATCAAAATCCTTCAATATCAATTTGTCCTGCAATAAGTTATCAGAATATAAGATAGACAACATTATTATGAAAAACTAGGTTAATTTAAGAATATCCAGAGTTGTCTTTCAATAAAAAGAATATCCAGAGTTGTGAATAGGTAGTTCAGTTGTCAGAGATTAACTCTGAAGAATAGTTAGATTGATGCAAGTGATTAGACAATAAAACTACAAAAGTAACTCGATATAAGATTCAACTATGATGACATTTATCCACATAAAATAACTTATTATATTTAGAATAATCCTACCTTTCACATCCCTACTTTATCCAAATAATGCATGCGTTACTCATTCCCTATGAAATGATATACCATACAAATAAGTAAAAATACTGTATGTGGCTACCTGTATATAAACATCAAACATTCGTCTTCCAACACCATAATAAGACCTGTTGTCTCTGAGAACTATTTCTGCGAAGTGTAGTTTCACAGTGTAATTTCCATTTGCTAAGCAATGGGCATAGTAGGTGAGCGACAGAGGAGAAAGTCGTGCAGTTGTGTACAATTCAGAGTTGTTCATTTTGAGTATGGAAACATTATTTGCAATATAGTCGTTTTCAGAACTCCAAGCATCTACAAAATCACCGGTGCTACTGAACCCCCAATTGGGGGGTGTGGCTTGAACAAATGTTGCGGCACCTCCTGAGGCTTCATCTCCTTCATACTTGATGCCTCCGATGGTGGTTTGTTTTCCACCACAATTTATATGCAATGAATACTGATCTATACAGAGAAAACGGCATACATATTAATGCTATTCATCGATGTGTTTTTGAAGATTTTCCACATTATATCACCATATATAGAAGCATACACCTAAGGTTTGCATTCCAGAACAGATACAATTACCTTTTGAACATGAGTTGAGGCAATTGCTTAGTATTCTACATCAAAATTGAGAATTCCGTTAGTTTATGAAACTTAACAATGCGAAATAGAAAGTCACATGAAATTCAATGAGTGAGAGGCTTACGAGTTGTTCTGTTGGGAAATACCTCTGAACCAATTGCTGATGAAACAACAAAACTAGTTACTTCCAAAAGAAGAAAAGTATGTTTATCTCAAGGATTTTAGAAGAAAAAAAAAACACTGAAAAGGAACTGCTCTTACAAAGTTCCTCGACAAACAGCTGGGACAGAGCTCTGAGAGAAGTTATTGTAGGAGATATCTATATTGCTGCACACACAGATGAAGCTCTATATTAACTACAAGTCTACAACACCGAAAAAAAAAACATCATCAAAGTATTTTGGTAGACTAATGTAATTTGGCAAGAATAATGAATATATTCAACTTGCTAAAGTTATAAAGATGAAAATTTTAAGGCTGAACAATACTAATTGATACTAGCTAAGATATCAAAAAGGTTTTAATAAATTCTATTAGTTTACAACTAGTGCCAAAATTTTGAGCTTTCAGGTGTGTGTACTAGAAATTTATATTTGACATATTGATGATTATAAAGACTACGACCCTCTACAGAACCACACCAATGCATGCTTTAGGTAAAGCTGTTACAACTATATGCTGCGTCAGAACCTCTACAAGTGCAATGAACCAAATGATTCTATACAATTGCATGAACTTCCAGACTATGACAAGTTCTGTCCAATTCATGCTTGTAAGAATAAATTATCCTTCTTCAGATCCTTCAAGCATGTTAAGATTTGATGCTGCACTTGTAGTGAACTTAAATGCAGCAGCTTCTGCTGTTATGAACTGGCAGCAGCTATTGTTAAAGCTAGTGCTGTATCTATACTTTGCAGAAATAGTTCGCAGAATTAGACTGTGAAACTACACTTCGCATAAATAGTTCGCAGAATTAGATTCTTCATATATGATATTACTTATTAGTGTGATCCAAATAAATGAAATGGATGAAGCAGAAATCAACACGTAACATATGAGATGAAGAAACATACTAGCGAGTGTCTCTGCTTTTGATCCAGTCTGGAAGCCCAGTAAGCAAGTTACTTGTCAAATATCTAATCACCCACCAACAGAAACAGTTCAGTTCAAAAAAGAGCAACAGAAACAGATGTTGATAGATATAAAATGTGGCTATACATATAGGTTCAAACTTCAAAGCTTATGTAGAAAGAAGGAATAGTAGAATGCTTTTTAAAATAATCCATACTTGTACAGCCTTTCCCTTATCTAATAAATGGTACTAGCATTTATCATCCAAGCTGTTGAGTGTGAAAAACTTTTCGTCAATAAGTTGCTTTACATATGTTTTTAGAAATATCCTAATCTTACTCATATTCACTTTTATCTTTGGCGAAGGAAAAAATCAAAATTTGATGGCAATGCATGCAAAAAGTGCAAACCAAGGGAAAGGGTCCTTATACATCATTATGCAGCTAACTACCCTCATGTCCTTACATTGTTGACAACTGCATTATATTAGCAAAATTTGGAATGACCCCTTCCAATCTGTTGAAGCTTAGATCTCTGCGAAAAAGGAAAAATAAAGGGTTCAACCAGAAGTCATAAACATAAACAACATTGGGAACATGCAAAAACATAATCAATGACAATAGTGTAAACCAAAAATGTGTTGATTACTCGGATGAAACTTTTGAAAGTAAAGCAGCAATACTGAATTCTTGTTATATCAACAGTTATTGTCAGTTAGCCACATGTACATGTGATGTATACTTGTATAAGGATGGTAAAAGACTGGACAGAATTCAAGGTTGAGTTGCATAGTAAGCCTACATGTATGGAAGTGAGAACATCTGGTATCTCATCAATGACTAAACAAACTGTAAGAGATGGATATCAAAGTAATATGCTAAACTATAAAACACTGAAGTAATATTCCACAAACTTTTGCATTTGGCCCAGAATGGTTCAAATTTCTTAGCATTCTAAGCCCAAGAAAAAGTTCAAGTCCATAAATTTATGACAGCCGAATTATTAACAGAATAGTCCTCTCTTTATAAGATAGACAACTCGACCACACAGAACAGTCTTACTTCACTCTACGTTTATAAATATTCATTTTGTGGTACAACTTCAATAACATTATAGAGCCATACAATATAAAGCAAACTTTTAACAGCTGAAAATAATGAAGAAGCAAATAATGAATAAACAGAAAACTTACAAAACAGCCAGATTTGTCATGGTAGATATATATTCAGGGATTTGTCCTGTTATATTGCAGCTCCTTAGCATCCTGCAGTTTTAAAAACCTATATGAGACGATTCTATTTTCAAGCAGTTTCTATAATCAGAAAATAAATTAAAAGTATGAATATGTCTCACAGTTTCTTCATGTTTGTCATGTTTGATAAATTTGGAAACTCTGAACTCTCACCACTTAAGTCACCAATCCTCCTGGAAAAGGTCAGGTCACGCTAAGTTATAAGAGTACAAATATATATAGTAATCATTAAGGCTTTCGTTAAGATTGAAAAGCATCTGAAAATCTCCAGGAGATTATGTAGATACATAAGTGAGAACTTAGAAGCCAGGACTCACAGGTCTGTCATATTCTTTAAGACAGAGAGACTAGATGGAAGGGGCCCTTCAAAACCACTCGCTATCATCTCTCTGTAAGCAACACAGTTAACGGATTTAGATTGTAGCCAGCTGAAAATATCTTCAAAAGAGATGAAATCATATAACAGAAAAGCTTCTTACAAGATTTCGAGGTCTTTCCAACTTTGAAAGTAGTTGGGTATTCTTCCAGTGAAGTTGTTACTACCTATCTGACTGTTAAAAGAAATATGGACGACATAAGACTGAAGTCTATCCTGTGGAAAGAGAAGAAGAAAAAAACTGAAGTAAAGTACAGAAAAAACACTTACAGTTCTTTTAATTTGGTGAGGTTAGTGAGAGCTACAGGTAACTCTCCAGTGAGATTGTTAGCACGAAGATAGCTGTAATTACCAGTTGACAGGACCAAACCATTGTCAATTGTCATTTTGACTTGCTTAAAATTCACAATGTAAAATTTGAAAATTATCAAAAACAAAAACAACAAAAACTTTGAAATAAAAGAAAAGCACACTGACAGACGCTCCATGTTAATCAGTTTTCCCAGGTCTGAAGGAACAGGTCCAGAAAATAAGTTGCCTTCCAAGGCCCTGAAAGCATAGTCACTCAAGGTCAGTGCCCAACCAAGCCAATTGGTACCACATTAATTCTAAAAGATAATGAAAGAGGTTGATAAAGATGATTTGGTGCATACAGAGCTCGGAGGGTAGTTATGTTTCCCAAATAGCCAGGGATAGGTCCTGATAAGTTATTCACGCTGAGAACCCTGCTCTGGGCACATTGCATCAGTTCAGATATATCGGCATGAACATGAATTGGCAAACTCAAACATAAGCAAGATTCTCACTTACAGAAATTCCAACTTGGTAGAAGCCCATTCACGTGGAATCGAACCACTAAGATCATTCTGACCCAGATTACTATCAGCCACAAGAAAGAGTAGTATTAGGTAAAAGCTTAATAATTATCTGGTGCTAAAGGGAAAAACAAAATAGTGGAAATTTCTTCATACACTTGCTTAAGATAAGGTAGCTTAGCCAGTGACGCTGGAAGAACACCATCTAGATCCTGACCCGTAAGATAACTGCACAATAAGGATCCAGGAGATCATAGGTTATGAATGTTGGGTTCATAATTCCAGAGTAAAGTATCAGGACAGTAGTCATGAACAAGGACAGAATATTGTTACACTTGTATGTTCAAAGATTAATGTAACTGTTTCAAGAGGACTCCTAAAACGATCACGCCTTACGTGTTGATGAACATGAGCATCACATTGGTTAGACTAGTGCCTAATATAACCTCTCACCCTGTGAGCTTCAATACTTCAGTAAATTGAGCAAACACAACAAAGTTGGGGATTGTAAAAGTCACATACATGCTTTCGATGTGGCATATGTTGCCGGAGAATGAGCAATTGCAGACAAGAGTATTGTTGTACTGATCAGTATGCGGGCTCGAAAAAGTTGGAACATTGCTACATGGGTCACTGAAATTCCAGTCCTTCTTATTCAGCTGTTCAGCTATTTCACGAAGAGCTTCCACTGCCAAACCCACATCACAACACAAAACATCAAAATCATTCAACAACAGAAGCAAGAAAACTAAACTGGGTATGATAAAGCTTCTCCTAACATGTTCTAAACATCAAATTCCATCAAAATTGATTGGATAAAAACACCAACTTCATAAAGACATAAAGATTATGCATTTCATGGAATATGTATACCATTTGATACCAAGATTCCAAAGTAAGAAGCTTTACCTTCATCAGCTGCAAGAGTCCCAGATTGTGCTTGAGATTTGATGGGTCCAATGCATATAAGAACAACAAACACAGCAACATAGCTAAACAAGACGGGTTTCTGACTATGGAGAACTTCTGCCATTCTTCCTCACAAACTCTGTTGGCATTCTAATCTCTGTTTCAGCTGCAAAGCTCTTTATAATAATATCTAATTCTGTACAGTAAACTATTTAAATAGTTTCTCTCACATCATAAAGTAGCCGACCCTCCGATTTTGTGAAAAGGAAAATGTACTTTGATTAGTAAGCGTTCTAGTTCTACTCGAAGAATCCAAGTCTTTTGTAATTCTATATGGTCAATCACATGCATATAGTATACACACCTTTTTGTCTCCCTGTTTAATAGCTTTCCACATGAACTTTAGAATAAGCTAACACATACCCTGATACCCACATACTTTGACAATTGAAGTAAGCAATGTGAAAACCTGGAAAGAGAGTCAAGGACTAAACTTTAACCAAGTTTTGACAATTCAAAGCTGTGAGTCAGTGAAACTGGGATTTGGCACAATCTTGACAAGTGTTTCTTCGTCTTCTTCTTCTTCTTTTTTACTAAAATACATTCCAAAACAGAGAAGAATGAAGAGATAAGAGAAAATAGAGTTGACCGTCTTATACAGGCATGGAGGCATGGCGGCCTGAGACAGAGAACAAACACATGTGTGGGATGTAGCAGTGTTAGAGATAAGAGGGTTATCTATGTTTGTATCAACTATTAAGCTTAATATATACATAATTGATTGTATTATTAAGGCAGCACATCTCCATCATGTAGGCTAATTTACATGATTAAAGTAACGGAAAGTTTCATTTTACATAAAGTGTACGTCTCCCGATGGTTCTCCTTCACCAAACTCACAATGGTGCTAATTTGTTCATAAATCAAGATATAAGAGTTTACATGAATCAATCTGGTGAAAAAAATACACATTTGGGTTACTGATAACTTTTCGATACGATGAAGATAAAATCTAGATTTTCTGAAGAAATGTTGATAACAGTGGTTTTAAGGGTTATGTTTGTTAAGGGATACACAATCCTGCGGGCTAGGCGGAACCGCGTAGGGCTAGGTGGCCCAACTGATGTGGGCCTAGACGGCCTGCAGGGCCCACCCTTTAAAAGAGAGGAAAGACTGAATCCGTTAGTGTTCTCTAGAAATGGTGGTGCTCCGACTCACTGAACCACCAAGTCTTAGAAACTCTTGGATTTAAGCTACACATATTTTAATGGGGGAACAATATATACATGAATCAAATCAAATGAATGTGGTCGAGAATTCCTGGTAATATACAAACATGAACATAGATGAACTCAATATTCAGGGTATCTTTTAGCAGCCTCTAGTGCATGTCTTGGTTTCACTTTGCTTGTATACTGATGTCAATCTTATCGAGTTTCACTGTTATCTAGGGCTGACATTGGTAGGTATACTGACTTTATTTATCAATATTATGTATCAGCCAACTTATGATTGGTAGGTAAAATCCTCTACTAAAACCAATTGCAGAAATTAGTATACCGACTTAATTGGTACGGTTGGTAATAGACTTCTACCAAGTTTAGATTGTGGTTAAAAAAATAAAGTGATAAATATAATTTTTTTCACAAATATAATGCAATGATAGTTTTGGTCTGATTACTGTGGTCATATTTTCCATCAGAGCAGTCATGGTTTCGAAACATACACGTATTCTTGCCAAAATTTAAACATTTTATATTTTAATTGTATTTATATCTATATGATGTTATAAATATAAAACAATACATATATTATATATTATACATATATTTTAATTGTTTTCACATATATTATACATTTTATAGGTTGTTTGTAAGAAGTTAGTGGTTCAATTCTAGTTTCCTACGTAGATATATGTGTATTTTTGCATAATTACACATACATGGTTAGTACGGTATACCGATGGTATGAAAATCTCAATACCAAGTACAACCATGTTACCACGCTTTGTTCGTTTTTATCGGCTTTTGCGCAATCGGGAGATGTACGTGGTGACGGGCAGTTGGGTTCATGTCTATGCTTGTAAGACAATGGGGAGTGAGATGGATGTTATGGTGGGCACAGCTCTGGTAGACATGTATGCAAAATGTGGTAGAGTAGATACGGCGTTGAAAGTGTTTCAGCAGATGAAGGACAGGAATGTAGTGACATGGAACGCTGTGCTTAGTGGGTTGACAATGCATGGAAGGGGCAGAGTTGTTTTGAAGATGTTTCCTCAAATGCTGAAAGAGGCCAAGCCAGACAATTTGACCTTCATTGCTTTGCTGAGTGCTTGCAGCCACTCGGGCCTTGTTGAGCAGGGTCGCCATTACTTTCAAAATCTTGAAGCGTTATATGGTGTAACACCTACGATAGAGCACTATGCTTGTATGTGGATGTTCTAGGTAGGGCTGGCCATTTAGAAGAGGCTGATCGAGACTTTGATAAAGACAATGCCTATGCCTCTAAATGAGGTTGTCTTCGGTTCGCCTATGGGATCATGCAGTGTCCATGGAAAGCCACAACTAGGCGAACACCTTCTGCAAGACCTGGTTCAGATAGATCCCCAAAACACAGAGTATCATGTTCTTCTCTCAAACATGTATGCTTTGGGTGGAAAGAAGGACACGGCTAATTTGTTGAGGCAGGGTCTTAAGAATAGGGGTATAAGAAAGATTCCTGGAATGAGCTCAGTTTATGTTGGTGGCCAAGTTCATCAGTTCAGTGCTGGAGACAAGTCGTACGAGCAGACAGCAGAGATATACATGAAACTGAATGAGATGATACAAAGGTTGAGAGTGGTTGGTTATGTACCAAATACCGCTTGTCAAGTTTTCTCTGGTTCTGACAATACAGATGAGAGTATTGCAGATAACTTGGAGGAGCTAGAACAGGCATTGTTCTCCCACAGTGAAAAGCTGGCAGTTTGTTATGGACTTATGAGCACAAGAGCTGGTTCGCCGCTTCATATATTCAAGAATCTACGTATCTGCCAAGACTGTCATTCTGCTATGAAACTGGTTTCTCTTGTATATGATCGAGAAATCGTCATCAGGGATCGCAACCGATTTCATTGTTTCAAGCCAGGTTCTTGTTCTTGTTCTGATTATTGGTGATAGCATGCTCCTACTCTTTCAACCAAGTGTCTGCATAAATGATAAAAATGACATTTCTACCAAGATCACTTCACCAGTATTTATCATCAACTGATTCTTAACTGCTGCAACAATGTCGCTATTAAGGTCCTGCATCTAGAGATTATATCATTTTATGTTACAAAGATTCAAATGCCAACATCTCATTTCATTTCGTTACTCGCAAACTTGCGAAAATGAAATGAACCCCATGCCATAACCATGAGGTTTGTTCAAGCTTGCAATAGCATCAGACATTCTAGTTCAATTCTCTCAGTATCATATAGCTATGGCTAAGTTTCAGAACTCATACACATTGTCACTGTTCATCATCAGCACTCTTTTGGTTCAAGCCATGGGAGATGCTGGAGGCCGGATCTGCCACGTTTTACGGTGACATGACCGGAAAAGAAACCATGCGTAAGTAAAGTAGTAAACCATGCTGATATATAAAGTTGATTAAGTCCCAAGTCCTAACCTCTTTTTTTTTTTTTTTTCGTTCATCTTAATAGAGGGGGCTTGTGGATATGGTGATCTCATCCAACAAGGCTATGGCCTTGAAACAGCAGCACTCAGCACAGCACTGTTCAACAATGGACTAACTTGCGGTGCTTGCTTTGAGATTATGTGTGTCAATGATCCACAATGGTGCATCCCTAATGCTGGCACTATCAAAATCACTGGAACAAACTTTTGCCCTCCAAACTACGATCCACATTTCTATCCCTGGTGCAACCCCCCACGAAAACACTTCGACTTGTCCATGCCCATGTTCGTAAAAATTGCTCAAGCCAAAGCTGGGATAATTCCAGTGCAGTTTGGAAGAACCCCATGTGTTAAGCAAGGAGGGATTAGGTTTCAGCTAAGTGGAAACCCCAACTTTGTTACTGCAACTGTTTTGAATGTTTCTGGTGTAGGTGATGTTACAGCCATTAGTGTCAAAACACCTTATTCTAATTGGCTCCCAATGAGCCGCAACTGGGGACAACTTTGGGCTGTCGGAGGACAAGTCCCCAAAGTCGGGCAAGTCTTATCGTTCCAAGTCACTACTAGTGATCAGAAGACGCTTGTGTTCAACAATGTTGCACCTGGAAACTGGCAATTTGGGCAGACCTATGAAGCAGCAGGCAATTTTTAAGACATATAGATCGAAATAAATCTATTAGTTGAATGTTTGCTTAACCTTAATTTGTGGTTGGTTATTTCATTTCTAATTCGAATTTGTTTATGTTCCAAATTCGAAAGATCTTGTAACCGAGCAATGCTCAAACGTTAAGGAATGTTTTTGTTCTCTACAAGCAGTCATATCTCAGAATTATTGATGTTGATTTCAGGTTTTTCTTGAAGTTAAATATATTACAAAATTACATCTAGTTTTTGCAAATTATAAAAGTCGGCAAGTTAACGTTAATCTAGTATTTGGAATAATAGGAAATGTCTATTTAGTACTAATTTAAACCGCTTATTTCTCATTCCAATAAAATTTAATAAACATGAGCCCATTTTAATATAAGGTGTTTGTATTTATGCCTAAATACACAAATCTATATTAAAGTCATAAGTCATAATAAAATAATAATTTTTGTATATTTTTAAGACAAATTTACCCTCACCACTTCAACATGTATAAGGAGAGAGAAAGTGAAAGAGTGAGAAGACTTTGCCGGAACCTCACTGGACTCCGGTCATTGGTTGCCGGAATTTCTTCTGTCGCCGGTTATTGACCCTTAGTAACTCAGATTTTCCCCAGTCACCGGTAACTCAGTTACTGACCTCTAATAATCAACTTATTTCAGCTTATTATAATAGAAAAGAAAAAATACTGGAACATAATCGAGTTATTGACCCCAATTAATAATAGTTACTAACCGTAATAAAATATGAAAACATTAATGTGAGGCCCATAAGTGCATCCAAAACCCAACCCGTTGTCAAAGACCCAAGCCCAAACCAAAAAATGAAGAAAGAAGTTTAACTATTTGTCGTTCATACAAACTATTTGCATATGTGATGAACTAAATGCAATGTACTAGTCAAATGCAAAACTTCAAGCCCAACAATTCATACCAAAACTTAACAATTCATACCAAAACGCAGCCAAAAAAAGAGGATCGATGCATCCAAAAAAAGAAAAAAAAAGAAGACGCAGACGACGTTGCAGCCAAGAAAGGAAGGACGTCCAGTGGGAGACTTGACGGCGGCAGACTAGGCGGAGACGAGGAATTACAAAGTGGTGGTTGCCTGATCTGGATGATAATGAGGTTGTTGCTCTCAACAGAGACCCTAGCAATAGATCGATCCCAAATCGAACAGTTCCGTTAGACGCCATCGGCAGAGGAGGAGGAGGACAATACCTAGGGGAAAGGAGCCACGTCGGCCATGTTTCCTACCGCCGCGCCAACGCCGCCGGCAACGAGTCCGGCAAGAGGCTTCTTGATCTGAGGGATGAGAGAGAGAGAGTGTGTGTTGACCATCAGATACCGTATGTTTTTCGCGTCGAATTACCTTTTCCCCCATACTGTCTGTCTTTTTTACCATGCAACCAGTAAGCTAGCCCGCTGTTAGCTTAAAGTGCCACCCCTACTCGATAGATCATGTAGCTAGACGGTGAACAAAAGTGTTTGATCGTAGGACGCCAATAGTTCAGGATTTCACGATTTGTTAATGTAGTAGTATTCAAATAAGGGATTCCGAAACTGAAACTCTTATTAGCACCAGTTTGAACTCTAGAATTACTCTTATTAGTTTTTCTACATTTAGTAGTTGGGACTACATTAGACCTCATTATTTTTTAAGACTGTTATGTACTTATATGAGCTGTCTTAAGCTGTACTAATATTAACTCATGTTTGATGGTGCATGTGATTAGAGGGTATTTGCTTAGTTTATAGTTTAGAATGATTGTGTTATTTAAGGATGATATATTTAAGTACCCACAATAACACCATTTGAGGCCAAAATGACAACAAGGAGTTACGTAAGCTCGTTAATTTTAGTACTCAGTAACACAAAACACAATACTAACTAAACTGAACTCTTTATTTAGCACAGTCTCATTTAGTCTAATAAAACAAACATGCATGATCTAAACAAACCCATTCATTAATGAAATCTTTCATTAATCCAAAAAAAAAAAATCAATCTATGGAAAAGCTGGTACTTTTCGAAAGAAACAAAGAAGATGGAGTTGACTGTTTACAGGAATGGAGGCATATATGGTCGGCCTTGGTGCCCTCTGTAAAAGGTCCAGTATTCTGGTCAACTATGGAGACATACAACTTTGTCCGCGGAAACAACACGGAGTCCTACACGATGTGCTACGTTGGAGAAGAAATGTTCTAATACGAAAACACGATAGTGTGACATGGTGGTTTGTTAATCTTCAATTTTAACTGGAATAAACTTTATAGAGGTCTGAAGACGTAGTAGTATCAGAAGAACCAGTCCATGGTGCATCTGATGAACGCACGAGGCTGTGACTTCCACTTGCTGAGCTCCCTTGTGCATTCTGCTCAGACAGGTTTTCGAAGGCTCTTAACCTCGTCATTTCATCACCATGGAAACTTGGATCCAAAGCCACTTCATCCACTGGGGTTCGCCCTTCAAGCATATTCACTACTGCAGACATGATAGGCCTGAGTGCAGCGGTTGAATTGGCGCACAGTAGAGCTACTTTGATAGTTCTAAGCGCCTCTTTCTTATTGAAATCGGATCCCAACCTCAGATCCACCAGCTCCAGTAAGTTCCCTTTTTGATGCAAAACATGGGCCTAAAGATAAGCAGAGAAAATGAGTGGATGATCACAAACCAGTTACATATATATGTAGTGACAGAATTTTTGAATGAAGATTATTTATCTTACCCAATCCATAAGACATTGAATGTTCTCATTCGGTCGATATTTCATGTTGTTCTTTCCTGAAACAGTTTCTAATGCAACAACTCCAAAACTGTAGACATCTGCCTTATAGGTCAAGCAACCCCATAGCGCATATTCCGGTGCCATGTATCCTCTGCACAACAATTAAATGTTGTTTTCACCGACTGATTAGTCACTCTAATACAAAGAGTTTGCTCATAAAATATAAACCCAAAATGAAATTGCCCAAATAGAAATGAAACTTACATAGTTCCAGCAACCTTGGTGCTAATGTGAGTCTTCTCCTCTTCGTCAAGCCTGGCCAAACCAAAATCTGAGATCTTAGCATTGAGGTCTTGGTCCAGTAGCACATTCGTAGTTTTGATGTCTCTATGTACAACCTTCACTGCCGATTCCTCATGCAAGTAAGCCAGACCTTTTGCTATGCCTACGCATATTTTGTGCCTTGTAGGCCAGTCCAAGTTTAGGAGATCATCCTCTGGACCTGTAATTGCATACCTTATTATTGGATCACTTTAGAACCTTTGAATGCATGACTTCAGGATTAATTTGTTCCTAAATTAGATAAGCTTACAGTACAAAGCGCGAGCAAGGCTATTGTTTTCCATGAACTCATATACCAACAATAACTGGTTTGCTTCAATACAACATCCATACATTCTAACCAGATTTGGATGCTGCAAGCAAGAGATCATCCCTATTTCGTTCACAAATTCACGATTTCCCTGCTTTGATTTTGAGGATAGTTGCTTAACTGCAATTATAGTACCATCCAATAGTACACCCTGCATTAAGTATAGTAACTGTAAATCAGTTTTCAATCCTGACAAAACTAGGCCATAGAAAGTTATTTGAAGACTCGAAAAGACAATTACTAGAAGAAAAAAGATAACATAAAATTGCAGTCATATTATACCTTGTAGACGGGCCCAAAACCACCCTCTCCAATTTTGTTTGAAGGATCAAAGTTCTTAGTGGCAGCTTTAATTTGCCTCAAGGTGAAAAAGCCAGTCTGCAGATCCATTCCTCTCAGAACTGTCCAACAAACAATGTTACAATATGAGTAATGTCTTGAGAAATCATTCTTTTGACCTAGTATCTGACTGTGTTTCCTAGTTCACATAGGAAATTTGGAAGTATAATGGCCATGTGATACTTGAAATTGTCATAGTGAAGTTACAGCACCTTTTTCCCTTGATGTCTGGCTATCCACCAGACAACCTCTCCACCAAACAATGCCAAAAATTAAGAACACAAGGCACAAAATTGAAGCTCCAACTGAAACTCCAACCACAACATGCATCTTTCTTTTGGAATGCTTGAACTCTACAGAAAGTGAAGAAAAAAAAAATCATCAGAAAGAAATAGATAAGCTTCAGTTTATATTATACAACCATATAGGGAATAACAACTGAGAATGGTATTTCTCTTAACAAGGGTGCTATCTGTTTGAATATCGCAAACATCAAATATAGCTACAAAACTTGAAACAGATGCAATAATTGGACTGAAAACATGAACTTGTCCTTTGGTTCCTACTCGGTTCTGGACAAGTACAAAACAAATGGATGTAAATTAAGCCTATAATAAAGTTCTAAAAACAGGATTAAAAGACCTTGTACAAATTCAGAAGATTACCAGACTCTATAGAAATGGCTGATATAAGGGGACCATATATTCCTCTCCTTGGGGAAGCTGTTGTCCCTTTTCCAGACCAATGAAACCGAATCTCTAGAGTTTTATTCTTAACCTGAACTGCCTTTGTCTCTTTAATGACTTCTTTATCAACACCTTTTGCTTCCTTTACGATGTCAAAATCCTTTAATACGAGTTTCTCCTGTAACAAATGTCATCCATAAGATGAAGTGTGTGGCACTAAAACTCACTAGTGGTAAAAATCACTACCTGAATATAGACATCAAATATCCGTCTTCCAACACTTTGATAAGATTTATTGCCTCGGATTATTATCTCCGCAAAGTGAAGGCTCACAGTATAGTTTCCTTCTGCTAAGCAGTTTGCATAATAGGTGAGAGAAAGAGGAGTGAGGCGTGCATTCGTGTACAACTGAGAGTTCTCCATTCCAAGTGTTGATACATTTTTGGCTATGTAGTCTCCAGAGGTGACATTAGTATCCCAGACTACTCCAGTGCTACTGGTTCCCCAGTTGGATCTCACTGGAACAAATTTTGCTGCACCTCCAAGATCTGTATCATCTTCATAATTGACTCCTCCAATAGTGGTCGCTCCTCCACCACAATTTATATGTAATGAGTACTGAACTGTTCAATAACAGCAGATAATTGAAAAGTCAGATTAGAGAAAATATTTGAGTGGATATGATACAAATATATTAGGTCATACGGAAACTTAAGTTCACAACTGAGTTCCTTGTACAAAATCTTTACAAAATTAAACAACTAACAACCTAACCATCATTTGATTCCTGTCTATTCAATCAAATTTTGGATTTTAAGATATATAACGCTACCTTCTTCACATTGATATTTCTCCAGGCACACTCCAGATACTCTAGAATATGATGAAGTAAGTAATTAGCTTATGTAGTAAATCCAATAAAGTGAAAAAAGAAAAAACAATGGCTGCATGGATCTTCAATGATAGTATGATACTTACGAGTTGTTTGCTGCAGAAGAGCTTTTGAAGACGTTCCTGATACATGTCCAATCAATTGAAAAAGAACAATTAGAGGTGAATAAAGACTGTAGTATGTGCTTGGTATGTCAACTACACAGAAAATAGTTCTTACAGGTTTTCGCTACATGGAGAGGGCTCAGAGTCCTTGGAAAAATTATTGTAAGAAACATCTATCTGGCTGCACACAAAGATGACAAACATGTAAGCGAGTATAAATCCACTGTAAAATACATGTTAGAATATTGATAAACGTTCATTTAAATGCTTAAAGGGTATATAGTTAGTTAATGTCGACAGAGAATCATAGACTCCTAGTCATTGATGATTAAAATGCTACAAATAATTCATATGAAAAGGAAAAAGAAGCTCCAATATCCTATTGAGTTAACAATATTGTTAATACTGCTAATAGAATCGTCTGCTAGAAACCTCAGATAAACAATGTAAAAATCAGAGACTGAAAATGAAATTGATGTCGGATAGAAGACATACTAGCGGCTATGTTTGGTCTTAATATATTCTGGAATAGAGCCATTGAGCAAGTTGCTTGTCAGGTACCTTTCCCGAAAGAAATCACAGTCACATTCAGTTGAAGTAATTATTACTTAACTACAGAAGGATGGTTAAATGGGATAAATTTATGCTTATGTATAAATGTATATATGAAGATAGCATATGAAGTGAGGGGGAGCCCCCCTGCATCGTAGTCATGACATATATAAAATCCACATTTCTTACAAGTAGTGCAGATCATCTGGATCCAGAACCATAACTTCAACATCAGGAAAACTCCCTTCCAATTTGTTGAAGCTGAGATCTCTGTAAGATAATAAGTAGAGGATGTTATAAGAACGGGAAGCTTACTATTTGGAAGCTTAACTGATCAGATATAACCTCATTGATCAAACTGCTATCGAGAAAGAGTATTAACTGAATGTGCCTTGTGCACTTGAATGAGTAGTAAAATAAGTAAAGTTAAAGAATAGCAGTATTACATTTCATTCACATGTGCCATTGGTCTTAAATCCGGAATAGGTCCAAATAAATTACAGCTCCTTAGCATTCTGCAATAACTCAACATTAGCATAGTTGTGGATAACATGAATTAGTCTAAAACTATAGATGAAAAAGAACTCAACACGTTTTAGACTTACAATCTTTTCATGCTTTTCATATTAGTCAAATTCGGAAATACTGAACCCCCTCCATTTAAGTCGCTGATCTTTCTGCATCAATTGCATCATAAATAATTGTTAAGCAACAATAGTCCCTCTGATATGAAACCGTAGTATATTAATGTACAAGTAGAATGTAGTTTTCAGAGTTATATTGTTCATGCAATGAAGAGTTAGATGTCGAACTCACAGTTCTGTTAATTTACTCAAGACAGAGATACTAGATGGAATGGGGCCTTCTAGACCACTAGCTTGGATCTCTCTGTCAGATACATAATTCAATATGGTTAGAGATTACACCAAATTATAATTCAGGAATTATATTACCATAGAATAAAGCACCTACAGTCTTATAAGTTGACTCCAACTTCGGAAATAGTCAGGAATTCTTCCAGTGAAATTGTTACTGCTAATCCTCCTGCATAAGGGAAAATTCATAACATGACAGCTGGTCAGCTGAACATTTCGTAAAACGAAAATTTCGAGTAGTGTCAGTACTTACAGTTCTGTCAATTTGGTCAGATTAGTAAGTTCCACTGGTAAGACTCCTGTGAGATTGTTTGCACTAATAATTCTGCAGATCGATCAATACCAGTGCCAAGTGCCAACTTATCAGTTACTGATTTTTACAAGCTATTCAAATTTTTTTTTTGTTTGAATCCATGATTAAGTAAGACAAAATGGGTAGAAGAAAAGAAGGAGCTTACAGACGCTCCATGTTAATCAGTTTTCCCAGGTCTGAAGGAACAGGTCCAGAAAATAAGTTGCCTTCCAAGGCCCTGAAAGCATACTCACTCAAGGTCAGTGCCAAACCAAGTCAATTGGTACCACATTAATTCTAAAAGCTAATGAAAGAGGTTGATAAAGATGATTTGGTGCATACAGAGATCGGAGGGTAGTTATGTTTCCCAAATAGCCAGGGATAGGTCCTGATAAGTTATTCACGCTGACAGCCCTGCTCTGGGCACATTGCATCAGTTATATCGGCATGAACATGAATTGGCAAACTCAAACATAAGCAAGATTCTCACTTACAGATATTCCAACTTTGTAGAAGCCCATTCACGTGGAATCGAACCACTAAGAACATTCCGAACCAGACTACTATCATCCACAAGAAAGAGTAGTATTAGGTAAAAGCTTAATAATTATCTGGTGATAAAGGGAAAAACAAAATTTTGGAAATTTCTTCATACACTCGCTTAAGATAAGGTAGCTTAGCCAGTGACGCTGGAAGAACACCATCTAGATCCTGAGCCGTAAGAATACTGCACAATAAGGATCCAAGATATCACAGGTTATGAATGTTGGGTTCAAAATCCCAGAGTAAAGTATCAAGACAGTAGTCATGAACAAGGACAGAACATTGTTACACTTGTATGTTCAAAGGTTAATGTAATTGTAACAAGAGGACTCCTAACAGTAACAGGAGGGAGGTAGTTAATGTTGAAATTTCTTAGTAGTAACTGTAACAAGAGGGATTCCTCAAACGATCAAGCCATAAATTTCTTAGGTGTTGATGAACATGAGTATGACATTGGTTAGACTAGTGCGGTAGTGCCTAATATAACCTCTCAACCTGTGGGCTACAATACTTCAGTAAATTGAGCAAACAAAACAGAAGTGGGGCTTGTAAAAGGCACATACATGCTTTCGATGTGGCATATGTTGCCGGAGAATGAGCAATTGCAGACAAGAGTATTGTTGTACTGATCAGTATGCGGGCTCGAAAAAGTTGGAACATTGCTACATGGGTCACTGAAATTCCAGTCCTTCTTATTCAGCTGTTCAGCTATTTCATGAAGGGCTTCCACTGCCAAACCCACATCCACAAAACAAAACATCAAAATCATTCAACAACAGAAGCAGGAAAACTGAACTGGGTATGATCAAGCTTCTCCTAACATGTTCTAAACATCAAATTCCATCAAAATTGATTGGATAGAAACACTAACTTCATAAAGATTATGCATTTCACATTCTATAAAATAAAAAAATTATGGGAAAAACACTGTTCATATCTTTGCTGAATTATGTTTTTCCCCCACGTTCCGGTGAATTGTGTTTTTGCCCCCAATTGGTAAATGATCGTTTTTGTCTTTTAATGTAATTTATTTACGAATCTGTCATTATACTGACCAAAATGACTATGTTACCCTTTAACGCAAATTTATTTACAAATGTGCAATTGTTCTGATCAAAATTTAGTTACTTCTTTATTTTCCATTTTTTACTTGGTGGGCATGAGGTCAGAGGTGTCCATGGTGGGTTTTGGCAAGGGGAAGACCATGGTATGGTGGTGGAATTATAAAGGATGGTAGAGGCTATGGGGTTGATGGTGAATTTTGTGTAGGTGGTAGAATTGGAGGTGAGCGGTGGATTTTGCAGGCATGGAGGCTATGATGTTGGTGGTGGATTTGGGGAAGATGGATGTGTTTGTGGAAAAATAGGGGAAGGCGGGGGATCAAATCGGCGGTAGATTTAGAAAATGTGGTGGCATGGGAGGCGTGAGATGGGGATTAAATATTATTCATCATCAAGAAATCCTAACCCGCAGCAACGCGCGGGTGGTATCTAAAACATTGTTAGACATGTTTTTATTTAAACAATAAGGGGAAAAGTACTATTCATATTTTTGATGAATTGTGTTTTTCCCCCAAATTCCGGTAAATTGTGTTTTTGCCTCCAGTTGGTGAATGGTCGTTTTTGCTCTTTAATGTAATTTATTTACGACTCTACCATTATTCTGACCAAAAAGACTGTGTTACCCCTTAATGCAAATTTATTTACAAATATTCAATTGTTCTGATCAAAAAGACGTTTGTGTCATTGAAAATTTTGTTACTTATTTATTTTCCATTTTTTATTTGGTTGTGGGCATGAGGTCAGAGGTGTCCATGGTGTGTTTTGATAAGGGGAAGACTATGGTATGGTGGTGGAATTAAAAAAGGATGGTAGAGGCTGGGGTTGATGGTGAATTTTGTCCAGGTGGCGGAATAGGAGGTGGTTGAATTGGAGGTGAGCGGTGGATTTTGCAAACATGGAGGCTATGATGTTGGTGGTGAATTTGGGGAAAATGAATGTGTTTGTGGAAAAATGGGGGAAGGCAAGGGAATCGGCGGTAGATTTAGAAAATATGGTGGCATGGGAGGCGTGAGATGGGGATTGAATATTGTTCATCATCAAGAAATTCTAACCCACAGAACGCGCGGGTGGTATCTAAAGCACTGATAGAGAGGTTTTATTTACTAGTGTAGTAATATACCATTTGAAACCAAGATTCCAAAGTAAGAAGCTTTACCTTCTTCAGTGGCAAGAGTCCCAGATTGTGCTTGAGATTTGATGGGTCCAATGCATATAAGAACAACAAACACAGCAACATATCTAAACAAGACGAGTTTCTGACTATGGAGAACTTCTGCCATTCTTCCTCACAAACCCTGTTGGCATTCCAATCTCTCTTTCAGCTGCAAAGCTCTTTATAACAATATCTAATCCATTCAGTAAACTATTTAAATAGTTCCTCTCACATCTTAAAGTAGCCGCCCTACGATTTTGTGGAAAGGAAAATGTATATTGATAAGTAGGCGTTTTGGTTCTACTCAAAGAATCCAAGTTTGCTGGTTTGAGACTAAACTTTAACCAAGTTTTGACAATTCAAAGCTGTGAGTCAGTGAAACCGGGATTAGGCACAATCTTGTCAAGTGTTTCTTCTTCTTTTTCTTACTAGTATAAATTCCAAAACAGAGAAGAATGAAGTTTTGGACTTTTCGAAAGAGATAGAGAAAATAGAGTTGACTGACTTATAAAGGTATGGAGGTGGGCGGCCTGAGAGCATGGAGACAGAGACCAAACATGTGTGGAACTGGTATACTAGAATTGTCCTCTTAATATACATAATTCATTGTATTATTAAGATAGCACATCTCCGTCATGTAGGCTAATTTACATGATTAAAGTAACGGAAAGTTTCCTTTTACATAAAGTGTACTTTCTAAACTTTCTCCTGTTGATGTTTCAATTCCACCAAACTCATATTGGTGCTAATTTGTTCATAAATCAAGATATAAGGGTTCACATGAATCAATCTGGTGAAAATATACACATTCGGGTTACTGATAACTTTTCGATACTATGAAGATGAAATATGGATTTTCTTTTTAAAAGAATGATTAATTACAAAAGACCCCCTGAATTATGGGGTCACTTTCGTTTACATACCTAACTTTGAAAATCTTGCGATTTCATACCCAAACTTCTGTTCCGTTAACAATCTTATACCTTCATCAGTTAACTGATGACGTGGCATAATTTGGGCCCCATTTGGTCAGATTTTACAATCTCTTCCAAGGGCATTTTCGTCCATTTCCTTTATGGAATGTCAGAAAATGAAATCGAGGACATTGAGGATCGAAGAGGAGACCTCTTGCGCTCAAGTCTCAATGTTTCCCACTGCGCTTTAGCTCTACTATGATAAATTATATTTCGACCCAAAATGTGAACGTAATATTTCTTTTATTATTTTTAAAAGATTCCTTTATTATCTATATGTTTAATTAGGAAACTGAACTGCTTTTTATTATATCTTTACATGTCAAATTATATATGTTCACTATCATGGGAACTGGAATATGAGATCATTTTAGTACTTTTTTTGTGTGTAGTAAATATTGATAAAACTAAATATTTAATTGTTACATCTATCAAATTAAGAAAAGTACGAGTGATTATTTTTCATACTAAATTTTTACACTTAAAAGATGAAAATTCGTAAAAGTATATTAATGTTGAAGAAAAAATACCTTAAATGTGTCTTCGTTAAAGTAACTGACAAAGAGTAAATTAGGAAGTTATTGATCAATGGATGTAATGACTCAATTAGTCATATCAGTCATTATATACGTTGTAATTAGCATTGAATAATGCCATTATGTGCGTATAATTACCGTTTCTAATGAAATGATTAGATCATTTTGATTCTATTTCTCCTGTAACACGTTTTCAGCCCAAAGAAAAAGAAAAAAAACGAAACCCTAGAATTTTTTTTCCTTCATTCCCAGCACGCCATCTCCTTCACCGGCGCCCAATGCCTCTGCAACCTATGCCGTTGTGGCACCAAGGCTCCGCTGCTCAGCCCAGCTCCCGCGCGCACGTCCCTTAAAGCCCTAAGATCACCGGCTGATCAGCCCAGGCTTCCGGTGCCTCTGCTCTGCCCAGCGCTGCTCACGTCAATCCTCTGCCCCCGACCCGGAACCCAGAACCACAGCGTCGCCCCTCCACGACGACGAACCAGAGCAGCGCCCTGACGCCGCCCCACGATCGGATCTGGAACCCATCTCCGCCGCCCCCATCAACTCCAAACCAGCACGCCTCCACCCCAAGGCATCTGCGTCTCTGCAGCCTAGCCTCGATCAGGCAGCACCACGACAGTGACAAGATCCGTGCCCCCCGCAATCCGTGGGCTCCGCCCTCGCCCGACACCGATTAGCCTGCGCCACCCACACTCGACCCAGTTCTCGTTCTACCCGACCCGGATCTCGTCGCAACCCGACGCAGAGAAAAGAAAAATGGGATTACTGGTGTTTAGAGGAATTGAACTGATGGTCAGAAATACCCTTGAATTAAACCCAAATCTTTGCCACATCAGCACTTAACTGAGATATCTAACACCGTTAGAGACAAAAGTATGAAAATGTAATTGAAACAAAACTTAAGGCATGAAATCGTAAGATTTTCATAGTTAGGTATGTAAACGAAAGTGACCCCATAGTTCAGGGGGTCTTTTGTAATTAATCCTTAAAAGAATTAAGAAAAACTGTGCAAGAAACTCTTTCCTTGGTGTACAAGTTACTAAGAACTAAGGATTACGTTTGTAGAGATCGGAAGACGCAGTAGTACCCGTAGAACCAGTCCATGGTACATCTGAAAACTCAACGAGGCTCTGAGATTCAGAGTAGCTTGATTGAGATCGAATTGAGCTGTCCTGGACAATTTGATCAAACTGGTTTCTCAAGGATGTCATCCTCATTTTATCACCGTATATGCTAGGATCCATGATCAACTCAGGGACCGCGGTCTTCTCTTCCAGCATGCTCACTACTACGGACATGGTAGGCCTAAGCGATGGTGCTGAATTGGTGCACAACAAAGCAACTTTGGCCATTCTAATGGCCTGTTCCTTGTCGTAATCTGACCCGAGTCGCTGATCCACCAGCTCCTTTAAATTCCCTTTTTGTTGTAAAACAAGGCCCTGAAGCAAGCAAGGGATAAAAATTAGCAAAGGAATGCAAGTGTGATGATGAGAAGTCCTGAAAGTATGACCATGAAAGTGTGATTCCAGTGCATGATGTTCTGAGGCTCTTACCCAATCCACAAGGCATACAAAATCATCATTTGGTCGAAACTTCATGTTGTTCTTTCCTGCAACAATTTCTAATGCAACAACACCAAAACTGTAGACATCTGCTTTGTAGGTCAAACAACCCCATAGTGCATATTCCGGAGCCATGTAACCTCTGCACAACAGAACAAAGGTCGGTTTCAAAACTCTAGTATGATGCATTTGTTCTTAAGCATAGCCAATGTCAGCAGCATATGAGAGCAACATTACTTGCCAATCACATATTTGGTTGACGGTTCAGCAATGAACCTGCAAATCAAAAAAGGGATTACATAAATAGTTTACTTACATTGTTCCAGCAATTCTTGTGCTAATGTGTGTGTTCTCCTCTTCGTCAAGCTTGGCTAAACCAAAGTCCGAAATCTTAGCATTGAGGTCTTTGTCCAGTAATACATTTGTAGTTTTGATGTCTCTATGTACAACCTTCAGTGTTGATTCCTCGTGCAGAAAAGCCAAACCTTTTGCTATGCCTAGGCATACCTTTTGCCTTGTTGGCCAGTCCAGATTTAGAAAACCTTTCTCATCCTCTGGAATGCAATGAACATAGGTTCTCAATCAATTGAAGTGCTTAATTATATGTACAACATTTTTGTATCGTATTTCTAGATCAGATAAGCTTACCAAACAAAGAATGTGCAAGGCTGTTATTTTCCATGTATTCGTACACCAACAGTAATTGGTTTCCTTCAATACAGCAACCGTATAATCTAACCACATTTGGATGTTGTAAACCAGATATCATGCCTATTTCATTCACAAACTCACGATTTCCTTGCTTCGATTTTGATGAGAGTTGCTTAACTGCAATTGCAGTGCCATCCAATAATGTGCCCTGCGTGCTCAATTTTCAATCCTTAGGAAATCAAGGCCCCTATAAATAACCTCAGTAAATGAAAAATACACTACCTTGTAGACACAACCAAAACCACCTTCCCCAATTTTGTTTAAAGGATCAAAGTTATTAGTGGCAGCTTTAATTTGCCTCAAGGTGAAAAAGCCAGTCTTCAGATCCAGTCCTCTCAGAGCTGTCCAAAAAACCAGGTTAGGATTTTAATAATGTCATGTGGATTGATAAAATTTCTTTTCACATAATATCTGATTGTGTGTTTCTTGGTTTCATATGGAATTTGAAATAATAAGGCCAAGGTGACACTTGAAATTGTTATAGTAGATTTTCAGCACCTTCTTCCCTTGATGTCTCGCTATCCACCAGACAGCCTTTCCACCAAAGAATGCAAAAAATGAAGATAAAGAGGCACAAAACTGAAGCTCCAACTGAAACTCCAACCACAATGTACATCTTTCTTTTACTATCATGAGTTTTAGGAATCTTGAACTCTGCAGAGCGAAAAAATTAATTCATCAAAAAAGTTACAAGCGTCAGTTCTATGATACAGTCACAGATATGGCAGAACAACTGAGAATGCTGGAAAGTGGAAACAGATGTGACGATCTTGTCCTCCGATCTTATATCATACTACTTTGATTTACAATTTTCAATATAAACTTGTTTTTATGGTTCCTTATCTATTATGCTCGACTGAGTACAAAACAACTTATACCAAAACCTGTAATGAAGTTTAACTGACATAAAACCATTTATGTGCAAATTCAAAAGCTTACCAGGCTCTATAGAAATGGCTGATATAAGGGGACCATAGACTCCTCGTTCAGGGGATGCTGTTGTGCCTTTTCCAGACCAATGAAACCGAATCTCTAGGGATCTGTTTGCAACTTGAACCGCTTTTGTGTCCACTATGACTACCTTATCAACCCCTTGTGCTGCTTTTACAATGTCAAAATCCTTCAATACAAGTTTCTCCTGTAACAAATGTCATCAATGAGAAACAGTGCGTCGGCATTAAGACTCCCTTAACGGTATGATTCAGTACCTGAATATAGACATCAAATATCCGTCTTCCAACACTTCGATAAGATTTATTGCCTCGGATTATTATCTCCGCAAAGTGAAGGCTCACAGTATAGTTTCCTTCTGCTAAGCAGTTTGCATAATACGTGAGAGAAAGAGCAGTGAGGCGTGCATTCGTGTACAATTGAGAGTTCTCCATTTCAAGTGCCGATACATTAATTGCTATGTAGTCTGTAGAGGTGAGATCAGTATCCCAGAAAAAGCCTGTGCTACTGACTCCCCAGTTAGGATTTGCAGGAACAAAGTTTGCTCCACCTCTTAGATTTGTATCATCTTCGAATGTGATGCCATCAATAGTGGTTGCTTTACCACCACAGTTTATATGCAATGAGTACTGAACTGTTCGGTAACCAAGAATAAACAAAACATCAGACATCAGAAAATATTTCAGAAGACAAATGAAAGCAAAATATAGTACTTTAGACAATTTACTCTGAGGTCATATGCAAACTTAAGTTATCATCTCAGTTCTCTTCACAATATCTTTATAGAGTTAAAATATTGAACACCGTAGTCGGATTCTGAGGAATGTACTGTTACCTTCTGTACATGGAAATTTATCCAGGCATGCTCCAGATAAGCTAGACAAGTGAAAAATCAGCTCATGTAATAGGTACATAAAGTGAAATAAAAAAAAAAACAAATGGCTTTATGATCGAAGTCAATTTAGTAGCTTACGAGTTGTTTGGTACGGCAGAGCTTTTGAACACGTTCCTGATACACCCAAAAAATTAAAAGCAAAAAATTAAAGGTGAATGAAGTCATGAAGATAACATAGAGTGCTTAATATGCCAACTACACAGACGATAGTTCTTACACATATTCAGTACACGTAGTTGGCTCAGAGCTCTCCAAAAAATTATTGTAAGAAACATCTATCTGGCTGCACACAGATATGATTAAATTGTAAGCAAGTTGAATCTACAGAAACTTTTAGGGGTACTGATAAAATAGGAAACATACTAGCGGTTATCACTGCTCTTAATCCAGTCTGGAATAGAGCCATTGAGCAAGTTGCTTGTCAGATACCTATACCGAAAGAAATCATAATCACATTCAGTTGATTACTTAACTACAAAAGGTTGGTTACATGGGATAAATCTATGCTTATGTATAAGTGTAGATACTATATGCAGGGGACCCCTGCATCATGATTATGCTAGTCATGGCATATATGAAATTCACATTTCTTACAAGTACTGCATTTTGGTCTCAACAAGTTCTTGAAGATCAGGAATGCTTCCTTCCAGTTTGTTGAAGCTGAGATCTCTATAAACAATAACGAGAGCATATTATAAGAACCCGAAGCTTACTATTTGGATGATTGACTGAGCAGATGAACCTCATTGATCAAACTGCTATTGAGAAAGTATCAATTGAATGTGCCTTGTAGACCATAAAAAAATATGGTAGATGAAAAGAAAGTAATGAAATAGCAGCATTACAAGATATTCAATGCTGTCATTGCTGATAAATCAGGAATAGATCCATTTAAATTACAGCTCCTCAGCATTCTACAACATAAATCCATATTAGCATTATTGGGGATAAGCATGGATTAATTAGTCTAAAACTGTGTGCAAGAAAAATACATCATCTTCTAGACTTACAATCTTTGCAAGCTTGTCATATTACTTAAGTCTGGAAACACTGAACCCCCTCCATTTAAGTCTCTGATCCTTCTGCATAAATTGCATCATAAATAATTGATAAGCCTAAAAAAAGTCCCTGTGATATGAAGCTGCAATATAGATTGTTAACTATAGAATGTAGATTACAGTTTCTACTTTCTAGTGTCAGTGCAACTAAGAGTTGGATGTGGAACTTACAATTCTGTTAAATTCCTCAAAACAGAAATGCTAGATGGAATAGGGCCTTGTAAACCACTAGCTTGGATCTCTCTGTACGTGAAAAACAAAATTCAATGTGAACACGTGTTAGACCAGCAATCTTTTTTATTAATTCGGTTTTGGATATTTAACAGCAAAATGAACTAACAATTGCGTAAGTTGATTCCAACTCTGGAAATAATCCGGAATTTTTCCAGTGAAGTTCTTACTACTAATCCTCCTGCATGAAAGAAAAAAGTTCGTAACATGAAGCTAGATTTATAAACAGGAAAGTTAGGAGTAATTGTAAGAATAGGATGTGAAGGGCCACTTACAGTTCTGCTAATTTGCTCAGGCTAGTGAGATTCACTGGCAACACTCCTGTGAGATTGTTTGTGCTGATAATGCTGTAGATACCAGAGCCAACTTATGAGTTGGTACTTGCTTATTCAAGCTATTCAATATTTGGAAAACAAAAATAAAATAAAATAAAGCAAACTGCGGTTGAAAAAAAAAAGAACAAGAAGAAGAAGCTTACAGATTCTGTAAGTTAACCAAATTCCCAAGCTCAGGAGGAACAGTTCCATTGAACATGTTAGTCTCTAGATTCCTGAAAATATATTCTCCTTTTTATCAAGCAGGCTAGAAATAATGAAAATTAAACTTGATTCGATAAACACAAAGAACTAAGAAAGAGAGAATGAGAGATAGAGGCAGAACATACAAGTATCTTAGAGTGGTAATGTTCCCCAAGAAAGCAGGGATTGGTCCAGTTAAGTTGTTCACATTAAGGGCAGTTTACTCAGTGTCTTAGTTCAATCATTCTAAGCCATTATTGGCGAACCATGAATATGGAGATACGAAGTGCATTTACATATATTCCAACTTTGTAGAACCCCATTCACTCGGTATATTACCACTAAGAATGTTCCTCGTGAAATCGCTGTAAACAAGGGCAAACATATTAATCATAAGACTAGCATTTGTGAAAAACTACAAAATTTCAGATGGTATCATAGTACATTACAAGATCCTTACATTTGTGTAAGGTAGGGTAATTTTGCAATAGATGGTGGAAGAACGCCAGCAAGATCTTGCCCTCTAAGAATACTGTTTCCAACAAAAGTCAGTGCTGATCATAAAACTCAAACTTACGCAGAAAAAGCTAGTAGTCATATTGTCTTACATTTCTTTCTCATAAACAAAAGGGATTCTCCTAAGAGCAATGCATAACATAAATATCAACAAATCTTGAAATGCACCTACATGTTAATGACATGGCATGAGCCATCAGGGAAGGAGCAGTTGCAGGTGAGAGTGTTGTTGAATAGAGGCCTATAAGCAGACTTTGGTGTAGCCCAGCTTGTGTGGGTTGTGTCATTCAGGCACGGGTCTACGCTGAAGTCCCAGTCTGTTTTTCCTATCTGTGTAGCAATTTCTTCTAGGGCGGCCACTGCAAACACAAATCAAAACCCTTTATATATATAGTTCTTCTTGTATTTATTAAGTAAATAAGAAAAATTAATAGCACTGGGAGATAAGTTCTTGCATCAAGTCGTTGTAGTATAGTGGTAAGTATTCCCGCCTGTCACGCGGGTGACCCGGGTTCGATCCCCGGCAACGGCGTTTTTTTGGGTTCTTTTTTGAAAACTAAAGCCACCTTCATTCTCTTTTCCCTTTTTACAATCTAGCTACCGGGCAGTTCTCAATCAAAAGGACACTGAATGATTCATATTTCAGAAAGGAGACCTAGGGGGAAAGAGGGATTCAGATCGACTCTTTGAAAAACCGAAAATCGATACATTTGTAGGTACTGTGAGTTCACTTTGGTGTTGTAGACGAGCACCAAAAGCTAGGGAGCTCATACATGCACAAAATTGATGTGAAGAGGAAGCACACCGACAAAGAAGAAGATACAGATGAAGAATAAGGATGACGTACCTTCAGAAGCAGGAAGAAGAGTTGTAAGCGCCTCAACTTCGACTAATCCAATATTGCAGCTAATAACCAGTATCACCACCACGATGAGGTTCATGATGGTTTTCCCACCACTATTAGGAAGAAATAATCCAGCTCCGATTGCCATCTTCAATTTGTTCTTGCATCCTGAGGGTCCTAGAGGGGGAGGGTGAATATACATTTCTTTTAATTTTTGATAACTTCAGTATCTGAGGATAGCAATGGTGAGTGCTATCCCAAATTCACTGTATGCAAGAATGCAGAAAGTAAAACTCAGCAAGAAAAGAAACAACACAGAGATGTTTTTGTTCTCGCAAAAACCCTGAAATCAGGGAGAAAAACTGCGTGTCTCTAACTCTAGAAAGACAAATCTTTCCACTAAGTTAAAGTGACTTCTTTACAAGAATAATAGATCCAGTGATACACTACCACAGTGCTATCCCTCCTAGTCCCAAACTAGTCTAGACCTATTCCCTCTCTTGTTCCTAAGCCCTTACAACTTGGAATACATTTAGAAGCTTTGTCTATGAATTCTACTAACCACTAGCGGATTCAGCCTTGGACGCTTCTTGGGTTGGTTGCACTACACATCCCACATGGTATGCAACATGATATGAGTTGATGAAATAAGTTTTAAGCTCAAGCTCTAAGGTTTACAGTCACGAGGAAGACTTAGAGCAGCATGAACAATGCAAGCTAAAACAAGACTCAACACAGAAAACGCTACCACAGCAGTTTTCAACAACCATTGAGCAAAGCCGTAGCTATAGCTATATATAGGCAGACAAGACATCAAGGATGATGTCAGCTAACCTCAGCAGTGTTTCAGAAAGGTTTGGACAGTAGCTTTTGGCTATAAGCACTACCAGAAGAAAGGCTTTAGCCGACGAAAATAAAAAAACCAGGCCGACTATTTTTTTTTTCGTCGGCTAAAGTGGACTTTAGCCGACGAATTTTTTTTCGTCGGCTAATTTAAAATTTTCGTCGGCTATGGTCAACTTTAGCCGACGAAATTAATATTTCGTCGGCTGAATAATTTTTTTCGTCGGCTATAGTCTGTGAACTTTAGCCGACGAAATTTTTAAAAGTTTAGCCGACGAACTTTTTAAACTTTAACCGATGAAATTTTTAAAAGTTTAGCCGACGAAATTTTAATTTCGTCGGCTAAAGATGACAGGAAGTTAGTATGGTTTACTAATATCGTCTGTTTTTTTTAATTTTTTTTTTTCCTTTAGCCGACGAAATACACTATAATTCGTCAGCTAAGATGGTTTTTGCCGACGAATAACCTAATATTTCGTCGGCTATAGTTATTTTTTAATTTTGTAATTACATACTATAGCCGACGAATACGTTAGGGTATTCGTCGGCTAAACCCTAAAATTTTTCTATTACCTACTATAGCCCTATATTCGGTGGTTATTTTGCGTAAAATTTTTATACGACTTGTTGCGTGTCATCGGTTTAAAACTATTTTCAATTGGAGGTCCGGCCAAAATACTTAATTTAGACAGTCGAATGACCTTTTCCGTGCGTTTAGGGGTTTGACTTACGAGATTGACCGTCCGGATCGAGCCCTTATTCTTTTCGGATCAAGTTGAATTTTTTCCCATATATGTACTTTATCATGATGGTTAGATCTAACGGTCGGATTTCTGTTTCTCAAGTTTGATCATCACAATCACAACATGCATACTAATGTTGTATAACTTGTTTACAAAGTGTTATGTAAATGTTCCGTTTCAAAAATAAACTATACGTAAAACCTTCAAACGCTAAAAAGTCATGAAATAAGATATGATGAGAATGTTGAAATACATCCACGGTTGAAAAATCACACTATTCCGGTAAATATTCGGTGCCGATAGTTGCGGTCAATGTAATTTTTCATTTTCCCCCTATGAGTAGCCCTATATTCGGTGGTTATTTTGCGTAAAATTTTTATACGACTTGTTGCGTGTCATCGGTTTAAAACTATTTTCAGTTGGAGGTCCGGCCAAAATACGTAATTTAGACGGTCGAACGACATTTTCCGTGCGTTTAGGGGTTTGACTTACGAGATTGACCGTCCGGATCAAGCCCTTATTCTTTTCGGATCAAGTTGAATTTTTTCCCATACATGTATTTTATCATGATGGTCAGATCTGACGATTGGATTTCTGTTTCTCAAGTTTGATCATCACAATCACAACATGCCAAATGTATAAAAATACTTTTAGCCGACGAATTTCAAAGGTTTAGCCGACGAATTTCAAAGGTTTAGCCGACGAATTTATAAAGTTTAGCCGACGAGTTTAGAAGGTTTAGCCGACGAATTGGTGTATAGCCGACGAAATTGGTATCTTTAGTCGACGAAATTTTCAAAGCACTTTAGCTGACGAAAATATATGAAAAGTCGTCGGCTAAAGTCGAAAAAATTTCAAAATTTTCAACCAAAATTTTTTGGCGGTCAACCAAAATTTTCAAAGGACTTTAGCCGACGAAAATATATGAAAAGTCGTCGGCTAAAGTCAAAAAAATTTCAAAATTTTCAACCAAAATTTTCAAAGAACTTTAGCCGACGAAAATATATGAAAAGTCGTCAGCTAAAGTCGAAAAATTTTCAAAATTTTCAACCAAAATTTTTTGGCGGTCAACCAAAATTTTCAAAAGAGTTTAATTAGCCGACGAAAATAAAGAATTTCGTCGGCTAAAGTTTTTTATATAGGCGAAGATGGATGGTAAGAAGTTTATTATCTACCAGATTTTCTTCTCGGCCTAGCTCCGCCGTCAAGCCACCGGAGACCGGCACACTTGTCCCAAAAGCTTCGCCGTCGTCTCTACTTCATTGCTGGATAGGTGGTGCATCGAGTGGCGCCGCCGTGAGGGATAAATCGAGCTCCAAAACTCTGCCGGTTCGGATTCGGTGTCGAATAATTTCTCCTTCCTTAGATCACCATTTGGTGAGTTCTATATATGGATAAGTTGAGTTTGATTAGTACTACATTCCCCTAGAATTTGGTAGCTCGATTCGGTGTGTGTGAAGAGAATCGAAGATTTGAAGTTTTTAGGGTTTAAAATTGGGGATTTTTATATTTTCAGTCGATTGACCTGTTTAGGCTTAGAATTGAGCTTCGACTTCTTCTAGAAAGTTGTTCGAAATGTTGAGAGGAAGATTCTGTCAAATTTTGGTCGTGATTGGAGGTGGCCGAAAGGTTCGGCAGTTTATTTTTTCAAAACCCAGCAACTTTAGCCGACGATATTTAAACACTATATTCGTCGGCTATAATATTTTTTAATTTTTTTATAAGGTTTAGCAGACAAATTATGCCATAATTCGTCGGCTATAGTTATTTTTTAATTTTTTATAAGGTTTAGCCGACGAAATATTTTATATTTCGTCGGCTATAATTATTTTTTTAAATTTTTTTACATGGTTTAGCCGATGAAATATACTAAATTTCGTCGGGTATAGTTATTTTTTAATTATTTATTACGCACTTTAGCCGACGAATATTTCGTCGGCTAAAGTCTGGGAAAAAAACAGACGACATGTTTTTCGTCGGCTAACTGTGGGACTATAGCCGACGAAAAAAAAAATTTCGTCGGCTAAAGTCATCACCGAGGACCTTTTCCCGACGACACTATAGCCGACGAAGGCTCGTCGGCTAAGATCTTAGCCGACGAATTTTTTTAACAGGCCGACGAAAATTTTTCGTCGGCTAAAGTACTTGTCCTGGTAGTGAAGGCTGAGAGCGATGTAACCAGAAAAGAGATTACAAGAGCAATCTCAATAAGACAAGGAAACCTTTCCTAAAACATGAATGATTCAAAGCAGGGAGCAAAGAGGATTCAGACCTTCTTACTCAGTCCATCAAAGGACTTGTCACAGTCGAAAGCGACTGGTCTTTGAATCATATAGGGACCAGCTTTGCATAGGATATCGTATCATGAAATCCAAGCTGGAGTCTTGAGCAACCAACCATTTGGTCACGAGTTGGCATAACAAAAGATCTCAACCCTTAGACTGGTTTAGATGCTAAGGCACTTCCCTCAAACCAGTTGTCCATTTGAAATTACAAGACATCAGTACTATATTAAACTGCTATAACAGATTCTTTGAGTTCAGACTGGATATAAGAAGGACTCTGAACTAGGATAGCAAGCAGGGCTGCTATCCTCTGTGAAAAACAGTGATATGCATATGCATGTTGTACCTGAGCCATAAGGGATGTTAGTGATACTTGTTCTTGATCAGATAACAGAATCTCAAAGTGTTTTGCACGTTAAACGGATTGCCAAGTATCCTTATACCTTCAATCTCCCCCTTTGGCATTCCTTCACAAAACACTTTATTTGTAGGAAAACAACCTGCAGAAAACAACTTCAAGAACAAGTGAAGAATCACAGAACCAACAACTGGGTTATGAGCACAGTAACATACCGGAAATACTGATATATGATATTACATTAACCAGCCATAACACATTGCATAAACCAGCCATAAAACATTGTAATGAGCAGCCATAAAACCAACAATGTCTTACAAACATAAACAACAAATCCTACAATTAATTCTCCCCCTTTTGGGCAAGGAATTCCAAAGGGAAAACAGAGAATAAAATATCCGAGAGGTTTTTAAATACAGAGAACCTAAACTGAAGAAAACAACAAACAATTACAGAGCTTCTTCAGACTCCGCGGCGGAAGCATCAGACGATTCCTTAGAACCCGAGCTAGAAGATTCCGCAGGGGCTCCATCCCCACCAACAGGGTTAGCAGAAGGCACATGTGATCCCACCGCAGCGAGCATCTCAGAGCGCAGGGCTTCCAACTGAGCAGTGAAAGACGCTTGCAGAGTTGCAACCGCCTGAGAAAGTTGACGCTTGATGTCTTGCTTCAGCAAAGTTTTCTCAAGGGGCTCCACATAAACCTCAAAATGACTCATAGATTCCACCAAGGAGAGCTTGTCAACTGGCGCGGCTTCATTCTCACTGGCCAGAGCATCCGTGTCGAGGACATGAACACCGGCATCCAAGCAAAGTTGGGTAATGACAGCAGGGAAAACAAGGGAGCTATTCTCTCGAAGAGAGGTGCTCGCGCTCCTAATGGCTCGGTAGATAAAGTACTCGGCAGGGAAGCGAGACTGAGAAGAGCTCGAAATAAGAAATTTAATCAGAGCTGCCTGCTGAAGAGTGATCTTACCAGTGTTGGAGGTGGGAGTCAAGAGGGAGCGAACCACAAACCCCAGAAGCTTGCAGAGCTCAGACATATACTGGCTGGAAAGGTAAGAGGTAGTGACCTCAGGCTGAGGAAAGGTGGACTGATACAAAGCGGCCCCGAGGTCAACAATAGAAGCAGATTTGATGAAATCAAGAACCAACTTGACAGACGAAGGCTCGGTGTCAGGAAGAGAGAGACTAGCTCGAATTCTGGGAGGGGAGATATCAATATCCTTACCCCGAACCTTGACTACAACGGGACGCTGGGTCAGAACCTTCACCTTCTCAGGGGCATTCTGAGGAAAATTTGCATAAAACTCTTGGACCCAAGTCCGATTGACCCTAGGGAAGGATGACAGAACCTTGTCCCATCCCCAATGTACAGCTAGTTTCAGAACCTCAGGATGTAAGCTCTCAAAAGCTATAGGACGCTCAAAAACAAAACGCATGTTGACAATGGTGGTGCAAAAATAATCCCGACCGGCCTCAGAATGAAAATGAGAGAGAGAGGAGGGACTGAAGGATGAGATGTCGGAGTAGACCGCTTGGGAGGGGCCATGGAGGGTTGGGAACCCTTACTGCCATCCATAGGGCCCTTACCCTTATCAACTGAAGTCCGCGGACTGGAGCGAGAGGGCTTGGATCTAGAGGAAGGCTTGGGAGAAGCCTTGGATGACGGAGGACGCTGAGGGACAAGAGATCCAGAGGCAGGGACCTCAGAGACATCCTTAGCCGGAGCAGAAATGCCAGTTGGCCCAGAGGGCTCTGGAAAGGCCGAGGAGGATCTGGTGACCCTTCGCTTGGAGGTGCACCTTTTGGATTTAGCCTCGGGGATAGAGACAGGTACCTTGGTCATGGCATCCACATGGGAGCGAGGAGAAGACTGAGCAGGAGGCTGCGGAGGAGAGAGGGTCGCTGAAGAGGGACCTTGATCAATAGGAGACACAGATTCAGCAATATTCGCCGGATTTTCACCAGAAGAAGAGTGAGGGCGTTTACCCAGAACGGAAGGACCGAGGAGAGCTTGAAGCTTGGCAGAGATGGAGGGACCTCCAGGGGTAGCGGAAAGTCAAAGCGATTGACCGCCTGGAAAAGGAATTTCAGCTTGAAGAGGAAGAAGATTGAGAGGTTCCTCCATGGTGGGTTCATCCCCAAGATTAACGAAATTAGGGCCAGCGGGGGTGTGCGACATGTTTGGGCAGAGAAAACTGGGTTGGCTGGAGGCTGCAGATATGGAAAGGGAGAAGACGGTTGAGAGTGGGGAGGACGAGAATGAAGAGAATAAGGGGAGTGGGTTTCAAAGAAAACAAAGAAGAGAAAACGACCGGTTAATGAGAAGGCGGAAGCGTTGAACACGATCAGAGTGTCTCGAAAACCGTCAAACCACTAATCCCAACTGTTCAACACAAATATAATAATACACCCTTGAAAAGAAGAAGTTAAGAGACGTGACAAAACAAACCGCCCAGAGCAGCCAATGAAATCCTATGGAAGAGCCATGGAAGCACATGTAGACAAAAAGAGAACACTCCTAGAGACCACGCAAGTTTATACTCCCCCTAAGAGTATGCATAAAATAAAGGGAAAAGAGACTTGTTTCGGAAAGATAGATATGAAGAAAACGATAGCACACAAGCTTAGGATTAAGACCACACAAGATGCATCCTTTATATATATATATATATATATATATATATATATATATTTTATAAAGTCAGTCTAGGCATAGACTCACAAGGTGACAAGTCATAACAAACAAACAAGCCTTGATCAAACAAAAGCAAATCACATAGGATTGTGATAGTGACAAGTCCCAATGGTCTCTATTTTTATATGCAGCACTTTAGAGTGAGTGTGTAAGTGAGATAATGTCACATGGTGCTTGTCAAACTTGAAGGGCATCAACTGAGTATTTTACAGAAAGAGCCTTGTCATACTGGGATATCAATTAGTCCTTCCATCCTTATTTCTCCAGAAAGTGAGTTTAAAGTCCAAAGGCTACAACCAGCCGAGAGAATATTATTTTGTCCAATATTAAGTGCACAGCTTCAACTGAGAAATCGTCCTCATAGGTTTAAGAAGTGGAAGATGTGTCATTGCTTCACAAGATCAGTTGACCTTGGACAATATGTGTAACAAGGACACTCGATGGACACATCATCCAAATCCAGCGAAGGATAGAATGCATCTCAGAAATCCCCACTGCATGTTAGGGCAAGTGAAGGACTAGCTAATTCAAGAAGTCATTTGGGATTGGCATTTACATTTTCTTGTTAAAACTTGTTTCAACCAGACTTTCTAATACTAAGCCAATCTCGTTTCTTCCCACCCTTATATCGTTCATCACGACCAAGGAATGTGTACTTTGAGATTAGCCTAGAATATTGAGTTCTTTGAACCTCAATCTTCAAACCAACCTCGTTTCTGCCCACCCTTGTATTGTTCACCACAACCAAGGAATGGTTACTTTGAGATTAGTTTGGTATGCAAACTCCCCCTGAGTATGAACTCTCATCTCAAGTATATAGCCCATGATTTAGTGCAGCCAAGGTGATCATTAAGTGTGAGCAAAAGGGACTACAGATTTGCACTAAAAAATCAGACCACATACAACATCATCAAAACATGTGCACAAGGCCATGTGAAGAGTAAGATTAAACCAAGGAATGGAAAGACCGATTGTCACCTAGGTTAAGTTCAAAAACTGACTAAGGATACCATGTAGGTCTTTTATCCTGAACCTGTAAAGGAAAACTGAAGGAAAGTTTTTTTTTTGTTTTTTTTTGTTAAAACATAAAAACATGAAACAAAGAACCACACACTAGCAAGGGAAGTATTTACTTGTTGTCACACAACCCTATGGCTTTGCACAGACTTAGAAACCTTGCATTGTCAAGTGGTTTAGTGAATAAATCAGCCAATTGCTTCTCAGTTGGAATGAAGGTGAGCTCAAGCAATTTCTCTTCAACTAAGCCACGAATGAAATGATATCTTATCTCTATATGCTTGGTTCTAGAATGCAGCACTGGATTCTTTGAAATGTTGATGGCAGAGGTATTATCACAGAAAATGGATAGAGTACCTTGCTGGAAACCATAGTCTGCAAGCATCTGCTTCATCCACATGAGTTGCGTGCAGCAACTTCCAGCTGCTACGTACTCAGCTTGAGCGGTAGAGAGAGATGTGCAATTTTGTTTCTTGCTGTACCAGGAAACCAGATTGTTTCCTACGAAGAAGCAGCCACCAGAGGTGCTCTTCCGGTCATTTGCATCTCCAACCCAATCCAAGTCAGTGTACCCTGCGATCTCAACATTGGTGTCAAAAGTGTACTTGATTCCATGATCATGAGTCCCAGCAACATATCGGATTATGCGCTTTACTGCCTTGACATGAGATTGTTTAGGATTAGCTTGATAACGAGCACACACACCAACACTATAAGCAATATCTGGTCTACTAGCAGTCAAATACATAAAACTACCAATCATACTCCTATAATTGGTTGGATCCACATTAATACTAGACATGTCAGCACTGATTTTACAACTAGTGCTCATGGGAGTGGGGAAGGCAGAGGCCGTTTCCATCCCAAACCTCTTAACAAGTTCCTATGCATATTTAGTTTGACAGATGATAAGTGCGTTTTACGCTATGTTTTTAATGTGTTTTTACGTACCCTCATTTGTACCTTGTTTATTCCTTAAGTAATGTTGTTTACTTATTTTTAAGTCAAAAGGGTTTTTCTGTAGAGCAATGGCTAAAACATGTATTTATACAGAAATTTGAGCTTAAGTACACTACTACAAATATGGTTATTGATGACATTTCAAAGATGGCGTTTTATAGTCAAATGCCATTGAAAGTATCTTTAATGACGTTTTTGAAAAAAAAACGTCATTGATAACTTGATGTTGTAGATGTATGTTCTTTTTGTGGCATTTCTTAAACGCCGTTAAACTTCCAAAGTATCAATGGCGTTTTATAAACGCCATTAAAATTTATGACGTTTGTGTAACGCCATCGTAAGTTTCATTCGTAGCGTTTGAAAACACCGTAAAATATTTTACGCTATGTTTTTAATGTGTTTTTACGTACCCTCATTTGTACCTTGTTTATTCCTTAAGTAATGTTGTTTACTTATTTTTAAGTCAAAAGGGTTTTTCTGTAGAGCAATGGCTAAAACATGTATTTATACAGAAATTTGAGCTTAAGTACACTACTACAAATATGGTTATTGATGACATTTCAAAGATGGCGTTTTATAGTCAAATGCCATTGAAAGTATCTTTAATGACGTTTTTGAAAAAAAAACGTCATTGATAACTTGATGTTGTAGATGTATGTTCTTTTTGTGGCATTTCTTAAACGCCGTTAAACTTCCAAAGTATCAATGGCGTTTTATAAACGCCATTAAAATTTATGACGTTTGTGTAACGCCATCGTAAGTTTCATTCGTAGCGTTTGAAAACACCGTAAAATATTTTCAGGACCATGGCGTTTGTAGACGTCGTAATGGGTTGTCGTGCCCAATTAATCTGGCGGTCTTTTTTCAGATCAGGCGGGGTCTTTTTTTTTTTTTCACCTTGGCGCCTGAAGCCCAAAAGAGGGGTTTTAGACCCAAAAACTATATTCTCCTCCTCTCTCTCTCTCAAAACAATTAAACACAATCTCCTCTGAGACAAAAAAAAAATTCCCGACCGAGCCGAATCACCAAGAGACCAGTTTCGCTCAAAGACCAAGAGACCAATCTTTGCTCTCTCATCTCTATTCAACCTTGCTTAAGGTATTTCATCACTATTCTCTCACATTCAGCTAGTTTTGTTTTTTGTTTTTTTGGGTAATTGAAGCCTATCACAAGTGAAAAGATCAATTGCTTCCTTCGCTAATTGCGAATATTGGAGCGCTTCGCCGAGAAATACATGCAACAAAGAGATGCCGATCAACCGGCCTGCTACTGATTTGCAAACCTGGGTTGCTGCTGCGAACCTACTAATAATAGATCTTCTCGGACTTGACGAGTTCTTAGAGATCAAGGGGTATCTAATCTAGGAGAAGAGTTACTCGCTGCTTCGTTCCGGGTGTAGTTAAGGACGATCAATTCCATGACTGCTTAGTTCAGTTTCTCCATGGTGGGAAATCAGGAAAAGTAAGGTTGCGTGAGATGGGTGCTTTCTTTCATTCTTTTCCTGAATTCAACTGATTATTTCGGTATAATAATACATGTAAGTCTATTGCCACAATGTGTGTTGACTCGTCTCTTTCCTGTAAGTTATTCCAAGTTTCAAACAGACCTAAATAACCTGGTTCTGGAGGGAACTCTTAGCACTATTATTTAGAGTGAGATAGTGCTGGTTCGTTCTAGAGCAGATAGGAGAGAGGCGAGACCTTGGAGCTGTTGTCGAAATAAACAGAGACTTTCTGTCGTTTTCGCAAAATAGAATAAAAAGATATCCTTACGGGACTGAAAAAGGAAAGGAGCGACAATGCCTGGTCTAGTTTTAAATAGTAAAGGCTACATGGAAATCGCACCTTTTCTTACTACTGTGACTTTATATTTGGAGTGATTTTGGGATTTGGCTCCTTTCTTTTTGTTGGTTAGTTTTTTCCTTTTTTTTCCTTGTTTTTAAATTTTATATTTTGTTGATTCGAGTGTGTTAATGCAGGTATGTTATTTCATTCCTCAAGGAACATGGAAAGGAGGTATACATTGAAGTTCGTGGAGCATACATCGACACAATGAACAAGGTCAACACTATGAACTGATGATCTATGACCTATCTATGAATTATGATATAGAAGATCTGGAATATTGTTTTTAGGTTAATATACTTTCTGTTTCCTGTTTTCTCTTTTTCTGAATGATTACTTGTTTAGTTTTTTCAATTGTGTATCTTGTTAACTTATTATTTTGTCAAAAGAAAAAGCCCTAATTTTAGAGTGGGCACTTACAACCCCTAGAAACATATGCTTACTGCTTTTATTCTACTAGGTGAAATCTCCCTCCTCCCTAGTCAGCTCAAAACAATATAAAGCAGACAATTGTAATTGCTTCATCTGATTCAAATTTCGCTTGGTTTGATGTTTGAGGAAATGTTATATATTATATATTTGATACTGATTTGTTTTTTGGCTGCATCTTTGTTTAAATAGCAGCAAAAAGTATGTTTCCTTGTTAACAGGCATGATATGAGAATTACAATTTTGATCATCATGTAATGTAGATCCTTCAAAGTGGTTCTTTTAGTGCCTTTACATCATGATATGAGAAATCCATGGACGTTACTGATAAGTAACCAATAGGACACCAGATAGTTTTCCTGCATGATACTCCATATTCGTACTCTACATGATTCTCCATATTCTTTTATCTTCATTCATGCACTCCTGGAGAGAACATTTCTGGTTTTAAATGTCTAGTTCTGGGCTTCAACTGAGATGTCTCCTGAGGAAAATGCATCTAACTCATCAATGTTAATTCCAAGCACTCCTGGAAAATGCTTTTAAGTATCAATTTTCATGTTGTGTAGACTGTGACTAGTGGGAGGAAGAGGGGTAGAAGTGAGACAGAGGGAAATTCTGTGCAATGTGCACAGTCTACTGATGAAGGAGAGAATCATGATGTGTCTGTAAAGAAAAAGAAACCAAGAGGCAGAACCTGTTTGCAAGTGATGGCAACAGGGGAAAAGGAAAAAAATTAGTGGAGTGGAATTCAAAGGGGCAACCTATTGGAGCTGTCTCCGTCAAATTCTCGTCTACTATGGGAGTAATAGTGAGAGAACAAGTGCCAATTGTCATCGACAATTAGCATGGAGTTAAGGATCTTGCTAGGGACAGTCTCTGGACACTTCTGATGGTAATTCATACATGTTTTGGTTATGTTGTTAGTTATGTGATGTTTCTTGTAATGCCTCATTTAATTATTTGATGGTTGTAAATTTTTCTGTTCTCATGGAAACTTTGCAGCAAAAGTACATGGTGGATGTGTGCTTCAAGCCATTTATCTTGCAGCAAATGGGGAAATTATGGAGATCTTGGAAATCTGAACTATCAACTGAGATAAGAAAAATTCTGGAATTGAAGTCGACCAAGACAGAGAGGACAAATCTTATTGCCAAACTGAAGCCTCATGATGTGTCATTACCAGAGTGGGAGCAATTCGTGCAACAACGAATGTCTGATAAGTGGCTGGTAAGTAATTAGCATAACTTTATTTGATAATTTTAAGTTTAAACTTCATTTGAACTCAGCATGATAGACATATTCATGTAGGCAAAAAGTTTGAAAATGAGAGAAATAAGAGCAAAACAGACTCTTACCCACACATTGAGTCGAAAAGGATATGCACGAAAGGAAGATGAACATGTAAGTCTAGCTTAGAGTTATAATCTATATATATTATATATATTTATCTTCCACTTTGAAGTTACGTTTCCGCTAGTGTAGTTTACAGTTTTCAGAAATTACTTTCATGACTTTCCTTTTTAGAACAAGGAACACCCTGACAAGCCTTTGACCAAACCACAACTTTGGATTGAAGCACATGTGTCAAAGAAAAAGACAAGTGAGGCTAACGCTGCTAAAATTGTATGAAGTCTACACTTTTATATATCATCTAATATTTTACTTAGTTGCTTCTAAATAATTACATTGTGGCTTGCATATTGTTTTGGTGTAGGCTGAGGTACAAAAGAAAATTGATGAGGCTACTGATGATGGAGAGGATATTTTGACTCAAGTCCTTGGACCAGAGCGCCCTGGTCGTATTAGAGGTGTTGGAGCAGGGGTTACAAAAACAAAGCTATATGCTCAAGCACAAAGTGATGCAAAAATTGAAAAACTAGAGGCCAAACTGCAGGTAATGACTACAAATATCAAAAAATAGAAGCTGCATTAGCTTCCAAACTTGGAATAAGCTTGGAGGATGATGATGAAAGTGGGGAAGTTGCACCTACAATTTCCAAGGTATATATTCATGTTCATGTTTCTTTTCATTTCATATATTTTAGTGTCATATCGGGATGCTTATCTAGATTTCCTTGATTACATAGACTAAAGTCCAATGTAATGTAAGTGCAAGTCCACAGGGTACTGCAACCCCAAAGGTATGAGTAATTGTGTTGGTGTAAATATTCTGTTCATATATATAATTCAACCAATACAAGGTAATGACTTCTATGTTTATATTTCGTAGTTAGGACAGGGAAGCACCCATCAGCCTTCAATTCATGACAAGTGCAAGTTGCTAAACTGGAATGGTAATGGCGAAGTAGTGGCAAGAGGTTCCCTCTCAGCAACAGATCCAAAATCAACAGTGCATGGGTACACACTTGGACCTGATTGTTATAGGGTTTCCATTGAAGATGTATTTGTGGAAACAACAGAATTTTATCGCTCTGAGCCTGAATTTGCAAACCTTGAGGATGCACGCGGCAGCACAATTGCTTGGCCAACCAAGTACATTGTCTTTGATGATTGAATATGAGGTAAATAAATCTTAATTCTAGTTGTACTATCTAGAATAAATCTTTATTTATCATGTCTATGTGATTATTGTACTTCATTATGCATGCAATAGTCTCATATGTATGTTGGAGTTGGAGATTGCTTCATTTTGCTAAAAGTACTTCCTTTTTTACAGTTTGTGTATGGTGGACAGTTTGGTGGGTTTGGAGGCTGGGTTTGTGAACTCATATAGCAAGAGGGTTTTGGCATGAATTTTTGGTGAAGTGTTGATGAGGAGCATGCAATACTCCAGCTCTTTTGTAATCTGTTGAACTCATTTACTTTCTCATATGCAAGGATCTTATAAACTCTAGATTTCTAAGTTATTAGAATGGTTATTCAATGTGAAGGATTCAAGTTTGTGAATAGATTAATTTATATGATGTTTATGTTTGTTGGTTTAAATTTATAAATGCATCAAGGTTATTGCCCTGGTTAAATGAGATTTTTTTTATTTACTATTCATAAGATGACGATTACAAAACGTCATTGTAGATTTTTTTACCACCTTTGGAAAACGCCATCCATGATTTTACAAACAAAATCTAAAATAAAAGATGGCGTTTAGGAAGTGTCATGTAATATATTTAATGACGTTTTCGAACCGCCATAGAAGTATTTATTTATGGCATTTTAGAAACGCCATGGATGTAGTAATTGATGGCGTTTTAGAAACGTCATGAAATAAATTTTATGGCGTTTTTCAAACGCCGTGAAATAAATTTTATGGCGTTTTTCAAACGCCGTGAAATAAGTTCCAAAGGACGGCGCCACTTTAGACGGCGTTACGGGATGACGTTGAAAAACGCCATGGATGATATTCCATGGCGTTTTTCAAACGCCGTGGATGTGCATGTGTGTACCTGTGGTATTGTAAAACCGATTTTGGATAACACTTAGTAATTTTATCATGATTCATCGTACCTTTACATTGTCATTTTTGAGGAATTTGGTTTAATGTGTAGATGACATGTAAATGAGCATATGAGAACAAGAATCATGAAGATTGGATTCACGGAGGACAACAAGAGAGGCCATGGAAAAGAAGAAACTCCGAAACACAAGTTTTGATCCGCGCAGAAATTTCCAGAAACCATAACTCAACGTCAAAGATTTCCCTAGGACGATCCAGGAGGAACAAGGGAACGTGCCATATATGGATGAAAAGCTGCGGAAGTCTAGTTTTCAGATCTTCTTGAATCACAGAATTTGGAGTTCATATGAAGGAGTTATGATCAAAACAAATGACGGAGGTCAAGCTGCAAAACTGGGCAGTTTCTGCCTAAGTTGTCACACGAGTTTGGGAGGATGTTTCTTCACCAAAATTCTTCCCAAGCATGTCAAAGGACTTAAGAGAAGCTTAATGAAGTCATGGGAAGCTGCATTGAAGAAGAAGATTCGAAGAATGCATCATGGCAGCCGAAACAACCAAGTATGGAGCTTTTCCGGTCAAACCGGGAAAGTCTGTCCTTGCCGAGTTTGTCCATGATTTCGGCTGCCTATGAGCCCAAGAACGTGTGTATGAGGCCTACATGGATCTAATAACATGTAGAGGAGTCCAAGAAATCAGAAATCCAAGGTCCAAGTCGAAATCCTTGTCAAAGAAGAAAGAAGAAACCAAGTCCAAGAAGGATTTCAAGTCCAACAAGGGTTGTGTCTCCTTGAAGCTCCCGAATTCTCTAGGGTTTCTCTTCGATTTTTCTGTATAAATAGACATGTATAGCTCTTAATTTCGTGTCTTTCAATTTCTCAAAACATAGTAGAGCCAAACTCTACCCAAAAACCTCTCAAACACAGAAAACACAAGCTGCTGCCGCCCCCGTTTCCATCCACTGCCGACCGCACTCTTCCACCAATTTCATCCTTCATCCTTGCTGAACTGCATAGGTTGGTTAAGGATGAATACTTTCATGGTTTGTGTATGTATTTTCTGTGTAAATACAGTTCTTATTGATATATATATATATATATATATATATATATGTATTGGTTTTCGGTTTTGCATAATAAGCATGTTTATGAACTCTTCTTTGTGATTTGCATATGAATATGTTTGTTATGTAACGATTTAGATTGCATGTTAGGATTATGATTTAGTTTAAGTTGTTTATGTTTGTGTGTTTAGTAGATGTCAAATTGATTAATTGCTTACCTGATCACATAATCGAACCTAAAGATAGTCTTGTGCACGGATGTTTCTAAGGGGGGAGTTTAATATGCCGTAGTAATCTAGGGTTGAGTTCACCGCGTCGGGCTCTCGATTTTAGTTGCTGCATAGGGTGGTAGGGTAAGTGATTTACATGCTAATAGGATGAGTGACGACATACCTAGGATCAAGTGTATTTTGTGTTAATGTGATGCGCGTCGTAAGAATTAAACAAGATGACACATAAACTTAGGATGATGCGCGTCGTAAGTTCTAAGTTACATGAGAAGTCGTAAAAAGTTGGAATTAACTTGCATCTATGATAATATAAACGTAATAACTTGGTCTTTCATAAAACTTATGTGTTTTCTAATCGGTGTTTGCTATATTTTGTGCTTGAGTATTGATTGACCGATGTATGTAAATATTTTACTTCTTTTCTTTATGTTTCGAACCACCTTATACATCCCCCATCTAAAATCGTAAATATGTATATATGTTTATAATTATATATGTGTGTTATACTTGTATAGTTGTGACATAATTGTACTTGTATGCTTATTTTACATTTGTGAATATTACTAACTTATTTTAATGCAGATATAATCCTTCCCTAGTGTCCCCGGCTAGAACGATACCCTACTTACTAATACTACACGATAGGGTTTTTAATTGCACAGGTCAACTTTTGGCCTTGTCAACAGATAAACAGACCATTTCGATTTTGCACAACTTGAAGACCTAAGAAGTAGCTTAACTTGCCACAGAGACTCATTTCAAATTCTTTCTTCATGAGCTCAGAAAATTCATGCACCAAAGAAGGAGAAGTAGACCCAAACAATATGTCATCAACATATATCTGAGCAATGATAATGTGCTCTGAGGTACATTTGACAAACATTGTTTTGTCAACTGAGCCTCGCACATACCCATGGTCCACAAGGTGATTTGACAATCTCTCATACCAAGCTCTAGGAGATTGCTTAAGACCATAGAGAGCCTTATCTAACCTATAGACATGTTCAGGATGGGTAAGACTCTGGAACCCTGGGAGTTGTTCCACATACACCTCTTCTTTAAGGACACCATTTAGAAAAACACTTTTCACATCCATTTGAAACAAGGTGAACTTTAAGTAGCAAGCAACAGCAAGGAGAAGACGAACTAACTCAAGTCTAGCTACGGGAGCAAAGGTTTCATCAAAATCTAGACCTTCTATTTGAGAGTATCCTTGCACAACAAGTCTTGCCTTGTTTCGGGTGATAATACCCTTTTCATCAGTTTTGTTCTTGAACACCCATTTGGTTCCTATGACATTCTTATCCTTGGGCCTAGACACTAGATGCCAGACATTGCTTCTTTCAAACTGATTCAACTCGTCTTGCATGGCACTGATCCAATCAGCATCAAGCAAGGCTTCTTTCACATTCTTTGGCACAAAGCCATAATATGTAATGGTGTTGATATCATCTTTATGCATAGCAACAAAACATTTAAACACTGAGGAATTACTTACCAACCGACCAGTCTTACTCCTGGTCTTTCTAGGCTCAGACACATCTCCAATTACATGGGAAGGATCATGGTCCTTCTGAACTTGTCTTTTGCCACTTCGATGAATTGGCTGACTAGCAAGTGTAGCATCCTTCCTAGATTCTGGAAGGTCTGAGTCATCATCCATCCCTGAGCCATCATCTCCTTGATCAGACTTGGTTTCGGATGAGGTAGGTACAGTTTCATGTTCGGATACCTGCTCAGAAAAAACACACCCATCATTCTTGCAAACAAGAGCATCATTAACAGTTACATTTACTGATTCCATAATTTTACAAGTTCTCTTGTTATACACCTGATAAGCACGACTATTTCCAGCATAGCCAAGAAACACACCCTTGTCACTTTTAGCATCAAACTTTGTCAAATACTCTCTGTCTCTATAGATAAAATAGGGACTTCCAAACACTTTAAGGTGAGAGATATTTGGCTTCCTACCTCTCCAGATTTCATAGGGAGTTGTGGTTGTTCCCGGTCTAAGAATTACACGGTTTAAAGTGTAACAAGCATTGTTTACTGCTTCTGCCTAGAAAGAATGATCAAGACCAGATGCAGCTAGCATTACCCTAGACAATTCCACAAGAACCCTATTCTTTCTTTCTACAATGCCATTATGTTGTGGAGTGATAGGAGCAGAGAATTCATGATGCACACCAAACTCTTCACAATAATTTTCAAAATAAGAGTTTTCAAATTCAGTGCCATGATCTGATCTTATTCTAACTATATGCATGTCATCATTTAATTTCTCATTCGTGATTCTTTTAGCAACACTGTAATAATTTTCAAAAGTTTCACCTCTGTTAGACAAGAATATCACCCAAGTGAACCTAGAGAAATCATCAACAATAACAAGAGCATATTTCCTACCTCCAATGCTTTTAGTCTCAACAGGTCCTACCAAGTCTAAATGTAGCATTTCAAGAACATGAGTAGTGGGATTAGCATTCAACAGAGGATGAGAGGTTCGAGTCATCTTACCAACTTTGCAGTCACTGCACATACCTTGGGGAATACCAGCAAGCTTTGGTATTCCTCTGACAGCTTCTTTTGAGGACATCTTCACCATATCCTGATGATTCAAGTGACACATACGTCTATGCCAAAGATCTAAAGGTTTCTCACAAATCATAGATCTAAAGCATAGCTGTGGTGAGAACTTTTCTTTTGCTACAACACAGTAACATTGATCCCTAGTTCTCTTTCCTCTCATTGCACTCTTCCCTTTACCATCTAAGACCACACATTTCTGCTTATCAAAAGTGACAGAGTCATGCTCATCAACAATCTGACTCACACTTAACAAACTTACTTCTAAACCTTTGACCAGTAAGACATTTTTCAGACTGGGGAGACCAGGAGCATTTACTGTCCCACATCCTACTATTGGAGCTCGAGCTCCATCCCGAAAACCAATATTCCCTTCTGGATGAACATCATCCATGGATGAGAACCACTTGGGATCACCGGTCATGTGCCTCGAAGCACCGCTGTCTATATACCAAGAATCAGCACAACGTGCTGTAAGGGCTATGTGACACACTGCTATTGTTCTAGACTCATCAACAGATCTTGGACCAGTCCTAACGCGAGACAAGAGACAAACAATGTTTTCCTCCTCATGATCACTGTCACATTCGTCAAGAATGTTTGAATATGAGAGCGAAGGTTTGGGAGTGTAAGGTCTAAAGTCCTTTTTCTTAACCCAAGCTGAGTTCCTGTTTGGTTTTCTAGCTGCGGGGATAGACAGACCCTTAGCTATCCTAGCAAATTCCTGCAGAGATTTTTCTAGCGTAGCTTGAAAAGAGTGAAGAAACTAGCAACTGACTTGTTGTTCTGAGAGCTGACAAACTCGTGGTTTCTCTTAGGGTATGCCTGGCTGTTTTGGAGTTTCCTACAAAAAGGTCGAATGTGACCAGTAGCACCACAGTGATGGCAAGTAGGTTTGAATCTTTTTGGTGGCCCAACATTGTTAGTCACTACTTTAGCATCAGGAACTTTGCTTTTGACAAACACAGTTCCACTACTTTTAGAGTTCTTGTCAGTTTCAAACCCTAGACCTTGTTTATTCTTATCTGGTCTACCCATTCCACACATCTTGGTCAATTTTTCAGATCCTATTGAGAACCTAGAAAACTGTTGCTGAGATTCTTTGAGAGAAACCTCAAGCACTAGTTTTTCTGTCTTAAGAGCACTAAGAGAGTTTTCTAGACTCAGCTTTTCAGCTCTCCACACTTCTTTCTGGGATAGCAATTCAGCTTGTACCCCTGCTTTCTCTTTCTCACACTTCGCAAGGTCTTTGGTCAGAATGTCTATCTTAGATAACATGGACTTTGATGCGTTGACAAGTTCAGTAAACTTTTGCATTCCATCATCATCATCATCATCCTCCGGAGTCTCGTTTTGAGATACCGTAGCAATGAAGGCAACTAGTTCTTTAACATGATCCAAAGGGGAACCGGGGACAACCCGAGCTATGAAAGCTATAGTGTCCTCCTCTTGATCAGACAAGGGATCATCTTCACTGTCACTGTAAGTAACGGCAAGAGCCTTTTGAGGACGAATCCTCCTATTTGCACAGTCAACAACTCTATGTCCCACACCCTTACACTTAAAGCACACATCGCTTCTTTGGGAACTCTTACCCTTAGGATTTCTATCTTGAGAGGAATCCGCACGAGAATTCCTATGATATCTGTCATGACCTCTAACTTGTGACGTCTCACCAAATCTAGATTTTCCAAAACTCCGGTTCGAAGGAAAAGGTTTCCTTCGTTTCTTGAGAAAGTTCTCAAACTGTTTTGTAAGGAGGGCACACTCTTCTAGACTATACTCGACATCCTCTGGAATCTTAATGTGTAGGCTTGACTCAGTTTCTTTGACGGACGAGAGGGAAACAAATTTTTCTTTCATTAGACCCTTCTTATGAGCTTCATAGGTTTTCAGGTTTCCTACTAGCTCATCTAAAGAATAAGTTCTCAAGTCCTTGGATTCCTGAATAGCTACTCTCTTATTCTCAAAACTAGGGGGAAGACCTCTAAGAAGCTTTCTGACAATCCTAGATTGCTCTAAGGGAGAGTCAAGACCAGCACACTGATTTGTTATGTTCAAGATACGACTGTAAAACTGATCTATCGACTCATTTTCGGACATTTTCAACTCATCAAAATCTAACAAAAGATCTTGGAGCATTTATTCTCTCACTTGCTCACACTACCAGGACAAGTACTTTAGCCGACGAAAAATTTTTGTCGGCCTGTTAAAAAAATTTGTCGGCTAAGATCTTAGCCGACGAACCTTCATCGGCTATAGTGTCGTCGGGAAAGGGTCGTCTGTGATGACTTTAGCCGACGACACAAGTAGAAGTCGTCGGCTATAGTCCAGAGTTTAGCCGACGAAATAATGTCGTCTGCTATAGTCCAGACTTTAGCCGACGACATTATTTCGTCGGCTATAGTCCATACTTTAGCCGACGAAATTTTTTGTCGGCTATAGTCCATACTTTAGCCGACGACATTTTTTGTCGTCGGTTATCTTCCAAACTTTAGCCGACGAATAATTTAAAATATTCGTCGGCTAAAGGTTGTAATAAAAAAATAAAAAACATCTATGGCCGATGAAATATAGTATATTTCGTCGGCTTTATAGGGATTTAGCCGACGAATTAAAGCATATTTCGTCGGCTAAAACTTATTTTTTAAAAAAAACTTTAGCCGACGAATTAAGGCTTTTTTCGTCGGCTATAAGTCCATTCCAGTAAAAAAAAAACCCCGAAATTTATGAATTACCGTTCCAAGCAAGCTGCAAAATACACCAAAACAATTCCATATAACCAACAACAAGCACATAAAAGTATATAATTCATCAACTACAGAAACTCTATATCGTCTAAATTAATATCCGCTTCTGGGGGCTGCTGCGGAGGTTGCGGCGGCTGGGGTAGCGGCATGGGCGGAGGCATGGGCGGAGGCGGAAGTCCCTGAAGCTGGGCAACTGTAAAGTCCTGCATGTACTGGAACATCTGCTGCTGCTGAGCTTGCTGGATGGCATGTATCTCGGCAACATAGGCTACCTGCGAGGTATTATAGGCTGCCTGCGAGGCATTATAGGCAGCCTGAGCAGCTTGTTGTTCTCGTAGTCTCTGAACTTTCGACTCTAGCTGAGTCGTCCTGGTGATCGTGGACGTGGTCCTGCTGCTGGTCGAGGCTGCCTTTCGTTGAAATCCTGGAGTGGTCTTTAGGACCCCCTCGCCTTTCTTTCATAGACCCCGGCAGTAGAAGTTGTTTGCTCTCGGTGGGAAGGCTGTGCCCATGATCCTCGCCCCAATCGTCGGATCCGAAGTGTCGATCCGGGACATGGCTTCGGACATCTCTTCCTCCTGCGTGTCCGGCCATGTCTCCCTCACTAACGCACTCATCACCTCGTCACTAGCCTCCCTCACCTTCGCCTATATGGATAGGAAAATAATTATTAATTAACATTTTTACATAAATTTAAAAATTTAAAAACGTAAGATGACTTACAATATCCTCCTGGGAGTCAGGATATGCCCTCTCGTACGTATAGACGTACTGGTTGACCTTTGGATGTTCTCTGGCCGCCTCGTCCATGAAGACAGCGAACGGTCTAGAACCGGCATGATGGTTCCTTGTGTTGCATTGCCGGTTCTGAGCGTTCACCCTGGAAACCGTCTTCAAAGAAAAAAGTAAACTATTAGTAAAATATTTTAAAACGCACGTACTTAATGATAAATTAACTAACTAATTTATTTAAATACCTGTTTACGAGGGTTGTTGAATTCTGATGTTAGAAGCCAACGCCACTCGTACTCCCTGTACTGGAACTCAGCAGGGGTACCAGAACGTGCGTTCCCGTGCGTAGTCCAATGGGTCCGCAACTCGTTCTTCCACTCCTTGTACCTACAGATACAACAAAATATTAGAAATATTATTAATATCACATACAATTTTGTTTATCATTAACTTCCCAACGTACCTTCCCCCATGCACAACGTCGGCCCAGCTGTCCCTCAGGTGCTCGGGAACCTCAAACCACACCTGCATTTAACAGTTTATTAGTTTAGCTTTTCGAGAAATCAACAATGTAATACATAATATTATTTTGTAAACTCACTGACATCGCGTTGTGGACCATGTCCTTAACCTCCTGCGGGACCTCGCCCCAGTCTGACCACAACATAGGGACTCTATCCCTAATGAGAGCTCCCACGCGGCCGGAGTACGTTCTCGACTTCCTGCCCGATACTATGTGGCCATCCCAACATATGGACTCTATCCCTAATGATCATTACCTTCATAAGTTGTTAACAACACTTCCCACGCCTGTTTGGCTGAGACACAGGTAATGATCCGTTTGCGCTCACCCTCAGAGAGAGCCGAGTACAAACTGTTGAGAGTTTTGATATTCATCCGAGCAGCAATTTTTTCTGAATCAGTCCACTCAGATCTAGGCTTTAGTACACTTGCATCTGCCACAATTGAGGTCCGTTCTGGAGCTGACCAGCCATCTTCAACCATCATCCATTGTTTCCCATCATCTTGAGAAATAACGAATGCGGTCATCATGATTTTCCATTGTGAAAAGTTCCTTCACAGTGGAGGACAGTTCACGGAAGTGCCTCTATAACCCATTTTAAAAAACCCGAGGATCTTACTAGCAAAGGCTAGGAACTGCTCTGGTACCACTTGAGGGTCCTAGAGGGGGGTGAATAGGTATTTCTTTTAATTTTTGATAACTTCAGTATCTGAGGATAGCAATGGTGAGTGCTATCCCAGATTCACTGTATGCAAGAATGCAGAAAGTAAAACTCAGCAAGAAAAGAAACAACACAGAGATGTTTTTGTTCTTGCAGAAACCCTGAAATCAGGGAGAAAAACTGCGTGTCTCTAACTCTAGAGAGACAAATCTTTCCACTAAGTTAAAGTGACTTCTTTACAAGAATAATAGATCCAGTGATACACTACCACAGTGCTATCCCTCCTAGTCCCAAACTAGTCTAGACATATTCCCTCTCTTGTTCCTAAGCCCTTACAACTTGGAATACATTTAGAAGCTTTGTCTGTGAATTCTGCTAACCACTAGCGGATTCAGCCTTGGACGCTTCTTGGGTTGGTTGCACTACACATCCCACATGGTATGCAACATAATATGAGTTGATGAAAGAAGTTTTGAGTTCAAGCTAGCTCTAAGGTTTACAGTCACGAGGAAGACTTAAAGCAGCATGAACAATGCAAGCTAAAACAAGACTCAACACAGAAAACGCTACCACAGCAGTTTTCAACAACCATTGAGCAAAGCCGTAGCTATAGCTATTTATAGGCAGACAAGACATCAAGGATGATGCCAGCTGACCTCAGCAGTGTTTCAGAAAGGTTTGAACAGTAGCTTTTGGCTATAAGGCTGAGAGCGATGTAACCAGAAAAGAGATGACAAGAGCAATCTCAATAAGACAAGGAAACCTTTCCTAAAACATGAATGATTCAAAGCAAGGAGCAAAGAGGATTCAGACATTCTTACTCAGTCCATCAAAGGACTTGTTACAGTCGAAAGCGACTGGTCTTTGAATCATATAGGGACCAGCTTTGCATAGGATATCGTATCATGAAATCCAAGCTGGAGCCTTGAGCAACCAACCATTTGGTCACGGGTTGACATAACAAAAGATCTCAACCCTTAGACTGGTTTAGATGCTAAGGCACTTCCCTCAAACCAGTTGTCCATTTGAAATTACAAGACATCAGTACTATATTAAACTGCTATAACAGATTCTTTGAGTTCAGACTGGATATAAGAAGGACTCTGAACTAGGATAGCAAGCAGGGCTGCTATCCTCTGTGAAAAACAGTGATATGCATATGCATGTTTTACCTGAGCCATAAAGGATGTTAGTGATACTTGTTCTTGATCAGATAACAGAATCTCAAAGTGTTTTACACGTTAAACGGATTACCAAGTATCCTTATACCTTCACATCCAACACTAATCGATCTTATTGCTCCCTGAAACTTGGTCCTCCTTGATGAGCTACGGCTTTGATAACTCGTTGGTCTTAAAAGTAAATAACTGTACAATCTTTAGCTAGTGGCTCGCCTATTCTATATTACTGATAAAAATGGATAAATACATAATTGAAGGGACCCCTAAGACAGAGACCTGTGGAAGAAGGAGACTATTCTTCAATATCGAAATAAAGATATCCATATGTGAATAATTCATGCATGCATGTGCTTTTTCTTACGTGTTAGGCGCAGACTTAGACCGATCGATCTGGTTTTACATTTGAGATATCTGTCTGCGTTTTTGGTCGATTTTATATAAAAAGCAAAGGGAAAAGAGAAGAAGACGACTACCGGACTACGATGTTTTCTTTTCTTGGTTTTGGGTCAAAGGACTCCAACGGTGAATGTCTTGTCCTTCTCTTTTTCTTTTTCCCGACTAACATTGTTCTTAGAATCTTGATACGTGACGTTGTGATCTATATTTTACTCGTAATATCGTATTCTTACATTTCTATCAACTCTTTTTCCGTAACGTGAGGCTATTTTGAAACTAACCTTTTTTAATAATCTCGTAATAAAATTGTTAGTTTTTGTATGTTTTTTGTTACCGTATAGTATAAAGGCCAAGATCAAGTATCAGATTGAGCAAAATTCACAGTTTCCCCGCTATGACACCTAAGATCATTGGAAGTACAAATTGCAAGGGATGCAAGTTTGCAACTAAATGAAGTTGAAACTATAATATATCGAGCAGACGTCTCACCTGATCGAATGCATCGTCTTCTTTTTAAATGTACGTCAATATATGTTTTTTTTCCTCAAAATAATATACAGACCTAATGCACTAATCTCCACTAGGTTTCAATCTTGAATTAATCATCGAAAATTAAAGTTGGCTGTATGATATTAACAATGTCGCACGCCATCCCGATGGGTCACTTTCTACTAGAAAGATAGTTGTGTTCATCATGTGTTGGTACACATCCTATTTTAATCAAATAAAACGATCAAAGTAAATAAATTGCAAGTGATAACTTTTTATTTGGTTGGAGACCACGAAGTCAAAAACGACTTCTTTTATCTATGTGTAGGCTTTTAAATTGATGAGAAGCTTGATGTGTCTAGGCTTTTTTTTGTTTTATCAAAAACACCTAGATAATTATTCTAAGGTGCGTTTATTGCCACCCCACAAACCACTTTGTTCACTCCACGTTCTCTTCACACCTCACTTATATATTTTTAATTGTAAGTTTACTTTGTTCACCCATTTACAATACTTAAAATACTCTTTTCTCATTTTTGCTTTGTTCACCCTAAAATTCTTTTTTCACCCTACATATATATTTTTTTTCAATTTCAGATTTACTTTGTTCACCTTAAATTTGATCTCTTCTCACCCCGCCTATATGATTTTTAATTTTTAATTTATTTTATTCACCGATTTGCAATACACGCAATATTATCCTCTTCCAATATCCATTGAACTCCAAAAACAAAATAAAAGTGGAGAAAACATAAGATTAATATCATTTGGGTCGGTGGAATCACAAACTGAATAATAAAAGTAACATTAAAGTATAAATCTCAATTAAAGAACAAGAAAAAACTCTCAATCTTAACAACTCAATGATATTCGTCGATATCAAGATGCATAATGTTTGTAAACTCTACTTGGAAAAAGCTCTAACGCCAATGGAAAAAAAACAAATCGAATATATATAAGTGAGTGACTAGACATGTAAATTTACATACAAAATCTATATGAGAAATAATAAGTAAAGGGATAGACGAAACATCAACAAAGAAAAAATATGAGAAGGAAAAAAAAAATATAAACAGTTCACCTCATCTTCAGTTGAATGCTAGTGTCTTTTTCAGACCGCATAGAAAGATCGAATATGATAAATTCTGGGTTAAGATTTATGAAGTACGTGTTTATCTAAAAAAAAGAATTTGTAATTTGTAACAACTTATTGTCTCTTGCTGTAATTTTACATTAGGATATATTAGTCATTTAATAAATCAACAACGTGTGGGGTGAATAAAGTGGTTTGTGGGGTGACAATAGACACACCCTTATTCTATTAGGAAAGGAAATTAATTAGGCTTTCACGATTTGCTAAGGTACGTAGGAGTATAAGGGGAAGGAAAATCTACAACTCGATCCTATTAGCACAAATTTGAACTTTAGAACATAACCTCTTGGACTATTTTAAATATTAATTTATAAAAATTCTTTTTATTGTAAATATATAAACGGTACAATCTTAATCATTCATCAAGTTGGTACTTTTCCGAAAGAAACAGAAGTTGACTGTTTACGGGAAGGGAGGCATGGTCGGCCTTGGCGCCCTCTGTAAAGGGTCCAGTATTCTGGTTAACTATGGAGACATACAACTTTGGAGAAGAAATGTTCTAATACGAAAACACGATAGTGTGACATGGTGGTTTGTTAATCTTCAATTTTAACCGGAATAAACTTTATAGAGATCTGAAGACGTAGTAGTATCAGAAGAACCAGTCCATGGTGCATCTGATGAACGCACGAGGCTGTGATTTTCACTTGCTGAGCTGATCCCTTGTGCATTCTTCTCAGATAGGTTTTCGAAGGCTCTTAGCCTCGTCATTTCATCACCATAACTACTTGGATCCAAAGCCACTTCATCCACTGGGGTTCGCCCTTCAAGCATACTCACTACTGCAGACATGATAGGCCTGAGTGCAGCTGTTGGATTGGCGCACAGTAGAGCTACTTTGATAGTTCTAAGCGCCTCTTTCTTATTGAAATCGGATCCCAACCTCGGATCCACCAGCTCCAGTAAGTTCCCTTTTTGATGCAAAACATGGGCCTAAAGATAAGCAGAGAAAATGATTGGATGATCACAAACCAGTTACATATATGTGTAGTGACAGAATTTTTGAATGAAGATTATTTATCTTACCCAATCCATAAGACATTGAATGTTCTCATTCGGTCGATATTTCATGTTGTTCTTTCCTGAAATAGTTTCTAATGCAACAACTCCAAAACTGTAGACATCTGCCTTGTAGGTCAAACAACCCCATAGCGCATATTCCGGTGCCATGTATCCTCTGCACAACAATTAAATGTTGTTTTCACCGACTGATTAGTCACTCTAATACAAAGAGTTTGCTCATAAAATATAAACCCAAAATGAAATTGCCCAAATAGAAATGAAACTTACATAGTTCCAGCAACCTTGGTGCTAATGTGAGTCTTCTCCTCTTCGTCAAGCCTGGCCAAACCAAAATCTGAGATCTTAGCATTGAGGTCTTGGTCCAGTAGCACATTCGTAGTTTTGATGTCTCTATGTACAACCTTCACTGCCGATTCCTCATGCAAGTAAGCCAGACCTTTTGCTATGCCTACGCATATTTTGTGCCTTGTAGGCCAGTCCAAGTTTAGGAGATCATCCTCTGGACCTGTAATTGCATACCTTATTATTGGATCACTTTAGAACCTTTGAATGCATGACTTCAGGATTAATTTGTTCCTAAATTAGATAAGCTTACCGTACAAAGCGCGAGCCAGGCTATTGTTTTCCATGTACTCATATACCAACAATAACTGGTTTGCTTCAATACAACATCCATACATTCTAACCAGATTTGGATGCTGCAAGCAAGAGATCATCCCTATTTCGTTCACAAATTCACGATTTCCCTGCTTTGATTTTGAGGATAGTTGCTTAACTGCAATTATAGTACCATCCAATAGTACACCCTGCATTAAGCATAGTGAACTAGTTTTCAGTCCTGATAAAATTAGGTCATATTATTTGTAAGACATGAAAAAGACTTAAAAGTAGAAGGAAAAAGATAACAGGATAACAGTTGTCTAAGACCTTGTAGACGGACCCAAAACCACCTTCTCCAATTTTGTTTATAGGATCAAAGTTATCGGTGGCAGCTTTCATTTGCCTCAAGGTGAAAGTATCAGCTGTCTGTAGATCCAGTCCTCTCAGATCTATCATGAATTAGTGTCATGTAATCATTATAACTTCTTGCTCAAGTAATCAAGAACGGGCAAGTGTTAAATTATGTTTTCGTATTCATTACTAGTGGAAATGATCAATAGGAATCCATGAATCTGTAGATGAGACATTTCATATGATCAATTACCTTTCTTTCTGCCCAGTTTTCCTGGCAAGTTGCCTGTCCAACATAGGATTCCTAAAACAAGAAATACTAGGCATAGTGCTCCTACTACAAGCCCAATGACAATTTGAGTAGTTCCCTTATTACCAGCACTTGAGCAAGGTCTGAAATCTGCCAGTGTATCTATAAATTAGCTTTACCAAGATAAGATGATACGAAAATAAAGAAAAGAAACATGACCACAAAATGGAAAATGATAAGAAAAAGTGTAGAAGAGGTTGAGAAGTGTTCACTGGAGGCTTCATACAAAACCATCCTACAAGGATTAAAAGCAAATTCAGTTCTTGACATGCGTTGTAAGTAGTTGAATGACTCACCAGATTTCACTGAAATAGCAGAGACAAGGGGACCATAAACTCCTCTCTCAGGAATCCTGGTTGTCCCTTTACCCGCAAAATAGAATCGGATCTCTAAGACATTATTAGTCACACTTATATTATGTCGTAGTACTACTGGAGTTTGAGCCAACTTGGCCTGATCTTCAATATTGAAGTCCTTCCACCATAGTTTATCCTGAGACAAAGTTCTCAACATTAAATCTCTTTGCTCCTTTAATCAAACATATTCAACAACGTAACTAGCTACCTGAATATAGATATCAAATATGCGCCTCCCAAGACTTGTGAATGTTTGGTTATTTGTAAACTGTATCTCCGCGAAATGCAGACTTAGAGTATAGTCACCATTTTCTAAGCAATAATGAAAATAAGTGAGTGAAATTGGAGCTATGCGTGCTGTTGTATATAATCCAGAGAGATTCGAAGATGCCACAGATACAGAGTAACGTGTATTTTGGAAATCGTTGTCATTCGTGAAGTCTCCGGTGCTACTAAATCCCCAATAATGATCGTCATTGAAGAAAAACTCTGCAGTGCCACCTTCAACTCCTCCATCTCCTAGGTACAGAAACCTTTCTTTATTTTCTTTAACAGTGATGTCATTCCCACCACAATTTACGTGCAAACAAGTCGAATCTGGCATAATATATCAAAAAGAATAATAAGTAAGAGCATCTGAACTCAACTTTGCGTAAGAGTAGTGAAAGCGACAGTTAAAATTTATGTATTTACAACTAATCCATGACATTTAATCTCTGAACTCAACTGAGCCAGATTTTATTACGTTTGCAAGAAAGAAGAATTAACTTTTTGGGGTGTACAATCTTTATTGATTACCATCTTATAACTAGGTTTACTTGTAGAGCACTTCCGTGCTTGAAAAATAATAATTCAAACCACTTGGAATATAGGCTTACAGCGAGGACAAATCAAGCTCTTCAAGCACGGAAGACCTCTCTTTCTGTGACAAGTGAGTGAAATATGTTAGCAAAGATTGTACACAATACAGATATTTAACATATTTACTTAGGATATGGAAAGAACAGAAAGCAGCTCAGATGGAGAGAAATAGTGTCTTACAAGTTGCTCTCTGAGGAAGAGCTTCGAAACAAGTTCCGCTTTAGATTCCTAAGAACAGGAAAAGTGGTCAAACAACTATCAGTTAAATCCATAATCATTCACTAGAAAGTTTACTGACATGTTTTCCTGACAAGCAGGTTGCTCAGGGCCTTGCCATGTGAAGTTATTGTACGATAGATCACTGCATAAAAGCATAAATATTAAGGATTACTCTCTTTTTAAAGAAAGGATTCAAGCTACAAGTGATGATGTCCTAGAATTCCATTGAGTAATAAATACCCATGAGATAGTAAATTGTGTATATGAAAAGAGAAAAAGGAATAACATGATGCGTCCAAAATGACATACATATTGCTTCCATCTTTGAAGATTGAGTCTGGTATACTTCCACTCAGAGAGTTTCCAGTTAAGAATCTACAGAAAGCAGTAACTGATTTTAGAGTGTTATGTTAAAGTTGGTACTAAAATATAAAAACATAAAATCAAAAGCTTATCAGACATTAACCTAAATAGTTAACTTGCATTTGGTTAATATTGTATGACTGTATAGTGTGAGCTATGAAATCAAAATATCCGAAACCTATGTAGGTGCATTTGTGTGCCCATGTATGTGTCTCAGAAATTTTGTCCCTTTTCCCAGAAATTTCTACTTACAGGAATCTCAATCGCTCTAAGCTGATTGTGGTTGGAATTTCCCCTATCAACTTGTTAAAACTCACATCCCTGACACCATACAAAAACATAATCAAAATCCATTTATGGTCATGATACATCACATCTAATCAATATCTTTTCTTTGAAAGCTTTACTTACAGCATTTCCAGGTTCTGCCGTGTCCACAGGTAAGGAGGGATCTCTCCAGAAATGTTACAGTTCCTCAGAATCCTAAATTACATAACGGAGTTGTATTAACAAACCTGTATCACATATAAAAGCATGTTCGCATTGCTGATAATACAAATACTAGACATACAATATGACTAGGCCAGTCATGTTTTTCAGCATAGGAAAATCCTGCTCTGTTCCATTCATATCACTAATCCTCCTATATACATATGACACCACAAAAGGAAAAAGAAAGGATTGATTAGTTCACTACAGAAAAAGAAAAGAAAAAAAGAATGAATCCCAAACAAAATTGAAAAAGGCTTTCCACTTACAACTGAACTAAATTACTCAGGAGCGATATACTTGACGGGATAGGTCCACGAAGCCCACTGCCATGTATTTCTCTTCAAATCCAAATAACGAATAAACATTAAACATAAGAAATAAGTATGAAATCATAGGGCCACTTATAAAGAAAAAAGATAGCCTGAAAGCCAGGTGAATTGCTTCAAAGGAAAAGATCTTACAATCTACTGAGTTGTTTCCAATTCTGTATAAAATCAGGTATAGTCCCATTGAAGTTGTTATCATTTATCCTACTGCATTGGACAATAAAATGGTATTACTTCGGCATGTAAACCACTTTTGCACGTTATAAGACAAGCAAATGCAGTAAAAACTTACAAATCTGTCAAATTTCTTAGCCCAGCGAATGTGTTTGGTATATTTCCAGTCAAATAATTGGAGGACAGTATCCTGAAATTACAATACCAAAGCAACAACAACATTTACCTATCATTAACCCTTCAGCAATGGTAACAGAGTATTGAGAAGGCAACACTCAAAGTTTTCCAGAAAAGAAAATGTTCCTTACAAACTTCCCAAGTTGATTAAACTCCCAAGCTGAGGAGGAACAACTCCAGAGAATTGATTTGCTTCAAGACTCCTGAAGAAAGATTGTTGATACAAGATATAGATGATGACAGTAGACGACCCAACCTACTAGATCAATAACAGAGACAATCATAAAACTCACAGGAATGTCAGAGTGGTAATATTTCCCAACCACACTGGAATCTCCCCTGATAAGCGATTTACAAGAAGCGTGCTGCACAGACCTTCTAATTAGTGCAGAACAACAATGGACTCAAATATATGATCAAGAAAACTGATATCGCTTACATTGATGTTAACTGCATTGAACCCCATTCTGCTGGTATCGTACCACTAAGATAATTATAAACCAAATCACTGCACAAAGATGAAGAAGGTTCAAGGCACTCAGCAATAAAACAGTTATTTTGAAATGTCATCAGACATCACTTTTCAAGTCTTGTACTTTATAAATGCTCTTACATTTCTCTAAGATAAGGGAGTTTCACCAGTTGAGGTGGAAGTTTTCCAGGTAGACTCAACCTCTTGAGTATTCTATCAGATTGAAATATATGAATTCAGATACTAAACAAGTAAGCAGAGAACAATATTAACAAGAAATAACAGAGATTGCTTTCAAATAATGAATAGTGGCGATCATTTACAATTATCTTCTCTTTATGAGAAAATCCATCTTTTCACAATGCAAGGAGGTATTGTACTTCAATTTAGCCCATCAGAGGTCAGTATAGCTTACCCTATGAATTAGATACAAGAAGTTTATCAACCTCAATTGTTTTTTTTTTCTTTCTTTTTCAGGTAAAGTTAATATCAAACCACCAGCCCGTATCCTGATGTGTAATCATGCATTGAATTGTAAAAGCATCTAGCAATAAGATGAGAGAAGAACTATACAGCTTTACGACGTGACAGACAGTGTTGTTGCATTCACATTCGATGCTACTCTCAGATGCCTCTGGCCGCTCGGCAGTTACCCCAACCAATTCAAGTTGGCAAGAACCCCCATTGAACTTCCAATACTTAGCTCCCATTGTACGAGTAATTTCTTCTAGAGCATCAACTGTTCACAATCAAACACCATCACATATCAGTTTATGGACTGAAAAGTGAATGGGGGCAAAACCAAGTTTAATTTTGACTGAGAAGCACTTCATGTTGAATCAACATACAGCAATGTCAAAACACTGATGCCCAACTCAAAAAAGAAGAACTGAAATTTCTTGTGCTCAAGGGTTCGTAATAAGTTCACTGGGATGAAACAAAGTCATGGTTTCACGAGACCTAATTTGATGAACACGTACTCAGACTTTTGTTTTTCTCTTCGAATGGGATAGATGGTTTCACATTGATCTACATAATTGTATATGATTAAAAAAAAAAAAAAAAAAAAAAACATAACCAAATAGTCATGGCGATAAACCAATTCCATAACCCAAAGATACTGTGATTTCTTAAGCTTTTGTACGGTATCAAACTATAGATCGATAGATATGTAAAGATCTGAATTCCTTTTGGTTATTACAAGTAACTTAAAATGTTTACAATAATCGATCAAACACTCGCTTATATATATATATATATATATATATATATATATATATATATTGAAAGTGTTCATTCAGAGAAATTAAACTTCTATTATAAATCTCTAGCTCTCGGACTCATTATCAATTCCATTTCAAATAAACATTGTATAAGAGCCCGAATCTTTACTGTACAGGATGATCGATTTTGCATATAGATTTCTTAATAAACTTATCAATTAACACTACTGCAAGACATTTATCCCATAACAAACAGAAAGAAGGAATTGAATGCAAACAAGAACCTCGGAAATCCCTAAAAAAAGAATAGAGTTAATGGAAGTTAACCGGGGTTTAGACAAAAAAGAAATAAATTGGTAGAGAAATGATGTGTCAATTTTTAGAACCATTACATTAAATAAAAAGCACATATTTTATGAAATTTAACTAACTTCACACGCTTCTCACTTTGGAGGAGCCGGATCCCTGATTCTTCACAAAGACGAAGAAAAACCAAGTGGGTGTGCGTGCTAATACCCAAAAAGCCAAATTGAACCCAACAAATCCCACAATTTTCTCATCAACCAAACAAAGTGTTCAAAGGAATGGAACAAGAAAATCAGCTCTTACTTTCATCTTGGGGAACCTCAGACTCAGCATATCTCAACAAGCTGAATAAGCAGCTTATCAAACTGAGCAACAGGAAAAGGAAGCGGCTTTTGCTTCTGGGTAACATGATGATGAAGATTTGAGAATAAAGATTGAAGCTTTTGGGAAAAAAGAATACGGAACAGTACTGAAACAAGTACAGTAAGGTAGGAATGTGATATCTTCTAGGTGCTGATCTACCATGAACTAGTCAGACAAAATTAGTTGACATTGCTTTAGGTATTGCTTTGCTAGCTAGCTCGTCGGTTTTTAAAGTAAATATCTGTAACATCTGCAGCTAGACCGCGACTTATATATGGATCAAGCTGGGTGACTTAATTTCCTGTACGAGATAATGGAAACAAATAGTAGCAACAATCCATGCATGCAGTTGCTTTCAGTACATCAACCTGGACTGACTTCGTCTCCATTACTATTTTCAACAAGGACATAAGTGTAATTATATAATATTGTAATTAAATGCACAATTAATGCTTGGAATTGACAATGGGAAATCAATCCCATGTGTTATGAACTACGTAGCACGGAAACGGAAGCGGGAACGCGGAAGCGGAAGCGTCTGGAAGCGCGGAAGCGCGATTTTTCAAAATTTAGAAAAACGGAAACGTTTTGGAAGCTTCGAAATAAAATAATATATATATATATATTTTTTAAAAATAGAAATTAATGCTTGGAATTGACAATGGGAAATCAATCCCATGTGTTATGAAAGGAAAGGAAAATGGTTCCAAGCTAGCGCGTGTGTGCTCTCCTCTGTTTCTTATAATCCGTGAACCAAACATGGCCTAAGAGTTAGACAAGACTGACCGTCTCTTGGAATCTTGATACAGACTTTGCCTAATCATTATTAATACATTAAATACATTTGGTAAAACATCGTGTCGTCGTGTTATATTAAATACGCTTTCGTTACTAACTTGTGCCAATTTTATGCCGGTCTGCTTTATTTGAATGACTTGTCCTTTCACATAGCTTAGAGAGACACCTATTTTGTTTAGATGAGACATCAATTTATTTTTAGAAATAAAGATTTCTATGGTGAAAATTGAGGGACAAAGTTTACGATGACAGTTGCGTTGGTCATTGGTCCTCCATAAGAGAGAATATATACAGAGTATACGACTGGTAAGAACGTACGAACAAAGGCGTACCTACACATGGTTAGCCCACTCAAAATTTTGAAAAAACATAGATTGCAAGCTAAATTTTAGTTTAAAATGCTAAACATAAAAACTAGCCCACCTCAAATTCTGATTTTAGCTCATATGTTATTAAAATTAGTCCATTTTTGACATAATTAGTACAGGTTAGTTCAAAAACTACATTTCTAGCTAAAGTTTAATTGAAAATGCTAAAAATCAAAAACTAGTCCAACTTCAAATTTTCAAATTTAGCCCATATGTAAATAAACTTAGTCCATATTAATAAAAGAAAAAATTCTAGCCCACCCCATTATAAAATCCTGGGTCCGCCATTTGTTAGTACATAGCCAAAATACTTGGCTGAGCCGAGAATAAGACGCAATTACCCGGTCACCGAAGATCATTCCAGGAAAGATAGCCCTGGTAAGCCCTTCACGGATATCCAAGGAGTGAAGGACCGAAGGACCGGTAACAAACCGCTTGCCAAAACCACTCTAGCGGCAAAACACCCCCAAAAGGGAAGACACTACAAAGGTTAACAAGTAGTCACACATCAGATACTAAGGCCAAAGTGCCCAACCTTGGCCTATAAAACAGGCACAAGCTCCCATCAAATGTACACACAACTCTCTCCCGCACTCCCGTACATTGCAAATAGCCCAAAGCTAACTTAAGCATCGGATAGTCGAAGACTGGGCCAACCTAGTGCCGACTTCCTGAAGCTGTTCCGAGTGCAGGACCAAAGGATTCTATCTCGCCCCGGCTCGCGACATCTTCCCGGCTCGGGACCTTGGGACAAAACAGGTAGAAACAATTGGCGCTAGAAGGAGGGCCCCTATCTTGTGGAACTCCCATTTGAGTCGGCACCATGGTGGAAATCATTGATGACCCTACGGACCCTGGCACTCAAGTAGAGGAGGAACTTTTCCAACCCGGCGACACATCCCTTCCCCAAACCGGCAGTACAGCCCCTGTTAGCCATCCCGACCCCGCCACAACCCTTGAAATCCTCAAGCGGGACTTCCATTCGTTCCGCGAACAAGCGACGAAAGAGAAGGCAGAAGCGGAAGCGTACCGGGTACGCATCACCGAGTTGGAGAAAGAACATTTCTTGCTCCGCTCCACGTTAGAGCATCGTAACGTGTACAACGACAGCTTGGACCATGCGGCGCGAGTTGCCGGAACCCCGGACGCTCTTCCTAATCAAGGCCAGACTGGTTCCATGCTCCCGGGAGGGCCTAACCAGATCGTATACGTATCTCATCCCCTTACCCACCCCTCATTTCCACTACCAGCTCCCCAACCATCTCCAATCCCCAATGACTCCCCCCTGCCACATCAGCCTAATCCATCTGCCCAACCTATCTCCACTTCAACCACTGCCAACTCCCCTAACCCACCTCTTGACATGCCAACCCGCCTACTGCTCCAACTCAGCCAAACAGTCACACAGTTAGCCTCGCGGATTGAAGACGTCGAGAGTCGCGGGGCCCAGCGACCCTTGTTCTCTGGCTATGGACATCGCCCAAGCCCCTTCACACCCCGAGTGCAGATGGACAAGCGGCCTCCGGGAACCAAGCCATTCAAGATGGACAAGTATAAAGGCACAAGGGACCCTCATCTCCACCTCGAGACATTCTTCTCGCTTTGTAGCTCCTCTGGCTACAGCGACGCTATAGCCTGCCACGCCTTCCAAGAGACCCTCTCGGACGAGGCTCTCAGTTGGTTCCTCAATCTGCCGCCCAAGTCCATTGACAACTTCGACCAACTCTCGGAATGCTTCCTCAGTCGTTTCATGCTACACACTAGCATTTATCGCAGTGTAGATGCCTTGTTCCGCATCAAGCAGAAAGACGGCGAAGGCCTCCATGAACTGCTGTCCCGATGGCATTCTGCCACAGCGAGATGCCACAACTTGGAACCTCACGTGGCGGAGCAGGCTTTCCGTCAGGCCCTGCTCCCCGACAGTTTCCTAATGGAGATCAATAGGAACCCTCCAAGATCCTACGATGCCTTGATAGACCTGGCTATGCGGTGGGCCCGCGCTGAATTTGCCACTTTCGGACGTTCCGCCCCCGCCACGTTAGCACTTCCCGTCCCGCCACCAGATGAGCACTTTAACCGCGGGCAAGATAAAGGGCAGTCACGTGGATCCTCCCGAGACCAGGGAAGCGGCTCCGACCGTTTCCATGGGGGACAGAGAAACCGCGACCACCCATATAAGTCGAGGGACCAGAGCCCTCCACAACAACAACGCCGTTCCGCCCCGCCGCCTCATTACGAGGTCTACACTACTCTGACCACCACATATGAGGACATATGGGCCAGGCACAAAGATCTCATTCCCTCACCTCCTAAAAGCAAGTATCCAAAAAACAGGTACTGTGCTTATCATAATGATAACGGCCACACAACATAGCAATGTCATGGCCTCCGCAATGCAATCGAACATTTGGTCCAGAATGGGCAACTCCACCAATATTGTGCTCCCGTCACAGGCGCTAACGCCATTGAAGTACATGGCCAGATTCTAACCCTGCATGGTGGAGCCCTACGGTTCCCCCCACGCAAGCCTTCTATAAAACGGCAATGCACGACACCCTCGGAAATCCTAGACATCTAACGCGGTGTCACGATCACCCTATCAGCGTGGGATCAAGTGACATTTCGCAGCGATGAGGATACCATAAATTGCCACCACTGTGAACCATTCATAATCAGTGTGCAGGTGGATCATTACAGATGCCACAGAGCTTTAGTGGACACATGGGCCGCCGTAAGCGTCATGTTTTCCGATTGTTACAAAAATAGACAACAACAAGACAAACACACAAAGGCTACACATAACGCCAAAACATCAACCTGGACTCCCAGGCATATTAGTATAAACCAGTCACAATGGCTAACCACGCCACTTACATTGTTCAAAACAACACAGTAAGTCCTACAACTATCAAAATACCCAAGTACATCTCACTCTCCCCTAGCGGATGAGTCACCAGATTTATTGACACTCCCCTTCGACCCGCCACTACGGCCACGAACCTGGCTCACATTCCCCGCCATCCTCTGTCTAACCGGCTGCTTCGACTGGTCCCGGGACAAAAATGAAGGCCTCACAGCTGCGGCAGGGCTCACAAGTGAACTGCCAGGAACTCCCTCAGGGCCAGGGCACCCCCTCACTGGAGCCTTCTGAGCTTCAAGGCCCGCACGTGCTAGAAACCCCGGAGCCCGAGGATCGTGAGACGGGATGGCAGAAGAAGCCACATGCGACGCCACTACTTGGGTAGGTATAGACCCTTCGGGGCCGGTGGCTCTCACAGATGACGTAGCCGCAATTGCAAGAGGTCGCAGGTCGCCCGCAACTGACATCCCCTTCTGCCCAACAGACGTTGCGCGCCACGCCTCATGCTGCTTCGCCAGAGACTGTGAGATCTCGGCTTGCTTCCTCTGTTCAGGCGTCATTTGTTCCCACACCACCTTTGCAGCATTCTTCTCTACATACCACTTGCGCATGGCTGCCTCGTTAATCCAGCCCGCCTAGCAGCCTTGTCGGCTCAAATCATCTTGCCCTTTGTTATAGGCACCCTTCAGCTGCTGCTTATACACTTCGCCCTCCCGGAACAACTTCTGCCCTGCCCCGGCAGCCCTCTCGCACTTCGCCTTCCAGGACACCTCCAGCTCCGCAAGTGCATGCGTCAGCTTCTCCACCTCAGCTTCCAAAGACGCTACCTTGGCAACCGCCACTTCCCCAGCCACCACTTGCTCATCCTTCCTCCTTATAACTTCTTTCAACTCCGCCACCTGGGCCTGGAAGACAGCAGTGTTCTGCTCCACCTGCGCTAGCTGCTCCGCAAGGCCACGATTGCATTCCTTAACCTCCCTCAACTGCTGACTCTTCGCCTTAGCATCACCCTGTCAGTGGGAAGCCGCCCGCTCACTCGCGGCATACATCAACAATGTTGCATGCAGTCACACAACAACACATAAACCCCAAACTCAAAACAGTGGAACACAAAAGCGTGCAGACACTTACCCGAGTCAATTTCTCCTTGGCGAGAGCCATGCCCGCCGGCGGATCCACCTCCTCCAACACATGCATATCGCGAGCGCGGTGACGCATGTCATATGCCATCTGAGCTAAGTATGGATGCGCGTCCCATGTCCCTTCCAAGGTTTGGGCAACCTCAGCTAAGCTTGCCGATCCCCCGGACCGACTGTCCCTCCGCGACCTCTTAGACTGGCCCTCGCAAGCCGGCTCCGCTCTCTCCTTCCTCTTCCGAGTCCGAGCCGCACCAGTCTCTTCCTCACGGTCCGCAACCTCCTCCACGACAGGTTCCTCCCCCTGCGCCTGGTCGGGTTCACCCTCGCGATCACCCTCTACCTGCGCCTCCTCCAACTCTACCTCCTGGACGCCTAAACCCATCGCTTCCGCCACCAGCTGAGGCACATAGGCGTAATCCTCATCCGTCAAGTTCAACCTCAAAAAATCTTCCCAATCGCCTAGCTCCACCTCCATTCCCTCCCCCGTCTCCAAATCAATGTCGTACTGCTTGGCATGGTCTGCCTCAGCCAACACGTTCTCGTCCGACACCTTGTCGTACGGACCTTCCTTCTTCCGCGAACCACCGTCGCGTGGCATTGTCACTGCAACAAACAAACAATAGTCAGGCAACGACTCGCAAGCCTAAAACAGAGAACGCAACAACTAAAATACAGACCCGGAACCCGGGCATAGCCGAAGTGGTTGTATATGCTAAGGCGGCATATCTGATACGAGCTCCTATATTCAAATGCCCATATCACCCGGCGAATCCGGCGCTCCATCAGCTCAGTTAGATTATACTCTTGCGACACTGCACAAAACAAGTTGTCAGCAGCGACAGAGCAGCACAAAACAAAACAAAAAAACAAGGTACAAGTACACGGTACCTATTTTCTGGAAACTCCCCGGGACCCGGAAAGGATGCCCGTGTCACTCCTGCCACTGCCCCCCAACAAGAAAACACTTGCGCCTCCAGGTCTCACTTGTTGAGGTGGGCAAGTCTTCCACCAGGACCTTAAACTTCCCACGTGACTTCATCATCACGCAGCCCCAGCTGCCCTTCTTCGCACACCACCCCATGTGCCAGCACGCGTTGAACTCCTCACAATTTGGGAACTCCTGCTTCAGCAGGCAAAATAGCACGTCTGTCCCCAAAATCTGCTTCAGCATGTTGGGGGTAACTTACCCCGGGGCGACATGCAGACACGCCAAGGTGTACTGAACAAATGGGGGTAGCGGGAACATCAATCCGCATCTCAGTTGGTACTCGTATACCAACGTAAAGTTACCTGGGGGATCCCAAAACTTCACCCCCTGCCAAGCGGCCGCAACAAGACCTCTTCTGGTATACTCCAATTGTGCCGAAGCGTTTCAAGCTCCGACGATGTCATACTCTCGCCAGGGGGTTCCCAAAATGAATCATCCTCCTCTCGAGATCTCGCCATGATAAATTCCTCTACCTCCTGCAAGAGAGGGTTACACGAGGACACATGAGACCCGACATCCATCACAGGAATGCTTTCCCCCAAGTCAAGGGCAATCTCTGCCATAAGATTATCCAATCCCTCCTCCATCCGGTGCAAAGTGTCCGAATCCGAACTAGGCAAACTAGAGACCACCACAATCTCTTCGCTGGACACCCATACTGGATCTGCCACACCCCGCTACCTTAACCCTAACCAGCCCGACAACAAATCTCTCACCCTAGAATTCCTACCAACATCACAAACATGTGAACAATCCCACTCACCCCAAATAACCCAAAACAACAACACCACCACATACAAAAATCCAAAGACAAAGAATGCGACAAATTCATACCTTGAAACATCGGATTCGCGTAGTGGCAGTGAAGCTGGTTGCAAACAGCCGAGCGCTCGCACCCACTCGATCGAGGATGAAATTGGACGTTTCCCAGTCTAAAGTTTATAGAATTGCCGAAACCCTAAAACGCAAATTGCGGCTCACCCAATTTTCAGTTTTGAAAGCACGAACTCCCCCCTCCAGTTCTCCCCAACCTTATATATAGACATTCCCCCAGAGCCCACAAACCTGTACGGACAGGGCATAGCCACGTCGCCTTCGGTTGTTTAAAAAAAAAAGCGCAAACTGCGTCGCCCCGTACCAGCACGCAACGCTAATAGCGCGAGAGTCTCGCCAACTAGCACAAACTGACTCTCCCAGCAGCGGCCCGCCAAGCCAATAGCGTGAGAGTCTCGCCAACTAGCGCGAACTGACTCACCCAACAGCAGCCCGCCATGCCAACTAGCGCAAATTGCGTCGCCCCGTAGCGGCACGCAACGCCAATAGCGCGAAAGTCTCGCCAACTAGAGCGAACTGACTCGTCCAGCAGCGACCCGCCACGCCAATAGCGCGAGAGTCTCGTCAACTAGCACGAAATGACTCGCCCAGCAGCGGCCCGCCACGCCAATAGCGCGAGAGTCTCGCCAACTAGCGCGAACTGACTAGCCCAACAGCAGCCCGCCACGCCAACTAGAGCAAACTGCGTCGCCCCGTAGCAGCACATAACGCCAATAGCGCGAGAGTCTCGCCAACTAGCGCGAACTGACTCGCCCAGCAGCGGCCCGCCACGCCAATAGCGCAAGAGTCTTGTCAACTAGAGCGAACTGACTCGCCCAGCAGCGGCCCGCCACGCCAATAGCGCGAGAGTCTTGCCAACTAGAGCGAATTGACTCGCCCAGCTGCGGCCCGCCACGCCAATAGCTTGAGAGTCTCGCCAACTAGCGTGAACTGACTCGCCCAGCAGCGGCCCGCCACGCCAATAGCGCGAGAGTCTCGCCAACTAGCGCGAACTGACTCGCCCAACAGCGGCCCGCCACGACAACTAGCAAACTGAGTCGCCCCGTAGCGGCACGCAACGCCATTAGCGCGTTTCCTCGCCACTTAGCGCGAACTGCGTCGCCCCGTAGCGGCTCGTAACGCCATTAGCGCTTTTCCTCGCCACTTAGAGTGAACTGCATCGCCCCGTAACGGCACGCAACGCCATTAGAGTGTTTCCTCTCCACTTAGCGCGAACTGCGTCGCCCCGTAGCGGCACGCAAAGCCATTAGCGTGTTTCCTCGCCACCTAGCGCGAACTGCGTCGCCCCGTAGCGGCACGCAAAGCCATTAGCATGTTTCCTCGCCACTTAGCGCGAACTGCGTCGCCCTGTAGCGGCACGCAATGCCATTAGCACGTTTCCTCTCGCCAACTTAACTCGGAACTTCACCCCTGTCACCTCGCGACCCTCGCGTGGGGACTTGGGGTCTCGGCACCATGCCTCCAGCACCCGAGTAAAACCTATTCTCGGCATCTATAGAATAACTCACCACCCAAGAGCTCTCTCGGACCGGGGACTTGGGGACTTGTTAGTACATAGCCAAAATACTTGGCTGAGCCGAGAATAAGGCGCAATTACCCGGTCACCAAAGATCATTTCAAGCAAGATAGCCCTGGTAAGCCCTTCACGGATATCCAAGAAGTGAAGAGCCAGTAACAAACCGCTTGCCAAAATCACTCTAGCGGCAAAACACCCCCAAAAAGGAAGACACTACAAAGGTTAACAAGTAGTCCCACATCAGAGACTAAGGCCAAAGTGCCCAACCTTAGCCTATAAAACAGGCACAAGCTCTCATCAAAGGTACACACAACTCTCTCTCGCACTCCCGTACATTGCAAATAGCCCAAAGCTAACTTAAGCATCGGAGAGTCGAAGACTGGGCCAACCCAGTCCCGACTTCCTGACGCTGTCACTTGTGCAGGTTTCGAGTATAGGACCAAAGGATTCTACCTCGTCCCGGCTCGCGACCTCTTCCCGGCTCGGGACCTCGGGACGAAACAGGTAGAAACACCATTACATACGAAGATCACTAGCTACTGGAAAATAGCACTTAGGAAAATTCTTTCTCCAAAGTGGTACTTAAGCGACGGAATTTTCTATTTAGGAGACGAAATATTTTTATTTCGTTTCCTAAGAACAACTTAAGAAACGGAATTTCATTCCGTCGCTTAAGTACTACTTAGGAGACAAAATATTTTTACTTAGACGACGACATTTTGAAAAAATAAAAATTTAAAAATTTATATAAATCACTTAGGAGACGGAACTATATTCTGTAGCCTAAGTAAAACTTAGGAGATGGAATGTTCTTTAAAAAAAAAATTATGAATCACTTAGACGACGGAAATAGAACATTTCGTCGCTTAAGTTCTAAAAATTTGAGCGCTCATCTTCCCGCGTAAAATTTCATAAAAATTTAAACCAAATTTTTTTAAAACATATCAATTCTTTTAAATCACACACTCACCAAATTCAAAGCAAAATTCTTTCAAAACATATCAATAGAAGGAAACCCATCTTTTCCCAGAGCTCCATCTCTCTCTCTCTCTCTCTCTCTCTCTCTCTCTCTCTCTCCAGACCATCACTCTCATGCCGGCCTCTCTCTCCATTCTCACCGCTCCTTCCTCCGTCGCCACCTTCAACTGCACCATGCCCACCAACGCCACCTCCAACTGCCACGCGCTCATCGACTTCCTCCCCACAAACGCCACTACTCTCAACTCCATCAAGACCCTCTTCAACATCACCCGGCCACCTCCGCACCCTCCTTGGAGCCAACAACCTCCCCCTCTTGACACAACCCGACTCACCCGTCCCCGCTGCCAACAAGCTTCTCGTCCCCTTCTCTTGCACCGAGCCTCAGATCTAGGTCCGATCTCTGCCACCACAGACGTCGTTGCCGCCACCTTTCTCTCTCTACCAAGCCTTCATGCCGACCCACCACAGTCCCTAGAAATTTCAAAGGGGTAAGAAATCAAGGTAAGTTCTTCAATATTTCTAGTGTAATTAGCTTTGGTGATAGATTTATGTGTTTTTGTTTAATTTGATTTTGATTTTAATTTTGGTTAGGATGTGATTGGTATGATGGTGGTTATTTGGTACGGTGGTGGTGGTATATTTGGAACAGATTGTTGACATGAAATTGAAAGAGAGATACTGTATTGAAGTTTACTGACCCCCGGTAAAAGTTTACTAGGGGGCAGTAAACTTCTAGTGGGTTTACTATGGGGCAATAAATTTGTTTATTAGGGTAAGAATGAGTATCTGTTGTGTATAATTGACATGAAATTAAAAGGGAGATACTATATCGAATTTTACTAACCCCCAGTAGAAGTTTACTGAAGGGGTAGTAAACTTCTACTAGGTTCACTAGGGACCAATAAAGTTGTTTATTAGGGTAAGAATGAGTATATGTTGTGTTGTGCCCCTGAAATTGAAAGGAGTTATTTTTTGCAAGTTTACTGATCCCCAGTAGAAGTTTACTAGGGGGCAGTAAACTTTATTTTTTCCATATGCAGTTTATAAATGCATGTTTTTACTACTTATATGCAAAATGAGAAGAAGTTCAAGACATTTAGTTGTGACTTCTGAAATCTGCAGTGATGGTGGTTGTGGTGGTGGTATCTGGGGAGGTCAGAGTGAGTGAATAAAAAACCTGCGGTGACGTTTTTTTTTTAGTTTTTTTTTTCAGCCTTTAGCGACGAAATTCAACTATTCCGTCTCCTAAGTGGATATTTTTTTATTATAAAATAAAATCTGTTGCCTAAGTGCGTAGGAGACGAAAGTATTCCGTCTCCTAAGAACCACTTAAGAGACGGAATTTTAGGTTTCGTCGCCTAAGTGTCTACCTCACCACACTTAGGCGACGAATCTTAGCTGACGGACGTTCCGTCTCCTAAGTACTTAGGAGACGAAATCTATCATTTAGGAGACGAAATAATTCAGTATCCTAAGTGCTTTTTTCCAGTAGTGGATGTTGCATATTCACTATCAACGAAAATTCTTCTACGCACCAAGGTGCAAGTGAAACGAGCAACTAATATGCAATATTTTGATCCAGTCATCCACGTCACACTATCATACATATATACTAATCCGTTAACAAAATTGAAACCCAAAATAACTATATGGTATACCAACACAGGAGGTGTGAAACTGAGGTCGAAAAATATGCACTCTCATTGTGGGAGCTTAATTTGATCGGATAAAAAATAAAAATGAAATGAATGAATTAAGGATCTCTTGTCTTCATTCTATATATCTTCGCATACAACGATTTGAGCATCTCCACAATAATGGTGCCAGTGCACCTTGGTGCATAAAATCCGCTCCAACACCTACCTTATGACAAACTTTTCTTATTTGGACATATTTTACCTTCATGCATGTTCCAACAAAATTCGGATTAATTATATTTCCAGTCTTGCTCTTTTGCAAAAGAGAAAGAGCACAAAAGATAATGGAATCTCGATATGCCTGTAACCATTGCCAAATAGGCTGCTTCTTTTTCTTATTTTTTTTCTAACAAAAAGAAAGTAGGTATAATATAATTGTTTAGTCTCCAAGTTCCATTTAATCTAGTAGTATAGTCGCTCTTTCGTAAATGAGAAAGTTATAAGTTCGACTCATGATAGACTAGTTGTAACATTTATGTTGTAATCTAATAAAAAAAATTATAATGTATGTAACAGATCCACGAATATATGATTATTGATCTTTAAACATCTCATATGCAAAAGTATCAGGACTCACCCCGAATTTCACTCTGAAACTCAAATCAAGTCCTACGGAGACCACCTCCAAAGAAGATATTACCGAAAATTCGGCATAACCTCCCTTGAAAATGGACAACTCTTGTTAATAATACCTGCATACACTTCTAACATTTCCAAAACCAACCTTAAACACCTGGAGCCTTTGTGCTCCCCAAATCACAACATCTCCCAATTTATTTCCTAACTTTAAAACTTAAAATCTCACAACCAACAATCACAGGTTCATAGCACTCTATCAAAGAAGAATGGAACTAGAAATATATATATATATATATATATATATATATATGAGCGGAAGCTATACTATTGACTATGCCTCGTCTCTATGTATGCCCGACCTTAACTATGCTAACCTACAAACTGGCCATTTAAAACTGAAAGGCTCAGGGGAAAACATTTGAAAATTATGCGTTAGAGTGAGTGGACAAAAGTAAATTTAAAGGAAACGAGCAATAAAAATCTTTATGATTTCCCAATTTATCCCAATTTAATTTTCATAGAAATTATGCTACATAAGACAGCTCAAAAGCTTTTAACTTAAAAATTAACAAAAATGTAACTAGCCTCGCTAGTCTCCCATACTTTGTAATTAAGAGCCTCTCAGACTAAACTATAAATATTTATATATGTATGTATTTACACTCGTTATATTCCTTATATGAATTCTATGGAAAAAAATAAGAAAAATAGAAATTCATATAAGGCTACGACGCTTGCGTCTAACGCTCACGTCGCGCCATAATTGAATTTTACCTCATTATAAGGAAAAGACGGTGTATATATATGTGCATATTTCTTATATAAATTCTTATATTTATATAGGGCTACGACGCTTGCGTCTAACGCTCACGTCGCGCCATAATAGAATTTTACCTCATTATGACGGAAAAGCACGTATGGCTAGCTAGCATTTATATTAGGGCTGCCACTCGGTCGGTTCGAATCGGTAATGGGCGTTACTAACTTCAAAACCAAAGTTTTCGGTAATGAAATATGACTTTCAATTACCAAACCAAAAATTTCGATATGAGATAAATCTTACCAACTTCGGATGTCAGTTTTTCGGTATTACCAAACTTCACAACAAATATATTTTCAAAATATAACAAAACTATAAAATTTAAATATCACTTGAGTTTCTAGAGTCTGATAATACATATACAAAAGATAGTCATTTCAGTACACATTATCGAGTATGGTTTAATTTTCTACCGAAATAATCAGGATGTAAATGTTTCCAAATTTTTATATGAACAAGTTATATGTCATCTATGTGAAAGTATGTGTGTGGAAGAGTCGACCAAAATAAGTCACATAAGGGTAGTAAAAGCTTTTTCGTGTAATAAGTGACGTTAAATTATAGTTGACCGTTTTGATCAAGACCCGAGCATTATTGAGTACAATTGAATTTTCTATCATAATTGTATTATACTATAATGATCACATCAGACGGTCGAATTTTAATTTTATGAATTGTAATTATTGGAACCACAACATGCCTGGTAATGTGGTATAACTTATTTAGTAAGTTATATGCATATGTACATCTTTGTGAACCAACTACAAAGAGGAAGCAAAATTTTCAAAAACCTTGTGAACTATGATGTGATCAATATAATGAAATATGACTATGGTAGAAAAATTAGGTATTTTTGATAATTTTTTGGCCTTGATCAAAGCGGCTAACCCTATTTACGCTTGTGCTTCCTATGGGGAGCCCTATCATCAAGAGAGGTAAAAACATTCCTAAATTTTTACATGGGCGGTTACATGTCATCTAAGTGGGTTTGTCTATGTGTGTGTGTGTGATGAATCGACTAAGACGGGTAGGTAAGAGCATTTTTATATAACAAGTAATATTGAATTAAAGTTGATCGCTTTAATTGAGACCCGAATGCTACCAAGTATAGTTGAATTTTTCTATTCATTGTCTTGTTTTTTACTAAATGATATATACAATTGAAAACGTGAGATAAAATTATTAGTCTGTGTGTTTTTAGAAATATAAGTCTTTAAATAATTAGAATTTCGGTAAATTCGGTATTTACCAAAAACCAAACCAACTTTTTCAGTATTTCTCGGTTTCGGTTTTTTCGATTTCGATTACCAAAATTCGGTTTACCAAATCATAAATTTTCGATCGGTTTTCGATCGGTTTGGTATTTACCAAACCAAGTGGCAGCCCTACTTTATATACATACTATCCTCGTAACTATCCATATAGATAAATCCACCGAAAATCTCATTTTCGGTAACTCTCCAAAAATAAATGAAATCGTCAAATTAAAATGACGCCATATGTTCCAACAAAAGAAATTGCTCAACAATAAACCAGTGCATGCATATTAATTAAAACAAAAGTTCACTTACAACTTTAGGCATAAGCCTGATGAAATCCAAATCGCCACTCAAGAGAGGTCTTCTCTAATCTTGGCACAATAACCATGCTTAGAACCAAACTTCAATTTCAGCATAAAGAATATTTAAAGATAAACACCAAAACTCTTACGCTTAACCCACTACACTTATTAGGGTTAAGCTTATCGAATTCATGTCAAACTCCACCCATAACTTCATTTAATTTATTTCAACATTCTAAAACAATAATAAGGGAAATCCAACGGTCGGGTTTTACCCCATTAACCGCCAAATTCACCAATCTTTGAAAAATCTCATTCCTTTCCAAAACTCCTCCAAAAATTACAAACTTCACATCAATATACTCCCCTCAACATAACAAATTTAAACACCTGAAAAACTACTTAACAGTGGCGGCGGCGCCGTCTGTTCCGCCGGCAGCCTACTCCGGTGACCTCCGATGCCTACCAAAATTTAACACAAGCTTCCTCCCAACACGCTCTACAAATTCCTTAACTAGCACAAAGTCTAATTTCAAGCTTAATTAGGTCAATCGAATTACCAAAACATAAAAATGGAACCCTAGAATTTCTAACACCCGATTCTCCTTACCTAGACTAAGAGAGGGTGAATCCTTTTGAGGGATTGATGCATGGGAGGAGAGCTTCCTATTGAGCCAAGAAACTCCGGCTATGGCGACCGGAGGAGGAAGTTCCGGCGAAGGAAACAATCGGTTGCTAGGGGAGTTTTCTCCCCGTTCGGTGGCGTTACCGACCCGATCACCAGCCCAGGAAAGGAGAGGAGGTAGCAGCGGTTCGAAGGGGACCGATGCAGCGGTCGGAGCTGGCCAGACGACGGCGGAGAACACTTGCGGGGAAGAAAACTCGGGAGAGAGGAGAGAGTGTCCGAGAAGTACAGAGAAAATAGAGTTGGGCTTTTGACCTCAATTTGACCCAATCCAACACCTAAGAAAAACCCACTCCCAAAAACAAAACACTCTAACAATAACCTAAAAATAATACCTTAATAAAAATTACATTTTACTAACTAAAATTTACCCTTTTTTACCGTCTTTAAATATTTCTCATACGGATATTTTTTTCTGAAATACTCATCCCTCACAACATCTCTAGGGTCCTTGAAATTATAAATTCATTAACGAAGAAGGTAAAAAAATTTATTAACGTCATGCTAGTAAATAGAGTAAAAATTAAGAGTCGGGATATGACAAGAAGTGCTCTTGGGCGCGACATTTAAGATTACTATTATTGGTTCTATGGAAATTGAAAAATTGATCTTGACAATTCTTTGAGTACATTTCTTGACTGCTTTTGATGGTGGCCATAAAAGAAATTATACATTGGAGAGAGTAAATGAAAGGGAAAATTTTACGAACAGCCTCACAAATCATTTACTGATCAAGAACAACTAAACTTGGGATCATGAACAACTACTTAAGTGAAGACTTACTCAATTGGCACCCCAACCTAGCTAGGCTAGAATAGAACGCGCCCCACGCCGTGAAAAAATATTTTTGAGATTTGTTCTCTCATCGATGTGTCCTGGCCCGAGAGGGGATGTTTGTCCATCAAAGTGGTGTGGCTACAGAGCTGAAACAAGGTTCAGGGTTCGTGGAGTGGAGTGGAGTGGCTCTCGAGATCTGGCTGGGCAGATCGATCTCGATCTGTGCTTCTTGGATCACCGTCGAGCACATGTGAAGGGTTGTCTGGGCCTATTGTTCGAACAAGGGAATCAAGTAGATTGTGTTCTTGTCTTACTTTAGATTTGGGATATTGTTGCTTCAGAGAAGGTGATCGGTATGACAGGAGTTTGGAGGGCGTGCCAGAGTCAGTGGTTCGACAGGAAGGCTCGCCTTTGGCGTGGCGGCACCGCTCTGGTCCGATCTAGACGGGGTGTGGAGTACGGTGGTGGGTACCACGGTGGTGTGGAGTCACCCTTGCAGCAGAGTTTTCGATCTGGATGGGCAACATACAGGGTCTCACAAAGGCTTCATAAGCCAGAGCTTTGTGATCTGTTGGGTAATGGGCTTTCGCCTCATGATCAAAGGGCTTGTGCCTAGGTCTGGGCTATTGCATGGGTATGGGTGTGCAGCCCACATGAGGTAGCTATCTTATACTTCATAGTTCATTTCTTTTACTTGTTATTTCGGGCATCAGTTTTTGATCCAATGTCACCCTTGTGGTGTATTTTTATCCTTATATGGATTATCACGGGAGGACTTGGTTCCTCATACCGGTGTCAATCGGTCCCAACTCTTTCCAAATATTTGGTCACCCAACACCAAAACAACCCATCAACTACCATTGTGTACCTTCATGTGAACTTGTGTGGTTGCACGCTTAAAGTGCAATTTCACACTTATTAGATTATGGGTGCTCACGCGTGAGTTCATCACCCCCCATTTTCATTGGTTACAGTTCTTGGATATGGTTGTCGGTCCTCTCTCGTTAGCCTCTTCGCTTCCATAACTGGGGTCTCGATTGTAGATTGTATGGTGTTGTTAAAGTGAATTAATAATAATCTATAACATCTCTGCAGCTAGCTAGCAGATATGTGTATACACACACACACACATATATATATATATATATATATATATACATACATACATGACCATTCCAATGAGGGATCCTTTTTTTTGTTTATTTCTAGGGATCGATAGGTCCACACCATTAGATCTGTTTTTTAATGAGCTGAGATTAAAACAAAAAATTTAACACTTATGTCAAACCTACACCGTTCAAGATTATTAAAATAAATTCCTCATTTAGATGACTTAACGATCACCAAATTTTCTGAAAATTTGGTAAAATGAACTACTCATATAGTCCAACGAACTGAACGGTGGAGATTTGATTTTGTGATCGAAAAGTTCGTTAAATGATCTATCCCTAAAAATGAACAAAAAAAAAAGATCTCTCATTAGAAGGGTCATAAATATATATATATATATATATATATATATATATATATATATATATATATATATTACTGATCGATGTATGCAGGGACCGCGACTTATATGGATCAAGGTGACTTTCCTGTATGCGAATAATGGAAATATATAAGTCCATGCATGCAGTTACTTTCAGAATTAATAATGAAATTTGGACTGATTTCGTTTCCACGTACTGCTATTTTCAACGAGGACGTAAGTGTGTAGTTAATGCACAATTAATGCTAGGAATTGACAATGGAAAATCGATCTCATGAGTTAATGCTAGGAAGTTACACGTTCAAGGACATAAATTAATAAATTATGACAAATTAATGTCTACATATCATCCGTCACCACAATTTTACCAAAATATCATTCACACCACATATTCTACAGCTAATGTTGACGAGAAATATGTTACGTACTGCTGTCCACTGAGTAGGAATGTGCTACTGCTAATAGAAAAATGCTACTGTCAGAGCTATTGCAATTTATACCAATAGTTACCATGACAGATACCTTCATGTGAGCTTGTGTGACTGCACGCTTAAAGTGCAATTTCACACTTACCTATTAGATTATGGGTGCTCACGCATGGGTTCATCACCCCTCATTTTCGTTGGTTACGGTTCTTGGATATGGTTCTCGGTCCTCTCTTGTCAGCCTCTTCGCTTCCATGACTGGGGTCTCGATTATAGATTGTATGTTGTTATTATGCTATTCCTATGTGTCGTGGTTTTCCATATTATTTATGTATTGGGATTTGATAGGCATCAGTTACTCGAGCATCAGTGTTCCGATTTAGCCCTCCTCATTATCTCACGATTGCTAGCGGTGATGGCGACAACAATGCTAGCATGTTTGGGTGGTGGGTGTGGTAGATTAGTTGATATTGTTGCATTTTCTTATTTTCTAATAAGAAATTCGGTCAATAGATTAATGAGTTGTTAGTCTCCTTTCACTCTTTCTACTTTGATCGAGTTGGAGACTCATGTTCTTTATTTAATTTTAGTAGTTTTTCGGTCTCGCATTTGCAAATATTGTAATTAGACTTGTCCTATGATTAATAAATTATTCATTTCTTTTCAAAATAGAACAACTACGTCGAAGTCATGATCATAAGAGAAAACACATGTTTTGACATATGATGGACTTTTCTTTTTGTTGTGCTTTAAAAGTTTCCATTCAAAGTTTTCAAACCACGGGAACTTTTCCTTCATTTGAATCTTCTTTGTCTGCCTAAATTTGCAATCTAGATTATTAGCCCTTGAGACACTGTCCAAGCCTACTGTAACTGGTATGCAAATATGTTTGATGCTAGTCATGCTTCTAAACAGTAAGGTATATACATATGTCCAAATATTGTCAAGAGATACAACGATCTCTTGGTTCTGGAGTGAGACTAATTATTCCGCATTACTACGAACTAATTAAAGACTACATTTATAGAGATCTGAAGACGTAGTAGTATCAAAAGAACCAGATCCTATGCTAAGGTAGGAGTATAAAGGGAAGCAAAAACTGTAACTCAGATCATATTAGCACCAAATTTGAACTTTAGAACATAAGCTCTTGGACTACTCTAAATATCTAATTAATCTATGAAATTTTTTTTATACACGATGTGTAAATATATAAACTATGCAATCTTAATCATTCATAAAGTTGGTACTTTTGGAAAGAAACAGAGAACACGAAGTTGACTGTTTACAGGAATGGAGGCATAATGGTCGGCCTTGGCGCCCTCTGTAAAAGGTCCAGTATTCTGGTCAACTATGGAGACATACAACTTTGTCCGCGGAAACAACACGGAGTCCTACACGATGTGCTACGTTGGAGAAGAAATGTTCTAATACGAAAACACGATAGTGTGACATGCAGTGGCGGAGCCAGGATAAAAATGTCACAAGGGCTACTGGTAACACATGGAAAAAATTCTTACACTAACAACATTTTTTAGGAAATGCTTACACTAGTAACTAAGAACTTCATGTAATCGTATTTGTTACGAATTTTGAACGCTACGACCATAGACCTACTCCACTAGAACCGACGGCACCCGATCACTTCTCCTTTTATTAGTTCAATTGTAATATTTTCTTCCCCTGAATTGAATGGAGGAACCATGGATCAAAAGGAAAGGAGACTCATGAAAGGAAGAATAGTCAATTTCCAGAAGAAGAGAGGTGCAGTGCAGCAAGTAGTTTGCTGCTACAGGGGATGACTTTTGTTTGACAAGGTTTTGCTTTGTCCTAGTGAAAATCATGAATCTAGCTTTGTGCTGATAATGACTCTTTTAAAACATAAGGAAATGGGAAGTTGTAACGTAACAAGCAGCCAAAAGGATTGAAGGCAAAGCGACATAAAATTGGTGCCCACCTAAAGATCATCCAATCAGTGATAGTCGCATATTTGTGCGACTTTTATCATGTTAATTATTCTTATTACTTAGTTATTTTGTGATGTTTTCCTATTTTTAATTAAATTTATTTGTTTTTAGGTGTTTTGTGATAGAAGCACAAAGTGCTACGCTTATAATGTCATAAATAAAGCCGAGGAGCCCAAAAGAGAAGAAATCTTAAAGGAAAAGGAATTCATGTCATGCAAGGAAAGAAATCAGAAAATCTGCCAGAAATTGTCAGTCAACTTCGACAGAAGATTGTGATCAGCTCACAACGATCTAGGAGATGTGTCATATATCAATGGAAAGCTACAAGAGTCTACTTTCTAGAACTTTTTACAGATCATCAATACCTATTTTGGAGAAGAAGTTATGTCTATTTAAATGACCGAAGGTCAGTCTGCCCGAATTTCTGATTTGGACCAAAACTTCTGTTTTGAGGCCCAGACCACATTATGGACGAGTTTTGAGGGTTTTATAACCCTAATCACAGCAGAGAAGAGGGAGGCCGAACAAGAACCAGAGAGAAAAAGAGAAGAAAGAAAGAGAAGAAAGAAAGAGAAGAAAAAGAGAGAGAAGGAGAAGAAAGAAAGGAGAGGAAAAAGAACTCGATCGGCAAAGATCTTCTTCAATCAAGTTTTCTTCTTCTCACCCTTATTTCATGTTCCATGTATTCTCTGATGTTCTTAATCAAGATTATGTGTAACTAAACTCCTTAGTAGTTAGGGGCTGATCAAAGCCCTAGATATGTCTTCGATTTCGAACCCCAATTGATTTATATAATTTTAGATGAGAATTTCTTCACTGATTGTTCATTGATAATTCTATTGCATGTTTCATTGGGTCGACACTTTGATGCATGTTTTAGGGTTTATTATCTTGAATGTGTATATGACCGACATATCATTGCTTATTCTATAAGAGATAACAAGTTCTTTGCAGGTACTTGTGTGAAGTAATTCCTTGGTAATCTAAGGCTACCGACATTGATCTTAGATTCTTTGTTGCTACTCAAACGTTCTTAGATCTTCATGATTTCAGTTATTTTGATCTAGATACCGACATTTCATAGATCAATTAATTGGGAATATAGTTAAGTCGATACCGACATTTCACTTAACATGGCAAGTAAGAGAACGTAATACGGTTAATGACCTAACGACATTGGCTTAACTGTGAGTGCATTCATCTTTAGTCATTGACATTGTTTTGGGGTAATTGAAGCATATCTAGTGGTGGAGAGAAGTTCCTAGCTATTGTTTCTCTCATATTTACATCCATATTCACTATTTAATATTCTGTTTTCAGCAGTACTTCTGTTTTATCTATTTTTGTTCTCCAATCAAAACAACTTCGAATACCCTCAAAATTTGTGTGGTAGTCTGCCACCGTGTCTAGTTACTTTTTATTTAATTTCATAATTTTTGGTTGAGTCTAGATTAGCTAATTAATTAGGTTTCTGCTCCTAGGTCGAGTCTGCCAGATTTCTGGTTTACGCGTCTGTTTGTGTTTCTTGTGTGTTTAAGTCTTAGTATCACCAATCCTCTGCGGGTAATGACCCCTATTTGCCGTTTACTACATTGATATAATTGATTTGATAATAGGGTATCTTTGTAGGTGCTTTTGCGCCTATCAAATTTTGGCGCCGTATCGCCGGGGATTGTTTAATTCTAAGTCTTAAAAGTGTCTTTTGTTTTTAGTTTTGCTTTGTTTACTTTATTTTTCTTTTGAGTCTTACGTCTATACTTGTGTGCAAAAGCATTGTGTATGCATACTCGTCACTCTACAAGCTTTGTACCATTGTTATTTGATCAAGAGATTGAGAGAGCAGCAAAACGAAACAGGAAACAGCTGAGACTACAAGTGAACACGAGTAACAGTGGTGGTGAGAATTCTGAGCCTGAACATCATTCTGATTCAGAGATCGAGGAACTGGAAGAGCAACATATTCCAACATCTCCACCATCACCAAGACCAATGGCTGCAAAACTTAAGGAGTCCTTTATTCCGGGAACAGGTGCAGCAAATTCACCAATTGTGCTACCAGACGATTTAGGGGCTTACTCAATTCCCCCATCTCTGATTTCGAATCTACCACACTTTAGAGGCACTCAAACTGAAAACCCACAAGACCATCTTAATGAGTTTACAGCACTGTGCAGAATACAGAAGTCAGCGGCGGTGGATGAGAATGTTGTGAAACTTATTCTGTTTTCTTTTTCCTTGAAAGAGAAAGCAAAGGCATGGTACAACTCATTGGCTTCCCAATCTATTGACTCATGGGACAATATGTGTGCTGCATTCATGAAGGAATTCTATTCAGCCTCTCGCACCAAGAATTTAAAGAAGCAGATCAGTACATTCAGGCAGAGAGATGGAGATGAATTACATGAAGCGTGGAGTCAATTCAAGGGTCTACTACGCCAATGCCCCCATCACAAGTTTGATCTCAACACTCAAATGGAGTACTTCTATGAAGGACTTGATTCACTCAACAGGCAAAAACTTGATTCGGCTTGTGGAGGAAATTGGTGGAATCAGACTGGAGCTGAAGCTAAGGAAATTGTGGAGAATCAAGCAGAGAATTCAAGACAGTTTCAGTCCAGAGACCGATCTATGGGAGCTAGCAGAAGATCCTTGAATGCCATTACCATAGATGGAGCCATAGAGAAGAGATTGAGTTCTATGGAGAATGACATTGCTTTAATTGCTAGTGCTATGAAGGTGAATAAGAAGGCAACCGTTGCTGCATCTCAAGTGGTGTGTACTATTTGTTCAGCTAAGAACCACTTTGCAGAAGATTGTCCTAAGTGCAGAGCAGTTGAGGAAGACACCCAAGAGGAGGATTTGAATTTTGTTTATCGGCAGCCCAACACATATAATGGGAATAGAGATCATCCCTTCCTTAGCTACCGAAGCAATAATGTGCTCAATCCTCCAACTACTCCACCCGGATTCCAACAAAGACAACCTGTTGGGGATGGGCAGCAATTTGGCCAAAGACGTGTGCCTCAACAACAACAGGCCCCAGCTCAGACATCAACAAGAACTTTAACTTTGGAAGCTATGATGCAACAAATGATGTGTGATAGCAAAAAGGAAAGAGAGGAAAGCAGTGCCTTCCGCCAAGAGATCAAGTCCACCACTCAGCAACAAGGGAAGGCAATTGACTTGTTAGAGCGCCAAGTGAGCCAAATCCAACAAACTCTTGCTCAAGTCAACCCAGGACGTCTTCCCAGCAACACTCTTCCTAATCCTAAGGGTCAACATGAAGTCAATGCAATGGTTCTGAAAAGTGGGAAGGTGGTGGATGCAGTTCTAGTGGTTAAGAAGCCAAGAAGAAAGTGGGAAGAGCCTGTATTAGAGCAGATTGTGCCTGAGGAGCCATCAAAATTCGGTCTAGGCGCCCCAACTCAATCCATTAAGGAACTCTCTCAACCTGTTGAGAATGCACCTGGAACAAAAATTGAGTCAAGACCGAAACCAGCCATGGTATGTCCCTTAACCCCCTCACCTTTGGTTATCACTAATGTGCCTTTTCCTGGCAGGTTACAGAAACAAGTGAAGGAGGAAAAGGACAAGGAAATCCTAGACTTCTTCAAGAAGGTTGGGGTGAATATTCCATTGTTGGATGTGATCAAGCAGATTCCTCAGTATGCAAAATTCCTCAAGGACTTGTGCACTACAAAGAGAAAATTCAAAGGAACCAAAACAGTTGCCTTGAGTGAGAGGGTGTCCGCTGTGCTGCAAAGAAAGCTGCCACCAAAGTTAGGTGATCCAGGACGTTTCACTGTTCCATGCATTATTGGTGATCACAGGTTTGCTGGTGCTCTTCTTGATTTAGGTGCTTCCATAAATTTAATGTCATATGCCGTGTATGATAGAATGAATATGGGAGAACTTTTACCTACTGGGATAACCATTAAACTTGCTGATCGATCTAACTGTTACCCTAGAGGTATTATAGAAGATGTGTTAGTGCAGGTTGAGGATTTGATTTTTCCAGCGGATTTCTTTGTATTAGAGATGGAAGGTGAACAGATGCCCTCTGAGATACCATTGATTCTTGGTAGACCATTCTTAAGAACAGCTCGTACCAAAATTGATTGTTATGAATGTGCACTTAGCATGGAAGTAGCTGGAGAAAAGATCCAGTTCAACATCTTTGAATCCCTCAAGCACCCAAATACTGATGATATGTACTCTTGTTGTTCTATTGATGTTTTTGAGAGTTTTGTGCAGGAGTTCATTCAGTACTCATTGGGGGAGGATCCCATGCGAAAAGTCATCGAAATGGCTAGTAAAAAAAAAGTTCCAGCCCAACCGGTTCAATCTGCTGAGGAAATTCCTCAACCTGTCGAATTTGAGCCTGTATTTGAGATTGCTTCAACTGATGACCTTGAGATGGAGGAGGAGTATTATGCAATGGAGGAGGCATTTGAATCTTTGCCATACATGACAGGTATGCCTCGTAAACTCATTCCTCTTCCGGTTTCAACTAACGTGCTTGCTCCATCTATTCAGAAAGCACCCGAGTTAGAGCTCAAACCTCTACCTGAGCATTTGGAAGAAGTACAGCTCCGCGATCCAGTGCCAGTGGAACAATGATTATGAGTGCCGTCTGGCTGATGACGTTAAACTTAGCGCTACTTGGGAGGCAACCCATGTTGATGGAGAAGCTTGGATTCCAGATTTGCATTCTTCTTTCTTTCTCCTGTGTTATTTTTCTTCATGTTTAGTGTGTTTTTGCGATGTCATATGTATTATGCGTCATACTTGTTTGATGTATTGCATGCTTTGGTTTCGTTTTACATTGAGGACAATGCAAATTTCAAGTGTGGGGTGGGGTTTATATGATATCTTTAGCGTCTATGTTTAGCTAAAAAAACAAAAAAAAAACTGTTTTTAGTTTTGTTTGAGTCTTAGGGCCCTTAACTAGTCTATGATGTGTTTATATCTTCTAAAATTGTGACTAAGAGTGAAACATGTGACTACGTTATTTGAGTTTCTTTGGTTAATCTTGATATATGGTGCATGTGTTAATATGTAGTGGATGTAGAAACGAGTTAACATGGTACAGATCTCTCAGCATGCTTAAACTTGGTTGAGATTCATTAACCTGTGAGCGATTGAGCCTAAATGTGATTTTACATGCTTTCTTTGTTGTGTGTCAATTGCTTGCCGCAGATTAAGTTAATGGACTCTAGAGATTACTAGAACTTGCTCTTGTGCTTGTCAAAGCTTATAGTCATTATATATCTTGATTGGGGAAGTGATAAAGGCACTTAGGAGCTACCACTATTGCCATATATAGCCTGTGACCCATATGTTGTGTACACAAGATGTGCACCCCTTAGTTAACCACTTTGAGCTTACATTATGGTCTTTTTGTCATCACCCGCACAACCTTAACCTTGAACCTTAGAATAGTTATATCTCTACCTTTGTTCTAGAACTTAGTAGAGCTGTACATGAGGCATATACATGAAGACCAAAGTGGAAGATTGTGAAGATGAAGCAAAGGAATAAGGGTGGGCTATCAAGCTAGTTGTGTTGTACTAAAAGAAAAAAAGAAAAAAAAAGAAAATCGACGAGAAAAAAAATATACAGTTCTTTTGTGATGTCTAGCTTGATACCCCAGGTTAACTGTAGATGAAAAGAATGAGGTGAAGACCCAACAAGATGAAATTTGGCCACAATGGTGATATATTTGGAAGAATTCAATGGTGAAGATGCTTCAATGGTTGTAAAGTTCGAAAAAGCCTCTTCATTGATGCTCTACTAGGTTTTAGAACTTGTTTGAATTCCATATCCCTTTTGTTCTATAAACCTATGAGCTTAACCCCGTTACAACCTTATAAAGTCCTTTTTGATCCTCAAGATAGGCAGCCTTTGATCTGTGGAGATAAGTCACAAGAGCTAAGCATATGGTTCGGTCCATTTGGCAAGTAATTGAGTTGAGTGAAAACCTTAGACATATGTTGAGAGAAACACTTATAGCATACCATGTGAGGTTGAATCTTAACTTGTTTACTGCATGCTACAGCTTTATATTCACCATGATTATGTCTTCGTCCTACATGTTACATGTGTGTCATGTATTGACATTAACCTTCGAAATTCCGTGGATTGAACTGAATTATCATGTGATCTTGGTGTTGCAATGTTAGGGAGGTTGCTGAGACAAAGTGTTAAGGGCATTAGAGTTTTGTAGTCTGTGCTATTGTTGAGTCTTTTCAGAGTCTTAGTTTAGTGTTTTGCTCGAGGACTAGCAAAAGCTAAGTGTGGGGTATTTTGATAGTCGCATATTTGTGCGACTTTTATCATGTTAATTATTCTTATTACTTAGTTATTTTGTGATGTTTTCCTATTTTTAATTAAATTTATTTGTTTTTAGGTGTTTTGTGATAGAAGCACAAAGTGCTACGCTTATAATGTCATAAATAAAGCCGAGGAGCCCAAAAGAGAAGAAATCTTAAAGGAAAAGGAATTCATGTCATGCAAGGAAAGAAATCAGAAAATCTGCCAGAAATTGTCAGTCAACTTCGACAGAAGATTGTGATCAGCTCACAACGATCTAGGAGATGTGTCATATATCAATGGAAAGCTACAAGAGTCTACTTTCTAGAACTTTTTACAGATCATCAATACCTATTTTGGAGAAGAAGTTATGTCTATTTAAATGACCGAAGGTCAGTCTGCCCGAATTTCTGATTTGGACCAAAACTTCTGTTTTGAGGCCCAGACCACATTATGGACGAGTTTTGAGGGTTTTATAACCCTAATCACAGCAGAGAAGAGGGAGGCCGAACAAGAACCAGAGAGAAAAAGAGAAGAAAGAAAGAGAAGAAAGAAAGAGAAGAAAAAGAGAGAGAAGGAGAAGAAAGAAAGGAGAGGAAAAAGAACTCGATCGGCAAAGATCTTCTTCAATCAAGTTTTCTTCTTCTCACCCTTATTTCATGTTCCATGTATTCTCTGATGTTCTTAATCAAGATTATGTGTAACTAAACTCCTTAGTAGTTAGGGGCTGATCAAAGCCCTAGATATGTCTTCGATTTCGAACCCCAATTGATTTATATAATTTTAGATGAGAATTTCTTCACTGATTGTTCATTGATAATTCTATTGCATGTTTCATTGGGTCGACACTTTGATGCATGTTTTAGGGTTTATTATCTTGAATGTGTATATGACCGACATATCATTGCTTATTCTATAAGAGATAACAAGTTCTTTGCAGGTACTTGTGTGAAGTAATTCCTTGGTAATCTAAGGCTACCGACATTGATCTTAGATTCTTTGTTGCTACTCAAACGTTCTTAGATCTTCATGATTTCAGTTATTTTGATCTAGATACCGACATTTCATAGATCAATTAATTGGGAATATAGTTAAGTCGATACCGACATTTCACTTAACATGGCAAGTAAGAGAACGTAATACGGTTAATGACCTAACGACATTGGCTTAACTGTGAGTGCATTCATCTTTAGTCATTGACATTGTTTTGGGGTAATTGAAGCATATCTAGTGGTGGAGAGAAGTTCCTAGCTATTGTTTCTCTCATATTTACATCCATATTCACTATTTAATATTCTGTTTTCAGCAGTACTTCTGTTTTATCTATTTTTGTTCTCCAATCAAAACAACTCCGAATACCCTCAAAATTTGTGTGGTAGTCCGCCACCGTGTCTAGTTACTTTTTATTTAATTTCATAATTTTTGGTTGAGTCTAGATTAGCTAATTAATTAGGTTTCTGCTCCTAGGTCGAGTCTGCCAGATTTCTGGTTTACGCGTCTGTTTGTGTTTCTTGTGTGTTTAAGTCTTAGTATCACCAATCCTCTGCGGGTAATGACCCCTATTTGCCGTTTACTACATTGATATAATTGATTTGATAATAGGGTATTTTTGTAGGTGCTTTTGCGCCTATCAATCAGCTTGCTGCCCATCGTATGCCTAATATCAGATGTGATCGTATGCCTAATATCATATGTGATGTAGGTTTTTTTCTGAAGTTTCAAAAACTCACCTAGGCTCCAGCCCAGTCAAGACCGGGCTGGCTCCGCCACTGGTGACATGGTGGTTTGTTAATCTTCAATTTTAACTGGAATAAACTTTATAGAAGACGTAGTAGTATCAGAAGAACCAGTCCATGGTGCATCTGATGAACGCACGAGGCTGTGACTTCCACTTGGTGAGCTCCCTTGGCATTCTGCTCAGACAGGTTTTCGAAGGCTCTTAACCTCGTCATTTCATCACCTTGGATACTTGGATCCAAAGCCACTTCATCCACTAGGGTTCGCCCTTCAAGCATACTCACTACTGCAGACATGATAGGCCTGACTGCAGCTGTTGGATTGGCGCACAGTAGAGCTACTTTGATAGTTCTAAGCGCCTCTTTCTTATTGAAATCGGATCCCAACCTCGGGTCCACCATCTCCAGTAAGTTCCCCTTTTGATGCAAAACAAGGGCCTAAAAATAAGCAGAGAAAATGAATGCAATGGATGATCACAAACCAGTTACATATATATGTAGTGAAAGAATTATTGAATGAAGATATTCATCTTACCCAATCTATAAGACATTGAATGTTCTCATTGGGTCGATATTTCATGTTGTTCTTTCCTGAAACAGTTTCTAGTGCAACAACTCCAAAACTGTAGACGTCTGCTTTATAGGTCAAACAACCCCATAGCGCATATTCTGGTGCCATGTATCCTCTGCACAACAATTAAATTTTGTTTTCAGCGACGATAGTCACTCTAATACAAAGAGCTTGCCCATAAAATTATAAATCCAAAATCGGATTCCCCAAATAGAAATGAAATTTAGGTATCAACAATATATAAGACATTACATGTAAATTACATATTTTGTTGTCATTGCAGCATGCATTTCTGCAGTCAATAGGAGTTACCAACTTACTATAACTAACTGAAAATTTCAAATATTTTACTCAGAAAAAGATTATAAGTTTTCATGTTTGTGTCGGAATTATCAAGATTTTAAAGACAGATAAAACTGAGTGGAAAATGGCTTAAACAAAATTAGACTCAGAAATGAAGTTGATATATATATGACAGAAGCTTACATAGTTCCAGCAACCCTGGTGCTAATGTGAGTGTTCTCCTCTTCGTCAAGCTTGGCCAAACCAAAGTCGGAGATCTTGGCATTGAGGTCTTGGTCCAGTAACACATTAGTAGTTTTGATGTCTCTAGACAGAAATGCTAGACGGAATGGGGCCTTGTAGACCACTAGCTTGGATCTCTCTGTCAAGAATTCAACCTGGATAGAGATTACACCAATTCTATAATTTCTGAATGATATTATAATATCAAAAAGCACCTACAATTTCTTAAGTTGACTCCAACTTCGGAAGAAGTCGGGAATACATCCTGTGAAGTTGTTACTGCTAATCCTCCTGTATAAGAAGGGGATATTTCATTAAATGACAGCTGAACATTTCTTAAGGAAAATTGCTAGTCATAATGTGAGTGTCACTTACAATTCTATTAATTTGGTCAGATTTGTGAGATCCACTGGTAAGATTCCTGTGAGATTGTTTGCACTAATGATGCTGCAGATCGATACCAGTGCCAACTTATCAGTCACTCACTTTGACAAGCTATTCGATATTTTTCAAATCAATAATTAAACGTAAAAAAAATAAAATAAAATAAAATAAAATAAAAAAAACTGATGATGGATGAAAAGAAGGAGCTTACAGAATCTGCAAGCTGACCAACTTCCCAATCTCAGGAGGAACAGTTCCAGAAAACATGTTTGTCTCTAGACTCCTGAAATAATATTGTTTTATCAAAGCAGGCCAAACCGAATGAAAATCAAGATCTGACAAACACAAAAAGGTAATTTACGTAGATAATATAGCTAGACTTTTGGATGACTTTACTTCCGGCCAAGTCTTTCATATCTTCAATTTAACCTGTGCATGTTTGCATTATTGATCAAAAGTGAAAGGACCCCTTCAGAGCTAAGGGACCCTTTTAGTACTATTCCAAATTCAAATTCAAATTCAAATTCAAATTCAAATTCATACATTATTATTGATCTGCTCCTCTCTCTAGACATAGAAGACTTGGAGACTTAGAGTCAACCGGGAATTCTATATGCAGAGGAAAATGAAGAGGAGCTTCAATTAGTACTAGACCAATTAATAGACGACCATCCAGCACGGTTAAAGGATAGATGGCTAGCCAGTTCAATTAAGGTGAGTCATCAAGTAATTAATGAGGAGATAGATCAATCATGCACTACAAACATTTTCTTCACTATTGCTAAGTATATTTTGTTGTTGACTCAAAACATCAGGGCTGTCGATTGATCGACAACCCCTGTATATCGAATAACCATGTCAACTTTGGGGTTCAAATAGAACCATCAATCTGTATACATGGAACTGAATCGAAGGAGAGAAAGGTGAATCTAATCCCTAAAAGAATAAGCAAATGATAGAACCAAAGGGGTGCTGAAAATCATTATCATCATGAAATTCTCAAAGTCGTAATGAGGTTGATGAACAGGTAAAAACTTACACCAATAAATACTGTAGATGAGAGAAAGAGCAAAATTCTCAGAGATATATTTTTTGTATGAAGATGGAGACAGCTTGTATTGATAGCAAAATTGAAATTGTACAAAAGATGGTCTCTCCACTGACAGAGACTACAGCTGTAACAGAAATAGGACACGTGTATGTGTAGAAACAAATCTGTCAAGCTCACAAGAGGTTCATGGATGTGCTGCAACAATGCTGAGTCTGCTGTGCTGCATTTTCATCAATACTGCATTTTGCAACATTAGCAGTACTGCGTTTCCTTCCTCATCATCAAGCTCAGTGAGCCTTAATTTAGTAATGTCTATTGATAAACTAGTCTGGGGTTCACATCCAAAATCAATTGGTAATGGATGGAGTGACCCAAACCCTAATTAACCCACAGGCAAGGTTCTATATTCCCGATGTGGGATTAATATCTCAACATCTATAATCTCAACAAGGAGAACATATTTACAGAAGTTAGTATGGGAATGAAACTTGCTAAGGTAGGAGTATAAAGGGAAGCAAAAACTGTAACTCAGATCCTATCAGCACAAATTTAAACTTTAGAACATAAGCTCTTGGACTACTCTAATTAATCTATGAAAATTCTATTACGCACAACGTGTAAATATATAAACGTTGGAGAAGAAATGTTCTAATACGAAAACACGATAGTGTGACATGGTAGTTTGCTAATCTTCAATTTTAACTTGAATAAACTTTATAGAGATCTGAAGACGTAGTAGTATCAGAAGAACCAATCCATGGTGCATCTGATGAACGCACGAGGCTGTGACTTTCACTTGTTGAGCTGATCCCTTGTGCATTCTGCTCAGACAGGTTTTCAAAGGCTCTTAACCTCGTCATTTCCTCACCATGACTGGGGTTCGCCCTTCAAGCATACGCACTACTGCAGACATGATAGGCCTGAGTGCAGCTGTTGGATTGGCGCACAGTAGAGCTACTTTGATAGTTCTAAGCGCCTCTTTCTTATTGAAATCGGATCCCAACCTCGGATCCACCAGCTCCAGTAAGTTCCCTTTTTGATGCAAAACATGGGCCTAAAGATAAGCAGAGAAAATGAGCGGATGATCACAAACCAGTTACATATATATGTAGTGACAGAATTTTTGAATGAAGATTATTTATCTTACCCAATCCATAAGACATTGAATGTTCTCATTCGGTCGATATTTCATGTTGTTCTTTCCTGAAACAGTTTCTAATGCAACAACTCCAAAACTGTAGACATCTGCCTTGTAGGTCAAACAACCCCATAGCGCATATTCCGGTGCCATGTATCCTCTGCACAACAATTAAATGTTGTTTTCACCGACTGATTAGTCACTCTAATACAAAGAGTTTGCTCATAAAATATAAACCCAAATTGAAATTGCCCAAATAGAAATGAAACTTACATAGTTCCAGCAACCTTGGTGCTAATGTGAGTCTTCTCCTCTTCGTCAAGCCTGGCCAAACCAAAATCTGAGATCTTAGCATTGAGGTCTTGGTCCAGTAGCACATTCGTAGTTTTGAGGTCTCTATGTACAACCTTCACTGCCGATTCCTCATGCAAGTAAGCCAGACCTTTTGCTATGTCTAGGCATATTTTGTGCCTTGTAGGCCAGTCCAAGTTTAGGAGATCATCCTCTGGACCTGCAATTGACATACATACTTAATAATTGGGTCGCTTAAGAACATCTGAATGCATGATTTTAAAGATTTGTTCCTAGACTTGATAAGCTTACCGTACAAAGCGCGAGCAAGGCTGTTGTTTTCCAAGTACTCATATACCAACAATAACTGGTTAGCTTCAATACAACATCCATACAATCTAACCAGATTTGGATGCCGCAAACAAGAGATCATGCCTATTTCGTTCACAAATTCACGATTTCCCTGCTTCGATTTTGAGGATAGTTGCTTAACTGCAATTATAGTACCATCCAATAGTATACCCTGCATTAAGTATAGTATCTGTAAATCAGTTTTCAATCCTGATAAAACTAAACTAGTCCATAGAAAGTTATTTGAAGACTCGAAAAGACAATTACTAGAACAAAAAAGATAACATAACATTGCAGTCATATTATACCTTGTAGACGGGCCCAAAACCACCCTCTCCAATTTTGTTTGAAGGATCAAAGTTATTAGTGGCAGCTTTAATTTGCCTCAAGGTGAAAAAGCCAGTCTGCAGATCCATTCCTCTCAGAACTGTCCAACAAACAATGTTACAATATGAGTAATGTCTTGAGAGATCATTCTTTTGACTTAGTATCTGACTGTGTGTTTCCTAGTTCACATAGGAAATTTGGAAGTATAATGGCCATGTGATAGTTGAAATTGTCATAGTGGAGTTACAGCACCTTTTTCCCTTGATGTCTGGCTATCCACCAGACAACCTCTCCACCAAAGAATGCCAAAAATTAAGAAGACAAGGCACAAAATTGAAGCTCCAACTGAAACTCCAACCACAACATGCATCTTTCTTTTGGAATGCTTGAACTCTACAGAGAGTGAAAAAAAAAAAAAAAAAAACAAATCATCAGAAAGAAAAAGGTAAGCTTCAGTTTATATTATACAACCACAGATAGGGAATAACAACTGAGAATGGTATTTCTCTTAACAAGGGTGCTATCTGGAAACATAAACATGTCCTTTGGTTCCTACTCGGTTATGGACAAGTACAAAACAAATGGATAAATTAAAAGACATTGTACAAAGTCAGAAGATTACCAGACTCTATAGAAATGGCTGATATAAGGGGACCATATATTCCTCTCCTTGGGGAAGCTGTTGTCCCTTTTCCAGACCAATGAAACCGAATCTCTAGAGTTTTGTTTGTGACTTGAACTGCACTTACGTTCATAATGACTACCTTGTCAACCCCTTGTGCTTCCTTTACAATGTTAAAATCCTTCAATTCAAGTTTCTCCTGTAAAAAATGTCATCCATAAGATGAAGTGTGTGGCACTAAAACTCACTAGTGGTAAAAATCACTACCTGAATATAGACATCAAATATCCGTCTTCCAACACTTTGATAAGATTTATTGCCTCGGATTATTATCTCCGCAAAGTGAAGTCTCACAGTATAGTTTCCTTCTGCTAAGCAGTTTGCATAATATGTGAGAGAAAGAGGAGTGAGGCGTGCATTCGTGTACAGCTGAGAGTTCTCCATTCCGAGTGTTGATACATTTTTGGCTATGTAGTCTCCAGCGGTGACATTAGTATCCCAGAATACTCCAGTGCTACTGGTTCCCCAGTTGGATCTCACTGGAACAAATTTTGCTTTACCTTCAAGATCTGTATCATCTTCATAATTGACTCCTCCAGTAGTGGTGGTCACTCCTCCACCACAATTTATATGTAATGAGTACTGAACTGTTCAATAACAGCAGATAATTGAATAGTCAGATTAGAGAAAATATTTGAGTGGATATGATATAAATATATTAGGTCATACGGAAACTTAAGTTCACAACTGAGTTCCTTGTACAAAATCTTTACAAAATTAAACAACTAACAACCTAACCATCATTTGATTCCTGTCTATTCAATCAAATTTTGGATTTTAAGATATATAACGTTACCTTCTTTACATGGATATTTCTCCAGGCACACTCCAGATACTCTAGAATATGATGAAGTAAGTAATCAGCTTATGTAGTAAATCCAATAAAGTGAAAAAAGAAAAAACAATGGCTGCATGGATCTTCAATGATAGTATGAAACTTACGAGTTGTTTGCTGCAGAAGAGCTTTTGAAGACGTTCCTGATACATGTCCAATCAATTGAAAAAGAACAATTAGAGGTGAATAAAGACTGTAGTATGTGCTTGGTATGTCAACTACACAGAAAAGAGTTCTTACAGGTTTTCGCTACATGTAGATGGCTCAGAGTCCTTGGAAAAATTATTGTAAGAAACATCTATCTGGCTGCACACAAAACATGACAAACATGTAAGCGAGTATAAATCCACTGTAAAATACATGTTAGAATATTGATAAACGTTCATTTAAATGCTTAAAGGGTATATAGTTAGTTAATGTAGACAGAGAATCATAGACTCCTAGTCATTGATGATTCAAATGCTACAAATAATTCATATGAAAAGGAAAAAGAAGCTCCAATATCCTATTGAGTTAACAATATTGTTAATACTGCTAATAGAATCGTCTGCTAGAAACCTCAGATAAACAATGTAAAAATCAGAGACTGAAAATGAAATTGATGTCGGATAGAAGACATACTAGCGGCTATCTTTGGTCTTAATATATTCTGGAATAGAGCCATTAAGCAAGTTGCTTGTCAGGTACCTTTCCCGAAACAAATCACAGTCACATTCAGTTGAAGTAATTATTACTTAACTACAGAAGGATAGTTAAATGGGATAAATTTATGCTTATGTATAAATGTATATATGAAGATAGCATATGAAGTGAGGGGGAGCCCCCCTGCATCATAGTCATGACATATATGAAATCCACATTTCTTACAAGTACTGCACATCCATAGCTTCAACGTCAGGAAAGCTTCCTTCCAATCTGTTGAAGCTGAGATCTCTGTAAGATAATGGATGTTATAAGAACCGAAAGCATACTGTTTGGAAGCTTTAATGAGAAGATGAACCGTTTATCAAATTGCCATCGAGAATGCATACTGAATGTGCCTTACGTACTTGAATGAGTAGTAGAATATAAAGATTAAGAAGAGGAGTAAATTACAATCTATTCAATACTGTCATTGCTTTTAAATCAGGAATAGGTCCAGATAAATTACAGCTCCTTAGCATTCTGCAGTATGACTCAATATTAGCATAGTTTCAGATAAACATGGACTAGTCCAAAACTATGGATGGAAATACAACATATTTTAGACTCACAATCTTTGCATGCTTTTCATATTAGTCAGGTCTGGAAATTCTGACCCCCCTCCGTTTAAGTCGCTGATCCTTCTGCATCCATTGCATCATAAATAACTGTTAGGCGAAAACAATCCCTTTGATATGAAGCTATAGTGTTAAATATGATGTAGAATATGGTTTTCAGTGTTAACTATACTGTTACTGCAACGAAGAGCTGGGTGTGGAACTCACAGTTCTGTTAAATTACTCAAGACTGAAATGCTAGACGGAATGGGGCCTTGTAGACCACTAGCTTGGATCTCTCTGTCAAGAATTCAACATGGATACAGATTAGAGATTACACCAATTCTGTAATATGTGAATGATAAAATAGTCTGGGGTTCACGTCCAAAACCAATTAGCGTGAAGTGGCTCAAACCCCGTGAAGTGGCTCAAACCCTTACAAACTCATAGATAATGTCTCATATTCCCGATGTCAGATTAATATCTCAACACGCCCTCGTACGTGTGGCGAATTTTCAAGCCTAACATGTGGACAACTATTTGGGTAACGTGGAGTTCGTGTAGTCATTGGGCTTCACACGTGGATGTGGGTAACCTGCTCTGATACCATGATAAAGTAGTACGGGGTTCACATCCAAAACCAATTGGCAATGAGTGGAGTGACCCAAACCCTTATAAACTCACAGGCAAAGTTTCATATTCCTGATGTGAGATTGATATCTCAACACTGAATGATATTATAATAGAAAAAAGTACCTACAATTTATTAAGTTTGACTCCAACTTCGGAAAAAATCGGGAATTCTTCCTCTGAAGTTGTTACTGCTAATCCTCCTGTATAAAGGGAAAATTCATTAAATGACAGCTTAACATTTCTTAAGGAAAATTGAAAGTCAATATGTGAGTGTCACTTACAGTTCTATTAATTTGGTCAGGTTTGTGAGATCCACTGGTAAGACTCCTGTGAGATTGTTTGCACTAATGATGCTGCAGATCGATACCAGTTCCAACTTATCAGTTACGTACTCACTTTGACAAGTTAAAAGATATTTTTCAAATCAATAATTAAACGTAAAAACAAAAAATGATAATGGATGAAGCTCACAGAATCTGCAAGTTAACCAACTTCCCAATCTCTGGAGGAACAATTCCAGAAAACATGTTTGTCTCCAGACTCCTGAAATAATATTGTCCTTTTCATCAAAGCAGGCCAAACCGAATGAAAATCAAGATGGAGTACGTTGACACACACAAAAAAGTAATTTACATAGATAATGGAAGAGCATATACAAGTTTCTTAGAGTGGTAATGTTTCCTAGGAAGGCAGGGATTGGTCCAGATAAGTTGTTCACACTGAGGGACCTGCAGTTTACTCAATGTCTTAATTAGTTCAATCATTATATATAGGCCACTCTTAGCTAAACTTGAATATGAAGTTAAGAAGTGCATTTACATAAATTCCAACTTTGTAGAAGCCCATTCACTCGGTATATTACCACTGATGAAGTTCCTTGAGAAGTCGCTGTAGAGAACAGAAAAGTTATTAGTGATATATAACATTAGCATTTGAGAAAAATCAAACGTTTATTAGCAACGTGTTACATTGCAAAATCCTTAATTCCTTACATTTGTGTAAGGTAAGGTAACTTTGCAATAGATGGTGGAAGAACCCCAGCAACATCTTGCCCTTTAAGAAAACTGCATTAGAAAAATGTCAGAGCTAACTGATGATAAAATTCAAACTATGCATGAAATTGGAGTCATGATGCCTTGCATTTGCATATCATACTCATAAACAAAGGGGTTCTCCTAAACTGGAAAGGAAAGAGGAGAAAGAAAAAACAAATATACCTAAATACTTACTCGTACACTAGCTGTGCATAAAAAATAAGAATTGAAATTTGTTTAGTCCTTGTGGATTGAAGTTGTCATCTGTTTAGTCCTTATGATTTTATTTTAATCTGAATAGTCCTTAAAATCAAAATATTTCATCCAAATAATCCTTTTGGTTTTATTTTAATCTAAATAATCCTTAAAGTCATGATTTTTCATCCAAATAGGTCATTCCGACAATTTTCTCAGTTAAAGGTCATAAGGACTATTTGGATGAAAAATCATGACTTTAAGGACTACTCAAATTAAAATAAAACCATAAAGACTATTTGGATGAAAAATCGTAACTTTAAGAACTATTCAGATTAAAATAAAACCATAAAAACTAAACAAATGTCGACTTCAAACCTTAAGTCAGGTAACTATACAATATCTTATAAAAAACAACTTAGCAAGATATTATATATATATATATATGTGTGTGTGTGTGTGTGTGTGTGTGTGTGTGTGTGTGTGAGAGAGAGAATAATGGGAAACACACGTATCAATTGGGCTCAAAATTGCACCTACGTACATGTTGATAACATGACATGAGCCATCAGTGAAGGAGCAGTTGCAATTGAGTGTGTTGTTGAATAGAGGCCTGTCATCAGACTGTGGGGTAGTCCAGAGGCACGGGTCTACGCTGAAGTCCCAGTCTGTTTTACCTATCTGTTTAGCAATTTCTTCTAGGGCAGCCACTGCAAACACAAATCAAACCCTTCAAAAGCTTAATTACGATAAAGCCCTATATTTTCTTTTAATAATAGTATGTACACACACAATCATTTTCAAATAAAGATTTTATTTATTTTTATGGTACGGATATTTTAATAGACAAACTTTTTATCACATTTTCTCATCTTAACCGTTCAGTTTTAGACATATATATAAGTAGATAATTTCTGTAAATTCTCAGCAAATTTGGTGATCGTTAAAGCACTCATAATTATGTTTTTTTTTTTTGTAAACGTAAACGATTCAGGTTCAACAGAATTCAGTTCAACACGAACGGCTTAGGTTAAATAGATTTGGATCATTCATTGATTTAATACATTTTCGATACCTTAATAATCACTAAATTATATAAAAATTTACAGAGTTGATATGCTCATATATCCCTAAAAACTGAACGTACGGTTAAAATGCAAAAGTATGATTGAATAATGGGTCTTTTAAGAAAATTTGCATCATAGTTAAGTTAAAGAGGTCCTTATTACCTAGCCTGAGAAAGTTTATGTGTTATATATAATTCGTGTTCCTACGATCCACTCGATCAAGAAAAAATAGTAAACTAATATTTTAAAGACTTTTTTCTTGAGCCACTTAAAAAAATAAAGAAGAAAAAGACTTGTTTGGTAGAAAGAAGACTGAAAGGAAAGAAAGGAGATTCACACAAAGGCTTTTGAATCTATGCATTTGCTTTGGTGGTGGTACTGTAGTCATGAACTCATGATCGAGCAGTAGGCGAGCTCGCACATACCGTACCGTCTTTCAAGCGATCAAGCTCACACACACACACACACACTTGATGTATGTAGAGATAATTACACATGAATAAAGATAATTACACAGGAATGTCGACTCAGCATGCAGACGAAGAAAAATTAAGGATGCATATGCATGTGTATGTATTACCTTCAGTAGCAGGAAGACGAGTTGAAAGAGCTTCAACTTTGATGGCGGATCCAAAACTGCAGATAACTAGTATCACCAACAAGTTATTCAGGTTCATGATGGTTTTCCCGACACTATTATGAGGAAGACGAACTCCGACGACTCTGATTGCCATCTTCGTTTAGCTATTGCTTTGCTAGCTAACTAGCTCGTCGGTTTTTAAAGTGAATAATAATCTGTAACATCTGCAGCTAGCTAGCAGATATATATATTAATTACTGATCGATATATGCAGGGACCGCAACTTATATGGATCTAGGTGACTATCCTGTATGAGAATAATGGAAATAAGTCCATCCATGCAGTTGTTTTCAGTACGTCAACCACTTGGACTGATTTCGTTTCCACTACTATTGTCCCCATTCTCACAACAAGGACGTAAGTGTGTAGTTAATGCACAATTAATGCTACGAATTGACAATGGAAAATCAATTCCATGAGTTAAAATATCTCTAACAGCTTTTCCATTTTATTGATTTTATCAATTTTGAGGAAAATTAAGTTGTTTTATGGTCCAACAGTTTTCTCATCTCATTCTCTAAAATGGGGATAGAGAAGAAAGAGAAACAATTTTTCCTCAAATTTGCAGCAAATTTTTTCTTCCCTAAATATTAATTATTCACGTGTTCCAACGATAAGAACAAATATCTAGAATATTTTCTTGAGTAATTTATGTTACAATGAAATATATGATTTTTTTTGTTATTATTAATAATCATGTAGCATTTTTTATTGTTGTAATAAATACTGAAATCTCGAAAATTGAGAAACTGTTGGAGTTGAAGCATAAATTTTTTAGAGATTTTGGTTTTTTTCTTCCCATTTTAGAGAAATTTTGGAGAAGTTGTTAGAGATGCTCTTAATGCTAGGAACTAGATCTCACACGACGTCTAAGGACATAAATTAAAAAATTAAGATAAATTAATGTCCATATGTCATCTGTCACCACAATTTTACCAAAATATCATTCACTACATGTTCTATAGTTAATGTCTGACGAGAAATGTGCTAGTGCCGTCCACCGAGTAGGAATGTGTTACTGCTCATAGAAAAGTGCTACTGTCAGAGCTATTGCAATTTTTTTTTCCCGACAATTCTTCGGAATCAAACAAAGCTACTACTAGCAACTGAATAGCTGCTACTACTACCAAATGTACGGAACAAGCATGACTCATACTCCCAAATCTAGGGTTTTGAATTGCCACATTTGATCTAAAATCAGCAACGGTTGAATGGAAATTGTGTGAACTAGGATCGACTCACATTCCTCCTCGCCTCCCTCACTGTTGAGTCCACCCAAGGAATCGAGTCCAAATTATATTCATATTCATAAGCAATTTCAAATTGAATCGGAAAAGCAAACAAAGCAGTAACAACATGACTAGGCCCCAGCAGAATAACATCACATTTCAAAACCCAAAACCATCTTCCAATGCAACCTCTACCCCCGCTCCGACCCACCGTCCTCAACGCCGAGCCCAAACTCCTCTTCACATCCTTCGCCCCGCCACCGTCACCAACCTCAGCCCGAGCTTTGCCTTCCTCGGATGTGCCATCAACGGCCTAGGCGACTTCGTCTTCCTCACCGTCGACCTCCAAGTCCTCGCCAGCGAGATCGCCATCTCGGAGATCTCTAGCGACCACAACTCGAAGAAACTGAGCACGAACCTCCTCTGGAACTGCACCAGGATCGCCGTCATCGAGGTCCGCAACGTCGGCCTCTCCTTATCTCTCGGGAAATGCAGACGGCGATTCCAAATCAAGATGTCGGTCGCGCCAGGCCTCTAGCTCGCCACCGTCGAACTCGTGTGGCCTGCATCGACATCGATTTGGTCGCGATGGTTGAATCTGACAGATCGGTGACGGAGGATGAAAATCTGAGAGAGAGAGAGAGAGAGAGAGAGATGTAGGTTAGTTTCAGATATTTTTTTTGCAAAATAGGTATTTTGGTCATTATATGAAATCGGATGAGGGACTGGTATTATTGGTTTTGGGCCTAATTTATATAAAAATTATTAAAAATAAGTTTTTAAATTTGGATTTTTATGTAATTTTGTCGGAATGAAATTCGAAAAAATTTGACACATCATCATTGTCCCAAAAACCCCCCACTGACTTTGTTAATTCTAAAAAAAATAAGTAATAACTACATTTAAGAAAAAATATTGTTCTTCTTGTTTCTCTTTCTTTCTATCAACATTCAAGCCCAAATTTTGCAGAGTTATTTTCTTCATCTACATGGATCGCCGTCGTCTGATCTGTGAGCCCAATCCCATGACCCTATCTCCTCTGCCACTTCTCCTACCTTCTCTGGCCAACACCTCCGCGTCCTCGTCCAATATCTTGTCAACTATTATTGGAAATTCAACCAAAATCTCTTCTATTCATTGTCTACGATGGTTTATTGTTAAGTCCAAGAACAACAATAGCATACTTCTGACGAATTTCTATGTCTTCGTTTTCACCGTCGTCGGCTTTTTGAATAGAGGAGGCGTCAGATTGAGGTTCTGGAGTTGATAATTATGCATTTGGATTTGATTTCGTCTCAAAACGGTTCGTTGTTACCAATAGCAATCAGAATTTCCCTAGTGCATTCTCCTCTTCGTTGCAAGAACTAAAATTTCGCCGATCGTGGAAATTTCGACGGTCCAAAAAACGGATATTTCGATGGAAATTTCGAGGAAATATCGATTCCAGAAAAAAAATGAGAGAATTGACGGAAATTAGTAGAAAACATGGAAATTTTAAATGAAACTTTGAGAGATGTTTGTTATCTTAATTATCTATTATAATTGACAAAAAAATCTTGAATAAACATTAATCATAGTGAGTTTTAGTTATTTAAGGTGAATAACTACGTGCTGAAGTGCTGAACCAATGATAATTCTTAAATTTTTACTGTAAAGTTTATACATCTAATTTTTTTTTTGATGGCTGGATACCCAAAGGGAGGCTAGGTCATCACGTCTTATATACATATGATACAACATGGAATTACATGAGTGGTTTAGAGCCACATAGAAGACCTATGAGGTACATAATTTTCACTATTTTCATCGTTTCTTTGTGTAGAGTCTTCAGTATATTGTGAAGAGTAGTCATTAAATGATACCTCACATTTGTAGTTTTGCATATATTGACTTACATGCCAACCATAAGGGTCAAGAGGGATTGACTGTGGATTTCCGTATTGGAAGTTGTAAGGATTGGGCAGCGCTTGACCTTGACCATAACCATAATCATTGGAAGATTGTACATCAGACTGTGACCATGACGTATCACTTGATTCAGTTGATTGCACCATGTAAGGCATGGAATAAGTTGAATAAGGCATTGTCAGATTTTGGACATAAGTGTATGGTCCATCATTGCCTCCTCCCACACTAGATGAGTCAAAAGTGGATAAAAAATCATATTTATGCGTTGGCATTCTTCTTTGGCCTCTTTCTCTTGGTGTATAATGTTTTCCTATAGCTCCAATACCAGAACCTGTTCTCCTACTTCCATGATCACCATCTTGTGTTGCATGTGTGAAGTTTGGCTCACAAGTGAATGGGCTCATATGACTAGATTGGCTCCTATTGTAATCTTGAACTCCAACATCATCTCCACCACCGCCGTAGCTTCCACTATTATCACCCCTGATGCTTGATGAGCCTCCTGATCTGGTGCTAGAGTTTTCGTTTGTCCTGTAAGGAACTTGTGAGCTACGAGAGGAAATTAGAATGTTAGCTCTACCCACTAATGCATCGATATATATATATATATATATATATATATATATATATGATACATTTCACATGTAATTACATGAGTACTTTAAAATCACATAGATATTTACTTAATTTTTATGGATGTGTAGGTAAAAAAGTTAGTTGGGGATTAAATATTTATCTAATTTTTTACTTTTCATGTTCGGAAGAAAAAACTAATATATAGTATAAAGATACTAAAATAAACAAATTAGATGGTTAGTACGATTGGTTAAGCTTGTACCAACTACAAGCAAGGTTTGAATTTTGCGCTTGCATTTTGGAGTCAAACATTGCGGCTAGACTTTGGACTTTGGAGTCAATTATTGCGGCTGCAGTGTAGCAGAGTAGGTCCACGTGCGGAGGCAGGGAAACTTTTTGGCGGGAAAAAAAATTTCTGCTGGATTTAAAGCGAAATATCGTCAGATATTGCGATATATCGTTAAATATCGCGAAATATCGAGATTTTCGGGTAAAAAATTATAGGAAGAGAAAGATATATCGGTAAGTGAAAAAAACGAAAATTTCGGCGAAATATCGCCGAAAGTTTCGATTTTTTAGTCCTTGCTTCGTTGTATCAAATCACTCTTCCAGTTTCCTCCATTGCAATCGAATTTCAGTTCGTAGTATAGACACAAAGGCAAATTGGGATCAGTTTCCAACTAGGTTAAAATTTAAAATGTCCAGCATTGTTGTTGGAATTAAGAAACATAGGATTCTGGGTTGGGTTTGTTGCAAAAGTGTAGAGAAAGATGGAGAAAGAAAGAATACAAATTGACAAGGAAGAGGAAAGAGTTGGAGTGAAGGAATACTTGTTCTGTTTCTTTTTCTTTTTAATTAAACGAGAAGCTGAAAATAATTTAGTTAACGGTGATAATCTCTGTTAAGTTGGAGAACAGATGTCAAGATATGATATGAGGGTTGACCCTGTGCCAATCTTGTGCCACAAGTCCTTTCACATAACTCATAATCAACGTCTACCAGATTTCATGCAGCTTAGAGAGACACGTATTTTGTTTAGTTAAGAGTTGAGACATTAATTTATTTTTGGAAACAAAGATTTCTATGGTGAAAATTGAGGAACAAAGTCTATGTAGACAACTGTGTTGGTCGTCGGTCCGGCCTCCATAAGAGAGAATACGACTGGTTGGAACGTAAGAAGATTTTGTATAGTCACTGTCAATTTGTTTTTAGGGCCAATTACATATAAGTCCACTTTGAGACATTTTTTCCCACATAGGTCTACCCCAACATTTTTACCCACATAAGTCCACCCAAGTCTAAATAAGGTTTTATATTAAGTATTGAAGTTCAACGTAATTACAGACTGTCATTCAACCAAAAAAATTAGATTTTCTCTTTTATATTTACAAGAATGCCACTAGTATAAAAAGTCAACAACCACTCTTATTTCAGAATAGTCTCCGGCCGACCTCCGGCCAGATTTCCAGCTGACCTCCGGCGAGGTTTCCGGCCGACCTTCGGTGAGGTTTCCGGCTAAACTCCGGCGAGGTTTCCGACCGACCTCCGGCGAGATTTCCGACCGACCTCCGGTGAGGTTTCCGGCCGACCTCCGACGATGACAAAAATTACTACTACCAGCTATAAAAGCTATTACCACCAGCTACAAAAGCTACTACCACCGCCTACAAAAGCTACTACTATGAGGTTTCCGATGAACACAAAAGCTACTACCACCAGCCACAAAAGCTGCTACCACCGCCTACAAAAGCTACTACCACCGCCTACAAAAGCTACTACTGTGAGGTTTCCGACGAACACAAACTACTACCACCAGCCATAAAAGCTACTACCACCAGCTACAAAAACTACTACCACCGCCTACAAAAGCTACTATTGTGAGGTTTCTGACGAACACAAAAACTACTACCACCAGCCACAAAAGCTACTATCACCAGCTACAAAAACTACTACTACCAAATGCTACTACACAATACCACAAAAGCTACTGCTAAGGAAGTAGAAAGCTACTACCAAGGAACATGAAAGCTACTGCCAAAGCACAAGAAAGCTACGAACACGAAAGCTACGAATATGAAAGTTACTGCCAAGGAACAAGAAAGCTACTACTACCAAATGCTACTACACAATCCACAAAAGCTACTGTCAAGGAACACGAAAGCTACTACCAAAGTACAAGAAAGCTACTACCAAGGAACATGAAAGCTACTACCAAAGGACAAGAAAGCTACTACATAATACCACAAAAGCTAGTACCAAGGAAGTAGAAAGATACTACACAATACCACAAAAACTACTGCCAAGGAAGTAGAAAGCAGTAATCGTCGATCTGAGAGCTCTGCCATGACCTTCGATCTGAGATCCTAGAGAGCTCTGCCATGACCTTCGATCTGAGGGGAGGGAATCCTAGAGAGCTCTGCCATGACCTTCGATCTGAGATCCTTGACGAGCGTCGAGCACCACGCGCTCCTCGACGGTCAACTCCGACTTCCGATGAGATGGTGTCGGGGATGGAGAGAGACGAGGATGAGACTGTGGAAGGCCGAGGAGGTTGTGGAAGGCCGTGGAGGCCCCAAGGCTTAGGGCTCCTGCTAGGGCTGAAATTCTAGTTGGTTTCTCGCCGGCAAGAGAAGAGAGAGAGAGAGAGAGAGAAATGATTTTGAACGGTATCAGATTCTTTGCATAGAGAGAGAAGAGGGTAATTTAGGTATAAAATAAAAGTAAGATGACCAATTTAGATCATAAAGTGGACCTATATGGGTAAAAAGATTAGGGTGGACTTATAAGGAAGAAAATGTTGAGAATGTGACTTGGATGAAATTTTCTATTGTTTTTATTTAAGCAAATTCCTCATTTTAATAAATCACACTAAGGGCCTATTTAAGTCAAATCGAGTCGAGGCATTGGATGGAGTCGGTTTTAGTTGTTTTATTTTTTGGGGGTCATCAGTTTGACATGGACTTTTCTTTTGGGCTTTTTGCTGTGTGTCTTGAAAAGTTTCCCTTCAAACCGTGGTAACTTTTCATTCACTTGAATCTTCTTTATCTGAAGTCTGATTGTCCTAAATTTGCAATCTAGATTATTAGCCCATGAGACTGTCCAACTGTGATTGATAGGCAAATATGTTTGATGCTACCAAACACTAAGGTAAATATTGTCAAGAGATACATCGATCTCTTGGTTCTGGAGTGACACTAATTATTTTGCATTACTATGAACTAAAGACTTCATTTATAGAGATCTGAAGAAGACGTAGTAGTACCAGAAGAACCAGCCCATGGTGCATCTAATGAACGCATGAGGCTATGACTTCCACTTGGGGAGCTGATCCATGGTGCATTGTGATCAAACTGGTCTCTCAAGGCTCTTAACTTCGTCATTTCATCACCATAGACACTTGGATCCAGCTCAACGTCATCCACAGCGGTCCGCCCTTCAAGCATACTCACTACTGCAGACATGATAGGCCTGAGCGCAGCTGTTGGATTGGCGCACAGCAGAGCTACTTTGATAGTTATAAGCGCCTCTTTCTTATTGAAATCGGACCCCAACCTCGGATCCACCAGCTCCAGTAAGTTCCCTTTTTGTTGCAAAACAAGGGCCTAAAAAAATAAGCAGAGAAAATGAGTGCATGGATGACCACAAACCAGATACATATATATGCAGTGAAGATTACTCATCTTACCCAATCCATGAGACATTGAATGTTCTCATTGGGTCGATATTTCATGTTGTTCTTTCCTGTAACAGTTTCTAATGCAACAACTCCAAAACTGTAGACATCTGCTTTATAGGTCAAGCAGCCCCAAAGCGCATATTCCGGTGCCATGTATCCTCTGCACAACAGTTAATTTTGTTTCCAGCGACGGATTATCACTCTAATACAAAGGATTTTCTCACAAAAATAGATATGAAACATAGTGTGATATATACAAGTAAGATATTACATGTAAATGACATTTTATGGCCTTTCATATCAGCATGCAGTTCTGCAGTCAATTTGAGCTACTAACTCATAATTTACTATATATCACTAACTGACAACTTCATTGTACTGGGCATATGGAGATAAAAAGAGACAGATTAGTTATCATGTTTTTGTGCGTACTAAGTTTTTAGACAGAATGCTAGTGGAAATTAGATTCACAAGTACGTGAAGATAATGGAAGCTCACATAGTTCCAGCAATCCTGGTGCTTATGTGAGTGTTCTCCTCTTCATCAAGCTTGGCCAAACCAAAGTCTGATATTTTAGCGTTGAGGTCTTGGTCCAGTAACACATTCGTAGTTTTGATGTCTCTGTGTACAACCTTCACTGCCGATTCCTCATGCAAATAAGCCAGACCTTTCGCTATGCCTAGGCATATTTTCTGCCTCGTAGGCCAGTCCAATTTTAGGGGACCATCCTCTGGACCTGCAATTAACTTGGTCATATATACAAACCTAATGATTGGTACACTTTAGAACCTTGAAGACATGATTATTTTCTTTCTTGGTCGTCTGAAGACATGGTAAGCTCACCAAACAAAGCGCGTGCAAGGCTATTGTTTTCCATGTACTCATATACCAACAGTAAATGATTTGCTTCAATACAACATCCATACAATCTAACAAGATTTGGATGCTGCACACAAGAGATCATGCCTATTTCATTCACGAATTCACGATTTCCCTGCTTCGAATTTGAAGATAGTTTCTTAACGGCAATTATAGTACCATCGATTAATATACCCTGCTTAAAAACATAGTCAATTAGTTTCAATCCTCATAAAACTAGGCCATCAATGGAAAATTAACTGAAGACATGCATGTAAATGTACAAGGAAAAAGATAACTGGATACACTCATATATGATACCTTGTAGACAGGCCCAAAACCACCTTCTCCAATTTTGTTTGTTGGATCAAAGTTGTTAGTGGCAGCTTTGATGTGCTTGAAGGTGAAAAAGCCAGTTTGCAGGTCGAGTCCTCTCAGAGCTGTCAATATATAACATTGGTTAGTACTTTGGTGCAGATTGATCAAAAATCATTCAAAACTAGTATCTGCAGGTGTAGTCACATGAAATTTGACATGGTAATTAAGACTAATGCACTAGTTTCTTAGTGACCTCTTTCCATTTCTGTCTTGCTGTTCAGACAGCCTTTCCACCAAAGAAGGCCTAAGATCAATAAAGCAAGGCACAAAACTGAAGCTCCACCCACAATAAGTGACTTTGTTTCTCTGTCAAGAGGATGCCTGAAGTCTACGAAGAAAAAGAAATTGTCAGCATAAAATGTATTAACTTAATTTATATTATAACTTGCTAGAAACTTTTGCAATTCAGAAAATACCAGAATTTATAGAAATAGCTGATATAAGGGGACCATATGTTCCTTTTCTTGGGGAACCTGTTGTCCCTTTCCCGGACCAATGAAAACGGATCTCAAGTGTTTTATTCTTAACAACTGTTTTGAAGTTCATAATGACCTCCTTATCAGTCCCTTGTGCTTCCTTTGCAATGTCAAAATCCTTGAGCACCAGTTGCTCCTGTAATACGAAAATGTAATCCCTTAGATTCTTTCCATGTTATGCAGAGTAGAGTGCATATATAAACAGACTGACTGAGCTTTACTTGAATGTAAACATCAAATATCCTTCTTCCAAGACTATAAAAAGATTCATTGCTTCTGATTATTATCTCCGCAAAGTGAAGCTCCACATTATAGTTTCCATTCCCAAGGCAGCGTGCATAGTACGTGAGAGAAAGAGGAGAGAGACGTGCATTTGTGTACAACTCAGAATTTTTCATTCTGAGTAAAGATGCATTCTTTGCTATGTAGTCTTGAGATTTAGGGTTCTTATCCCAGAAGTTCCCAGTGCTACTGAATCCCCAGATATTCATACGGAATAATTTTGCTGCACCTCCTGGATCTGCATCATTTTCAAATTTGGTTCCTCTAACAATGGTAGCTTGTCCACCACAATTTATATGCAACGAGTAGTGGTCTGCACAGTAGCGGCACAGATCAACAATTCAACACACATATACTATGTAGATATGTATCCAATCAAAATATTGTCTCATAGGCCATTTCCTATGTTGGTCTGAATTATTCAAACAAAATCTTTATGAAGAGTGTCTAACAAATGTAGTTACCTTTTCCACAAGGATTATTCTCCAGGCACTCTCCAGATAATCTAAAATGTTGTCGCACAGTATCAGTTTATGTCAATCAGTTCAGTTGTACATAAATTGAATAAGAAATTGCTTCATTGAGACTAGAAAGTTAAAAGCTTACGAGTTGTCTCGTGAAGAAAAGCTTTTGAAGAAGTTCCTAATGCATGAAAAATTGGTTAGTCAGGAGAAAAAATAGAGCTGAATGAAGACAGCAAACATTTAAGTCAGGTAACTTGAAAGAGAAATCTCTTACAGGGTGTCTGTACAAGACAGTTGCTGTGTAGAGCTCTTGGAAAAGTTATTGTAAGAAATATCTATAGGGCTGTACAAAGGCAGGATGGTATATTGTAAGCTGTATAACTCTTACAAGAAGTGAATCTTTTAGGCTTGAATACAAAAGTAAAACACTAGAAAATCTGATATAGGATGGAAGACGTACTAGCGAGAATCTCTGCTAATGATCCAGTCTGGAATAGGCCCAGTGAGCAAGTTGTTTGTCAAATACCTATTGATCATGGACGTAATCACATTCTACTTCAAACACAGAGGAAGAGATTTACAAGATAGTAACTGAGAAGTCATGCTTGGCAATGTCCATGCTTCTTTAATTCCACTATAGATGTGATTTCATACATGTATACATGTATAGCAATCTCATTAACTGTGTTGTTTCATGCTTGTCTACATCTGCATTCATGATGTTTGCTATAAACCTTTATGAATTTACATTACTTACAAGTACTGCAGGCTTATACCGAAATCAGGAATACTGATACTTCCTACCAATCTGTTGAAGCTTAGATCCCTGCAAGAAATAACTGAGATTCTAAGATGTTGATAATCAAACTTTAATACTCATAATTAAGCTGGACAGATCACAATGAACTGTGATAAATCAACCAGTGATGAAGATGTTAAACCATCTAACTAGCATCTGTCAAATGCCTCCTGTTTATTACTATCTAATGTCAACCCTATAATTGTAATTACGTATTTAACAGACGCTAGTTTGGTGGTATAACAGAAGAGCTAGGATATCAATCAATAGTGTGCTAAACAAAATGAAGAGTAGAGAATCATATCATTACAACATATTCAATGATTTCGTTGCCAATATATAATCAGGAATTCGTCCAGATAAATTACAGCTCCTCAGCATTCTACAAAATAACCCCACATGTTAGGACAACCGTACTGCAGATGTGTAATAGTCAAAAATTGCAACGAAATATTTGTTTCATCATTATGAAGACTTACAGTCTCTTCAAACCTTTCATGTCCTCTAAGGAAGGAAATTCTGAACCATTTCCAGTTAAGTCACTGATCCTTCTGCAATGAGTAGAATCACGAAATTAAAAATAAAATAAAAATGTCCCTGTGATCTGAAGTTGTATTAGATTGTTAAAGGACGATTAAGATGTTTAGTGTAAATACAACTTAGGATTAAATGCAGAACTTACAGCTCTGTTAAGTTCTTCAACATAGAAATTTTCGATGGAATAGGCCCTTCTAAACCACTAGCTTGGATCTCTCTGTCAGAAACAGAAATCAAAATGGATGATAGAAATTACACCTGGAAATTTCAGTATCATAGTTATTCAAAATGTGTAACCTACTAAGCAGAGAAAGTACTTACAATTGCTGTAGTAGATTCCAACTTTGGAAAAAATGAGGAGCTATTGTTCCTGAAAAGTTGTTACTGCTTATCCTCCTACATGAAGAAATTCATAGAAAATTATAAAACTACATCTATTCTAACAAGAAAAACTATTATCATAGCAATGTCGCAAAGACTCACAGTTCAATCAATTTAGTCAGTTTAGTGAGAGACATTGGCAACTCTCCTGTGAGATTGTTTGCGCTAAGAACACTGCAGATACAAGTTTCAACTAAACCACTGGTGCTTGCTTATTCAAAAAGGCAATATCAAAAAATAAGGAATGAAAGCACATCGATGGTCAAACAAAAGAAGAATCTTACAGAGTCTCCAAGTTAACCAAATTACCAAGCTCAGGAGGAACAGTTCCAGAAAACCGGTTAGTCTCTAGGCTCCTGAAAATATGTTCTGCTTTCATATTGATGACTCACACAGCAGGCTAATTTAGAAATAAATTAAGTCGGGAAATTATAAAAAAAAAAATGTGAGATATAATGAGAGCATTACAGATACTGTAGAGTGGTAATGTTTCCCAAGTAGCTAGGAATTGATCCGGCTGGTAAATTGTTCACCGAAACAGACCTGTAGTGCAGCTCATATGTTAAGATTGACACATTGGCTATAAACTACAATTGTCTTATCAAGATGAAGATGAAGTCCTTTACAGATGTTCCAGCTTTGTAGAAGCCCATTGAATCGGTATCTTACCACTGAGGTAGTTTCTATTCAAATCACTACAAGTACAAGAATGAAAAAGTATGTCACTGATTTAGCATTTTGAGGAATTTGAATTTCTGAACTTTTTGTAGGCTATATATCACTGTGAATTTCAAACTAAACAACTGAAAGGGTCTCCCTTACAGAAATGTCAGGTGAGGCAACTTCACAATAGATGTTGGAAGCACACCATGTAAATCTTGCCCTTGAAGAATTCTGTGTTACAGGTATGTCAGAGCCAATAAAAATCTCCTTCTGTCTCAACACTACTCATTGATAGGCATATATGATTATATGAATGTAAAAACTAACCAAATGTTCTTTATGTTAGAAACTATCTCATCAGTCGAAATTTGAAACCCACAATATATAAACAAAAGAAAAAAGAATGTATAAGGGTTTGAAGTTTTGCATACATGCTGATAACATGGTAGGTTTCACCAGGGAAGGAACAGCTGCAAGTGACATTGTTCATGGATGAAGGCCAGTCATCAGATTTTTGCACTGGGGTGGCCCAACTTGACTTATTGCTACATGGGTCTTCTTCGAAGTTCCAGTCACTTTTCCCTAATTCCTTACCGATCTCTTTTAGTGCTTCCACTGCCCACACAATTAAAATCCATGAAACATTCTATCTCTGGGATTAAAAAATCTACTAAGGCTAAATTTAATAATTATCAAATAATTGAGAAAATAAAAAAGTTTATCTCACGATTCATCAACATCAAAGTATATTGTCTCATGCTTAGACTGATAAATCCACGAGAAATAATTATATCCTCTATTCAAAGGGGATAAATGAGTCTTGATATTCTGATGATTCAAAAAAAATTAACTCTTACGGAATTCATCAAAAGAGGAATTTTGTTTATTGAACCAATTCGTCTATCTATAAAAAATAATGGGCAATTTATTATGTATCAAACCATTGGTATTTCATTGGTTCATCAAAGTAAAAACAAAATTAATCAAAAATACCGAGAAAAATTAACCCGATGTTGATAAGAATACTGATGAGGTCATTAATTACCAAATATAAAAAGATGACTGGAAATAGAGATAAAAATCATTAATTATGATTTGTTTGTTCCTGAAAATCTTTTATCACCAAGACTTCGGAGAGAATTTAGAATTCTAATTTGTTTCAAATATAGGAATAGAAATGATATCCATAAAAATTCAGCATTAGGGAATAAGGTAAACCATCAGGTTTTGGATAAAAGCAAATGATATAAAAGGAAACTGATTAAATTAAAGTTATTTCTGTGGCCCAATTATCGATTAGAAGATTTAGCTTGTATGAATCGGTATTGGTTTGATAGCAATAACGGCAGTCGTTTGTCTTACATTCCATTCTGATACATGATACTAATTCAATGACATATCAATTCGATCTAGGAAAGAAATGAATCAATAAAAAAAAATTTTGATTTTAGGACTACGTTTTTATCTTTTTGGAGCACTGAAACAATAAGCCTTTTGTATACCTTTTCAGATCGAATTTTGAAATTAAAATCGGATTGATTTTATCAAATTCGAAATTAAAGCGAAATTAAGATTATTGTCTATACCAAACTAAAACAAGTGACATTATTATTACTGATCAATAAAGATATTTATCAATCAAAATATCTTAAAATAAAGAAAGTGTTTTCTTTTATTGTAAAAAAATTCATTCATCTCAGTTGAATTTCAAATATTTAGTTTCACCAATAGGATACGAAGACTTACTTCACATTTACAATTACACAAAAAAGACTATTTATCTCAGAGAGGTCTGCGTAAAATTTTGGAAAAACGCCAACGACTGCTATCTTATTTGTCAAAGAAAAATAGAATAGGTTATAAACAATTAATTAATCGGTTGGATATTCGGGAATCAAAAACTCGTTAATGAGACCATAGCAGACAAAGATCTACTACTGAACAAAGAATTAGTGAGGGAACACAACCAAATGTCATTTGAACTTTATATTTACCAAAGCTCTAGTGTACTGGTTTTCAGTTTTACTGATACCAACTCCGCTCACTAAACGAAAATCTGGTAATTGAAGAAACAAAAGGAAGAAAATTGAATTCTTTATTACCTTCAACAACCGGAAGAGGCGAACATTGTGCTTCAACTTCACTCAATGTTATGCAGAACAAGCAGAGAACCAAGATCATGAGCATTATGATGTTATGCTTCATCTTCTTCATGTCATTACATGTATCTACACCCCCAGCCAACAAGCAGATATATATTTGCTGGTGTTGTACATGCAGCTTTCCTCTTCTTCGCTAGCCGGCGGTTAGAATGCAGGGCCGGCCCTTCAGGGGTGCATTAGGTGCGATCGCACAGGGCCCCCAAAATCGAAGGCCCAAAATTTTTTCACATAACATATATATAAAAACTAAAAAAAAAAAAAAAACCCAAAATCAGATCGAGGCATCGAGCAATTGCTCCAAACCCTCTCAGCGACTCAACCTCAGTGCCTCACTCAGTGGAAACTAAAGTTTGAAGTAGGGAAATCAAATTTCTTTCTATCCGTTTTGATTTATTGATAGATGGGTATGTGCATTTGTTTGTTTGTTTGGGAAGGAATGGATCTTCTGTTGGTGTTTGTTTTGGATCTCTAGTTTGAATTGCTTTGCTCCATTGTTAATGAGTTTGTAAAGAGTTGGGTGTTGACTAGTTTGCCAAATGATGCTGGGAAATTGCGCAAGGGCTTTGAGTTTCGGATTAGTATCACAGGAACAAATGAAATGGATATAATCACTTGTGCCTTCTGATGCACCTATTGATCAACTATTGCACAACTATAAAGACTTTAGATATAGCTCTATAATCTGTGCATCCGTTTAAATTGACTCGGTTATTATGCTACCCTCCATTTTGTAAATTGTCTCTGTGATTTGCAGGCTTTATCGTCACCTCTTCGAAAGTATTGTTTAGTAGAGGCATTGATCTTAGTGAGATAGGCTTCCATTTTCAGTCGGTGAATGACTTTGCTTTTTGCACTTGTCTTTTGTGTGCAGGGATAGAGGTGCTGCCACATTTGAGCTTTGGGAGAGCAGTTCGTTTCGGAGACCACACCATCACAGCTTATTGCACACTGCAATTTGGTAAGTATGCAAGCTTAATTGATGTCTTAATTGCTTTGTATGTAAAACAATTGTAGCTACTGCCTCAATGGAAAGATGAAATTGATTGAGTTTGTCTTATGTGCAGTGTCTCTTGTATTCATCAGCTTCTTTAGACGTGTGTCAAGTTCAGAAGCCTTGTCTTTCAACAAATTTGGTAAGCATATGCTTGTATATATGTATATGGCCGGGATGAAGTCTTAGCTAGAAGTTCAATTTTGCCTTCTTTGTATGTTGTTCTGCCCTTGCATATCACTGCCATTGTGTATTGTTATTAGTTGGTTTTGCCACTTTTATGTTGCTGCATACATGTCTTGGAGAAGCCATATTGAAGAGGCTTTGTTTTCTTTGTTTTGGCAGCCGGCATTTGGACAGCAGCTGCAAGACCGAGAGATTGAAGAAGGCTGCAACATAGTGAGCTTGGAGGAAACTGCAGTGTCACCACTTTAAAGGTATCATTCAGCAGTTTATTCGCTCCTTGATCCACTGATTTTTGCATCCCTTTTGATCTTCTTGAGATGGTAGAACATGCTTGGTGTTTGGAGTGACTTCTGCAAGTCTATTTACTCCCTGAATTAGTGATGCTTGATTAGTTTTCTTTTATTTATTGTTGCCGACTACTTTATATATTGCTACTGCCACATCTTATCCAGCATAAGGGGATTTGGAGATGACACAAATATAAACTTGCATGTTCTTTGTTTTGACAGTAGGAGCTATACAGGTTAGAACTTGAAATGGCCGAAAGGCCCATTTCAAATCTCGCACGTGGCCCCAAAAAGTTTGGGTCGGCCCTGTTAGAATGATTAGTACTAGTAATGTCCCATCTCTATAGTCACTGCTTTAATAGGGACCCCATAGATAAAGGAACTAATACTATAATTTATCAAAAGTTTAAAACATTGAAAGGACCCCTTCAGAGCTAAGGGGCCCCTTATAGTACATTATTCCAAATTTTGTCCAAATTCATACATTATTGTTGATCCGCTCCTTTTTTAGACCAAGAAAGCGAAGAAGACTTGGAGTCAACCAGCCATTCCATATGGAGAGGAAAATGAAGAGCTTCAATTAGTACTAGACCAATTAATAGACGACCAACCGACATGGTAAAGGTGGAGATGGCTAGCAGTTAAATTTGAAAATTATTAAGCGCCCCGTCCACTAATCAGTGTCCGGCTCCACTCAACGATCTCACCGTCCACTCATCCGTGTCCGGCTCCATCCAACGATCTCACCGTTCAATTTTCAGGTGCGCCGAATACGCTTTCAGTTAAATTAAGGTGAAGCTTCGTTAGTAGAGTTCTTCATTTGTAGTGTTCTCGAGTCATCAGGTAATTAATGAGCAGATAGATCAATCATGCACTACACACATTTTCTTCACTATTGCTATTTGCTAGTATAGTTTGCTATGGAGTCAAACATCAGGGCTGTCAATTGATCAACAACTCCTGTATATCGAAAAACAATGTCACCTTTGGGGTTCAAATAGAACCATCAATCTGTATAATACATGGAACTGAATGGAAGAAGAAAAGGTGAATCTAACCCCTAAAAGAATATGTAATTGATATAATCAAAAGGGAACATATTTACAGAAAGAACTTTGTATGGGAATGGAACTTGCTACTCTGTGGAATCATTTACTAAAGAATTCTCACCTCTGCGAGGGTGTATTGTTTCTGGGTTGATTTCACAGGAGTCAATGCCAGAAATGGTAGAGGTGGAGCAGAATGTTTGGACTGTCATTTGTGTTTGGCTCATAGTTGAACTGTCAGTTCCCCTCTGGCGATGGAGGTCTCTCATGGCCTTAAACCTCAAATCCTCCCTGTAGCTACTCGGTTCTGGGATCACGTCGGGAACGGCTATTTGTCCTTCAAGCATTTTGACCACCTCAGACATGATAGGCCTAAGTGAAGCAGAGGCATTTGTGCATATGAGAGCTACTTTGACCATGATCTCTGCTTCCTTTTTGTCAAACTCGAACCCTAACTTCTCATCAACTAGCTCCATCAACTTTCCAGATTGTTGCAAATGACAAGCCTGCACATGTTTATTGCAGTTTTCCTGTTGATTACTAACAATTAATGATAACAACCTCCATGCAATATATAATCAGCATATGGAAATGGTCAGAGTACCCAATCTAAAAGACAAACACAATCATCACTTGGTATATAAGCATTGTTGTTCTTCCCACTAATCAGTTCCAGGGCCACTACTCCAAAACTGTAAACATCTGCTTTGTAGGTCAGGTGACCCCATAGTGCATATTCTGGTGCCATGTACCCTCTGCAAATCAAGAAAACAATTTTGTTACTCAGTTATGAAAGAGTTTGCCAACTTAGCTAGACATCATGGTAAGCATGTTAAAACAGCAACAAGTCAATTTAAATAAGGACAGGGAAACTGACATTGTCCCGGCAACTCGAGTGCTTATGTGAGTCTTCCCCTCTTCATCAAGCTTTGCTAGTCCAAAGTCGGATATCTTGGGGTTCAAGTCCACATCAAGCAGCACATTAGTTGCTTTGATGTCTCGATGAACAATTTTTAGTACGGACTCTTCATGAAGAAAAGCAAGCCCTCTTGCTATCCCAATACAAATCTTACGCCTTGTTGGCCAGTCCATTTTGATCTGTGTGTCACGACCTACAAAGTACCCAAGAAAATTATGCTTAGCTTGACTTGTTTTTCTTTCTAGAAATAAACATGGGAAAATAAAACTCAAGTACTTAGAGAGTACTCAGAAAGAAACAAAACACAGAAGTAGAAATGAATACAACACCAGGCTTTAAACTTTAGATCATTGATCAGTTGCATAGTTGCATCTTAATTTACTTTTGTACTATACAGTTGAACAACTAAAGAAATAAACTGCTACTCACCAAACAATGCTCGAGCTAGGTTATTGTTCTCTAAGTACTCATAGACCAGCAACAGCTGACCTCCTTCGATACAGCATCCATGAAGTTTCACTAGATTCGGGTGTTGTAAACAAGATATCATGCCCATTTCATTTAAGAATTCACGATTTCCTTGCCTTGATTTAGAGGAAAGCTGCTTCACTGCTATCACAGTACCATCAGGCAATTGGCCCTGTATCACAACTCTTATTCAGAATTAACCTCAGAATCATGTATTTCTAGGCAAGAAAGCGAGATCTAAAATAAAACAGAAAGGTCAATGTATAGATAACAAAAGTACCTTGTACACAGGACCAAAACCACCTTCTCCAATTTTGTTAATGTAATCAAAGTCATTAGTGGCAGCTTGTAATTGTTTTAGGGTAAAATTCCCCATCTGGAGATCAGATTCTTTTCCATCTGCCACCATGAAGGCACAAAAAGGACGAGTAAGTGAATTAGTGTCATGTAATCATTATAACTTCTTGCTCAAGTAATCAAGAACGGGCAAGTGTTAAATTATGTTTTCGTATTCATTACTAGTGGAGATGATCAATAGGAATCCATGAATCTGAAGATGAGACATTTCATATGATCAATTACCTTTCTTTCTGCCCAGTTTTCCTGGCAAGTTGCCTGTCCAACATAGGATTCCTAAAACAAGAAATACTAGGCATAGTGCTCCTACTACAAGCCCAATGACAATTTGAGTAGTTCCCTTATTACCAGCACTTGAGCAAGGTCTGAAATCTACCAGTGTATCTATAAATTATCTTTACCAGGATAAGATGATACGAAAATAAAGAAAAGAAACATGACCACAAAATGGAAATTATAAGAAAAAGTGTAGAAGAGGTTGAGAAGTGTTCACTGGAGGCTTCATACAAAACCATCCTACAAGGATTAAAAGCAAATTCATTTCTTGACATGCATTGTAAGTAGTTGACTGACTCACCAGATTTCACTGAAATAGCAGAGACAAGGGGACCATAAACTCCTCTGTCAGGAATCCTGGTTGTCCCTTTACCCGCAAAATAGAATCGGATCTCTAAGACATTATTAGTCACACTTATATTATGTCGTAGTACTACTGGAGTTTGAGCCAACTTGGCCTGATCTTCAATATCGAAGTCCTTCCACCATAGTTTATCCTGAGACAAAGTTCTCAACATTAAATCTCTTTGCTCCTTTAATCAAACATATTCAACAACGTAACTAGCTACCTGAATATAGATATCAAATATGCGCCTCCCAAGACTTGTGAATGTTTGGTTATTTGTAAACTGTATCTCCGCGAAATGCACACTTAGAGTATAGTCACCATTTTCTAAGCAATAATGAAAATAAGTGATTGAAATTGGAGCTATGCGTGCTGTTGTATATAATTCAGACTGATTCGAAGATGCCACAGATACAGAGTAACGTGTATTTTGGAAATCGTTGTCATCCAAGAAGTCTCCAGTGCTACTAAATCCCCAATAATGATTGTCATTGAAGAAAAACTCTGCAGTGCCACCTTCAACTCCTCCATCTCCTAGATACAGAAAGCTTTCTTTATTTTCTTTGACAGTGATGTCATTCCCACCACAATTTACATGCAAACAAGTCGAATCTGGCATAATATATCAAAAAGAATAATAAGTAAGAGCATCTGAACTCAACTTTGCGTAATAGAGTAGTGAAAGCGACAGTTAAAATTTATGTATTTACAACTAATCCATGACATTTATCTCTGAACTCAACTGAGCCAGATTTTATTACGTTTGCAAGAAAGAAGAATTAACTTTTTGGGGTGTACAATCTTTATTGATTACAATCTTATAACTAGGTTTACTTGTAGAGCACTGCATGGCAGTCGAGTCTATTTGAACAAAAAAAATAATTCAAACCACTTAGAATATAGGCTTACAGCGAGGACAAATCAAACTCTTCAAGCACGGAAGACCTCTCCTTCTGCGACAAGTGAGTGAAATATGTTAGCAAAGATTGTACACCATACAGATATTTAACATATTTACTTATGATGGAAAGAACAGAAAGCAGCTCAGATGGAGAGAAATAGTGTCTTACAAGTTGCTCTCTGAGGAAGAGCTTCGAAACAAGTTCAGGTTTAGATTCCTAAGAACAGGAAAAGTGGTCAAACAACTATCAGTTAAATCCATAATCATTCACTAGAAAGTATACTGACCTGTTTTCCTGACAAGCAGGTTGCTCAGGGCCTTGCCATGTGAAGTTATTGTATGATAGATCACTGCATAAAAGCATAAATATTAAGGATTACTCTCTTTTTAAAGAAAGGATTCAAGCTACAAGTGATGATGTCCTAGAATTCCATTGAGTAATAAATACCCATGAGATAGTAAATTGTGTGTATGAAAAGAGAAAAAGGAATAACATGATGCGTGACATACACATTGCTTCCATCTTTGAAGATTGAGTCTGGTATACTTCCACTCAGAGAGTTGCCAGTTAAGAATCTACAGAAAGCAGTAACTGATTTTAGAGTGTTATGTTAAAGTTAGTACTAAAATATAAAAACATAAATCAAAAGCTTATCAGACATCAACCTAAATAGTTAACTTGCATTTGGTTAATATTGTATGACTATAGTGTGACCTATGAAATCAAAATATCCGAAACTTATGTAGGTGCATTTGTGTGCCCATGTATGTGTCTCAGAGATTTTATCCGTTTTCCCAGAAATATGTCTTGGCATTTTACAGAAACTTTCCACATGCCATGGATCCGGCAGTTAATAGAATGAAGTACAAATTTCTACTTACAGGAATCTCAATCGCTCTAAGCTGATTGTGGTTGGAATTTCCCCTATCAACTTGTTAAAACTCACATCCCTGACACCATACAAAAACATAATCAAAATCCATTTATGGTCATGATACATCACATGTAATCAATATCTTATCTTTGAAAGCTTTACTTACAGCATTTCCAGGTTCTGCAGTGTCCACAGGTAAGGAGGGATCTCTCCAGAAATGTTACAGTTCCTCAGAATCCTAAATTACATAATGGAGTTGTATTAACAAACCTGTATCACATATAAAAGCATGTTCGCATAGATGATACAAATACTAGACATACAATCTGACTAGGCCAGTCATGTTTTTCAGCATAGGAAAATCCTGCTTTGTTCCATTTATATCACTAATCCTCCTATATACATGTGACACCACAAAAGGAAAAAGAAAGGATTGATTAGTTCACTACAGAAAAAGAAAAGAAAAAAAGAATGAATCCCAAACAAAATTGAAAAAGGCTTTCCACTTACAACTCAACTAAATTACTCAGGAGCGATATATTTGACGGGATAGGTCCACGAAGCCCACTGCCATGTATTTCTCTTCAAATCCAAATAACGAATAAACATTAAACATAAGAAATAAGTGTGAAATCATAGGGCCACTTATAAAGAAAAAAGATAGCCTGAAAGCCAGGTAAATTGCATCAAAGGAAAAGATCTTACAATCTACTGAGTTGTTTCCAATTCTGTATAAAATCAGGTATAGTCCCATTGAAGTTGTTATCATTTATCCTACTGCATTGGACAATGAAATGGTATTACTTCGGCATGTAAACCACTTTTGCACGTTATAAGACAAGCAAATGCAGTAAAAACTTACAAATCTGTCAAATTTCTTAGCCCAGCAAATGTGTTTGGTATATTTCCAGTCAAATAATTGGAGGACAGTATCCTGAAATTACAATACCAAAGCAACAGCAACATTTACCTATCATTGACCCTTCAGCAATGGTAACAGAGTATTGAGAAGGCAACACTCAAAGTTTTCCAGAAAATAAAATGTTCCTTACAAACTTCCCAAGTTGATTAAACTCCCAAGCTGAGGAGGAACAACTCCAGAGAATTGATTTGCTTCAAGATTCCTGAAGAAAGATTGTTGATACAAGATATAGATGATGACAGTAGACGACCCAATCTACTAGATCAATAACAGAGACAATCATAAAACTCACAGGTATGTCAGAGTGGTAATATTTCCCAACCACACTGGAATCTCCCCTGATAAGCGATTTACAAGAAGCGAGCTGCACAGACCTTCTAATTAGTGCAGAACAACAATGGACTCAAATATATGATCAAGAAAACTGTTATCGCTTACATTGATGTTAACTGCATTGAACCCCATTCTGCTGGTATCGTACCACTAAGATAATTATAAACCAAATCACTGCACAAAGATGAAGAAGGTTCAAGGCACTCAGCAATAAAACAGTTATTTTGAAATGTCATCAGACATCACTTTTCAAGTCTTGTACTTTATAAATGCTCTTACATTTCTCTAAGATAAGGGAGTTTCACCAGTTGAGGTGGAAGTTTTCCAGGTAGACTAAACCTCTTGAGTCCTCTGTCAGATTGAAATATATGAATTCAGATACTAAACAAGTAAGCAGAGAACAATATTAACAAGAAATAACAGAGATTGCTTTCAAATAATGAATAGTGGCGATCATTTACAATTATCTTCTCTTTGTGAGAAAATCCATCCTTTATTCGGTAATGATATTGGCAACTATACTAACCTCCAATAGACTAAGGTGAAGATCATCAAGATTATCACTGTCAGAAATTTACATTAGCTGAGAACTTCTACCTCCAATGCCAAACCACTTTGGCAACTACCAGTAGATCAGTTTTAGCTGAGAACTTCTAGCACCTAGTAGATAAGGAAGGCCAAGGTAAGTTTTCACAATGCAAGGAGGTATTGTACTTCACTTTAGCCCATCAGAGGTCAGTATAGCTTACCCTATGAATTAGATACAAGAAGTTTATCAACCTCAATTGTTTTTTTTTTCAGGTAAAGTTAATATCAAACCACCAGCCCGTATCCTGATGTGTAATTATGCATTGAATTGTAAAAGCATCTAGCAACAAGATGAGAGAAGAACTATACAGCTTTACGACGTGACAGACAGTGTTTTTGCATTCACATACGATGGTACTGTTAGATGTCTGTGGCGGCTCGGCGGTTACCCCAACCAATTCAATTTGGCAAGAACTCCCATTAAACTTCCAATACTTAGCGCCCATTGTACGAGTAATTTCTTCTAGAGCATCCACTGTTCACAATCAAACACCATCACATATCAGTTTATAGACTGAAAAGTGAATGGAGGCAAAACCAAGTTTAATTTTGACACTTCATGTTGAATCAATATACAGCAATGTCAAAACACTGATGCCCAACTCAAAAAAATTGAAGCCTTTATCAGAATTCGGTTGCTACACACCAATAGTTACCATGACAGATACCTTTAAACGATAATCAGCGAAACTAATTGCAAAAGATCATAAATTTTATGCACAATACTTGGCCAGATAAGAAATTCTACCCAGAAAACAAACAAAACTATCTGATTCTTCACAAAGATGAAGAAAAACCAAGTGGGTGTGTGTAAACTTCTGTGCTAATACCCAAAAATCCAAATTGAACCCAACAAATCCCACATTTTTCTCATCAACCAAACAAAGTGTTCAAAGGAATGGAACAAGAAAATCAGCTCTTACTTTCATCTTGTGGAACCTCAGACTCAGCATATCTCAACAAGCTGAATAAGCAGCTTAACAAACTGAGCAACAGAAAAAGGAAGCGGCTTTTGCTTCTGGGTAGCATGATGATGAAGATTTGAGAATAAAGATTGAAGCTTTAGGGACAAAAGAATACTGAACAGTACTGAAACAAGTACAGTAAGGTAGGAATGTGATATCTTCTAGGTGCTGATCTACTATGAACTAGTCAGACAATGCATGCAATTAGTTGACTTTTAGGGAACACCCATAAACAGTACAATGCTTTGGCAAGCAAGTTTGAACTATCAAGCTTCAAGTTGGAGAAACCAGGATTGAGGAAAGCGGTGGACCTCTAAGGTTGGACTTTGTTTTGTCCTCTTCCTAATTTATTCAATTTCGATTGCTGCGGTTTTGCTCATAAAATATGTATATTTTCAGAAATTAAATAAACAATGTTATCGCTATGATCTTGATGCTGAGTAAACGTGGTTCCAATGATACATAAGTAAATGACCAATGAATCAATTTGAAGATAAGATATGAAATAGCCAATGAAATAGATATGAGAGATCTGTGAGTCTTGTTTGGAGTATCAATATTAAATCTGGGATCTGGATTTTGCATGCAGAACCCAGAAAATGACAGTATATAATAGGGTAAGGATGTCCCCATGGACCTGATATGGGGTATTATTGCCGGGAACCCGGACAGTTTGCCCAATGCCGCCAAATTCAGGCTTATTTGACTAACCAATACACTTGCGATTTTTTAGACGCAAGACAATGTGATTGAGCATTTCAAGTAGGAATTTTCAACTATCGGAAATATGATTGAAATGTTTCATGGGGGACAGATGCACAATATACAATCCTACAAGCTGATTCAACAACATGAAATTGTGAAACATGGGTAGATTTCTAACGATGTTTCATTGTTTTAGCTTTAACAACATTAAGCATCATTCTATCATTCATTTGAAGATTCGAGCATTATGTCAAGTTAAATATATGACCATCTTTTAAATAGATTATTTTCAACCATTCAACTTTAAGATATTGACGTCTTTTTCTACTTGAATTCATCACTTTGTTCCGCAAAAGTAGAAAAACAAAAAAACAAAAAAACAAACAAAGAGGAGAGGAGAGGGTAATATAAGTATTGTTCACTCATTTTTCTGATGAAGAGGCCAAATTTACATGTTCTTGCATAAGATTGACTGTTGTTACTTGTTAAGATTTAATACTAAAATAAACTAATGTCCATCTAAGACATCTGCAACTTGGCTATGTTTCTTTTGTCACATAAACTAATATAGTTGAAGAATTTCTACGCTAGCTTTATACATCATTAGCACCATATTTTCTCACATTTCATGTGCATGCCAACGACATTTGATTATTCAAACTAATTTGGTCGACTTCTTGGAGCTCGAACCATAACAAGAATTCAATGGCATGCTCTTAGAGAATGGAAAAAAAAAAAAAAAAGGTTTACTTCGTCTATAGTTAATCCCTTTTCTTTGATTAGCTTTTTTCTTTGATTAGTTGTATACGCACCATAGTTGTTCCGGTTCAAACTTCAAAAGAGATTAGTAACTTGCCTCGTTTACAAAGTATTGACTCAAATATTTGGAAGAGCAACGTTCTTGCTATGTATCAGATGTCCTCTTTCATGTGAACAGATCAATCCAATCTTACTGTTCCTTGATTTGGAAGGAAATGCTGTGGATATATATGCCTGTGTTGACTGTGTTCAACATATAATTATGTTGCTACTTGCTACTACAATATCAATTTGTCAAGAGGATTTTAATCTTATAGTGTTCTAACTCCCAAGTCATGCCTCGTCAGCCTTGAAGTAGAGGAAGAGCGAAATGTTTTAGTAGTTGGCAAACTCTGAGGCTGGCTTTGATCACTTGAACTCTGCCTTTTCCTTTGACGATGGATGTCCCTCATGGCGTTGAACCTCAAATCTTTGGTATAGGAACTTGCTTCCAGGGTCATGTTCGGCACTGCTGTTCGTCCTTCAAGCATGTTCACCACTTCAGACATCGTAGGCCTAAGCGTGGGAGATGCATTTGTACATAACATACCAATTTTAATCATAAATTCTGCTTCTTTATCATTGACTTCATTCCCTAACCTCTCATCAACCAGCTCCTTCAAGTTTCCAGTTTGTAGCAAATGCCAAGCCTACAAAAAGTGTTTCTTATTAGCAGGAAGGTACAAAAAAAGAAGCAGCAGCTGAAAGTGTTTATGCACTGGCTTGATATATAGATTGAAAGTTGCAACATACATAGTCTAGGAGACAGAGGTAACTGTCATTTGGCACATAACTGTTATTTCTCTTTCCGCTAACAATTTCCAAGGCAACAACTCCGAAACTGTAAACATCTGCCTTGTAGGTTAAGTGACCCCATAGCGCATATTCTGGCGCCATATACCCTCTGCACATAGACATTATAAATCAATATAAGATGTAACTTTTGCAATGACATTGTTGACATATACATGTATGGAAATGATTGTAGTGGAAACTGACAGGGTTCCGGCAATCCTGGTGCTGATGTGTGATTTGTCATCTTCATCAAGCTTAGCCAATCCGAAGTCTGATATTTTAGCGTTCAAATCCCTGTCCAGCAGCACATTTGTAGCTTTTATGTCTCGGTGGACAATCTTGAGTCTTGATTCTTCATGGAGAAAAGCTAGACCTCTAGCTATCCCAACACAGATCTTAAGCCTTGTTGGCCAGTCCAGCTTTTGCTGATGCTTCTCTGGACCTGGATATTATATATCCAACAAATTGCTTAGAGTTGCCGCTAAGCTAGCTCAAAAGAAATGTTACATGTCTTGCATATCCAGATAATGACTTCATGAGAGGTTCAGGAATCAGAAAATGACAGAAAACATACCATATAATGCACGCGCAAGGCTATTGTTTTCCATGTACTCGTATACCAGCAATAGTTGATCCCCCTCAATACAGCATCCATGCAGTGTCACTAGATTCGGGTGTTGCAGACAAGATATCATTCCCATCTCATTTAAGAATTCACGATTCCCTTGCTTTGAATTAGATGAGAGCTGCTTAATTGCTATCAAAGAACCATTTGGTAACTGACCCTGCATCCCAACGTCATATTTCAGAATCTACTTTTGCCCATATAGCAATGTCTTATAAGAAAGCACTTCCTCCCAGCATTATATATGCCAAAGAAGGATTACCTTGAACACAGGACCAAAACCACCTTCTCCAATCTTATTTGCTGAATCAAAGTCATCAGTTGCTGCTTTTATTTGTTTCAAACAAAAATTCCCAGTCTGGATATCTACTCCTGTAATATGAGTTATATGACAACATAATGGAGTAATAAGGACATCTAGCTTTCTTCAACAGGATTTCAGTAGGTTCAAGTTATCTATTTGAGAATGAGATGTTCAATGTAATAATATGCACCTCTTTTTCTCCCTCTTTTTCCATTCCACCAAAAGACCACCAGTATGAAAAGTATTAGGCATAATGTTCCAACACCAACACCGGAAATAGTATAAACAAGTCTTGAACTTCCAGTGCCTCCACAAGGTTTGAAGTCTGCCCAAAAGAATGAACTGGACGATTAGTCTCACTACACCATCTTTTCCCTTGAAGACAAACCGAATGGTCCACATGTCTAAAATAGTTCTTAAACAACATTTCCATCATCTCTTATTCATGCATAATCTGTATTAGGAGGGAGTACTAAAATGATAATGTTGGAAACTTTGACAAGACTAACTCACCGGAAACCACAGAAATAGCTGATATAAGAGGACCATAATCTCCTCCCTCAGGAATCCTCAATGTCCCTTTTCCAGCCCAGTAGAGTCTGATGTCTAAAACATTACTTGTCACACTGACATTAGATAGTTGTTTAACTACTCTTTTCTGGGCCATACCTGCCTCATCGACAATATTGAAATCTTTCCATACCAATCTTTCCTGTGACGAAGTGTAATTATCCAAATTCAAGTTGCAACTATTTCAAGAGAAATTTGATTAGCTAGTGTACTATTTACCTGAACATAAATATCAAAAAAACGCCTCCCAAGACTATGTGTACCGTTATTCGTGATCTTAATCTCCGCAAAGTGGAGACTGATAGTGTATAACCCATTTTCTAAACAGTAGGAGAAATAAGTAAGTGAAATAGGTGATATGCGTGCTGTGGTATATAACTCAGAGAGACTCAAAGATGCCATAGACATAGAGTAACGTGTATTTCGCCAATCATAGACATCCATGAAGTCACCGGTGCTACTGAATCCCCACATACTTTTGTCATTTCTGAAATATTTTGCAGTACCACCTTCAACTCCTCCATCACCTTCATACAAGACCTTTGCGTTATTGTCTTCCTTGACAGTTAGGTCATTTCCACCACAATTGACATGCATGCAATTTGAATCTGTCCCCCAAAAACTGAAATTTGTTAGGATAAATATGGGAGACAAACAAAGTATGGGAGAACTGTACTTACATCGTGGGCAGCGGAAATTCTTTGAGCATGGAAGAACACTTCTTCTGTCACAGAATGAAAAGAATGATAAATAAAAAAAAATTGTGCAGATGTTAGCTCTTAATTTTCTATGTAGTTAATTTGAAATTTGATGAAATAGATATGAATCGAGCAACAAGAAAAAAGATGCATCTTACAAGTCATTCTCTTTTGAGGAGCTTCGAAACAAGTTTAGATTTAGATTCCTGTTGAATGAAAAACTATCAGCCTATCAGTTTTCTTATATCACCTCAATCTAAAGGAACTTGATCTATACAGATATGAGGTTGAATTCTGACATGTGTTCTTGACAATGAGAGCTCTCAGGGCCTGACAATGTGAAGTTATTGTATGATACATCACTGCATTAAGAACAAAAGGAACATGACATTTTACAACAAAACCGATGACTCAAAATATAACTGTAGAGACACAGCAATAGGTAGACATCGAAGATATGAAAGGAACCAGAAATTAGGAGAAATCACTGTAGATAAAAACGTACACACTATTTCCATCTCGCAAGAGTGACTCTGGTAAAGTTCCACTTAGCTGGTTTCCAGTTAGAAAGCTAATGCAAGAAAAACCAAAATATTAGTATGGTAAATCAAAATAAAATCATAAAATCCCTGAAAAATTTAGGTTGCATTTCTATGACATGGTTTTGGGCCAAAAAGCAAGTATTTGAGATGAAAAACTGTTCAATATCAGGATTTCCACATTCTCTGGTGTGCCTAGACAAGTATGCAAGAATACTGAAACAATGTGACTATCCAGATTATTTTTTGGGACAATGACTATCCGGGACTCTGGAAAAAGAAAATTTAAAAAGAAACACAGTTTTCTGAAAGTCTAAAACTGATATGAGTAACAACTTAAGAAGCTTCATTCTTACACAAATTTCAGGCGCTCAGTAACGCCTGCAGTGGATGGAAGTTCACCTGCTAACTTGTTGAAACTGAGATCCCTATCACAACCACAAAGCAAAAACTTAATCTCCATCCTAACACAGATTAAACGTGTTGAAATTAAAAATGTGTTGCATTATAATAATCTAATCAGGTACAAATATGTCTGTGTTTGTGATGACTGATACATGAGAAGTAAAGTTTATGCAATGTAAGTTACTTACAACATTTCCAGATTCTTCATGGACCAGACATATGTGGGGATCTCTCCAAAAATGTTACAGTTCCTCAAAATCCTAAAATTAGTTAGACAAATTAGAATCAAATATATCTACTGGAAATAAAAGGACCGTCAGAAATACAATGTTTGCAAAAGAATTATTAACACACACGATATTCATCTCCCATCCATGTCTGCGGCTTATAACTAATTCCTAGTAGAATAATTTGTTTGAATAATATAGCCATTGGATCTGACAGTCGGTGTAAGTGGACTTCTGTCACTCTATTGAGTAGAAATCCTGATTGTGTGTGTGTGTTCTATGAATATGAAATCCTCAAGTATTAAGTGATGAAGGTGCAGCACATACAATCTTACTAGACCTGTCATATTTCTCAGCAAAGGAAATTCCTGATTTGGCCCGTCCATGTCACTAATCCTCCTGCATAAAGATAAGCCATGATGGAGAAAAATATTAACCATATGCTTCAAGGAAAGATCATCACATCACTCCAATAAATTACTGAGCAAAATGTTGAGACAAATTACTCACAAGTCATTCAAGTTGGTCAGAACAGAAATATTTGATGGAAGGGGTCCAGCAAGTCCACTTGAATGCATCTCCCTTCAAAATGTAAGGCAAGTTTTCATAAAGCAAATGATTAATATTATGTGTATTAAGATCTTCAAATTCAGGTTCAAGTTCAAATGTAAATACATTGTTCAACAAAATAAATAAAAAATAAGAGTATCTCACAGTCTTTTGAGTTGTTTCCAGTTCTGCACCCAATCCGGGATTGTTCCATTAAAGTTGTTATCATTTAAACGGCTGCATTATTCGTAGAATTTTACTCTTTTGACACAAGAATCAGTGTATAGGTTTCAAAAGAGCATAAATTCTTATTAAACCTTACATATCTTCTAATTTTTTCAGCCCAGCAAATGTCTCTGGCAAGTTTCCAGTCAGTCGATTAGAGGAAAGCATCCTGCATTTGCATCATGCAGCATGTATTTATCCACAGAAGAGAATCTGTAATACTTTGAAACAAAACGAAAATAGGAGGATTTGACGGCTCACAAACTCTGCAAATTGACCAGATAACCAAGCTCAGGAGGAAGAGTGCCAGAAAATTGGTTAGCTTCAAGTGACCTGTTTTAAAAGAGATAAAAAAGAGGATGTTGAAGATGGCAATGGTCATTCGCAACACGGATTGTCCTAGATACTGGGATAAACCAAGTTTCAGTACTTACAAGTATGTCAGAGTTCTTATATTTCCCAACTCCTTCGGAATTTCCCCTGATACACGATTAACATAAACAGATCTGCAGAAAATTCACTACCAATTGTACACCATTACAAATAAACTATATAAGTTTTAACACACATAGATTAACAAGGCTCACAGATAAGTTAATTTCATTGAAGCCCACTCCTTTGGTATTGTACCACTAAGATAGTTGTAAGCAAAATCACTGCAAGGAAAGAAAAGTAGATGCAATTAATAAACTGTCAAGGTATTGAGAGCATCATCAATTACTAAAGCCCTTACATTTCCTGGAGGTAAGGAAGCTTGACTAGTTCAGCTGGAAGCAAACCAGGTAAACTATAACCTTTGATCATTCTAGAAAACATCATACAAAGAACTCAAGTATCAATCACATAGCTCTTGGCAGTAAGAGTAATAACCACCTAATACCAATGGAATATTCATACAAAAACATAGGTTTCTAACAGGGAAGACTTATTCATAAGCCACAATGAAACAATCAATCTAAAACATAGTTAAGACGTACAATTTTACGACATGACATTCAGTGTTGTTCTTGAAGTGGCATTCACAATCAATTCTTCGCTCGGATCCCTTTGGTGGTGCCTCTGTCAGACCAACCACTTCAATCCGGCAAGTATCATCATTAAACTTCCAATACACAGCCCCCATTTTGGTCATAATTTCATGAAGAATATCCACTAAAAGGCATCCATAACGAAATAACATGAGATAATGAGATGGGCGCACAAACAACTTGAACCTAAAGAAACCACATTTTCGTGTTTGGTTGCCCAGAAAGATAGGCTATTGGTTATACAAAAAACTACCCATTTCCAAATGAAATGCAAGGTCAGGCCAACTAATCCAATCACATAATGATGAGCAGTCATGATATACAAAAATATGAAGTAAAGCATTTTATCACAAACTAAATAAGCATTGCCAAATGCCAATTGTAGAAAGCTTAAAGCACCCACCTTCCTCTTGGGGCACCATAGATTCAGAAAATCCCAGTAGCCTGAAGCTGATCAATGCAATAATGAAGCAAACAAAGTGGTAAACAGCCACCATGATGAAGAACTGGGATCTGGTATTGGCAAAGTGATTGGGTTTTTTCAAATTATGCTATCTATTATATATAATAGCGTTAGCCATGTAACACTGTCATTTTTCCCCTAATTGCAACTTATTTACAATGCTGCCATTGGGTGAACGTGAATGACGATTTTGCCCCCGCGTCCATTGTATTCACAAAACTGTCATTTTGTGGCTTTGGAGGCAGCGGTGGCGGTGGAGCAGGTGACGGAGGTGGCTTTCGTGGTGGGCATGGAGTCGGAGGTGTCCATGGTGGGTTTTGGCAAGGGGAAGGCTGTGGTATTGGTGGGGGAATTGAAAAAGATGGTATAGGCCATAGGGTTGATGGTGGATTTTGTACAGGTGGTGGAATAAGAAATGAGCGGTGGATTTTGCTGACATAGAGGCCATAATGTTGGTGGTGGATTTAGGAAAGGTGGATGTGTTGGTGGAAAAATAGGGGAAGGCGTGAGATGAGACTAGACACTCAGGAAAATAGGCCACAGCAGGACGCGACCGGAATTGACTAGTATATAATAATAGCGTTAAGGATTTAGTACTGTTCATTCCACTGACGAAATGACGGTGCTACCCCTAGACAAGTTTTATTTACATCTCTACCATCGTGTTTTATGTTGTGATATGTGTCGGGGCGAGGGTGTTGTTAAGTCTTGAGTTGTCCACACGTGGCAACACCATGAAAGCCTTACGTTTTGTTACATGCAACCGGTGAGCCACCTATATAAGAGCTTCAGATCGACCAGCCCCTTTTCTTCATCTTTTCCACCCTCTCTGAACCCATTTTAAAAGAAATTAGCTGGGACATTTTGACGCATCGTTAATTAATATCCTGAAATCTATATACTACGTTCTTAATTATAGGGTAATTTTAGGGCTGGGCAATTAAAACCGTAATCTCGATCTCGTCCTGAAATTTAGCGGGATAGGACGGGATTCAAACCTAAAATTGGCAGGCCCGTCTCGTGTCAGTAAAATAGGACGGGCAACGGAACTGATAATTTTGGGCCCGTAAGGCCCATCCTGTCCCGTATCACTTATCCACTTGATCCCAGCCGTATTTCATCTCTAGTTCTCTACCGTCCATTTTACACTAAGGTAATGTTTAGTTCCCAGCTTACCTTCGTCTGCCTCACTCCACTAGCAGCTTCATTCGCTCAACTTTGAGAAAGAAACCCCATTCATCAGTTCATCGGTTCAAAATCTCACTGTCATTCACCTTCAGTTTCATATTTTAAGCTACTTTACTATGCTTGCTGGTTTTTGGCAGAGTGTGAATACGACTTCTGAATTTTCCACGAGTGTGAAGGTTGTCTGAAAATAATTAATTCTTGAGGAGGACAAGTAGAGAGGTGATTATAAGATGTGGGTATGAGGCAAAATTCTCATATGCTTTGTCTACAAATTCTGATTCTTTGATTATCTTTTTTGGGTGGTTTGATTGATTGAGTTTTCCAATTTGTTACCAAGTTTTGATAATTTGCTAGGTTCCATGCATTTGTTTCTCATTGCAAGTTGTGGACTTGGGAAATAATAGTAATCTGCAGTGTTTTTCTATATCGATTGATTACTTTGTTGGGTGTTAAATTTTGTCATAGTTGAAATTAGATTTTGTTACTGTAAATTCTGGATAATCATAGTTGCTGATATATGTTGGTTCAATTGGAAATGTATAGATCTGTTATGTTAGCTTGTGTCACTATAATTTGGTTTCATCTAGATTTTCATGCTTGATCATGAAGTTTCTGAAAGTTCCAGACTTCCATTATGTGTGTTAATGGTGTCTAGGGTTGAGGCAAGATGCAAGTCCCTAGCTATTTATCAAGTTTTGGCATTAGTCCGGGATGAACGGGATTAGACCCGTTCCGTCCTGATCCGATCCGAGACAGGACTTAGCGGGTTCAATTTTTAAAAACGCAGGGTCTGTCCTGATTCCGTCCCGAGTACAATGTTCGGGACGGATTACGAAATTAGCTTAATTTTGTCTCATGCTCGGCCCTAGGTAATTCTTTGTTTTTCAAATTGACAATATGTGATGTGACTGCTATAAGACTCTGTTTTAATTAAGTTAATTAAATAATTAGGTTTTGAAGGTTTTGATGCAATTGTCTTTCTGTGCGAAACTCACGAATGAAATTCTTCATACCCATTTAGGTTTGTTATTTTCTACTCTAATATACTTAGAATATACTTCGAATTATCCAAAGACTTTTTCAAGGAAGAAGAATTGTTGATATGACTTGATCCATTCCTAGTGAGAACTGAACTTTACCATATAAAATAACACAAAACACACACATTAAAGTTGGAAACCACTCCCCATCAAGACAATAAAAATCTCAACAGTAATCTGTGGCACTGCATTATCGCTTTGGGTTTTAATATATTCCATTGAAAGCAAATGGGAGACAAGAAAGGTGGTTAAAGGTTAAGGAAATCATCCAACGAGGATGGACTAAACTGGAGCTTAATGTAATCATCCCAGGGTGTATGGAACCCCAAAACCTTGTCTTAGGCACTTGGATCTTAATGCTCGTCTCTTATACAATGCCGCTTATGGTTTCTAATTTGAATTACATAAATAAAAGAACATGGTTCTTATTGGATTTAAAAGAGCACTGAGAGCAAAGTTTGGGGCAAGCAGTTTAATTATTTTGGAAGGTATATCTATGGGGATGAGAGAGAGAGAGATTTTGATTGATGCGGTGAGAATTAAATTCGTCAACCATCCATGACCATATGTTATCATACATGACAGTTTTTAATTGGATGGTCACAGGTGGTTGGCAAATTTACTGGTTGGCAAATTTGATTCCGATGCGATGTTCATGATTTTCTCCACGTCAAGCTTTGCATTATTTAGAGTCTTGTGGCGGAAAGTGACCGAGTGTTCAAGTATCTCAGGGTCGGCTCTATCTTTGGCAATGACCAAGTTGAATTCAAAGCTAACATTATCTATACAAATTTGAGGACAGGAAGACATATGCAAGTAGTAGCAGGCTAGCAGCAAGCTTAAAAGTCGAGAGAATATAATGAAGATGTGAGTATGTGACCATGTGGATGTGACGAATATATTCAACAAATTTACTGTAATCTTCAGCAACCCCTGGAAGTCTTCACTATTGGACTAAGCAACTTCATTTTTCAACTTCTCGGCCAACAAAATAGAAGCTACTTAACTTTTCAACTTCTCAATGTCAACACTCAACAGGAAAATAAATATCTTGTGGGACTTGTGGGTCTTCACTATTGGATGTCGACTTTTTGTTTTGTTTGATCGACTTTTTGTTTTGTTTGATTAACTGTGCCCTAGGGGGCCAAAATCTATCGTCGTGATTCCCTACATTATTAAAAGTGTATCACTTTTATGAACTACGTTGTTTGCTTGGGAGGCAAAGAAGTTAATCCTGGAATGCTCGAACACTATACTTTGCAGCACTAGCTACTTCCACAACTTTAAAGTTCGAACATAGATTGAGGAGCACACCAAACTCGACAAACCTAAAATGACGTGTTATTTTGCTCAAATCTAAGAACAGTAGGCACCAAAAGTTTAAGAGTGCGGCTATTGAGACCTCGAGATTTGCTCAGTGTACCTCCATGTCTCTTTACACCTCCTTTTTATTTTTAAAAACAAGTATTTGCTCATTAAACCTCTGTTCAAATTCCTAAAATAACCTTAAGTTTCTTATTCATATATATTTTAATAATTTACTCATTATACCTCTTATACGCTCTTTAGACCTCTCACACTTTAATTTTTATTTTTCTTTTTGCATGCAAACATCTTTTTCAGACCTCGATTGCTTGATTTCTTTTTTCTTCTTCTTTTTTCATGAAAACCTCTTTCACAACCTTAATCCCTTGTTGTTTTTAGGCTTTTTTTTTGCATAGAATGTCATCAACCTCTATTATTTGATCAAGTTGTAAGAACGATTTTTCGATAACAACAATTGAAAAAAAAAAAATTCATATCATGAATTGCAATTGCAAAGCAATAAAATACATCAATTCCAATATATGAAACATTATTTCAAGCATCTATTAATAACAAAATTCTCAACATAACGAAAAAAAATTCTAATGATCTTCAAGTGTGATAGTCTCGGAAACTGTAGTAACTCTTTCTGGATGTGGTATTTGAGTATATAGATGCAACCGATTAATATATCTACTGTATAATGATTTTGCTTTGTCATCAGCATGGCGGTACCAATCTGGTGGAACTGGTGGTAATGGACATCCTGCTACCAACGATACCTATTAAAAAAATCATATGATTAGTTTAGACTTTATAACTAAGTAAATGCATAAAGATGTAATGATAGTGCTTACCTGCACAAAGTGATTTCCATTAACAAAACCAATTCCAAGTTCAGGCAGTTCTTGATTTTGAAATCTTCCAATGACATGTTCCATCAAAGGAAGAAAGGTCAGGCATTGTCCATCAGATAAGCTTATAACAACAACTCCGTAACAAGTAGCGATCAGAGGCCCCATATCAGTTATACACATCCATTTTCTACGTGGTACAGCAGATCCAGAATGGTGAATTCTCTGTTTGATTTTCTCAACAACGTCTTCGCTACCGTATAGTTCCCTATACAAGTGAGGCATACTTTTGAGCTCATTAGGTCAAGTCGCACCCTTCTCCAAGAACGCCTACCGAATCCCATAATGGATGCTACAACTGTATAACCACAATTACCATCATCTTCAACATCAGATGAACCTAAGATGTAGGGCCTCATGCCAAAAATGAATTGTGATGTATACTTTTGTGTCAACTCAAATGGTGAAGTGTTTTGACTCATGGAGATAGGCTGCACAAAAAGCAATATGTATTAGCTCTTTCCATTGCAATTAAAACTTTTACTAACTTATCATATATCACAATTGAAAGACATATTAGATTTGTCTCTCGATGCTTGTCTGATTTTGCTGAAGACAATACAACTGTAGGAGAAGCATTAACCTTTTCTGATAGTACTTGTGACTGACTTTGAATGAGACTAGCTTCAGCAATCTCAAAACCAGATGGTAGCTAGACGACGAGTGCTACTGTCAATCTTAGGACTCCCTTTGGTTTTAATCTTCTCACTTGGTTGTTGAAGCATTGTCGAACTTGGAGTTATAATCTCATCTATTTTCAACAAGACTTGTCTCTTGGTTTCATCATCCTTTTCTTCGAGCTATTTTTGCAATTGTGTCAATCGCAGTCTTAGCTGAAGTTTTTCTTGGTGATCAATTTCCTCCTCAAAGTTACCTACACTTAACCGCCTCCAATGTGAGTGAACAACATTTATTGGAATAGACTGATAGGAATTCTGATATTCAAAAATCTCATGTGCACATGGTAATTGGTGTGTGCTGCGTATGGCACAACCACATGAGACAAGACTAATTTCAGCTGCATCAACCCTACATTCCATGGTTGAGTTAGTGTGTACTTTATATGAAATAAAAAATGAAGGTAAAGACTACAAGGACGAGAATTTACCTTGTCGATTCAAGTACAATTTTGTTTAGAGCAGTAGTTGATACACTATCAATCAGTTCTTTCAAGTATGCATGCTTAAAGTGATGTTGTACAAAAGATAAACTCTTTTCAAAGGATGCCTTTATTTCGGTGTGATGTAACTCCATCAAAGTGATGTAACTCCGTCAAAGAGTGAATATAATCCCATGATACACTGAAGTCGAGTTGACTAGAACCAAGATGTCGCTTAAGTTTTAAATGTGCACTTTCCGCCCTAATACATAATAATAATATATAGTTAAAAAAACAGTTACTTAGTGTGTTTTAACATAGAATAATAAATAAATGCAACAAAATACAAAGACAAAAGCGATTTATAAGATTACCTGTTAGATGTAGTTGTACCAAGATGCATACAATTATCTACCCATGCAGCCACAAATCTGTCTTTATATTGGTTCAACCAAGTGGTTTTCAAATAATTGATGGCAACAGAAAATGAGCTATATTTTGACTCACGTACTTTTAAGTTATTCAAGTACTGATCTTCGGTTTCAGAATTCACCATGGACAGCCAATCACTATAAAATGCATTCCACCCTTCTCTCTTCTCAAATAGCTTCTTGCAGTGAGTTGCAACTTGCTTGTTGATGTGCCAGCTACACAATACATGCCTAGTACTGGGAAACACATTACTTATAGAATTCATAAGAGCCAATTCTCGATCAGTTACTATCACACTTGGAATATACTGATCATCTAAAAAAGTCTTCAATGTAGTCAAGACCCATGTATAATTGTCTTCCTTCTCTTTGGACATATAACAAAATGCAACATTGAATGTCTTGTTAGTGGACGTGATCCCAACTATCTCTAGAAGTGGAAATTGATACGTGTTTGTTTTGTAAGTGCAGTCCATAATAAGTACATGTGGAAATGTACGTAAAATCTCAATGTTGTAAGGGTGACACCAAAACAAATCTGTTACTTTCCCAGTATCACCATCACTTCTATGATTCTCAATATACTTGTGCTCAGACAAGTTACTTAGCAATTGCTGCATTTGTGTTCTCCCAGCTCTAATCTTTTTCCTGTATCGTTGTTTGGCATTATATATTGTCTTCATTGTTGTTACATTTTTTGAATTCCTTCTCTTGATGGCAATCAAAATATCCTTAGGCCTGATTAAACTCGTGGACATATCCACCAATAATGAATTTTCTTCTACCAATAATCGACCTGCAAATGAGTGCCCATGAAGATATTTCGAAGGAGCATGATTATGCACTCCACAAACCACCTCTAACTTCCAATCATCTCCATTTCCAATGTTGATGCCTCGTAATGAGAATGGGCATCCACATTTCTTTGTACCAGTATGCCTCAGCCGCTTCTTTTTACTCTCTACATTAGGCTCTTCCATAATTGTATCAGACTTCAGAGACTTATATGACGTATATTGCCCATTCCTCTCACAACAAAACCTTACTTTAGGTCTCTTCTTATTATTGCCAATTTGTCCGGAGTCAGACCGTCGAATAACAATCACAAAATTATTTCGAATTCCTTCTGAACGAATCCATTCAATCATCTCAGCTTTACTTTTGAATACCTACCAAAACATAAACTAATCAGAAATAAAAATATGCTAGCTAATATAGACTCTTACAGTATTTAATGAAATGAAGAAATGATTTACCTTATCAGTTGTAAATTGAGTGGTATGATCTAATACATCATCAACTTCAACTTTCATGTTTGGAGTAAAGCTATCACCATTTTCTCCATCCTATATGTCGTAAGAGATTGAAAATCAGCAAAGTGGTGTTTGTGACCGAATGTATAATAAGTTAGTAACTACAAAAGTAAGAAAATAGGTATACATGAAGTGAATCTGCTGAAATATTAAAGCAAGCCATTTTTCTTGTAGAATGACGATGACCTATTCAGATTAATGTTCCAAAAAAAAGTTAAAAACCCAAAAACCTTTGACCTAGAAGAAAACCCTAACAAGGCCAATCTCATCGACCACCACTCCATGAAGCATATCCTCGAGGAGAAGATTCATTCACAAGAAGACGAGGAAGAAGAAGACCAAGAAGAAGATTACGAAGAAGACGTTTCCTAAACTAAACGAAAATCAAGAGGAAGAAGAAGAAGAACATATAATGAATCGAAACAAAAATTATATTAGTATTGAAAAGATACCTTGTCTGAAGGTTTTGAAACAAAAGATTGCGTCTTCATCAATGAAGATTCTTCCATAGCTGTAGTAGTTCTTTGCAATTGAGCAATGGTTGCACTTTAGGGTTTATAAACTCCTCACGTTTTGTATCATTAACTTGAAAAAAAAAAAAAAGAATATTAATCTGATTACAATTTATTTTTATTTTTTTTTTAAATTTAATGTCTATTACTGTCATTGTGTATGAGGTTATATTTGTAATCCAATAAGTCAAAACATATGGAGGTACACTGAGCAAATCTGGAGTTCCCAATAGCCGCACTCAAAGTTTAAACCTTCGACGTGTATAAAAGATAAAATCATAACCAAAAACGACGTCGTAGCTTCACCTATATGAGCTACTGGCGTGTGTTCGTCCCTCTAATCCAATCCAACTCAAATGGAACAACATACCCGACTCCCAATCCCAAGCAACCCCCAAAACGACGACGTTTTCTTCGACGCCCTCGACGATTTCCCTCCCTCCTCCGACGACGACCAATCAGATCCATCCACGTCATCCTCCTCCAACCTCCATGGCCCTCCCTCCCACCTCCGTCTCCGGGCACCCCGCCGCGAACTCTCCGGCGACGACTCCAAGACCTCGGCTTTACAATCCTCCCTCACCTCCCAGACCGACGCGATCAACGACGCCAGGCTTATCTACCGAGGCAGAAAGCTCAGACTTCGCCGGAATTTGACCCCGCCGGAGCCGACTCAGGACGACCCGGTTCAATCGACCGATCAGAAAGACGAGGGCTCGACTGTCACTACCGCCGCCAACGACGACGGAGTCACCGACTCGGCCGACTCGGCCACCCAACTCGGTGACTCGTCTTTCAACCCTCTTGTGTTTATAGCTGGATTAGTAATCAAAGCAATTGGACTCCAAATTAACCTAATAATTAGCATTGTGAAATTCCCAGCTTGGGTTTTGTATAACTCCTACATGTTATTTGTTGACCCTTTACAAATTGTGAGTAGAGGAAGAGAGTTTGTGAGGGCAAAGTTGGTAAATTTACCGTCTTTGGCCGCCGGAGTCGTTAGTCCTTTGGTTGGTGAGTGGGTGAAGGACAAGGACTCGGTTTGGAAGGCGGCATTGCGATTCGGGTGGGGGTTTCTTTGGGCGTGTTATGTGGGGTTAGTGTTGTGCGGTCTTTTGGTGTTGTCGGTTTTATTTAGTGGGGTTTTTATGAGGTACATTGTGTCCGAGCCGCTGCAGATGAAGGAGATGTTGAACTTTGATTACACTAGGCCTAGTCCGGTGGCGTATGTGCCGGTGGTGTCGTGTGCAAGGGTGAGTTGTGATGTGGATTGTGATGAGAAGGTAAGGGATGGGGGGATTTTTGGGTATCGGGTTATACCTGCGGGGCATAAGTTGGCGGCTAGTGTTAGGTTTGTGTTGCCGGAATCGGAGTACAACAGGAATCTTGGGATCTTTCAGGTACTTGTTTGGAATTTTATCGTTAGTCTTGTTGTTTGATCAATGCATGATGAAATCGATTATTTTATTGTTTGCTGCTTGGCAATAGAAATTGTTTTGTCATATTTTTGCACCTATGAGACTAGAACTGGCTGGAGTGATCAATAGTAATGGCTGAAGTTTGGATTTGTTTGATGGACTTCATTTACTTCAGGTAGCACACAGCTAAGGTCTATCACAGTTGTCGGTTGATGTTATGTAGGCACCTCAGAATAGTAATTAGTAAGTATGGAGTCTTCAAAAGAATATGCTGCTGCTGCTTTTAGTTTGGAGGTAGTCCCCAGTTACCATCATCATGATATCTTTTTTGCTGGGAAACAGGGGTGGTTAGATAGTTGATAGGTTGAGGCAGTGGGAAGGAAGGATCTGGTAAGATTTCTTTACAGATCAGTGAAGCTTGTTTTTCTGTTCTCTTTCTCTGGACTAAATCAGCAAGACAAGGTGTTTGACTTAATACTCTTCTGGACTCTGCATTTAGTAAATAAATCAACCGCTTCCTCTTATATTTTGAACTGGTTTTATTCTCTCACTTCTCCCATTCCTTTCTGTTTTCTGTATCAGTTGGATGTATACTAGACACGATCATTTTCTTCATGGTCCTTGCTACCTTTGTTTCCATTTGATGAAGTTGTATGTAACCAATTTCTTTTTGTTTATGTAGGTCAGGGTAGATTTCCTGTCTGCTAAAGGCAAAACCCTTGCCAGTTTGATCCATCCATGCATGTTATATTTTAAAAGCGAGCCAATCCGCCTTCTATTGACGTTCATAAAGATTGTTCCTCTTGTATCTGGCTACAATTCAGAGTCTCAAACTCTGAATCTGAAGTTCCGCGGGTTCGTGGAAAGTGATATTCCTACTGCCTGCTTGAGAGTGACAATCGAACAACGTGCAGAATTCAATCCTGGTGCTGGTATTCCCGAAATATATGATGCAACCATGACCCTTCAATCGGAACTTCCTCTGTTCAAAAGGATCATATGGAACTGGAAAAGAACTCTATTTGTTTGGATGAGTATGATGATGTTCATGATGGAGATGCTCTTTGCTCTTCTCTGTTGTAGACCTCTAGTTATTCCAAGAGCAAGGCCAAGGGCTGCTTCTGTCAACACCAGTCGCACTCAAACTCAAACCAGCGCCCCAGTATGAAACTAGCTAGAAGATGCTGGTACTTATTGAAGTAGGGTAAACCCTTGGTAGGTGAGTGTTTAGCCTTTTAGTCTTTAGCTTCAAATTTTGCACCCAATTTTTTGATTCATTAATCAGTGTAAATAATGCTGAATATGTTTTGGTCTTTTGAAATTTTAGTTTCCTTATAAATGCTGGAAAGTGCATATGCAGTTCCTATTACATCTGCATTCTATGTTCATAGATGAAACCATTGTATTTTGTAGTTTTGTAAATTATGTATCCTTCAGGAATATTGAGCATAGTGTTGTTAACCAGTTTTTTTTTTTTTTGTAAATTGGTAAGCATATCTTCGTATTATCGGGTATTTGCTGAAAGGAAAATGTCTTGTGAATCATGTGATCACTTGGAAATCAGATCCATGGACTCTTTTTCATAATACTCTGACTTCTAGGAATTTATAATCCTTTAGAACTGCGCAATCCAAGGTTAAAGATAGAAATGAATTCGTGAGAGGCTAATTGATTGATGGGTACGTTTCGATAGAATATTAAGACTTTCCTGAGTCCTACAATGATCTCATCCCAGAATTTTTCAACTCTCATCACTTTCCAAATTTGCATACATCTATCATCATGTGGGTTTGAATTATTTACGTGTTCATTTCTTCCATTTATCTCATTATGTAATTATGTAACGTATTCGGTACCATATGTTGTGTCACAAACCAGTAGAGATAAACACATAATTGTATACAAACGTTTCATATTATGTTCTGCTACGGATCACAGGAGATAAACACACAATTGTATATAACTTTAAGGATTTCTATTCTTCAGATTTCATCAATGAATCATGAATTTCTCAAAGACCATCAACCATTCATTTCTACCAATGGATTCCGTTAACCGTTGAACATAGATAATCCACTTTCTCATGACATATATGAACAGGACTCAGATTTATACCAGATTTTCAGAATCTTCAATTCCGTCCTTATCTGTCAAGGCACATTCCTTGAATTGTTTCTCTTCCTAATCCGTTCCACGCGTGTTTCCAATATGTCATCTGGAGTAAGATTTATATTCTACTTCATCATGTCGCATATAATAAGAAACATGAAAACACACTTTCTATCCAACAAGAAAACTCACTTTGATTTCTAAACCTAGGTAAGAATCACAGATATGGCAACATTCAAACATGAGACTTCATCTTTCCCCTTTTTGGCCTTATCAACACACTTTTGGAGAAGAGAAACAAAAGGGTGCTGGGTGCATACAGGTCTTTGATCCTTACCTCTCTTCTCTCTAATCCACAATTTAGTATAAACTAGATACATAGTTAGGGAATGTCTTGTATACATATAGCAATTCCCTCTTCTTCTATTCTTCTATTTTCATCAATCAGGTGCGGCCAGCGCCTTTCAAGAAAGATCCACTCTTGGTGAGCTCTCGCAGTGGCTTATCCGTAAATCTGATAACATTGTACACCAAGGCACCACATACAGCTCCAAGAGTTGGTGCCACAAGGTAAATCCACAGGTTTTTGTAATGACTTGACACTATTGCAGGGCCTATGCTTCTTGCTGGGTTCATTGATGCTCCTGAAATTGGCCTGCAGAATATGCTCATATCACGTACATGAGAAACTAACAGAATGATCATAGATTAAAAAAAAAAAAACAATGAATAAAGAAAAGAGAGAACAAAGTTCTTTAATTAGTTAGTTTGGCCTATGGAAAACCTCCAAAAGGAAAACTTGTCTCTTCTTATTACTAATTACATACCAATGGAGAGGAATGGATTATATTAAGAAGATATCAAGAAGATTATACCCTGCAAACATCACATTCAGAAGAACCGTGGAGCCAACTGCAAGCCCTGCAAGCTCTCCAATCTGCATAAGCAAACATTTTGGAATATTATTATTGATACTTTCAAAATAATAAAGTTTCAGGATGCAGACATTTTGGAATACATTGGTCAAATTTAGTAATATGATAATATACTAGCCTAATCAGTTAAGCAAGTTAACTCACCAACCCTATTAGGCAAACCATATTAGGCTGTTCTCAATTGAAAAATCATTGCCATTGTTGAGATTAAGAGGTAGAATAGTACTAACCGCTCTGTTATCAGTGGCCACACCAGAAACAACAAACATGAGGTAAAATGTGATAATGAACTCAATCACGAAAGACTGCAGAGGAGTTCCATTAGGACTTGTTCCTGCAAAGTGGTCTTGATGGTTGTTAAATATAAGCCTAAGGGTCCCACTTGCGAGCGTTGATCCAAGGACTTGAGCAGCAACATAAGGGGGTACCTATATTGAGAATGCAAAACAAACAAAAACACGTATAATTAGAAAATAAGGTAGTCATCAAATTGAAGTTGATTTAAGAATTCTCAATCTTTACATTAAACTTATTCAAGAAGTTTCATTTTTTTTCTTTTTAAGACAAGACATTGATCTCAGAGTGTATTTGGGTAGTATACCATTATCAAAGGAAAAAAAATATACGAAATAAAATCATGGGTTGGTTTGATTAGCTCACCTGTTTCCATGGAAACCTTTTAGTAGTAGCAAAACCAATAGTGACAGCAGGATTGAAATGGGCACCGGAGATGTGACCAACAGAGTAAATCATGACCATCACAACAAGTCCCCAAACAATTGCAATCCCCGGAAACGACACTGTTTTGTCTGTGTTCAAATTCACCACCACAGCCCCACAACCAGCAAATATCAAGAAATATGTCCCCAACACCTCAGCAATGACCTGAAAAAATAAAGTTCTCAAACTTCAAACATTTGATGAAGAGGTTTTGAAACTGAAAGATCATATTTCTATTGAACTGGAAACTAAAAAGCAACATGATTTATGTCACCTTCTGCATAAAGGGTACACAGAGAAAGCTGCTGCTTGATTCTTGGTTGGTTTTGGAAGGACTGTCATGTTCAACATTGAGAACATGGTTTCCATTAGTTGCATGATTCTCAGCCATGGCTTCAAGCTGAGAAGATGGATAGATAGAAAGACAGAACAAAGTGACTCAAAATTAAGGAGAAAACTGCTTATGCTTGTTTCAAAAATCCCTGAAGTGAGAAAAAACACAGGAGGACAACTCCAATTTATGGTGTGCAAATGGGTCCAAGGACAGTGGAGAGAGAGAGAGAGAGAGAGAGAGAGAGAGAGATTGACTAGTTGGAAAAGGATGGGCTTTTGTGCTCTTCTTGGTTTTCCTTTTATTTATCAAAATGACTTATGATTCATATGAAGGTTTCATAGGAGATATCGTTGAAAACTGTGGCATGTATGGCTTGTGAAACAGAAAAAAGGCATTCAAAGCTGCTTCAACTACCCACCGGAATTACAGAGAAGACATTGATGGCTTTCCATACCTTCTAATCACTATTAATTTCGGTTACCCGGTTAGGCATGCATGCTGTTCTTAAACAAAATTTTGAGGCGGTTTAATGCACGAATCAAATAAGATTGAATTATATTTAAGATTAACTTTGTAAGCTGTAATTTTTAAGATAAACTTTCTAGTTTAAGTTGCGGAAACTTTTACAGCTAGCTCTACTAGATTGAAACGTTTTTTTTTCCTGAAAATATAGTTTTTTTTTTCGTTTCTTTTAGATGAGAACATGAGAATATATTTCATTGGGCATGGGAACTACAGTAAGACAGCAGTACCTTTCAATTGTATAAGAAAAACAAATACAGAGCAAGAATATCCTGATTAAATAAAACAAACCTTCTAGTAATAGTCTATGTATGTATAGCTAGAGGGGAAAAGCCTAGAAATACCAAGTAACTTTTCCAAAACAACAAAATGATCGAGTATCCTTTTCTTAAGACCAAATATGTATCTAGCTAGTAACCTTTTTCCTAAATGAATATTCGAAACACCTGAGATCCTGCTAAAGAAATAAATAATCCATGAAATGGTAAGAAATTCTGACTTCATATTCCTTCAACCAGACTAGACAAATCGATTTGTCCAAGTTAATGTGTGTGTAGCTGATAATTGGTTAGAGAATAATTAAGCCCCATTATACGTCTAGATTTTTAAGAACAAACCCTAGCTAGCCACAGGTACAAACAAATAAACTAGAAGTACAAAAATTCTTCTACGTACCAAGATGCAAGTGAACCGAAAAACTAATATGTAATATTTTGATTCAGTCATCCACATCACACTATTTTGATTCAGATATCCACGCCACACTTCACCAAGGCGCAAGTGGTGACAAATCTTTCTATTCATAACTGGACAAGTATGATCACCATTACCTCCTTACTGAGTACATATATTGTGCGGCATGTTATACAATCTATACAGATGTTGATAAAATCTATAAACATAATGGATCTTAAATCATGCCAAAGACAAAACTACAAGTGTAATCACACCAATTGATATGATTTCACAAATATTGAACCAGTCAAGAATCTAACTAGATGTGCCTATTATTATACATAATCAGGGTCATGAAGTGATAATTAAAACTTAACTTTGGCTAGCTCTTGATCCCCCATCCATTAGTGACATGAATCTACTCATTACTGAATCTTAATTTTTAGCATAAACAATATTAGTGCATGCAAACATCAAGTTCTGATCTCTCGATCAGTCTTCCACCCCGTTCTAAAGAAAGAGCAAAATGATGAAGTTTAGAAAATTTGTTACCCAACTAGCAAAATTGTTACAATTTTTCAATGCGCATGCATGATGTTAACCTCCCACTGTTCACCAATTTCTGAACAGTCAAACACCATACATGCGTATATTAACCGCCCCATTAGCCATTTGGCCTTCAAATGCTGAAGCATAATTTTTCTGGTATGTGTCATCTAATCTTGTATATGCTTTTCACCCCAGAATTCACACTTTGACCAAGACATCTCTGATGATAAATATGCAGAAAGCTAATTTCCTGGGTTTGATTTGAGTGGCAGGCAACGACCCCTTGTGATGAACTTGCACTCACTTAAGAGAGGAAAATATTGCCATCTACTGTCTATTCTTTTAGTTCTCTTTGTTAAATTTTGATACTGTATACACTAATGTTAGTGAAGTTTGGTCAAAGTCATTTGCTTCTTGCATACTTATAGCTAGTCGACGTAAGATGAATATCATGCTGATCGATTTTCAGTAACTTCCAGAAAAGTTGGAGCAAAGCACAAATCAACAGTTGAACTGGCATGGATTACTTTGCCAGGGAAATGAAGAATTAATTGACCAAAAGAAATGCCTGAGATCGAAGTCATAGATTTAGTTTGCCACTTCGAATATCTATAAACCGTGAGAACAGTACTGAGGTCATTCTTATGCTATGCTTCGCCTCATTTGTTTCAAGAAATGCCCATCACGTACATCAGAAGTCTAAAGCACTGAAATTTGTTTTCCCAGAAAGAGAAAAAGTACTAAAACTTGATGAACTTATGTATAGCTAGTGACTTGCGACTTGCGAGAGCTATAATCATTAATTGCACACACCATAAACCTAACACCCAAAAAAGATCTAAAAAATAAATAAATAAAACCTAAGAAAACATAAAGATTTAATGGACAACTTTCAAGATGAGCTACCCAATTGTGGATCGTATACAAAATTGGCATACGGTTTATAGCAAGTGACTTATAGCAGATCCCTCTTCTGTTTGTATCAATTAGGTGCGGTGGACGCCTTTCAAGAAAGAGCTAGTCTTGGTGAGCTCGTGCAGAGGCTTATCAGTAAATCTGATAACATTGTAGACCAAGGCACCACATAATGCTCCAAGAATCGGTGACACAAGGTAAATCCACAGGCCTTTGTATTGGCTCCATACAATTGCAGGGCCTAAGCTTCTTGCTGGGTTCATTGATGCTCCTGTAACTGGCCTGCAGAATATGCTCATATCACGTACATGAGAAACTATAGTTTTAAACAACAAACTTACAATAGAAGACAAAAAAAACGATAACATTCTTAGTTTGGCATATGGAAAACATATCAACTAATAGAATGCCAATGTATTATGAATGGATTATATTAAGAAGACACCATAAAAACTCTACCCTGCAAACATCACATTCAGAAGAATTGTGGAGCCATCTGCAAGCCCAGCAAGCTCTCCAGTCTGCATAAGCAAACAGTTTAGAATAATTATTACTGATACTACTACATATAATAAAGTTTGACAATATTAGGATACTAACCTAATCAGTTAGGCATGCAAGTTACTCACCAACCTATCTTTATTTAAAAAAATCAGAGTGGTGAGAATGTTAAGAGGTATAGCATAGTACTAACCGCTCTGTTATCAGTGGCCACACCAGAAACAACAAACATGAGGTAAAATGTGATGATGAACTCAATCACGAAAGACTGCAGTTGAGTTCCACTAGGACTTGTTCCAACAAAATGGTCTTGATGGTGTTTAAATATGAGCCTAAGGGTACCACTTGCGAGTGTTGATCCAAAGACTTGAGCAGCAATATAAGGGAGTACCTGTAGAGAGAAAGCAAACAAAAAAAAAAACACAGTGAATTAGAAAGATAGATAATCATCAATTGAAGTTGATTTACTTGCTAGAGATACAGTGGTGTAATCCCTAATTATCTTTTTTGTTTTGTTGGGTACATACGTAGGACGTGGATTTTGAGTTTGAATGATGATTACTGCTTGTCTAAGCCAAAACAATTAAACTAGGTAACAATGCCTTCTGCAAAACCAGTACGTCATTCTTACATTAATTAATCGTACTCAAGGAGTAATAGATTTTTTTTGAGATAACTAATAGGAATTATGGATTTATTGTATTGAAATGCAAAAATTGTATAATGAGAGCAATAAAACTTTACAGGCTGTATTGTGGCTATTCTCATTAATTGTAAAATGTAGATTACAAAAGTTTATATAACAAGGTAACTAGGTTGAATAACTAAAAGACCAAATACCCTGCTCTATATTGCTCTTATAATCCTAACAATAACACACTGATGATCTGAGAGACTAAGATTCTAAGAGTATGTGTTGGTAGTTTTCCCTTTTCAAAGGATACAAATGAAGAAATAAAAGCATGGGTTGGTTAGCTGATCACCTGCTTATTCCATGGAAACCTCTTAGTAGCAGCAAAAGCAATAGTGACAGCGGGATTGAAATGGGCACCGGAGATGTGACCAACTGAGTAAATGAGCACCATGACAACTAGTCCCCATACAATTGCAACCGCCGGAGACGACACCGTCTTGTCTGTGTTGAAATTCACTATCACAGCCCCACAACCAGCAAATATCAAGAAGTATGTGCCCAACACCTCAGCAATGACCTGAAAATAAAAAGATCGATCGCGATCTCAACTTCAAACATCTGATCGATGAAACTAACGATTTTAAAACTGAAAGATCGCATGTTTCAATTTTCTTGAAACTAGAAATGAGTAAGAGTAACAAGATTTATGTTACCTTCTGCATAAAGGGAACAGATAGAACGGCACTGCTTGATTCTTGGTTGGTTTTGGAGGATTTGTCGTCTTCAACACTGACAACATGGTTTCTACTACTTTCATGATTCTCTGCCATGGCTTCGAAGAAAGAAAGAGAAAAAGATCAGAACAAAGTGACTCAGAAATTGGTTTTGCTTTTTTGTTTTTCTTCTTCAAATGTATTATAGTATTCTACTGTTAATCTCTACTATATACTTTGTAGCCAAAGTGGGTGTGAAAAACGTACCCCAAATAGTCCTGAGATTATAGATAACCTAATCACAAGATAAAAATAGAATTTAGAGGAGGTAAAAACATTAGCAACTCTCTCTGCAGATAATTATCCATAAACTACCATATGCAATTCTCCCGGAGGTAATGACATCTCATCTGACTATAACTCTAGAGCATATATAGGACATCCTAATAAACGACCTTGCATGTCTGTCAACTCAAACAAACCAGTATCATTCAAAAAAAAAAACTCAAACAGACCAGTATATATAGACGTATAGTATGGCCGCAGTATCATCATTCTTATCTCTACTGCTATAAAAGGATCGGAAATTCCTGTTTCCACCTTCTTCTGCTTTGTTTATTTTCGAACAAAAAAAAAAACATTAAGTTCATGCTCTGTTACGTACTCCGGACATTGCACGTACGTGTAGTCGTATATGATGGACTGATGGTAGTCTTACGTTAAAGACATCGTATATTTTGTTTAGGACCAGCATTTTTACAGGCCTGATACCTCTAATTATAGTGATTATAAAAGACATGGAAAACCATCAATATTGAAGCAGCCTTGACTGACTTCTCGCTATTTCACAGCAAGCAATACATTGCCACACTTTTCAACTATAAAAACCTTCATATGAATCATAAGCCTTGTTTATTACATGAAATTTTCTCCTTCCGAGTCACTTTGTTCTCTCTCGCTCCTTCTACCTTTCTCCTAGCTGTTTTACTACTTCGAAGCCATGGTTGCGAATTATGATGAAAGTAGTGAAAACCATCTTGTCAATGTTGAAGAAGGCAAACCTTCCTCTAGAAACAGTCAAGAATCAAGCGATAGCTTTCTCTCTGTACCCTTTATCCAGTAGGTGACATAAACCTTGTTACATTCCCTTTTAGTTTCAAGCACAATCAAAAATGTGATCTTTCAGTTTCGAAACCATTTCATCAAATATATGTTTGAAGTTGTGATCTTTGTACTTTCAGGTTATTGCTGAGGTGTTGGGGACAATATATGTTTGAAGTTGTGATCTTTGTACTTTCAGGTTATTGCTGAGGTGTTGGGGACATACTTCTTGATTTTTGCTGGTTGTGGGTCTGTGATTGTGAATTTGAGCGCAGACAAGCTGGTGTCATTTCCAGGGTTTTCAATTACTTGGGGATTGGCGGTGATGGTTATATATGGTTAATTTACTCTGTTGGTCACATCTCTGGTGCCCATTTCAATCCTGCTGTTACTCTTGCTTTCGCTATTGCTCATAGGTTCCCATGGAAAGAGGTGAGGTAATCAAAACCAATTAGCCATGATTTTATTTCTTAATTTTCTTTAATTTAGGGAATAAATTGTATGTGTTGCATAGTCAAATCACATTTAACATTGCTTTGCCTTAATTTCGGCAGTGCTGCAATTCGTACAATGTTGTAAAACCCAATTGAATGAGATGGGTAATATAGGCGGAATTGAAACATTTGGGTAGAATTGAGGGTAACATGCAGACGAAGAATCTGAGGATTTTATGGGTACGTAATAGCAAGTTCTTGTTGTCGCCGATGGAGTTGAATCTGGGAATGAAGATACTAGAATCAAGTTTTGGATCAGGAAGGACATTTAGTTTAACTGTAAAAAATTTGACGGTATGAGGAGTTGGTCCACTATAATGATGGGTACGTATGAAAAAGAAGAAGAGTGAGATGTTCTCTTTCTTTCTTTTTCTATGAGAAGAGAGAGATTTTCTTTAATTAATTTATCAAAATGGTAGTGTGTTAGTCAAAATGAATACTTCAACTCATATATGTGACTTTTGTTGTGTCGTTATAAAGTTTTATTGATGAAATGTCGTTAGAAAGTCAAGGAATTATAGGGTTGCACGGCTAGTTTTAATATTCTTGTAGGGGCATATTTGCATCACAAGGTCAGATGTCAAAATTTCATTGACATGGGGGCACATTTGCATCACAACCAGATGTCAAAATTTCACTAGGGGCACGGCCCCACTCGTCCTCAATTGGCTCCGCCAATGGTTCAGCCTTGTAGGTTTCATTTTAACAAGAGTACTATATTCTTGATTTTGAAACTAATTGTATCTGGTTACATTATTTTCAGCTTGTCAACCGGAGGTGAGTATAAATCATTTTGCTCAGGATTACTTTAAAATCAAGGTGTAGGTTTGCAGCTTAGTTTGATTCGAACGATTGGTGTGCCAATTGGAAGGGTTTTCTGTTCCTTTCCATATCGACCAACTCTATTGTTGTAGTTAGTAGTAACCATATATGTCCTGTGTTTGCTTGTTGATGTTGAAAAGAAACATTTATGTGGTGGTTCTTTTTCCATATATGAGACAACTTTTGTTATCTACGTTAGGTATACCTTGAATTTTAGATCAAGATGTTACTAGCATGTTGATAATATTTGTTATGGCATGCAATATTCCCACAGTAATTGGGTTGCATTATCGTTACGATCGACCGACGACTATGTTGATAATACGTATACTTATGACATGATCAATCTTTCTAAGTTATTTGTTCAGAGATCGATTAGATTTGTGCTGGGGACTGGTCACAGTTGTTTTTCTTTTTTCAGACCATGAATCAAATGTCACACACATTAGGTTAATTGATGACCATTCATGCATTTTTAATGTAATTTGGAAGTCGTTGATTATCGTGAACATTGTGCACGACAACACACAACTTTGCGTTATAAATCTCATATAAAACTTAGCACATAGTATCAGGAATGCATGTTGAAATTCAATTGACAAAAAAAAGTTTCAGGTATTAGAGAAAATTAAACAATACTAAATAGTATAAATGAACCTAATGCAGTTGACCTATTGAAGCGGATCCATTTATACGGATCTATTTATACTTAGCAAAAACTTATGTTGACATCTTACTGATCCTAGAGGCGTAGCTACAGGGGGATTAGAGGGTTTAATTGACGCCTCTTAGATTTTTGAGACTAAGCTATATTAATTGTTATATGATTGTCAGTAAAATGTGATGTTGTAAGTAAATTTAACCCTTATAACAATTTAGACAACTATTCATATCGGTCTCTTTGTGTTTTTAATATAGATTCACAATCCTAATTCTCCTATTAATATTGTAATTAAAACAGATTACATATATCGAAAAAGATATATATTTGATGGTGTTGATAATAAAACAATCATGAAAAGATTTCAAAACATGAGCAATCTTCGAGGACAAATTATAATTGCTTTAGAGAGATTTTTTGTTTTGTTTTTAAACTATTGTAATGATTTATAAAATTTTATATTATTCAATGTAGATTATATTTGTGTGACATTATTGTGGTCTATGGCTACGCGACTAACTGATATTGTGTGATGTTGTAATACTTTTGATTATTGTATCGTTCTAAGTAATGTTGTTCTTTTATGTTTGGATCGAAGGGTCGTAAAAATAACGTAACGGTAAAATACTACTTGTAAACACTAACTGTATAATTAAATATGTTAAATATATACTTGTGATAAATTCAATCCGCTCAAGGGGATTAAAGATGCAAATTTAGTTGTTGTTATCTCTCCGAAATAATATGTATCGAAAATATAACTGGTATTTATCTTCACAAATATTAATGTAACGAGGTCCTGAAAGTCGGTATAATTCTGATATTGTTTTGTGTTAGTGAAGATAGAATAGGTTCTTATTAGTCAAACAAAATTAAACGAATATGAAACGCGATTTGACTATTAACGTACGAGGAACTAGAAAAACCAATAAAACCGGTTTAGTCTTGGTACTCACTCCAGACTAAACCTGGTAACCAAAAAACCAAACCATGAAGTCCTGGATTCCACCTTAACAAGAAAATTAACCACCGTTGAACAACCGCCGTTAAAACAAACTCACCCGCACTTGGCTTAACCATATTAGCTAAAGTTTAAAAACCCTGGGAACATTCTTGAAATCTCAGATTCCCAAACATTTCCGGTGCTTACATTTTATTCAGGCAAAAGTACAATTCAAAGAGAGCAATATAGAAGAAAATGGTGTCAAAAATAATGAAGATTAGGGCAAACAAGAGTTTAGCCATGAAGAACCGCCAGGGCAAAAGGCGGCACCACCGCCGCAACTCCTCTGTCAAAAAGGCAGCCGCCACCTCCAAGGTCATGCTTTCCGGCATTGGCACCGACAAAGGCAGCTTAGATATCCTAACCCAAACACAAACTCCATACCCGGACTGGCCCGAACCCGGACCTCCAACTACACGCCCCTCACTCCCGCCGTTAACTTCACCGGAGAAGAGAACCGTGTTTCTCGATCTAGACGAAACACTGGTGCACACTTCGGTCACTTTGCCCAATCGCTTCGACTTCATCGTCCGGCCTATTATTCGTGGCACCGAGATGACATTCTACGTGATCAAACGTCCCGGAGTTGACCAGTTTCTGCAAAAGCTGGCGGAGAAGTACGAGGTTGTGGCCTTCACGGCGGGGATGAGAGAGTACGCTTCGCTGGTGCTGGACCGATTGGACAGGCAGGGCTTCATATCCCACCGCCTCTACCGTGACTCATGCAAAGAGGTGTACAGGAAGTTCGTGAAGGACCTGTCTGGTTTGGGACGTGACTTGCGGCGAGTGGTGATCGTGGACGATAACCCTAACTCGTATTTCCTCCAACCGGAAAATGGGATTCCGGTCCGGCCGTTCTTCTATGATGACATGGAGGACGGGGAGCTGGGGAGGTTGTTAAAGTTTTTTGAGGGCGAGGAGGGGTCTGAGGACATTAGGGATGCTGTGAGAGAGTATGTTAATGACGAAGGATGGATTACCGTTGATGATGACGACGACGAAGATGATTGCGGTGGTAGTGATGATGATGAGGAGGAGGAGGAGGAGGAGGAGAAGGAGAAGGAAGAGGAGAAGGAGTTGGAGAAGGGGAATGGAAAGTTTACTAATGTTCCGGTATTAACAACGATAAATTCATCAACACCATGCTGCTTGATTAGTCTGCATGAATATTATCCATCGGAAAAACCAGCAGCAATGGAGTATTGGATCAAGATAGTGATCTTGAGTGTTGTGATTTTGATCATTATAAATGTAATCTTATGCTTAGAACTTGCATTCTGGAAATCATAGAGTTGACAACTTTATAAAATTTTCATTCTTGATTTTTTTTTTGTGAGGGATTTTCATTTGGAAAGTTAATTTTACATACTCTGAAACTCCTAGCTAGTTAAATTCGTAACACACTAATTACTAAGTATACCCTAAAGTAAGATTGTTACTCCTCACAATACACTAATACAATACATAGCAATGCTACGATGAACTTCTGGAGGACCAACACTCATAAGAATTGCAAAATCTCTCACATCCATCATGAGCAGCATTTGTTGATGGGAGAACCTAGCTAAACCTTGTGAACCTAGCTTGATTTTGGTTTACAGTTTATAGGTTTCCCTAGTCATGATGTTTTCTACGTATACTCACAATGCATATAAATACAAATCAGGGATTTGTGCTACTCAATTAAACAATTATTGACGACAACAACAACAAAATTAACGGAATATTATATCTATCGTTTACTTTTGGTCACAAGAGGGACTTAAAAGGCCCAAAAACAAGAGAAACAGAAACTTACAACTGAAACAAACTCTAGTTTTTTTTAACTCTAACAGCACCAACAAGATCATCCAATAAGTAGGCTTGAGCAGCATGCATAGGAGGGTTCTCGAAAGTGATCAATCCAAGATCATAAGTGATATTAGTTTTAGCCAAAGCATCTGCCATCGCAAGTTTTAAGTTTCACTCTCTAAACATGTGAGAAAATTTACTGTTTTGCATGACATCAAGGAAGAGCAGACAGCAAGAAGTGAGCCAAGATGATGAAGAACAAATAAACGGAATATCATATCTATGATTCAACCAATAAACCGAGAAAGTAACTTAGTGGTATGATAAATAATTTCAAAAAAAAAAAAACGGAATATGTAATAATGGTGCATTTTGAAACCGCACCCAACCAAATCAACAACGTAACCTTAGCTTCGGTTACGAACCTACTCAGACGACCGTTGTACCGAACCAAAAGTTTAAAAGCCACCAACCCTCATTTTCAAACTGCAATCTTTGCTCTCTCTCTAGATTTCAAACTCAGAGAAAAAAAAAATGGTGTCCAAATTCATGAAGAAAAGCCCAAGCAAGTCGATCGCCACCAAGCGCCGTCACCACCGCCGCTCCTCCGCGAAGAAAGCCACCACCGCCGCCTCCACCGCCGTCCTGTCCTCGCTGATCACTTGCCAGCGCCGCCTCATCAAGCTCTTCAACAAGCTCGCGCGTGTCGGCACGCCCAACCGCCACAAAGTCTTCAAGATCCTCAAGAAAACCGCCGCCCACGACCCGAACCGACCCGAACCCACCGCCCCGGTTCGCCCCGCGCTCTTCCTCGCCGGCCCGCTCCCGCCGCAGGCGTCGCCGGAGAAGAAGACGATCGTGCTCGATCTCGACGAGACCATGATCCACTCGCAGGCGGGAACGCCGCCGGAGAATTACGACTTCGTCGTCCGGCCGAGGATCGACGGCATGGTGCTGGACTTCTACGTCCTGAAGCGGCCCGGAGTAGACGAGATGCTGGAGAAGCTCGGGGAGAAGTATGAGGTGGTGGTGTTCACGGCGGGGCTGAGAGAGTACGCTTCTTTGGTGCTGGACCGGTTGGACCGGAAGCGCGTGATCTCCCACCGCCTCTACCGCGACTCGTGCAAGGAGGTGGATGGGAAGTTTGTGAAGGACTTGTCCGGTTTGGGGAGGGACATGAGGCGCGTGGTGATTGTGGATGACAATCCGAACTCGTATTCGCTTCAGCCGGAGAATGGGGTGCCGGTCCGGCCGTTTTTGGATGACATGGCGGACCGGGAGCTGGGTAAGTTGGTGGAGTTTTTTGAAGGGGAGCAATGTGAGGATATGAGGGATGCTGTGAAGGACTATGTTGCTGCTGCTGGGGATCGTGGAACCGAAAATGGCGATGAATTCGAAACTTTGCGGACTTGAAATTTCATTTGATTATCTGTGGTGTAAAGTTGAACAGGCATGTTCAATTTCGATTCGAAATCTGTGTTGCCACAAAAGGTTTATGGTTAAGTTGTTCAATTAGTGGAATCTGTGTGTTGTCTATTGAATTGTATACTTGAATGCTGCTACTACTGCTACTATTCATTAGTACCAGGATATACAGAACAATTGTTCTCAAGGTAGAACAAATGCCTAGTTAAGAAGCCGGTTCTTGCTGCTGTTCTTGTACCAAGTCGTCGAGCAGGAAAATTTGCTAGCAGACAGTTGTGATCTGAGAACTCGTCGAGTAATTTATGGCGCTCTATGTTTGTGATGCTAATCTGATCCTCAGTTGTACTGCGGTGCTGCTGTTAAGTGTAACAATAGCTATATATTCCCCTCCTGCAGTATAGTTGTTCGAAACCCTGGACATAAGGACAACCTCACATTTTTCAGCTCTAATTCACCAACTGATCTCAGAAGGTACTTCTTGGATAAGGCTGTAGAGTAAAAAGAAAATTGACCTCCACAGACCACAGGAGCAAAGCTGCAATTAGTTTTTGTCACTTTGATTCAACCAACAGGATCTCTGTTGTACACGTCTTTCGTTTATCCTTCTACCTGAAAGTTAACAGCTTAACTATTGCAACCCCACGCTAATCTTCAACGAAGGTGCCATCACACGAGCAAAAATGGCAGGATGCCAAACTTGGATATGATTATGCTGAACATTGCAAAACTGCATCGAATTCATTCAAAAGTCTTGTACAAAAAACTTTAGTATACAGCTGAAAGCATGATCTTAATTCGATCAAATGCCAGTACTTCCACCTGCTCACAAATTGCTCAAAGTTAAACCAAAATGAAATCCAAATGAAAGTTGAAAACCCTATCGCAGGGTTCAAATCCAGCTTTGTCAAGGAAATGAGAAGTTGAAAACCCTCAAGCAGCTTCACGAGGGAGCTGCAAAATCCATAGATTTGAAAGCCTAATCTCCCTAAAAATGAAGAGCCTTTCCTCCAACAAAGTCCTCAATTAAACTATCTATCACACCTTGTTTATCAACTTCCAACACAAAATTCGCACAATGCGCCACAATCATTTCACGCCGTGGAATTAAGAACCAGTCGAATTAATTGAAGAAAGGAAGTAAATTTACCACAAAATAGATCAATCACTAGCTGGATTCACAACACATGATGCATATTATTCGGTTCCGAGTAAAGCGAAAAGCACACTAAACAAACTCAACTACTCACAGAAGCTCAAAACTTTTGGCTGAATCGGATCAACTTGCAAGTGAAGACCTGAGGGGGCAGACGCAGAGCCTCGGACTTGGCGAAGCACATGTCGTCCAGGGACTCGCTGCGGCACCAGCGGCAGTTGGGGTTCTGCGAGCACTGCTGTTCCGACGACATGTCGCAGCATCTGGGGATCTGGTTGTTCTTACCCACCCGGATCCGGTTTGCAGAGCCGCCGCACGTGCCGGAGAGGGTTGATAAGAGGAGGATGAGCAGGAGGAGGAGTGAGACGAAGCTCTTGAGCTTGGGAGTTGAAGCTGAAGTCTTGGCGGCGGCGGTGGTTGACGCCATTGGAGGATGTTTGAGTTCGTCTCCGCCGGGTCGCTTGTGGTAAGTGCCAAGTGTTCGATGATTCTTTCTTTCGGACAAAACAGTGACTGCCCAGCTATAAAATGTCAGACCTGATAAACTTGCTGTTTAATTTTTATTTACTTTAAATCAATTTCATAACGTTCCAATAATCTATTTCTTACGGTAGAAAGAAATTATGAAAGTCACCTTGTTACATTAACAAGTTAGTAACATGCTTACTCATCCATTTCTGCCAAATTACTCGTCTAACGACGACAAGATCTATGATGTCCTTTGGCCTTGCTAGTCTCTGAAGTGCGCCAAACGAGTATCCTATTTGATTTCAATCACGGAACAAGACCGATCTGAGCAAGGTTAAGGGGTTTCAAACTTTCATGGGTTTTTCAACTGAAGGAGGCGTTAGCACAAGCAAGGGTGATTCAACTTGATCACACAACCAACATCAATGGTGAGATTCATTTTTTTTTTTTGCGTTGGGTTTGTGGGTGGTCTCTGTTTGGATCCCCCCGACTTCACACTGCCATCGAATTGGAGACCTATGTTGGTGCGTGCTGCTGAGGGAGATGGAGGAGTCCCATGGTTTGTGGGATTTGAAGGCGGTGGGTTGTGATGTGGCTGGGTCGGCAATGGAATTACAACTGTGGTTAGAATATGACGGCGACGACAACGGCGCGACAGTTTTTGTTGATTGTGTGATGGTTGTTGGTGGCGACTACAAGCTTAGGCCGAGATCACGGGCCGGACCTGTTTTGGCCTTGCTTCATTGGTTTGCTCTGGACCTAATATGTCTTGGGCTTAGGGTTTTTTACTTTAGGTCCAAAATGGTTATCTTTTCTAGTTTTCTAAGCCTTTTTTTAGGCCTCTAGGGTTTTTAAATTAGATTTTACTAGTTTATTTCAAATAATTTTCGTAGGTAGGTTTTATGTTTGCAGATTATGATGTTTATTTTACTACTAAATAGTAAAAACTTTTGACACACCGTAATTGAGCGCCTTGACAATGAGAGTTATTATGCAAAATTATATCTATGTTGAGTTAGATTATAGCTTGTTAGGCTTATCGTCGATGAGCGGAAATGTACAATGTAATGGTATGTGAATCACCTCAATTCATTGGGGTCTGTATCTGTGTCAGGCTGCGATTATTAATACAATGAGTTATAGGCCTGTTTTTGTTTTTAAAAAAAAAAAATTCTAAAAAATTATATGATAAATGAAATTATTAATTTCTAAAATATAAAATTGAATCAATTTTCGTGAAGTATAAACAAACTAAATAAAACTCGGAAAAACAAAAACAGAGAGATAGGGGAAACGTTTAAGAGACGAAGACTGACCGACACGCCCTTACAACTTCACCCTCTAAACCAAAACTCCTCTATTCTTCTCCGATTACTCGTAAAGCTTTGGTTTTCAATTCGTCTCTTCTCAACAAATCACCCTTAATGCTTCTTATATGCCCAACAAGAACATAGAGCAAAAGCTCGATTAGGTCAGACTCCAATGGACGGCGATCATCACAACCCCGATTTTGAACTTAAACCCGAGGCTTTGTCTTCTAGGGTATCCGATTTCTCGCTTCACCATGACACCCCCAACTCCAAAGTTCAATACCCACCGGTAAATTTTCACTCTTTCTTTGTTTGTTTCTCGAATTGGGCTTCGTGATTTTATCTGTGTGTGATTAAAGTTTCAACTTTTAATATCGCAAAGTAAGTTTTGGTATTATTCTGTGGCAATTATGGAATTTTGATGATAGTATGTTGTGGTATTTGATGATGAAACGTAATTTAAGGCTCAGTATTGAAGTGAAATTTTTTGGGTGTATGGTAAGCAGAATTGGAAATTTGAGTCTGGAATGATCATGGTTTCATTTAAGTCTTTTATGTTTTACTAGCTGTAAATTTGACATTTTTGCTTCCTGTTCGCGACTTATAAAGTCCGAATTGTTTCAAATTTGAATTAGCTAAGATGGACTGTGTATTGATTACAGATTGATAGGGAAGATAAAAATCATAGGGAGCATAAGTATAGTGATGAACCGGAACTGACAGAATGTAGAGAGGATGACTCTGAGCTTCATGGGAAGGATCATGAGGTATCAGAAGCTGGCCGTCCGGAGAAAAAGTACTTTTATTATGATGCTCCTCATTTTGAGGATACGGGGGTTTGGATACCTGTTTCTGTTCCCCCTATGTTGGAAACGGAGCATGAAGAGTGGTCGAGAGGTTTTTACGCAAATGGTGGGTTCTTTCCTGAGAATGATATGGGTTGGGGACAGTTTATTGGGGATGAGAAGGAGATGACCATGTGGGATGTGATGGTGGAAATGTTGCTTGCGGCCCGTGGGAAAGTGAGTTCGTTGGCTTCCCCTGATATTTATGGATGTCGACTTTCATGGATGTCGGATAATCTGCTCGAGCAAGCATGGAAGGAAATGGCACAAACACTCACAGATGCTAACCTGGCTCATGTACATGAAATTCTGGAAGCTGACCCACCAAAGTGGCTGGCTGATAGTTCTGCATCTTCTTGTATGCTCTGTGGGGTGCAGTTTCATCCAATCATGTGCTCTAGGCATCACTGTCGGTTTTGTGGTGGAATATTTTGTGGCGACTGTTCCAAGGGAAGGAGTCTGTTGCCCAAAAAGTTTCGTGTAGCAGATCCTCATCGTGTCTGTGATGTATGCTGTGTAAGACTCGAGTCTGTCCAGCCGCACTTGATGGACCAAGTAAGTCATGCTGCTCAGGTGCCAACCCATGATCTTACTGACCTTAGCACTTTGAGGTCATGGGTCAATATTCCTTGGGGACGGTCCATGGAGTATGAGATATATAAGGCAACAAATGCAATCCAGGCTTACAAGAAGGTAAGAGTTTTAAGTGCCAAGACTGTTTAACTTGTATATTTGATGCCTACTGTTTTGAAAGACAGTGTTTTAACCTACTATTTCAGAAATCGTGTTTAATGATGTTGCAAGATTAGTGTCTGCTCTGATCATAACATACTGAATAATCATAAATTTGAATAGGGTAAAATATATAGTTTTGTGGTTGAAGTCGACATCTGTTTAGTCTTTTTGGTTTTATTTTAATCTGAATAGTTCCAAATAGTCCTTATGGTTTTATTTTAATCTGAATAGTCCTTAAAGTCATGATTTTTCATCCAAATAGTCTTTATGGCCTTTAACTAAGAAAATTGTCGGAATGACTATTTGGATGAAAAATCATGACTTTAAGGACTATTCAGATTAAAATAAAACCATAAGGACTATTTGAATGAAAAATCCTAACTTTAATGACTATTCAGATTAAAATAAAACCACAAGGACTAAACATATGTCGACTTCAAACCACAAAAACTAAACAAATTTCAATTCATTTGAATATTATGAAATTGAAATCCATTCGTAATGAAAGTGCCTCATGGATTTCATTGGTCAGGTATGTTCCCTAAAGCCTGAGAAATCAATTCCTGATGCCATTCTAAGACAAGCAAAAGGCCTTGCAATCATCACTGCTGTCAAGGTTGGAGTTATGGTTACCTACAATATAGGTACAGGACTTGTGATTGCTCGCAGAGAAGATGGCTCTTGGTCTCCTCCATCTGCTGTTTCAACCTTTGGTGTAGGATGGGGAGCACAGGTGAAATATTTTTTCTCTTTAACAAATTTCAATTTAAATTCTCTATTTCATATAGTTCATTCAGATTTTATCAAATAGAAGGAACTCATCTAAGATGTATACAGAGAAAAAACATTAATTGTCAACAGTTTTCGAAAAACATATGATTTTTGCAAAAATACAACTCTTTTGCTACCTTTATTTTGAAAAGCGTTTAGTTCCTATTTTAATGCAACTGTTAGATGTTTGTAATCTGATGTCCAGCCTGCCAATCATTTCATTCCAGTCTTTTGTCTGTCTTTTCCATGTATCTGTAGACTTGAGGTAAGTACAACTTCCTCCGTTTTCTTGCAGGCTGGAGGGGAGTTGACAGACTTTATCATTATTTTGAGAACAAGTGAAGCTGTAAGGACATTCAGTGGTACTGCTCATCTGTCAGTAGGAGCTGGCATGAGTGCTGCAGCTGGCCCCTTTGGAAGGGCAGCTGAAGCTGATTTTCAAGCCGGCGATGGTGGTTACACTGCTTGTTATACATACAGCTGCAGTAAAGGTGTGTCTGTATCGAAGTTCAGTATCTTGTTTACATTTTGGAGTGTGTTTTATTGTCTTTTTTCATGATGTGCAGTGTTTTCATAATACCACAACTCAACCACCCTTGGATTTGCAGGTGCATTTGTTGGATGTTCACTTGAAGGTAGTATCGTAACCACCCGCACACAAGTAAATTCTCGATTTTATGGCAGCCAGTCGCTGAATGCATCAGATATACTCCTTGGCTCGTTGCCTAAGCCACCTGCGGCTGCCACTCTCTATCGTGCCCTTTCAGATCTATATCAGAAGCTTGACCGTTGACAAAGCGGAGTACACGCTTCTTATTTCTGTGCTGAACCGCTAACTGTAGGGGGCCCGGGGGGTTGAATAAATTGTTGATCTCTGTATATATGTCATCGTGCATATGCTATGAAGGTTCTCTGCTGCCATTCTTTGCCCATGAAACACTTCATGGGGTTTCAGCATGTCCATGGGAGGACAGCAAGGGAACAAAAACGTTCCTTAATGGATAAAGCTTTATTTTATATTGCCAAATGACCTGTCAACTTCGTGTATATATTTCATATTGGAGAAATCACATACTTGGTGAAAATATATGTTTCTATGAAAGCTTTGATTTGTTGAGCATTATCTGCATTTCTGTTTCATTTAAAGAGCAAGTGTATTGTACAAGGGATGTCTTTAACTTTGAGGCTCATCGAGGTGCTTGTAAATCCTTCACAATTTGTGACTTCTAAACAATTCAAGCCTCCATGGTGTTCTGATTGTATGGCTCACCTGCAATTTGTATTGACGAGTTCCATAATCTGCGTACGGAAGCCTGATCATTTCATTGGGAGGATGATTTAGAGATGATAGTAATGTGTTTCAGCAGAGGAAATCAATCTGTAATTGAAACAACAGAGTGGAAAAAGAAAATAAAAAAAAGAGCATATCCAACAACGACATCGGTCAGAAATCCATAACTAATTTTCGCCAAAAATAAAAAATCCATAGCTAATTGATTAGCCTCCATATTTAGATTCTGTCTCAATCTCAGAATCCGAAACAAACAATCATCCAAGACAGAAAAATCAATCCTTCCAAACAAACATCCAAGACAGAAAAATCAATCCTTCCAACTGTGAGGAGGCAAGGGATAAAAAAATTCGAAGAATGAGTTTAACATAAGGGGCAAACACCACCATGAACTATATATAAATTCAATTTTAAATTCTCTTTTGTTGAGCAAAAACTGAAAAAGAGAAAAAGAAAATAAAGCAGCTGCTCCTAATCACTGTACTTCTAACTGACACAAACACGTTGAACTCTCTCATTCCATCCTCTCAAGCCTGTCTCTATCTCCCGCATCTGCAGCACTAAGATGAGTCCTTGAACACGACCATAAACGGGAAGAGGCTCTTCGAGAACCAACATTCAACCGAGAATCCCATTTACCTGGTCTTAGTGCTCCCAAGAGTGAGTTCAAGATCATCCGATACACATTCCTCAATCCTCTCACCTTCCCATGGTTTCACTAACCCTGTTGCATTGCTCCCAAAGGCAAACTCAGCTGCCATCCCATCTGACATTGCAACATCTCCGGTGTGGTCTAGACCTGCAGCAACTACAGGGGAACATGTTCCGCTTTGCCCAGGAGTCCACATCCGAGAACCACCACCTGACAAGGCCTCCTTGAACCCAAAAGGGTTCCGCGAGACAAGGCTGAATGTGGGGGATGATGGCCCACTTTGAAGCCCGGCAAGCCATCCTGAATCAGGAAGAACCTGGCGACCAGGGCTTGGCGGGGTGGATGAGGGCAGGAAAGAATAATGCTGGCCACCCCAGTTTGAGCCAGCCACAGCTTCATCCCAATCACTTTTGGTTCGAGGAGTCCGCGAAGTTGGGGAGCTCAGCGGTGGTGTAACTGGAGCACTGATGGAACCCCCTGGAATGAAGAGTTGGGGGAGCTTGGATGTGGCAGATGATGAGCCAGTCGATGAGAGGGTTTTAAGCCATGGGATGAGAGAATTGGCATCAGCATTGCCGTTTACATTTGCTGGATAGCGAGCTGGGCTCGGGAAGGAAGACGAGGCAGGACTCGGATTGTAGGATGCACATGGACTCGGTTGGTATGATGAACATGGACTAGCTGATGTCGACCCTCCTATTATGTCCATGCGATCCACAGGTTTGCATCCCTGCAGTAATCAAAACAGCATCTACGGTGAGACAAAGATTTCACAATACTTCACTGTCCAACAAAGATTTCTATTTCTTCCCAATTTTACCTAATCATCAATCGATCAAAGTTGAACTTTAACTAATGTCGACCTTTTCTACACTCTTCTTCCATCCCAACCTAATCATACTAGTCGCTATTTTTATCACATAAATACAGTCTAGCACACAAGCAACATCAGTGCTCACAACCACAATATAATACAAGCAACACTTAAAAAATTGGAGGCACAACTGTAACTTGACTAGTTGCACTCCAAATCATAGACAAGTAAAAAGAGAAAAAATAATGCCCAACAGCGCCTAGTTAATGGTTCTCCGGCCCCCCTCCATGACACGCCACATCCCAACATGTTCCCTCTTCCTACACGCTTTACTTTACCTTTTCTTTACTTTACTTTACTTTACTTTTTACTGCCCCAAAGGCTCAGGCACACAAAATTACAACTCTAACCCTTGGAATGGAATCCAAGAATTTCCAGGCAAATTTCGGAAACAATATTCTGAACACCAAGTCAAGAAAGAACAAGAAGAAGAAAGCACCGCCCCACGAGCCACCATATGCCATGTTATCAATCTACGCGTAATTAGCGGGTAGTCGCCGCAGAATTTTCAAACAAATCAATAATGCGTACAGAAAAAGGACCTAACTGCCCTCCACTCCGAAGCGGTAAATTCGAAGACAGTGGTGAAAAGGTAAAGATTTCCAAAGAGGTAAAGAAATCGGAATCTTTTCAGAGAGTGAAGAAAGACTACCGCAGAGGGAAAACCAAGGAAAAGGAAGAAAGAACAATCACTTGCATTAAAGCCAAGTGAAAGCTTTGGGAGTCGAGAAAAACCCCCAAATGACAATAACACCCTTCAACAAAAGACTGTACGTCCGTAAACAGATGTGTGTCAGTTATCTTCAGAGGTAAGGGTATTTTGGGAAGTGGAAAAAGAAGCTCCTACAGGTCTCTCCTGAGCTGGTGGTGCGTTCATTTTAGAACCCGAATATCGAAGTATGCCATTCCGTGCCACCCCCGCTGTCGTCATTAACGTAACGTACACCGGTAGATGCAAAACCGAATCAACCTCAACCGTCCCGGTCACTACTACGACCGAAGCCTACCCGCACACGGCGGACGTCGGCAAAGAAAAAGAAGCAAAAGCTGAAGCGAGATAAACTAAAATCAGATCCATCCATGACAGTAACGGGAGCGGTTCATGCTCCGGTGACCGGAAATGAACTAGTACAATAGATATGAATTAAGAAGGAATTATCACCTTGCGGTAAGTGGTGCCGTCTTCTTCGACGGTCCAACCGGCTTCGTTGCAGAGAGCTTTGAGGACCTCGTTGTTGTCGCAGTGCTTGGGGAGCTTGTAGTTGCCGTACATACGGAGGCCGGAGTAGATCTTCGCGGCGATGGCGCGGCGCCTCCGCTCCCTCTTCTTGTTGTTCTCCCTCTCCTTCCACGTAGGCATTCTCGTCCCTGTCGTCATCATTAATCGGCAGCCCGGCCGGCGAGGAGGTTGGCGGTTTTCTTGTTAGGGAGGAGAGGAAGAAGTGAAGGGGAGTTTTGGACAAGGGGAGCTAAATACAAGTGGTGTGTGAGAATGGGCTTGGTTGGTTAAAAAACTACGAAAGCGCCACTGCTTTATTTTATGGCTCTGACTCCGGAATCACGGGGCTTAACACGTGTTTAGGCTTTTTAAAAAGGAGAGGGAGGGTGCGAGTGGCCTCGTGGCCTTCGACTTTCGCGGCAGCTTACGGGGACGACGTCGTTTTGGTGTTTTGACATTATTTTTTTGGTGTTTTGACATTATTGCTTCTTCTTCATTCGTGTTTCTATCTCGGAATGATTATTTTGGCCAACAAGGAGGCAAGTTGATTAGGGGTAGGGGTATTATGGGAAATTGGGATAATGATTAGCGTTTGTAATAATCCAATCGAGATTGCGACGGGTGGGTGGGCAACGGAGCAGCGGTGCCGGGTTGCTTGCCTGCGTGCGGTGGCTACGATACAACGGAGATGTGGTGCTGCTTTTGTCTTTTGTCAGTGAGCCACTGATATGTGTGATCTGAGAGAGAGAGAGTTGTTTGTTGGTGGTGCAGTGTGATATGATAGCTTGATGCTTGTTCACCAGAGAAAGAAAACAAATTAAGGGTCCGATCTCGACCTTTCACGTGACCCATATATGTCTCTGTGTTATGATCCGTGAGAGACTGACATGCTCGATGTGCAGGTGGTTCATGAGCCTTTTGTGGAAGGATCGGAGGCAGCTGGGAGATTGTACGGGCCCGCCGTAGCGCCAACTTGTCATCTCGCGGATGGTCCGGGTCAACCTCCTCCCATCATATGCTTTGTCGATTTGTGGCTGCTTTAGTGGCCGAGCCACATTGTCACCTGGTTCTACCTACTGTTCGATCTACCAGGCTCTCCGATACTACGTTCGACACGATGGACTGTGGATTATTCTGCACTCTAGCCTCTACGGTATGTAAGATAATTTCACTAATCACGATTCATGGGCGCCTGAAGAAATCTTAATTAAATTTGTAATCTAACAATATCATTAACACTTGAAACATTTTAAACTTATTTTAACCAAACGTGCATCTAAAGCATAGATTAAGATTTGATTTGGTTTATACTTTAGTTTAGTATTAGTGTAATCCATCCTAGGTCTTAGCTGATTAATAGATTGGAAAGCAGCAAGCAACCTGCATACTCTAGTTTGGCAGCTTGCTATTTCTAAAAACCATTGAAGATAAGATTAAGAAATAAGCCAAAAACAAGGACAGGGTCATACACGTCCAGAAATTCAACCACCTACACGTGCGCCGCGGACTCCACCACCGTATCCAAAACCCGATTGGAACCCACGCCCTCGGGTCCGCCACACCTTCCTTTTCGCGCCCTATCTTTTATTTTTTTTGTTTATTTTTGTGTTCCCCGTGGTGCGTGGCACCGATTGTGGGGTTTAGAAAAATTAGTTGTTGTGGGCCACCATCTTTAATCTTCTCCGTCCTCACATCGGCGGGGCCACATGATGTCCGGTATGACCGCCACCCACGAGGCACTCTCACGCCTGGCCGCAGTGAATCTGCCCTATAATGGGCTTTCATGGGCCTCTGGTTGCAATGTGATGGGCTGGGTGGGCTAACCATTGGACAAGCACAATCACAACGCCGGTGGTGCGGACATTCAAAGATCCTATTATTGACCGGACGGGATACCGGATACGGAAAATGATATTCATCGGCGGAAATTAATACCAAGTTGTTTTCATACTAATGCATAGGCAGATGGCAAAATCTCTAGTCGCAGACGAGTTTGCCGATCAATACCTAAACCTAGCTGGTATCGATGGTTTGTTATTCAGCAAAATCTTGCTACAAGTCTTAGGATCCCAATATGATGTACCTCTTCTCCCATTACCTTGTCCAAAGTTGACAAATAGTTTATGTTGCAAAATTAAAAGGTAACATTTTCAAATCTTGTGCTTTAAACAAAACTCTAAAAGTATTAAGACATTTTTCATGATGATCTAGGAGAATAATAATACAATTTGTATGGAAATTCTTGTATGCACGAATTTGTATACTTATCTTAATCAAAACGTGTGATGGTGTAATGGGCTAATCAGAAGCCATGTGTACGGCTGACGTTGGGAGATGCTTGCCTTTTCTTAAAAAAAAAAACCGCCTCCTCCCTTCTAATCAATTCACTAAATTAGTGACAAATCCCTTGATTATAGAGGATTAGAGGCCATCCCACCCAAGCACACACGTCAGTCCCCACACTTTTCTAAGCACACGTATGAAATATCAAAGTTGTAAAAACAAAAAAAAAAATTATGACATAAGATAATGGATCAGGTCTTTCCCAACCTTTCCCAAATCCGACATCAGCAATCAGAAAATGTAAATGCTCAAGATAATGCTAAACAACAATCATCAAATTAACCTAGATTTTCTTTTTTTCCCAGCCAAATTGTGCCATAAATTAACCTACTGTAAAATAGCAAATAATAAAGTAGTAAGTTAGACGGCAATTAACTAAGAGAATATAACGTCTTACATTTCGTGGTACGTGTTTGTTTTGGGTATTGAGATGATAAGTAAATCACTAAAACGAATCAAAAATCAAAAATACATAGGTCACGGTTGCTCGTGACATATGCAACCACCAATTGTACCACAATAGCTTACAAGTTAACTTTCTAACTAACACATGATATAAATCGTTTTTTTTTCATATCATTTATGTTTTTAAGTAATAAGGTGATGCTAAATTCTTACTAATTAATCCGGTGTGGTAATCTAAACTAATAACAAAGAAAATGAAATGACAGAACGACTTCCTACTTCAATCATTCATTTCCTTTCAGATAACATTTATTTCTATTTTCGTATAATAAAAATTAAAAAGGTTAGAATAAAAACAGAGAAAATTCTTACGCGTTTCGAGAAGAAAGGAAGCCCCAAAATATTTCGAGAAGCACGACCGAAACGAATCGTTTTCGGGATTTGGGAGTCCGACTTCTCTGCAACTTCGTTAGTTAAGTTTCCAATTTACTCGTTACTTCTTCTCCAGGCTTGTTTCTGGAAATGTAGTGACGTTCAAAATCTATGAAACTGTTTCAACCATTTAATCAAATCTACCCTCTCCAATTTCTTCAACGGAAAACAAAAAAGATGCGAGTATTGGGTGGTTTTTTCTGGGCATAAAATTGCGGTAACTGAACCAACCTACTGTCTGAAGCTTCCTTTGTTTCCTTGTCCTCGCATTTCCTTCCTTCACATATTCTCTAAGTTTTTTGGGTTTCCTGGATTCGCAATCCCATTCCCTTTTTTGTTTTTTACTGATTTGGGCGTTGCTATGTGATTGTCTTCCAAAGTGGAACCATTTGGAGTTGAACTGGTGAGTGAAGATTAAATTATTGGATTTTGGAGTTTTGACACATTGCTTACTTGGTTTTGGATCGAATTTTGGGTTTTGTAATTGTTCCTGGAATTTGGAGCTTTTGAGGAGTGATTGATACATTGCTTTAGTGGGTTTTGGATTTGGGGTTGTTGGGTTGGTGAGTTTCGATGGATGAAGTTCAAGGCAGTACTGGATCTTTACCTCCTTTTCTTTCCAAGACATACGAAATGGTGGATGATTCGTCGACTGATCCAATCGTGTCTTGGAGTGCTGGTGATAAAAGCTTCATTGTGTGGAACCCTCCAGAGTTTGCCAGAGATTTGTTGCCCAAGTATTTTAAGCACAACAACTTCTCTAGCTTCATTAGGCAGCTCAACACATATGTAAGTTCGTTCCCCACTTCAGTTCATATCATGTTTGCTCTGATGTGTTCTTTAACATTGGTATAACGCTTTGTTTGCTTATGTGTAGTTTTCGTTTGCTAATTTGATTTTGAATTTTGCTACAATAGGGTTTTCGAAAGATTGATCCGGAACAATGGGAATTTGCGAATGATGATTTTGTTAGAGGCCAGCCACAGCTTATGAAGAACATCCATAGACGAAAGCCTGTGCATAGTCATTCTTTGCCGAACCTGCAGGTACAAGCACAAGGGAGTTCATCGTTGTCCGAAGCCGAAAGAAAGAGTATGAAGGATGAAATTGAGAGTCTTAACCATGAAAAAGAATGCCTTGCAGTGGAGTTACAGAGACATGAGCAGGAAAGGCAGGGAATGGAGTTGCAAATGCAGTTCTTGAAGGACCGCTTGCAACATATGCAAGAGCAGCAGCAATCCATGGTGGCTTTTGTGGCCCGAGTTTTGCAGAGACCGGAGCTTGCCTCAAATCCTGTACCGCAGTTTGAAATCTGTGACCGAAAGAGGAGGTTTTTAAGTGTCGATTGGGCCTATGATAATGTCAGCATTGGTAATGGTCAGATGGGGAGTTGGCAAAATGTGACTAGAGAAAATATGGAGACGGGAAAGGTACTGCAGTTGGAGTCATTCCTGACATTTTGGGAAGATACTATTCGTGAAGTTGGCCAGACTCAACTTCATGCTAGTACTAACTTGGAGTTGGCTGAATCTACCAGCTGTGGCGAAAGCCCAGCTGTATCCTGCATGCAACGTATTGTTGGCCATCAATCTAAATTGCCAGCAATTGATATGAATTCGGAGCCTGCTGCAGCTGTTTCGCCTGTGCCTGCTAGGAGTGTTTCTCCCGAGCCTGCTAGGAGTGTTTCTCCCAAGCCTGCTAGAAGTGTTTCTCCCGAGCCTGCTAGAAGTGTTTCTCCCGAGCCTGCTAGAAGTGTTTCTCTTGAGCCTGCTAGAAGCGTTTCTCTTGAGCCGGCTAGAAGCGTTTCTCTTGAGCCGGCTATAAGCGTTTCTCTTGAGCCTGCTAGAAGCGTTTCTCTTGAGCCTGCTAGAAGTGTTTCTTTTGAGCCTGCTAGAAGTGTTTCTTTTGAGCCTGCTAGAAGTGTTTCTTTTGAGCCTGATGCCTCAAAACAAACCTCTAAAGAACAAACAGCAAAACTTTCTGGTGCTGGTGTCAATGACATGTTTTGGGAACAGTTCTTGACAGAGAATCCCGGTTCAACTGACTCGCAGGAAGTACAGTGTGAAAGAAAGGATTCTGATGGTAGGGGGAACGAATTTAGTGCCAGTGAGCATGGCAAGTCGTGGTGGAGTATGAGGAATGTAAATAACCTTACAGAACAGATGGGTCATCTTAGTTCAGTAGAGAAAACATGATGCTGTTTGTTTTTTCTATGACTGTGCTTCCCAGTAGGTTACATCTTACATTTTAGGTATGATGTTATTTTCTATTTAGTACACATATACATACATATATATACATCTACTGTGTTTGTACATATATATACATCTACTGTGTTTGAGTTCCTTCTAGCTTTAGTTCAATGGAGTATTATCTTACTATATGCTAATTGCTAGTCTTATACCTTCGAAATCAAATAGTAACATTATAACCTCTGTCCAAATTCTACATACCTTTTCTTTCAATCTCATATCATTATGAGGGGCATAAATGTTTCTTGCATTAGTCTACACACTGATGTGTTTCAGAATTATTTCAAATACTTTTCCACCTACAAAATCATGTTAATCTATCTATTTTAGATATGTCCCCCTTCATTGGCTAGTGAAGATGGTAAATGGTTGCTTTGAAGTTCAATACAATCTCAATTTTGGCGTATACCTTCTCTGCTTCTCTGGTATTTCTATACAGTTGACTGCATGTTCTTTCAGCATATAGGTAAAGCCAGAATTGTCTAGAGAAACCTAAACAGTGTTGGTTATTTGGTAGTTTCACTTTTCAACTTCAAATTTAGGGGTGGATACTGGATTCTGTTGCAACTGTGAATTTTAGTTTGTTTATGACATTCACACATTTTAAGCAATAGATCAAAGCTAGAATTGCAGCTAGAAATGTAACAGTAGTTGTTATCTATTTACAACATGATCATACGTTTGTCTACCACTAACCAAAAAGAAATCAGTCATTGCAACATTGATCATTCTGTAATTCACTACCAAAACAGGTTTGATTCAAATCAAACCACACCTGCCGGAATACCTTTATGATGAGATCATGGTATTCATCAGAATTCAGTGTCAGGTAACAAGCTAAGAGCTCTTCAAGATCATCTGGCCGAGTAAGCTTCTTCTCCACAATCATCTCAACCATGGAATCTCTGAAGTCCTGTTGTGGGTCGAATGAGCACTTCACCACTGCAAAGCTATCCAAGCCTGTTCCCACCTGCTGCACCTTTCTCTCCTTTGCTGCCTTTTTTGCTTTCGCGTCATGGAGAGCTTTGATTTTGCAGATTTCAACTCTTGATGCTGTTCTTGGAGAGCAAACTCTGACTTTGTTACTCCGCTTTGGTCTTGATTTCCTCTGCAAGTCTCTGCTTATGTAGACAGATTTCCTGTGTTTCTCACTCTTTGCCATCACCTCTTGTATCTTCATTTCCTTCAACTTCTGCCAATCTGAAGTCGGCTTTTCTTCAGAAACTTCTTCAATTCTTTTCAGATTTTAAGAAGCATATTGATATTTCCATGCACCAGAAGTTAATCCATGCTTTTTACTAACCTTCTCCTTTGTCAAAATTATTCTTGCTGCTAACATTTCCGACACATCGTCCTCTTCTCCTGTTTTGCTTGATCTCTCTTCTGGTTCCTCTGCTTCTCTTTTTAATTCTAACCTCTTCTTCCCTGTAACTCCTTCATTTCCTTTCCTCAACTTCCTTTCTTTAGCATTCCCACCTTTACTCATGCCTGTCACCTTCGAGGGCCGAGCTTCAAACTCTTCCTCAGAATCATACCGAACCGATCGTAACACACCTCTATTCTTCTTCTCTCCTTCAACGCTGTCCTCACCAAAAGACAGCCTCCAATATCCATCATCACCATAGAATCTACCACCACCCTCCCTAGCAATCCTTGGTGAACTACTCAAAGATGGAGAATTCCTCTTCCCTTTTCGATTTACTTTACCGGGTTTTGGCTCTGAATTGCCAGTCTTTTGCTTAAACTTCGAAAGCCATGAACTTGGAAAGACATGGGAGATCAAGGATGGCTTAGAAGTAGTAGAAGAAGAAGCAGAAAAGGAAGGTGGAGGCTTTTTGTTTCTGCTACTACCCCACTTCATTGTTTATGACTGTGACTACTTGAATTCTCTTCTTTTGGGTTTGAGAATGTTTGAGGAGTTGCAGAGGAAGGGAAAGAGATTTGGAGTTGAAACTACAGGATGAATTATTGTAGCAACAAAAGGAGGGACGGTTAGAGAGGTTGATAGGATCGTGGGGTCTTACTGTGTTTTTCAAAAGAAAGGCCCGCCCTAATTCTTGTGACCACTTCAAGCACTTTTCCCTACTTTTCTGGTTTCTACCAGGAAAAAAGATTGGTGCCCATCATTATGGGACCTCCTAACCTACTGGCCCCAACAGACCTTACACTAATGACAACTGAAACCTCTTGAATCTTCTCTGGTATAGAACATAGATCATAGAACAATTAAGCAGACCTAAAAACATTAATATAAAAAGGTGTAGGCTTTAGGTACTAGGTAGTACTGTGTACAAGGATATTAAGATTGATGTGTAGGATTTAGAATAGGAGTACTATTGTCATTGAGTTGGACAGCTACTTGTGTTTAAGAGGTGGAGGCAAAAATGTTCAATTGCATTGTCTTTGCAATTTGTTCTTTGTTTTTTGGTTGGTTTCTTTTGGAGAAGAGATAGCAAGGGGATCTGGGTAGTTTTTCTTTTTGGTCATACGTACTGTTTAGATGAACCAGATTTCTTTTGCTTTGTTGCATACTTGCTTTGTCTTTGGTTCTGAATTTTCTTGACCTTTAACTACTTTAGTCACAAAAGAGTAGTAGTACAGTGGGCAAGAGTAGTTGAATCACTTGAATGTAACAGGAATTGAGGGAATTGTGTTAGCTAGGCTGACCAGAAAGTTGGAGGAACCAAACTTGATGATTTGCTAGTATTTGGGTGTGGGTTTAATGCAGATATCTAAAGTTGTTTGCCCAATACAGCATGCAAATGAACTGTCACCAACCAGAGGGAAAATTTTGGTCAGGGTTTATTGTAGGTATCTACTTTCTTGTACAATATGTGAATATGAAATTAGAGAGGGGATTTTTGTAGAAGGGTTTTGGATTATGTAATCAACACTAACAAGTATATTCTTAGTTGAGGCATTTCAAAAGTTTAGAATGTAATATGGTGATTAAGATATATCTCCAAAAGCTTGTGTATGAAGAAAGGTACCAGTCCAACATTTCCAGTTGGTAGGTGGCAGTAGCAATGATTTCAGAGGTAGAAGGGTTCATTTTCAAGTTCATTCCAAGGTTTGGTCTGTAAGGGCCAGAACCATGTTACCGGATGGTACTCTTTCCTCCGTATCATTCATATCTGGGTCAACTTGTGCACCAATAGTGATAGGTAACAAGTAATTCAAATTGGCCAAATGCTTTAGCCTGAGGTTGTTGGTGTGGAACCAAATTGAAGTTGAGTATAAAATACATATTCTTTGGTTTGGAACAATGAGACTAAGAGAATAAATTGCTTCTCATTTTCCAGAACAAGTCATGCAAGTAATGAATTGGATTTTTCTCCTTTTACTAATTTACAATGAAGTTTTGTATGTCTGCTTATGGCTAACTAGTCAGTTGCAACATTCTTAAATGAGATTTATGATGGTCGTTTACTTCGTTGCTTCAAATGGGATATTCAGAACTAAATCTACTATTGTTTCTCCTTTCTGTGCTTTCTTTTTGATGGCGTGGGTGAGAAATTTGTTTGTCCCTTTCTTTTCTAATGGGAAAGTCATTCTGGTGGAAGTGTCAGTTCTAGCCTTGTATGAAACAGAATGTGCACCAAACTGGCTGATGAAATTTAACAAGAATGAGTATGCTCCTAATAATCAGCTTATTAAAACAAAGCATATGATAAGAATCGGATTCTCAGTTCTTAAAACTCATAGTCGGAAAGAACCCAGACGTAGAACACAACGTTAATTTCCGGAATCCAAAATCTTCTTCCTCCAAGCGAAACCAATCTGGGTTTCCAACAAAATTTAAGAATTAGGGGGTGCAAATCGATTTGGGTATTCAGCAAACTTTAAGATTTTGGGACTGAGAGGAGAAGAAGAGACGACGGAGGAGAGAGATATGACGTCCAGGTGTCTTGTTTTCCATACCAATTGACTTAATTGCCATTTGAAAATGATTAAAAAAATACAAAGCAATAATTTTAGTTTAATTTAGCCTCATTATTTCTTATTCATTGGATTTAAACGAGCCTAATCTAACGGCAGTTGAGCAAATGCTTCGTAGTCAAGCTAATGACCCTGTGAACGTGACTGAAGAATGAGTATGGACGTCTAGAAGGCAATGGACGTCTATCGATTTGGGGACTGAAATTTTCAAAGATCCTGATCAAGTTGCTGAGTGGACTGTTAGTGACTTCGACATACTTGTGCCTCAGCAATGAATGGAGACAAAGACACACTAACTAGTTAGCTTTACTGCTTCAAACAATCTGCTTGAGTTTTAGACAGAATCAATCACCAGTCTTTCTTTACTATCAAATTTTGGATATTTCAGCAACATAAACATACACAACATTTAGCTTTCTTGAGACTTGAAGGTTAATGAGCAAGAATACATATAATGGCTTTTGCTTATAACTTGTTTTGGTTTCAGATGGACTTTCTCATTTAGGTCCTGTTTGATGCCTTTTCATTTTCACAGGAATACCTGTCATGGCTTTCACTAGTAGAGTTGTGTTGGACAAGCTGATTTAGAATTTGTTTGATATTTCATGTTTGTAGTCAAAATTTCTTTCCCAGTTTCCCTCTATTATCTATGTTATTGAAACAGAAGTGTCTATAAGTTCATTGTTACATTATGAAAAGATGACTGTTTAAGACTTGTATTTAAGTTCTGAAGTATTTCAAATAGAACCAAATGGTCCTTAAATTGGAAAATGTTGTCGTCCTCTTCCTACTCTGTTGTTAACTCCATATAATTGAAATTCTATACGAGCACATGGATCAATATGTTAGGAGGGTAATTTGTAATCTTATATTTCTAAGCTTAGCAGTTTGTGTAGAAAGTGATTCTCCTTGATAAACTCATTACAAGAATACAAGTTTATAGCAGCAAGTTTGCTGCTGTCACACATAGAGATCAATTGCAATTACTGCAAATCAGAAACTGATATGCATTTACAACAATATACAGCTAATCTAAAACTGATGCTAAGATTATGATAGAAAGAAGGAACCTGTCATCTAGCTTGGTGGGTCTAGATCGGTGGTGTGTCTTCAGAAACGGAGGTCGATCGAGGGTCCGGCTAGCGGCGGAGGATCAAGGAAGCGGTGAGCATAGTTGACGGCGGAAGGGACTGAACCTTGGATCTGTGCTGATAACCCAAGGGCGGTAGCAGATCTTGATCTTGAATTCAGAGGAGGAGGTAGTCAAAGTTTGTACCGTTTTGCGATTTTTTTGCAGCGTCGGCATGGCTCTCAGGCATGGTCGTCCGCCGGACTAAACAGTGGTCAAGGGCTCCGGCAAAAGTGTCCCTCAGATGCGTAGGCTGGCCTTGGGCTTGGGTTTCAGCTTTCGGGCTGATTACCCGGGCCAGTAAGGGGTTTCGGGCTGCATATCATCTCATCCCTTTCTCTTGTGGACTTGGCCTCTGGGTGGACTTTTGTTGGAGTGACATCTCTGACCTATAAGACTGTTAGGTCGAAGTTGTTCACGGTTCTGTTGAGTGGAAACGTACACCAATGGAGGTCTTAGGCGTCATACTTTTCGGGACGGTTGCTTTGAACTACAGTTATATAGTTATAGAGGTCTTTCTGTTTTTCAGTTGTAGATTTGAATTGTCCGCCTTTTTGGACTTTAGTTTTGGATTAGTCTAATCGAATAAGAGCTCTCTAAGCTGTATAGGAGATTTATCTCCCGCTTGACGAGGCGTTCACCGGTTGTATTGGCAATGCCAGTTGAATCTATGCCCATTTCCCTCAAAAAATAAAAAAAAACAAGTTCAATTTATTTGAGTAAACAATATTCAAGTTGATTTCATTATGTTGAAACATTTCACCTTTTTAGTTTCCTCCAACATTTCATTTCATACTTGGTTGCACTTGCATCTATCTAAGTGTATAGTTGTTTAAAAATCTACGGTATATCTGTATATCATGTTGAAGAAAGAATACGTTCACACTGAATTCAAGACAAAAGAAATGAAATATATGTGCATCAAAACTGCTATTTTCACATGCCCAACACTGAGAATTGAAACCGCCCCTATTTTGTGCATTCATAAAATCAAGTCATATTTAAGTTTCCTTAAACATTGAAGCGGTATGAGCATTCTAAATTCTTTTTTTTCCGGTGTCATGACTTGTACATTATCAGTTAAGCTATTAACTAACATGTCACAACATACGGACAAAAAACTATTATTAATCAACCTTACCATTTTTTTTTTCTGGACAACTTGATTCAACAATGGCTCAAATTTAGTCATCTATGGACATAGTGTGAAACAACTCTCAATTGGATTAGTCAATCTTGGTTTTTAGCCAAAAATGAAACTTAAATTCTTCCTTGTTCATGTTGGGAATCAAGATTCAACCATGTCATTTAGTGGTGTTGTGGTGACCGTGTTTCTAGTTCAATGCCTTCTATTATTATTAGTACGTTTGATTAGACCGAAATTTCCAACACAAGAAAATCACATAGACTTCAACCTAGTCCTTCACTATATCATCGAGCCATCTTATGCTATAGAAATGCCTGCCTTTGTTTCTAGCGTGAGGCCGGCACAAGAGACTTTCTGGGTTGAAATAGCGTTCAACCATGTTTATAATAATTGCCATTTCAAATCCACGCCCCCAAATCCAAGGTAAGGAAAGTTTCTGTTCAAGAACATACTAACCCGCCTTGGAAGCAACGTATTCAATTGTAACCGCATCACAGTCTGAATGAGGACAATGGCTACTGTGAAAAACCTGATACTTTTCTTGCCGGCCAGGCAACTTCAAAACGACACTGAAAAAAAAAAAAAAAAAAAAAAAAAAACCAGTAAACTGTGTTCATCGAGGATTAAAGATTGCCTCTTATTGAGGGTGAAACTGAAAGGAGCATAAGGACAGTGGACAGTGTCTTCCACAGAGGCTATGCCAAATGGTAGGAGAAGAAGCACACAAAGTGCTATCACTATTATTACCACCCCAATAGTTTTCTTACATTTCCAGCCAAGGAGAGGAGACTTCATCTTTTGCTAGGGACCCAGAAAAATCAACATCAAAATAGTCAATAAAACGGTGATTTTCCTTCACTAAAAAAAATCAAGAAAGAAGAAGACCAAGAATATGGTGTATAGGCTGTTGAGCATTATGGGTGTTGTGCAAGTATCATCAGGAAACATCATTGCCACAGCAACTGCAAAAAGCTTCAGCTGACCACAATGTTTTTCACCATCTCCAATCTGATAGTAATAAGTGCTAATATGGCCAGTGAAGGCAATGCCCCCACTTAGACCCTGCCCATTACAAAAGCTCTCAATTACATGAAGATTCTGCTTCAAGTGGAAATTTCCAACAGATAGAGGTGGGTGCCTAACAGCAGTAGCATATACCCTTCACAGATAAGTAAAAGAAACCAGTAAAATCTTACTATGCCTTTTCAGGCACATATTGCGATTTAATAGTGCACTCTGGAGACTACAGCATTTATATACATCACTATTTGGTGCTCCATTCAACTCATTGGAGATGAAGGGTTGATTGTCAGTGTGCTATCACTCTACCTGAAATATATGGCAGACACAGTACTAGTACCAGCACAGTGATGTGACCCTGACAGTCATGTCAGGCTGATAAGAATCTAATGGATGAAACTGGTTGGATCGATCTATGGGTCACCTTGCCAAACTGAGAACTACTTGGTCATTCAAACAATTATAAGAGAGAAGAAATATATTGTCCTATCCTTACATCATTCAGGACTAATCACTATTTACTCTCCAGAAAGCTCCTGCTGAATGTCTTTATCCCTATCCTTAACTAGCCAAGACTTTCCTTCACCAACATAGCTAGTGCCAACATTTGTCTAAGCTCCATCCTACTAAAAATGTCAACTCCCAACTCCATGAATCAGAACTCAGTAGTTCATATGCAAAATGAGTAGTTTTAACGAAACTTTCTTTTTGTCAATAGGCGGTAATAAAATCTAGTAGGATATCGACATCTAATTGTGTAAATTATGACTACAATTGGAGTGCATAAAAAAAATGGAATGAACAAACATTAGTGAGCATAAAGTAGTTTACTTTGCAGCAACAAATTCAGAAGCACTAACTGGGCATTGGAATAACAGTGTGACATGCAATCAAAAAAGTTATGCAGCAGAACTCGGAAGCATAAATAACGAAACATTGGAACCTATAAGCCATATGAAAATCCTGAAAGTGCAAATTCGCATAGTATCTGTAATGGTTCTGAAAAGTAGTGAACACTTACTGCTTTGGTTTACCAAATCAATAGGATTACATGTGTATTAACACTAACAGATTGACAACAGAAGATGTCCTGTTAAAGCACATTGGATATATTCCTGTGACTTCTTTATGATTTCAATGAAAGAATGTGTAATATTTCCAACAAAAATGGGAGCACATATAACAAGTAAGACTACAAATCTAGGGTGGATGTTAACCACTATAACACAGGCACCGAAATGGACATTTGCACTGAGACATCACCAACGAAACTCGTATCACGATTTGCAACTGAGTTACCTGCGAATGCGTATCCTACTCCGAGGCCACCAAAATGCATTGTCGATGCATTCTCACACCTTTGGAACACTCTAGCAAGAGATGCCGCCTTTCTTCTTGCCCTCTTTGTACCGGTGAAAAGCAACGTCTGAAGCAAACCAGCCAAAGATGGTGCCTTGACTACTCTCTCAGTTGCAGCAGCTCCACCACTCCGACACAACTCAAGCAAAGCTGCAACTGCATTTTCTTTACCCCTTGGAGTCCCGCAACGCATCATCCCTATTAAACCGGCCACTGCCATTTCCTCTGTCGCTACCGCTTTAGCCCCAAGTGGCTGCCTAACAATCAAGGCCAATGCACCTGCTGCTTCCTCAGCAACACCATCAATTCCCAATGCACTTACCAATGCTGTTAGAGCCCCAGCCTCAATCATTCTTGCGCAATTTTCTGTGTGCGTCGACAAATTAAACAAAGCTGTCACAGCATCCTTCTTTCCTCTTTGGGTGCCATGTAACAGCAGCCCGGCCAAGGCTTCAATTCCCCCTTCCTCATCTGCTATTCTCTTCTTGTAGTCATGAACTGCAGACAGACTAAACAAAGTTGCCGCAGCGTTCTCCCTTGCTTCTGTTGTGTGGCCAAACCTCAGCACATCCACAATCGATCCCAAACACCCTTCTTCATCCATAATCCTGCTTTTGTTCTTGTCATAAATTGATAGGTTAAGCATTGCAGTCACAGAGTTCTCCTGTGCAACCGAGTTTGGAGAAGAAAGCAGCTTCCGAAGATGGGGAATTGCCCCAGCTTCCGCAATGAAAGCACGGTTCTCTCTTCCAGTCTTGGCCAGCAACCGAATCTCCCTAGCAGCTATAGTTTGTGCACATGTCGATCCATCCTCCGCTAGCCTCTTGATCAAAATCCCCGCTGTAGCTCTATTCGCTGCAAGTGCAGCCTTAGACGGAGAAGCCCCCGCAAAGCTCTCTGCTGATGCTTCACTACACTCCGGAGCATCATAAGGAACTCCATAAGCAGTGCACCACTGCAAGATCAAATTCCTCAACGCCCTATTCGGAACAGGCCTGGTATGAGGCAGCATTTGACCTGTTTTCGGACAAGTACAATGCCCTTCCTCCAGCCACCTCGATATTGAACTCCTATCATATGTCTGCCCAGTCGCGATTATCACAGGCTCCCTCATCAAATCCAAACTGATAGGACAGCAGAAGTCCTTAGGAATTGAAACAAAAGTCTCCGCAATCTCCTGACTAATCAAACCCTTCCTCGCCTTCTTCTGACTCCCGGCTCCTCCTCCCAACTCCACCTCATCTTCCTCGAATCCGAAAAGCAAGAACCTGCAGTACCTTGTAAACGCCACAAACCCATTCAACACAGGCACAGTGGGCTCCACATCACCCTCGTGATTCACAATCTGCTCTTCCAAAAACTCAATCTCATGCCTGCAACTCCGGGCATCCCTAATCCCCAATCTCTCCACGAAAAACACCCAAACATCATCCGAATTCGGCACTCTCCCCTTGTCGAATTCACCAAGAAATCGAAAGAACCGAATCCTCAGATCCTCGTCTGCTTCATCAATCAACAGCTTCGCCCTCCTTGCCTGACTCTGCAAAAGCTCAATCTGCTCCCTCACGTCCTCCCCCAGCTCGACTTCTTCGATCGGAAAAACGTCCAGAAGCGTCGAGATTTCCTGATTCAGGTCATGGAAATGGCCCGAGATCGGATGGTTCTGGAGAAGCAGCCAGAGCTTACTGGACTGGGCGCAGTAATCGAGGAGAATCTTGGATCTGTATAGCAGCAAATAAAGCTCCTTTAAGCAGATCACCGCCGTCCACGGCAGAGCTGACCCGGCGGAGGAGTCGTTTAAGCACTCCAGAAGCACCAGAAACACCTCCACCTTCCGGACCAACGACCTCGAATTCCGTCTCTGGAAATAAAACAACTTGTCCGAAAACGACGACACGATCTCCGCCGTCACCGATACCAGAGTCTGCACCAGCGCCACGTCGGAGAGGTCCACCGGCGCTAGAAACGCCTCCAGCGACGGCGAGCTCCTCCGCCGCAACGAAGAGAATATCGCCGCGGAAGCCATCTTCTTGTGACTAGTGTTTAATCGGGTTCCGATTTTTGAATCGAGGAAACTTTGAAACTTGTTTGATTGATAGAGGAATGATGATGGATGGTAGTTGTAGTTGTTGTTTGCGCGTTTTGGCGATGAGGGAAAGCAACACTCTTTGAAAAAAAAGGAAGGAGAAGAAGGAGGGTGTGAGTCACCAGGAGTTTACACACGGCACGAATTTCCAAGGAGGACTACGTACGTTGTTAATGTTTTTTCTTCTCTGTCGACCAGGTTCTGTGAAAAGGACCCTTCTTTTTGGTTGTGAGAGTTTGACGGATGGCATGGGATTGTGGAAGAAGAAGGAGGAAGAAGAAAGACTTTTGTCCACAAAACATAACAGCACCACCATCACCTCCGCTTCTTCTTATTCCTTCTTGGCTTCTTCTATTACTGCTGCTGCCCTGCCCTGCCCTGCCCTTGTGTGACGAAAAAGGGCATGCCTTTGCAATCTAATTACTTGTTTTGACTTTGGACTTTGGATTCTCTTGTGAGGTCACCATGTCCCCTTCCAGCACAGAGTAATGAAGGGATGCCAATGCATCACCGTACGTACTACTATACGTCCATACCTAGGTGTGTGTTGTTATGGCAGACTGACTTAATGGGTTTGGGTGTCCATGACGTGAACCGACTATATTTTTTCTTTCATATTATATAGAAATCGAGATATTTATATGAATAACCAACATAGTGTGAGTTTACGTTCATCTTTAACTAATGCAACGGATCAAAAAAAATTATAAAATTTAGTATATGTTCGACTTATAAAGTTGTTGTAATTCTCGGTATAAGTTCGACGAATTTTAAAAATAAATTCTTATATGTCGTAAGATTTTAGTTCTTACAGAAAATTCAAGTTCATTTAATTTACCATACTTTACAACCGTTGATTCTTTATCCGAATCAAATATGACAAAGTGTCTAATCAAACTCGCTTGTAACAACATTGAAAAACCAAATGATTCTCACTTCTTCTTTTTTTTCCTTTGTCATACTTCCCAAAATGAATGACCTACACACAACTAAGGTCTACATTCATGTGAAAGTTGAACATCCATGGTAGCAAACAAAGAAAAAGCGCCATATATAATCATGGAGCAAGATAGAAGAGGGAATAGAATCTAACCTAGGGTAGCTCTCTTTCATCATCCCTTAACGTGTGTTGATGTAAAATTCTAGGGTGAGAGAGAGAGAGAGAGAGTTGGGAATATGCATGATTGGAACAAAGTTAGCTGCTACAGCATCGGATTGGATTCAAGCGTTGACTGCATAAAGGTTAGGGGCCACGCATCTTTTCAGGCGCGTTGAAAAAGCTTTCGGGGCTTGCAATTGCTTACGGGGGCATATTAGTCATTTTTCATCTGTGCTAATGAGCTTTTTTAAGGCGCGCATGTCCACGCTGACATAGTTTCCGTCGTTGACTAAAACGGACAAAACAAAGATTGACTAACGGAAGCCACCAGGCAAGTACAAACGGGTAAAAGTACACCCTATCGCAGGTTTAACCGTTTAACTTTCCATTTTGGTTAGCTTTCCAGTTTGGTTCTTTACTGCGGCATGATAGGTATACAGTGAGTAGTTAAAAGTAATTTCATTTCTTATAATAAAAAAAAAACAATTTCTTTTCTTCATCCATTATATTATATTGGAAAAATTTGAGTGAGTAGATGAAGTCGGTTTACATCAGGCTCTTTTGTAGTGCCATTAAAATTAATCAATATGTGTTCTTATTTGTTTTCTCGACTTCTCGACACTTTAGTTGTTTATGACAAATATTTGAGTAAAATTTATTTAAATGATAGCTAGTTTAGTTCAGTACTTAGCACCATTATTTAGTCTTTCATATTTTAGTTTGAATCAAATAATTGATGTTTCATGTTTTTCTTATGTTGGTTTGGGTCAAAAGATTGGGGCTCTAGTTAGGATTATACTATGGAAATGCAATCCTATGATGCCATATAATAATTTGACTATCTGATTATCCAACTATGAGCCAAAACCCCAAATCGAGGAGTACCTAATACCTTTATCCAATGATAAAGGTTAGAATTCAACCTTTATCGATTCCAATTCTCAATCTCAAAGGATCTCTAACTTAGAATTGTCGAAGTCTTTTGCAAATTTAGGACAATTGTACTCACAAAAGAGTGTATGTAGTTCAACAACTACTATCCTCCTATCACTACAATTCGATTAATTCCTTTGTTTGTTTTTGACTATTTGATGTATGGTTATGGATACATAATTACGGCCATGGATGTCTCTAAACTAAAGTAAAACAAACATGAGTATTGACTAGCTATTGAGTATCAAGCCTCTTCATTGGAGTTTCTATTCTCTAAAAATGATGCCTAGATTAATATTTACTGCATCATTTTAACGAGGTCATATTGTATTTTCTTTACATATTTTGATGTCATATTATATTCTATTTTGTTGGGTGATAGATTTTAGCGTTCTCGAGCAAGCTTTCACAAAATAGACTTGAAGTTTCTATGTTGAATATGTTTCTCAAGATTTGAATTTGATTTAGTTGCGTTGGGCTATATATAACCAATTATATTGGTCTATTTATTACTTCATAATGAACTTATGAATATCGATCGCCTGCCGGTTAGACGTTCGAACTACTCCTCTAGGTGTTTCAGACTTTAAACAATGCTCTCGGTTTCATCAGAACAATTTTCCGTGCAGACATGCTGCAGTTTGCGGTGACTACGGTGGGTGGCGGCCATCGAAAGTTTCTATTATGTCTAGGTTTTTGTAGGGTTTGTTTCTGAGTTGGGCTGTTTTGATTTTCTTTTTTGTTGTTCTTGTAACACCCCGTACCCCACTTTATTAATTTACTGGTCACTAGTACGGTAAATGATGACCTAATTTTTTTTTTCTTTCTTCATGTAGACATTATAAGAGACCAAAACGTTGACTTTTTACCCGTATACTTTTTGAGAAATTTCATTTCATGAAGGTTGTAGAGTTTGTTATATTAAACTCATAGACACGTAGTATGCTTAAATCAGAATTCGTACGAGTAAATTATAATCTACAGAGGTTTATTGTTGTATCGTTATCTAAACGGCGTTTTGAATTTTTCTTAAATTCAAATTTAAGATGCAAAACCCTCAAATTTCTCTCTTTTTCCTCTCCTCTCCTCTCCTCTCCTCTGCTGCATCCTCTTCTATCTCTCTAGAACTCTCTTTCTCTCTCTCTCTCCGGTCCGTCTTCCTCTGCCAGCACCGGAAACGGTAGCTCCGGCCACCGTCGCACCAAACCACCACCAATCGATTCTCTGCTTAAAAACTAAACCGTACCTAACCCAATCAACTACCCCAACGTTGGTTCTCAATCCCTAGACCGTTGCCTCGCCGATCGGGGGTCGATCTCCGACCAAATCCTCAGTCCACCGCTACTCCCGTTCCATTTAACTACTGACGAGGAGCAAAACCCAGAAGCCTTAAAGCCCGACGACGTCGTACGCGCCGCCGCTGGAGCGTGTGTAGCCTTAGCTCCGCCGTGAGCTCCGTCAGTTCCAACTCCTCACTTGGTAAGCTATGTTTCACTCCCTCCTCCTCTCTTCCTTCTGCACAGTCTAGTGCTTTTAGCTCCTTCAAATCGAAACCTAATCAAAATCCCATTTCCTTTGTTTTCTTTTCCGGGTTCATGTCGGGGTCTTCCGGCGACGGTGTTCTTCAGGTTTCTGGCGATCTCAACGAGCTGAGGCGAGCCAGCATCAAGATGGAGATTGAGTTGTTTTGGGCAGATTGAAGGTAAGTGTTGTACTGCTGTGCTGCGGTGTTGGTTGTTCTGTGTTGGGTGATTGAGAATCGAGTATTTTTGGTGTTAGGTGATGCTGCATATGACGATCCGGCAAAGAGGAGCTTTGGTTGTCGTCTGTTTTGTCGTTTTGGAAAGCAGAAGGTAATTCTCGATTCCAAAAAGTTTATGTGTTGTGGCTGGTGCGATATTATGTTGGATTGGTGATTAATCTTCGGTTGTTGTTGCTTGCTGTCGAGAACTTGGTGTTTTGAAGAATACGGAAGGTCATTGTGAAATTCCGGCAAGTTGTCGGAATTCGGCGATCGATTCCGGCGAAGGAGCAGTCTTTTCGGCAGTAGCCAATTAGGTAGTTTTTGAGGACTTTCTTTCTAATTTGAATTGTAGTTCCGAAAAAGAGAATATTCGGGTTGTAATCGGAAAACTTGCTAAGTTAGGAAAGTTTTCATTTTAGGAAACTTTCTCTTTATAAAAACTTCTCATTTATGGAAACTCGTTTGGGTGTCCTTAATGATTCATTAATTATTAAGCGACGCCTAAGTGTCTAACGATTAGTAGGATGTGTAATGAAAAATGACTTGAATCGTTAAGTCAAAGGTTAATTTAGAAAATGTCGAAACATCATTAGTTGGTCAACCTTAAGTCAATTGGTCAAACTTGGTTAATCCTGGTCAACCTAGGAAATCCTATTCAAACTTGGAAGATGTCAAGTCAATGATTATTTCGGAATCCGGTCTAGTTGATTTGTTCTACTATTTATCGTCATACGTGGGATTGACTCGAGATTTTGAATAATTGGAGGCAACGCTTGAGGAGTATTTCGAGCTTTGGAAGGTTTAATGTCAAGACCTACCCTAAATTTTATCTTGAAACCCAAAATAAATCATGCGGGGACCACCTCCAAGGAAAATTTACTGAAAATTCGACATAACCTCCCTTGAAAATGGACAACCCTTCCTAAAATACATGCATACACTTCAAAAGAATCCATCTATAACCCTATACTCCTGAAGCTTTCGTGCTCCCTAAATCACAACATCTCCCAATTTATTTACTAACTTTAATAAGAAAAACTCACAACCAACAATCACAAGTTCAGAGCAACTCTATTAGAGGAGAAAAGAACTAGAAATATATATATATATATATATATATATATATATATATATATAGGGAGGATCATAAGCGGATGTTCGCACGGTCCTTAAAATGCGGACGTCCCTCCGTTCGCCATCGTACAGCGTCGGCGAGGGCGCGCCTCCACCCCAGTGGACTTCAGCAGCATCCCCGACAAGTGTATAAATGTATTTATACCCCATATATGAATTAAACACTCATATAAGGCTACTACGCTCGCGTCTAACGCTCACGTCACATCATAATGTGGTTATATACTACGTCATTAAGGTGGATAGACACATATGGCTAGCTAGCATTTATATACATACTCTCCTCATAATTATAATTCATCGAAAAATCTCATTTTCGGTAACTCTCCAAAAGAAATAAAATCATCAAATTAAAATAACGTCAAATGCTTCAACAAAATAAATTGTTCAACAATAAACCATTACATGCATATTATTTAAACCAAAAGTCCACTCACAACTTTAAGCATAAGCCTGACGAAATCCAAATCGCCACTCAAGTGAGGTCTCTTCGAATCCTGGCACAATAACCATGCTTAGAACCAAATTTCAATTTCAGAAAAAAAAATACTTAAATATATAACCCAAAACTCTTCCGCCTAACCCACTACCCTTTCTAGGATTAAGCTTATCGGATTCATGCCAAACTTCACCCGCAGCCTCATTTCATTTATTTCAACATTTTAAAACAATAATAAGGGAAATATAACGGTCGGATTCTACCCCTTTAACCGCCAAATTCACCAATCTTTGAAAAATCTCAAACTTCTCTAAAAATTCCAAACTTTACATCAATAGACTCCCCTTAATGCAACAAATTAAAAACCCTGAAAACCACTTTACAACGGCGGCGCCACCGTCTGCACCGCCGGCGATCTTCAATGCATACCAAAATTTAACACCATCTTTCTCTCAACCCGCTCTACAACTTTCTTAACTAGCACAAAGTCCAATTTCAAGCTTAACTAGGTCAATCGAACCAAAACATAATAAAATTCTAGAAATTCAACTCAACGATTCTCCTTACCTAGTCCAAGAGGAAGTGAATTCTTTTGAGGGATATATGCACGGAAGGAGAGCTTCCAAACGAGCCAAGCGGCTCCGGCTATGGCGACCGAAAGAGGGAGTTCCGGCGAAAGGGCAGTTGGGTTCTCGAGGGAAGTTTCTCCCGATCGGCGGTGCTACACGCTTGGTCACCAGCCCAGGAAGGGAGAATGGGCGGCGGCGGTTCGATAGGGACCAGAGCGGCGGCCCGGCTTGGCCGGACAACGTCGGTCGGAGACGAAGATCTGGCAAGGAGAGAGAAAGAGAGCGGCGGGAGGGAAGAGAGAAGAAAAGTGTTGGGCTTTTCTCAACCGGTTCCTCACCCAATCTAATAAAAACTTAACTCCAAAACAACACCCCAAAAAAACAATACCCTAATTAAAATTATTTTTTTACTAGCTAAAATTTACCTTTTTTACAGTCTTCAAATATTTCTCCTACGAATAATGTAACAGCCCGCCCTAGTCCATTGAGATATTGTCCGCTTTGGGCCCAACGACCCTCACAGTTTTGTTCTTGAGGTTTCATCCCAAAACGTGTCTCAATGTAAGGTGCTAGCTCTGCACATATAAGCATAACAACTTGTCTCCCCTGGGCGATGTGGGACAGATGCACCTACTAGCTTGCTTGCCTAGTTAGGTCATAACAAATAATTTCTTTGAAATAATCGTCCCTCAAAACATCTCTAGGGACCTTTGAAACTATAAACTCATTGATGAAGACGGTAAAACTCTTATTAATACCAAACTAGTAAATAGGGTAAAAATTTAAGAGTCGGGATGTGACATTTAAGGCTTAACCTGTGCGTGGACGTTTATTTTAAATTAAATGCACGTGATGGTTTCATATTTAATGATTGAGTTTAATTTATTGAATCTTAATTTGTGGAATAATTTCCTTTTTATAATTTATTTCTGCGAAATCTTTTCGGAAGTGAATATTCTTATTTTATTTGTTAATTTTTCTTTATTTTGGAGAGTTACCGAAAATGAGATTTTCGGTGGATATGTATATGTATATTTATGAGGATAATATGTATATAAATGCTAGCTAGCCATACGTGTTTTTCCGCCATAATGAGGTAAAATTTCATTATGGTGTGACATGAGCGTGAGACGCAAACATCGTAGCCCTATATGAAAGTAATAATTCATATAGGGGATATGCACGTATATACATCAGTCTTTTTCACCATAATAAGGTAAAATTATATTATGGTGTGACGTGAGCGTGAGACGCAAGCGTTGTAGCCTTGTATGAATTTCTATTTTTTTTCTTGATATTTTCATAAGAATTCATACAAGGAGTATGACGAGTGTAAATATATATATATATATATATATATATATATATATATATATATATTTTAGCATGAAAGACTATATTATAAAGTATGGGAGACTAGCGAGGCTAGTCACGTGTTTGTCAATTTTTAAGTTAAAAGCTTTTGAGCTTATCGCATGCAGTGCAGTCTTTCTGAATATATAATTTGGGAAAACATAAAGACTTATTTCTTTTTAAACTTTATTTTTGTCCACTCACTCTAACGTTTTCAATTGCTTCTCCCCTAGGCCATTCGGTTTTAAATGCCCAGTTTGCAGGTTAACATAGTTGAGGTCGGACGTATATGGAGACGAGACATAGTCAATAGTATAGCTTCCGCTCATTTATAGATTTATGTTTCTTTTTCCTCACTATTAGAGTCGCTCTAAACCTATGAATGTTGGTTGTGAGATTAATTATTTAGATTAGTGAATATCTTGGGAGGTGTTGGGAATTTGGGGAGCACAAGGCTCCAGGTGTTTAAGGTTGGATTTGAAATTTTAGAAGTGTTTGCAGGTGCTTTTAGGAAGGGTTGTCCATTTTCAAGGGAGGTTATACAGAATTTTCGGTAAATTTTCCTTAAAGGTGGACCCCGCAGAATTTACCTCGGGTTTCAGGATGAAATTCAGGATGGATCCTGACAGTTCTGGGCTTGTATTTTACTTTATGAATTTCGTATTTGAGCTTCTAATTAGCTACGTTATTTTGGGTTTTAATGGAATGCTTATTTGTCCCAAAAAAATTAAAAATAAAATAAAATAAAATGCTCTCGGTTACATTGTAAGCATCACACTGTGAGTTGAAAAATTCAGAAGCATTGCTTATTATACAATCAAATCACATGCATTGCATATCATATCCCTCTAATCATCTAATGCCATTTCCTAGAGCAATGCGATTTCGTAACATGTTAATCCGCATAATAGTTGTAAATTCAGACGTTTTAGGATCCAAATTGGCTTGCAAGCATCTTAGTTTCCGAAACTACTGACAACTCACTGCGGTTTTAGCTCATCTTACAGTACCGGTTTAAGTTTTTACATGTGATATCAGATAACGGAATGCGTTTACAGTTCATGTCACGATAGTATTACCTGAACTAGTCGAAAAAGATGCTGATGTTTTCACTTTTCAGAGCTCAACAAGATGCTGATGTTACCAAAACCAAACTTGTGAAGGAATCCTTGTGGAACATCACTCCAATGGAAAGAAGCCCGAGAGGAAGGAAGGGAAATTAAGGCTTTGTTTTTGAAAAGCAGAGAAAAGACTGAAGTTCCTTTCTGGAAAGGCTATTCCAATTTCACAAAACACCGACCACGGAGTTTGAAACTGTGTAAGATTAAGATAATTGTAGCCAGGCTTAATTGACACATGACAATTAAGTCAACAATTAAGTATTAATTGAGGAGTGATGCCAACCCAGAAAATGACAGCAAGTTCAGAATACCAGAACCATTGACAAAAAAGTGCAACAGCTCTAGCAGCAAATCAGGGTTCAATCAAGCAAAATATTCTCAAAATCACCAGAACTTTTTATCATTTTAGAATCCAAGTTTAAGAAAATACCTAAGAAACCTGGCTATATTTATTTTCTATAAAAAAACGCAACATATTTTAGGGGCAGTAGCTTGCTGAAACGGTTTAAAATGATGAGCTGTGGAAGGAAGAAAAAAAGAAGAGAGAAAATGGAATCTTGCAGAACTTCAACTTTTTTCTTCACTGAATATATATCATACTCTTATTCGATATAGAAGGATTTGTCAGGATAAATTGATCTAAAGAACTGAAGGAAATTGACTAAATTGCTAAATACAAGACATACAGATGAGGTTGTACAAAACCTTCACACCTAAGCCAAACCTACTCTTCTCATACTACCTTGGAGATCTTGATGTGAGACACTTGCCACAAGAAACAAGCTTCAGCAGTGAATGTGGCCTCCTTGTCCTCATTTTCAAACGGGAAAGCTGCATATGAAATATCATTGATAAGTTACATCTTCAAAGGGATTGCCTTGAGAATAGTTAGATAAATATTGAAGCTACTGCCTGACTGATCCAAACACACAAACAATAGAACTAAGCATTATGTAACATTGTAAAAACCACCATAGATTACCTTTCGACGAGCTACTCTGGATGCTTTCCAGCAAATCAAACTTCTCGATTGAGATTCCAATCTCCTGTAGGTTTAGCAAGTATCAGCACCCTTTCAAATAAAAGAACTAATGAAGAGCACTAGACTTTGATATTATAGTTTGAGTGCTGACTTTTTAAAGCCGTAGGATGTATAAGTTTCACCTTTTCTGATTTTATGAATTAAAATAGTCATATGAGAAGTGTGATTGTCTTGTCAATGACCTAATTCTGTTCCCAAGGTGAATGGAAATGTTACAATAGGATTGACATCCACACTGCCTTTTTCAGATTCCACTCTGTCCTCTTTTATGTTGAAGTCACAGAAGATGAAGATTTTAAGTACTAAAAAACCATAGGTATATGGGTAAAATGGGGAGCGTGAATTTCACTCTCCAATTATTCAGAAGACAATATGGAATAGCAGCACTTACAGATTATCTTGTTCAAGCTTTTCAGCAATAGAAACGGCTTTGCGTTGTGACCATCCACTGCGCTGTGAGCATCCTTCTGCCTGTTGAATTACATGTGCGAGGGACACCTTGCCTCTGACAAGGCTTAAACTCTGACTTTGTTCCCCAATTTTATGTTGTATAGATGCTTCTCCCACCCGCGCACTAGATTCTTTATGGTTATCAATATGACCACCACCCTTGCCGTCCCTAGGAGAAGCAGCTACCTCAACAATTTCACTCTTCCCCATTTTGTGGGTGTCAGAGTGTAGGTGCTGGGCATCGGGTATGATAATAGGCTTCTGGGCCCCTTCCTTGGTATCTTTTTTAGACAGACTTCGTATTTCAACTGTCATGGGAGACCCAAGAACCATCTCAAACGCGTGTAAAATCTGTGCTCTAAACTTCTCTGCTGTAGATTTAGTCATATGTGAGGAGAACATCAATTGCACGGTGGGAGCTGCAAAAGAGACTATTAAAATCACATGAAGATTCAGACAATTATGCAAATCAGATTGTTCCATGCACAGTTACAAAATGTGAGAGGCTTCACTTTGGGAAGTGAAGTATAAAAAAAAAAAAAATGAGTCCAATTCAGTGCCAAACTAAAGGAACAGAACAGTCGGAGACAATTCATATCATTTCGTACTCCACAGATAGATGTAGAAGGAAACATGTCAAGTAGAGATAGATAAGTATATAACTGATACGGATAGATGAGATAGACTTCTAGCATGTGCAGCTTGAAAGACTTGACCATAATGTAAATTATGCACATATAGACATAAACTCATTAATTAACTAATCGGATAACATAATCTTTTTCCAATTCTTTAACATGAATGGAAAAGATTAGATGCACTGGAATTATAGACGGGGAATTCAGCAAAAGAAAGAGGCACAACGTTCTCTGTTCATGAAAAAGCAGTGGGACAGATATAATTTGAGAGGTCCTAACATGTGTAAATGTCCTGTTATAACTTGCTTTTCATCTACGTCTCTTAATCCTTAATCTCAAAAGGACCTACGTGTCACTGCATAGAAGTTGACTTGGATCATAAAAACCTGTGTATGCAGATGTGCAGGTACTAAACTGTGCAGTAAGTTCACAAAAGAAATATGCAAATTAGGCAATACCTGCACCAAAACTGACTGAGATTAGCTTCCCTTCTTGGTACAAAAACTCTTTTATGCGATTATATGGAATTTTCTCAAGCACCTCCAACCAAATTTCTTCAATTGCTTTATAGCTTCTGTCAACACTATTCCTCCCACTCCCTTTTACTATATCAGCAGAGTTTGCAGCTCTAGCCATACTATCCCCAGCATGACTTTTTCTGAGACCAGAACTTCCTGCATCTCTAACATTTGTGGGCAAGCCTCTGTCATAACTAGGAACATCCCTTCCACCAGCATTATTTAAGGCCAAAGGACTGTGATTGCTAGTGCCTGCAGAAGAACTAGGCAACATGTACTGCTGATCAGGAGCAAGTTGGAGAAGTGCAGCTGTTAGCCATGTTAACTTGTCATTTGATGTCCTCAATTGCTTTTCAGCCTCGGACAAAGTTTTCAAAGCTTGACGTAGTTTCTCCATGTCTTCTTTGGATACTGCAACCAGTTAATTTGTTTTGTCAATTGACTGAAAAATGGCAACCTAATTAAGGCAAGGACTTAACTGGAATATTACGCTATAAGAGGTCTCTAATAAGGCATTTCATATAAGAAAAGAAAGTTAAAGCATGTCAAAAATATTGAATTAAAAGAGTGAGGAGTTGTATACTGGTTTCATATGAACTTTACAACTAAAGAAGAATATAGGTAACTACATAAGTAGAATATTAATACCACGAGTTCAAAACTGCTTTTATCTTTTTTATCAAACAAATGGATTGTTTGTTTAATTCAGTTTTTCGACTCACATGGTTGGTGCCGGAAGAACTTCCTTCTACGCCCTTCTTTGGTATAATCATAGCTGCCAGCAAGTATATCTGTAATGACTGTTGCAAGTTGTGACATCAGGGCTAATGGCTCAACACCACTTTCCATTATCACTCTCAAATTCTTCACAGTATTAACTGTGTCGGCAAATAATGCTAAATCAAGAAGATCCACCAATCTCTCATCGGAGATTAGCCCAACCTGCAAACCGGGTCAAATCTTTAGGCACTATATACTGGTAACAATATCTTTAAAATATAAATAGACAGAAGAATATTCAATTAAATTGAAACCCATAAGTAATAAAACATGGCCCTCAAGGTAAAGAGCCTCATTAAGTATAAATTCAAGATATGCACAGGTTTGACCACACAAAGCTCAAGGAGCATCCCCATCCCACCCACAGATTTACTTCCATTCCCAGGTCACAAAATTATGTTTAACATTCTAATATGGTAGTATCCAACTTTCTATATATACATTTTGATAATCCTTGTACAGTATAAAGAAACTCGTTCCCAAACCTTTCAATTAATTGATGTATGAACAAGCACAAATTGCTCAACTGTCAAACCACTAAGGTTTAACATTGCGAAAGATCACATAATTGCCTAACCCGCAGAAAAGATGGAGTCCTAGTTCAAAAATAAAGAGAAACTGGGAAATCTGGGACGTGTGAGACACAATTACTGAGCTAAAACGGAAATAATATAGCTTAAAACAGAAATCAGGATTTTTTTTTTTTGAAAGGAAATCAGGATGTTATTATGACAGAAGAGGTGGGAGGATTCTGCAGAAACTCAGGTTGAAAGGAAAGCATTTACAGACAATGATGAACTTTGATAGCCAAAGTTATTAAAATGGTAATGCACCTTACGGTGAACATATATATCGAATGAAAGTTTAGTAGCACATATTGATGCAAGAAATGAAATGAAAATTTCCATTTTCAAGATTTGGGCCATGTGGCAATGTTAAAGAGAGTGTAAAATAGAATTTAAACATCCCATTTCAGAAATGCTCAAGCATGTTCATCAGCTCCATTTTGCAAGGCAATGTATAAACAGAAGAAAACAAAATTTTCAGTGCAACAAGAAAGAACTTACTAGTTCCTGAACTAGAGGAACAGAGATTCTCTGGCCAAGCAAACTCAGTTGCTCAAGAGTCATTTCAGCATCCCTCAATGAACCATCTGATCTTGACGCAATAAGTTTTAGTGCATCCTTGTCAATTTCTAAGTCATCTTTGGTTGCAATCCATTGCAAAGTGTAGATAATGTCTGCATCCTTTAGCTTTGGGAAAAAGAATTTCTGACACCTGGATATGATTATGTGAGGCAAAACATCAAGACTTGAACAGACAAGGACAAAAACCACACGTCTGGGTGCTCGATCAATGACCTTTGATATGGCACTCCAGTACTCCTGGGATAAAGTATCACAGTCATCGAAAATGAACACTCTGTACTGTGATGGCTGCTGGGATATACTCATATTGTCAAGTAGGTCCACAATGCTCTCAAAGTCAAAATTACTAACAGGGCCAACTTCCCTTATATTTCTACTCTTACCCAGATCATGTGCAATGCAAGAATTGCAAAAGCCGCAAGGCTTTGGATGATCCAAAGACTGGCAATTCAAAGCTCTAGCAAATATGCGAGCACATGATGTTTTTCCTGTACCATGAGGACCATAGAATACATAGAGCAACCCAACCTTCTTTTTCATGACAGCATTGGAAAGAGCTTGCACCACTAAATTCTGTCCCACAAGATCTCTAAAGGTTTTTGGCATGTACTTCTGCGTCAGATTTTGATGTCTGCCATGGCGGTGCCCTCTCAATTTGTGTTGATCGCCAGATCTAGCTTCAGAAGCATATTCAGAACCTACATCATTCTTGAATAGATTATCAGCATATATGCCTAGTTCGCCAGAGTAGTCGTGTGCCCAACCAGTGCTTTCCTGTGATCCGGATGCATCAACTAGTAAAGGCAATGCCTCAGCATCATATTTAGTAGAAGAGCTTGAGTTATCAGAGGCCATAGGCATATCAGAAATATCTCTGCCATGAGCAGCCAGACCACCTTTCTTAAACCTCGAATCAGACATACCACATGAAAAACTCCTTCCAGCTATGTCAAGGAATGATTTTCCTCTATGGTGGATCCTTGACCAATTCCATGGAATCCCACACCCATTTCCAGGAGCCCTTGTAACATTTTGCTCCTCATACTCGTCCTCTCCCTGCTCCTGCTCCTGCTCCATGTGATACTTTGAGTGACCTGACCTATGACCTACAGTATTAGAAGCCACAGACAAATCATTATGAGCTCCAATGTCTCTGGAAGCTACAGAACCACAGCTTCTTCTTGCACCATGAAATCTCCGCCGTTTTACCCTACTCAGTCCACTGCAATGGCCTCGAATGCTGGCTGCCGGTTCCTCAACAATTCTTTCTTGACGTAACCGTCTTCGAGGTAGATGAATGTTGGACGATGCTAAATCATCACTATCCATCCTAATTTCATTCAATTGCTCCGAGAGAGTCTTCATCTGAACACCTTGGATGTGCTTTCCCTTTTGTTTACTTTTTCTACTTTTTGATTCTGAATTTCGAGAAACAGTATCATGAGTTAAATCATGAACATTTTGGTTTAGCGCAGACTCCTCTTTGCCGCCCAAAATATCACTCTTATTGCCCTTCTGACTAGACTCTTCTCTTTTTCTGATCCTTCTACCATCTCTCACTCCACTCTTGCCACCATGTTCACTGACTCCAGCTAACCCATCATTCTCCCCATTAGCTTCATCTGGAGCAACTCTTGATGTTCCGAAACTTGCTAAGGGTGGAGAACTTGCCAACAACCTCCTACCTTCCCTTCGATGCTCACTTCCGACTGACCTTCTCCCCTCCCGCACCAAGGGACCGTTTTCACCTTTCTTGGAAAGCATTTCAACAATGGAAGGAGACTGCCATGAAGGAGGGCTCGCAGAGGGGTCCCTGAGAGATCGAGACCTCTGAAGGACAACCAAGTCCCTCATAAGAGATCTATCGGCCAATATGGGGCTGTGCTTGTGCATATGATTCTTCAAGTGAATGCAATTTGTCAAATGAATGTGGTTGCGCAGATGATCACTAATGTCACCATTTGCATCCTTGAGAATCCTATCTCGGACAGCCCTGGTCATGATCAGACCCTCTACTACGTATCCGATACCAGAATCTCCTCCAAATCAATGAAACAACATAAATTGTTTCGCATGGTTTCTCTCAATCATTACATAGAATGGGAGTACATTTCCACCAATGGCAGTCCCACTAACGTTCTAGCAAGCTTGAGACAATGCCATAAATCACCAGCAATCAATTAAACACCTTCCATCAACAAGAAGATAAAACTCAACTTCAATTCAATTGACAACATTTCCAAGTATAACAGCACACACTTGCAATTTTGCAAACTCCCTCAAAAAAGCATAATTTCTCACTCAAACACAATAAACCCTCCATTAGTTCATCATAGACAGCACCAAATTACAAATCTTTGAAGTACTAAACCCAAATGGAAACCCCAGAAAACACCAGAAACCCAACTCCCTCACAGTCCCACAGTACAAACTAAACACAACCCATTTTCCCAAACCACAGAACAAATCAAAACACAAAACCCTTTTGCTCCCAGACCCAAAGACTCCACCTTTATGACAAAACTGGTAGAGAACTAACACAAGGCTGAGATAGAAAGAACATGAAATAACATCCAAAAAGAGCCAAAAGGTGAAAAAGGATACACACTCCAATCACCTGAAAATCAGAAAAAGCTGTGAACTTGGTTCGGTCATTAACTCCACCCAGATCTCTCGCCGAGCTTCACATGCACTCCAAGAGCCCCTTTTGCTTTCAGAGACCAACAACACCTCTAGAACTTGAAAGTGTGAGAGTTCAAGAGCAAAAGGGTAGTGACTAGTGAGCGAAAAGAGAGTGTGGGCATTTTGTGAGGAGAGAGAAAGATGTGGGTGATTGGTGTGAGATCTGTTATAGACATAAACAGAGAGACACCTCTGTAAGCAGAACACAACACATTGTTGCAAAACCGGTTTGTTTGAGCATGCAACCAAAACTTTGTATAGTCTTTATATTTTATTGCGTGGATTTTGTATTTTTGTTTCTAAGAAAAACTGAGTTTGAAGTTTTCGAAATCTGGGGACCAACAGCCAAAACCCAACGGCTCCGTTCCATGTTATAGCTGGGAACACTGTAGCAGAAACTTTATGATGGTGGTGATGATGGTCATGTTAAATAGGCTACAGATCGAGTACAGGGAGAGGACCCTCTTGAAAATTGATTGATTTGGTTGACATGGACTGTGGAAGCTTCAATTTGTACTGCTTTTATCTTATTCGACACTGAATCACTGTTAAAACCCAATTTAGAGGATTTTGTTCCATTTGTAAAGGGCTTGATTTTCAATTAGATCAAGGGAGTTGAATACTTTTCTAATTTGGGGATTCATTTTGCATAATCGTAGAGAAAAGTCCTGACTTTAGTTCAACTGACATGAAATTAGTTTGACGAATCAAATTCGTCATTTCATTTTAATTAGAAAAAAAGAGTTAACGCGTGTGTAGACTATCCGTTAACAATTCTTTTCTGCCCGAGGCACAAGAAAATCTACTTCAATAATTTGTTATGTATTGAGAAGTTATCTAAGGACTTTGTGGTTATTAAAGTTATTAGCTACAACAACCAAGTTAACGGTTAAGTTCCACAAATAAATTTTTCTGGTAATTACCGAGTCTATTCAATATATCATCGTTTGTCATCTCTTTTAACTTTATTAATAAATCTAAGTTTAACAAACATAAGAACCTTGACTAACGACACATTGGATGTGTACCGACAATATCATGTACCACTCCTTAACAATTTTCCAACAATTAAAATGTACACAGAATGTAGGACATGACATATATGTCTGCCTTAAGCCATCCTAATTACGAGTGATTTGCTCAATCAGTCACACTCGTCCTCTAAGATGTCCTAAAACGGTTGGCCTGCCTCGCTCTACAAATCGTGATCCTTTTTCTGCACTGCATATTCTCCTTTCCCTGTTCATCTCCCTCTTCTTCTTCCTCTTTTCTGCAAACAAAATGTTGATTGATTGATCGATCGATCGACAACATTTGTTGAAGAAAATTTCAGTTCAATTCCCCGATGAAACTCTGTGCAAAGACTGTGACTCATAAGCTATAGCTGCATGGGTTCCCCCAATAGGTTAGGCCAAACCCAGCCATTTTTTATTGAAGGGAAGAAGAAGGATGGCTACTGGGGCTATTTTTTTTTTGTTTTTTTTTTTTTGGTCACTGGTATCTCAGTCTCAAGAAGACTGGTCAACTATCACTGTCACTGTCACGTGTCACCATTGAACTCACCAATGATGATCTCTTGTGGATATTTCACAATGATGCTCACCATGCATTCTCAGCAAGCTGGTGGCTGTTATCTCCTACATCCAGATATATGATCCATGTGTGTGATCAAGACCGTCGAGTAGATTGGATGACTGATCTGGGGTCCTTCAATTGGAGGGCTCAGGTGGAGCAGAGCAGCATTCATAATTGCATAGCTTGATTGGCAATATATATATATATATATATATATATATGGACAATGGAAGAAAAATTGATGAGCATGGAAGAACTGGACAGGTCCTATCTGTCTGATCTTCTCCTTTTGGTGAAAATAGAGATATGATTCTCTTTTTTCTGACCTAATTATTTTCATTTTTCTAATTTAGATCAAAATCATAGGATTCTCTGGCATACTTGTTTTTTTTAGGGGAATCTTTGGTGTAAGTCTGTAATTGTTTTAGCTGCTTATCAAAGACAGTAATCTACCACGCATCAAATGTAAGTTTAGGTATATGAAATTATGAATTATATACAAGATTGATCCTGTCAATTATCGACTTGGGTTTCAACTGGCACGGCGCCAATCCTATAATAACTTGATTAGCGAAATTATAGTGTTATTTTCTTCTTTTCTTTTTTGTTGGTTGTTACGGTTCATATTATATACCATTTCTAGCCTTGGAAACCGATCATGTATAGCTTGTTTGATTCTCATTGTTTTAGTGATAAGCCCTGGACAAAGAACCAGGCAAAGAATCAAGGCACAGCAAACAAGCAAATCCCACAAAGGCAGAGACCCCATACCTATATATGATTATTGAATTATATATATGACCCCTTTATATTGTTCTCTCTATTTCAATTTTTTGTATTACAAAGGATGCTTTACATAAGTTGTTGGAGCTAAAAAAATTGTATTTTTCCTTTAAAATAGATATAATTCTAATTTTACATGAGTTGTTAGAGATGATCTTAGAAACTGATTCTAAAATTCAGATAGATGTTGGTGAAGTTCTTAGCCAGCATAACATGTGTATAGGTTATTATGAGAAATTGATAATGTAGCTAGGGGACCAAAGTATTTACTAAGGGGTGGTGGCATGGCCGGAGATGGATGAATTAATATTTGAAACACTGCAGACTGTTGGTTTCTTATAATTCATATACCCCCAAGATCATAGAGGCTTGGATTTTCAGAGGATAAGTTAATTGGTTCAGAGGTTAGTCAGTCACATGTGAAATCTCTAGGATTCTCATAACTGAAAATAACATATGAGAGGGAGCAGGATCATATCAGATGATGCCTGCATCCTGCCAGCTAGGGAACCAACACAAGAAACACATTACCCAATGACACAATGTTCCTCATGCATTATTACATTGAAGCCGTCCTGAAGTCTGTTATTCGATCGGTGACCTAACCGCCAGAGACAGGAGACTCATGAAGTGAAAGTGAAGTTGGCCGGTGATCGACGAGGAGCTAGCTACATATAACAATCTAGCCAAATTAACTTTGTTTATTTGTCAGCAAAACTTGGACTGCATGCTGCTGCTGCTGCTTTCCATGACTCATAGATAGCATTGCCAAACCCTAATTAGCTACAATGACTCTAATATATACCAAAGTGAAAGTGAAAGCGAAAGCGAATTGTTTAGGTCACAAGAGCAAGATTTGTCGTTGTATAAACATGAACGAGTATGGAAGGGCCCGATTAATCATGATTAACGCAGCTGATGATGCATGAGATATGTGTATTATTCCAATATAGATATGCAGCTGACTTTGCTCAATTGCTTCCTTAGCTACGGAGGGTGGAGATCATCATTTCAAATTAGTGGAAAAGCTCCTCTTTTTGTCTAGTTCCCGAGGGACAATGGCATGGGTTTGTGTTCATCAAAACCTTAATATTTCAGTTTAGGGAGTGGTGTGATCTCGAATCTATACAAAAGCATTGCCTCAAAGTGTGATAACTTCTAGTCTTCTAGCTAGTGAGAATAATTAGCTGGTGGCATGCCAATGTGCATTTTTGTGGCGGCTTCGCACTCCTTTGCTACGCAATAGGGTTAATCATGTTTAGTAGTGTTGGGTGTAGATATCGAAAGAAATTGAAAGACTGAAAAGAAAAAGCGTAAGCAGTTGCAAGCTTAAAAATTGTGGTGACCACGTCGAGATTGCGGTAATCCAAACAAAATCGTTTGGGCCAATAAGCCCATTAGCGAGCATCTCTCGCACTTGCGTTTCCAATCGGTTTTTTTGAGTGCGGATACCAATACATTGATCGGGCCGACAATGAGCATAAGAGGGATCTTGTGGTCAATGGGCCTTCGAGAGTAAGTGGTGAGCTTTTAGGCCAAGTTGGGCCGTGAGAGGTACGTTGTGGCTCACCGGGGATGTGACTGAGTCAAATTGCTTACCTAAATACATGTCAGGTCATCGATCTAACATTGGTTTTTAGTAAGAGCGTAACAGTTAAGGTACCATTCGAGCATATTCTACGCATTAAGATGCACTTGTATTATTAATGTGCAAGTTTTTAAATCGTCGTATGCAAATATCTAATGAAGACTAGAGACCTTAAATTCTTTCATTTCATCTTCATTTTTGATCCGATCAAATTAAGCGCTCATAATAAGAATACATTTTATTTGACCTCAGATCCTCACCTCATGTGTTGAAAACTTAAGATTATTATTTTTTTTCAATTTTGTTAACGAAATTAAAATACATGCATGATAATACAACGCGGATTACCAAATTAAAATATTACATATTTGTTTTTCTGTTCACTTATTTTTACCATTCAAGAGCAACAGAAATTTGTAGGTACCAAAAAGTACCAAAAATATATCTCGCAGCCTCTATACACCGTACAGGTATTTTACCCATTTAGTTCATCTCAGTAAGAAAAAGGTAAAATCAGCCACGTCACCAACAAAATCCCACCCTCGAACAAATCCAACGTGCCAAATTGCGCCAAGGAAGGTAAAAACCGTTTCCGACTACCACGTCACCCCTTCCTTCTTCTCTTACACTTTTCTACACACAGGTGGGAAATTATTATTTGTACCCGGAACACCACATGTTTTATGTTCCTCTTTAATCTCATTGGTCCACGTGTTTTATTTTTATTTCTGATTGGTGTATTTAATTACTTTTTCTTTTTTTTCACCCCGTGCTGGTCCCCACATGAATCTGAGTTATATGATTGGCCGGATACAACACCTGGCAGTGCCATGTGGTGTTCCGGGTACAGAGCAAGGACTAAAATATCCATAATATCCTCGATATTTCCTCGAAATTTCCGTTTTTTACAAGCACCGATATTAATTTTCATATCTTTCTGATATTTTATATTTAGTTTACTTTTCGTCAAATATACAAATTTTGGTAAAATTTCCATCGATAATCGATATTTTTTCGATATATCTATCAAGATTTCCTTTTTTATTCACTTTTGACTGAATGCCAACGCATGAATATGATTTTTTATCCACTTTTGACTCATCTAGTGTGGGAGGAGGCAATGATGGACCATACACTTATGGCCAAAATCTGACAATGCCTTATTCAACTTATTTCATGCCTTACGGGGTGCAATCAACTGAATCAAGTGATACGGCATGGTCACAGTCTGATGTACAATCTTCCAATGATTATGGTTATGGTCAAGGTCAAGCGCTGCCCAATCCTTACAACTTCCAATACGAAAATCCACAGTCAATCCCTTTTGACCCTTATGGTTGGCATGTAAGTCAATATATGCAAAACTAAAAAGGTGAGGTATCATTTAATGACTACTTTTCACAATATACTGAAGACTCTACACAAAGAAACGATGAAGATAGTGAAAATTATGTACCTCATAGGTCTTCTATGTGGCTCTAAACCACTCATGTAATTCCATGTTGTATCATATGTATATAAGGCGTGATGGTCTAGCCTCCCTTTGGGTATCCAGCCATAAAAAAAAAATATGTATAAACTTTACAGTAAAAATTTAAGAATTATCATTGGTTCAGCACTTCAGCACGTAGTTATTCACCTTAAATAACTAAAACTCACTATGATTAATGTTTATTCAAGATTTTTTTGTCAATTATAATAGATAATTGAGATAACAAACATCTCTCAAAGTTTCATTTAAAATTTCCATGTTTTTCTACTAATTTCTGTCAATTTTCTCATTTTTTTCTGCAATCGATATTTCCTCGAAATTTCCATCGAAATATCTGTTTTTTAAACCGTCGAAATTTCCACGATCGGCAAAATTTTAGTCCTTGATACAGAGAATAATTACTCCACACAGGTTACCCCTAGTCAATATCCCCTCCGTCTTCTCTCTCTCCTCCAATCTAGGGCAGCACCGAAAAAATCTCCGACTTCCAGCCATGAACGCCTTCAGGCTCGCTGGCGATTTGACTCACCTCATCAGCATCCTCGTCCTCCTCCTCAAAATCTACGCCACCAGATCCTGCTCAGGTAAAAAAAAACTCACCGCCTCTTTTTACCGTCTCGCATTTCGCTTCTCCGGTGCCGATCGGGTTAGGTTTTTTACTGCAGGGATCTCGCTCAAGACTCAGGAGCTCTACGCGGTGGTGTTCTTGGCGCGGTACTTGGATCTGTTCACGGATTTCATTTCGGTCTACAACTCTGTGATGAAGGTGGTGTTCATTTTGAGCTCGGTGTTGATTGTTTTCATTATGCGGCGGCACAGGACGGTGCGGCGGTCCTACGATAAGGAGCTGGACACTTTCCGTCATCACTATCTCGTCGGAGCTTGCTTTGTGCTTGCTCTGCTTTTTAATGAGAAGTTCACGTTTCAGGAGGTGACGCATTTCTTGAACTTGATTTGAACTTTGTTGATTCGTGTATTTTTATATGTAGTCGTTTTCGGATTACGATTTGCTTTGGTTCATTAAGTTATACTGATTTCTGCTTGGCATTTTTGGTGGTGTATTGTGTTGTTGTCATGTAGTGGCCTGTGTAGCTTTCCTAGTTTTTATACACCTTGAATCGTTGTTCTATTCGATTACTGTTAACCTTGAAGCGAATCGTTTTAGGTCATCTTTTACATTATGGCCCTTTGTGTTTGAGTTAGTCGTGTTCAGAAGGATAGTTATTGATATTCTAGTCAGAATTCGAGTTTCCTCTGGTCATGGTCTTCATTTGTCACTGTTTTATAGAACTTGGCCTTTCTGACATGGTGTTCCTTGTGGAGGAGAGCTAGCGTGATGGTTGTATATTGCATCTTGGTTCTGACGTTTCGGGGGTATTGATACTCTATATTAAAGTGTTGTGCTTTAAATCCGTTTCTTACTGGGACAGTTTGACAGGATAAGCACTTAATTGTGACATTTTATTTTAGTTTATACTTTATAGTTATAGTATCAAAAGTGTTTCTGTTAAAAATTTACTGTCTGGAGCTTCATTCTTGGTCCCTAGTATATGTTGTAAGAATTTCATTTTGCTCGCGTATGTCGGGCCCCCAACTTCCTAAGCCATAATGGTGAACCTGCATTCCTGCAACATAGTGTATTTCTAATGCTGAAGTAAAACTATTTTCAGGTCTTCTGGGCATTTTCAATATACTTGGAGGCAGTCGCGATTATTCCACAATTAGTTTTGCTACAACGAAGTGGAAATGTGGATAATTTGACAGGGCAGTATGTTTTCTTTCTGGGGTAAGTATATTACTCTATCCCTCATTGTCATGTGCTATAGAACTGAATGTCTCAAAGGTGTCTATTACTTGAAGTTCAAGTGAATATAGTTTTCTCAAAATTTTTTGCTTTCTTATTATTCAGTCTGATTACCAGACACGTCCCATGTTTCTCTTGTCACATTATGGAATTACAAATGGGCCGACTCTGATCTCATTTTTTTGCAATCATAATTGAGAAGTCATTATTTGAAATGCCGAGTTGTAATGGAACAGTCAACTTCATCACATCTAAATATCTACAGTAGGTTTTCATCTAATGAACAACAACCTAGTTCCTTAAGGAATTTTGGACCACCATTTGGCTTGGTCATATTGATTCTTAAACCAAGATGTCTACCAAAGAAATGTCTGCATTGGATGTATTGATATAATAAAGAATGAATATGACCAAGCCAAATGGTGGTCCAAAATTCCTTAAGGCACTAGGTTGTTGTTCATTAGATGAAAACCTACTGTAGATATTTAGATGTGATGAAGTTGACTGTTCCATTACAACTCGGCATTTCAAATAATGACTTCTCAATTATGATTGCAAAAAAATCAATATGATGTCTACCAAAGAATCAATATGATTCTTAAAAAACAACAACCAAGATGTCTACCAAAGAATGTCTGCATTGATATAATAAAGAATGATATTTATTTGTTTGTTTTGGAAAGCAAACTGTTTTTATGGTATCTGGACTACCCAGCAGACTGGATGCACCAATGGCGGGGTGGTAAACTTAACATGTACAGGCCACCCCTGCTTTTGATAATGAAAACTCGTTATTATAATGGTGCCTTGTTCCTATGCATCAAAAACTGAGAATCTGACATGTATAGTCTGATTATGTAACGGGTGTTTCAGACCATAACATTTACTTTAAACACGTAGCTAGTTATAGAGTTGGTCTCTGAGTAATGTGGTCATGAATCTTATGGAATGTTTTTCTTATTTCTTCCTTGCATAGATGCTGAATATATTGAAATCAATAGAACTTCACAAATATAGCAGTTCAGTCACATAAAATGGCTCCTAATGGTAGATTTAGAGGTTGTGGTGTAGATCTGTAAAAATGTAATGCATCTTGGGATACTTATGCTTCAAAATTGCAGGGCCTATCGTGCATTGTACATCCTCAACTGGATCTACCGCTACTTCACAGAAGCAAAATTCAGTCGATGGATAGGTAAGTTATATTGGAAGTGCCGAAGAAATACGTCATCCTTCACTTTTCTGTTCCATTACTGCTGTTTGTAGAGTTTGGCTGACTCCTTTTCTCTTGTATGATTTTGCAGCTTGCATATCTGGTCTGGTTCAGACAGCTTTATATGCAGATTTTTTCTACTACTACTTTCTCAGGTAGCAAATCCTGGCAACTTCTTTCCAATAATCCTTTAGTATCTCAGTAGGTTTTTAACAGTTAAATGGTGTTTGTTTTACAGTTGGAAAAACAATGCAAAGCTTAATCTGCCAGCTTAAGCGAAAGGAGGCGGAAATCTGAATCATAGGTTTGGTTTTCTACACCATGGTTGATAAATCAAGTTGAGGGTGACCCTACCAGAGGAAGCATATACAGACTGTAGTTTTGAATTAGGATACAACCCCGAATTCATACGTGGGGTACTTAGCTAGTTTGTGAATTTTGGGTGGAGTTAAACCCATCTCATACACAATCTGACCTTACAAGTTTCGTCACCTTGTAAAAGATATTGAAACTGCGGATGAGTTACATTTACCGTCCTTGTAAGAGTAGTTAAAACGGATACCTGACTATCTGTAATCTTCACTTTTTACCCAAGAGTAAACATAGGACCAAATCCAAAATAGCTATTCCAAGGATACTAACAGATATTAAATGACTACTTGGAACGAACCTGTTAGTCATTTAATATCTGTGAATCTTTAATTTCTACTATCTTTCATGATTTTCTTTTTCTTTTCCTTTTTACTATATGAATCTTTCATGTTCTTTACGTTAGGAGTATTTGTACAATTTACTATTGAATTATTCAGTCATTGGTTATACACCATCTGATTTGTTTTACTATCCCGGCAATCATGTTGCTTCCCATGTACCGGACAACTTCATACTTTGCATATATGGATTCCATTGTTTTGCAACTTTAAGCAACTTTTGGATTTGTTGTTTGTACATTAGTTTCAAAATAGAACTATCAGGCAAAAGATTTTGGTGAGAGTATGATCGAGTTCTTCGGGCTTAACTTTTTTGTTTTTGGCTGATGAAGATGCTTGTTAATCACTCGTGTCCCTAACAACTAAAGTAATGTGAGGAGCATTCCCAGTTTCTCATTCAAGCTTGTTTCTTTAGCATATGGATGAGCTCCGAGTTCAAAATGTTTGAGTCGAGTACTGCATTACTCACTTGCATTGCTCGAAGGAGTTAAATTACGGGAAAGTTCAGGTAAAAGAATAGAAGAACTTTCAGGCTTACAGCCCCAAACAAAGAAAAGGGCTACAATACACGTTGTCATACAATTTTTGAGGTCGAACCTAAGTTTCTCAAACACTAAGTAGGTATACAACAACAAAGATTTTGAATCAAATGGAAATGGATATGGCTCCCTTGTCATTTTAGGTTGTTTAATTATTAACTTTGTTGTACCATAAACAGTGGTAGCAAGTAGCCAAATTTTCAGAGGTTTACCAAAGTTTTCTCCCACGACTTTGAGTTCACCCAAGACTTTCTCCGCTGGAAAGCTGTAGCCTAGAGCAGATGGAGCTGGTTTGTTTCGTTCTGGGATGACAAGACATTTCTGCTTTATTACCTAGTCTGGCCTGGAAAGCTGATTGTGCACGGATGATCACTGAAACTACATTGTTGAAAATGAACTGGCTACCGAGTTGTCCCCTCAAATTTCAATTGCAGCTATGAAGTTATTCTCAACCCCTTTCTCAAGGGCTGTTTGAAATTCACAGCAACTGGAAGGCAATGTGAATGTGGAATGCCCTACAGTAATTCCCACTTGAACATAAAGATTGTGCAATTTCTATACATTTGAAATTTTGAATGTGTATGTCACTACTTCAAGTAAATCAGATTTCTTCTCCCTTTCTTTGTAGCCTTGTTCATTCTATACTATCCATAAAACAAAATCCCCAAGTTTCAACTGTTTCACTAATAATTCGACCAAAACAACAAGGCTGGACTACTATGGGGAGGAGCTTAGGAAAATTATATATGTCGTGCTGAGATAGAGTGATGTGGAGAAATCATGAAGTTGTATTATTAGGACAAAGAGTATTATTTGGAAGAACATAATTATAATGCAAACAAAATCATGCTACATACTCTCAAGTTTGTTTGCCATTAGCAACATATATATATATATATATATATATATATATATATATATACATACATATATATATATATCTTGCTCACCAAACTACATAATTAATTGAATCGATCTATTCCTAAGTAGTTCTATACGAAAGGAATTATGGCTTAGAACCTTAAAGCAGAAATAAAAAATCATAGTTCTCTTGTTATCGTAGATTACACACTACCAGAAAATGGGTCTTGGGCGACGAAACAAAAAAAACCGGGCGACAATTTTTTTTTTCGTCGCCTAAGGAAAAAAAATCGTCGCCTAAGTTTACTCTTAGGTGACGAAAAAAAAATCGTCGCCTAAAAATAAATTTCGTCGGCCAAGATAGAAACTAGGGCGACGAAACAATATTTCGTCGCCTAAGATATTTATATCGTCGCCTAAGTTTTTTATCCTTAGGCGACGAAACTCAAATATTTCGTCGCCCAAGAGTTTTTAATTCTTAGGCGACGAAACTCAAATATTTCGTCGCCCAAGATTCTTCTATATATTGAGAGGCCGGGATAGAAGAATGAGAACTTTGAAAATTTGAAACATAAATTTCTCTAGTTCTTCAAATCGTTCGGTGTTGTGGAAATCTGTCCATACATAGGTTGTGGAGCTACTCCCAGGTACGTACATATGCATATGCACATATATATATATATATATATGCATATATATATATATATTGATTTTCAGTTTTATTTGAGTTGAATTAATGATATATATATATATATATGCATAGAGTTTGTTCCAAGCTGAGTAAGGGGCCGTTCTGTCATAGATATGGTTCACAGGTTTGTTTAACTGGATCTCAAGATCACAAACTGACCACTCTTCTCGGTGAATGGGTCGATAGGGGTTCGCCTCCGTGATCACAAACGAGTCCTGCCTGGTTCCTGTAGGGGGTTCGCCCTCCGTGACATTGACACTTGCCTTCTGAAACCACGGAATCCGCTCGAACTAGATATATATAATTAATAATTAGTATGTTGTATTACATTAATATATATATATATATATATAAAAGATATGTTCATTAAATATTGATATATATATATATATGTGCTATTTTCAGGATATGGATAAGAGTTGGATTTCTCTTCCAAGATATCACAGAAAATATGCTGAAGGAGTTTGGGATTTTATGCAATATGCGCAGGCCAATGCTGACGGGAGTGGCATGTTCTATTGCCCGTGCAAGATGTGTAAGTGTCGCAGTGATATGCATCGATTTCCGTTTGATACAGTATGGGACCACCTGAAGAGTAACGGATTCTGGGAACGTTACACATGTTGGATATATCACGGTGAAACCTCATCACGCCCGCATGATCATGGACAGTTTTATCAGACGGGCAGTACATCCAACGATCCAACAACGGCCTTCATCAACGACATGTTTCCTCATGACAGCGGTGTATGCCCTGAACGACAGCACATTCCGCAGGCGCCGATGCAGGCCGTCCCTAGAGGTGTCAACACTGCCAGTATAGCCAAGTACAACAGACTTATTGCTTTCCAACAGACCCCTCTGTGCCCAGGTCATGAGAAGACCGTTCTTCAGTGTGTGATGGAGGTGATGCATATCAAGGTTGACACAAAATCGACCGTGACGGCTGTTGATAGGTATCTACAGTACGCTGCTTCGCTCCTGCCCGACGGTCATCGTCATCCCACCACGCATCATAAGATCCGTCGTATCTTGAGAGATCTCGGGCTTTCCTACATCAAGATCCATGCATGCAGATATGACTGCGTTCTATTCTGGGGTAAAGATGCAGACGGTAATGACCTTGAAGGCCTTCATCATTGTCCGGTATGTGGGACCGACAGGTATAAACGGACTCCCGCAGGCAACAGGAAACCTGTTAAGGTATTTCGCTATTTCCCGTTGAAGGATAGGCTGGAGCGGTTGTACATGTCTTCAAAGACGGCCGAAGCTATGAGATGGCAAGCTGTGAGGGAGGTGCATGACGAAGACCTCATGGTACACCCTGCTGACGGGGAGGCGTGGAAGCATATAGACAGGGAGTTTCCTCATTTTGCTTCAGAGGTGAGGAATGTGAGGCTCGGGCTGTCATCCGACGGGTTCAACCCTTTTGGGACCATGAGTCTTTCGTACAGTATATGGCCGGTCATTTTGGTGCCTTACAACCTTCCTCCATGGATGTGCATGAAGAAGGAATACAACATGTTGACCTTGTTGATTCCGGGGCCCGGTTATCCAGGTATCTACTTTCCCTTCATATTGTATATATTGTTGTTGGTTCAATTTTTTCTCCATTTATTGTTTTTGTTCTATATTGTTGGTCATATATAGTCGTTATCTGAATTTGTTGTGGTTGTTGTTGTTGTTGTTATCCAGGGAAGTGTCTCGATGTGTATATGAGACCGCTGATTGAAGAGTGTAAATTGCTTTGGGAGGTTGGTCATCCCACTTATGACTCCCACAAAAATGAGATGTTCCAGATGCATGCCATGATTGTTGGTACTATCAGTGATTTTCCTGCACGTGGGATGTTGTCTGGCAACGTTGTTAGGAGATACAAGGCTTGTCCTGAGTGCCTTAGCTCCCAGGGGTGCAGCAATCATTGCAACAAGATAGTCGGATGGGTCACCGTGCTTACCTACCACATGATCACCCCTGACGGATAGATACCGGGGCATTTGATGGGACCGAAGAGAGAGGTGTGGAGCCGCATAGATGGTCGGGGGAAGAGATTTTAGCAGTGCTGGATGAGTATGATTTTAGGCAGCTCAGCAATCATCCCGATATTGTGGCCAGAATACCTGAAAGACCAGACAGGTACAAATTCTGGACACATAAGAGCATATTTTGGGAACTCCCGTACTGGAGTACGCTGTTGATCAGGCACTACCTAGATGTGATGCACATAGAGAAGAATGTCTGCGACAGTGTGGTAGGTACAGTGCTCAACTTGGAGGGGAAGACGAAAGACGGTCCTAAGGCACGCGTTGATCTTAAGTAAATGGGAATCAGAAAACATCTTTGGCTAAAAGAGGGGAAGAAAAAGATGCCTTGGGCTCCTTACACCATGAAGCCTGATCAGAAGACCCAAATCTTCAGGTGGATGAGTTATGTGACGTATCCCTCAGGCGTTGCAGGAAATATAGCCCGGTGTGTGAACTTGCGGGAGAATAAGATATACGGCTTGAAGAGTCATGACTGTCATATTCTGCTACAACGTCTCTTCCCTGTTTTCATTCGACCGTTCCTTCACCGTCAGGTAAATTTGTGGTTAAAATTACGGTTAACCTGCCGTTGTTGGATTTTATATTAAATTTGTGATGTGTGGTTGGCCAGGTTGTGGAGCCATTAGTGCGCTGTCAAGATTCTTCATGAAGTTATGCACAAGGGAAGTGAGAAAATCCGATCTCCGAGAAATGCAGGCAGACATCATATACATCATGTGTAAATTCGAGAGGATCTTTCCGCCAAATTTTTTCGATATCATGCCTCACCTGATGATCCATCTTCCCCAGCAATTGTTGTTTACCGGTCCAGTACACTTCACTTGGATGTATCCCATGGAAAGGTATGTTTTATTCACTTACATCTCCAGAATACATATATGTACGTACATGTTCAATAACCATAACGTATAGTTTGCAATCTTATATTTACAGGCAACTTGGTGAGTACAAAGATTATGTCACTAATAAATCCACGCCTGAAGGATGTATAGCTGAAGCATATATTGCGCATGAATGCGTCACCTACATGAAGTTGTATTTAGGAGCGTCGTTGGGAGCTCCGCAAGCCATGGAGGAACATGCGCCGCGGTTCAATCTCTTTATAGTTTCCAGTGATGTCGAAGTTGGTGGAGCATGACTGTCCGCCGAGTATGCATTGTCGGATGAAGAGATAGCCATAGCGCACTGGTGGGTACTAATCAATTGTGAAGAAGTTAAATATTGGAAAGAGTTGCACCTATCTTTTCTGGAAGTTGATGGTGATCTCGAGTACCACAACATGACGTTCGCAAATTATTTTCGCACCTGGGTACATAATTTAATCTTCCCTGTTATATATATATATATATATATATATATATATATCTAATTATTTTCTATTGCATATATTTTCGGATATTTACAGTTCAATATCCGTTACAGATGGACATGATTAAATCTGATGATAATCCAAACTGGTCGCACGAACTATTACTTCTTGCGATGCAACCGCAACGGGCTAGAGTTTATCCCACTTGCACAGTGAATGGCGTCAAATTTGTATCTGAAGAAAGAGACAACAGACGAAGAACACAGAATTCTGAGGTGATGGCGAAAGGTCATGGCCTTGACTATTACGGTGTTCTCCATTCAGTGGTCGAACTGGTTTATGCGGAAGGCATGAAAGTGCATCTGTTCAAGTGTAGATGGTTTGATACATGCGCACAAAGCATGAAGATGGATCAGTACGGTAATTTATCGGTCAACACTGCTACAAGCGCCTACGAAGATGACCCGTTTGTTTTTGCGACATCGGTAAAACAAGTGTTTTATCTTGATGACCTTGCCAGGGGTGACGCGTGGAAAATAGCGAACATTGTGCATCCTCGAAACATTTACCGGGCGGCTACACTTGGAGTGACCATTCCAGGGCCAGAGGCTGATGCGTATCAGGAGCCGAACGCAGTAGGTATTCATGATGTAGCTACTGTTCGCGAAAATAATGTTAAACATGGTCGAGTGCTCAGAATTCGTGACGAAGATTCAACCTTTATTGATGTTGTTCCAAATGAAGAAACAGAAGACGACTCTGACGACGAATTAAGGCATAGATTACCAGATATTAATTCCGATACCGAAGAAGACTCATCGGATGACTCAGATTACGAGCCTTAATTAGCTTAGTTATAATTGAGCCTTAGCTTTGTAATTGTTGTCCAAATTAATATAAAGATATGCGGTCAAATTGTTGTCCAAACCCCTTAAAAGAATATGTTTGTACTAAAAGAATATGTTTGTACTAAAATAAATAAAGCACATTTAAATTTCATTGTAGAGGATTTTTTATTTTTACTCTTGGGCGACGAATTTAATAAATATCGTCGCCCAAGTATTATCTTGGCCGACGAATTACCCTATTTTCGTCGGCCAAGAATCTCCGAATAATTAAAATAAAATAAAACATATTTAAATTTCATTGTACAGGATTTTTTATTTTTACTCTTGGGCGACGAATTTAATAAAAATCGTCGCTCAAGTATTATCTTGGCCGACGAATTACCCTATTTTCGTCGGCCAAGATAATCCGAATAATTAAAATAAAATAAAACACATTTAAATTTCATTGTACATGATTTTTTATTTTTACTCTTGGGCGACGAATTTAATAAAAATCGTCGCCCAAGTATTATCTTGGCCGACGAATTACCCTATTTTAGTCGGCCAAGATAATCCGAATAATTAAAATAAAATAAAACACATTTAAATTTCATTTGAATAATTAAAATAAATATCCCGGGTATTTATTTTTTACCAAATTTTTATAGTCCCGTAAGAGTCTCGTCGATTGGAAACTATTCTCAGTTGAAGGTCCGGCCAGATTACGTGATTTGGAGGGTCGAATCGCCGTTTCCGTCCGTTTAGGGGTTTGACCGCGCCGATTGACAGGACGGATCGAGCCCTTATCATTGTCAGATGGAGCTGAATTTTTTCCCACCTACGTAATTCGTTATGCTGGTCATATCTGACGGTAGGTTTTTAGTTCCTCTTCTCCGATCACCAAACTCATGTTATATGTACTAATGTTGTATAACTTTTTTATGTAAGTGTTGAGTTTAAGTGTCGTTTTGAAGACAACGTATACGTAGAGGCCTCAAACGTAAAAAAGTCGTGAAATAAGATATGACTGGAACGGTGAAATACGTTAACCCGTGAAAAATGAAGATATTCCGGTAAAATTTCAGTATCGGTTGTTCCGGTTAACGAAATTCTCTTATTTCTACCTAGTGGTAGCCCTATCCCGGGTATTTATTTTTTACCAAATTTTTATAGCCCCGTAAAAGTATCGTCGATTGGAAACTATTCTCAGTTGAAGGTCCGGCCAGATTACGTGATTTGGAGGGTCGAATAGCCGTTTCCGTCCGTTTAGGGGTTTGACCGCGCCGATTGACCGGACGGATCGAGCCCTTATCTTTGTCAGATGGAGCTGAATTTTTTCTCACCCACGTAATTTGTTATGCTGGTCATATCTGACGGTGGGTTTTCAGTTCCTCTTCTCCGATCACCAAAATCACGATATTCTGAATTTTATGATAGAAATCTTGGCCGACGATTTTCTTCATCTTGGGCGACGAGATTTATAGTGAAGAACATCGTCGCCCAAGTAGACTATCTTGGCCGACGATTTTCAAAAAACAGGGCGACGATTTTTGAATTCGTCCGCCAAGATTATCTTGGCCGACGATTTTTACAGAATCGTCGCCCAAGAACGGCAGTATAAAAGGAAAAAATTCGGAACCCTAACCATTTCTTCAGCCGCCAAGCCCTCTCTCTCTCTCTCTCTCCGAAAATCCTCTCTCTGCCCTCTCTCTCTCCCTCTCTCCGACCCCGACCCCGACCCCGACCCCAATTCGGAACCCCGACCCCGACCCCGACGCCGACCCACAATTTAAGGTATAACCCTAAAACCCTAAATTGGTTTTAATTGTTGTTGTTGTTGTGATAATTGTAAATTGTTGTTGTTGTTGTTGTGATAATTGTAAATTGTTGTTGTTGTTGTTGTGATAATTGTAAATTGTTGTTGTGATAATTGTAAATTGTGATGTAAATTATGGTAAATTGTGATGTAAATGATAATTGTAAAATATTAGGGTTTACGGTTTAGGGTTTAGGGTTTAGGATTTGTGGAAATAATTTGTAAATATATTGTAAATGATTAAATAATTTTTGATTAAATAATTAAATAATATAAATTATAATTGTAAATATATTGTGGGCATTTTGTAAAAAATAATGGATTATTTTTGAGTAAGGATGTAAATATTCATAAATTAATTTTTGTGATGTAATAATTGCGAATTAATGTAAATAATTTGTTATGTGAATAAAAAAATAATAAATCCTATAATAACTATTAATTTTTATTTGTGCTATTATTGTTGATAAATTTTTCGAAATTTATGGTTATTTTTTGTTAAATTAATTTTAAGACGGTAAAATATTTTTAATAAATTTATGGTTATTTTAAACAAGATGGCCATGAGGAGAACTTCTGGACAATGTTCGGGTGCGAGGAGCCAAGACGACTCGGACGGTACCTCAAACAACCCGTCGGAATCACCGTCGATCGGGTTTCCGTGGCATTTGACGGCCTGATATGCGGCGCTTAGGGGTGGCGCGAGCGGCTCGGGTTCTGCTGGGCAGTCGGGTCCCGCAGCGACGGCTCCTCGTCATCCAGAGATACTTCGCCGGTCGCGATCCCGCAGCGACGCCCCCACACAGTCCTCGCCGACCGACGGTGATGGCGGGTCATCCGGGGTCCCTATGGTGCCGTCCGGCCTCTTCCTTCCTCAGACGATACCGGCGATACCTCGCGTCGATGAGGAGGGTCGACCGATTCGGGAGCAGCTCCCGCATGTGGCACCGCACGAGGCCTATATCTACAGGGAGTTTCCCACGCCTCTTCATCCCGTGAGGGTCTCCGAGCAGGCGGACGGAGACAAATCCGTCGGCTCAGCCTCATCCTCAGGTAATTTATTATTACTTTTTTGTCGATTTTAATTTTTTTTGTTAAAATGTATTATTAATATTAAATTTGATTCACAATGTCACATCCGCCGGAACGAGAAGGCGGAACAGGAGAGGCACCGTCAGCAATAAGGGACTCGATAGGGCGGTCGAGTCCGCTGGACGGATCGCCATCCCGTTTTCCAACGGGAAACCGGTGGACGCCGCGTTGGGAAACCGGTACACGCGCGTCGCGGGAGGCACCATCCGCTCCAGACTCCCTATGTTGTGGGGAGTCTGGAGCTAGGTTCCTGATGGAGTGAAAGAGATGCTCCATCAGTCGATGTCGGTGAGTTTACTCGATCAATTACTATTTTTTTAACTAATAAATTATTTAATTATCGAAAAAAATACTAACAAGTGGTATTGCAACAATGGTTTGTGGTTCCCGAGGAGGGATGTGACTGGGCGGACAAGGCCCATAGGGAGAGGTACCTCTATTTAATAATTTATTAAATTTTATTTTTTTAATAATATATTTAATATTTTTTTCGTATATGTAGGTTCAAGGAGTGGAAGCACGACCTCCGGTTACACTGGAAGCAGTACGGGAGCGACCGTTCGGGTACCCCGAAGGAGTTCGAGTATCGGGAGTACGAGTGGCGGTGGCTTCTTGTCACGCAGTTCAACGACCCTCACAAACAGGTAATTCGTAAACAAATTTAAATTAATTTAATTAGTGAATTAATTATAATTGTATGTTTTTAAATATTTACTAACGATAATTTTTTTTGAAGCACCTCGCCCGGGTGAACGCTGAGAACCGGTAACAGAACACAACCAACCATCGTGTCGGTTCGAGGCCGTTTTCGGCCATCATGGACAACGTGCGGCGAGAGCGGCCAGAGGAGAACCCCTATGTGGGGACCTTTCAGAGGGCATATCCTCATTCTGAGGAGGATCTTGTAAGTTCCTTATATTTTCTAATTTTTTAATTTTAATTACATTTTATTAAATGTATATTAATATATTTTTATAATATATCCAATTAGGCGAGGGTGAGGGAGGCGGAGCAAGAGGTCATGAGAGGCATGGTGAACGACACATGGCCGGGCACGGCAGAGGATGACATGTCAGAGGCCATGTCTAGGATCGACACTTCAGATCCTACCGTTGGGGCGCGGATTATGGCAACTGCTTTCGCGTAGCGTTCCAACACCTACTACTGCCGGGGTATGGGAGACGCTGGAAAGGGGATCCTGAAGACGACGCCAGGATTTCAGCGCAAGGGAGCCGCCGGAGCCTCAAGCAGCAACAGTCGGCTACAGGATCAGTTCGAAAGTCTACAGTCTGAGCTGGAAGCCCAAAGAGCGAGGGAGTCTGAGCTGGAAGCCCAAAGAGCGAGGGAGATGGCGGCGATGGCAGAATCATATGCGGCTTCCACGGCTGCGCATATGGAGCGGTTGAATGAAGTCACCAATGCCAACCAGGCGGCTATGGGACAGTGGATGACTGCCTGCATCGCTGCACATGCGGCCAGACTTGATTTTCCGCCCATGCCTACGCCTATACCATTACCTCAGTGGCCCCAGCCTCAGCAGCAGCCTCCTCAGCCTGACCAGCCGCCGCCTCAGCCTCAGGACCCTCCGAACGGGAATGATGAGTTAGATTTCGAGTTTCTCCATAGGCAGATGGACTGAATTTTTGTAATAAATTTTTTATAAATTTATAAATTTGTGTTATTTTTAATTAAATTTTAGTATTAGAAAAATTTAAAGAAATGCCGAAAAAAATTCCAGCAAAAATTAAAAAAACATTATTTATATATTTAAAAAAATTATTTAATTATTTTTAAAAAAAATTTAAATATATCTTAGGCGACGAAATTTCTAAATCGTTGGTCAAGGACTTACAATATAAGACGACGAAAAAAAAATATCGTCGCCTAAGATGTAGTGATCTTAGGCGACGAAATATTTATTTTCGTCGCCCAAGGTTATAAGATCTTAAGCGACAAAAAAAATTTTCGTCGGCCAAGGTGTTAAATCTTGGGCGACGAATATTTTTTGGGCGACGAGAAGTATATTTTAGGCGACGAAATTCGTATCGTCGCCTAAGAATTACTCTTAGGCGACGACGGAATGAATTTTCGTCACCCAAGTTCTTGACCGACGCACTTCTGGCGACGACGTTTTGGCCGACGACATGTCGTCGCCTAAGTACTTAGGCGACAAAATTTTTTAACAGGGCGACGATTTTTTTTCGTCGCTCAAGATCTATTTTCTGGTAGTGACACACACTACTACTAATAATCGAATTGTCTTCAGTTTCTTCCCCAAGAAGCTCATTGGATGAAATAATTCAGCATGAAAATGGCTATTACACAGATAGTGAAGACTACGAAAGCTTTTCGATCATGAAACTTTCAATTTAAAAATTGGTGTAAAATATATGTTAGTCTACGTAATGATATATCCTAAAGCAAAACTGCATGCCAAGAAAGAAAAAGGTTGTGTTGTATAATTTCCATACAGTATACAACTATACATGTATGATGTATGTCCGATATAGAATGGATATTCGAAAAGGAGTTTTGTATATCCAAAGTTTCGATCCATTTGTACCTTTGTCTCAAAGAATCGTTGTGAATCATTTTTTCAATAAATTCGTCTCCGCATCTGATTTGGTTTCAATCATTATTCATTCCAAGTGTTACGTAACCCAGAATTTGCATTTGTATCGATGGTCATTCTAGTACTGTACTTTTACATACTCAGCAGAATCAAAATGTATGTCGTTGTATTTTCACTTTTCAATGAACATGAAATACAAATTAAACTTAAATGAGAACGATAATGATGGGACTAATTGCATGTGTTAAGATGCTTGGAGTATGTTTCTGGTCCAATGATTGACCCTAATAAAAATTAGAAGCAAATGTTAAACAAAAGTACATGGTTTATACAAACTATATCCTTAATGAAGGCTAATTATGGACCTGCACAATCTCATTCATCACTTCTTTTTCAAAGCCTGCAAGTTCATCTTATGTTCTTAACAAACATGTAATGAGTGTTTATATCCCGATTATCATCTCTGTTTTTTCTGTCATACATAAACGAAGACAATTCCCACACTTCTATGTCCTAAAATCAAAGTGCATGTAGTTTTCTTAGACTAAGGCACCGAGCAGTCCAAGATATATACTTTCTTATTGGGTAGGGATGGGAGTGCCTTCATTATATTAATCTTTTGATTTCATTACCCTACTCTTATTGTCTGTAATAATGCCCAACGCGCACTAATTTGAATTTGAAACATATATCAAAGTTATCAACTATCCACTATCTCTCTTTTATAATGACTTGCTAGCTCAATTTCTTGAACACTATACTACTCATGGTTGAAAGTGTTCATTATCCTTGTGGGACTGGGACAATGCATGTTCAAGGCATTCGAGCAAAGAATGAGACACGTAATTGAATGGGGACTATTTGGTTCAAAGGTTGAAGCTAGATTGATCCATCATTAAGAATAATCACATTAGTTTGTCACACTTCAGACTCTTAATCTCATCTTATGGATAATAGTCTTACTGTTCAAAAATTACTGATGAATTGCAAATGTAAGTTTCTATTCAGAAATGATGACTTAAAATGTTAAGTAACCGTGCATGATGAGTAGGAAATAGGAATGTTAACTTCTCACGAAATGAGTTCGACTAACACACGATGGTAAATTTCATTAGAGTCAAGTAATTTAGAACAGAATTCGATTACAAGTGAGTTAACCCGATTAGAACTATCAACGCGCTCCTGGATCTCTCTGGCTTGAAGAATGAAGATACATACTAAGTAGTAGTGTGGCCACATCAATCAGATTACTGTTGATATCGTCACAATCTTCTTTCGGTTCTGTCTCTTTTGAAATGCAACTCTCCTAGCTCCCATCCATCAGGTCCCATACTGCATTGCAGATATTCAATAAATTCCGAACCATATCTGTGCCTGCCCAAAACCAGGATAACCTACAACTGTTAGCTCTGTTCTAAGAAAAAAAAATTGCAAGAACCAACATCTTCATATCAATTTAACTGGTAAACTCAATAGAGATGATCAATGTTATAACAGTGGTCTTTGTCTTGCTTCTGTTTATTCTTGGTAGATTATGGAACCCCTTTTATTCAAGAAGAGAAGAAATTATCATGCATCACTTCCCCCTTTTTTTTTAAAATAAAAGACTGGTGTGGCTATCCTTAAACCTTCATTAATGAAACTGTCGAATACAAAAAAATGACATGAAACCTAAACTCCTGATTACAATAAACATATAGAAGTCCCTTTTTTATGTTATTCAAATTGCATATTCTAGGTAAACTTTTCAGATCCACATGAGTATTTGCTAATGAAAGTTTGTTACATACACTTGTCAAATTAAATGATATACCCTGTCAAATTTAAGAGAAGAAAATGTAATGAACTAAACAATAGTCAGTTTAACATACAACTGTATAGCCATTATACTACGTTGTCAACTAGATAGGTTAACTATTACTGCTAGTCATTATTCTTGAATCTCAAGAAAACAACTCTTCATATTCGCGTTCTTTCACGTACAACTATATTATATATTTAAAAAGTGTGGCTTACATATAAGTCATTTGAAATTTCACATCTAAAAGGTGAAGAGTTATCATTTGGTTATAAGTAATGGTACCACACACACTAATGTCGAAACATTTTGTGTTAAACCATATACACATTTCTCCACCGGATGCCTAAAGTGGAGGAAATATCGGCATTATTGGACCAGTGTGTGCGGGACATGTGGGTCTCGACAGTTGTTTCCGCGTAACAAGTGGTATCAGAGCCCAAACGATGCTTGGAATTTGGTGTCTCATACGATCGAGTTGCAATTTTGTGGAGCTCCTTTTTGGATTGGGATCACAAAATACAGATGGTTGTGATCGAGGTTGAGCTATTGGAATTTGGATTGTGAGACAGTTAGAGATGACTCGAATCACGTCAGGTGGAAATTATTATAAAAGTATGACCTCATACTCATTTCTCCACCGGGTGGCTAAAATGGAGGATTATCAGCATTATTGGACCTGTGTGTGTAAGACCCGTGGAGCCCGTCGGTCGTTTCCACGTAACATTATAGAGGATTACAACATGCATTTCCTTAAGATTGTCCCCCTCCCACCTTATATTTGCACGAAAGGAATGCTCGTGCATTGTTAGAGATAACATTATTGAGAGTAATTACAATTAATCAAGCAGTTCGCTGAATGTCAGATCTACTAAATTTTAGTAATCCCAAACTTTATGTCTATGATAATCAGATGCCCTATTCATAATTTCACTTTACAATATGGTAGTCAAAATCGAACATTTTAAAGTTCATTTACAAGAATCAAAACTAGAATAAGGTTCGTTTTCAGAATAAAAAGTCATCCCTCATGAGGATTTTTCACTCAATTAAAGCTTGGATCCGTTTTATTGCTCTACACATGTCTGGGCACGCTACTGGGATCTTGGACAATAAGTTGCTAATGAGGTTATATGTCACTCAAGTGTCGAAAATTCAACAAGTTCCACGTCTTGTTATATGACATCCTCCTCTTATTCTCTGGTTAAAACTCAATACATATGGTCTTGCTAAAAGAAATCCAGGCCTTGCTGCTTGTGATGGTGTTTTCAAGGATAGTTTTGGGAATTTCATTGGAGGGTATTGTCAAGACTAGGTAAACAAAATGTTTTCTTCTTTGAGTTAATGACGATCATTCTTGGAGTTGAATTAGCTTATCAATTGGGGTGGCATCATATCTGGCTTGAGAGTGATTCAACTAGTGTTTTGGCTTGTCTCTCTTCCTTTTCTTTTATTCCGTCATGGCCGCTATGTATCTTATGGGTCAGTTGCCTTGAACGAATTTGTGCCATGAATTTTCTTTATTCTCATTTTCTTCGTGAGGGTAACGCAGTGACTTATAAAATAACGAGCTTCGGTTTGACATCCACATATTTAATTTGGTATGATTCTTCTCCAATTGAACTTCTCTCATTTTTGCATATGGATGCAATGGGTAATCCATACCATAGGGCGGGTTAATGTGTCTGGAGCTTATCTATTTTCTTGATGTTGTATTCACTTTCGGGAATGAAGAAAGCCAAGTTGAAGACTTTTGGCCTTATTTACCAGAATGATTACTTTTCTTATGTTTTTTCTTTTGGTTTTGTACAAGAGATGAGTTTTCCCTATTCTTTTTTTATTTGTTCCGTCAGGTTTTTTTTTACTTTCAGACATTATAATTTTTAGGTGCGGCTATTGCCGCCCCACCAAATACTTTGTTCACCCCACATTTCAGTTTTAAACTAAATATTCCAATACTAACCCCATAATTAAGAATTTTTGTGAAAATATAATATTAAACTAAAATCTATAAAATCTAAACAACATTAATTTTCTACATCTTTACGTTGGAAAAAAAAATTATCTACATCTTTCAAATCATATTTAAGAATCACTTCAATCTTCAACATGGTGGTTATACAATGTGATGTGACTGTTCGTTCTTATTTTTATTTTATTTATGATTTTAAATATATATATATATATATATATATATATATATATATATATATATATATATATATGAAGCCCTTCCACTAAGGGATCCTTTTTTTGACATATATGAGGGATGAGGGATTACTCCAACTTTTCGATCACAAAATCATATCTCTACCTTTCAGTTTGTTAGTCCTTATATATAGATCAATTCTGTAAATTTTCAGCCAATTTGGTGATCGTTAAAATGTCGAACAAGATTAAATCAATGAACGAACCAAATCTGCCAAACTTGAACCGTTCATGCTTATAATTATAAATCGTAATTTGAAATGCCTTAACGATCACCAAAATTTCTGAAAATTTACAGAAATGATCTACTCATATAGAACTACATATTGAACGGTGAAGATGTGATTTTATGATCGAAAAGTTGAAATAATCCTTCATCTCTCATATATGTCAAAAAAAAAGATCCCTTAGTGGAATGGCTATATATATATATATATATATATTCATAATCGTAAAGATGAAAATCAAGAAAGAGATCGAGGAGAACATATATAGGATGTGGTTTGAGAAGAATATAGATCTGCATCAAATATATTGATGAGATATTTGTATATATTTTTAGATTTTATCATATTTAGGAAAAAAATAGATTTTCTCAAAATTTTAAAAGCATAATTGAAACATTAAAGCTAAAAAATAAGATATGGGATGAACTGAGCATTTAATGGGATAAAAATAGCCGCACCCTGATCTTTTTAATTATTTAATTAAAATTCGGACATGGGCTGACCCTCTAGTTATGATTGGTTCCAAACTCTTAAAAAAATTGAAGTTTCTTAACCGATCGTTACACGCATATTCCGAAATATGGTAGAATTTATGTCAATAATGAGAGAAAGATTACTGCAAGGTTGTTAATTATAATGGTGACGATTCTTAACAGTACAGACCTCTCTGCGTCTTCTTCTTCCTGGCTCTCCTCCAATGGATGAATGGATGATGATACAGTCCTAACTCCAGTAGGGTCCATGATTAGATGCTAGCAATCAATCCCTCTCTGTACACCACCATTTATAACCTCACCACCCCAAGAAACACTAAAATAACACATACACACCCGACTTTCCATCCCTTCTGATCCCCCCAAGTTCCTCTCTCTCTGTATCTATCTCTTCCTCCTTTTCCTTTTTCCCGCGCTTTAAAACTACTCACCTCCATCTCCGGCTCGATCTCTCCAACCTCATTATAGTCAAACTTTGCGCCTCTGCTTTCATATTAACTTCAATCCCTTTCAAACACATTTATTCCCTCCCACCCACCCAACAAGTTTTAAAGTCTCTATTTTGAGCTTCTGAATTTGTTTTTTCACTGTTTCAGATGAATACAGTCAGACCCAAATCGGCTCCGATCAAGAAGAGCAAGCTTTCCAGGACGTTCCACAAGGTCATCAGCCTCCGAGCCGCGACCAAAATCGCTTCCAACAATGGCATTTGCAAGCTCAAACCCAACACCAAGGCCACCAAAGAGGAATACGATATCGAAAAAATGGAGGATTTTAAAGCCAAGAACAGGGCGGTCATGGAGGCTTTACTTGCCATGCTCTTTGCCGGAATCACTTCCATTAAAGCAGCTTATGCCGAGCTCCAAATGGCGCAGAACCCTTACAACAACGAAGCCATTCAGGTGGCTGACCAGGCCGTAGTGGACGAGCTCAAAACCATTTCGGAAATGAAGCGCAGCTTCCTCAAAAAAGAGCTCGATCTCTCTCCTCAAGTGACTCTAATGCTCGCGGAGATTCAAGAGCAACAGGGACTAATGAAGACGTACGAGATCACCATCAAGAAACTCGAGCACGAAACTCAGCGCAAAGCCTTTAGTCTTTCCGAACTCCAATCCGAACTCGAAGAACTACTCGCAACCAACAGAGGCATCGAATACAAGCTCAAATCCAGCGGCCCGCTCTCGATCTTCGACAACCTCCGCCTCTCAAAACTAACACCAACGCATTTCGCGCAGTTTCATCAGCAGACCGTAAGATCCATACGAAGCTTTGTGAAACTAATGATCAAGGAAATGGAGTCTGCAAGCTGGGACCTCGACACAGCCATCAAGTTCATCGAGCCAGAAGCAGAGTTCACTAAGCAAAGCCATCGCTGCTTCGCATTCGAGTCCTTCGTCAGCAAAACCATGCTCGAAGGCTTCACTAACCCAAACTTCGGACTCCCTAGTACTCACAAAACACAACACTACTTCTTCGACCAGTTCAACAACCTCAAACAAGCAAACCCAAAGTCCTTCATCTCCCAGAACCAAACAGCTTTGTTCTCTAAGTTCACAAGAGCCAAGTACCTCCAACTAGTCCACGCCAAAATGGAGTGCTCCCTCTTCGGGAACTTAAACCAGAGAAAGCTCATAAACTGCGGCGAGGTTCCCGACACGCCGTTTTTCGAAGCCTTTGTTGAGATGTCCATGCGGGTTTGGCTTCTCCACTGCTTGGCCTTCTCGTTCGGTCAGCAAGTCTCGATCTTTCAGGTCAACAAGAACCGCAGATTCTCAGAGGTGTTCATGGAGTCCGTCACCGTCAACGATTCCGATACCGAGTTTTCAGTCAGCTTCACCGTCGTGCCGGGGTTCACAATCGGTAAGATTTTGTTCCAGAGCTTGGTTTACTTGTCTCCGGTGAGTAGTAGCCTCCGGCTAATATACAGCTAGCTCCGGTGGTTCTAGGCAGTAGTAGTTTATGTAAATGATGATGAATGAGAGCCGTTGGATTTGGATGCGGGTCCATAGAGGTAAGTGTAGGCTAGCTGTAGTAGAATATGGTATATAGAGTTGTCTTCCCCAATATGTTTCTCATAACTTGTGTTTCACTTTTCACTGGAGCTTGTCATGTCACCCTACCTGAGGTGAGCTAAGCAATTCAGCATAAGCATATTTTCTGCAACAATGGCATTTGGGGTCCATTTGTGAAATTGGGTCAGAGAGGATATGATCTGGTTTTGGGGGTTTCTGTTTAAGTAGCTGAGGTAAAAATTATGTGTGAAATGTCCTTCTGCAGTTGTTGTAATGCAATACGCCTCTGTAGTATTGTACGATCCAGGAAATTCTACTATGTTTGGGTTCCATGGTCATTGAAACAAGTGTAATTAGTAAAAACTTTTATACTACTCCGGAGTATTTAAACTATAGAGTCGGAAATTTTAGTCCATGGTTGAACATTTTAGAGCTTTGGATATGATTTCAACTGGGATACTCGTATCAGTTCTTTGTGAGTTTGGCAAGGACTCCGATTTTGGATTTTGGTGAGTTTGGGTGTGTTACATGTATAGGTAGGGCTGAAGTGATTGGGAAGTGACAAGTCTGAGCATAACTCACGGGCTTCTGTGCCTTGTAAAAGGCACCACAGCTTCTGACTCACTTCAGGCTTTTGCTTCTGTGTCTTTGTGTAGGATTCTAGTGCTAATAATGTAGCAACTGCAATTTTCTTTACCTGCATAAACACTGTTTGCATGGGTGGCATTTGGAAGCCAGTGCTTACTCATTTTTTGGTTTCACAATGCATTATTCTTTCTGTTCAATCCTCAATTCCAAGTGAGCTTGAGTAGTTTGCTTACAGTTGAGAGGCTCGGAATTTTTACCTAGCTCAGTTCTAACTCAATTTCTTACCCCTACTTCGTCAATTGGCTTAATCCAAAGAGAAGTAGATTTGGTTCAAATCATTTGGATTTTCCCTTTGCTCACTCCATTCAACAGAGATAATGTTGGTACTTGCAGTCTGATTCTGTTTGAATCTGAGATGCTTGGGCACTTGAAATTTGATTCTCAAAGCAAATTGCAGTCCTTGTTTGTCTGTTTATGCTTGTCCAGCTCCATTCTCCAACCCTGGAATGTATAGGTACCACTTCCTCTTGGCAGCCAACCAAAAAGATAAACCAAAAACTGACGGATCGACATTACTAACTTGCAGTATCGGAAACCTGAAATATGCATCATTTGGGACATCTTCGAAAGCGTGATCATTTCTTGCAAATATTGCTATATAATGTACAGATTCAATAAGCAAAGGAATTGATCCCGGAAACAAATGGCAAAGCAAATTCACTCCAAAAAAGAAAAACCAGTATATTGTTTCAATGGGCATTCTGACTGACCAGCACAGACCCCTTTCTACTTCCCACCTTTAGCATAATCGACCTCCCTCGGACGTCAACCTTCACATGAATAAGATCCAACCACTGGTTTGGGCACTTCCCTTCAAAGCCCAAGTCCCCCATCAAATCTTTCACAAGTATGCACTGACCTAGAAGTTCTGTTCTGTTTTATCAAGTAAACCCACTATACTATAATCCACACTCAGCATTGATTGTCTATGCACAGAAGATATCAAATCCAATGATGGTTGGGAATTGGCTGCATATATTGTTGGTTCAGAAGGTCTTACAGGATGCTTTCTCCAATAGGTTGCTCCCAGAAAGCAGGAAACGATCATCACTTTCATCAATCAAAGCCCAGCATGCAGTTAACCATCATTGCCTTTGTGTGAAGAAGACACTGGAGTCTAACAAGGTCATGGAGGAAGGTCTCAAGGGCTTCCTGTTTCGCCATCAGAGGAAGGTGGAGAATCTGTAGCGTCTGCAAGAGCGTCAAGCATCATTATGACATCAGAAGGGTCATCCAAATAGTACTTGGCTTTACTGGGTTTCTGTCCAACGGTGCATGCAAAAACACTTGTAGTAGAGGAGATGACACCATTATTGAGTGCATTGCCGATAATCTCAAACATGTCCTCATCAGATCTATCATCACCGATGCACAAAACAAAATCTGCCTGCTTCCCATTCTCGTGCATCGATGTGAATACCTTTTCAGCAACCAGGCCTTTACTGACACCCTGAGAACCAGAACAAGTAAGATTCAACCATCATGTTTATTTTCACACAATCAAATTGATTGCAACAGCCCATATTAGGTCAACAATATCTACTGCAATACTTGAATATTTTCTCATCAGCAAACAAAAAATTTGATAAACGTTCTCATATTATCGGTGCGAGGCTACGAGGAGCCCTCATACCACCCAAAAAAAGGAAAAATGCACTTCAGTATTGGGGTCACTTGATTATGTTATCTGAAGCCATACTCACTAATTTCCATATCAAAGCAAATGAGTGTCCTACCACCTTTAGCAGTATCATGCACATATTCTGAGATTTTACAAATCTCTATTAGTGTTATCATACACATGCTAACTAATAAGGCGGCTTACTCAGAAAGACCTACAAGTCTAAAGCACTACTACTATTTATTAATTGATGAATTGCATAGAAAATCTATCAACTGAATCACACTCACAGAAGAAGATTTCTAAATATAAAAGAGGGAAATGGTATTGTGTGTCCTCCATCAGTTCCAACAATAAACTTGGGAGAATTTTTTTTTGGGAGAATTTGGGAGAATTTGAAGTGGTAAAAATGGGAATAGACAGTAACTGTGGAGGTTGTCCTAGTATATATTAGATTCAAACAAGTAGGTGAAAGGTTGCATTGACATAGAGTTGAATAATTTGGAAGGAGGGTAGAAAAATCACCTGTGGCTTTACTTCTACGATATATTGACCACTCTTGGCAGCTACTGGTTCATTTGCCAAAACACTTTCTAAATGGTCCAACAATTCTTTAGCCTGGCTGGATCCAAAACCAGGGTCGGCATCTCGATGGTGCCACACCAAGGCACTCTCCTTGGTTTCAATAGAAGACCCATCAGTGGCTTCTGTATACAATTTCATGACTGGTTCAGCTATCTGTATCCACCCAAAATCATTACTCTGTCCACAAACTTCCCAATCCTTGTCGGCAGACCATCTAACAGAACACAATTTATATGAGTACAAAGCAAAAGAAAACCAATGATAACTGTATAATAAATAAAAACAGATATGTATACCTTACAAAATAACCATGTTCAGCAGCGATTCCAAGTTTCTTGCAAGGAGAGAACCACTTGCTCAAACTATCCCTTCCTCTTCCACTGACCACAAAAACAGTGTTTTTAGCATCACCACAAAGTGTATTGATTAGAGAAATAACCTCTTGACTTGGGGTCTTATTTATAGATGTTTGAGGCATCACAGTGCCATCATAATCTAACAATATAGCCCTGCTCTTAGATTTCACATAAGCATTCACAATGGCATCAACAGACAGTTTTCTGAAGTTAGGATCCAGTGCTATAACCCTGAAGCCGAAACCCAGACCAATTCCCCAGCAACGTCTTCTGAAATGGTCTTTGCATGTCCTCTCCATGTCCTGGAAAACACTTCGTGACCAGTAGGCGACATCATGTGTACTGACATACCTATAATGCTTCTCATGGCGCAACTGTTTCTCAGGCTCAACCATAGAAATTGCCTCATTCATGGCCTCGGCTGTTGATTCAACATTCCATGGGTTAACCCGAATTGCACCACTAAGTGAAGGTGAACAACCAATGAATTCTGATACAACCAGCATGCTCTTCTTGGGCCCACTGGATTCTGATTCTGATTCTGATGTAGAGTTCCCTTGCCTGCATACAATGTACTCATAGGGAATAAGATTCATCCCATCCCTCACAGCAGTGACAACCACACACTCCGCTACAGTGTAATATGCAACTCTTTCACTAAGAGAGACTGGTTTATCAATGAAGACAATAGGTTCATATCCATTCTGACCATATTTCTCATTTATTCTCTTGACGCTTGCATAGATTTCAGCCTGTGTTTCCTCAAGATCTTTGCCTCTTCCCCTAGCTGGATTAGCTATCTGTACCAAAACTGCTTTACCCTGCCACTTAGGGTGCTGCTTCAGCATCTGTTCCATAGCCAAGAGCTTCAAATTGACACCTTTAAAGATGTCCATATCATCAACTCCAAGCAACACAGTCTTTCCTTCAAACTTTTGTTTTAGTTCTCCCACTCTCCACTCCTTATCTGCAAGTTTTAACACTGACTGAATCTGCCCCATGTGAATCCCAACAGGCATGATCTTTATCCCGACTGTCCTTCCATAATAATCCAACCCAATATAACCCCTTTTTGACTGATACTCCAAACCTAACATTCGGCTGCAACAAGACAAGAAATGCCGAGCATAGTCAAAAGTGTGGAAACCAATAAGGTCTGAATTTAAAAGCGCCTTCAGAATCTCTTCCCTGACAGGTAGAGTCCTGTAAATTTCGGATGACGGAAAGGGGCTGTGAAGAAAAAACCCCATTCTCAATCTATTGAACCTCCTCCTCAAGAAGGTTGGCAGCACCATTAAATGGTAATCGTGAATCCATACATAATCATCCTCGGGATTTATGACTTCAATCACCCTTTGTGAAAAGATCTTGTTTGCCGCCACATACGCCTCCCACAAAGTCCGGTCGAACCTTCCACCGTGATTTGCAGAAAACGGAAGCATGTAATGAAACAAAGGCCACAAATGCTGCTTACAGAACCCGTGATAAAACTTGGCCAAAATGTCAGCCGGCAAGAAGGCTGGAACACATTTGAACCTATCCAACAGTAGCTGCGACACGTCATCTTGTTCATTCGAATCCACCTCTACATTCAAAGACCCTACATACAAAACCTCCATATCTTCAGGCAAACCATCCTTCAACTGCAACAACAACGAGTCCTCATCCCAACTAAAACTCCACCCTTTGTTATCCGGTCTACGCTTAGCTTTCACCGGCAGCTGATTAGCCACAATAATAATCCGATCCTGCACAATCGACGACGGAACATCTGACGACACACTATTGGCGTTATCATCATCAAGCTCCGATATAACCCCGGCAACGGTCATAACTCTCGGCAGCCGCTTCCTTTCCCGACCCATTATCGGAAAGTTGCCGGAAGCAAGATCCAAAAGGTTGGTATACGATTTGGACATCATCTTGAATAACTTCTGATCAAGGTTTCCCCTCAACTCAAGAATCTCTAAAACAAAGATCTCAGAAATGTAAACCAAACCCAAGACTAACCAGTGCGATCTGTAATAAAGACGAATTAACCAGGCATCACTACAATAGCCAATAATCAAAAATTTAATATAGAATCTGCAGATTGCTGTAAGCAAAGATGAAAACTTTGCATTGAAATTAATCAAAAGGCAATCATTAACAAGGAATGGGAATCAGAAATTACCTTTTTAAGGGCTCGCAAGAAGGAATTTTGGATCTGAAATTTCAGAAAAAGAATGAAAGTCTGGTAAATTGAATCTAGGGTTTGGTGGTGCTTTGCTCAGGAGTCACTTCTTCTTCTTCCTCCTCCTTTCTTTTTCTCTCTCTCACCCTCTCCAAGATACCAAACGCTTCTCTCCTTTTGGAGGAACCAAAAAATTTCATTAATTTCTAAAAAAAATATTACTACAATAATACATGTGGCATGTTGCCCAAGTTGCCACATGTCGATGCTACAATAATACCAAAAGGAAAAATCCGGATAAGGTGAAAAAATGGGAGATGACGTCACCGATGACACTCGGAACACCGACGTGGCCGGCACGTGGTTGGAAAACGGGAATTGAAAAATCAGGGTTTTTGCGTGGTTAGGGTTGAAGGACCAGAAGTGAAATGTCGTTTTCATCCCCGCTGGAATATATTGGTCTCGGGTTTTGAAATTTTGATTACGTATGACTTATTGTTTCTACGTTACTGTGTTCGTTAAGAAAAAAAATATATGTTTATATATTTAGACTATGAGTCACAGAGTTTGACCAGATTTGCGGGTGTTTTCTTTTGACCTAAATTTTCATGCATGAAAGCAATGTGTATTTTATAAACATGCACGACGAAAGTGCTTAGGGCACCCAACTTGAATACGTTTTTGAAGACGTACTCCACGATTTATTATGGGTAGCCTCTTGAAAATCAAGGAGTTCTTGGTGTGTGGAGCTTTCTGTAGTTGCGTTAGCTCTGTATCAGTGAGTTGTGCATTTGTAATTTTAAGGGAAAACGTGGGTTGAAATAGACTAGATCATATGATGACGGGTATACTAGCTAATTGTTTGTCAAAATTGATGATATGTTTTTATAGCTAAACACATTACACATTAGTCTTTTGCAAGAAGAAGCATCATACTTGAAACTTGGTGCCCTCTCTCGTTTCTACATACCCAACTTAGAAATTGATAAGAGCGTCACTGCAATGGCTGACCTAGGATTTTAGGTTGGGATGGGCTAAATTTCTTTTCTTAAAGTTCTTTAATTTTTTTTCTTCTATATTTTATATATCACATTTTAAATTAAAAACATATCAAATAATCACGTAGTTAACCGATCATTAAGAAATCAATATTATAACATTTTATAGAAATTTCATAATAAAAGTTAAAGATAGAAAAACATACTCGAATTGAACCCTACGCTCTTAAATATAAACAAAATCTAATAACTAAGGACACAATCACCGCTCTAACAATACAGTAAACGAGTATATAATCCTTAAACCTAACTGGACGGAAAAACATAATCTAATAACTATGAATCAAACGTTGGTACTATTACAACTATATTTCTATATACACACACACACACACATCATTAGCATTAGTCATCTACAATAAAGTAAGCAAGCAATTGAGATTAGAATTAGAATATCAATAGAAATACAGTGCGATGAGATGATGAGATATTGAGACTATCAAGGCATTAATCAATTGAGATTTGAGATGATGGGATATTGAGACTAAATTTGATCAAGGTATTAATCAATTGAGATTTGAGAACTAGGTCATATGACACATACAAGACTCCAAGATGAGGACTGATATAACTAAGAATCATACATGCAGATTAAAGAGAGAAAGCTTGACACTTGGTTTAGAATTAGTAAGCAAGCAATTAAGATTAGAATTAGAATATCACTAAAAATACACTACCAGAAGAAAGGCTTTAGCCGACGAAGAAAAAAAAACCAGGCAGACGAATTTTTTTTTCGTCGGCTAAAGTGGGATTTAGCCGACGAAATTGTCCTTCGTCGGCTAATTAAAAATTTTCGTCGGCTAAAGTGGACTTTAGCCGACGAAATTAATATTTCGTCGACTGAATAATTTTTTTCGTCGGCTATAGTCTGTGAACTTTAGCCGACGAAATTTTCAAAAGTTTAGCCGACGAAATTTTCAAAAGTTTAGCCGACGAAATTTTAAGAGTTTAGCCGACGAAATTTTTAAAAGTTTAGCCGACGAAAAATATAATTTCGTCGGCTAAAGTGTTTTATATTTACAGATTTGGACAACAACTCATCTGGAAAAAAAAATTATATGTAGAACCTTTAAATGCAAAAAAGTCGTGAAATAAAATATGACCAGAATGGTGAAATACGTCTACAATTGAAAAATGACGGTATTCCGGTAAAGTCTCGGTGCCGATAGTTGACTTACCCTTATTATTCACTATGCTGCAGATTTGGTTTTTGGTGTCCGATTGACTATTGTGATACCTTTCCGGAAGCGTAACGGCCCTACGAGTCAAACTCATGGGTATGCCATGACCTATAGGCTTTTTTGGCCATCCGAGTCTGTTTATGGCTTCAAAATGCAGTTTTCTTATTTTTGATTATAGTTGACCGTTTCGATCGAGCCCTTAACGTTATCGGATCCAGTTGAATTTTTTACCATAGACATATTTCGTCATAATGATCATATCTGACGGTTGAATTTTGGTTTGTGAATTTTAGTCATCGGAATCACAACGTGTCTACTGTTTACCGTTATTCGGGTTTATGGGGAGCCCTATCGTCGGAAGGTAAATGTCTCAAAATTTTTATATGGGCAGTTGCGTCTCATCTACGTAAGAGTTTTTTATGTGGAAGGTTTGACCAAACTACGTAATATAGCGGACTGACCTGAGCGTTTTCGTGTGATAAGTGACGATGGATTATGGTTGACCGTTTCGATTGAGCCCTTAACGTTGTCGGATCCAGTTGAATTTTTTACCATAGACGTATTTCTTCATAATGATCATATCTGACGGTCGAATTTTGGTTTGTGAATTTTAGTCATCGGAATCACAACGTGTCTACTAATGTTGTATAACTTGTTTAGTCGGTTATATAACTTTGTGAACCAACTCTACATAGGAAGCAAAATTATTAAAAATATCGTGAAATAAGATGTGTTCAGAATGGTGAAATACGGCTATGGTTCAAAAATCACGTAAATCGGGTAAAGTCTCGGAGCCGATAGTAGCGGTCAACCCTATTTACCGTTATTATTTCTTATGGGGAGCCCTATCGTCGGAAGGTAAATGTTTCAAAAATTTTATATAGGTGGTTGCGTCTCATCTACGTGAGAGTTTTTCGTGTGGAAGATTTGACCAAACTACGTAATATAGGGGGAGATATGAGTGTTTTCGTGAATTTATAGACTTTAGCCGACGAAAATATATGAAAAGTCGTCGGCTAAGATTGTTTTTGCCGACGAATAACCTAATATTTCGTCGGCTATAGTTATTTTTTAATTTTTTAATTACATACTATAGCCGACGAATACCCTAACGTATTCGTCGGCTAAAGTTGAAAATTTTTCGAAATTTTCAAGCAAATTTTTTTGGCGGGCAACCAAAATTTTCAAAGGACTTTAGCCGACGAAATTATAAAAATTCGTCGGCTAAAGTCGAAAAATTTTCAAAATTTTCAACCAAAATTTTTTGGCGGTCAACCAAAGAGTTTAGCCGACGAAAATAAAGAATTTCGTCGGCTAAAGTTCTTTATATAGCCGCAAATAAACCCAACACTAGACATATTGCGGCCCTCCTCCTCTTCCTCTTCCTCCTCCTCCTCCTCCACACAACCACCACAAATAAACCCAACACTAGACATATTGTGTCCCCTCCTCCTCTTCCTCCTCTTCCTCCTCCTTCTCCTCCTCCACCTCCGCCACTCTCTCTCCTCACCACACCGTCTACTCTCCACCCCCACGCGCCCAATGGCCACCTACCGCGCCCTCCTCTCCGCCTCCTCAACCTCTCCAACAACGTCTTCAACCGCACGTTCCCGCCGGAGCTCTTCAACCTCACTAACCTCCGTGTTCTCGACCTCTACAACAACAACCTCACCGGCGTGTTGCCGGTTTCGGTGGCTCACATGACCAACCTCCGCCATTTGCATTTGGGTGGCTCACATGACCAACCTCCGCCAAAAAATGTTTCTGCAGTTTTTTTTTTCAAAACCCAGAAACTTTAGCCGACGATATTCAAACACAATATTCGTCGGCTATAGTATTTTTAAATTTTTTTAATAAGGTTTAGCCGACGAAATAACCTAATATTTCGTCGGCTATAGTTATTTTTAAATTTTTTTAATAAGGTTTAGCCGACAAAATAACCTAATATTTCGTCGGCTATAGTTATTTTTAAATTTTTTTATAAGGTTTAGCCGACGAATAACCTAATATTTCGTCGGCTATAGTTATTTTTTAATTTTTTAATAAGGTTTAGCCGACGAATAACCTAATATTTCGTCGGCTATAGTTATTTTTTAATTTTTTTTATAAGGTTTAGCCGACGAAATATTTTATATTTCGTCGGCTATAGTTATTTTTAATTATTTATTACGCACTTTAGCCGACGAATATTTCGTCGGCTAAAGTCTGTGACTATAGCCGACGAAAAATATCTCGTCGGCTAAAATGGGACTATAGCCGACGAAAAAAAAAATTTCGTCGGCTAAAGTCATTACAGACGACCTTTTCCCCGACGACACTATAGCCGACGAAGGCTCGTCGGCTAAGGTCTTAGCCGACGAATTTTTTTAACAGGCCGACGAAAATTTTTCGTCGGCTAAAGTGCCTATTCTGGTAGTGATACAGTGTGATGAGATGATGCGATATTGAAACTATCAAGACATTAATCAATTGAGATTTGAGATGATGGGATATTGAGACTAAATTTGATCAAGGCATTAATCAATTGAGATTTGAGAACTATGTCACATGACACGTATAAGACTCCAAGAGGATGACTAATATAACTAAGAATCATACTTGCAGATTAAGGAGAGAAAGCCTAGCACTTGGTTTAGAATTAGTAAGCAAGCAATTGAGATTATAATTAGAATATCACTAGAAATACAGTGCGATGGGATGATGAGATATTGAGACTATCAAGACATTAATCAATTGAGATTTGAGATGATGGGATATTGAGACTAAATTTGATCAAGACATTAATTAATTAAGATTTGAGAACTATGTCATATGACACGTACAAGACTCCAAGATGATGACTAATATAACTAAGAATCATACTTGCAGATTAAAGAGAGAAAGTCTGGCACTTGGTTTAGAATTAGTAAGCAAGCAATTGAGATTAGAATTAGAATATCACTAGAAATACAGTGCGATGGGATGATGAGATATTGAAACTATCAAGGCATTAATCAATTGAGATTTGAGATGATGGGATATTGAGACTAAATTTGATCAAGACATTAATCAATTGAGATTTGAGAACTATGGCATATGACACGTACAAGACTCTAAGATGATGACTAATATAACTAAGAATCATACCTGCATATTAAAGAGAGAAAACTTGGTACTTGGCTTAGCTGCTTCGGCAAAAGAGAATGGAGACGTATACAACAACAAAGAAAAAGAAATAAAGAGAAGAAAGTTGACATAAAATATACTAAAAGAGCAACTGGCTTTAATAAAATAAACAATATATATGTAATCAGATAAAAAAATCATATGGATTAAGTTCAATTACATAAAGAGATATGAGGTGGACTGGTTTTCATAATTTATTATTTTTTTAATTATACATATGCAATAAAACAATGTTTTCTCAAAATCTGGGGTGGGCTACACATGTGTGTAAATACGCATTTGCGTCACTGTCATATGGCGATCTCTCAAATCCGCCCCCGATTCCACCTTTCTCCTCCGGCGAGGCCTCTACTTTTAGCCGTCGGTCTCAACTAATTCATACGTTAAGTCCAGCTCTCTTGCTCCAATGGATTATTCATTTATTCTACAGGGAAGGTGTGAATCATGCCTCGCTAATTTATTCGGAGATGGAAAGTCCTCAATCTATAATACAGATTCTGAAAACATATATGATATATCATATGAGGGTCTGGTTATATGTCACAAGATTAGACTCCTTTTTAACCTTTTGCGCCTACATAAGAACGTCGACTGTACATACTTTGACGTTGAATGTATCCAAACAGATTAAAACAAGTAGGAAAGGTACAACCATATACACCATCTCCCTCTTTGAATCATACAACGTAAATTGATTACTTCTCAAGAGAGAGGGATTGCTAGAGAGGACACTTCAGTAGAAATCACACCAGCATCATTGGGATCTTTCGTTCCAGTCTTGAAAGTGGGGCATTTTGAAAAGTGTGGCATTTTTAACTCATATATAACAACAAATATGTATACCATACTAGGGCTGGTATTGGTAGGTATACCAACTATATTTTTCAATACCATGTACCAACCAACTTAAAATTGGTAGGCAAAATCTTGTACCAAAACCAACCGTCAAAGTTAGTATACCAACTTAGTTGGTACGGTTGGTACTCGGTTGGTACGGTTGGTATTGGGCCTCTACCAAGTTTAAATTGAGGCCCAACAAACTGAAAGGCCCAGCTCATTTAAATCTTTTTTTTGGGCCTATACCAAACTTCTATCAATTATCAAACTATTCAAAGTTCAAACACATTCAAAGTTTCACACATCATAATATCATATAATTTCAAATGCATAAACAAGCAAGATCAAAACTTCAAAAGTTCAAATGCAACAAGCCAACAACGTCCAAAGTCTTGTATAGAAAATTAAACAACACATGTCCAATGAAAACATAAAAGTCCAAATTAGCAGGGAAAGAGTGATGTTGTGAGGCCGAGAGAGTGCTAGACTGCTAAACACCTCTATCTTAATTAATTAAATTCATCAACTATTCAACTAACTGGACCTGTACCCCGAGCAAGTTTAAGAAGCAAGCTATATATAGATTCAAACAGGTTGTCTATCTCTCTATCTATCTCCTAATTCAAACCCTACCCTCTTCTTCTTCTCTCTCATTCTCTCTAACTTGAACAAAAATCAACATTGCTACCCAATTCACTCCTACTCTCTAACTATCAAAAGGTCCATTCTTTCTTCCAAGCTATCGGCATTTCATAATCTACCTTCTATTCATCCAACTGATGAATTCATAACTCTAAAACCAATGCAAAATAATCGAAACAAGCACCGAAACACAACAAATCATATCTCAAATCCAAATCACCATCAAAATGTTCACAGAGCATAGAATACAATCAACACATAGATTGATAGATAACAATCATAATACATAGATTGATAGATACACATAGATAATAGATTGATAGATACATACGGAGATTCGAGGCTTGGTGCTGCGAAGTCGACGGCGAGTTGAGGTGCTGCCCTTCGTCGGAGAGTCGAGACACTGCCCAGCGTTGCCCTTCGTCGGAGAGTTGAGGCGCTGCCCAGCGCTGCCCTTCGTCTGAGAGTCGAGGAGCTGTCCAGCGCTGCTGAGTTGAGGTGGCCGAGGTGCTGCTGAGTTAACGACAAGAGAGGCGAGGTGGCTAGAAGTTGAGTCGAGGTGGCGGAGCCGAGGAGGTGTTGCGAAGTTGAGGTGGCCGAGGAGCTGCGAAGTAGAGAGATGAGGCGAGACGCGAGAGAGACGAGCGTGAGAGGCTGAGACCCGAGAGTGACTGTGAGTTATTGAGAATAGAGTCAACTGACTCGACTCAACTAACTGACTAACCTAGGTTAGATCCACAGTCCACAGATCAACGGCTTAGATTAATAGTTTTAATCTTTTTTTTTTAATATAACTCGGTTGGTACATGGTATACTGTGTTTTGGGAAAATCTGTACCATGTACCAACCGACTTCTAAAACTTGGTACGGTACTACTGTACCGAAAACTCGGTTACCAACTACTTGGCATACCAATTTGTTTGGTACGGTTGGTACGTGGTTGGTTGGTATCGTCAGGGTCTATATTGCCACCCCTATACCATACCGTAGGAGGATGTATACCATACAACTATTTTATAACTCTAACTCTCCAATCAAACTGAGACTACAGGACTCAGATCATTAGAGAAGTTCAAAATTTCTCGCTTATTTGAAAGTGTTTTTGTAACAAAGTGTTTTACTAATCGTTAAAAGCTGTTAATTCACCAATTTGATAACGTTGTATACAAATGTGATCTCTAATTTTAGATATCAAAATAAAAAGCCACCTCAGTTAACAAGTCATCTTAATAACATTAGTTAGCACACTTACCCGACTAATATTGATAAAGGGCTCGCAAACCTACTAGCCAAAAGTATATTTAGATGACAGTGACAATTAAACCCGCAAGGATCTCAGCTCCATCAGTGAGCTTAAAACGGTGCGTTTGACGCAGTGTCCAAATTAAACGTGCCAAAACATCGTGCGAGAAAGGCGTGGTGTTCCTAACTAAAGCTCTACAGTCTAAACCAAGCGCCGTCTTCAGCTCTCTGTCTCACTTCTTGGAAACCCAGCAACAATGGCGGCTTCTCTGTCATCACCACCGTGCTCAACTTCACTATTCACCCCGAACCCATGTTTCAGAGTCGATTTGGGACGTGGGTTCCTGAAAAGTTTAGACCTTGGTCATCAGAGGCCACTAAAGTTCAAGTCTTTGGCGTCTAAGGACCTAGTGGTCTCTGCTAGCACCAACAATGCCGTGTCTATCACTGACCCTGCGCCTTCATTGACTCGCTCTAAGTGGGTTTTGTTCAACTCTAGCTTTGTTCTCTCTGTAATTTGTTTTTTCTTTCTTTCTTTTATGGGTTTTGCCGTTTTGGTTCGAGTGTATTCAGCATTTTAGTTGTGGTAAGTTTGGTGAAGTTTATGGGTGAAATTGGGTTCCTATTTGTTTTGGGAGTTTTGGGTTGAGCTCAGTTTTGTGGGTTTTACTTGTTGTTTTAGTTGCCTGGTTAAGATGCTAGTGTTTGGTAGCTTTATTCTGTTGTTGCTATTTGAGGAAATTTTTTCATATTGGTAGTTAGAGAATATAATTTATTCTTTTGTTAAAGTTTGGTGGATTTACTTTTGATGGAGACAAGAATCAAATTTTTTTTTAGTACTGTTCAGTTTTGAAGTTTAGTTCAAGGAATGAACCTATTGAGTGTGGAACTGAGTTTCATTTCGTCTTTGTGAGGAGGGTAGCAAAAGTGTAAAGTGGTAGGATTACTAGAAAAGGTTACTGACTGTGTATTTGTAAATTTATGTGGATACGTAAGTCTTAGGTTATAGGCTTGAACTGTAGTTAGTGAGAATGAATAAAGGGATTGATTCCATTCACAGTATCTTGTCAATTCTTCTTGGTATTTAGACCTGTCAGTTGGGCTGATTAGGCTTCCCAACTTCCTGAGTCTGAATTCAGGGTCATGACTGCATAAAACTCCATTGTTTTTTCATGCAAGAGCCATGAACGTTAATCTGAATAGGCTATTGAGAAACACTTCTATCAAATTCTGATGTGTATATCTACTTTTCAAGTTGCGAGTTCTGATTATGGGATGATTATATCATTTCAGAGTGAAACGCCATACAATTTCAGTGTTTGTTGGTGATGAGAGTGGAATTATAAACCGAATAGCAGGGGTTTTTGCCAGGAGGGGTTACAATATTGAGTCCCTTGCTGTTGGCTTGAACAAGGACAGGGCTCTCTTTACCATAGTTGTCTCAGGGACTGAAAAGATTTTGCAGCAAGTTGTTGAACAGCTCAACAAGTTGGTGAATGTGATCAAGGTTATACTTGAATTCCTTAGAAATTTTATCTTATGGCACTTATTTTAAATTTTGTAAATGAAAATTGGCAGTTGGGTCTTATTCAAAAATCATATTCATCTGATATGAAGTTAACATATCTTGATTATGTTGTTAGTTTTTGCTATAAACTGAAGGAAATTCAGCCTCTGATTTTATTATGCTTAAACCAAATAATATCGATAAAACAACCATTTATATTTCATTCCTGGCTGACCACAAACTTGTGATGGATGTTTCAAATGGTTTTGCTAGGTTTCCACCTACTTTCTGTTCTAGTTAATGGCCTCAGAGTGAATGAAGAGGCTTATTATTTACCTACACCAACAATAGAGCAATGCCTACTAATCCATATAAATTTGATTTCAAGAAATGAGATCATTTGCATGCTTGCTTCTGCATCATCTTCACTTAAATTTCTACTTTGTCAGGTTGAAGATATCTCAAGGGAGCCACAAGTAGAACGCGAATTGATGCTTATCAAACTTCATGCAGATCCAAGCAACCGTGCAGAGGTAAAAGTTCAAATCATTCAATATTTGTTTGGATAAAGAGTCTCCTATAGTCAGTGAGATAATTAGTCTGATTCCTTCCAAGTAACTGCCCCCCACTATATCCTTGGTTTGTTTCTTAAATAAACAAGGTATTTCTATTTGAATTTTTTGCCCAACCGTTGCATGTATTGAAGCTGTCATTGTTACTGCATGCTTGTGTATCTTTTGTTCTCATCTTCTTGGGGATTATTATTTGAAGAAACCGTGGTCATTTCCTAGTTTGTGAGCGCCGCTCTTAGACCCTCGTTTGTCATCTTACGAAATCCTTGCCCCTCATCTTGTTTGTGTTCTCAACCTTTAGATCATGTGGTTAGTGGACATCTTCAGAGCAAAAATTGTGGACATCTCTGAACACTCACTAACAATTGAGGTAAATGTTGTCAGATCCTTTGTTCAAACTCCAGTTGTATATTGCACTACCACTTCTTGTTGTCAGTGACAAAAACTTGAATGTGTTTGGATTTAGACTTGTAGACCCTAACACCACTGTCTCAGGTTACTGGAGACCCTGGGAAAATGGTTGCTGTTCAAAGAAACTTGAGCAAATTTGGAATCAAAGAACTTGCAAGAACTGGAAAGGCAAGTTATATATTTTCATTGTCATGTGCTCATGGTTATCACTAGAAATATGTGTGTATGTGCGCGCGTGCGTTTCTGTTAATGTGCTTAACCCTCCAAACAACACAATGTGTAATCTTTTATGGTGGTGGTGTGCTGCATTTCAGTAGCTGAATTGAATAACCATATTTTTTGTCTTAAATTTTTCAGTAGATCATGTAGATACTTTGTATTAAGGTTTCAATTTGACTTTACTGACAGATTGCTTTGAGACGAGAAAAGATGGGTGAGACAGCTCCTTTTTGGAGATTTTCTGCAGCTTCTTATCCTGATCTTGAAAGAATGTCTGATGATGAAGTTGCGGTGAAAGCAAATCATTCAGCCAATGGTTCTAGCAGTATTGCCTCACAGGTACATATCCTAATATGATGTCCTCTCTGGAAGGAGACCTATATGTCTTACCTATTGAGGAGATCTTTATTCTGTTTCGTTGGACCATGCATGCATATTCATAATTCATGAGTTTTATGGGGCCATTTAATCGGACCGAAAGGGATTCTCCCATGATATAGCAAGTGTCTCATTCACATGCAATTAAATTGAATGACTTAGCTTATGATTCAAGATGACATTTCCCATGATGCACAATAAAGCATATCTCTTATGTTTAGGAAAGTTCTGTTTTCAAATAATTTAATATTCTAGAGGTTAGGGCATTTAATATGTGACTGACCTTCTTGAAATATTGAATTTTGGGTTGAATGTAAGTGAATTTCATTTCATTATTGAAGGGTGATGTTTATCCAGTGGAGCCATATGATGACTTTCCTTCAAATCAAGTACTTGATGCTCATTGGGGTGTGCTCTATGATGAAGATGTAAGTTATCTTACAACCTTGAGTGGATTAAGTGGTAATTCATCTTATTTTCTAAAAGGATAGCTATTTGCTCTTAAGATTAAAAATCTTATTTTATAAGGTGTGCAAGGTTCAAAATAGATTTCGTTACCTAGACTGTAGTTCCCAAAATATCCTATTCATTTGTAAACTCTACAAATCAGTGCATTAAAACCTAAACTTTAATATTATTCGCTTCATTAATACAGTCAAGTGGTGTTCAATCACACACTTTGTGTATGCTGGTGAGTGACGTACCTGGAGTCCTGAACATAGTAACAGGAGTCCTATCTCGAAGAGGTTATAACATTCAGGTTAGTTGATCCAGCTGAGCCTGTCTTTGAATATTTGCTTTTCTTTGGCCTTTCCCCATGTGACTTTAGGGTTTCACTTTATACTCGTAGAGTTTAGCTGTGGGCCCTTCTGAGAAGGAAGGGCTTTCTCGCATTACAACTGTCGTTCCTGGTACTGATGACTCAATTACCAAGTTGGTCCAGCAACTTCGCAAGTTAATAGATCTTCATGAGGTAAGGTTTCTGAACTTACATGTTTGCAAGCGCATTGTGGATTTACAGCAATCCTCTTGGGGATGACTTATTAATCTTCAGAACAAAAGAAAAAGACTGATACATAGTGGTTACTAGAAAACTTTGCATACTTCTTTTGTAGTTATGAATCAACTATCTTCAAACATGCAACTTATTAAGAGGGTATAAAACCAAGTACACTGTTATATTGAAATTACTTTTTAAGAAGTCGAATGTTATATTAATGATTCTGTGGCGCCGGATCTTATTCTCCTCTCCTTATCTTAATGAATTGCAACCTGTTCTTATATTCTCTGTCACCATCCTATCTCAGTTCAATATTATTTGACTAATGAATTCTATTTTGGGTAGCTGTAGTATAGCTGTAGTATGTCTAAGCTTCTTCAAAATAGGTTTTGCTCATACCTTTTTGGGATGATAGAAGATACTGTTGTCTCTCCAGGTTCGGGATATTACACACTTGCCATTTGCTGAGCGAGAGTTGATGTTAATAAAGATTGCTGTAAATGCTAATGCTAGAAGGGATGTTCTCGATATTGCTGGCATTTTCCGTGCTAAAGCTGTTGATGTTTCTGATCACACAATTACTCTTGAGGTTAAATATCTTTTCTTCCTTCAAGTCAACATACATGATTGTTCAGTACTTCAATTTTATCTGCATGGTAGATGTTGTTTTTGCCTTTTAAGCATTGGTGGGTTAGGGCTCAAGCATTATCAATCATATTCCGGAAGTGCCATTGCCAAACAGGGCCTGAGCTTTATCCGCAATCTGAGCTGACTACATACATAATACTGGGGACATAGCATCTGTTGTTATTTCTTTCTTTCACAACATATCATTAATACCAGTTATTCATAATTGTTTCAGCTTACCGGCGATTTGAATAAAATGGTTGCATTGCAGAAGTTACTAGAGCCCTATGGGCTTTGTGAGGTTCGTCTTTTAATTTTTTGTTGTTGTAACCAATAATTAATTGTAACTATTGTTGAACGTGATGATTTTGTTCCATAGTATTGCTTCTGAATTTCCATATAAGTGTTCAATAATAGTTTCAACTTTCCGTCTCATTGACAGATGATGCACATGCAATCATGTGTCATATAGACATTATTCCAACAGGGTTCTGTTGTTAAGATAGTCTAAGATTTTGGTTGCCAGGTTCTTGGGATGGTCCTTAGTTCCTGATCTTAACAATTCTTTTCTGCCTTGTAGATTGCGCGGACTGGGAGAGTGGCATTAGAGCGGGGTTCCGGTGTGGATTCCACTTCTCTCCGTGGATACCCCCTTCCATTATAATGCAGGGATTTCTCACTGGCCTTTTATTATGGCTGACCACGTAATGTAAGTTCTTGTTTTCCTCCACTGTGATAAGGCAACATTTTCGCGTGCTGGCTACATTCATATCAGAAAAGGAATAAACATCCAAGTCAAGTCTTTTGATTATCTGCGTCAGGTCTCATGGAAGTGTTCAACACGCACTCGGAAGAAGTTCCAGTTACTTATATGTCGTACTTTTCTTCTTGGACAAGTAGGAGACCTCCTTCCTTGGGACCTTGATCAACCTAAGTATGTAGGAGTAGAAAGTGGTTGGCCATTAGGCTAACCATGCAGGTTGAAGTTAAGGCATATGGTTGTGTGTCCGATCCTAGGGTTTAAGCTTTTGTTTGAATTATGTATTATAACAACCATGGATAGATGTGAAATTGTATCTCAGTATCAAATAAAATTGTTGTAGCCATTCTAGAACTCACAAGCAGATCACTTGATAAATGTATGTATCAAAAGGATCTAAATTTATATGAGCGACCCAATCAAATCAGGGAGTGGTAAAATTACCATCAGTCCTCATCTGAAGCAAAATCATGTGGAAGAGCAACAGAAGTACAGAACCAATCCTTTTCTGCAGAAAGAAGTACAGAAATTTTCTCGAACCTGTGACCTTCGCGTTATTAGCACGACGCTCTAACCAGCTGAGCTAATAGGCCATTTGGTAAAACAGGAAGAATTATTATATTTATTGGATAATCACAGAGGATACTGACTTGAAATATATATGGAACCATTTTAGGGATTTCTTTTTCGATGAATGAACCATTTTAGGAATTGGTCCTATAGTTGTTCTGGATTTCCAGTTTATAACCTTTGACTATAATTTGTTCTCCACCTCTTGGGTGGATTGCAATTGGGTAGTTGTTGCTGATAGTGCTTCACCTTCAAAAAAAGCATGTGAATGTGATGTTTTCCTATTTGAAGTTTTGAACCAGCCCTCTTTCTTGAATTAAGTTTCTGCAAAAATGCTTTTCATGCTCATCCCAAAAATCAATTTGTAATTTGGCCAAAAGTTTGTAATCCAATGTAGATAGCTACACTTCATAACTTTCTCCAAAACTGATCCTTCATGAGCTATTTCCAAAGCTGAGTTCTAATAATTAGTATACGTAAGAAAACCCATTTTCATTCTCCTTTTTGTGAAATAGTGGAGCTTATTGTATACTTTCCAAGTTGAAATGATGATATGGTAGGATAATCTTTGAAGAGATGAACTAGTGAAATCTTGTTAGTTGACAAAATCCTCAACGAAGAGTGCTCATCATTCAAATAGTCTTCTAATCCATATCATGGAACTGAAAAGGTATGATATATGATTGGAGAAATAGGCAGGTAGGAGATCAACAAGGACTAAGTTCAATGTCAGCAAGCTTTATTTACAAGAACATGAACATCATGGATAGAAAATCCAGCCGACGAAATTATCTTATTCCTTAAACTTTCCAAAGTTTCATCATTAATATCTATGCTAAAATCTATCTATCCGAAAAGTAATATGTGATGATTGTGATCGATTCTTCATTTCACTACAAGCACATGTTCATAATGCATGCAATTGTGCGCATATATAACTTCGATTGATGGTGTCCTATCGTCCTCACAGCTGTCTCAGATTCTCAGTCTAAACCAATTCTTCCTAGCTGTTCATCATGCACACCTTCGGTTGGAAACCATGTTCCTTCTTCACCATCAAAGTCTTGATTTCTCTCTCAGTTTTGGCAGCCATAACATCAGCAAGTAGAACTTACCCGGTAGCTCAGAATGGTCACAGAACACAAGAGGCTTTAGAGGCGAGTGCACCAGCGGTGAACATTAATAGACTGCTGCTGTTAGATATGCAGCACCAGGTCAAGGTGGAAGTGGCTTCTCAGGATCATGCTCATGTTTTATCAAAGCGTCCTAAAATCCCACCTTCTGGTCCAAGCCACAGGACCAACAAGACACCTAATACCTCAAGATATTTGCTAGTAGCTAGTTCATGATTCGATCTGGTTTAGTATAGTTTTTGGACTAATTTGATAATTAAGGTGTTCCATCTTCTTCTATTCATGCAGCTAAACTTGGTCTGTTGATTTTTCTTGGTTCTGGCTTAATTGTTACACAAGCCTTTCTGTTACTTGGCATTGAAGTTAGCATTGACAACTTACAAAAAACGTTACTTATAAGTTGTCAACAAATAACAGAATGTCAGTGACAATTTTTGATACCCTTTAATATTGTCATTTGAGATTTGATAATTCATGGTTTGCGAAGTTATCCTACTTACGACATTTTTGTGTCTCCCTTTAATTGAGTATGCGGATGTAATCAGATCAAAACTATGCTTATTATGGTGAATAGATTAAAGTAGCCTCAGACGTGACTAAATAGTTTTCATTTTCTTTTGTTCATTGTTGAATCGCTTTTCATTACAAAAGTTGTGTGTTTGAAAGATGCTGCTCCGATCCCTTTCGTGCTCCACCCCAACTCAACTAGCTGTAGATCTCAAAAACAAAGTAGCAGCATGATCCCTTTCGTGCTCCAAACAAGCAAGTCTTACTAAAACAGTGGGGCAAAACCCTTTTACTACATTCATATATGCAAAGAGACATGCCTCCAACTCGAAAAGAGAATGAGCATATATATTATCGACTTTAGGAGATACTTCAACATTACGAATCTCTTGCGTAACTTTGTGAGGATTAATATTGCTATTTAAAAAGCCCATTTGTATCATTTGTTGTTTTTGATTCTTTCTTCCATCCCACTCTTTCCTACCGTTTCTTCACATCCCTCAACTCTTACGTTCAAGATCTTAGAGATCACAATAACATGTAATAATAACAAATTCACCAGTCACTATATATGTTCATGCCTCTAAATTGCTCAAACTGCAAAACATATCTGCAGGCACTACCTACAGGTTCTCAGAATGTATGCTGCTCCAGATGCAAGACCCTCATGCGCTTTGCATACTCAATGTGTCCACCTCCTCCTCCTCCCCGGTCATACTCCTTCTCCTCTTTCTCCTACAACAACCTCGAGCTCCCTCCTCCCCTCTCATATGCCTTCTCCTTTTTCTCCTACAACAAACGCCCTCCTCCGCCTTCTCGGTTCCCCCTCCAACGCAAGCGAGCCGTGATATGTAGCATAAATTGCAAGGGAATGGGGAAGAATATGGAGCTCGATGGCTGCACTAACGATGCCCTTTCAATGCAGACCTTGCTGGTCAGGGAGTTCATATTCCCTGCGTCTTCCATTCTCATGCTCACTGAAATGAAAGGTCATCAGGCCCCTACCAAGACAAACATAACGTTAGCACTACGTTGTCTTGTGCAAGATTGTCAAGCTGGATATTCGTTGGTGTTTTATTTTTCCGGTCATGGTGATCAGCAGCCGAACAACACAGGAGACGAGGAGGACGAACTAGACGAGACACTCTTGCCCTTAGATTACGAGACTAAGGGAGTGATCGTTGATGACGAGATCAATGACATTATTGTCCGACCTATTCCGGCCGGTGTCAAGCTGCATGCTATTGTGGATGCTTGCCACAGTGGTACTGTTCTTGACTGGCCGTTTCTTTGTAAAGTAGACAAAAGTGGACGGAGGTGGTTCTGGAAGGAACATAGAAGACCTAAGAAAGGTGGTGTTTGGAAAGGAACAAAAGGTGGAGAGGTCATTTCCTTTAGCGGATGTGATGATCATCAGAATTCTGTGGAGAAAAGAATCCCACGAGGTGCCATGACTTGGGCTTTCATCGATGCCATTGATCGAGGGTGTGGAAATACATATGGAAACTTGTTGCTTGCAATACGATCTACCGTGCTTGAGGATTGTATTGATGCAGCCTCACCCAAACAAGAACCACAGCTAACTTCAAGTGAAGTGTTTGATGTATTCACAAGGCCTTTCTCCCTATAGAAAGCTAAGCCAAGATCCGATCGATCTGCAACGTACTGTGCTCTTGTATCTCTAAATCTACCCTCTCGTTTTTTCTAATTTTTCAATCTTTCTTCAATTGGTTATAGTCGTGAACTTCCTGTAAAGTTACTCTTTTACGTGTAAGAATGTTTCTCTATTAATTTCCCCGTCGTTTGTGTTGGTGAGTAATGAGGTTCAAATACTCACACGCACCTAGTGATTAACACTAACCACACAGACACTTTGCATGTTTGCATGAACCTCTATGGTGATTCTATTGGGCTTTTGCTGCGTAACCAAGACACCAGAGACGGGAAACAAGTTGTGGCTTTGTTTAGGCCTGTTTGATTTGGTGTCACACTGTCACTTGATGAAGATCGAACTCACTCAACTTCAAATTTAATGAATGACGACCGGAGAAACTAATCCTTAATTATCAAACCGAGCAACACGGCTACAATTCAAGAACATGATAATGACCAAGAGATGAGAGTAATGCTAGCAATTTTCATTATTTTTGTTCATCCCAAACCCTACCCCCATATTAGAGGACCTTCTGATTTAACTTGAGCTTTTGCCCGCATTTCATTTTGCCAATAATGAAATTAGTGCTTCAAATTATCAAAGAGGGTATTTTGTTCAGTTCGAATATCAATAAAAGAAAAACATTTGAAGCTAGGAACATAACGAAACATGGCAAGAAAGCTTTTCTTTACGGAAAATTCTGCTGTGTCGGAGGGCATAACTTATCTGCTGGAAACACAGGCAAAATTTGCAACCAATCACCCTTACCAGTTCACTGAAATTAAGGTTCCTCAAATAGTATGAAAACATAAAAGTCAAATTCTGAAAATATCTTTGTGGGGCAGCCTATGTTTAAGCAGGTGACTTGTTTTGCACGTTACACCCATCCTCACTTGACTCCATTACACCAGTTCATTTTCATGTATTTCTTGAAACCCGCAGCCTTCAATCTCTTTTATACTTCTGGGCAAGCAAAATGAAAAATTAAACTTGAGCATCTTTGCAGAATCAGTGCCCAACTGCCCATGCAGAATCACAAATAATAGAATGGAACACAGAGTTCCAACGTCAAATAATTTGTGTATTGGGCGGTCCGTGGAGCCCTGTGTTTTCTTTGGAAAAGCCGACTTGTCTTCTAGTTTGTAGGGTTTTTCTCTTCCACTAAGTTCACAACGTACGTGCAAAGGAAGATGAAAGAAGAAAAGGAGAGGGAATTTTATAGACACCCATGTCCCTCCTCTTGTAATTCATAGCTAGGTTCGATGATTTACTCTACGAGCAATATTGCTGGTTGAACCACATTTTGAGGACGTGACCGGATAACTTGTTTTGATCGATTCATTGATCAAATTTCTATCGGGCACATAGTTGCTTTGATAGAAAGAAAAAGGATACGATCACCAATTAAACGAAAAGAGAGGTTACTAATATATTCGATTAGTAAGGCCTGCTCAAAGTGAACTTCGTTCTATATATTCAATGTCGGTGGTGTGTCCAAAATATATGACTGAGGTAATTAGTCTAATCATACCGAAAATGAAGGTTAGCAAGTTCTTCTTTTCAGGGAAATTTTCTGTGCAAGAGGGTGAAAGATGTGGATGGAAGATGGACCAAACTAAATCAGTTTCGCTGCCAAACTTTGGAATCTGACTACTCATCAACCCATATTCCATTCTTTATTAGTTTGATTATTTTTGGTCACTCTTTTTCTTTTGAGGAAGGCTAGAAGAAATAAAGGTTGTGGAAACAAGGAGATCGATGTGACTAAGCTAGCTACTTGATCTTAGATAGAGAATTCTTGATGATTTCAAAGTTAATTAAAAGATAAGATGGCGATCGTTGTTGACAGAAACATGCATATAGGCTCTTTCATGTTAATTTCTCGGGTTCATCCTCCTAGCTAGTCAATCTGCTTGGTGGTTAGAAATTGGAGTTATATATGCATGAATCTTGGCTTGAAGCTATCTAGCTAGTTTATTGACTACTATATGATGGTTATAGCTACTGTTTAACTGTTACTAATCTAGCTACCTGTTAAAAATAAGGTCTCAAATTTACTTGCACAAGACAGTTTCATAGCAAGCAATAACCATCAGCAACAATGAATCAATTGGATTTTGTGATGACAACTCTCCGAAACGCGCTTTTGCCTGTTCAACATACACTACTCTTTGGGTTTTCAAGTTATTAGAGCTAATGAAAGCCAAATGGCATTGCATATATACATGGTCGTCCATGGAAAGCTTTATTTTAGTTCAACATTAATTTAAAGGAAAGCTTTATTAATTTGTGCAAGTTTAGTAGAGGCAAAATTTCCCAATAGCAGAAGATGCTTAGAGCTATTTGATACATATAAGTACAAGAATTAATGACAAAACCGCCTGTTCTCTAAGAATTGAAGCTTCACCAACCCAGATAAAATACAGCTATATAGAGCATATATGTATGGAAGTGAAAGTACAGTTCTTTTGTAGAGAGACTTTAATTAATTGACAACATGCCAACCTTAGCCTTGTTTACCAAATGCAAGCAAAATCGCCGAGAAAATACTGAAATTCAATGTTGGTTACCTATTCTTTCTTTTAGAGAATTGGTGATGATCGAGAGTAATTAAAAATGCTAAGAGTTATTAGATTATGATTTTGTTGTTAGTTCGATCTTTTAGATTGAAGACAGATTTTGCACGCGACTATCCGCCACGAATGAACTCAATTTCGCGCGCAATTTTGAACCAACAGAGAATAAGATCGAATATTGAAGAAGAACAATAGAGTTGAAATTTGGCTACAAATATCTGTAAGCTGTCTTTAATATTCTATAAGGGGATGCAAGTTACAATTTTGATCCCAAGAAAAGGAAATGAAAGAGATGACTACTACACTGTCTGTCTATACATTGCAATTAAACAACTGCACTGAAATTCTCATCTAAACCCAACACTAAAGAAACCCCAAAATTGGATAGAAATTTTCCTAGAAATAAACTAATGAAAAAATATATGGCCGGTTTATAAAACCGGCCGGGAATGTATATATAGTGCTAGTGGCCAACGCCGGGACTGGGAACAGACTGCAGAAACCGTTCGTTTCCAGCCAAATGCCTCCGACCAATGAGCTTCTCGTCGACGACGAACGCATGACCCTTCTTGCTTGGGGTAGAAACCGGCACCTTACCCTTGGGAAGGGTACTCAGGAACAGAGATCCATCCAACGATCTCGACGCAGCTTTCTTCTTGAACTGGTACTCGTTCGTGTCCAAAAGCCTTCTTCCCTCTAAGGTAGACGCAACCGTGGCAAACACCACCAAGAAAACCAAAGCCAAAGCGCTCAGGTGAGCCATGGAGATCGTGAACAGTACAGAAAACTGAGAGAGAGAGAGAGAGAGAGAGAGAGAGAGAGCTGGGTTGGTTGTGAATGCCGAAAAGGGGGTGGTTTGTTGGGGTTAGGAAGCAGGGAGGCTAGCTCCGTTATATAGTGAAGGAGGAGGAGAGAGAAAGCTAATGTGGTGCGACCGCGTGGCGGCGGCTAGAGAGAGAAACAGAGGGAGGGCGAGAGCAGCTTGGGGATCACGTTTCGGGGTTGGCCTAGTCAAAGATCAAATACTTTGGACTGTGAAAGTGTGAAGTCGCATTATTGGTCAGAGTAATGTGACTGCGAATTTTGATTTTAGGTTTGGTGATCGTGAGCGAAGCCGCCGGCCCATATGTTTTTCTTTCTTTCTCGGCAAGTTCTTGATCATGAGCATACATATGCGCCACCGTCACATACCAAACCCTTCCCTCAAAATTCAATGCGCATCCTTCGGCTAAATTAATCTGCTGATATACTTGCGGCTCGGCTAGCATTAACTTGGCTTCTTCGGAAAAATCTTCGTTTATCTTCACCCTTAGTGTAATCTTGTTATCATAGAGAGAACTATTAATGGATTAACCAGATCGCCGGCTATCTAGTTAAGAAGAATAACGATTACCAGTTACCATTTTCCAGTATGATTAAATATTTCTCCTTTCTATATATTATATATATATATATATATATAATAGAAATAATAAGATTAATTAGACAAGCAATAGTGTCATGGCCCGTAAAAAGTCGAATATGAGACAATGAACCCCATAAGGGTAGGTAAGCCACCTTCTAGGATTGCTTTATTTCAATTAGCGTTAACGAGATTCGAACATGAGTATAAATGTCTCACACAACGCTTTTATTAAATCAATCGACCACATGTGAGTATGAGACTAATTTAGTCTTTTAGGTTGAAATAGTCTGGGTACCTGTCTTTTACGTTGTTTTGTATAACCCGTGGGGTGAGTCATGTTTATGTGGTTACATACTTTTGTTTGATCGATATATGATTTAACGTCAGAGAAATTTTAAATACACATCTTAATATCTTAATACACATCATTTGCTTAATACACCAATTATCTAGTTTTTCATTTCGATATTAAACTTAACATACATCCCAAACTGTCTATAATATCTAAAATTAAGAAATAATATATTATTTAGTTATTATAAATTTACTATATATTTTGGTAACTCTTTTACGCATTTTTTCTATTTTCTACTAGAAATTTTTTCTTTTCATCATCAAACTTATAATCAAAAGACTATTATTGCACCCCTAGTCTCCAATGCAACATCAATCATTTGGAATTCAAAAAAATATCAACCATGCATTTTAAGTTTTCGGAATTCACAAGCTAGTAGAAGTACACTAGGTCACTAGCTATTAAACATATATATTTACTTTTTCAATATAACATGTCAAGATGAACATGTAGTACTTCAAAATGGTCTGCAAGATCAAAACTAAAACTGATGCAAAAAAAAAGAGACAAAACTCAAATGAACCGATCGATGTTAATTGAACAATACAAGTGATTATTTGGTAACAGTCGAAATTCATGTCATGAATTCTAAAAGAGTGTGTGTGTTTTTTTAATGAAACTATGAATTGTAGAGAAGATCGAGTATGTTTTTTTTTCTAATTGTGATTTTTTTTAAATAATAGATGTATGTTTTGGTCATTAAACATACTTAAAATATTGAGAAATTTTAAATACACACCTTTAATCTCTTAATACACACTTCTACTATTTTATGTTTCTATTGAGATTTTATAAGTAAGCTAAATGACTAAAACAAACATCTATTATTTAAAAAAATAATAATCACACTAGAAGTATTATTTTCAATCTTCTACCCTAAAATCGTCAAAAACACGTCTTCTCCTCTAAACTCAACTCTTCTCCACAATTCATTTGGGTTGTCTTTTTTTTATTTTTTTTTTATATGTATTAGCTTTAGTTTGATCTTGTAAATCATATTGTCATCTACTGCATCTTTATCATGACATTTTTTATCACATAAATAACTAGCTAGTTATGTTTAATAGCTACCGTACTTCTACAGTTCTACTAGCTTGTGAATTTTGAAAACTTGTATTGGTGATTTGGAGTTAGGATATAACAATAATCATTTAATTATAAATTGAATGATGATAACCAAAAATTTCTAGCAAAAATTAGACGAAATAATATGTAAAAAGAGATACCAAATAATAAATATATATTAATTATATTAAATAAATGGAATATTTCATAAATTAAGGGCATTTTAGGCAGTTTAGGATGTGTATTAAGTATAATACTGAAATAAAAAACTTGATAGGTGGTGTATTAAACAAGGGGTGTGTATTAAGATATTAGGGGTGTGTATTTAAAATTTCTCTAAAATATTTGATGTGAAACATAAATTAATAAGGACGTGCGTTAAAAGATTAAGAGTGTATATTTAAAATTACTTTTAACATCATTCTTAAAAAAAACGCATATATACGGTATTAATTACTTGTTGGGAATAAGCGGTATCCATTCTATTTAATTGCTTGTTGGGATTAAGTGTAATCCATATAAATGCATTAAATTTGAGAATTGCTGATCATTTATATAATTAAATGGCCATGCAATGCAGTTAGCATATGCCATTTGTAGATCAGGATATCATTACTTCTGGAAAAACTGAATTCATTGCAATCATATTCACATCCCAAGATACGTTAATAAGCAATCGAAAATGTGACTACGGTCCGAAATCTTGTTCATTTTATTTATTGTAATTTTGATGGTTCGTGGTATCCACGCCAGCTTTGTCATATATATTGAATAAGCTGAAGCTAGCTAGCTGAAACTCATGGACGAGAAGATAACTAGCTAAAGTCAAATAGGTGGAGTTTAGGAAAAAATGATCCTAATAACAAAACGAGAAATGTTTCTCACTTTACGTGGAAAAGATTGGAATTGGAAATTCGGAATCTGTATGAAATCTAAGAGAAGAAAATGAGGATCACTGGACTTAAATGTCAATGATGTCAAAGTCACATTGCAAAGTTAAAAAGGGACTGGCTTGGCTAATTGTTCCATCGATCTTCCATGCTCTTTTATTTGTGTAAAAAAGAATATCATATTAAAACAACTATATAAATTTAATACGAGATTTACATGCAAATTCGATCTGACTGAGAAAGATATCTAACAAAAGAGAAAATTAAAACATAATAATCATGAAATTCAAAGTAAAGCCAAATACCCTTCTCTTTGTCTCTCTATTTTGTTTTGCACTAACCCTATATAACTCGAATGACGTCCTTGACTATTTCTTTGGATTCAGAAAGAAAGATAATAATTTAGTTTTTGGCGCCATTAGTCCTAGTTGTTACCAAGTATCAGCATACAGCATCATTTCCGAAAGATACAAACAAGAAATCCAGAACATAGCTTCACAACAAGAGGAATCGACAGAATTAAACAACAATTTAATCAGATGTCAAGAACAGAAACTCTTCTCGAGTCCCCTTTCAACCACAAATAGCGGAAATATATTATTGTGCTGTACTATATACAGGGGGATTTGCATCAAACAATTTGTTTAAAATCTTATCACAACATCATAAAATTCATCATCGAAACCCAAACCATAAAAGAGCTATCGTTGTCGAAAGAGAACCAATAAAATCCATCATCGAAACCCAAATTATGAAAGAGCTGTAGTTGTCGAAAGAGAACCAATAAAATCCATCATCGAAACCCAAATCATGAAATGGCTGTGGTTATCGAAAGAGAACCAAGAGCTAAGCTATGGTTTGAGGGATCCCTTAATAGATAAATCTGATAGCTGGAAACAAGTTTAGGCGTTGATACGCGGTTGTGTGTGACTGCTTCAGATGCAGAGAGGCCATGCGACATGTCGGCTACCTTCAAGTTTGTAGTGTTATTATGCAACAATCACCTCTAAAATAATGTTTAGTTACACAAACCACTATAATTGTATATAAAGTATCAAATTCCATCACTGTGTCCAAGCATATGCTAACACCATAAGACGTCAAAGAACTATGCTAGACATGGACTACAGTCTTTTTCAGTTTAGAGCCACAAAACCTTAATTCTTATCATTAAACATTGTTATGAAAGTTGACCACTTAATTAACTTGTACCTAGGTCTAAAAACAATACTCAAAATTCTTCCATATTAGTTTTTAGAAGGAGTAGTTAGGATTAGAGAATGAAGATTTGGCTTCTTATAATCCAACACTTGTTTGTTAATGGCTTTTCATTGTAGGGCATTGACAAGATTGGAGTGTTTGACAATGAATTATTTCTATATTGTATCAACTATCAACTGTGGACAAAGTATGGTCGAGTTGTAGTGAATGAGATTCGATCATTTGTGTTTTTTGTTTCAGAAAGTCAGCAACAACTATCGAATGAGACACGATTAGATGGATCCGAAGATATGATTATATGAAAAGATTTTGTAAAAGTTTTGGTGATCGACAATCCCTCATGGGTCTGTACCTGGTACTCCTAATTAGATATGATTATTTGGAAAACATGAAAAATAGTGTTAGTTCTGATGGGTTTTATAGTCTGTAAATATATCATGACAAGAATGATATGAATCTCTCAAGCTTTGTTTAAGCTTTGATATCACTTTGTTATGCAAAAGCCGATTAAAGAGTTCAACATTATCGCTAGCTCATCAATAAATAAACCGATATTTCGATCAAACACAAGAGCTTATGATTCAAATGAATGAAGAAGATCACAGTGGCCTCCCATATATGATATATACTATGTTTGTTACAGACAAAACCATGTCAATATTGTTGACTTAAATGCTACCAAGAACAAACCAAGCATGCATGAGTAATGAGTTGCCTGCATTATGCAGCAAAATAAGCTCAACAAGATAACAGCAACGAGTTGAATAATTTCTTGTAGTGGTGTCGGCATGAACGGCCCCAACGAAGAAGAAACTGTAGGGCAGAATGTCAACAAAGAAACCCTAAACCATTCACCGGTGTCAGCAGCTCAGGTGTCTTATCTGGACAACTTTTATCTGATATATATCTTAATTCTTTGACCAATGTAACATCACAAATGTTTCTACACGAGGCAAACAATGCTCATATGTATAATATAGCGTGACTCATCTATGGGATCAGAGAAATAATTCAGCATGAAATATCAATCATTTAATAATATTCCATTTGCTAAAAGACCAATTAGATTTCCCATCATGTACTTCAGCATACAAGAAAGTGAGCTAGAGTACGTTCTTCTGCATCCTTCAATTTCAACAAGAATGGCGTTTTCTTCCCAGAAAATTGTAGTATTTCTGACATTCGAATACCAAGAGGGGCTGCAAAATTAATGATGGCAGGACTAAATACATAATATGACAATTTAGGGAGGCAGATGCACACGTGAGTTTGTTTCCTCTTGGTAAAACACTGACAGTTACACTTCTCTTGCAAAAACACGATCATATCAAGTTTAGTAAACGCCCCCTCAAAGCTACTTTGCGCCATTTAGGAAAATGTTGCCTCTCTTTTCACACCGAAACTGATCCAGACGAGTAAAACCGTAGCGGGAATATGAGGGATAATTTTCTGTCATACTGCTGCTGGAGGCCTAATCAGAAGAGCAATAGAGGATGGATGGATTTCACTCATTTCAGGGTTTGTGACTAACTAGTGGGTACAGGTTGAGACATTATGGTTGAACTTGGCACATAACTAGTTAGTAGCAGACCCTGAAATCCAGTTAGACTTATTTACCTTGTCAGTATCAATCTCAGATTAGCTCACTTCAGACTAATCTGAGTTCTGACTGGTTTACGTCACATTCATGTTCATGTCAAGTAATGGTTTACCTAAAAACATAGAGCCGCTATTTCATGTCATTTACCCTATTGCATGGGCCGAGTTTAGCAGAAATATCCAACTGGCCTGAAGTGGGTCACTGAGTTGAAGTGGTTATCTGGTCTGTTCATTCAATCTTATGTTTCATGGGCCTCATGGTCTCCATACCAACCTCCTTGACTATTAGCAATGGCTGAATGCCTGAATGAGCGAACCAAATTGCATTGAGAAAGTGAGGCTTCCACTAGTACTAGGAGTCGTTTCCAAGATCATAACTGTCTGTCAAACTGACTGTTAGTATGTGGTCGGTATTTACTCCAACTCACATATCAGCAACAGGATAAATACCCCAGAACAGACTCGAAGGTACTTTCCAACTCTCCTGGACAATGGAATTTGGTGTCATTAAGCTCTCGTCTTCCTCAGCTCTCAATCTTCAGGTAACTACATAACGCTAATGTTAATCCTTATCAGTTCTATGTGCAAATGTTCAATAAAGTTGTACTCTTTAGTTGAATCAATGATTGATAAGCATGTGTAGGAACAAAGCTTAGCCATTTTTGTTTCTGCGTTTTTGAATCCAATTTGGTTCATTGCTGGTTTTATTTATAATTGGAAAAGTGGGTTTCTTTATCTGCTATGTAATAGGTAATAACCTTGCCAAGCTTTATTAAGCAACCCAAATGGAATTTCATTTCATGAATGAGCATGTTCATGTGAAAAGATTGATAATTGGAAAACGGATATTGGTGCAGGAGTATAATATTAGTTGGTGATGTTACTTGTTATAACTCAATGATGGGTTGGTTGCAGGATTTTCCATCACCTGTTGGTAGGAAACTTATTAACAAGCCTTCACTTCCTAAACCATTTCTTCAACTTAATGGCAGACCACAGACCTTCCTCAGCCAACTAAAATCTGATCGTCTATCTCGGAGAACGTCGAAAAGATCCATAATAGCACAATCTGGAAGCCAGGGTTGGGACTTGGGTAGATTCTTGAAAACGTTATTCTTCTTCAATGAACCACCCTCTCCTGCTAAGGTTGGACACTGCTAGAGTTTTCGACTTCATTTTAGACAGTGAAAGATAAACATGTCACTCAACTAACAAAAGTTTGGTACCTGTGCTGTGAAGATATTTGAGTCTTTAGCCAGCAAAATATCCACCCAGTCACCCAGTGAATCAGTAAAGAGAATGGAAACTTCTGGCACTGTCCTAGTGGCTGGAGCAACTGGTGGTGTAGGTCGAAGGGTAGTCAACATCTTAAGGAAGAAAGGAATTCCAGTTCGAGTATTGGTATTATGCTCTTACCTTTAATTAGCGTACTTATTGCATGATATCTTGCCTCATGACCATCTGTTTTCATTCACTCTTGCATGATCTTTTTTGCTTGTCTTTTATTCTTTCAGGTTAGAAATGAACGGAAAGCAAGACAGATGTTAGGCCCAGACATTGACTTGGTGGGCTAGCAACCTATGTTCTTCAGTTTCCTTAGTGAAATTTAGTTGTGTGATTCATATTTGGTTAGGGATTATAGTTTCATCTGTTACATTTAACGTTGTTAACTTTGACGACTTGTTTTTCCTGTAAAACTCTCAGATTGTTGGAGACATTACTAAGGAGAGTACTCTGATCCCTGAGTACTTCAAAGGAGTCAGGAAAGTGATTAATGCTGTTTCTGTTATTGTTGGTCCAAAGGAAGGGGACACTCCTGACAGGCAAAAATACAGCCAAGTATGTTCTACACATTGTTGAGATGAGGATACTCCATTTTAACTTCTATCTGTTCTAGAGTTGGATATCTCTAAGTTATAAGCTTGCCTGACATATATTTTTCATGCCAAAGAGCCTCACATATGTCCCACAGTTTGTTTTTTCTTTCTCTTTTTTAATCTGAAGTAGGCATTTGACTTTTAAATTGGTGTGCTGCAGGGTATCAAGTTCTTTGAACCAGAGGTGGGAATTGATTGCTTACATTCTGTATCTGGATTCACAATTTTGTTGTGAATAATGTTTAAACTAGAACTTGAAATTATATTCCCATTTATTTGCATGTTTAACATAGTAACTATGAAGCTTCGGGTTATTGATGGAACCAGATCAAGGGAGATTCGCCTGAAAAGGTGGAGTACATTGGGATGAAAAACTTGATTAATGCTCTAAAGCGAAGTGTTGGACTTCAAAATGGAAAACTACTATTTGGATATGAAGGTACGCTTTTCTGTAAGGTGAAACTACTAATCATCGTCTTATGCTGTGTCATTTTAGCAGTTTTTGTAAAAATAAATAGAATGATTTTTTGTACAAATCAATGGTTTATAATTAAAATTGTAAGATCAAGCTTGATCAGTACCATAAAAAAAATTCTAAACAGTCATTCACAGACACCTGGTTGAGCTAGGAAAGATTGTGAATGTTTAATCTGGCCCGCATAAGTTACTGAGTTGTCTGTGATTATACAGTCGAGTATTTGATATATCGAAATGAACTGAATTTTTTGTTTTATTTTTATGCTTGTAACATCTTGAAAGCCATACCTAAAATAATTATAATTCTTTTTTCTGACCCAATAACGCATATTTATAATCTAAGTTCTTTTTCATCTTCAGGTAATAATTGTAGGGAATTGGCTTGGGGAGCTTTAGATGATGTTGTGATGGGTGGAGTGAGTGAAAGTACATTTCTGATCGACCCAAATGGCAGCGAAGATGGTGGACCAACTGGACTTTTTAAAGGTGTGTTTTTTTGTAAACTCTAGACTTCTGTTTGTCTAGTGTTTTCTTACTGGTGATTTTATAAAACTGTTGACGAGTGGTTATCTTTTTCATATTGGGTTGCATCAACTCAAATATTTAATTTATTTGGTATTTCTCCTTCAGGAGTTGTTTCCACCGCAAATAATGGTGGATTTACAAGCATCAGAACAAAGGTAAACAGCTATGCTTTCTTTTGATTGTTAGAAATTTTTACTGTTCCAGTCATGTATGTTTTTGACATCTGATGTTCAATTACTAAGTCCCTGTCAAGTGTAATATTAAGTTTGGCAGTGAAGATACAAGATATTCTAAATTGCTTGCTTTCCTTAATTGTGGCATGTTTTTTAGAATCTATCAACACCTGAGGATCTCTCTGCATATGATGGTTTAGAGCTGCGCCTTAAAGGTGATGGTCGTCGTTATAAGCTAATTGTTCGGACCAGTGGTGATTGGGATACTGTTGGTTACACAGCAGGCTTTGACACTGTAGGAGACCAGTGGCAGACAGTGAGTATTACAAGTTTACAACAATCCTCTCAATTTTGGGGTTTTAAGACTTCTCTTACAATCATAGCAACATAATGTTCTTTTTAAAAGGAATTCCAAGTTCCCCACAGAATAATTTGGCTTTCAAAACCTGATTTTATTTTCCTATTGAAATTGCATTAGAAAAGTGGGTTGATATATGAATCCAGATTTGTTACTCAAAATCTGTTTTAGGGCACTCATGAATGGAATCATGTTTGAAACTCTCCAACACTTCAACCTACATTAAAGTAGAAAATCTATCATTTCTTTACAGGTAAGGCTTCCATTTTCTTCTTTGAGGCCGATATTTCGTGCAAAAACTGTACCAGATGCGCCACCATTTGACCCGAGCAATATTGTGTCAATGCAGGCAATTTTCTTCAGCCACTTTGTCCTACTCATTCTTTCACTTAAATATTTTATTCCATATGAGAAATTCGAAATTGTTTTGCAGCTTATGTTCAGCAAGTTTGAATATGATGGAAAACTCAATCCTACTTTCGTGGAAGGGGCATTTAAGCTCCCAGTTTCAAGCATAAAGGCATATCTGAAAGATCCTATAACTCCCAGGTTTAAAGACTCTTTTTCCTTGGTTGAACATCTTTCTTATGGCCGAACATAATTGATCAGCATGGTTAACTTTCTGCTTCTTTCTTTATATCATTTCCTTTGTTTACATGTAGGTTTGTACACATAGGCTCTGCAGGAGTTACCCGGCCTGAGAGACCTGGACTTGATCTAAGTAGACAACCTCCTGCTGTGCGGTTGAACAAGGAATTGGATTTTATCCTGACTTTCAAGTTGAAGGTTCATACTAAACCAATGTGAACTATTTGATTACTGCATCTTAGTACTCTACAGCTGTTTATATGTAGCAAACTGACTCCCAATTTAAACAAAATTCCTGATTTTTTCCTCTCCAGTTTCTTACTTTTGTTAGTAACAGGGGGAGGATTTAATTCGGGAAAGTGGAATTCCATATACAATTGTGAGGCCTTGTGCATTAACTGAGGAGCCTGCTGGAGCAGATCTCATTTTTGAACAAGGAGATAATATAACGGTAAATGGAGACTTATGTTCCTGATTGCTTGTATGTTTGGTGAAAATTTATCTCAGTTTGATTTTCCATGTTGATATTATCCAATTGAACTGTGCTTCAAAATCTGGAATTTGGTTCTTTGGTTCTTGGACAGAAAATAATAGTTAATGCTCTGTTTCTGATGAAATGATATATATGTGCTTTATATATGCAGAGTAAGATATCAAAGGAATAACAATCAAATGGTTCACTACAATGTCAATGATCACTTTCAGTTTTCATCCAATGGCATAGTGTTTCTGGACTAGTTTTTTTTAATATATGTTATATGTTATAGGGTAAGATATCAAGAGAAGAGGTTGCTCAAATTTGTGTTGCCGCATTAGAAAGCCCATATGCAAATGGCAAGACATTTGAGGTTTAACTCTCGACTTGTATCCCATACTTCCTGTTGATTTGCTTTTGGAGTTCAGTTAATCACCAATTGCTTTCTTTTAAGTCTGGACAATGTCTTATGTGTATAACTACCCCTTTTTCAGGTTAAAAGTGTTATACCATTTAGCGAGCCATTTACAGTAGACCCTGAAAATCCACCCCCTGAGAAGGACTACGATGTTTACTTTAAAACTTTGAAGGATGGAATTACAGGAAAAGAAGTCTTGGAACAAAATCCTGTACCGGTTTAAAGCTTATGCATAGAGTTATGTTCAACCTTAACCCCGTAAGTATTACAGAGCAAAATGACTAAGCATATTTTATCTACAAGATTGTGGTTCTCTCAGCAGTGTGAAGAAAAGCTAACCGATATGTTTCTCATTTGTAAATGAAGCCTTAAATTGAGTTTCGAATTTAGATACTTCTTTTATGTATCTATATCATTCAAAGTACAGTTATATCATTCCCTTGTAATACTAGCAAGTTAGT